>OX382176.1:2534944-3915798 GCA_947507545.1 Clistopyga incitator
AAGGGCAATTCAGGGGCAAAAGTGAATTCGGACAAGATGTCCTCAAAAAGTGCGATTCAGGGGCAAAAGTGAATCTGGACAAGATGTCCTCAAAAAATTCACGGCTATTCGGGAAGTAACGCCAATTTCTCCCAAATGTCCTCAAAAATCATTTCGGCTATTCGGCTAAATGTCTTCCAGATGTCCTCAAACCCCGTATTCCAACGAAATCTTCAACCCAAAGCTCCCAAGTGATCGTCTCACACCCGGTGAGCCAACCGAGCCCTGACATGCCGGTGAATTCGGTAAGACGATAATCCCAACATCGACGAACCGCCAAAACACTTTCCCATAATGTTTTCATCAGCACCCCCTTCATTTTTTATTGCGACCCTGTTTCCTCTTGCCATTGTCCTCACCATATGTGAGGCCTTCGAAAAAAGCATTTCTCCTTTTGTCGGTGAAACGTTGAACACGGACATTCGAGAATGAATGAGGAACAACTACTGTACCCAGCGCCAAGAGCTTCCGAGTCGAAGAGAGGACCGGATTTTCCGGCGCATTGCTCTGCGCTTCTGTTGCCGAGGCGTTTCTCCGCTCGGGCGGTGCACACCTTGCGGAAACAAGGTATTTCTTCGACGCACACGCGCGTGTGTGCTCACGTGCTCGTGCAAACAGGGCACATCATAAGAAAAATGAAAATCCTCCCTCTCGGGGTCCATGCATGCGCTCGGTGAGCCTCGCCGCTTCAGCGTCTCGCTTTCCCGGGTATTATTATGGCGGGCAAGGTACCCAGACACTTTCCACCTCCACCAACACCACCGGAATATAATAAGAGATGCGAGGGGCTAGGAAGAGAGGCAAAGAAACTGGAGCACCGAGCATGTAGCTTCGCTCAATCGAGCCTTACGGGTTACTCGACGCTTGCCGTCTGTCCAGTCAACTTCCGGCGTCGCGCGTTCCTGCGGAATGAGAAGAAACCGGAAGTAACTTTTTTTTTTTGTAACAAAATAAATAATAAATCTGTAATACCGATGGTACGTATGTTTTTTTTTTAAATATATTTTCATCCGAAAAGGAAGAAACAAAAAAATCAGCTCGAAAAATCCAAATAATAGAAATTCTGTGGAGGATAATCGGGACTGATTCGAATTGATAATACTGTAAAAATCGACTTTTATGGCACAGTATTTTATTGATTTACTCGTATGCACTATAATTTATCGATAAGTCTATGGTGTGTCTGTCGTATTATGTCTGTCGACGGGGCGATGACACGTGTTCGGTACTTTTATAATTAAGGGTATTATTAGAGAGCGGAAATAGTGCGTGGTAAATACAGTTGATGTCTCAAGCCGGTATACACATTTTTCTAAGGGGACCGAGTGACGTCAGCAGTATCGATATCGCTGAGGTATTAGGCCAATGGAAATGTACTGGATGGCTTTTTTTTTTTTTCATAGACAAGCTTAAAAGACCCTTTTTACCTAATGCGGACATTAAGACGCAGATAAAGAGACGTTAGAGTCCATCCGAAACCTTTGGCCTCTTCCTGTCTGTGCACCACTTATTTATGTTGGCTCAAATGTGCGTGTGTTTTTTTTTTTAATGGTGCTCGTATCGCCGAGCAGTAATAATGCCTTCACGGAAAAACGGACCAGCGAACAGAGATAAATATGTAGGTTAAAAAAATTGATTACGACTCGTGTGATTGTAGTGTAAATAATTTTTTTTATTTTTATTTTTTTAATGACACTGTGCATATTAAATTTAATATACAAGCACAGTGTAAATTAAATGTGCAACGCATTAAGAATATTGTAAAAAGTCGTGGTCCATATATAAATATTTTTATTACGGTAATGTCTAATTCAAATTTGATAATTGTTTTCACGCATTGTGAGAAAAGGATGAAAAAATGTTGATTATGACGTAATTAGGGGGTTACTTCCTTATGAAAATTTTTATTGTAGTGAAATTAATTAAGTAACGTTCCAAATTACATGTTTGATTTTTTTTTTTTCACTACGTTGAGTTATTTTAAGGCACTTTCTGGTCTCTTTCAATAATTATTTATATGACGCGAGGCAAACAGTTTGGCAATATTATTGTCACAGTTAGCTTGACAGGTTTGAGTTACGTCTGTTTACTTATCATAACAAAGTTAGCGCAAGTGTGTTGATTCTGGGCCACAGCTGGATACGACAATTCGATATTTGTTTGAAATTCTGTACTGACTAGGGGTGCGGGAATGTTCGAAAATATCGAATCGAATATTCGGCACCTTCGAATATTCGTAATTTAGATAGAATATTCGAACTTTAAATAAGAAATTCGAAAAATGCGAATATTCCCACTTTAAATAGAATATTCGAAAAATACGAATATTCGAACTTTAAATAGGATATTTTAAAAATACGAATATTCGAACTTTAAATAGAATATTCGAAAAATTCGAATATTCGAACGTTAGATAGAATATTCGAAAAATTCGAACATTCACATTTATTTTCCAAATAAATGGGATAAAAACAATTTTTTTAAAATTGAAGTTAATTTGGGATTACGAATATTGTCGGATGAAAAATTCTTTTTCGTACATTGTATAATCAATAAATTCAACACGATAGCAACAAATTAAAACGCGCTATGTTTGATGTATCGAAAGCATGCAATATAAATCCAATTTCAACGGCGACGATGGATTCTCGACTACAATAAATTTCCGCTAAAATGAACACATTACTTCAAGTGCGCAATGAGCACGAACCGCGTGCACGTGTCGTTAGAAAATTAATATACCCAGAATGGGTAACGCTCGTTCAAAAGATACGATTGACGTGCTCAGCAGGCAAGAAGGTACCAAAAAGTAGGTGAAGGCGAAAGTGAAAAGAAATAATGAAGGCTTGTAAATCAATTACGAGTTCTCAACTAATCGCAGATGTCTATCATGGAAGTTTGTTGTGTACAGGGCATTCCATACCAACTCGTCCTGGGTCTGACCCTCGACCAAAAATGAATTGCGTCGGAATTCCAAATTCCGGCTCTCAAAAATCTTCCTTACAAATAAACATAGACATAATAATATTTTCAAAAATCCAATAAAAATTGTGCTTGTTTTTCAGAAACCGAAAAATAACCTAAAAAATCAGGGATGAAATCTGTGAATAAAAACCAACTACGGGACACTTTAAATACAGATATTAATATTTTTAAGTTAAAAAATCTTCATATTCTAATTATTAAAAAAAATAATTATTATTATTATAAGCATAAAAATAATGTAAAAAAAATCAACAAAAAATTCCGACATTTTCTTAGAGAGATCGTGCAATAACGTTAAAAATCGGGGATGAAATCGAAGGGGTCGAGGGTTAGAACCAGGTCGAGTCGGCATGGAATGCCTCGTACGAAGGTGCGACACGGCAGTGCAGTGCGGAGTACAGAGTGCGCTTGGAGAGACACGATGTCCGGCAGGGACATCGCGAACCGACCGCTCAGTTTGGTTCTATTAATATGCCGAGTAAGCGTGCGCGATAAATTCTATCTGGCAACCCTCTCCTCCCTCTTGGCTCTCTCCCGTCCTTCCTCCCCCGTAACAGTCGCCTTTTCCACCCCCCGCCCCCTCGCCCTCCTCCAGAAGTAGCCTTGGAGCTCGAGGACGATCGATCAACCCTCCACGTGGCAGAAAGCGAGGCGCACTTTGACTATTATATCTACTACATAAGCTTATATACTCCGCGACTCTATCTCTGTATATATACTGCCTATCTATGTACACATGTGCCGTAACAATCTTCTCGGTAAGCGCGCTCACTCGAAAAGACAATGACAAGAGGATCGTGAAGCAAACAAAAAAAAAACAAATAAAATGACGGGGTTTGTGTAAAAAGAAAAAAAAATTTGGTTGCCTTCAACAATTTTTGTTGATGGAATGTGCAGGCGGACATTAAATGACGTATCGATAATTGTTTACGAGCATGTTGATTTTTAAATACATTGTCGTAAATATACAACAATTTTCCTCAAAACGCCTAATGACTCATTACATGTACCCCACTAGCGGGGTGCGGTGCGTGGGCAAAGTGAGATCATACTACTTTTACTTTAAAAACCATTTATTCGTCGAGGTAATGAAAGGAAAACATGGTAGTGAGTGCGGCCCGTGCAATAATACTATCCATTACGACCGACTTTCCGGGCTGCTTATAAAAGTGAGGTTAGTTTTTGCATTTTTCCAACGAGCGAAAAATTTCTGTTCCACGCTGAGAGAAATTGAAACGGTCCTGGTGACTATTCAGCGATAATTATATTTTCTTACTCCAGGTGACTATTTTCGTAGTTGCAATAACACTCTTCATTGCTAACGTAACTACGAGAAAAGGTAACTGGACTAATAAAATATAGTAAACACTGAATTGTTACCATGACCATCAATGTCCTACAATCTATCGTCTAATTGGTCATTGTAAAATTAATAATCATGAAAAACAAAAAAGGCTCCGAGGGATACCTGGTGAATTACGTGAAGAAGTACTGTGCAAAATTTCAAAACGATTGGCCGAGTAGATTTCGAGTTATGGCATACGCGAACTTGAGTATAACAAGTTTGAGCAAAGTCCGGTAGATGGCGCGCAGGCATAGCGGCGCCAGGAGCGGCGAACGCTCAAATCCTCATAACTTCGCCAATTTTGCTCCGATTGGCTTGAAATTTTGACACAATATTCTTGAGATATCATACATCCATTTTCTAAAAATCCTAAAATCAAAACATGAACAAAAAAATAGTTTAAATACCTTACCTCGCCCTAACCCGAGTTTTCCTGGAATAGATTATCCTACTACAAAATAATCGTTCAGTCACATTGCCAACTAGAATTCCCAGCCCACACGACATTTCCTGTGGTTCGTGTACCCCGCACGTGTGCCTTGATCCTGGCCGGATAATCTTGTTTCCGCAGATGTCAAAATTCTCCGAAGCTGTTTGCGTCCGCCTTTCGACAAAGCAGGAAATCTTTGCTGATGCATTTCGCTACCGAGTATCTTTTTTCAGAGGGATCAGGCTTCGTGACGGAGTTTCCGTGGGGATCATCGGTACACAACCTTCCAATCCCGTCCTCGTGGTCCGAAGTGAATCGATCGCCTCGCAGAACGTCCATCCACTTGGGATGCCTGCTGAGTCGAGGATCACTGGCGAGGCACGTGGCGATATATCCCTTTTCCGCAGTTCCCGGCAAGGATACCGAGGCGTTTTAGTCCTCCGCAGCTCAAACTCGATCCCCGTTGCTATCCTATTCCTCATCGGCAAGTAGGTTTACGCGCAAACAAGTAATACGAAGCCTCGTTTATATTTACTTGTGCTTCCCCCTGCGGCGGCTGTTGGTGATGTGCATCGAGGTCGCACGCGCCTCCTGGATCATGGTAGGTATTGTATACCTCCTCCTTGTCCTATACCGTCAATATACGTGTTTTCTCCCCGTGGAAAGTTTTATCGTCAGAGGAATTGATC
The DNA here is from genome assembly GCA_947507545.1 of Clistopyga incitator. Lineage (NCBI taxonomy): Eukaryota > Metazoa > Arthropoda > Insecta > Hymenoptera > Ichneumonidae > Clistopyga > Clistopyga incitator. The sequence continues at coordinate 2,540,433 of OX382176.1, forward strand.
GGAATTATTGTTTCGCAGGCACGCGCGCATGTTTTACCTGCGTCGCAGGATACCGAACGTGCTCCTGACAACGATGGAAAGTTTGAGATTTAACAAAATTAACGAGAGGATGAGAAGATGTGGATGTCGTTATTTAAAAATGAATTTTTCACATTTTTCGATGGTTTGAAAATGAATTTATGAAAATCGTACTATCAACATTTTAGTGACGTCAGAATTGACGTTTAAAAAAATATATTATAATGAATATATTGATTGAATAATAATGGATATTGTTTATAATTGATTGAATATCGCAACTGCTCTTTAAAATGGTGGTTATGCAATAATGTTGATGGTATTATTTCATTAATATTGAAAAAAAAAGGGTATTACTTTCTCTTCACGGAAAGCGACATTTGCGGCGTTCTAATCTAAGGTCTATCGATCTACCTAACGACCTAACACCTAAAGACGCGCACGCTATCCACCAGACTTCATGAATTTCCTTCACTTTTATTCCACAATGGCCGCGTTCAGTACAATATTCACGAGTATGTCGAACGAATTTGGATGAAAATAGATGCTCAGCACGATTTGAGGTCGCCGTTCACAAATCTGAACACAGAATTCAGAAATTCAAAACGTCGATCCTGACAAAAACGATTTTTTAAACGAAACCCGAATTTCGTGGCCCACACAGAAAAATATAGTGTAAAAAAAAAATTGAAAATCAGCAGAAGTACGTCGTCCCGATCAACCACTGACCTATAAAGTGACATCACGTGACCAGGAAATCCGGCAACGTACAATAAATTCCTGAAGAGGACCCTGATCAAGGCCAAAACATTTAGAGAAAAGGGAACTTCTTTAATTTCCTTGGTCGCCATTAGCCTAATAACCTCCACCCCCTTGTACATAATTAATCCCACTTCCGTAGAGAATTTCGAAAAATTGTGCATTCAACGTTATACTGCAGTCAATTTTCTACACCATTTCTGGACTGTCATAATGTAACCAACATTTTTTATTTTATTTTTTTAACAGTGCACGTGCTTTTGACACCATGGAAATTTTGTGATTTGGGAATATGATTTACAACAGAATGAAGAAAAAAAAAAAAAAAAATTGGAAATAATGTGCGTATTGCGCACGTGATGCAGTATAGCCTCGAGAGCTCGAGACCGCAACGTGAAAGACGAATATATATGGACCCCGAGGAAAGATAGCTCGCCGCGAGTCGCACGAGTCGCGAACGCTCGTTATCCACTTTGCGCAAATTAATAGACCCCTCTCGAGACACCGCGAGTGCTCGCTTGTGCTGCATCCCGCTTCCCGGCAGCGAACCCCACCACCGTTAATTAAATTCCAACGAGTTTTCGGGATAATAATATTCGATGAATTTCCTCCTCGAGGATCCTTTCCACTCTGCGATCCCGCTCCCTTCGTCAGCTGTCCCGAGTGATTCAGGAGCGCGCGGGGGGTTCACACACAGCCGCGCCGATATATACAGTGACTACAAGGGCTCGTTGAAATTCGGATGATTCGCGTCTTTATTTGTTTTTGTCCTCTCGCAATCAACCGAGAAATATACACAAATAACGCGAGTATGAATACTTATTCGATTGGCTTGGAGTACGAGGTACTTTGGGTTCCCTTAAACCTTCACGAGTCTTTGATAGTCGCTATTGAATTATTTTCCAATAGGAGGGTTGATAATTTCATTTTCGATACACACTTTCGAGCGAATGTCAAGCGCCTATCGTAAGGTGAACATTAAACGTACGAGGAAGAAAGAAGTGGGGCAAAAAAAATGGTTTTTTCGGTGCTTCTTGAAGTCGCCACTGAAAAATTAGAATTGGGTGCCCTAAAAAATGTCGAATTTTTTAACGCTTTGGCGATATTAACATAGGGTTGTTTTTTTTTTTTCTAATTATTTTTCTTTCATATCCACTTGGATTATCTTGGGTATATGTTGAAAAGAAACATTCCAGGAGCAACTCTTCGTGGATGCAGGTTGCACAAAGGGACGAAGGGTGTGGGGCGAATTGGGCGGGGGTCGAACGTTATAAGCAAAGCTCGAGGTACATCCAAAGAATAAATCAGCCCGTGCCCGTTACTATTCGTTTCTTTTTTTTTCTTTTTCTTTTTTTTTTTTTTTTTCGAGACCCTCCATCCTCGAAGCTGTACTTGGTCTCCCATCCTCCGCGTTTACTCCTTCCTTCACCGCGTGCACTTCTCTCTACTTCTGTTCCATTCAATTTGCTTTGGCCCGGACGACCTGAAATTTCCATCGAAGAGGCTCTCACTCTCCTGCCATACCGTGGACTCGTTCCTTCGTTCTCGGCAACAGACTACGCGCACTCCCCCTGGCTTATTCAGTGGCGGTCTTCAGGAGCACTACGATTCCTGTGGCCAAACGAGGCCCCCGACCAAAGTAGAAATTTAATCAGGCAGGAGGCCGGCCCGTATCAGGCTCCGACTCAAATTAAATCAGGCTCTAATCTCATGAGTCCGCAGCAGGCCTAGAAGATAAGGGACGTCACGGTGTTGCACATTAATCCACCGGGGCTAACGTTTTTTCTTCAAAACTGACAGCTGACGGACGAACCAACTTGATTGTTTGACCAGGGAATCCGACGAAAGGGAATAGTCGAAAGTTACACGAAGTCCAGTCAGTACGTTGTAAGTTGTCTTCGGCAGCTGACCGTCACAGAAAAATCGAACTGGGTGTCCCAAAGACCTCCTTAATGTCTTCCATTAAGACATGAACAAAGTTACCAATCAAACACAGAATAACGTCATTGTTTAGGGAACAAAAGGGCGTTTGGCACCGCAAAATGTCATCAATACCATATTTCACTTCGCGTCTCACAGGAGACTGAGCTCCTGGGGCTCACAACCACAGCGCAATAGGCCCCGCCTTTGATCCCCGGGTACCAGACTCACTGCTCAGTTTGTTCACCGATCAATATTTAATTAACGTACGTTCGAGTTATTTTTCTCCGCGTTCTATTTGCAGCCGATGTGGAAAGTGTTCTCGTGCCGATACTGGTACCGTCGCCGGGGCCGGTGCTCTCTAATTGTATGACGTCAATACGCAACCAACCTACGTCATTGGACGGCGTCGGTGCGTTCACGTAATCCTACTTCTGTAGTGGCTCAACGCTTGTTCGAGAGACATTAAAAACGGCTGCGAGTCTTTGGACGACATTTTTCGCTCACACCGAAACTGACGCAAGTCGCGCTGGGTTCAGACTCCAGCCGTTTCAGCCTCAAGGTGTGTAACCTTGATGTCACGCGTGGACCAATGAAATCCTATTTCGACATCCGATGCCCGAGACAGAAGGCAAACCACAAAAAATGACACTTAGTTCACAATCAGGCTCATTAGATTGTCATCGCTGACGAAACAGCAGCTGAAAACGCCTGTGGCAGGATTTTTCTTTTCAAAGGACACATTGATGCCTGGATTCTCAATTTGCCTTTTGCGAAGATCAGGTGTTTTTGATTTTCAATATTAACGAGTACTGCTCGATGTTTGACAGGGAAACAATCCGGAATCCATTCCGATTCCAAGCAAGATGGCCTCTTCAGGGTAACCCTAGCTAATCCTGATCAATGATAAACTGTCTTCGAGTACGTAACAGGGAATCTGTTCAAGGTCTATTCAGATTCCAAGCTGAACAACCCATTTTCGGTAACACAACGCATTTCCGACTAGGACAGTCGCAAAGGGGAATGCGAAGATAGGTTCTTGTATTGATGTTTCAAGTGGTAATGTGTAATCAGTGTGAACGGTGACTTCTATCTCGATCATGAAGCGGACCCGTTGATGACTTTCCCTCGCGTCAATAATACGACCGTTGATCAGTGAAGCAGTTCATATTTATTCCTAACACTCAGTTTAGATTTGCGTTGAGTTATTCTGGTATTAGCATGTCCGAAGATTGCGCAACAGCAAATCTTCACTGATCTGAAGTGAGACCATGAAGTGGAACGCTCGTAGACTGGAATGAAGTCTTGGCTACCGCAAATCGATTTAGATCTTATCTATGCAGATTTGGATACATTTAATTAGCCCGACGATAGACTTGTTAATAGATCCGGATTGAGTAGGAACGGTTTTGTAGTCTCAAAGTCTACATCTCGGTCTACGGTTGACTAAGCTGGTAGGCATTTCGCATAAGTCCCGTTCTAGATCATTCAAGATCTGCATAACGGAATTTTACTCACAAGTGATTCCGCGCGTTGTTGTTAGTCGCAGAAAAATAGCCTTGAATGCATTTCACTGACTCATCCAGGTCGGTAAACCTGGCACAGCGATAAGAACCCACTAAATCACATTCAATATCCCATGATCAACAATATCCGGCAATAAGCAGATTTCCGGTTGTTATCGTATCTGTCAACAAAACGTCCGAAAATTTCCGGCGTGTCATCTTCAAATTGTACTGATTAACGCGCCGAGCCACTCGTCTGAAGATAACTCATTTATCAGAGATGACGATTGACGCGCTAAAGATAAAATTGAAGTCAGCCTCGCTGTGCGAATCGCTAAAAATGCCGCTTACATCGTAGAGAACTGCAGATTCATTACAAAATGGGAGATCAATACCAATTGTCATTCACCCCAAAACAAGCACCGCTCCTGTCCAAAAACCCAATTGATGCCCACAAAGATATCATCTCGTGTCATCCCCAGTCCAGTAACATGAGAACAAAAAAACCGTAGCTCCATTACAAAATGGGTAATCGAAACCCATTGGTTCATCACCACAAGACAAACCACAGCCAAACAACGAAAAGGGAAACCCAATTGAGGTTCATGAAGACATCAGCCAAGTGTCATCACCAGTGACCCTTTGGTTTGACGGGCCGAAAAATCCCATCCGCAATCCCCGGGTCAATTTTCATCCAGGATTGCGCGGAATAGTACGCGTTACTCGCTCCAAGTACACGTGGCAAATCGTCGCCACTTAGTCGCCGATGTGTACTTTATGGTACAACATCGCGGCTATTGGCAGAGGCGCAGTGTATACGGTGGGGCCCGCAGAAGGATGTTGTTATGTTTCGCGTTATTTCGTCATTAGGACGCCACTCAAGCACTCAATTCGTCAAGGGACCGAGCGCGAGACGGAGCGCACCAAGTAAGCGCGGGTTGCGTCGAGATACGAATGTGGTACGCCCTGGCCATGGCTGACACGAGAAACAACACCGAGCCGATTCAACGTGGAAGCTACGAGGGGGCACAACACGCGCGCGCTTCTGCTTTCGTCGTGGCCTGCTGTTGGTCTCTGCTCTCGTGTCGCCCAGCACCTCCTGGCACTGGCTGATAGCCCAACTCGCATTGCGGACAATCAGTGATAGTACTACGTACGATTTAGTACCGTCGACCGTGTACATGGGGATTATATAATGTATTATCTTTGCTGGCGCCGTGTCGACGGTGGAGAACGAAAGTTCCGGTCCCCTGGCTTCCAATGACGACACGTTTGCCCTTACGCTCTACCAAAAGACATTGGAATAGCCCATTGGAGAGTTACGAGGGACGCAGGAACCAGGCGAACGGAAACTTACATTGGGGGAGACGATGACGAGGACGACGTTCGTTCGCTCGTTCTTAGGTACACGGTTCCCGATGCGTGCGTGACTGCGTTCGTTGGCCCGCACACTAAATGCAAATTACGGCGTGGATGTACGTGCCGTGAAAACTGTGCCACGTGCCGAACAGCTGAGTATATACATCCACACCGAACGTGTACCCAGTCCTATGTACTTCTTATACGGTGGGTTTCAAGGTCCGGAGGGCGACGCTGCCACACCAGCTCGCTTTCCTGGTCGAATTTAAATGAATACGTAATAAACGTCGGACCGTGTGACGGTGGCTTTGATCTTTCCGCTTCGGTATCCTCTGTTCTAGGCATTCAATTGATGCCAGCTTTTCGAACAATCATTTATTCAGACGCAATGCAATTTTATCGAGCTGCGCCACTCTTTTTTCCACTGGGTTGCATCCACTGGGTTCATGCACTTCAAGGTCACGCCGGTATCGGGTCAACTGAAAAAGGCGTAAAAATGTTTGTAGGTGATTGTGCTCTTCTACGACATCTTACAAAGTCAAGAAATACGTATCAAGCATTGTGATTCGGCCATTTTGGGAAGAAATACAGTGGACCAAAATGGCGGACGGTGAAGAGTTCACATTTTTGTAATTTGCAAATAAAAATTCCGCCGGAATCTTCCGCTCGATGTTTCGATTCTACTTGTTCCATAATCGCGCACGAATCTAGTCTTTCGTACACGGGCAGACTGTGCCAAGGAGAGATGCGCGATGTAAACAAGAAATACGTATCAAGCATTGTGATTCGGCCATTTTGGGAAGAAATATAGGGGACCAAAATGGCGGACGGTGAAGAGTTCACATTTTTGTAATTTGCAAATGAAAATTCCGCCGGAATCTTCCGCTCGATGTTTCGATTCCACTTGTTCCATAATCTCGCACGAATCTAGTCTTTCGTACACGGGCAGACTGTGCCAAGGAGAGATGCGCGATGTAAACAAGCTCGACGGCTCGACGCTCTAATCGTCTACGTTTGTTGAGCATGCGCGGGTACAGTGTTTGTCAACATATTGTGGGTTAAGTCATACTTGTACAGTCGATGTTTATTTTTTTTCAAAACTTCGCCATTTTGTCAGATTAATTTGACTTTTTAATTTGTAGATTATGTCAGGAGGAATACCTAATACTTAAACAACGTTTTTTATTTTTGATTTTTTATTTATACACTTAAGAGCAAAAACATACGATGCAATAATTTTTTTTTTGCATTCCCGAAAATCGCCTAAATTACTTATACAATTAAATACGATCGGCAAACTAGAGAACTGCATTTAATCAGTTTTGTGAAAAAAAATTGAAATTATATTGTTTATTAATGAATGAATACATTACTCAAATTTGAAAATATACGATGCAATATTTTTTTTTAATTCCCCAAAAATCATCTATATTTCGAGCGAATACACTGGGACAACCCTTTAAGCCCTTGCGAATTTGTTGGCGTAATGTACCTCGGATACACTGAAATACGATGGGCAAATTGGAGAGCTCAATCTGCGGTGTCTCGGAGCGAGTTCCAAGCGTGTACTACTGCGCCACGCGCAAACGGGTCAAGGTGTCGAAGCGGCTGTCTCCTCGCCTCCTCGTAGCCGGCGCAGCTTGGAACGCGCGCGCTCGGCACGACAACAAATTGCATAATACGCGGATCCGGAGTCGTGGCTCGCAGTCGTTCAATCCTTTGGGCCCCTTTGGGCGTTTATTGCCATTTATAAACGATGTCATTAAGCACATCGCTGCCAATAATTTTGCACGATGCTTCCTAACGCAATAATGATGTTATTTATTGACACAAGGAAAATATTTGATATTTGAAATTCACTCGAACATCAACGTATGAAGTATTCGGTATAAATTCAGCCATTTTTTTTCGACTATTTCAGATGTGCTCTATGATTATATATATCGAAATCTCTCTATGGAAAATTTTACGGGTTTTTTAAAAATAAATATTTTATAATAAAAAGTTCATTTAAATATTTTCAAATAAAGGGTCCATTCAAATGTAATCAAACAAACGTTCTATTTGAATATTTTCAAATAAATGCTTCATTTAAAAATTCCATGTATCCAAATATAGTTTTCGTACGTACAAACTGTTGGTTTTGACCAGAAAAAAAATGTATTCATTACCACATTGAAATTTACCGGCAAAATGAGATGAATTGCAAAATCCATTGGGCAAAAAAAAAAAAGAGGTCGCCCCTGACACAGAGTCTCGTTAAGAGGTGAGCAATGGGGAAGGAAGGTAAATGCGAGTTGTGCGTTGTTCGAGCAAACGTATGTTAACTGTTCGAACACACACACACACACACACAACTAGCCAACCAGTGGACACCGTGTTAAACCGGGTCTAGCCCGTTCGTTCGTTCGTTCGTTTCGCAGACGTTTATAAATAACATCCGGGTTGCCGTGGAGCGAGGGCGAGAGACAGATAGACGTGGATGCAGATAAAGAGCAAGTGAAAGAGAAAGAATTAGACTTATGTATAGACGTCAAGAGTATACAACACACGAGTCTCGCACAGTGATGCTTGGAAAGCATGCCGCTCTACGGCGATCTTTCTTCGAGATCCTCACCGTATTTGGCACAAATTGTTCTTTGACCATCCGTCGAAACTCTCTCCATCCACATTTAGCGAACCGCACAACGATATCTCCAATCCGGTGACAAAAGTCCGCCAAAACACTTTCGTAAACATAGTCAACCGATTTTTCGGTGAAATTTAGCGTTGCCCATTTTTTGGTCCAAAAATAATTCAGCCCTGAGAGTCTGTGTCATTAAAAAAAAAAAAGTGATTAAAAAAATGTAGGGTTTTGTTTAATTCTGCAATTTTTTTTAGAGACATTGCACCAAATTACGTGAGGCGAGACATAAAATTCGCGAGGGAATTTGATTTAAGCCCTTTTTGGGAAAACCGTGATTTTGTAATAAATGTTTACATAAGTATTTATTTATTTGACCGATTTTTCGTTAAAATCTTGATTGGCCATTTTTTGGTCCAAATGAGCTGTTTTTTTCTTATCCTGCATTTTTATAGAGACATTGCACCAAAATTGTGTGAGGAAAGACGTAATATTTGGAAGGCAATTTTTGGGCATTTTTATTCAGGGAGAAAATTAAATTTTATGGCCTTTTTGGGAAAACTGTGATTTTAATTGTGCACAGAAGTATTTATTTATTGAGAGATCACGGCGCAGAGACAAAAAGGGCGCTTAACCATACAAGCGCTAAAAAAAAAAAATTTTTAATTACTGCGAAATCCAAGTCTTGTAATACGTCGGTATATCTCAATGAGTCTTTGCTGGAGTATTTGCTATTTTGCTCTGGTATATACTCCTCGTGGTTATAAACTGGGACGTTGCACTAGTGAAAGTGTAGCGCAGCAACGTAGCACAATATAGTCGGAGTACTTATTGCAGAGCGGCGGTGTATAGTGTGTCACGGATGCGCGAGAAAAATAGCGCGACTTTGTTTTGTCGAGTGGAGGCGCACGGCAAAGGTGGAATATATAGGTGTACGTGTCTGTTGCTCGTTCGGTGTGACTCAATAGCCTCGAGGCACCTGCCGTCCCCGCTTCAAAATAGTATCTCTCTTGCGAGTTATCCCTCGTGGGTGCGACGCGCTGTAATATCGCATTTTCTGGCCCAGTCGCTCTCGGCTCGCTAAATATATTTTCCCGATTGTTTACCCGTGGATTTGTGATGGATGAAGAGAAATTCCCGTATCCCCGGTGACTGTTACGTTCAAGGCGATCGAGAGATGCCGAGCATCGAGATGACGATGACGATAATACACACGAATGTGGAACACATTGGACATAAATGTCCTCGTAAAATGGAACCGGGACGGATTATTTTTTCTTTTTTTTCGGGCATCTTAGAAATTTCCCATAATTGGTTGTATCGAATTACCACGAAAATTTATTCTATGGGAATTGAAATAAAAAAAGAAAAAAAGAAAAATGTCCTTACGTTCGCTAAAAAACCGACCACGACATTGTTATTTTTAGCGTAATTAATAATTTATCCGTTAAGCTCTATAAAAAAGTGGATAATCGAAGTTTTATCAAAAAAATTGAAGATGAATGTCCTCGTAAAATAGAACCGGGACGTTTCTCTGTCAATTCAGGATTTTTTTTTTTTTTTCGGACATCTTAGAAATTTTCCATAATTGGTTATATCGAATTACCACGAAAATTTATTCTATGGGAATTGAAAAAAAAAAAAGAAAAAACGAAAAATGTCCCTACGTTCGCTAAAAAACCGACCACGACATTTTTATTTTTAGCGTAATTAATAATTTATCCGTTAAGCTCTATAAAAAAAGTGGCTAAACGAAATTTTATCAAAAAAATTCGTATCGGGTTTTTCAGTCACGTATTTTTGTGCGCTTCCTTATTGACTCGTCCCACAATCTCTTGATCAGTCACTCGACTCACTAAATATATTATTTACGTCAGTGTAACGATATTTTCGATTGTTTATGAGTGGATCTGTGATGGGTGGAGAAATTGCTGTGTCGGCGATGATTATAACGTATAACGCGACGGAATGATGAAGCATTGAGATGATGACAATAATACCCACGAATGTGGAACGGAATAACACATTCGGATCGTCCTCGTAAACTGGAACACACATACACTGCCTGATACGAACAACGTGTCACTAAACGCACTCCCTCCCCTTGCTGACGATTGCAGCACACCATATACATGAAAAAAAAAAAAAAAAAAAAAAGATAAATATATATCAGAGTGATTTATTTCAAACGTTGATTTTTTTTGTATATTCAACTCAGAAATCTATACCAAATACTTTTTTTTAAATGCTTTTTAGATTTGCGTGCGTACAGAAAAAAATCTGAAAGTCCTTATCGATTTTTGTAGACAAAAGAAGTTTAATTTTTCATCCATTTTTTTAAAGCTTCCATTTAGATTTCGTTTGTTTGTGTAATACCATCTAAAAAACCATCGATTCCCCTAAATTATGAGTCCATGAAAAATGTATTTGGAAGAACCTACAGAATTGAATAATAAAATTCGCACATAGAACAATTTTCCTCATCCATCATCTTATTCACGATGGTTTAACTCGAAATTCCAAAGTTCCGGTGAAATTTCATTTGGCGAAACTCCAAAATCTGGTATTTCATCGAAAATTTATCTTGCGAAATTCCATAATCCACAATTTCACTATTTTATTTATTTAAATTTCACCGCAGCAAACAACCCCTTTTCTCACTGTCCTCATTTTCCTTTTTTTTTTTTCCCCTCTTTTAAACTGCCTCGAACTTCCAGCAGCAGAGTCTAAAAAATTATACACACTAAGTCGCATAAAACATTTTTTTTACCAATGACAATTTAGTGCAGTTCGATGACCGCCCCACTCGAAAACACCCTAACACTTGCGCCTCCGATTTGTATTTTTATTTTTCGTTTCTTTTTTCTTCCATCCCACTTCTCGAAGTCCCGGACGCGCTCGGGATATTTGGCTTGCATTCCCATCGGCGCCGCACTTCCGGTCCCGGGATTGCGCGCCCGCAATCCACCTCCGAGATATACGGGAATCGTGACTGCACCGCGCGTGCATGAATCGCAAGCCGAGTGGAGATTCCGGCAAAAAGCTAACGCACAACTATATTACAAGCGGCTGGAAATCCGTCTCCCCTTTGCTGACATGGACAGACGAGAACATGAATAACGAAACTCATTATTTTTCCGCCGTATGAACTCATTCATATTTCTCCTAACGGGTTACTATTAGTCGTCGTTATCCACGAAACGATTGTGCATTTTAAAATAAATCGGCAATGACAATGTAGTACAACGTATCTCTTTTTTTTTTTTTTTTTTTTTTTTCTTTCGTGTAACTAGTCTAAATTGCTCGTTACGAGAATAAAAGGTTGGCGTACATGTCTTGGGAGATCAATGCTCGCAAACTGTACACCGGATGCCGCGCGTTCGACCGACTTCCGTAAGTTGTACTCGCGATCCGTGCATCCGACTTCGTGCGTGCTCGCGTGCATGTACCTCATAACTTTTTTCATTTTACTACTGCGATCCCTCCCTCGTCCTCTTCCTTTATTCATATGTGGCTGTGGCCGACGACTGTCTCGGGAATAAAGAAATATATATCGAGAGCTTTGTGGCTGTGGGTCTCGAAAAATGATATCACTTTTTGTTCCGCTATTTTCACGGGCCGATGTCTCATTCCCCAATTTTGTGCTATTTTTGCTACCTAGAATTGCCATTTTCGCAAAAATTAATCAACTTTTTGCCGATAGTAATTTGATCACATTCAAATTTCACAATCATTCCAAAGCAAAAAGGTGACTTTTTGTACATTCGATGCGCTCAATTGTTGCACTTATTGCGGAAAATCGTAAAGTTTTTATCGAACGTGGGAGCAATTAGGTAGAATGCCAGATAAAAATTGAAAATTTCACCGCGCCCAAACGAGTTTGTCCGGTGAAAATTCATGGGCAGACATGAAAATGGTTTGGAAGTTGCCGGTGGATCCTCTGGAGAAGTAGACAGGTAATAAGTGACGGCGCAAGGCGGATGCGCTATGCCGATTGGGCACGTCAACTTCCGGTGGGCCGTTCGCCAATAATGGAAATGCATCGTCGCCAGCTTCGGGCGTCGTTGTCGAGTGTGCGGTGCATTCGGGTTCGTTGGGCCGCGAGCTTCCGACGCCGAGTGTCGAGGAGGAATAAGACATGCAATTTCGTCCGCGAGAGAGAAAGAGAGGGAAACCGGTAGTGCCGGAAGTCGAGCAGGCACGCGGTTAAGTTTGGCCGACCCGCAGTCGTGCTCGACGAAGATACACCAGAACCAGCAGAGCCACCGGCGGAATCTCGATTGCGGCACATTATTCGATCGGGGTTTCCGGTTTCCGGCCTCTCAAAATTCCGAACGACTGTGACGATCTCCCAGCGTCGTCGATTTCAGTGCAACCGATTATGGTAATCTGGCAAAGGGCGGAATCGCTGGGGTTCAACTCGCTCGTAACATGAATAAAGGGAATGAAAAAAAAAAATCTAATCTACTCGATGATGAAGAGGTTGGGAGGTTGGGACATGGGGAAAAGTGTACAAGGGCAAATATCGGTAAGTTTTTTTTTGTTCGTTACCAAAAATTGTCCGGCAACGGGCGGATGAATAAAGACGAATGAAAAAAAAATCTAATCTACTTGATGATGAAGAGGTTGAAAGGTTGAAACATGGAAAAAAAGTGTACCTGGGCAAATATCGGTAAGTTTTTTTTTTATTCGTTACCAAAAAATGTCCGGCAAAGGGCGGATGAATAAAGATGAATGAAAAAAAAAATCTAATCTACTCGATGATGAAGAGGTTGGGAGGTTGGGCCATGGGGAAAAGTGAACAAGGGCAAATATCGGTAAGTATTTTTTTTTTTTGTTACCAAAAAATGTCCGGCAAAGGGCGGAATCGCTGGGTTTCAACTCGCTCGTAACATGAATAAAGTCGAATAAAAAAAAACACAAATCTAATCTAATCTACTCGATGATGAAGAGGTTGAAAGGTTGAAACATGAGAAAAAAGTGTACATGGGCAAGTATCGGTAAGTTTTTTTTTGTTACCAAAAAATGTCCGGCAAAGGGCGGATTTTCTGGGGTTCAACTCGCTCATAACAAAAATAGAGATGAATGAAAAAAAAAATCTAACTCAATCTACAGGATGATGAAGAGGACATGGGGAAAAAAGGGTACAAGGGCAAATATCGGTATTTTTTTTTGTTTGTTACCAAAAAATGTCCCATTTTTTCACGAGAATAAATTTCGAAACTTACGTCTTTGCGATGTGGGACATTAGGGACATTTTTCCACGCGAGGGACTAAAATGGTTCGCTAAAATGGACTCCCGAGAAAAACAGCAACTGGGTCCAATGACTCGTGTCTTCGTCGCGAGATAAGACATCCGAGAAACGTCCAGAGTCGGAACGTCGGTGGAGCAAGCGGAGAAAAAGAGCGAAGGTATCTTAACAATATATTATTAAGAGCGTATTTCCCGTTGTGCGGCGCCTTCAATCTGTTGTTTTGATTGACGCCTGCTGGCGCTGCTTGTGAAGAGGGCGCGCGAGATGATGCTGCAATAATCCTAAGCGACCACAACGACGACGACGACGACGTCGCGGCGCCTCGACTGCCAAAACATTACGCAACGACACAGTAATCGTTCGAGGAAAGAAACAGAAGTGTGATCGCGCTCCGCAATCTGCTATCGCGGTACAAATGATATAAATTTCATTCGACTATTGCGCTGTTCCACTCATTTTCATCGCAACGCGCTTCTCTAGGATATTATGTACTATTTACCGAACTATGTTGTGTTTCCGATAGTTTGATCGTTTATTTATCGATCGGTCGATGGGCGAAAGCAAATTTTGGCGAAAGCATTTTTGTCCCAACGCCAAATTTACTCATCGCTTTCCGAGTCTCATCGATTCTGATCATCGGCTCGATGAAATATCTTTCTGAATTGCGTACACGTGGCGTTTCATTTTTTTTTTCTTTCAATTTTGAAAATTGCTCGTAGGTGGTTTTTGAAAAATTACATTTCTTGCAGATTTCATTGACGATATTGGGTTCACCATGATGACTTCGATGATATGTAATACCGATTTGAAATTTTTTTTTTTTCGTTTTTCGGATTTCATTTTTTTATGGCGCAGAATTTTGGCTTTTTTTGGAGAGTTTCAAGAATATCGTGAGATTCGAGACGGATTTAATTTTGTTTTTGTTTGCTCAAAATTTGTATGCAACAATTTTCATAATTGAAATCTACGATGAAATCTATTATCTACACTATGCAAACGCATTATCAAATTTATTAGCGTTCAATTGATTTTTATAATCTGCTTTAACTTTAGCGCAACTTTAATGACGTCCAATTAATATTGAATTTCGTTGACAATTTTGTGCACAAATATGTCCAGTCGTTTCCGACAATGTATGCGATTACATAATTCCAGACTCCGCGTGATTGGTATTATCAAAGCCTCGTGCAGTAATCACTCGGTTGACAACGTAATTGAATGATAACACACGATACATTGTTGACCGTGGAAAAAAAAAAGAAGAAAATTCTATATTTACGTCGTCGACGATTATTCATCGTGTTGTTGTTGCCGGTTTCGTCGAATTAGCCTTGTTGTGTCCGTCACGAGACGCCTCCGACAGACAAACACGGATGCTTTTGTGTATTACCGATTAACGAGACGAGCGAATTCTCCGTACGAAAAAATATTTACGAGCCTTCAGTTTCCTCTGTTGTCTCTCGTTCTTCGCTGCGGCGAACGAAATCACCTTGAGACACGGTTGGGACCTCGAGATTCCGTGTTGCCGATGACCGTGGGCAGGGAAACCTCCGCGTGTCTCGGGTCTTTCGAGCGTCGGTCCGTCCGTTCGGCCGCTCGTCGAGCACAACATCACCGTGAATGGCCATTGTCCCAAGAATGAAAGCACCGCGCGTCCCGTGTAAACGAAGACACGATGTTTTGCGTTCTGTAAACAAGCTCGTCGGCCTGGAACATATCCTCGCCACGGTCGTCACTGCACCGCACTGATGCAGATGGGCGTCCCAGTGCAGGTTCCACCTCGTGGAAGTTACGCACCGTGACACCCAAACCAACACTGACCAGATTTCATTTTTACGATAGCATTGAGAAATTTTGTTCGTGTGGGTGAAAAAAAAAAATAGATGTAGTTAACAAATTTGGAAAAATCATAGTGGTACAGTCGAGTACAAAAATGGCAACTAATGAGTATTTTATAGATTAGTTAACTATTCGATAGTTATTGTGTTAAATATGAAAAAAAACATCATTTTTCTTAGAACATCTTATGTCACCGGATATTGTGCCGAAATAGTTTCCGGCCATTTAAAAGTAATCATCCATTTTGTAAATCAATCAAATTTTCATTTCAGATTTGCCATACAAGCCCTTTTGGCTAAAAATGTAACTCGAAAAGTACTGATTTCTGCTGTACCATCTTTTTGTTCCATCAATCGTTCGACGTCCATAAATCGGCTAATCGTTAATTTTTCTTTAGATGCCAGAAAATCTCGACGATGGAAGTTACGCACCGTGACACCCAAACCAACACTGACCAGATTTCATTTTTACGGTAGCATTGAGAAATTTCGTTCGAGTGGGTGAAAAAAAAAATATAGATGTAGTTAACAAATTTGGAAAAATCATAGTGGTACAGTCGAGTACAAAAATGTCAACTAATGAGTACTTTATAGATTAGTTAACTATTCGATAGTTGTGTCAAATATGAAAAAAAATCATTTTTCTTAGAACATCTTATATCACCGGATATTGTGCCGAAACAGTTTCCGGCCATTTAAATGTAATCATCCATTTTGTAAATCAATCAAATTTTCATTTCAGATTTGCCATACAAGCCCATTTGGCTAAAAATGTAACTCGAAAAGTACTGATTTCTGCTGTACCATCTTTTTGTTCCATCAATCGTTCGACATCCATAAATTGGCTAATTATTAATTTTTTCTTAGATGCCAGAAAATCTCGACATTTTTTGTTCTTATACGCGGCTGAAATAATTCTGTTGATAATACCGGGGGCGTCGTATCATTGAACTCGAATACCGAATGTAATCCTGCTAATCCTGCCGAACCCACCTAATCCAAGTTCTCTTCTACGAAAACCGGAAGCCCGTATAGATCACTTTAGATCACGTAGAGCTTTCCATCCCCAAATTCCCCTGCGTTTCTGATATAACAGCACGCGTACTGGTCTGTCCCCTTCCAGCGGCTTATCCATGAAGCTGGACACGCACTGTACACCATCAGCTCAGCCAGGAGAACGCCATAGAGCCTTCTCGTGATTAGAATCTAAATTCGCAAGCTCCCGATCGAGGGTGAAAGCTCTTCGGGTCTCGTCGCGAATCTTCACGCGTCGAAGAGCTTACCCGAAACGACACGGGGTCACTCGATCCCCGTACGTTTTCTCTGCTCTAGAAAAAGGATATGGTCTAATCTCCAACTGACGGTTACCACCGGTCTATAGATCTCGAGGGAGCGGAGTTTCCAAAGTGACGTGCGTCGCCTTTATTAATCGTTGATCCGTCGATGAATTCACCTCGGGATAAAGCAGAGTTGAAAATTGAGTGGCGCGTTTTTCTTCGGCAACCTGATGAGTTCAATCTCAAGGGATGAATATATTTCATCTCCTTTAAAGGCCCTCGCCTCCATAAATCGGTAATCTTATTTTGGGGAGTTTGGTCATTCGGGAAACCCTTGATTACCTATAAAAGGGATTTAGCTGTAGAGTGCGACTGTTGGATTTCTGACCGAAATCATGGGCAATCACGATTTCTGAACGAAAACACTGGCGATAACGATTTCCGACCGGAATCACGTGCAGTACCGATTTCTGATAATAATTACGCGCTGTAACGATTTCCGACCGGAATCACGTGCAGTAACGATTTCTGATAATAATTACGCGCTGTAACGATTTCCGACCGGAATCACGTGCAGTAACGATTTCTGATCATAATTACGTGCAGTAACGATTTCCGACCGGAATCGGGTGCAGTAACGATCTCTGACCGGAATCATGTGCAGTAACGATTTCTGATCATAATTACGTGCAGTAACGATTTCCGATCGGAATCACGTGCAGTACCGATTTCTGATCACAATTACGTGCAGTAACGATTTCTGACTGTAACCACGTGCAATAACGATTTCAAATGTGCTTCTTACGATTAGAGTTTCGATCCTCATGGATTTTCTTTAAAAAGCATCAATCGTATGCCAAACTCAATAATTTTCATTTTCCAGGACTTACACGCGTGCATCGCGACTCGCACGCGTGCAGAATTTAACTGTCCTATACTGTAATTACCCCACGGGGAATTACAGAAATTACTGATTCACAGTTGTAACATGTACGGCGCTCGGTTTGCCAACATGGAGCGGCGCACAATGCCGAGGGCTGCCTTCGTGACATGGACAAACGTGGATATACAAACTTCTGTATACCATGGTATATGGTGCAGTGTAACTATACTGCTCCGTAACTACACTATATATCCGTAACGAGCTTTGATCTCGCAGAGGGCTGGCGTATCGGTCACTCGACACCTTTGTGTGCTGTGGCAACAGGCCGAGCTGCGGCGGCGGCCAGTCTGGCCAGACCAGAACCGGACCAGTCCCCGGTGGGCTCTCTGCATAGAGAAAAGTGTGTGTAAACAGCCGTAGGTAAAGTAAAGTAGCGTAGAGGAAGGTAAACCGAAGGATCCGTACTCTCTGTTACTCTCAGAGAGCCAACAGGCTGGTTCAAGAGCATAAGGGCCGGGAAGGGGGAGGGGTAACCACACCGAAAATCACGTGTCTACCATCTACGTGCTCGGGGGATGCGACGATATCCAGGGCGTTGAAATTTCACCATGTCAACGCTATCTATCGACCAAAAGAAACCCTTTTTCAAGTATACAAAAAAAATGGCGATTTTGGCTTTTTGTAAAAAAATGGAGACCATTTTTTATGGAAAGTTACCGATTTTTTTAGGTTACTTATGTTCTGTTGGGCTCATTTTCTTATCATTTTTTGTTTTTTGGCTTCTTCAGGGTAGGTTAGGTTAGGTTAGGTTATATATATATATATATATATATATATATTTTTTTTTTTTTCAATTATTTTTCTGACGTTTTTGGCGGTGAATCCGAGAAACCGAAATTTTTTCTTTCGGTGCGGAATGATGTAGCTCAGATAATTGATGAGATCGGTAATGAGATCTGCGAAAAATCGTCGTGTATCGCTCAAATTTCCTTGTTACGGTGGCGGGTTGGAACGGAGAGGGTCGAGAGAGAAATAAAAGGAGAGGCCGACGGTAGCGTGAATGTACGTTCCATGTATTTGCCGGACGAGCAACCGGGAGATCGGCAGTCAAAGCTCAGCGTGGACGGCTTTTGTTCGTCACTTTAAACGAGCCAGCAATGCTGAATAGGCCGGTAACACCCCGTACGGAGTCACGCCATTGCCAAAGAAATTTACTTCGAGTGCTTGGACGCCAGCGAGTGGAGCAGTAGATCGCTCGAGCAAAAGATCTCCAAGAGAAAAGGATAGTGAGGCGTGAAAGAAAGCCCATGATTCCTCGAGTGTTCGCGTCTAATTCAAGGCTTCCTGCGTCGCTGAGAAAGGCTTGTGAAGCCGACCGAAAGAAAGTAGCCTCGTGTCCTTTCCCGTGTGAACTGATGTTTGCCAAGAAAAAAAAAAAGCTCATAAGCTTTCAACTCATTTGACGATTTTTACGATAAGACGTCGCGTGAACATTGCACACATCTTTTCACAACAGGAATTTATTTTATTTTTTTATTTAATTTTAAATAAAAAAATATCGCTTTGAAAAAAATCTGAGTAAATTCTCCGAAGTCCTGACATACACAAAAATGTTCCAGCAATAGCCTGAACGATTTTCACGGTTTTCACTTTTGTCAATTTTAATTATGAAAAAAAAAATCGTAAAAGCTTGAAAATTTTGATATCTATGAGAATTTTGTCAAATACAAAAATTCATGCCCTGTTATAAATAATCACAAATATATAAATCGTCTTTAAAAAAAATCTAATAAAATGGGGGATCGAATTCCGGTCGAGTCGGAATGCCCCATATAATTTATTTCATCGATACCGAATAAACTTAATTATTCACCTGCTTTTTTAAAAAGAATTTAATAGTATTTTTTAACAGCAACACAAAATTCTTATTTAAAAAATTGTCAACTCTACTGCGGTGCGGTGAAGGTGACCAGATATTTTTATAATATCTACAGGATATATATATATATATATATATATATACGTATATCCTATATGTATGTCATAAGAGTGTGAGTACTCAGCGAGCTTCGAGTCTCATTCCTCGTGCTGTGTGTCGCGGTCAACCGGAAGTTCGCCATTATGCAATGGAAACGTCAATTTCCGGTGGCATTGTCGACACTCGGCGACTATCCGCGTCCCGTAGTTCTCGCGCGTCTCTTTTGTAACGCTCTTCCTCTCTTTATGCCTCCCCCTCCTCTCGCAAATCCCTCGTCACTCCGGAGTCACAGGAAAACGCGATGACCTAAACATGCTTGCAATTTACAAGAGTTTTCCGTGACTGTAATCTCGATGAACTTCCTCCATTGGGACCTTGCCGGTCCCGTAAGCATTTACCGAAACGTCAAAGTTCGAGATTTTTGGTGGTCCACGAAAAAGCGTACCATTGTGATTCGTGAGAAGTTGAATGTGTGCCAGTAACGAAAAGGCATTGGATTTTCCTGGAACCTTTGGGAATGCCAAGGCTTTGAAAATTGTTATGGAACACTCACGTGGCGCCCTCTCGGCCTGCATTTTTCCATAGCTGAAGAGTCAGCGATTTTTATTTCCTTTTTTTTTTATTTTCCGATCACTTTTTTCCACGAGAAACCAAAAATCGATATTTCAACCTGAATCCATCAGAAATTTTACAGATGAACTGGCGATCGATTAGTCGAAGTGATAATTTGTTACTATGCATCCACAAAATAAAAAATTGTGGAGGGGGTGAATTAAAAAAAATTATTTTGATGAACGTTGCTGAAGAGGCCGACTGACACACGTCGAGGCTTAAAAATTGTTATGGCCCGCTCACGTGGCGCCGTCTCGGCCTGCATCTTTTCCATAGCTGACTCTTCACGTTAAAGAAAAAAAAAAAATTCTCCCACTGGCTTATATCATTCACAGTCGTCGTCATCCTTCACATCCTCGGTCTTGGGATCAACGTTCGCTTGACGCTCCAAGCCCAATATGGGATCCCATAGGGCACAGCGCGTCATTCTTCAAGAATGACGTTCAGCCTCCTCCTCATTCTCGACTGCGTCCCTCTTCTCATGATAAATAGCCTGTTGTCAAGGCACAAACACACGAAACTCTCCCGCACGCTCTGTTCGTTTGACACGGAAGAAAAAATACAGATAAAGGACAGGGGGAAAAAAACTAAAGTGAAGCCGAAGAGCCTGTACTGTATTTTCCAGTGTGGACATTTTTTCGGTGGCTTTGGGGGTCCAGAAAAATTCCTAGAAGTTCTTTCTAATGATAAGTTGGGGCTTAAAGATAAAATGGGCCGTGAGTCCTCTCGAGGACCGACAAAACAAAGTGATAACTTTGTTATTTGTACTATGCCAAGTTCGGATGTCAATACCATTTTTGTTCGACTTTATTTTTTTTAGGTGGAATAATCTTGTCGAAAAAATCGTATAAATAATTTTTGTTCATGTGAATATAAAGTACTTGTGTGGGATAATTTAACAATTATCAGTATATTATTAGCAACACTGGCGAAAATTAATTATTGCTAGTTGAATCAATCAATTTTTTTATTATGTTAGTAAAGATCCTCCGCCTCTCATTATTTCTAATAAATAATCGAGTCGATGCATTTAATTTGTCTAACTTTTTACTGCTTTCCTAAAATTAATAAAACCACATTTTGTAATAGAAATAATTTTGTAAAGTCCCCGAACCTTAAAAATTTTAACACCACGAAACGATTATTAATTATTAATGCACAAAATAACTGCCCAATGTGACCCTCGAAAAAAAATGTTACAACTATTTATCCAAATCTTATCTTAGTGTGACATATTTATGAAATTCCCCGCCCCTCCCTGATTCATTACTTCTCATAATAATACCTCAAATAAATAATCCACCCAAGATATTCAATGCATTTACAACGCGGAAGGTCCACCCTAATAGCCTTCTCATTAATATTAATTCTAATTGTTCCGTCACAAGAGCAATTCCTTCAACATAGATGTAACTTTTTATTGCTTTCCTAAAATTAATAAAGCAACATTTTTAAATATAAAAATAATTTTCCAAAGTCCCCAAGTACTCAAAAATTGTAACACCACGAAACGATTATTAATTATTAATGCACAAAATAACTGCCCAATGTGACCCTCGAAAAAACATTTTTACAACTATTTATCCAAATCCCAGTGTGACATATTTATGAAATTCCCCGCCCCTCCCTGATTCATTACTTTTCATAATGATACCTCAAATAAATAATCCACCCAAGATATTCAATGCATTTACAACGTGGGAGGTCCGCGTTAATAGCCTTCTTATTAATATCGATTATAATTGTTGCGACACGGCAAGGGTGGGGGGAGGGGGGACGAAAAAAGGCCGAAAGAAACGGCGTCGCCCGAGAGAAACATACGGCGAGCGCCGAGCGTATATACTCACGGCGCGTATATGCCGCACGTGGGTCGCTCGGGGCCTGCCCATTGATACCCACACAGTCCCATTCATGAATTCAGCGTGATCCGCGAGAGGAAGTGACTACGGTAAAAAGAGACGGAGCATGGCTGGCGGAGTGTCGGACGCGCGCGCGGTTATCCCGTCGTCCTCTATACCCGGACGAGACGATGTATGTGGGAGCAGTAAAAGCGCACGTTGCCACAGGGCATATCTCTCGCGCGTACGCGCACTCGAGAGAGAGAGAGAGAGAGAGAGAGAGCGCCCCGCTTTTCGTGTAGGTGTGCACGCGGCCTTATATGTACCGAGACTTGGGGTCTCGTCGCGCTCGCTTATACCTACGCTCTCTTGCTTTCCTCCCGTGCACCACATTTTTACTCGTCTCTCTCTCTCCTCTCTCTCTCTTGCTGACTGGATTATTCGCACTCTCAACGTTTTGCTCTCAGTAGAGCATTTTATGTACGAAGCATTCTCTGTCAATTCAGAGAATTAAGTATTTTGTTGTTATTTGTTTTTGTTTTTTTTTTTTTTTTTTTTTTTTTTTTTTCGTCGATGAAATGTGGTGAATAATTGGTTTTATGAAAATATCGCTGTAATTAAATTTTGCGCATTTTTTTCGGATTTTTTCGAGCTGCTGTTTCAGGAATGGTGATTTTTTTTAAAGGGACTTTTTCCGGAAATTGAAAGCGACTGATAAATGTGTCTACATGAGGATGTGGTTTTGGGTTAGTTTTGGAATGGAGTATTGGAAATAATTTTTTGGAGGAAAACGGGGAAATTTTTTCTGCATTGATAGGATTTTTTTTTTACTGGAAGAATTTTACAGGGAGTGTGTTTGACAGTAGCGCGAAAATCGACAGAGTGGCAGGCGGATTCTGGGGTTGAAAAAATTAAATAACATTTCACTGCACGAATTCGACATTATTTTTCTCAATTTCCCCGGAAATTGATTCGCGATATCCACATTCATGCAGGAATGTTCTGTAATTTTTTGCAACAATAAAAAAATATCCGTCTCCGATAAAAAAAAAACCATGCATGCGTGTTATCGATAAAAAGTCAGTGTTACCGGGACGTCAAAATAATTTTGAACGTTCCGTTCGGAAGCTAACAAAAAAACGACAATTCCAATGTGGAGTACAAAAAAAAAAAGACAAATTCAGTTACATTTAATAAATTGAGTACGTTAAGTCAAACGCTAACCGTTCCTTTTAAATTGAAAAAAAAAATTTTCCCAAAAATTCAAGTAAGAAAATCGCTCTAAAAATATTGGAAAAATGTACTTTTCGATTAAGAAAAAATACTTCGTTTCGAGAATTCTTCCAAATTTTACAATTTTGGGTCTCAATATGTCATGAATAATCACAATAATATACAAATTATTATTTTTTAAACAAATAAAAATTCCGGTTGCTTTTTAAAGATGGAACATTACAAAAATCGAGGACGAAATCCGAGAGGTCGAGGGTCACACCCATAGTTGGTATGGAATGGCCCATATGTATCTCTTCACACATATATATATATATACATATAAATATATGCAATATAGTGGTACACAGTTTCTCAGGTTTTGTACGTCTGTCTATGTTTCTCGTACTCTCTCGCCTCGGCAACATAGTGCATAACGGTTCGCAACTTCCGGTGGTACATCCGTCACACCAGCGCACACCAGTTGCTTTTGTAATCCGTGGGATTATTATATTCTATTCTCAGGTATTAGTCATACAATATATACTGCCTTGATGGATCAGCGATACGAGTATCAACGTATAAATACATCATCCGCTTCTTTTCCCGAACTGTCACACATAATACGTTCCGCTTTCTTCATTTTTTTTTTTTTTTTTTTTAGGAAAGGAACAGAAGGTCCCGCATTTTATTGCAGATTTATCTTTCCATAGCGACGATAAATGAATCAATCACCATTTATTGCACGCACAAAGTGTACAAAGCTCTTATTGTTACAAACGGAAGTAGAAAATTTGTATGGGATTTGGAGATAAAAAAGGATTACGATGCACGTAAGTGATTAATTTATTAGTAGCTCATTCGACGGTACGTGAATTATGGGCTGCAATGTAAATGTCAATGGCGAGTCGTAATTTAGTACACAATTCTCAATACATTTTCTTTACGATAATCAATAAATGGCGGGAGATTGAGGGTTCGGATTATACGACTTTTCTTTTAATAGCGACTCCCTATACGTATGAAGGAATAACAGGAAATGCATCCTGCATTCCTGAAATAAAATTCTAGCGGTTAATGACCGGCAACGTCATATTACCAGTTTGATTAATGGAATCTCAATTACTGGAAGATAACAAGGTCCAGCAGAAAATTCGTCGGATGACGAAACGGTCCATCACCGAAATTATAGCAGATCTATGTCCAATCAAGCATCTCACAAGGAAATGTGCAAAATAAAAAGTACATTTTTCATTACAGGGAAGCCATAAGCATATTCTTTATCGTACAGAAATAAAATTCAAGCGGTAAATGAAAATTCGAAGAATGACAAAACGGTCAGTGACCGAAATTATAGCAGATCTATGTCCAATCAAGCATCTCACGAGGAAATGTGCAAAATAAAAAGGACATTTTTCACTAAAGGGAACCCATAAGCATATTCTTTACCATACAGAAATAAAATTTCAGCAGTAAATGACCCGCAGCGTCATATTACCAGTTTGATTAATGGAATCTCAATTACCGGAAGTTGACAAGGTCCAGCAGAAAATTCGAAAAATTACAAAAAGATCAGTCACCGAAATTATAGCAGATCTATGTCCAATCAAACATCGCACAAGGAAATGTGCAAAATAAAAAGGACATTTTTCATTAAGGGGAACTCATAAGCATATTCTTCATCATACAGAAATAAAATTCTGGCGGTAAAAGAAAATTCGAAAAATGACAAAACGGTCAGTGACCGAAATTATAGCAGATCTATGTCCAATCAAGCATCTCACGAGGAAATGTGCAAAATAAAAAGGACATTTTTCATTAAAGGGAACCCATAAGCATATTCTTTATCATACAGAAATAAAATTCTAGCGGTAAATGAAAATTCGAAGAATGACAAAACGGTCAGTGACCGAAATTATAGCAGATCTATGTCCAATCAAGCATCTCACGAGGAAATGTGCAAAATAAAAAGTACATTTTTCATTAAAGGGAACCCATAAGCATATTCTTTATCATATAGAAATAAAATTCTGGCGGTAAAAGAAAATTCGAAGAATGACAAAACGGTCAGTGACCGAAATTATAGCAGATCTATGTCCAATCAAGCATCTCACGAGGAAATGTGCAAAATAAAAAGGACACTTTTCATTATAGGGAACCCATAAGCATATTCATTATCATACAGAAATAAAAATTCTAGCGGTAAATGACCGGCAACGTCATATTACCAGTCTGATTAATCGAATCTCGAATACCGGGAGAAAAGGAGATCCACCGGGGGGTCATCATACACAGTGTTATTTGGAAAGCGGAGCGTCGTATCCATGAGGATCGGGCGAGGAGTGCCCACTCGAAGGAGACCGAGTTATCCGAGAGGGTTTCGTAAAGCAGTAAAATCTTTTAAAGGAGGATATCTTCAGGACACGGATAGAGCTAAAGGGCACAACTTGACTTGCTGCCGAGTCGTAAAATCCAAGTACCCCGGACGTTGCCAACGATATATGCCGCATTGCAACGTTGATTCCCACAAGCGGAGGAACGTTGACTCGCTCGCGCGTATGCCAGGCCCTTAAGAGACGTATTTTCGCTTCCCCCCTCGCCTATATGCTCCTCACTCGTAACCCTTGAACTAAGGCGATTCTCCGCGCTGCGCCATAACTCGGATAACCCTGGACCTCGAGTCGCGCACTCGGCGACGAGTGAGAACGACGGAGGCGAGCTTACGAGTCCTCGGGCTCAGCGCTTAGCTCGGTTACCGCAGCTTCTTCAGCCATGAAGAAAGGGGCGGAGGTAAAAGACAGTAAGAATGAAATGGGAAGGAGAAACGAGGCAGGGGGGAGTGCTTCTCGTTGTCAGAAAATACCTGCAGGTCGTTACACGTGTGGAATGGTAGTGACCTGGACCCGGGACACTGATGGGACAGTCGGAAAGTTTAACAGTATTACATGCGAATTCCTTCGCCGTGAGTGGCTTTCGGATTGCATTTCACTTTTTATCCGCACTTCTTTCGGGTTTGCGCGTTAACTTGTCGCGAGATGCAACGCGTTAAAATTAGTACGCGGAATGAAGAGCATCACTTATCCGAAAAAAAAGAGAACAAAAAACACAGTCAAGTTTGATTGAACAATAAAATTGAATGAATGTCCATTGAATGGAACTTTCCGCTGTGTGCGGAAGAAAAACGTGTGAAAAAATACAAATAACCCTGTCGATTGTCGGTGGCGCCACCTAGCGAGAAAATTCATTACCAAATGTAAGCAACTCCTGCTAACTGTGCAAGGTTAAAGGATACAGAGTCATTAAAACAGCTACATTCCAAAGAAATAATATTATTAGCAAAGATTTCCGTCATTGAATGAAACATTTCGCTTTATGCGGAAGCAAAACGTGCGAAATATACAAGCAACCCGCTACCGGCCCCTGTCGATTGTCGGTGGCGCCACCTGACGAGAAAATTCATAATCAAATGTAAACAACTCCTGCTAACTGATGAGAGGTTAAAAAGACACAAGACTGCGCGTTGAAATGTCCTGATAAGTGCAATCAATGTTTTACGACGTCGCAGACAATTGTCCTGAATATAGACTTATCTTTCTTATGGTCTATCTCATTTGAGCCGAGTTTATGTATCTCGGGAATGCTGCAACGATTACGTCTGCAGTTTGCGCAGTCTCGCGCGGTCCCTAACCCCCCGACCGCGAGTGCCCGACGATTAGCGCAGCGTTGAGTGAGTACCGAGTACTCGGAGTATTAGCCGCAACGGCGTAACGGCAGCGGCACGATATTCCCCCGCTGCGGGTGTATACACCCGGCGGGAACGCGGCCGGCCCGTCGCTTATTCAGTGTCGTCGCCGTTGGCCATTGCTATTTTTAGCCACCGGCAACACCGGAATAAATCCGCTGGAATCCACCGGATAAATTAGGACCAATTAAAGCAAACGAGGCCGGCGCGTCGGGGCAAACTCTATAGCGCATGTAACGCATGTTTCGATTTGTTGGTACACGGCATATGCGGGTAATACAGGTCAGTCGGTGCAATGCGGGTCACATAACAACACATTTTTCAAAGTCCCACGCT
This sequence comes from Clistopyga incitator, assembly GCA_947507545.1. NCBI lineage: Eukaryota > Metazoa > Arthropoda > Insecta > Hymenoptera > Ichneumonidae > Clistopyga > Clistopyga incitator. Next base: position 2,567,588 of record OX382176.1, read on the forward strand.
CGATGTGAAATTGGCCCATTCAGAAACACGTTTTCTCAATTTTTCTCTATCGAAAAGGAAAGTTATTATTATTGTGACCTTGTGGGGAGGATGAAGTTTGATTTTCACGAAAAACAAAAATGTCGTGTTTTTTCATGTCGGGACACTCAGAATGGTCCAAAAAGTGCAGAAATGTGGTCTAAAAAGGAGGAAGAAAAGTCACTATTTTCGACACATTTGTTAATGGCGTGAAGTCTTTACCGTGAATTTACTGGGCTATTTGGACGCATATTACACGAATAGAATTTTCGGGATAGCGTGAATGACTTGTGACTTTCGGTTCGACAACTTCGCGCGCTTGAATTCGAATTGTAGTTACGGGACGCGTCCGCCAGGGGGCGCGCGCGGTTATCGTCGCTGGTAACCGATGGTTTAAGAAATCTTGTGTCGGTGACTGAAAAGACAACAAAGCATTTGCTGTACTGAATCATTTGCTGCTCTCTCCTCGTTGGCTGATAATAATATCCATATGTAAATCAAACTGGAGGAGAATAATTATATTTCTATATTAGCTTGCAGTCCAAAAATAAATTGAAATTTTTATTTTATTTATATCTTAGGCAAAGTGTCAGAAGGTGTGGAGATTTTGGATTGGATTTCAATACTCAAAATACATTGCAAATGTGGAAGGCACATACCAAATCACAAAATGGCGGACCACAGCTTTTCTCTGAATTTATCGTATTTTCGTACATACAGAAATTAGTGAATGTGTGTGTCTGTTTTTTTTGTCATCCTGGACATTCAATACATGTATTTCCATCAAAATCCCGGAGGCGATTTTTTTTTTTTTTGGATTGCAATACTTTCTCTTTTGGCATACTTAATATGTGATGAGAAAGTACAAAGTTTCCGTATGTGTGTGTGTGTGTGTGTGTGTGTCGTCGGTTTAAATGTTAAGTGTACAGGTTTATTTTCGTGATTTCGATTAAGATTGTCAACACATAGAGTGCGTATTGGTCTTTAAATGATAAGTTGCAAATGGAGTCAAAGTGTCAGCGAATTTGAATTCCATTAGATGTAAAATGGTAACTGGTGATCGTGCATAATGTTAACCCCTTTAGTTGTGCGACAAAGTGTACCATTAGATTTATCGAGAAATGCGATAAGAACGTCAATTTGTTTACGAGTTTAGATTAAATCAGGCGCAATTGAGTCTACCATGTCTTTGGAAGGTTAAGGTAATTCCGGGTGAGCCGACTAATTATTTCTGCTTGGTTTATTACCAACTGACAGTTACTGACTACTGACATTTATGTCAGAACCCGATGCCATGGTGTCTATGACATTTGGCGTGATATTTCAAAAATAATTATTCCTTTTCTATTTGTGTTGGCAGGCAAAAGTTTTTTTTTTTTTTTCTCAATTGAAAGTTGTTGGCGGATTTATCATGAATGATATATCGTGACCTATTCGAAAGCCGCACCACGTATTTAACAAAACTTTTCACGTCTATTTGCCGAAGCTAAAGTAAAGCCTTTGCTTCATTGCGGAAAAACTCACATTTATAGTCGAAATATCGAGTCGAAACGCGGACGATTATTTTGAGGTTGAAATACCGTATTTTAGATGCTTTTTCTCAAAAATATCCTCTGAAGTTGATTTTTTTTTTCAAATTAGGGTTTATTTAATTATATATTTCTCTCAATGTAATTATTCGTATTGCGAGTCACTAATTAAAAAAATAAAAATAAAATAGTTGGAAAACTTATCCAGGCTTTCTTGAAATTTTGGCTAAAATGAAGTCCATATGTACAAAGTCTCCCGTAAGTTAGTCTCATTTTTGCAACTTCCGTTATAGTCGTTGACTACAAAGTTGCAAAGTGTACCAGTATGTTAGTGGGCATATGACATTAGGCACCTGTGCATGTGTGCATCCTTTATACTCACACACACACACACACATACTATTTTCAACATTCCACTTCTTCGCTATAGAATTCCTTATTTGCCGCTTTTCCCACGCGTCCCGCACGTTCCTGCTGCAGTAATGTCTGGATAATTGTAAGACACACTCGTTAATCATATCTGTTGGAGTCAATTAACTCGTTGCCCTTATTAATCCTTACCATTTTCCTCTATTACGATTAACCCGCTGTCCGTTGTGAAGTTTTCGAGTGTTGAATGCATTCCAACAACAAGGGGTCGCACAGACCCCTGCCCCGGGGCTTAGGGTCATCACAATGATCAATCAAACTAATAAAATACCATGTCAAAAATAAATGTACATCTTGCAGTCCAAAACTGCTAAGCTAAATAAATAAAAAATTCACAGCACACATTTTCAACTAATTTAACAAGTGTCATGTATATTTTGAAAATCTATCATAATATGAAAAATCGAAAAATGTAATCCCATGGATTAGTGGATTTCAAGCGAATCCTATTATTTTACTTTTTCACATAGAAACATTTTAATTTTTTTATTTTCATTTAAACCTTCAATTTATTAAAATAATGAATTTCAGACATTTCATTTACAAAAAAGACATTTTTACGATATTGAAATGACGACTTAAGCCATTTTTACTAATCCAACATGAAAATCCGAGAAATTTCTTTTCTCTCTCACGAAAAACGCTTCGATGGGCGAACGAAAATGGATTTTGCGTCCGCATTACGAAATTATGTTATATTAGCGAAAAAATCGGTAAAGAAAAAAAAATCGTAATTCTCTGTGTCGCGTTGGCAGGTGACAAAAACGCGCCGTTAGCCGAGAACGCAAAGCCAACTATTTTCCTAATTTGCATAGCGTTGAAATTAGGTGTTTACTCCGGTGCATCGTTAGTCAACAATCGAATAGTTGAGTGGGTGTTACTCGTAGGAAATGGATGAGTCGATGCGTTGATCGGGGGCTCACGAGCGCGTCAATCAGCGCGCCATCAGCGCGAAGCGTCGAAGCGACGAAGCGCCGTTATCGGTGGTTATTTAAGGCCGAGAATTCCCAGGGCGTCTCGCATTACGTAACCGTGCGACGCCCGCGGCCTCAGCGGCGCGTTGCCGCCCGCCGCCGTCGCCGTCGCCAGCGACGTTCCTCCGCTGCTGGGCATGAATGGGTGTGACTCATCGAGCGCGTACTTTCGTGGCGCGTAAAACCGTCGACGTGCAACAAAGACAGATAGAGAGAGAGAGAGAGAGAGAGAGAGGGAGATACAGTGAGAAACCAGGCGTGCAAGCGCGTGCCCCAGCTCTTCTCCCGCTGTGTAGATATATAAATGCAGTAATTTCTTTCGCGGGATGCCGCGCAGCGCGTCACACCGGCATTCGCAATTTCTTCCGCAAATGGATTAATCACGAGAGAACATTCGGTATCACTATTTTATTCCATTACGCAAATGACCGAATAGATTTGTAATTCTACCGTAATCTTTCGATCACCGAACAAGATGATCAGGATTTTACTTTCGAAACAAGGTGGACCACTCTACAGTACTTCCGGGTCATAAGATACACGTGAGACAAGCTTTGGTGCTTTTGGTGAAAAAGCGATGTTCTTAAAAAAAGCAGTATTGAAGAGTTTTTTTTAATGGTAGAGTTTCTTCGTGGTAGAGTTTTTTTTTTCACGGTAGAGTTTCTGAAGGGTAGAGTTCATCCATGGTAAAATAGTTTCCTGGTCGAATTTTTTAATGGTAGAGTTTTTGTCATTGTAGAATGGTTTCGTCCTAGACCCTTTTCATGGTAGAGTTGTATTATGGTAGATTCGTAATATCGCAAAATCAACAGGTTCGTAAATGCGTAAAAAGTGATTAAAATATGAATTATAAAAATAAATCCGTCACATAGTCGAAGCATTCTCGAATAACATTGACGAAAAAAAAAAAATTGACAATCGGTTATTTACTTAACCGAAAGAAAAAAAGAAGAAGAAAAATAAAGTGTGTTGCGTTACGATTGCTGCTGCACTTTGTGTAGCTCGTGTATACACACAGTCACGCAGGGAGATAGAGAGGCTGGCTAAATCGGTGCTACCTGGCCCGAATAATGAAGCCAAGAATACCTCCTCGGTTAAGCCGAGACTCATTCGTCTCTCAAATGCGATGCGATGAGATAGAGCGGGTTCGTGATGCGATACCGCGACGAGTCAACACATGCGGTGCCAACGCACGCACCGGGAATGCGCACGGTGCGCGCTTACTACGTGATTTCCGACACGTTACGTGTGCGTGCGCGCGGCGTCCCTTCGAGACTTTGCAGCCTCGGGAGGTGCGAGAAGTCGGCGATATATTTGGATCGTCGGTCCTACGATCGCGTCTCGTTGTGTCACCCTTCATTTGAACTGTGACTAGAAATCGTGATGTATTATCGCTCCGGTACGTCCCCGGACTACCGATTTATCAGTATGTGCGTCATGCAGTAATTGCACTTCCCAAAACCATGTTCGCCATTCGATATCGGGTCTGCAATGTGCCCTGAGCAAAAATAATGGTATCGGTGCACTGTAAAGGATCAAATTTACCGGTTTTCGATTTTTGAGCTTTGGTTCGACCGATTTTCAATTTCAGCTAGCCAAGAATCGTTAGGATGGGAAATCGGTATCGGCTCTGGTAATAAATTTGCTGAATTCTGCAAATTGCACGCCCCAATTTTTTAAATGTTGGTTATCTTGAATAACGATTATTCGCTTTGCACTAATGAGAGTCATGAAAATCAATAACATATTTATTATCGGTATTATATATATATATATATATACACATATATAATACCGATAATCCATATCTGAGAAAACAAGTTCCACTTGGTCGCACCATTTTAATCGATGCATTGCAAAAAGTGTATAGTCAATTTTATTACACAGATATTTCCCTGTGGCAACATTTACCTTTTTATAGTCACTAAATAAAATAATAATTATCGACACGTGCATCTATTCGATTGCAATGGAGTCATTGAAATGTAAATTTCAAATGGCTCCACTTATTCAGCCGAGAAAAGTCGTTTAATAAACATTTGTTTATGGCGTAGTCTGAGAGGAAGATGCAAATATCGACTTTGACTGTCAGTCATCTGCCGAGGCCCGCAGACGGGATCTAAATTGAAACTGCAATATGTAAACGACTATTTTCATATCAGCCTTGAAGTTTATCGTACGCTATTGAAAAGCGCATTAAATAAATAGCCTCCACATACGGAAACACTGACCACCAGTGTCAATCGCTACTTTGAATAGCCACTGTCGACACGTGTGTCATAACTTGAAAATATTTCATGCATTTCACTTTAAAATCAAATGAAGAAAATTTAACAACGTTTACAATTTTTTTCGTATCGCTGTTCTGCATTTTTTTTTTTTTTTTCAATTTTTATCTCTCAATGCCGACTGTAAATGCATACAAATGTCGAGACGATTACTAAATAAATTAGCACAATCGCTTGCGCTAATTGCGCGTTGTTGAAAGTTTCATAATTAATAAAGAGCTTTGGAAACTAATGCCGATGAGCAATTATGCTTTTAATAGTAGAACATACTTTGAGTCTTAAGAAAGTTTTTAAATTGTTAATTTAAAAAATACCTGAACTCGACTATTTTTATTGATATTAATGTACGTATACAATAATAGGTTGTATACAATTTTTTTAATGCCGTTTTTTTTCGATTTTTCACTATACATATTTTGCTTTCAGGATCGCTCATCTGATTATTATTTTTCGGATAACAATTTTAAAAAACCGGTATTTATTAGACAAAAAGAATGTTGAATTTGATAACCCATCGGTGCCCATCTCTGAAAATACCATAAACTTATGAAAAATTTCACCAAGCATCGTGACTTCCACCTTTCAACCTTCTTTTTCATTATTTACTTTCCCAATACCGAACACCATTACCATGGACAAAGAGAGTGCAACAATCGATACGATCTAGCGATGGCTACCGGGCCCAATATTCCGGGACCCCTCCTGAAAACCATCCTCTTTCTCCGACTTTCCCCGTACTGTATTTTTAACGGGTCTGCCGGTCGGAGGTTCCGACGTACGTCTCAGCATGGAAGCGGAGGGTAAAGGAGGTTACTACGCCGCGAAGGCAGCGCGTCTAAGGAGGAGAAAGAGGATAATAAAGGAAGAGAGCGCGCGGAGAAGGACGAGGCGCGAGTAACATCTGCCGCGGGTGCAACAATCTTGAACACCTGCCGTCTGTTAGTCGCGTGCTCTCCGTTGTGCTTGTTCTCGGTCGAGAGAGCGCGCGAACGAGACCATGGTTACGGCCCTCGAACTCCCGTAGATTCCCCTTAACCCCGTGGCTCTTTCTTCGGCCCTTTTGCGCCGCTTAGCTACGTTCTTACGGCGAAGAAGCCGACGAAGAACAAAGTCGCGGTGACCTGACAACGCTCGGGCCGTTCGGTTCGTTCGGCCGGTCGCGTCTCGGCGCTCGGTCGGTAAGTGCGCGTCTCGGAGCGTCTCGGAGCGCCTCGGACTGGTCCGAGCGACTCGCTACGCGTCCCGAGGCGAATTATGCGCGAACGAGACCATGGTTACGGCCCTCGAACTCCCGCAGATTCCCCTTAACCCCGTGGCTCTTTCTTCGGCCCTTTTGCGCCGCTTAGCTACGTTCTTACGGCGAGGAGGTCGACGAAGAACAAAGTCGCGGTGACCTGACAACGCTCGGGCCGTTCGGTTCGTTCGGCCGGTCGCGTCTCGGCGCTCGGTCGGTAAGTGCGCGTCTCGAAGCGTCTCGGAGCGCCTCGGACTGGTCCGAGCGGCTCGCTACGCGTCCCGAGGCGAATTATTTGCGAACGAGACCATGGTTACGGCCCTCGAACTCCCGTAGATTCCCCTTAACCCCGTGGCTCTTTCTTCGGCCCTTTTGCGCCGCTTAGTTACGTTCTTACGGCGAAGAGGTCGACGAAGAACAAAGTCGCGGTGACCTGACAACGCTCGGGCCGTTCGGTTCGTTCGGCCGGTCGCGTCTCGGCGCTCGGTCGGTAAGTGCGCGTCTCGGAGCGTCTCGGAGCGCCTCGGACTGGTCGGAGCAGCTCGCTACGCGTCCCGAGGCGTCCGGACTGGTCGTGCGTACAATCACGTAGACTGTAGTGGCGCGTTAAGGCGTAGCACAGCGGAGCCATGCGAAGGAGAGGCAATCGGCCCTGAGCGCGTTTGCGGGAAGGAGAAGGAGTAGGCGTACTTCCGGTAGGTGAAAGTCTCCGGCTGGAAGATCGACTGGCACGTGGGCCGTGTCGTTTATACGGTGGAAAGGCTGCCGCGAGGTGAGGGACTGTAAGTGACGGGATAGGCTAGACTGTGAAGAGACTGCGTCGTTTCTTCGAGCGCTCTCTTTCTCTTTATCCCTCTTTTCATTTTTTTCTCTCTCTCTCTCTCTCTCTCTCTGTCTCTCGGTCTGCAAGCGTTGCGTCGTGGCTTCTCTCTCTCTCTGTCTCTCGGTCTGCAAGCGTTGCGTCGTGGCTTCTCTCTCTCTCTGTCTCTCGGTCTGCAAGCGTTGCGTCGTGGCTTCTCTCTCTCTCTCTGCTTATTTTCTCACGAGACTAAGACTGCCGACCAGCCGTCTGCCAGAGGAAAGGCGAGAGCGCGCGGGTGGAGAAAGTGAAAGTGTAACACCGAGAGAGCTGCGGTCGAGTTGTATACCTGTAGATCGTAGCAGATATCGATGTAACATTTGAACAAAGTATCGGCTGGATGAACTGGACCTTTGTTGAGAATCGTTCCCGTATCGGCGTTCGAAGTTCGCGCTATTTTTACACTGACTATAATATCCGATGTAAATAAATTTATGGAACACACAGAGAAATCATCCAACGCGGCTGACACCGTCAACAACACCAAACATGACGTCATTTTTTCAAAACCATTCAACGATAATTCGAATGAATAATTGACAATGTTTTGAATCAGATATCTTCATTTAAGATATTAAAATTGGGGTCTCATGAATTCGTTGATAAAATTATGTTTTTGATATAAGTTAACTTTGATTTTATCACACGTTTTGTTAAAATTTCATTCGTTTTCGCGTATTAGATGAAATTCCCTTCACGGATTCAGTTAAAATATAATACTTTGGATGACTGTGCGGTATATTAATGTTCGAAATATTTTTTAACGAGCGGATCGTTACCGAATTCACTGTGTCCGATGCACTGAGCGACAGGTGTCCCGTGGACGTAGAGCAACGCCGAGGAAAAGGCGACATCTTGCAAACGATCTCTGCCCATCCCCTCGGCCTTTACCCGGAAGCAACGAAAAAAGTCAGGAGGCGAGAAAAAAAGAATCCGGCGAGAGATGGAAGCGCACGAGAGAGGAAGCCGCTCGTTCGCGTGACCGCACCAATTACCACTCCGACACATTATATTTCGAGTTGCGCGTAGTTCTTAAAATGCTTCTTATTATTCTCCGGTTTCTCCTTCGGAAAGCCGAAATTTCGAGCAATTTTAACCTAAAAACTTGAACAAAAACAGAAGAAACACTCGGAGCCTTGCCACCGAAGATAAATCTTCACATGTTGTCCTCGTTATTTAGAAATAGTCATCTATACGTACTTCAAAATGTTGAAAATAAAATATATATGTAATGACAATTTTGTTTAAACAATGAGATTATGTTTCATTTAATTTTTATATAAACATAGGCATACTTTGATGTATCGAACGTCGAGTTACGCAACTCAGTATTCGATAATGATAACGCCGTGCGAAAAATGGGCTTTTACGTGTACTTCTTGTCAATTCAAATTTCGTACTATACTCATACGACAAATGTTGTTTTTTAACTCACGTAAGGGCAACAACCAATGATTTCCATGGGATAACATTTTTGGAAATTACCAAACCATTTTCATATTTCATCCCCCATGTCATTTTTTTTTTCGTGTCTCTTATTTCGGATTACAAATCTTCGTGTGCGTATAAAAGTAAATTATCCATGTCGCTTTCGTTTTTCTTTTTTTTTAAATATTTCTTATTACGACCATTATTATTTAATCTCACATCAAAGTGGAATTGCAATTGCAATATCGCCGAACGCGCCGACAGAGGGAAAAAAGGGTGGAGAAAAATAAGAGTAATTGCGAGACAGGTGAAACGAGTTACGTACGTACAATTTGAGGGAAGGATGAACTGTGTACGGATGAACGTTTGTGCGCTGAGCGAGTAAATTCGCGTCGGATGAAAAAAAAAAAGATTGCAGCGAGAAGGAACGAGAGCGAGACGACAAGGAGTCGTTGAACGTTCAGGGCCCCAAAAGCGCTCCTACTCCTGGCCGCTCCGCTGGGACCTTCCCCCTCCACGCCGCGCGCTAGACTCAAACATCTGTCGGCAGGTGGCTGGTCGTCTCGCCGGGCCCCGTTGTGTTTCGATCCTTGGGCCCAATGCCCTTTGTGTCCGCGCGCGGCTTCTCGCACGACGTGCATCTACTTGTTGCGCGCGGAACTTGATGCACGTATATATATCTGGCCCACGAGGAGAGAAAAAAGGATGTTGTGCAGCAGGCTGCTTTCGGTCCCCTCCCGACGAATCGCTGCGGCGACAGACACACGTTTCCTCTCACGATAACGATCGGTACAACGTGTCGCCGATTATCCGCTCGAGAAAACTCGGTACAAAAACAAACCTAACCTCCAAATTGCTTCCTCGTTATTCGCCGAAATTTGCCTGGAGAAATAAATACAATTTTTCGCGAAACAAATTTTTAACCAATTATGATTCGATAAGATTTCCGGTCCAAGGGAAGACATAAATGTATTTTTTTAACTGCATCTGTTATAAATCAGGTATTTATGACACTAGTGCGATAAAACATCGATGATTTTCTCACACTAGTGGGGTAAGTAACGTTTTATGCCAATCGTATCGTAATATACTATTATCTCACGAGTGTGAGAAGTTGTCACTTCTCGCACCGAGTGGCATAAATGTATTTTTCTCCAAGTTGACCAGAAAAATATCATTTTCGGCCTAATCAGTTGGCATATATATACGGAATTATTGTCCAACTCACTTTTCTCAATATTTTGGGCCATATTTTGGGCATGAAAATCTCGAAAAAAAAAATATATATATATATGTTCATAAAAACAAAGCATCCTCTACGGAAAAAAAACTGTTCGACAGTGAAATACATTGCGAAGCAAATGTGTGGGCCTTTTACGAGCAGTGATTGGGTCTGCGTGCCATTGAGCACCGGCTGCTACTCTCTCATCGTATCTCCTCTCTTTCGGTCGGTAACTCGCGCTTAGGCAAAAGTTGCTCGTATAATGCAGCAGGTCGTGGGCATTGGACACGACACTCGTGCACACCTGCCAACTATGCAGTTATAAATAAACGCTAGAGTGGATAAAAATATAACGACTAGGCTCTACCGCTTGGTTTTACTGTCTCTCCTGCTCGGGAACACGCGACTTAATATTGACTGAGCTGGCCATTTGTGCACAGGTGTATGGGAGGCAGAGGCTGAGTTATGCATCGACGGATCTCGATCAAATGCGTTACGTCCAGATCACAATATGTCCTTATGATTGGATTTTACATAACAGGATACATATAAATAATCTTTATCCAGTAATCTGGTTTATTATGTTTCGCAAAGCAAACAACATGCATTCCAACTTCAATCATAAAATTATGACACTTCGGTATAACGAGTTATGTAAAACCAACGAAACTGCGGGATTTTCAATTTCAATTTTCTCACTGCTCTCGAACACAAATTGCAGCTTGTTACGGCTATTTATTATAATGCCTGATCAAATTATTGATTTTTTTGATAAAAAGGGCTGCAATATTATGTCATCTTAATATCTGATTAATTCATCTGGAAAAAATACGAGGCACACGTTCTAAATAAGAAATTCTAAAATCAATTTGCCGATACCCAATATATCAAATAAGAAAAACCATCGAAAAAACATAAATTTTCTCGCGAAACTTCGTTAGCCCAAAAAAAAAAAGAAACCGGAAAAAAAAATTATTATTCTCGCCATAAACGTCACTCACGCGATTTCTCCGCCTTTCAATAATAATCAAAACAAAGATACCGTATTGCCAGCGGAGAGTAAAATAAAGCCGCGTTCATCCTAACAACTTATGATTTTATTGCAACGTAACGAATAATTACGATTGGACGGTAAAAAATATCGAGCATGTGGAAGCAGTGCCAGCGGGAGAGTTTAAAATTGCAACGATAAACTGTACCGTACAGCGTGAGTATGAAAAAAAAAAAAAAAAGGAATTTACTACGCATTTACTACGTACTTACTACGTAGTAAGTGGTGGCCAGCTGGCCGGGCGAAAGAGAGACGAAAAAAAAAGAAAAAAAAAAAAAAACGTAAAGAATATATATTTTTATTTCTCGAGACTCGCTCGTCACTCGCGCGCTTCGCTCACCGCCGATGCTCCCGGCGCCGATTCATCGTCCGATGCAAGCTGCACCAGCGGCTATTGAACGTGTTTCGTGGTACGCAGTGCAGCAGGTGGGCCCGCGCGACCGGCCAGACCTTTGTGCATCGTCCTGGCGTACGTTGCACTCGTTTTGGTGGGCCCCCGACTCTCGCATTGACGCTATGCACTTTGGCCGTGCAGCCGCACGGTAAGATGCAACCTGCTGCGGTGCACTCGGCGCGATTCACTTTTGGGTCTTATAGGTCTCATTACTGCGTCTTGTTAGTCGTACAACACGTATTATTCGTGTTGTGTATTAGTCGTATTACACGTGTATATCTGTACACGACTCGTAACCCGTTGATTAGCACTCGGAATTAGCGTTAGCGTTGTTGAGAAAAAGAAATTGCCCTTGGCAAATGATTTTTAAAATATCGCACCGTTTTGGTGGGCCCCCGACTCTCGAACTGACGCTATGCACTTTGGCCGTGTGGCTGCACTGTAAAATGCAACCTGCTGCGGTGCAACCGGCGCGATTCACTTTTGGGTCTTATAGGTCTCATTACTGCGTCTTGTTAGTCGTACAACACTGTACACGACTCGTAACCCGTTGATTAGCACTCGAAATTAGCGTTAGCGTTCTCGAGAAAAAAAAATTACCCTCGGCAAATGATTTTTAAAGTGTCGGTGGTAGGAACTATTGTTAAAGTAATTTGGATAATGTGAAGGTATGGAAGAAATACCTTGAAATTAATTTTTTAAATATAATATCAATACATATTGCGGTTTAACGGAAAAAATTTAATTAATAATTTTAAGTTAGATTCTAAAAAATGTATACATTTATGTACTTGTGATTATTTATAACGCATTGAGGGCCCTAATTCAAAAAATCTGAAAAAATTCTCATAAATCCTGTATCACATATCAATATTTTTGAGCTTAGATCCAAAATATCCAAAACCTCGTTTCTATTGTTTTGCGAATTTTTTTAAAAGGAGAATTGAACAAAATTAGTTGCGTAGAAATCCTTTCACCGCAGGCCATTGCTTAAAAATTTATATTTATGAACACCCATCCATTTGAGCGTACCAAAAAAACGTCGTCGAGGTTATAACATTTTTTAGAATCATCGTCGCATTTTCTGGTTATTTTTCAAAAATTTCTCCCTCGAGCCCTGGTGATGAGGGCGCAGACCTTCTGCGTGACCTCTCTCATCGGGGTCTAATAACCGCATCACTGAGAGCTCTGCCACCTGCCAGTCTTCCATCTCGCTTCGTTCCCTTTCTTTTTATTTACATTTATCCTTTTTGCTTCCTTGACTGCGCTTAATTGCGTGGCATGGTCGATCTTAATCCGCGACGCGTCGAGGATGGAAGGGAAACCAGTACAAAACAGCTTGCGGACCATCCTGGACAACGTATGGGCCAGTGATCCATGGAGATCAGCGTTCTTCGTCCCTCCGCAAATGATTTTGAAATTGCGATAAACTTCGAATTTTTCTACACTATAAACAAAAAATGCTGTATGAAAATTAATATTAAATATTGGAAGTTTTTATTTGCGGATACGGGCATAATTAATTGATTAAATTTAATATAAGAAAAAAAAATCTTGTAAAATTAGTATACAGTTTAATGAGCACTTAAAAAGAAAAATGTTTATAATATGCTTACTGAAATTTAATTATATCTGCAGGTTCATAAAATGAAATTTGATATACCGTATCTGCAAAAAAACGTCAAATATTGATTTCCGGGTTCACAATAATTTCCGGAAGTAAGTCGAAAAATTGTACCCAATCAAATTTGATTTTTCGTTTTTTTTTTGTTTTTAATAATGAGGAAGCGATGTGCAAAATTCTACTTTTAAACCTTTTTTTTATGGACTGAGCGCTCGGTTAAATAAACAATACATATTTATATTATTATTCATAAACCTTTTTTTTATAATTCATATGTGCAATACTATATAACAAAAATATGGATAAAGAGGGATATAATTATTCAAAACTATTTGAATATTCACGAACTTCATTTGTAAACCATTTTCTTGGTCAGACATTCGAAATACAATATCTTTAAAAAGGGGAGGAAGAAAAAGACGGTAACGCAGTCCTGACGAAATTTCGGCAATGGACCCGACGAAATTTTAGCAGCTGCCAAATTTTTCGTCTCCCCTTAAATTTCCCGTTGGGTCCACGGACAATTGGCCCGCTCTATACTTTAACACGTGCAATCGACTCTCGTTTCTCGCGATTTTTCAAACCAAATCCCCCGGGAGAAATTCTCCAGCGCCAGCTGTCATCGTGCGCTACGAAACGTGGTATTATATACATTTGCGAAAAATGACAGACCTTCCGTGTCCACCACATGGTGCTCACAGAAATGATCCTACCGAGTGACTGATCCGCAGAGTCGCAGGTCAAACCAGGGCGTTTCTGGGCTAATGGGTCTCGTAATGCCACGACGAGTTCGGAACCGATTCTTTGTACTGTTTCGATCCTGCCAGTGCCCACGCATACGCGATCAACTGTATCGGAACCACTGAAAGCGATATTCTCCATGAGAAGCGGAGCAAATGGGGGTTTGAATTTTTTTCGAGATCGGAGCTTCGATAAAAAAGAATATACAAAGCAACAACAAAAAACAAAACAAAAAATCCGTGCCTCAAATTCCGCCCATTTAGCAAACCATTACTGCGACGAAAAATGCTAAAAACGCACAGAATTATGATATCGAGTGACTGATCCACAGATTCGTGGGTCAAACCATGGCGTTTCTGGGCTAATGGGTCTCGTAATGACACGACGAGTTCGGAACCGATTCTTTGTACTTTTTCGATCCTGCCAGTGCCCACACATACGCGATCAACTGTATCGGAACCACTGAAAGCGATATTCTACATGAGAAGCTGAGCAAATGGGGGTTTGAATTTTTTTGGCGATCGGAGATACGATAAAAAATTAATTTCATAGCAATAAAAAATTATTATTTTTTAAACAATATCTTGATCAAAACCATCGAAATTCCGTCCATTTAGCAAACCATTACTGCGACGAAAAATGCTAAAAACGCACCGAATGATGATATCGAGTGACTGATCCGTCGTTTTGATGAACAACAAAAAAAAAACAATATCTCGAACAAATCTAAAGGACCCATAATCCCAATTAATTCGTGCCTCAAATTCCGCCCATTTAGCAGACCATTACCGCGACCAAAAATGCTAATGTCGTACGTAACGCTAATCGGCTTTTGTCACATCCTACACATCAGCGATACGTACAAACGTTTTTCTTTCCCCTGCATTATTACATCAGACATTAATCTTCAGTCGACTCCGCGATAGTCTCGGTTTCCGTGACACAGATAAATCCTCGTCGATGACTGCCGGAGTCGCAGCTGTCCTGGATTCGTTACAGAGGAATGCGAGACAAAGAGATTGTGTGTTTTGGGTGACAGCGAGGTGCACACCGAAAATCGGTAGCTCTGAGCTTGGGAGAAATGATCCTGACGTGGCCTTGCGGTTTTTTTTTTCTTTTTTCCATCTACAAACGCTCTAGTTTTCGCAGCTGCCAGTTGAATCTCGATGACAAAGTGAAGCCCACACGAAGTTCTCGCATTGATCGGTAATAATGGCCATACTATTCGCTGTTACGTGGTATTATGGTAGCCGAAGGAGGTGCCGAAGCTACTTCAGCTTCCGGACACCTTGCCGTACCTTTCTCGCAATATTTGCGGCCCGAAAAACGTGTGGGCCCTCGAGGGAAAAAAAACGTGCCAATCGGAGTATATACCTGTGCGACAAAGCCCTTATTCTTGAGGAATCGAGTATTCTCGGTCCTTTCCCTCATTCTCGCCCCTCGCTCGTCTTCTTATTTTCCTTCGGTGGCATCAGCATCGTCGTGAGCAGCACGTGGCCCTGGCAGGTGAGCGTCGCCACGAAGCGCAGCTGCAGCCGCGCGAATGAAGAAAGAAAAACGAACAGCAATTGGTCGGCGCACGTTCTACTCCGGAGCAATTTTTCTTCCACTTCCTTTATGGCCGTTTTTTTTTTTTCGACTCGCCTTCATCGTTTCGTCCGCACGCAATCATTATCTCCTGTGTGTAGATGCGTGCGTATACATTGTATATAATCGTGCTTTCATTTATAGAAATGTGTTCGGCATCACACAGCAGAGCGTAACACTTGCGGTCGGTGATTGACTCTCGATTGGGGGGAACTGCAATTCACTCAACTGAAAATTTGTGTATCCCTGACTGAATTACTTTTTTTTTTTTGTTTTTCTTTTTTCTATGACTCTTCAGAGTGGTACAATATTTATGTATTAATGGAGCATGAATTGTGAACATTTTATGAATAATTGGAATGACAGTCATAAACGCTCACACGGAACTCCCGAAGAAACAGACACTCACACAGACACTCATACAGCCACTTGCACAGACATTCACACGGACACTCATACAGACACTCACACAGGCACTCGCACGAACATTCATACAGACACTCGCACATACACTTACACAGATACTCCCACAGACATTCACACAGTCTCTCATACGACACTCACACAGTCTCTCATACGACACTCACACAGACACTTATCCAGACACTTACGCAGACACTTACACAGACACTCCCACAGACACTCATACAGGCACTCGCGCAAACATTCACACGGACACTTGCACAGGCATTCACACAATTATTTGATATCGCAGTATGCTTGCATGGCTCTACAAAACCGTGAGTTTACCGTTTTTAATGGGCATTTCATGAAGTAATTTTTTTTTGTATTTTTCGAAGCAACAGTATTGTCTATACAAATTATTTATGCCTTTTTTAGACGGCGTTGTCTACTTTATCGTGAAAAGAATAATAGTAATGGTCAAAGTTATAAAATTAATGGACAATAGTAAATGTTTACAGCCTTTTAGTTTGTAATAAAACATCGGCTTCATCGTGGCAGGACTTGGGCGACTGAAACCGAACCTCTTCTCGAAATAATACCGCTCGTATGCTTCGCTGAACAAGGTCGAATATTTATGTTTCTTACGTTTTCTCAACATCCTTGAAGATTACAGCGAAACCTTGATTTACGATATTGTTACAATTTTTCGTTATCTCGCTGTTACATTGCAATTTTCATTAAAATTCTCTCTGATCCCCGATAAATTTTCATTTCGAATACTATATCGAAAAATAAAAAACCAGGCCTTCAAGATTTTTATTATAAATAATCGTAAGCATAAAAATTATTACAAATAAAATAAAATAAAAATTGTGCTTGTTTCTCAGACATGGAACAGTAACATAAAAAATCGGGTATGAAATCCGACAGATCGGTCAGACCCAAATCGGGTTTTCATCGACTACTTCAGATGCAACGTTAAAAAAAAAGAAAACAAAAAAAACATTAATTGGTACTCTTCATATGACTCACCGGATGTGATCCCATAAATTCAATTTTCCATTTCCATTGGCAAAATCTGTTGCAAGCTATCTACGATCCGAGCGTCGATGATTCAAGTTGCAAATCGCCACATCTGATTGTCTTCACCTTTAAACTTGTGACGAGACGATGAAAATCATCTCGCAACGACTTCCAAGAAGTTTGCAATTTACAATGTAACAGGCACTCCGCGCTTCCTACTTTGTGAATCCAGCTGCTTATTTATGTATACGTACACGTAACGTGTGTTACGAGTGTAAGTGGCACGAAGACGGTGAATGAGAAAACGAAGAAGAAGACGAAGAAGAAGACGAAGAAGAAGAAGAAGAAGAAGAAGAAGCAGCGGATTACAGGGTCAGCGGCAGGAGCAGGAGCAGGAGCGCGCCGGGTAGAATTGCGCAGGGCGGAAAAACAATTATTATCATTGTGCAATAACGTCGGCGTATGCACGGGCAATTAGGAGGCGCCAGTCGGTGCAATTACGGCCATTTTTTTTGCTTCTTACATTCGTCTCCTCTCCCTTCACCTCCTTTGCCTCTCTCTTTTCCCTGCTTCGCTTTGACTATCTGTCTCACTCGCACTCCCTGAGTTACATGCACATAGAGTCAGACCGCAGCCTTGCACAAGTCGCGGCGGCGTCGTACCACTAGCCACGCTTCCGCGAGTCGAAGGTTGATCGACGCCGACGAGGCCTCCTGTTGCCGTCACAATATTGTCGCAGTTGAAGTTGTATCATCAAATACCGTTTCTCCGTATTACAAAAAGATTTTCCCGCCGTTGCTGCGCGAGACGGTATTTTAGACAATCCGCTAAAACCACGGCGCGCTCAAATCGCAGGTTGACTGATCGTATAGAGTTGTCAATGCAACGATGTGGCTAAAACCTTAAGGTGGCTAGTCCCACGGAGCGGCTGTACCCACGACGTGGCTAGTCCCACGGAGTGGCTGTACCCACGCCGTGGCTACTCCCACGGAGTGGCTGCACCCACGACGTGACTAAACCCACAAAGTGGTTAGCGTCAGGCTAATCCCACGCATTGGCTAGCGTCACGGAGTGGCCGATCTCACGAGGCGGCTGTTTCCATGAAGTGGCTAATCCCACGGAGTTTCCAATTTCACGAAGCGGCTATTCCCATGAAGTGGCTAACCTCGCGACGTGGCTTGCGTCACGGGTTGGTTGACATCACGCGGTGACTAGACTCCCGGAGTGGTTAACCTCGCGACGCGGCTTCCGGCACGCGTTGGTTAACGTCACGCGGTGACTAAAGTGTCAGTGAGGTGGCTAATCCAACGAAGTGGCTAAACTCACGTCTCCCGAAATGTCTATATTCTCTATAGGTCGTTTATTTCAGTTTTTTTTTCCTTGCCAACCAAGTATATACCACAATTTACGCCTCGCTAATTTTAGTTTTTACGCGTATGAAATTATCTCCAATTACAACGTCGATTACTGCCGATACCCAACAATTTTTATAATTCCGAAACGGTAATGGGACTTGCCGTCGAATGAGATCTTATTACGAAAATTCCCAAGCAATATAAGCACGTTTCTGCGAAGATCTATTTGGAATTACCATATATCTGATAAAACGTGGCATACTCATTTAATAGCATTGGACTGTATATTATCGCCTGTCGACGAGTCCGATATTTATCGATAATTTTTGCCGCACAGATCGGTATTGCAAAAACTACTGGAAAAATCTCGTTTTTATTGACATCCGGCGCCATTATTAATGCTAATAGCAGATTCTTTACATTGTATGATAATTTTGTTTATTCGATTGATCTTTTTATATATATCCTGATATTCTAATAACCTCAAACAAAACTATCTTATATATGGATTTTCCAAAAAGTTTTCATATCCAGTGAAATCGCCAATTAACGTTAATTAATTATGAAAATTTATCACGAATCGTGCTGTACATCCAAATGAAATATAAAAATCGAAAAGACTTGGAGACATTCGTCTCTAAATTTAATTTCCTTTCATTTGTCGCTATGATGTTTTTGCAGGAAAAATGATTGACACATATTTTTTGTTTCTTTTGTCACAAACATACATCGACCTCGTGATTCTTCTGATACCTGGTGGTAGCCCGTTCGCGTGGCGGGCAGCGAACTGCGCAGTACCAACGTACGACGTACGTGTACAACGTGGTTACATTGCGGAGTCGAGATGCCACATTGCGGGCTATGCGTGGCCGACGCGAGGCGGCGAGGCGCGTACACGCAACCAACAGGAGCGAAAGATTGATGTCACGGGCTCGACGGCGCTCTTGGCCTGGTTCCCACTGCCGCGGCTCGCGATAGAACTACGCGAGACTCCGATCTGTTGGTATACGTGGCTAACGCACTGGGGTAAACCGACGAGCGAATGAACGGGGACCAGGGAATGCCCGAAACCGCTTGAAAAAAAGATGTATCGACGATGTATCAAGTACCGATCTGCAAGTTTGTAAAGACATACAATTGTCAAAAATCGGTAGTGTAAAATGTAACGTTGTGAGTGGTGGCTCAAAGTTGCGTTAAAAAAATCATAAGAAAAAGAAGATGTATCGACGCTACCTTAGAAATCATGCATATTAACATCATCAAGTACCGATCTGCAAGTTTGTAAAGACATACAATTGTCAAAAATCGGTAATGTAAAATGTAATGTTGTGAGTGGTGGCTCAAAGTTGCGTTAAAAAAATCATAAGAAACAAAAGATGTATCGACGATACCTGAGAAATCATGCATATAAACATCATCAAGTACCGATCTGCAAGTTTGTAAAGACATACAGTTGTCAAAAATCGGTAGTGTAAAATGTAACGTCGTAAGTGGTGGCTCAAAGTAGCATTAAAAAAATCATAAGAAAAAAAAGATGTATCGACGATACCTGAGAAATCATGCATATTAACATCATCAAGTACCGATCTGCAAGTTTGTAAAGACATACAGTTGTCAAAAATCGGTAGTGTAAAATGTCATGTTGTAAGTGGTGGCTCGAAGTTGCGTTAAATGAATTATTAAAAAATTTCATTTTTCATATTTTGAAGAAAAAATAAAATAAATCACTAGCAATATTGTTTATTTACTGGTAGATCAGTTTTTATGGCATTTTCCACCATGATTTCGGAGGAAAAAACGCCGAGACGCAATGGGATTGTAAGAAAAATGCGATGATTTTTTTTTGTAAAAATTGGAAAGCTTTTTTGTTCTCTGACTTGAAATATACTCGTAGCCATCGCTCGCTCCGGAGTTACGAGCGTGGAATGTTCTAAAATGCATCCTGTACTGTCATGAGGCGATTAGGCGATCGCGACCAATTGAAATAGTCCGGAGCGAGCGAGTGGACGAGCGAAACGGACGTGCAATTGGTTGCTCCTGAACGCGAACATCAACAGATTTGTGTTGTACGTTTTAGACTTTTGGATAACTGCAATCTTTATTATTATTAATTCGCTTACACGATTGATTATGGATTTCCATTACGCTATTCCATATATATTACAAAACCCATTTATTTCCCATCCGGTATTGGGATCGAGTATTCCATTTTTTTTTTTACCAAAATGTCTTAAAACAGCTATGGATTCACTTTATTGATTTAATTGCAAAGTGAATACCAAATTCTCGAGTGCACTCGTAGCTCGATCGAGCCATTAGCCGGGATAGAGATCGTTCCGTGATGAAGTCGTCAAGATCGAGAGAGATCTATCGAAAGGCTATCATTAGCCCGGAGGCTGGACGTTGAATCGTCGTGGGAATTCGTCTCGTGTCCACGATAATCCGAAAAGCCCCTCGAGCTGATGCTCCATAGTCCTCTTGACTTCTTTCCTCCCTCCCTCCCTCTCCCTCTCTCTCTCTCTCTCTCTCTCTCTCAGTTCCTGTCTCCTCTTATTCGAAGAATAATAAAGACATTCCTATCATTCCTCCACAAACAATATGTGCCAGGAAAATCGGCTTTTACTGTTTATGTGAGAGTAAATAAACGCGAGACAAAGAGAGAAGAGTACGTCTTAAGAGGCTCACAGAAAATTCCGAGCTCATCCTCCACGGCGCGAGATCCTCCTGCTGGTGCCTTATGGAATTTTTGTCCGAACGTTTGAAATTCTTCGTCTAGCTCGTCAGCGCATCTGCACTTCCGTGACGTAACCACTTCCGTTCCGTTTGTGACACGTCAGTGTCCAGCATCGATAAAAGCTCCTTCTCATCGTATCTCATTGCCTTACAATGTATCATTCGGCATTATTTCTGCTTGCACTGAGAATAAAAAGGCAATCGAGATCACCACAGGAATTCATATACTCGTGACAGCAACAAATGATCTTTTATTAAATTTACAATGTGCAAATTGCTTGAAAATATTTTGAACATTTTATACTGGTATAACGTCTCTAAATTTCCATAAGAGTCCGAATTCAGATATGCTTCCTTTTTTTTTTTTTTTTTTTCGTAGGAGGTCCGATCGGTATTTAACCGATTTCATCTCCACGTTTTGTAATCGGTTCAATGAACCAAAATTCCTCGTTGCCGAAGGCCGAAACGATAAAGACAAAGATGAATGAGCCTGCGTCATCGTCACGGCATTTAGTGTGCCGTGCCACACGGGGGACACCTGTTCGTGATCCGATTAGAGATCGGCGGCCGATCGGCACTCGGGGAAACGTTCCCTGAGAGCGGTCGAGACGAGAAAGACAGATCCATCTCTCACTTAAATTTTTCCTCTGTAGGAACGTGGACCGAGTCACGTTCTCACGGAATCGTTTCGTCAATCTGTCTGTCTAAGTCATACCGATCCCGAATCGAAAACATTTATCCCATGATACTATCTGAAAGTTGAGGCAGGTATGTGCCTGCGCGAGATTCCCCGCCGAAGATCAACCGATCAACCGGAACACGTTTGACGATAGCAAACTAAGTGATGCACTGTAGAAAAATCGGTGTCGAAATTAACACCATTTGACACCAAATGTGGTGCCAACAGGTCCACACCAAATGGTGTAAAGGCTGGTGTAAGAAACGCGGTGTTAGGAAATCCGACTTACCGATCAACAGCAAAATCGGTTAATAATATATAAAAATCGGTATTTTTAATAATAAAATCGTGTTAATTTGGACATCTTTTTTTTCATCTGTTACATCGTGGCATTTTACACCATCGATTTTTATTTTCAGTGTCTCAGAGAACGCCATGGATTCGATTGGTCTTTTTTAACAATTCAATTGGCTCAAAGACGCCGGTCATTTTTTTTATGGATCTTGAATGACCGACACCGCGGACACGTGTAGACGTGAGAAATTTTATTGCGTGTGTCAAGTCCGCCTGAACTAAGATATGGGTCATTCTATGTCAATTCAGCCACTTTTTTTCTCGATCGCCTCAGATCTGCCCATAATTGGTTACGTCAAAGTGCCACTAAAAGACAGTCTATGTGAATTCTTTCTTATTTTTGGTACATTGTTTTGCGAAATGGCGTTTTTTGCAAGTGACATTTTGCAGAGTAAAAAACAGTATTGGAATTAGATGAAGGGTTAAATTTTTTTTTCGACGTTTTTTGGCAAATATGTGGGCGCCCGAAAAATAAGGACGTATGTCGATATCCCATGTGTTTTAAATGGCAAAACTAAAGCATCTGATACAATCTTTCTTCATAAAGAAGCAAAAATGACAGTTTAAAAAAAAATTATTTTTGAGAGTACCTTTCGATGGTACCTCGATATGACCATTTTTTTAGGCCAAATGTGAGATGGTCGGGAAAAAAAGTAACCCAATTGACAGAGAATGCCTCGTGTATTATATCAGCATCGCTCATTCTTGTCACTCGATCTCGGTTCGTCTCATCCTCTTGGTTCGCGTCTGTCCTTGAAATGATAATAAAGCCAACACGAGAACTGGTGGATGTCGCGACTGCGTCCATCAGCCTCGCTTGCTTTCCGACTCTATATCCCAGTGTTTCTCTTGAGCTCGACGCGGCGCGTTTCCTATAGTTATCATCATGGTGCTTCTCGACATTGAAGCACTTCACAGGACAGCGCAAGAAGATAGTGAGAGATTGGCTACTGCTGCCGAAGCAAACTACCTCATCGCCGCTCCTCGTCGTGTCTCTCTTCATCGAGGTCTCCTAAACATCTCTTGTTTCCCTCCGTCGAGTCTAGACGCGATAGCGAGAAAGCTGCGGTCGTTGCCGAGGCTGCAGCCCGCCGCCAGTTATTTCTCTTATTTTTATGTCCTCTTGTTTCTCGATAGTTGTGTCTTTCTCGAGTTGCCACGTGTAGGTAGATCGTAGGTGTACTATATATTCTCGAGCCCGACAGCACGACTGGATTTCACTTTCTTCGACAGCTCATTGCATTTCCTCGACGTCAAGGACGCTGATAGATATTCAGCTGCAACTCCGAGAAGGCCGTTTTATTCAACGGACAGTATCACTTGAGAGACCATGTCAGTGTGAACGATGTGAAATTAGGTGATTTTTGGAAGTAAAAAAAATTAATTGTCACATCGAATATTTCCAACTTGAGGAGTGTATTCATTGATAAATTAACTATGTTAGAAGGACTCTTCAGGTTCCGATGTGCTTTAAGACCCGTATGGAGTGGTCAAAGTCATGGAGTGGCTAAAATCACGGAGTGGTCAAAGTCACAGAGTGGCGAAAACCATAGAGTGGCTAATGTCACGGAGTGGCCAAAGTCACAGAGTGGCGAAAATCGCAGAGCGGCTAAAGTTACAGAATGACCAAAGTCACAGAATGGCGAAAATCACAGAGTGGCTAAGATCACGGAGTGGCCAAAGTCACAGAGCGGCGAAAATCTTAGAGTGATTAACGTCACGGAATAGCTAAAGTTGCCGAGTGGCTAATGCGACGAAGTGGCTAAAGTCACGAAGTGGCTAATGACAGAGAGTGGCTAAAGCCACGGAGTTGGCATATCTTCAACCTCTTTTCTGATATCCAAAACACTCGAAACACGTATTTTCATCGAAATTCGAAAAATCGATATTTTCATTCATCGCAATAATTTCCCTTTTTGCTGAGAAAGTAAAAAAAAAAAATCAATCAACGAATTTCTTTGGAGTCAATGAAACCGCGTGTCTCTCGGTGAACCGTTGCCCAAATCCCCGGTTCGAAATTGTGCAATTCTGGCCATGATGTTTTATAAGGGGATTCGGAGGTTCGACCCTCTTCTTCTTTTATCTCGTATTGTATATGTCTAGAATTTGGTTGGCCACAGAGGCCAACCGAATGGTTTATGTACGTATTCCGCGAATTTGGCCTTGAGAATGAGAGACCTCGGAGGATGTATGGTGGCGGACGGTCGTGAATGGTGCGGTGTGTGCCTCCCGACGCCGTGCTAAGATCGAGAAAGCGGCCAGTGAAAATGTGAGGCGTTCTGGTAAGTGCCGTGCCGGTCAATTGGTCGGGGCGGCGTCACGGCGCCTAAATTTCTCCGGGCGGGTTCCTTCGCACGACAGGATATATCCTCGCCACGAGCACGCTTCTCTGAAAAAGGGACACCCCGGCGTCGTAAATATATCGACGACGACGACGACGACGACGACCAGTATACGGGTCTCGTCGTGGAGAACCCCGCCACTCGTACATGCCCCTCCAGTACTACCGCAAAAAGCGTGGGATTAATCAACATTGTATCGCCTTTACGGTTGAGAACGGTGTGGGAAAATTTACGGCTTTTAGAGCCAACCGTAAAGCCATTACCTCCATTAAAGAGAAGCTCGTGTGAAATTAACGCCCCGTACTTTTTTCTGTCGATTGGGCTTCTTCCGCTCCTTTATCTTTTTTAAATATCATTAATGAGTCATTAAGGAGAATTTGGAAGGTGGTCGGGAGAAAAAATTTCATTGATTCCAAAAAAATGGGTAGATTGATTATTTTGAATAATAGGATGCAACGAATTTTTTTTTTTTTTTTTTTTATAGAGTACTGAGTCATTAAAAAGAAAATTCTGCAGTGCCTCGTAATGATAATTTACGAAAATCTCGAGGTGCTAGAAATTTATAAATTTTTACGGTAGTTGCCATTGAATATTGATTCAATTTCGTCAATCGTAGACCACCGTATTAAATGTACGAGTCGTACATGAAAAACGCAAAGCGTACTTTCTCGGGACGAAAAAAAAAAAAACAGCATTTTGAATCAACGTTCAAAAACTTTTAATTACAGATTCGTAGCTAATCAGGAACGCCGAAAGAAAATCCAAGGCAGACAAGAACTTTGCATGCAATTTGGATATGAGTAGAGATGAAAAATGAATGTTTAAGAGGGATTAAGTATGAGAGTCTAATTACAGCCATTAGACATCATCAGGCCATAATTGCCTCTTATGTCTCTCGACAGCGATCGTAATCCCGTGAGAAAACTGCGGCAGGGTTTATTAGTGAAAGTTATTGCAGAGCCTGGGGAGTCATGTGTCGTCGCCGAAATTTCCATGCCGCGGACGTATAAGCCCGTTCCGGGTTCACGGGGTGGTCCTCTCCGAAGGGCCACCTTCCACGAAGGCGCATTGCTGTCAGCAGGGACATTCCCGGCAATCGGAACGATGAGGACGACAGCAACGAAACGCATAAATATCACGAAGCGTGTAGGAATTCGTCCGCCTACGTGAGCGTCCGCACGTATTCGGTAACGCAGACATCGTGGGCTTCCTCGGTCCTCTTATTCCCGGTGCTTCTGCCGCCTCTTCTTCCCCGTCTTCTTCAGCGTCGTGCCCAAAAAGATCCCGTTTTTCACGGATCCCGATCACGTACCGCACGCCGTCGACCACGGGCTCTTCCAGGAAGACAAGAGCGCCGTCAAAAAAATCGTAGAGTTCATTCCCGCCGCGGTGAGTTGGTGCGTTTGGTCGGCGGAGCCGCGTAAACCTCGTCACGTACCCGCGCAAAAGGTCAAACGACGTTTACTCGCGAGAAATTCGTCAAACGGGAAAAACGGATTTGGCCAGAACCCGGGAAACGAAAGAGGACCGTAGCCCCGAACGAAGACGATACGCACAATCGGGGAAAAGACCCTAAGAATTTTGTAGCACGGAAGAAACGTGCGATGTTCACGGGGTTATCCAGAAAAGCCAAGAAAAAAAGGTGTGAAAGAAAGAGCAATTGAAAACCTGAACGAATGAACGTATATGAAGAAGGTGAGAGCAGAGTGAGAGGACAAGGTAAGCGTAAGGTGAATGTAAGGTGAGGTTAAGGCGAAAGGTGAGTGAAGGCAATAGTCACAATGGGAAAAGATGGGAGAATTTGGTAACATGGCTGTTGAAATGTGGGCCCAAAAGCCGTGGGTTGTGCAGGACGTTATCCATCGAGGCCAAGGGTCACAGGTACGAAACAAGGCGTAACGTAAAGCCCGAATGAATGAACGAACATGAAGAAGGCGAGGATGAGGTAGGCTTCTTTGTCGGAGAGTTCGCTTCTTAACGAGCTCTCTCACGCCTATCCCGCTGCGAAGAGAGTCGTCCTAACAAAAGTCTCCATCTCCCTCCCAGCTATCTGGTTCCTAGTCCCTGAGCCTCCGCCATTCTCTTCCGAGAACGGAAACAAAGAAGCGGCGGCAGGGCCAGAGGAAAGAGCGAGTGGGGGAGCCTTGCGGTGGATGAGGGTGTACACGTTGGTGCTTCCATTGGGGCCCATCGTTAGAGCTGACACAAGTGGGCCCCTTGGTACATAAGCCCGCATGCGGCGGTGGCGGAGGATGTCCAGCAGGAGCAACACCACCGAGGGAGACGTATAAACAAGGCCCTAAATCATCTTGAATGACCGAGTCCGAGTCCTCTCGGTTTTGTCGAAGGATACGAACGATCGGGCCCGAGAGAAGAGTCCCCGAAAGCCGTTGTGGGCTCCCCGAGGGGCCCACTCCAGAAGCCTCCGCATTCTCACGGTCGTGTCCCGCGTTCCCTGTCCACGTGAGCGAGCCAAAATAAGGCTAAAAGGGAGGCTAAGAGAGAAAGGAGAAAGAGGAGGAGGAGGAGGAGAGGAGAAGCGCGTGGGCCTGGCTAAGGCTAAAGGAAGTTCATCGCGTCGTTTGGGTCGGTAAGTCCTGGCGGAGGAGGAGGAGGAGGAGAAAAGAGGTATAGACGCTGTGCGAGAGCGGCGCAGTCCTCGCCTCGACCTGTCAAACGAATCACGTCGTAAAGCCATCCTCTTCGTTGTCCCCCGTTTCCTCTCCTTGCCTATCAAGGGACCAGGCCTAAGACCATGCCCGATGGTCCTCCAGCTTCCAGCGGGTTCGGGCTTAACGCTGTTGCGGATATGTCCTCGGTTAGGAATCGATGGACGTTCGAGCGTATAGTCCTCGACAGGATCGTAAAGGCGCCCTCGGGGCCCTATCGTAAAGCGGTGTCGGCGAACGCGTACCGCGAAACAACTACAACTCGACATCGAGATCACGTGTTTTTTCTTTGTTTTTTGTTTTGTTTTTTTACTTCTCTTTTCTTTCCTTTCGTCTAACCCTTCCCTCCCCTTTTTATTGGGCGACGTCCTGCACGTGCCTGCAGAACAATGAGACGTAACAGCGAATCATTCGAGACACTTATGTATGAGCCAGGTACAAAGTAACAACGCACGAGTAACAGTGCTGTGGTGCATCGGGTTCGTGACCCTTCGAAACGATACAACCCGGAGATCATCGTCCGGACTACGGGGACCATTGGATATTTACTTCTCACCCATTTTTTTCCATTGCCCATTGAAACAATCAATCGCGCGCAATATCCGCAATACGAAACTGACTCTCGCCGTCCCAAGCAAAAAAGGCCCCGACGATGAATGAGCCTCGAGTGAAAAAGGCGGGAAAACATTGAGGCGAGGCAAACTTTCAAAGTACACATTGCAGGTAGCGCGGGAAGGCCACCACTGGATGTTAGACCCGAGCTCAACACGCGGCTCGCTCTTTGTCTCCTGAAAACTCGAACCCTGAAGCGGACACGCGGATAAGAAGAGCCACGTGTGTAGGTGAAGAACATGAGATAGAGCAGTGAAAGAGCAGCTCCTCATACCCCACGATCCGATGCTTATTTGGAAGAGAAGAAAAAAAAAGTAAAACCATGAAGAGAGACCACGAAGCCGAGAGATGAAGAAAAGGAAAAAGAGAAAGCAGACGAGAATTAAAAAATAAAATAAAAACGATGAAGAAGCGGAGGGGAAAAAAAGATATATATATATATATAGAAAAAGCGAGCGAGAGCAAATTCCCAACGGTCGGTTGGTGGTCCCAAAACTGGAATGTGCCCCGGTGGAGCTCGGAGTGAGGTCCGAGGTGCTGTGCGCCTCGTTGAAGCCGTGGGGGTCTTGTGAATGAATCTACCTGCCCACTCCAATGAGTGGCGGCTCTTTTAGTCTGGGGTACGATTTCGGGCTGTGTGTTACTATGCTTTTCTTCGTCGTTCCTCACTTCCTCTTCGTCGGACGGCGCGTATATCTCCGGAGGAGCCCGCGCCTCCCAGCAATAAAGGTACCGTACACGGCGAGGGTACCGTCGTCGACAACCGCCATTGGTCGAAGATTCGACCGGGAACAAGTCGGAAATAAGAAAATAAAAATGGGATTGAACGATGTTTAAAGAAGTAAAAAACAAACGGCAGTCAGAAAAATAAGAGGATGAACAAAGAAACAGACCGGCGGCTCTTCCTTTTTTCCAATCCTCGTCCTTTTTCCCTTTGTTTATGTACCTACCTGCGAATGGACTCCTTGAATCAATGACAAGTGTGAAAACAATGTGTGCGACTCCAATGGGGTGGTGTCCCAATCGGACAACACCCACCATTTCGCACCTGGGACAATGTCCGGACAACGTCCGGACAATGTCGTGCTAATAACGGCGGTATTGGGCTGAATGAATATATATATATATATATATATATATTGATTCTTTAAATAAATATATATAAAAATAATAAATGATTTGGTGTATTCAGTTTTTTTTTTTTTTTTTTTTCTATCAGTGTAAAGCCGAACGACGTTCTCCGAGCGTCGAGCAATCGCACCTGGGACTGTTTTTTTTGGGACCGGACACATCAAAAGACTCACTAATGCTAATTGGTAATATATGCGCAGTTCTGGGGTTTCAGCCATGAGAGGTAAAAGCAAAAAGTAATTTGATAGAAACTTAATTAATAGAGATCTGGTTATCTGAGGAGGAAAGTAACGTCCGCGGCTCATCCTTGAAGAGGCCGTCATTTTTTTTTTAAACGCGAATTCTTGGTTATTTTTAAGCGAAATTATTTTTTTATAGCGACGATATTCAGGCACTATAAATTTAGCGGATACGACGATTTTTTTTTCTTTTTTTCATTTAAGAAATCACCTGTTCGAAAAATAGTATATTCCGAAAGGTTAATTACAGATTTTATTGCTGTTTTATTTTTTTTACAACATTTAGTTAACATTTTCGTGATAACCCATGAAGATAAAACGATGCAATCGAAAACTTGTTAATTGCTTCCGCCGACAAATTGAACGAATGTACGAAGCCGGAATTGACCTCATTACGACCAACAGATTTTTTTATAAATTCTTGTCTCCCATTGGGAAAATTTTTTACATTTCGCGATTTTTTTTTAAATCAAATTATTAGCCCAAATTTTTTTTTTCTAATTTTTAAACTCATTAATGAATCATTCTTCACCTTTGAAGCTTTCTGATTGGTCCCGTGATTGCACCCATTTTTATAACACTTATTAAAAGTACTTTCTCACAATTTTTTCAAAATTTAAAAATCCAACATTACGAAAAATAGTGTATTTCTTCATCTCCATTGTACATTAAAAAATTAGAGGCACAGAAAAAAAAAGTTTCAACCCAAAAGTTGAAATTTCGTATAAGCATTCTAATGAACATTTTTTTTCGATAATTGCTTTTTTGCTAAATGATATAAAAACAATTTCTTCAGCCGAAAAATAACGAAATATATTTACAGAAAATTATCACCTTCTAAAACCCATTGGATTATTAATAATTATTTAAAAAGCTGATTCGTAGGAACCCTTTTTTTCAAAATTGGCAGCATTTATAAATCATAAAAATTGGACATATTAAAAATTAAAATTGGACGTATTACCACGAGTGTCGACTTGCAATAACAAAATGGAAAATTCTGTATTCACCGAGCAGGTTTTTCAGGGTTTCCGCAGGGCAGTCGGTCCTTTCTTCGAAACGAGCCCATAAATCCATCCAGAGGTCTCTTCCATTTTCTGTGGGCACTCTTTCTCCCTTTTCTTTTTTCCCCTCCGTCATTGAAATTCACTTCTCGGCTGACGTCGCGCTCTCTCTCTCTCTCTCTCTCTCTCTCTTACCTCATATATACTCCAAAAATTAGCATCTCTTGCTTCCCATTGAATTCCCTTTTCGCCCTCGCAATTCTATGCTCCTTCGAAAATTCCAAAATAATTATTCTCCGCACCCCAACCGGGATCACTTTCTTCCTTCAAGGTTTATTGTGAAATACCGTCACAGTGAAACCCTTTTGGTAAATGAACGAATCGAATTGAACAAAGTCGACCTTAAGAGAGCCTGTGAATTCACGCAGCGGAAATAATTTTTGTTTATTATCATTTAAATGCCGATATGGCTTTTATTCACCTCAAATAATTTTTCAATTATTAAATAAACAAATAAAAAATTAATAAATAAACAAATATTTATTTCGGAGAGAAAAAGTTCGTTGATTGAAATAATTAAATATTGAATAGATTATTTTAGCCAATATTACATTTTTTTTTTTCTGGGAGATTTCTGAAGAAAAGTGAACAAGAGGTAACTAAATAGCGATTGGTCAGGATTCATGACTAAGATTCGTCTAGTCACTGCCCAGAAAATTCTCACGCTTCCATCATCTCCTCGTTATTATGCCCTCGTCCATACCGTAACATCGTCTACTTATTTTTCTATATATATATATATATATATATATATAGTCATAGCCCATAAAACTTTCGAAATTTGTGAGCTCATTTATATACGTCTTGTACTCTTATGTATT
This sequence comes from Clistopyga incitator, assembly GCA_947507545.1. Taxonomy (NCBI): domain Eukaryota; kingdom Metazoa; phylum Arthropoda; class Insecta; order Hymenoptera; family Ichneumonidae; genus Clistopyga; species Clistopyga incitator. The sequence goes on from OX382176.1 coordinate 2,598,393, forward strand.
ATATCTTGCGTAGTGAGAATAAAGCAATGAGTCGATTTTGGTGGGAGTTAATTTTCCAAGTTTATACCGTGAGAGAAATACTCTCAACGGTGATCCATCATCGTTTTCGGGCCCCGACCATAATTACTAATACGATATGGCGCATTCCACGTCTATTCCTGAACTTAATTTTTTTTTCATTGGTACGTTGCTGGGCATTGAAAATTAAAAAAATAAATAAATACAAAAATGATGGACCGAGTTGCTTATATTTTCCATAATTTTTTTTTTTTTCAAAATAATTTTTGAAATGCTGAGGTACAACAATTCATTGCGTTGTTGATTATTTCAATGAAATAAAATTAATTGCCTATAAAGAAATCGTATTAATTTCAAATTAAGTTTATGTGAAACAAAGCAAAAAAAAAAATTTCGAACAAATACCATATTTGATTACAATAAACCAATCAAACTGATTTCTCTGGGTGTGGCCGATGGAGTAAAGTTACGACTATCTTGATGCCTATCGCATAAAGAGTCGTAAATGTCAATCTTAAATTCAATATAAATGTTTATTCAATTGACTCGGGACTTATTATGCGACGATGGTAAAATGCAGCTTTTATATGCAGCTATTTGCATTATTTTATGATTGCTGTATAAAAATAAAATGTTCATAAATTTTGTCGATTTGTTTTATTAATTCGAATTTAACATACTTTTGCAATTATTTAAGATCTGAAACAAAAAAAAATTATTATTCAAACAAATATTAATTTGTGATCATAAATATTTTTTGTAACCAAGTCAAGGTTGTTATTACAAAAAGATAATGTTATTTTTGATAGAGAATGGCCTTTGTAAACTGTCCGGGTTAGAAAATTCCCAAATATCGTTTTCCCAGGTTAACGATTACAGTTGACAATGCTATTTGCGGTACAACGAGACGCAGATGGCAGATATGGCCGATAATTACCATAATCAGTGAATCGAACTGGCATCAAAGTCGAAATTCATCATGACCAATTTGGGAGTTACACACATACAATTAGATGGATTGTTTATAGCTGTCAAAAGTGGGGTACATGTTTCTTCGAGCCATGAATCATAGGTCGGTCTGTCGCTCGGTGACCGCGTTTCCTCCTGCTGCCGGAATTAATTCGTTAACAACGAGGACTCCTGTGCAGCCGTAGGAATTTTGGAGTTCACGCGGACGCGGTACACGCTTCGTACAAACGTGACAGGGAGGTAACGAGGCGAGGAGGAGTACAATTCCTGTGCACAGAGCAAACACCCGGTGATAAATTATTTCGTCACGTTTGCGACGGTGAAATTCGAGTGGCTATATAATTTGTGACGTCGGTGAGCGTCAATTGTGGGGGGGCTTCGAATTCGGGGAACCGGCACATCGGGGCCCCCCTTTTATCTCTCTCGCCTTGTTGGGACTCGCACGCGATCCAAAGATTCGAAATGAGTGACTCGAACTGGAAAGGAACAACCCACCAGGAAAGACGACGGGGCGTAGAAGAAGAATGAACGCACAGGTAGGAAAAGTTAATTGGCCGGCGCGCGTGCTCTTCGAGATCGCCAGGTGGACTTTTCACTTTCGTTGGATCTTTTAATTTTCGATGATAACACTCTAATGCCGCTCTCTCAGCGGTTTATCCCATGCAGAAGTTGTGATAGGGATCCAGGCGGTGATTACTGGATTTCCTATGTGCAAGTTGGGATCTAGTCAGGGCCTGGCTAGAATCCGAAGATGAATTTCATGGTCGCAAATTGAATCCTGATGGAAATACGACGGGGCGTAGAAGAAGAATTAAAGCACGGGTAGGAAAAGTTAATTGGCCGGCGCGCGCGCGCTTCAAGATCGCCAGGTGGGCTTTTCACTTTCGTTGGATCTTTTAATTTTCGATGAGAACACTTCAATGATGCTCCTTCACCGGTTTATCCCATGCAGAAGTTGTGGTAGGGATCCAGGCGGCGATTACTGGATTCCCAATGTGCAACTCGGGACCTAGTCAGGGCCTGGCCAGAATCCGAAGATGCTTTTCAATCATCGTCATTATCAATTCGCGCGATATTAGACAGCAATACTACGAATAAAGACAGTGGAATAGTAACTTAAGCCCACCCTAATCCAATATTCACAAATCACACTCATAAGCCATCCTCTTAGGCAGACCTTCGCCATATTGTATTATTTTAAACTCGGGATAGTTTAAGTGAGCGGCAGTAAACGTGTAACCGTTATATTCCCACCCGCTGTTTATTATATATCATAAAGTATATCGTCGTCGTGGGTGCAATCTTGAAAATCCCGGACGACCTGAATGTGCGCTTCCACAAGAGTGCACTCTTTCCAAGTCTCTTTCTCGGCCAAGTATAATTCCTTAACGACTCTCCGAGGTTCATAATATAATAATGGCCGTCTTTGCTGTAGTTTTCCCTGTTTATCGTGATTTTCAGCTCCTTATATCCAACCCTCTCACTCGCTCCTTCCTAACCGACACTCGGAAATGGTCGACAAGCCGGAATACGTCGTAAAAGTCTCCCGGTCTCTTCGTGTCGCCCGGACGCGTATATTCTATGTATGACGACGACAAATGCAACAAGGAGGTGGAGAACGACGACGACGACGACGACGATGACTAGAAGGACGTATACCCGGTGCCTGTTGGTTCTCTCAGACCCGCAGCTTCTACGTGCGTGAACTGCGATATTGCTGCTTACCTAGACGACAGCCTCGTGGTAGCCCAAGTGCTGCTGCTCCGGTGTAAACAACGGTTTACTCAACCGTCGGATAATACCGTTTTCACAAAGGGTGATTAAGGATCAAGCCATTCCGGCGTACCTCATGGACATGGACTCAGTAGACTCGTACTCTGAGTCACTCGCTGGGGCTTTTTGTTTATTTGTTTATATCGCTTGCTGATAAAGAAAGCTTTGTTTTCATGAAAAAAATAAAAGAAAAACCGTTTTTAGAGATTTTCATGTCACAGAAAATGGACCGAAAAATCGAAAAAATTAGTTTAACAACAATGTCCATGTGTGTGAGTCTACTCAGAAGACTTGCACTCTGAGTCACACGCTTGGGCTTTTTGTTTATTTGTTAATATCGCTCGCTGATAAAGGAAGCTTTTTTTTTCATGAAAAAAAAATTTTTAAATCGTTTCTCGAGATTTTCATGTCACTGAAAATGGTCCGAAACATCAGAAAAAGTAATTTAACAACAGTGTCCACGTGTGTGTCTACTCAGAAGACTTGCACTCTGAGTCACACGCTTGGGCTTTTTGTTTATTTGTTAATATCGCTCGCTGATAAAGAAAGCTTTGTTTTCATGAAAAAAATAAAAGAAAAATCGTTTTTCGAGATTTTCATGTCACTAAAAATGGTCCGAAAAATCGAAAAAATTAGTTTAACAACAATGCCTATGCGTGTGCGTGTGCGTGTGTCTTCAGGGCTTGAAAAAGTCAATCATTCAACCGATTGAGCTGAAATTTGGTACACAACTGAAGCGACTGCCCGTCTTTGACTGTTGACATTTTTGTCAGTACTCTTCAGCAATGACAGCTTTCCTCATAATTTGTTATGCGGTAAAGATTCATCAGACTTTTGACTTTTGTACAAAAAAAAAGAGAGAGACAAGCTTCAAGGCTAAACTTTGCACATTGCTTGCTCGTTATTCGATTTGAAAAAAAAAAAAAAAAAAATGAATTTCCACGACGTGACGACAGCCGCGCGTCATGCCCTCGATTCTTGTTTTTCAACTTACAACCGCCAGAAGAAAATTGCCGATATGTCGTCACGAGGATCACATCCAGAAATAGACAGTGGAAAGAGTCAAGCGGTGCGTTTTATTTTTGTCGAGAACGATGCACCGCTGGACTCGAGTGGCCGACGCCTCGTCACCACGTGCCAAGGTGTCTCGTTAAGGAATTTTGTTTACACTCGACACGGCCCGGTACCGGAGCAAGAATTCCATCGGTGAGCTCGAGACGCAAACGCGTTCTCACTGTACTCTAACCCCGACATTGATTCCGAGAAAGCGTATCTTGATGATGCTTCGCCTTCAGTTCAATCAAACGTATCCGATGATGCGTTTGCCATTGAATCGCAAATCAAATGGTTTTTTATTTTTTTTTTCTATGGCAAATTGTATATCTAATGCATTTCGACATTTCCATTTTAGCCGTTCACCGGTAAATAAATTTGTAATAAAAAAATATTGCATAATATATGAAATACTTGAGACAAGGTGAATTTAGTCACTTTTATTTCGGCACCGCAATTGGTCATCGGTAAAGGTACCACTAAAGGGTTGCAATTTTTTACAGATTTTTTCAACCGATATTTTAGAAAGCTTTTTTTCTTCAGGTTAACTAATTTCGGAAAGTTTGAGTTAAATTTAAAAAATGTCTCTGCATCAAATTTTTGGAGGGAATTTTATTTTTGTAATATACAAATGGCGATTTTGTTTGGCTGAAAAAATTGTGACTCGGAAATGATTGCAGTGACCATAATATTATTTATATAAAATATAAATAATAATTATATTATAGTGTTGTTGTTGTTGTTGTTGTTGTTGTAAATATTACGTATCAAAAGTCCTACCGTAAAAGTGCCCTGACGTGTTTGTGTGTTGTCCGGTTTTTTCTTCTTCAGGAGCTAATTGAAACTCTCCACAACTGGCAATTATCGAGCTCTCGAATCGATGAGGTTGCATAGGCTCGCGCGGATAGTCATCTTTCTTGCTCGGTGTTGATCGACTGAGTGCATTCTCATTGCGTGACGACCAACAACAACCCTGAAGACGCGTCATGACCGTGGTCGTCTTCATCGTCATTCCTGTTTCTGATGCTGCGTAGTTTCTCTCCATTTTTGTCCCCAATCACTTTAACACAAGATACAATGAATGAAAAAAACAAAAAAAAACAAAATCATTGTTATTCAGAGATCCTTTCGAAAACATGATTGTCCATGATGGTCGATTTTGATAAACGTAATTTTCGACCCCCCCAAAAATGTCCTCAGGAACGTGGACCAAAGGCATAGGCTAATTTTCAATCAACATTTCCACTCAATTCCCATACAAATATCTTCGACATATTGATATCCCACATTTACCATCATCAAAATTAGGTACATGTCAATTATCGTCCTATAAACAAAAATAATAAAGATATATGCATGATAAATGGAATGGCAATGCCAGCAGAAATTGCAAAACTACTATATTGATTCCCCTTTGAAATATCATTTTTCAAATGTTGTCCAATCAATTTTCATGAGACGAGAAATCGAGGTAAATGGACCAGGGCCATATCTTGACATTGAATGGCCCATACATGTCCGCGCCGTGATCGTTATAGATGACAGGGCAAATTTCAGCGTGTTTGCATAACATAAACACACGTATGCACACATATGTATAGATATATACATATATACGTGGTAAAGGAATGTCAGAAGGACATTGCCATCGATTTTCAGTGAACATTGAAGTTCCATTAGAAAACCCGTGCCAGTGGCCACTTCATTAAAGCTCTGAATGGTCGTTTTATTTTTATCATTGAAGTACAAGCGGCGATACGGGGAACGAGGGAACTTCAGGCTTTCTACAGGTTGCTATTTACCTTCCCGAGTCTAGACTGGCTAACAGGAGAATGTACTTTCACCGGCGCCAAGTGTGTATTCAAAGTTCACCGAAGTACCGAGACCGAGAAAAACAAAAATTGCCGTGACGTTTTTAAGCTCGCGGACAGAAACGGTACTTTCCAATCGCCGACTCATGACACGATTCGAAGGCCTGAGAAACGATTCTCCCGCTTTTGCCGATGTCAGGAAGGGCATGATTGGACATTTCCGGATACCGGTACTCGCGCTGCATGTAAACAAAGTGAGTACTGGCCATTCGCGTATTTCCGTCAGTCAAACGACCACTTCTTCCGGTGAAGTGCTGAATTTCTTCACATTTATGAGATGTACTCTCTTGAGAAAGACATGGTCCATTGATAATCGATCGCTTGTACATTGGCCTTTCTGTTTCTTTCATTTCCACTATCCGTTGAATTTTCGGAGGCGTATTTATCGATTCGACGATTTGATCGGTTGGACCAACCGATTAGTCCATCAACGTCGGGAGACTCTGAAGAGGCCACTTCTTCAGCGTGTCATGAAGAAGGAAAACGATCCGAAGGAAAGGAGTATCGATTATTACATAAATAATTTGCTATCTACCGATTTTTTTCAACGACTCTGCCAAAAGGATTATCGCACTATTGCCATATGAACAGAAGCGGTTGAGCGAAAGAGCAAATAACTGTTAACCCTGTGGCGTAATGTTTATTCAAATAACTCGTTTCAATCGTTTTTATCAGGGCGATCAACGTGGCACTTAATACTTTTGGTTCACTCGGTGCGCTCGGTTAAGGTACAGAATTGAGAGAGTCTTTCAGGTCGTCGCAAATGGTCCGCGGCCACGAGCAGGTATAATCATCAGGTGCACACCGCAATCGCTTCTACCTCTTAACCTTTAGCCCGCGAGAGCTTGGAATGATCAACTTGTGGGCGAGTAATCGGTCGCCGTACACCGCGTGCACTTCACTGTGTGCCAAACCGTTTCTTCCTGATTACCTTTTAACCTTTGGCTTCCTCGGAATACATAGATATAAATTACACTCCGCTGTACTATAAATATATAACCTCGACAGGTCGGCGAGAGCATCATAACTGAGTTCAAACGATTGGAATTCGAAAGAAATTCATAGGACTTGGATCAGGGATTGTGGACATCAAGATGAAGAGATTAGAAGAGGTGAAATGTGTGTTGCAGGTGCAAAAAGGCGAGAAGAAAAATTTTGAAAAAATTAAATCCCAGTACGTGTGTGCACTTTTTTCCTGAATGGCCGTAACACTTTTTGAGGACATTTTGTCCGAGTTCGCTTTTTTTTCGTAGGAATGGCCCTTTCCCTCAGACATCTTGTTCAAATTAATTTTTTCTGTTCATCCCAACAACTATTTTGCGAAATATTTTTTAAAAATATACCCTTTTCCTAAACAGTAATAACCCTTTTTGAGGACAATTCGTATCAATTCACTTTTTGCCTGCAGATGGACATCACGCTTTTTGAGGACATTTTTTGCGTACCCCCTGAATGGCTTTTGAGGATATTTCTTTTTTTTTTAATTCGCTTCGTTACGGATTGTAACAATCGTCAGGAGAAAGTAGTTCTTCTTATCAAAATTATTCACAATCCTGGCGAGTACGATCGAAATAACTATGAGGGCTAACTTCTTGGGGACATTGATAACTGGAACATTGTCGCCGGTCCCTCAAGATTTACGAGAGCGAACATTGTCAAGATAACCCGGTAATGTCACGCCTGTCAAATATCTGCGATACCGGCTACGGTTGTGATTCTAAACGCTCGGACCACGGATTTTCCTCGTTCGACCGAGATAAGCGAACCCGGAAAATCCTGGTGCGGTCCTGTATCCGCGCTGCGCAGGATGTCGGACACGTCTGAGGTCAGACGGGTATTTCCTTTTTCATCCATCGAAAAGGAATCCTCTCTCTAAAAAAAAAATGTCCTTAAAATTGAATGGACATGGTGTATAAATTGATTTGATTAACCGCTATCAATAAAAATTGCCAATCATTAAAAAAAAAAAAAAACAGTGTTAAAAATGCAAATAAATGTAATCGATTTTTGACTCGAGACTCTTTAAATATAGACAAAACGATGTGAGATTTTTAAATCTCGCGTGTTAATTGCATATTAATATACTTTTGTTATAAATTAAAAAATACAATTTGCAATCACGATACTTTTTTCTTTTTCAATCAATTCGATCTCTTCATGAACCAGCAGAGGAGAAATGCGAAGAACGCACCGAGGAAACGGCTATTGACAACATTATAGTTGTGCGATTAAGAAATTGTATAATATCTCATTGACGCACGAAACGTCTTGGATTAATCCAAGCGTGTAAGCAAAAAGACTCATCGTAACACTGTGTACAGCAACAAAGATAAGACCGTTAACGCTTGGATCGAGATTTACAGTCAGGCTCATCAGCGTTCTCTATAGCCATAATGTTCTCTGTCTACTTAACCCGTTCTATCTGCAATAGATTATGACTACATCCAAAGGAATGCGCTTCTCGAGAGCTCTCCGATCGAAGTTCAAGTGCGCTTAGCATGCACTCGTGTGCGTAGGTAGTAAAGCAAAACTATACCGACTACCCAGAAAGTCACTATATATCCAGACCCAAGCAGGGGGAGTTTTCGTGGATTCGTTACAAAACAGTACTTTAGGCACTAGTGCGATAAAACTGTTCCTCAAAAACACGTATATTACACGAGTGTCGTACGAAATTTTATTTCCGCAACGTGTGAAAACGGGGATTTATGCGAAGCGTGCGTAAAATCACGTTTCTCGCATTGCGTGAAATAAAATATTATTTTACCCTCAGACGAAAAGAAAAATATACAAGTAGCCAGAAAGTCACTATGCCAGGCTAATCGATCCCTATATATCTAGACACAAGCAGCAGGAGTTTTCGTGGATTCGTTAAAAAACAGTACTTTAAGCACTAGTGCGATAAAACTTTTCCTCAAAAACACGATTATTACACGAGTGTCGTACGAAATTTTATTTCCGCAACGTGTGAAAACGGGGATTTATGCGAAACGTCCGTAAAATCACGTTTCTCGCATTGCGTGAAATAAAATATGATGTTACACTCGGACGAGAAAGCGGTCTTTTCGACCGGGGTTGGGAAGCAGAGAGCATAAACCTCCTCTCGATCCGGCTCTTGTGCGGTCACCTTTCCAACCCCGGTCGAAAAGAACGCTTTCTCGCACTGGCATCGGCAAAGTACTCTCTAGTAATAATGTTCTCTATCTACTTAACTCATTCTATCTGCCATAGATTATGACTATATCCAAAGGAATGCGCTTCTCGAGAGCTCTCCGATCGAAGTTCAAGTGCGCTTAGTATGCACTCGTGTGCGTAGGTAGTAAAGCAAAACTATACGAGTAGGCAGCGAGTCACTATGGCAGGCTAATCGATAGCTATATATCCGGTACTCAAAGCCTTGTTTGGCGAGCAATTAGACAGGTAATTGGATACTGCGGTAGGTCCTCGCCAATGCGGTGGGTTCACCTCGAGGAAACTGAGCGATCGCTTCGTCTGTTCGCCAATGGAGTTACTCGATGCTCTCTCTCTCTCTCTCTCCTCGTGTCTTATTGTCTTCGCGATGAAACGCGGCCGCGCTTATCAGTGTCTCTGCACTCCGACAGAGGGCGCTCCTGTGCCATTCAAAGCTGATAACTCAACGGATCATAAATTTTCGATGCAGTTATTATGATAATTATTATAATTATCGTTATTACCATTGCAATTAATTTATTTCTTACTCATGACTGCTAATCCAGATTATTAATATTTTGTCATTTCTATCAAATCTAATGACGAATTTACTTATTTAATTTGTAACAATATTTTATATTTAAGAAATCATGCAAAAAAAATGAAATTCGATAATATAGATCATTATTTTAATAACACTTGTGATAAAATGTGTTTTTTTTATTAAGTTGATCAGAACGATATCAATTTTAATTAGACTTTTAATTTCTGAGTGTAAGTAAGTTGTGGAAATGGTTCCAAAAAATCTTTTCTGCGGTAGAGAAATCGATACGAAAGTAACAAATATCCGTAGTATTTCGTAATTCGCTGTTTACAGCACAGATGTACAGGATATAGCTATAGTTATGTAATTGTACTGGAGGACGGGACAATATGACTTGCAATTGGAAGTCATGTTTCGTAGTGTTACGGCAAACTCTTCTGTCCATATTTACGCACGAACAATGTACATATGTCATTATTTTAGCGCTACATTGTATCGGACGTTCCAGTCGGAAGGTACAACTGTTGAACGTCAATATATTTTACGTTCGAGGCACAGGATACCTGGCGTCTGGGTAGCAAACAAATTACGTTGTATTGCCTAATGGAAATCGTCGTCGTGCTCGCGAGTTCGCGGCTAATGGTTAATAGCTTCGTCGATTAGTAGAATCGTGCGCACACACGTGACCGACGCTTTGTGCGGCCTCGTCAAATTTTTCTGCACAATTTTCTCTCTCTCTCTCTTTTTCCGCAAATTATGTTATAACCATGTACATGTTGTATATATTGAATTTTATTTTTGTCTATTAAAAATGATTTTTTGTATCGCATGCACTAAAAGTAGACATTTCGCCACGCATGGAGCGCGTGGCGAAAGTGACGTTTTTCGGCTAAGAAAACAGAGGACGAGCGCAAATCATACAAGTTGCATTAAATCGCACTTTTTTTTTTATCTAGTTACACTAAAACCCACTTTTTTAAACCTAGTTACATTGAAACGCACGTTTTTTTAACCCTGTACCATTAAAACATACTTTTTTTCCCCAGTTACATTTTCGAACGTTTTTGCCACACTACAAAAAAATCTATGATTTCAAATATGCCGAAAAGATTGATCTTGCATGATAATAATTACAAAATGTTATTAACAAATTAACGAAAAATAAAAATAAATTAGTCAACAAATTACCCGGTAAAGGAATTTAAAAGAAAAAAAATTAAAATAACTACTTCGCCCCATACGCAAAATGCTCAAAATATTATACGGAATAGATACATACTAATCATTGTATCCACTTGAGGATACGTAATATGTGTCTTTGTGTGTACTCGCGCTTGCCTCGAGTCAGGGTTAACGACGCCTCTGTTAATTCAGCTACGTGTTACACTGTCATCGCCGAGGTCTTTCAGCGATAACGCGAAGCGCCACACATTACGATTCTCCGCATATCGACAACATTAGTGGCGAAAAAAAAAAAAAATGATGGTAATAATAAAAATTGAAAAAAATGTTTCGTGACTCGGCGACTTTTTTCGCCATTCTTTTTTATGGCCTTTCATCTTTCGCGAGCACGAAAGGAATTCGAATGGCGAATTGCTCAAAACAAATAGAGTACTTGTGCATATTTTGCGTCGTGACGACATCGCGTCGTTGATCCTTCTTGAACCTTGTGTCAACTGTGCTTATGCGACTAGTAACCACGTGGTTAGACATTTTAATATCGATGGAAGATTTTTTTTCCCTAAAAACACAGAAAACGCCTGATAAAATCAGAAAATATGAAAATATAATTTTTTCAAATATTATATTAAAAGCTGAAATAAATTGCAAGATTAAATCAACAAAATGCTGTTCTGTTGCATCAATTTAAAGAATTACTCGTGTGTTAAATTAATATGAAGTATAATAATAATAATTTTTTTAAATTCATCAAGCATTGTTTTTATGATTGGTTTTTTTAATTTATTTTAAATTGTATATGCATAAAAATTATTTATTGATGACCATGTAAAGATCATAGGCAAGTCCTTCGGCCACGTAAAAAATTTTTTTTTTTTTTTTTTAACGTGTTGATTTTATGAGGCATACAAATATAAACATCTCTTTGCTCGGTCAAAGGTAATAAAAATGATGGATACACTCCGTGCACTCACCATATTATGTGAAAACATCTTTTCGAGTACATTTAGGTTGGGCTAGATTTTACAAACGATACCATCGACCTGTTGACACTGCTCGCCATTGTATTTTTTTCACCACCATCACTACTAATGCTTTCACCGTAACGCTTTTTGAACACGCTTTATGGTCATTTTACTTAATGTCCAAAAGTACCGTAACGAATTTTACGGCCCGAAAAAAAAAAAAAAAAACACATTTAAATTTGTTTGTTCATTTCATAAGAAATTATCGGTCAAATTAAAACATTTTTTTTTCATTACTTCGTTAAATTTTATTTTAAAAAAACAATAATAATAACAATAATCAAAGAAATAGATACATTATTTCTGCTAATCACAATCAGCCCAAAACCCGAAACCTTCAAAAATACAATAAATTTGAATTCGATTGAATAATTGGCCAAATTTCATCCGAATAATCCTCCTAACAAAAAAAAAACCCACATCACTGGACCACCTGTAAAAAATTATTGCAAAACTTCAGGATTACGTGTTCACGGGATAAAAAAAAAGTGATGCAAAATTCAGAAACCCATTTTAACCCGAAGATACTGGCAACGGGGAAAAAAAAAACGATCGAGCACACGTCTATCGAGAGTGTGCAAAAACGTGTCTGCATCCACGCGTCCACAATAGTAAAACGTCGAGTGATGACGCCAAGTGTCACGGACGAAGTTACTATAAATACAGGTTGTAAGAGTTATTTCTAGATTGCGAGATGCGGTGTGTGTCGTTAATCCATACACACACACACACACACCATCATTTAGATGTATTCATGACGACGATTCCCTACATACGTATGTACACATGGTCTCCACGTTGTAATAAATCTTCGACTACATAAACACGAGAGAGAGAAAAAAAAAAAACGATAAAAATATTTATTCTCATCTACGTAGAGTTTTCGCATTATCAGGCGTATAAAATATGGTCTTATCAGCGTGCAATTAATTTGATAGCTTTGTCGCGGTGGCCCGCGACACGATATCATTGTTTTTCGTTTTTTTTTTCTTCTTCAGGTCGTGAGAGAAATGGCTCGTTTGTAGGCACGTGTCAAGCTTGTCGTGGGTTATTCGAGCGTACGGCGAGTGGCCACAACGACGATGACATTGACTCGAGTTATAACGCTTGTGGCTTATCGATAACGATTCAATAACAGTTGCGGAGCTCGGCTCCATATGACAATGACGACGTCTACGTCGTTGCACGCCCGAAGGCGGTTGACAGTCGTCGTTTCATTGACGTCATACGAGAATCGCGAAACAAGCGTGGTTAATCGTAAACAGCTCGAAGTCCAGGTGAGACCGAGACGTTGAACGCGTTGCCCGGTTAGGAGGAAAACGATTAATTAGTAGGCGTAAGTATCGTCGGAAATTGTAATTGGATTAGCCATGGTGTAGTTAGGCGCTGGTTGGTAATGTTGCGAATGTCGCGCGACGTAGGCCAACCTTGACATCGATTCTCACCTTAACCATTGATCGCTCAAAGTCTGACCTAATATCAGTTGTCGTTACTCATGGCAGATTGAAATGGATGTAGATATACAAAATGGTAAATGGGTGGACCTTTTTGATGTTAACCATTGATCGGTCGAAATCTGAGCTAATATCAGTTGTCGTTGTTCATGGTACATGAAAATGGGTGTAGATATACAAGATGGTAAATGGATGGGACCTTAGGGTGGACCATTTTGATCTTAACCATTGTTTGATCGAAATCTGACCTAATATCAGTTGTCGTTGCTCATGGTACATGAAAATGGGTGTAGATATACAAAATGGTGAATGGGTGGACCATTTTGATCTTAACCATTGTTTGATCGAAATCTGAGCTAATATCAGTTATCGTTGCTCATGGTACATGAAAATGGGTGTAGATATACAAGATGGTAAATGGATGGGACCTTAGGGTGGACCATTTTGATCTTAACCATTGATCGGTCGAAATCTGACCCAACATCAGTTGTCGTTCCTCATGGTACATGAAAATGGGTTTAGATATACAAGATGGTAAACGGATGGGACCTTAGGGTGGACCATTTTGATCTAAGGTTATCTAAGGTGGTACCTACTTCTATTTTATGACATGAATTTTGTACCTCTCTATTGTTGCCACGACATATTTTTACACGTCGCGGTATCTCCTCGAATGATTTTATCTATGCGCAGCAGAAATAAAAATAGACTAGGTCAAGTCTGAATTTGTGAATTCTCGAGGTACGTCGTGAATTCATTGAAATTACTTGAATTCCAACGAGCCACTTCACTCAACCTGTGGTTGTCACTCCTTGTCGTGCACCATTCGTATATCCACGGTAGTAAGTACAGATATTTCTTTCATTATTTCCGGGAAGGGATGAGGAAAGTGAGACCATTTTAGCTCGAGCCCATGACGCGGGCTCACGCTAATTTGCGAAGCAAATAGTCGTCGTTGGGCTTTGCTACGCATTTTTCTGTGGCCCCTTAGTGTCGAGAGGATTGTGCCATCAATAGAGGGCACAGTTGTCGCCGCTTCGTCGTTTCGAACTGACCGCGATTTCTACATATATGCTAACCATTTCGAGTGTGACGAGGAACGTCACCACGGCTCAACACTGATTACATGAACGTACACAATACCGAACGAGAGCGAGCAATCGAATTGGGAATCGAGGTCCTTGAAAGCCACGTTTCACCCAGAGAAATTGGTCCGATGGATTTATTCGAATGGAATATGAAATTTATTTAAAATAAACGAGGTCTCATTAGGATCGAATACATTTTGTTTCTAATAATAAATTAATTGATGAATTTAAAAAAATATTCTTATTATCAAGAGCATTGTTATTTATTTATTTGCAATTAATGTGAGTGGCGATAATTAAACAATTCGCTCGAATACTAAATAACGACAACCCTTGAACATGTGAGTAACCAATGAATGTTAATTACTCCAAAATCATATGTAATTTGATCTACAATATATCAATGACAAAATGTGAAGTTGTTGTCGAGTACAAAAAAAATTTCTACGCTTCAGCACCGATTTCCGTGGTATTTCCTTGTTGACGAGGAAAACTTGACTTTTCCGGGTTGGTGAGGAAAAGTTACCGGTAACTCGCGTTTATTTCACCATAAGTTCAAAAAAATAAAAAATTTTACCCCCTGATAAATTGGACCCCACTTTCCCCGACACCATGAGCTTATCAGAAGACGTACGAGGAGGTAGAATCGATTTTTTTTTTTTCTTTTTTTTTTTTTTCCAATAAGGAAAATAATATATCCTCTCGAGGATATCGTGGCTGGGATTTCTGGCGGGGAATTCCACGATAATTTCTGCCGGTAATTCACCACAGGGAAATTCGCCGACAAATTCGCTTATCAACGCGAAACCGCTCACGAATTCACTGAACGGTCAACGTATAGCGTAGTAAAAATGAAAAAGAAGGAGACAGAAGTAATAAATCGGAAGTGGGTGGCAAAGCCGGAAGTCCAACGCCAAGTTTGTGACGCACAAGTTCATTGAGAATTTCCAGCTCGTGACCACATGGTAAATAATCGCAAAACCGGACGCTCCAATGACAGACTCGAATTCTCCCATCGGCTTTTTTTGCGCCACGTGCAAAATCATGCTCCAAATGTCACTAAATTAAAAAAACGTAATTTTCCAAATCGCTTTCTCACTTCGCTGATTTACAGAACGAAAAAAATTATTTTCGGGTAATAAATCAGTGTTGCCAGGATGGAAAAATTATTCTAAATGTCCCATTTCAAAGCTAACGCAAAATGACCACTTTTATGTAGAGACATTTTATTTATTTTTTTCCAGTGACTTCGAGTTTATGATCACTTGAAAAAAGATGATTTTTAAAAACATTGCTTTAATAAATTTGCAGAAAATCACATAGAGTTCCACTCAGTGGCATTTTGATGTGATCAATTATGGGAGAAATCTGAGATGGTCGGACAAAAAGTGGACGAATTGACACGGAATGCTTTATATATGCGGAACCGTGTCCGTAGCTAAAGTTTAATTGATTTAATTATGGCTCATTTGAGTGAATTGAATATTTAATTGCAACGGTTAAGTATTTCCTTCGGTGCGCCGAATAATATAATTAAAAACAACGACCGAAGATCCAATTCATTCGACTAAATTAAGCGAGTGTAAATTAAAGCCGAAAAAAAGTGCATTCAATTAGTTTCTCAAAATTAATTGAATGGATGTTTCATTTGAAAATCCATTTGTCGAGTCGCTATTTAGCTGCCGTTTAAAAATCACGTTTGCCTCGAGTGGCTTCGACGTATTGTCAAAACAATGTCAAGTGCGTCTGTTGAGCTTTGATCGATCATTTTTGGCACGTGACGTTCATACTTCTTCATCGTTTGATGAGTCGCGAAGCTCATTAAGATTACGCTAATTGTTTCCAAAGCCCCGGCGATTATTTTGCCTTCGGGATTAGCCGCACAAAATTATTGCAAACTCATCGCTCGTGGGTGATTTGATTTTACATGGGAGATGTGGATACAGATTAGATCGAGGCGTACGATTTACTCGGCAGAGAATCAGAGGCATACCTAACTAAATATTGGAGATGGATAATTGCTTCCTCGTTGCATGTTTGGGCAAATACTGGCGTTGCGCTTGTACCAACCATACGATGAATGATAACGAGCATTATGAAATTACTGACGACGTATTCCGCCCGAGTTGTTGGAGCAACTTGGCTTGGCTTCAACTCGATTAAGTACAACATTCTGCACACAATGATTGAAGAACTAATTAAGTGTCATCACGCCGGAAGATGGACTTCTGTATGCATAGTTGGTAATATGGTATTAGACAAACATCAAAGTTAATAATTACGGTATCATTAATTCGTGACTACCCCAAGGGGATGTGTAAGCCTATTAAACCCACTTTCCGACGTCTATATTTCGTTATTCATCTTCTTGTATCCAGTGGTGCGAAAGTAGCGAGGATACAATTTCTCTCTGTCCTTCGGAATGGAGATAGGTATAGATATCACTCGCCAGTTTCGAAACTCATTAACTCGTTTCATTCTCGGTTGCCTCGGTGTGATAACCGAGGGGCTTGTGGCCACGTGGTTTCCGGTTTGCAAAGTAAACTTCGTATTGGTACGTACGCGCATACGTTTCACGTGGCTCGCTTCTCTCGCTCTGCTTCGCATGTGGCTTATTTGCATACCGCACCCGGAACAAAAATAAACGAGGCAATCGTGGGCAAAATTGCGAATGAAGAGAGGAAGTGGAGTGAAGTTGGAGAAAAAAAAAATGCTGGAGATGCAAGCAGAACAGACGGAGAAATGATTTATCGGTTGACTAAACGAGGATATTAGAATTTTCTAGTTGTTAGAATTAAAAAATTATTTTACACGCTCAATGTATGAATGAATACGTCTCTCAAATCTGGAAACATTCGATGTAATAGTTTCTTTTTAAAAAATTCCCGACAATCACTTAACTTCAGAGCGTCTCGACCCCAAAATGGCGTCTGAGGCGCAGTGTCACGTACGCCACCTCACCTCGAAATTTTCAAAGCTATTTTTTCGGAAACTACTCGACAGACATAGTTCAAATTTTGAGAGAATGTGCGGGGCGATGGCAGAAGTGAGCTGAGCTTATGGCTTTTTGAAATTCAAAGCCGTTTTTTCGGGAGAACCGGAAAACTGAAAAAGTGAGGTTAGATGCGGGAGAGACAGCCCTCAAGGCGTTTAACATTGGACAATGAATTTCCCAGCCGTGTGCCACTGGCTCTTAAGTGTAAGGTTTCCAAAAAGGCGGTTATTATCTACAGAATTTTTATCTCATGGCTATATCCCCTCAAAGGCATTATACATTTTTCCGATTATCGTTTATCCGTGATGTTTTTTGGTATTTTGAGCACTTACCTTGGCAACTACTCATCTTCACCCTAAAAGTTATTTCTTCGTCTGCATCCTGTTAGCCACGTGGAAGGTATCTAAACGAAGAAGACCCTCATTTCCGTATTTGATATACGCGATATATCGTAAAAGTCGAAAGTCCGAGACTCGAAAATACGGTTATGATTATCGACCGATATATTTCCTTGTTTATTCGACAGAGCGTAAACGTCATCGAAGCCCCGCGAAGCGGAGAATGACGAGGACGAAGCGGAAGAAGCAGCAGTGGCATTCCTGAAAATCAAAATAAACTGAGTTAACCGAGCCAAATAAATATTCGAGCGGCCATTATCTCCGAGGCAATCTTGCTTTCCCGTTTCTAGTGGTTTATATTAGTTCTGGTGCCGCGAAAATGCGCTTCGTCACGAAGAGAAAAGCGCCAACGACTAGAGGAAAGTTCGAGAGACGTGTGTGACAGGGAACGTGAGAAAAAAAGAAAAGCGAGGAAGTGAGGGAACTCAGGGAAGGCCTGAACAGCCATAATCTAGAACGATAAGCGATCACGTATGTGCGTACGCTCGTATTCACTGTATACACTAGTAGTGATAATCAGACCCCGTTATCACACGTGGTCGACGTTAATCGTGATGCAACGTCGTCGCAGGGAGATATAGGGCCACGGGCTCAGAAAAAGAAGAGGCTACAGTGGAACCTCGATTGTGGGACCCTCCGTTCGATCAACGATGTCTTTAGTAGCTTGCATAATCCATAACCACTGTCAAGATATTTAAATAAACTTACACATCACGTGTAAAGAAACTGGTACGCCAAATTTGATAAATAAATGCAGTATTTACAGCTTTTTTTCACAAAAATTCATGAAAAATTGAGCGGAAAGGAAACTTTTTTTACTAATTAATTAAGTAATTAAATACCAAACGACATTGAACGTACCTTCAATTATGACTAGGTATTCAACGAAATCACGAATATTTTATTCATTCGTTTAATTCAAAATTCTAATTGTTTATTTGTAAAATACTGTATAACAAAATTGTGGAGGAAGAGGGTGGGAAATGATGTTTTGCGAAACCATTTAAATATTCACGAGTCCATGGTCGCAACCATGCTCCTAACCAGATTTATCCCATATTATGTATTTTTTAGACTCTGTTAATGTTTCTTGTCAAACTGTGATCCGCATGAATAATTTTTGCGTTACGAGGCCACGTTTGTTTTCGCGGTATTATATGTTTAGTCTATCGCTGGGAATACCAACCTTGTTTATCCCATAACGTCGTTAAGCAGTGCCGAGATCATCATCTCGAGACGACTGCATATTTTTAGAGGTGAAGCTCGGGGAATCGAGGTCCTACTGTACGTGTGTTTTGCTGCTTGTTTTCGCGGAGCCTCGACGTTCATTTTGTTCCATTCCAGGGCTATCTCGTGAACCTCAATGTCGGTCGATGTTAATGCATCGCAGAGTCTGAGCAAATTGCTACGTGCGAGGTGCACACACGTGCCGCTGTGTTATTTATCGATTATTGGAATTAGAAGGCTAGAAGCTCGACTCCGCCTGTTTCGGCTTTTCGGTATGCCAGTAAAACGACGATGAAAACTATGGGTGTCTTGAAAATATGCAATATGGTTTATCGAAAGTGCTAAAATGCACAGGAGAAATTATTGTTTAAAAGAAATGAAAATTCATTGCATAATTTATTCGGTTCATGGACTGTCAAAAATGTTGATGTTTTTATTGTTTTTATTTTGAGTACACCTGTGAAATGATTTTTTTTTTTTTCAAAATTTACCAAAATAATATTGATTATTGAATATTGATTTTTATTTACTTCAATTCGTTACTATTTAATGAATTAAATTAATTAAAAATAAATCAGTGTCATTGAACTGACTATTATAGGTGCAATGATAATCTCGTTGATCCTACGCCACAATAAATATTAAAATTAACTTCGCTTGTGCATAATTAATTGAAGCCAACAACATTGGATCCCCTGTCGAGAAAGTCCGAGTTTACTGTTGTTATTTCCTCACGCTCGCGCTCTGATGACGCACGAACGTCTTCGAACTGTCAATCAATGCATTTTTTTATTCCTTTCCCCACCACGAACTCAATGCAACGATCAACTATACGGAAAATATTATTTTTCCATGGATAGGGGAAACCGAAGCGAACCGCTGCATAAGTGATGAGTCCATTGTCTCTCGAAACGTGGATTCTCGCATAAATTCAGCGAATTTGTATAGAAACGGTGGGCATAAAATATCGATTGACGAGAAAAATGAAAAATGGGTTCGATCAACATTTTTTTAGGACCAATACATTTCGAAGATACCAATGAAGAGTTCACGGGGTTCGATGGTATATTTCATTCCATTCACGAAAAATGGTAAACTCAGGTACATCGATTCACAGACAAAGATTTCCGTGAGTGGAAAAAAAAAAAAACACTCAGCGCCGGAAAATTTTCCCTGTCGTTCGTGAATGAATCTGTTTTTCCTGTGGGATCAAAGTATTTGACCGCAGACAAAGATTTCCGTGAGTGAAAAAAAAAAAAAAAACACTCAGCACCGGAAAATTTTCCCTGTCGTTCCTGAATAAATCTATTTTTCTTGTGGGATCAAAGTATTTGACCGTAAACGAAGATTTCCGTGAATGAAAAAAAAAAAAAAAACTCAATGCCGGAAAATTTTCCCTGTCGTTCCGGAATGAATCTATTTTTCCTGTGGGATCAAAGTATTCGACCGCAGACAAAGATTTCCGTGAGTGAAAAAAAAAAAAAAAAAAACAACGCCGGAAAATTTTCCCTGTCGTTCGTGAATGAATCTGTTTTTCCTGTGGGATCAAAGTATTTGACCGCGGACAAACTTCCGTGAATGAAAAAAAAAAAAAAAAGAAAAAAAAAAAAAAAAAAACTCAGCGCCAGAAAATTTTCCCTGTCGTTCGTGAATGAGTCTGTTTTTCCTGTGGGATCAAAGTGTCTGACCGCGGCATTCGGCTGAAGTGGTTACGAGGGTTATCCCCTTGAATCCCGATAGCGTGAAAGCCAACAAACTGTATCGTGTCGCAATGCGCACGTTATCGCTCTCGTTCGTTGTCTTCCACGATGTGAAAACACACACTTGGTCCCCGTTTCTAGAGCACAAGCGCACTTCTGGGTCTCTCACTCCCTCGCATTTGTTGCGCCGCTCGACAACATCATCGTCGAGCGGGGCAACATCAGTGTCATGGAGATTTCCCCGGGAGAAGTGGTGGGAGCGGAAACCAAGTCAGGGAGGCCTCAAGTTCGGTTGACTTGTAAGAAAAGAACAACAAAAAACAATGTTATTTTCCTCTCGCTGGTTTGTATGCTTAATATTGTATCCCAGCGAGTGTGGGCAAAAGTAATAACAGTTTATAGCTGAAAGGCCGTTTGAGCTCATGACCCTAGCTCGTCGGGGGTCAACGGGGTAAAACCTAGTAATGGTCCCGTTTCCTCCTCCTCCTCCTCCTCCTCCTCATCGTAGTCAACGAAAAATCCTTTACGAGCCAACACTCCCGGTGTTTAGGCTTCGTGACTGTTGGGGCATGTACCGCATACGAGAAAACGAGTGAGCCACAGGGATCGTCGAGTTGTTGGGGTTTTACGAGCTCCGGGATACTCGGGACACTTTTCGCCGTACGTCGACACTTTTACGACACAACGTCATTATCCGGGAAGTCGGATTTCTAAACGAGTGTATACCGGCGGAGAGTCTCGAAGGAAAGAGGGAAATGGAAGTGGTGCACGATGGAGGAAGCGGAAAGGAGACGGTCTGTGCGAAGCGGAGGCTGGAGCGGGAAATTTCCCATCGCTTTAAAGCCGACACGATTAACGGCTACCTTAACTCAGCCCGAGACCTCTGGCAACAACCTATACGTCTTCTGGCGCACTCCAAACTCCCTCTCGTTACTCCTTCACCTACACCTTAATCCTGGCGAACGAGTACGAGTTTCCTTTACCTTACAATGAATGCAAGTTTACGAGAGTTGGATGATGCGCCGTAAGTGGCTAGCGAAGCTGTTGGAAATTGGAGGGTTAAACGAAGTAAAACGCCCGTATTCGGCCGGAAAGCGCTCGTAGCCTCTTTTTCGCATTTCCCGCCATGTTGTGCCAGTTTTGGTTGAGGAATTTTGCAGACCGATTTTTGGAATCAGTCGGGCCGAAACAATAAGTAAATAGATTTTTTTTTTTTAGCTAATCCGAGATTTTTTTCATAACATTTCCAAAGATTCCTGTTTCGGAGAATTTAAATTGATTCGGTTTTTTAAATCAGGATGACAAACCTGATATAGCAAAGGTTAAAATTTTTGATAAAGTTGATCTCTTAACTTAATGAAATTTCAACATCATTTCGTATAACAATTTGCCACTGCAGTTTGCAGATAATAAGGAAAAAATGGCCCTTCAAATGGACATTGTTTATGGCAGTAAAATACGACTCTGTTATCAATTAACAAACAATACATTCAAAAGTTTATAGTGCAATAAAATCTTGCACATTTTTTTCCTTATTACCTTACGGTACCTACAAAGTAAACTCCTCGAGAAAATACTTTAATCAACTTTGACTTCCTCGCAGAAGTAGCTCCAAAATAAAGAGGAAGGCGTTAGCAACATTTCAGTACGTCGTAGCTCCATCCGCATACTTGATATACATGTTTTTATTTTTTTTTTCACCTTGAAGAATATTTCATTAAAAATTGTACATGAAAAATACATTCAAGTAACTTTATTCATTTCACCAGAATATTACACCGAACTCTCGTTAACCCTATAATTTTTATCATTGAACCATAAATATATCCCAAAAAATATTGTTTCACTCGCATTTCCCAACAATACAACAAAAAAAAAACCGTGACGACCACAAATGAATTTCTCAATTTTTACTCTACGTCACAATATTACTTTTAATCGCATAACTTATTCATCCATCGCAACAAAAAAATTTGACAAATAAAAAAAAAACGTAACGACCACAAATGAATTTCTCAATTTTCACTCTACGTTACAATATTCCTTTTAATCGCATAACTTGTTCATCCATCGCAACAACAAAATTTGACAAAATAAAAAAAAACAAAAACAAAAAAAACGTAACGACCACAAATGCATTTCTCAATTTTTACTCCACGTCACAATATTCCTTTCAATCGCATAACTTGTTTATCGATCGCAAGGAAAAAGTTTGACGAATAACAAAAGAAACCAAAAAAAAAAGGTAACGATCACAAACGTGTTTGTCAATTTTAACTCTGCGTCACAACATTACGCACAACTTGTTTACCGACAGCGAGGAAAAAATTGGACAAATTCGATAATGAAATTCAAAGTATCGGCTTATTTCATTGCACGTATGTGGCTTCGGTATAATGTAGCTTGATGTGCTTGATGTCAGAAAGAGACCGTATTGGAGATCGAGAAGAAACGTAATATACATAAGCCTCTCCGAATGACGAGGCACGCGCGTTGCGCGATGAAAACATTGCGTCGATACGCGTTCCCCGTCGTAAGTCGTGCGTCAAAAAGCTCCGTAAATTTTTCCACGTTCGTGAATCCCGAAGTGTAACCGAATAGTAACCAAGTGTCACTGTGGGACCACCGAACAGAGGCAGTATAAATGCGCCAACGATCCAGTCACTGTCACCCACGTGTGTTATGCTTGGCATTTTAATGTCATTTGACTGACGAGCGTTTGTGGGGGTTCCCCGTGTGCCCCATAGAATCGGCTCTCTCGTACGGGGCATCAAAAGCAATTCGACAATTTCCATTCCGCTTTCGTAGTTTCTTTTCTCGAACGACTAAACTGAGGCTCGACCACTGTTCGAGAATTTTCTGATCGTATTGGGGCATTCCATGCCAATTTGACATGGGTTTGACCCCCGACCTCTCCGAAAAAATGGGCGATACTTTTTTTGGTATTGTTTTTTTTCCTCCAGAGAGCAGCGAATTTGAACTGGATTTAAAAAGAAAAAAAATTTTGTATTTATTATTGTTATTTATTGTTTATATTGAACTCGTCCCTCGATCTAATCTCAGTCGATTTTTTTAAAATCATTTTTAGAAAATTTGCATTTCAAAAATCGATTTGAAAATATTTGAGAAACATTTTCGAAGTCCTGGCACATGAAAAATCGTTAAAAAATACAATCCAAGTCCTGGACAGTTGGGATTGAAGTTAAGAAATGTTGATATCTGATGCACGATTCACGAGATTGTTTTCAAACATTTTTTTTTGGAAAATAAATAAAAAAGAGGTTTTAAAAAAAATAATAAAAATTGTGATTGCCTCTTAGAGATGGAAGAATAATATAAAAAGATGGGGGATGAAATTCGGGAGGTCGTGCGGGTGAAACCGGGGTCGAGTTGGCATGAAATGTCCCGTTACGAATTTCACGCTACCCGGACTTCTGCGAGAGGGAATGAGTCATCGAGAATTCTCGAACATATCACGAGCATGCGAACATGAATGAACAATGAAAGGAAAAACCTCTGCCAAAGTCCGTCCTCGGAATATCAATCATCCCAAGTTCATTCAGACCCGATGACATCACTAAAATCGAGATACATATACGGAATTTGTAACGATTTTATTGCGCTGTTAATTGATGATCTTTTAAACGTCCTGTTTTAAGATTCACTGAAGTATGTCTACTCATGCGAAAAAAAAAAATTCAGTGGATTAACGGGGTACATTCTACGTTTGGTCGATTGGATAACACTGAAATGATAAAGGGAACTTAAAGGGCGATGAGTCAGTCAAACTACCAATGTTGATGAACTGCTGATGTTGATGAATTGCCAATGTTCATAAACTGCTGATGTTAATGAATCGCCAATGTTGATGAATTGACAATGCTGATGAACTGCTGATGTTAATGAATCGCCAATGTTGATGAATTGACAATGCTGATGAACTGCTGATGTTAATGAATCGCCAATGTTGATGAACTGACAATGCTGATGAACTGCTGGTCTTGATGAACTGCTGATGTCGATGACCTGCTGATATTGATAAATTGTTGATGTCGATGAACTGCCAATATGGATGAACTGCTAATTTTGACAAGCCGCTGATGTCGATGAACTGCTGATATTGATCAATCGATGATGTCGATGAACTGTCAATATTCATTACCTGCTGATGTTGATGCCAGTGTTGATTAATTATTATTGATATAGCAGATACGCCATGAATTATTTAAACCTTACTCACTCGATACACTCGAAGCATGGAAAAATTCGCTGCACATCACTACATACTCAATATCGTACTTGAATTTGTAGTGCATAAAGTGTAGTAGAGTAGCTATACGTTGCATAACCGTTATGGAGTATATGTTGGACGTGGCGTGGGACGACGACGTAGCGAACCACCCGGCCCCATAGCCCAGTGGCTTTAGCCCCTTCGGGTTCAACAGGTGGTTTCCCGATTGTCATCGCACGTATGCGCGGATTAAACGCGTCCTCGCTACTTCAGCTGATGCCGCTGGCACATCGGTCGTTCGCGTGAGCACACCTCCTCGTAGTCCCCTAATTTCCTCTCAACCTCTGTCCCTCTTCTCGTGCTCCTTCACGGTCCCCGTCCGTTTATTCCGAATCAACTCTTCGTGAAAACGAAATGCCCTCTGGCTCAGCCAGACAAAATCGATTTCAATTAGGGAAACTGCCGCTTGCAAAGAAGTTCGTCAGTCTCAAGATCGAGGGGAGAAATCATGTCTTGGGGGAATTTCACCAATCGGCGAATCGACGTAACGTCAATTAGATAAGTCCTACGTCCAATCTCACGAATTCCTGGACAAACGTGGATAATTTCGCCTGACATAAATTCTGGCATTCACTTTGAATCCGCTTTACCCAACGGGAATTTTATCAAGGACGGCAGACGATTTATCAGTGCTCGGATCGTTATTATTATAAGTTGAACCGTGAACGGATAAGCTTGACATTTAGCGTATGTAGTACCGCGCGCCACCGCTAGATGGCGAGGGCCGAGTGAGGCTCTCTCGCTAACGAAACGATGATGCATACGTAAAGCAGAGTAAAATAGCCCTTTCGATCATTTTCAACTTACCCGTGGTTTATAAGTGTCCGTGTTACACACATCCAATCAGGAACTGACGAAATATGAGGATATTAACGAAATTATTATCCTTAGGGGTATTCCTTAACTAGGAGGATATCATGTGTAATTTTTTCTTCGGTAAAGAGGAGAGAGGATTTTTTTATCCACCTTCCTTAAATGGGTTTTGTGAGGATACGTGATACATGCAGGAAATGGTTCTTTGTAATGATTAGGGACTGACAAAATCTACGAATATTAATGAATATATTATCTTTAAGGGTCGCAATCCGAAAATTCCGGCTGAATTTTCTCCTCGAACTCTCCTCATTCCGGATTTGCTATATACACTGTATGTGACTTTTGCATGACTGTACCACTGGAAACCCCTCGGAGCGTCGCATTGGATGTAACGTCAGCGACTTGGCTGGTGGGAAATTGCCGGTGGCACGAACTACCCAGAGGCTAGGGGTTGCAGCTCTGCCGGAGAATGAGGTGGCTAACCCACCGGCAAATCCTATTAACGCAGAGGCCCGACGTCGTGCCCTCGTCGTCGACGGCGTCGGGCGAGATTGAGATTGCACTCTCCGACGTGACCCGCGTGAGCCCTTCTCAACGTGTTCTTCTTTCGCGCCTTCTTTTCTACCTCTTTTTTTCGAAAAATCAATGTTAAATATATATCGCGTATGTTGCATGTAAAAGGAACGGAAACATGTTTATTAAAAATAATTCCAAATTACATTATGTGTCTAATGATGTACATGAAATTTAAAAAAAAAATATATATATATATATATATATATATAAGATACATTCATATCTTCACACCTGCACATTTTCTTGAATAAAAATTGGCCCGATCAAATCCCGACCAGGTCCTGGCTGGAAACCAGGTCTCCTAAACGGATCCCTATCTGGCACCGGGTACATCGAATAAAATGTCTCCATCGATGAAATCCTTCCTACACAACACCAGTGTATTGTATTTCGAGATACTTTCACTACTTTTCACTCCCAAACATACATTCCCTGAAATTCGCTACCCGAAAATACCACGCAAAATTCACATCACGAGAGTAAAAATCCCCAATAAATTCTCGCAAAGTCCAACAAAACATTGTCCTCTCATCGATGCCGAGACCACTTCACTCCGAAGCGTACAAACACCGTACGAAAAATCGAAAACAACGAAAACGAACAGTTTGGAATGAACTGAGTGAGCGATGGTGCGGAACCGGTACAAAAATCATCGAATACGATATATCGATAAGATACGTTCACTGCATTTCACTTGCAAACATGTGTTTCCCAAAATGGCTTCCCGAAAATACTCCCCCCCCGAGAATTCGTATCACGAGGGTAAACATCCCCAATAAATAATCAAGAAAAACCCGAAAAATCTTGGCCGATGTCGAACCACTTCACTTTTAAGTGCGCAAACGTGGTAGAAAAATCGAAAAGAAGAAAGACAAACAGTCTGGAATAAAATAACTAAACAATCGTGCGTCGGCCGGGCTCTGGAGCACGGTAATCGTCGTAGTCGTCGGCTTGGCACGGCGAACGTCGACCGATACCGGAGTCCGGCTTATTATCGGGTTACACAACGATCCGCTAACGCGAGAAAGAGCGAGAGAGCTCAGACCTCGGACAAAGCCGAAGTCCTGGTGCTGCTGCTGCTGCTGCTGCTGCTGCTGTTCCCATTGCTGCTGGTGCTGCTGATGGTGATGCTGATGGTGCAGGATCGCGAACTCTCTCCGGGTCCTAGTCCGGGCAATAAAATAAATCGATCGGCTGGAAGTTGCTCCACGGTATAGAGTGTGTAGAGTAGTATAATCTACTATCGTATAGCACACTGTTGGGCTCAACGAGGATCGTGGTGAGCCTTGCTTTTCCTCGCCTCCGGACCCTTCGCACACACCTCCCCTTAATACTATCCACCGTGCATGTAGACACCTCTGTACCAGAGATTACGCGATATGCGATTAAAAATAAAAACAAACTCGCCGAACGCTATAACTGCTCCTCGGCACTCCCAATGACAATATATATATATATATACACATATGTATGTATATATGTATATATTTTGCCGTGCGTACCGAACTTGATATGTGAATACGGAAACACTAAGCGCCGTAAATACCCTCGCCAAGGAAATATTGTATTTTGTTAATTTTTTTTAATGCAAAAATAATGAAGATGTCAAGCGGCAACATCTAAAATATTCAAATAAGATGCATGCGCATTTAATTATTATGGTGGTGTCGCATTGACTCACTGCGATAATATATTTTTGGTTATGAGAATGCAATATTTCTATTTTTATTAAATAGTATGTTGAATCGCTTTAAAAAATGAGGGTATTGAAAAAAAAAAAAAAATCGATGGTTTACATTATCAATTATTGTAAAAATAGCTTTCGTGATATTTCATTTTTAATGCACCATATTACGTGTCCATTATATTTAATATACGCTGTATAAACTTTCTATATGTTATATCGATTTTCATAACGACTTTTATGACAGTGTACAAACTGTTGATACATCCGGTTAAAAAAATTGGAAATCGCGAATCACAAATGCTCTTCAGCACTGCTGATAACAATATATATATATATATCTACATCTTGGAGGTACTGAGTTCCGTGATTAGCACACAAATTCGATATGTGATTACGGAAACTCTTTAAGCACCGAGTCCGATACGCGATAATGAAGTAAATACTGTTTTTTTGCATAAATAAATATAAATCCTATATATATGCAAAAACAGGGTTTCTAACTAAGAGTTTCAAGCGAGGCAGAAGCTTCCCAAGTGTTAAAAAAAAAAAATTACCGTGCATATGATTCTTCTTATGACGCCACATTCATTTGCAGTCATAAAAATTTTGTTCGCCAACATTGTAACATTGTATCCTGCCCATGTGGGCGTTATTCGCAGCAATAATTTCTCGAAACCTAACGAGAACGCAAGGTTTCAATTTTAAGTATCATACTAATGAGGAATAATTAAAAAAGCAAGAAGAATACAAATGTCGAGAATAATTCTTCACGCGCATGTGAATCGTTAGTTTTATTGTCTGAGCCTAATTACGAGTGATATATTACTGGAATTTGAATATGGAAATAATAGAGTTTTATTGTTCGTTCACTCCACTGAAAATAGGCACATCTCATTTTCAGAAACCTCCGTGAAACTTTTTTCATTCCCGTTTCTCGTTAATTTGTTGTAATATGTTAATAACCTTAAGCGCCATCAAGAATTTTGCAACGCGCTTTTCGAAATTTGCTCTCCATTTTGTAATGATCGTATGCTAAATATTAATATTCATTTTACCAATCCAAGCCTCGAAAATTCATTTTTTTTCTCCACTTTCATGTAAATTTCTAACTTTGTTCGATTACTCCATTATTTTATCTGGATTTCAAAAGTTCTCCAGTTCTTGCCATATTTTTTCTGCACTTCAACCATTTTCTCAGATTTTTCCATTTTTTTTATTTTTAGTTGCAACCAATTACCAATTTCGTCATTATTTTCATCCGATTTTACCTGGTATCCAATTTTTTCGCTATCGTCACCAGAAATTCACAAGTTTTTCACTTTTCACCCTGTTTTTTTTTTGCACTTCAACAATTTTCTCAGATTCCTCAAATTATTATTATTTTTTAAAAAATTGCAACCAATTACCAATTTCGTCATTATTTTCATCCAGATTTTACCTGGTTTCCAATTTTTTTCTGCACTTCAACAATGTTTTTGATTATTTCACTCCCCGTGTCCGGATTTCGATAGTCTTCACCTTTTCAGTATTTTAATCCGCGCGAGTATTGAAAATACGCGAAAAACCATTTGTTAAAAAAATCATTGAACGCTCGTGGGGCTTTCAGGCGAGGCTTTCAAAAGCACCGGCCGAACCGTTTATTCATCGCCGGTTGCGGTTTGTATTTCGTCTACGAATAAAACTGCCTAACCGGTGACTATATACTCTTTCCGGGGTACTATGTCCCCGTGGATACGTACACCATATCCAATCTCGAGTTACCAGTTCCGCTGTAAAAAATCCCGTAACGGTAAGCCTCTCTTCGTTACCGACTTGCCTTTTTTTTTTTTTTTTTCTAACGAACCGCCACTAAGTTGGCGGTATCGTCACTGCCGGAAACACGATAGGCTTGTGTAAAATAAATATAAAAAACACTGTCGTCGTGTATAATTTGTGAATTAATTGTTTCCTTGTTTTTTCCTCCGAGCTTTTGCCATGATGGAGTGAATTCGAGCGCCGCATCGAGTGCTTATTCAAACGCAAGCAAAAGTCGAGAGAGAGAGCGAGAAAAACAAAACGAATTTTAGAGAGAGAGAGAGAGAGAGAGGGACGGAAACAACACAAACCGTGCCAACCGTTCATTATAAAATAATCTGCTGCCGCCACGCGGCCCGTGTCCCTTTCCTCATTCCTCATTCCCTATACTCACTCGCTAAATGCCATGAAAAATGAGTTACGACAAGAAAATTACCCCGGTACGCAATTATGTAAATATACACGCACGGTCGGATGCCCGGTCCGGAGAGGGAAGGTGTGCTATATAGGTGTACGTACCTACCTACTTATTGTTAGACGGGGGCGCCGCCAGGCGCCATGCCCCTCCACACAGCATGCATCACCTCCCGCCCATTTAACTTGCACATGTACGTGCACTAACCAAGTCGCGGTTACATTTTTTGTTTATTCATTTTTTTGTTGAAAAAAAAAAAAAAAACGTATCGAGGAGGTTCAATTTTCAACCGAGACCTTGATTGGATCAATTTGAATGAATTGTGAGGCGTGGAAAAAAAAAATTAGTGGCACTGGAGATAACGAGTATAATATAATTTGTATTAATTTTAAGATGATAACGAGGGTAATTATCGTTGATATGAACAATGTTAAAAAGTCATTGATAAGGCTTTGGAAAATTGTGGCGTAAAAGAGCCTCGGATATTTTTGGGACGAACATTCAGACAATTTTGTCAAATTCTCCCGGAAAAAAAAGTCCTTTATTTCCCCAGAAATACAATAATAACAAAAAATGTCGCATTACCTAAATATACCAATTATCGAAAAAAAAATCGCGCGGAAAAAATGCTGTGAAAAAAACTGCCAACTGCACTCCACCCGAAAACACCATAAGCAGTATTTACCACCGTTTCAACAATGCAACCGATAAAATCGGCAAAAAAATCTCGTGATCCTGTTGGTAACCTACAATTTCCTAAATAAAATTATGCACCATTAAAGTCGACGTGAAATTGAGTAAAATTTCTGTCGACATGAAAAAAAAAAAAAAAAAACAGACATCCTGCGACCGCCTTCACGTGTTTCGCGTCATAAACGAATTGAAAGCTGGACGAGAGCACTTTACAGTCTTGGCAATCATTACAGTGTCTCTACAAACTAACACATAGTGACGCTACACATTTATGCATAAATAATAGTGGCTACGCCATGTGGCGTCTCGTACGGCGAGTCAACCCGTTGAATACCGATGTAAAAAAAAAACCTTTAACCGGTGGCTATTACCGAGTTTGCGTGGGTAAAATGACTGCTACGAACGCCGCATGGTATAGTGGAAACAATCGTCGTATTCTGGTACCGGCTGTCCGAGCGTACGTCATGTACACGTCTAACTGAGTGTAATTACCATCACGGTCGGTCTTAACCGATATCGATACATTGTATTTACATACAGAGCGGCCTAGCTAGGTCAGATGGAGTGACAGTCAACGATAAGTGTCTGTCAGGAAAGTATCAAACGAAACCAAGGGTTTCCATGCTTCTCCGCCATGTTCGTCGGTGTAATTACCATGACAAGTGATCGCAGGTGGTACCGATACTATTTATTTCCTCCATTACCCGGTAGTCCCGGTGTCAGCGAGACTCGGAATAACCGGCAAAGTGAAGGTAGCCAAGGTAAACAAAAGTCTGGCAAGAGTGGCCAATAGCGGTGACTTTGGTAGATAGAGAGGTGGATGGAATGGAGAGAATCGAAGGTGGGTAAGTGGTAACTTGGACATACGAAGTGCAGGAAGCTTCAGACAACTTTATATGTACCGTCGGGGGTCTAAAAGCCGTTCTACGAGCGAGATAAGACTTTTCCTGAGAGTACCTATCCACTGGGTATGGGTTGTGGGTGAGAGTACGTTACCCGGTTCACCATTGCGTACAGGGCGGATATGCGACGTCACCAACGGAATGGACGAGCTAAGGATATGCACGGATAAGGATAAGGATATGGACTCGGGGCGTGCTCACGAGCGGCGAACCGGTGATATCCACGGAGTACGGGCGTTATTGGCCCGTGGCATTACACCGGCGACAAGGAAAAATGGACATTGGCCTGTGGGTGGTGGAAAGGTGGCACGTAGAGGATACTTGGTTGAATGGGGACCGGAGGAACAAGGGGCTTCATTCACAGAACTTATTACCGTGTCGAGCGGGGACAAGGAAATGGATATTATTCAAATAATCGGCAGCGACTGGCTGATCTTAGAGTCACCTTGGCCACTTTTACCGTATTCTTCGGGTAACCGAATTCAGTCGCCTGATCGGATATCCCGCTTTCCTGATCGGATATTCCGTGATCGGAAGTTCCCTCGATCGGATATTCCGTTGACAGACGTTCACCTGATCGGATATTCCGTAGACAGACGTTTATCTGATCGGATATTCCGTAGCCAGACGTTTATCTGATCGGATATTCCGTAGCCAAACGTTCACCTGATCGGATATTCAGTAGACAGACGTTCACCTGATGGGATATTCCGTAGCCAAACGTTCACCTGATCGGATATTCCGTAGCCAAACGTTCACCTGATCGGATATTCCGCAGCCAGACGTTCACCTGAATGGATATTCCATAGCCAAACGTTCACCTGATCGGATATTCCGTAGCCAAACGTTCACCTGCTCGGATATTCCGTAGCCAAACGTTCACCTGATCGGATGTCCGGCAGCTAGAAGTTTACCTGATGGAATATCGCATAGCTAGGCGTTTCTTTTATCAGAATTCTGATTCCAAGGCATTACTGTATTCAGATCGCTCGTGAGTTGAGAATATCGTGATTCAACGACTTGTCGTCCAATTGCGATATTCCTACTGATCCTATTCCTAAACCAACCTTACCGAATTAAGGCGAACTGTCTACATTGGCGAATGGAATATCATATCAGTGGAAAGCCGAAGGAAAAATCGTGCGAATCTGTGATTCGAGTGAGTACTTTCTACCTGTTGCAAAGTCTCGAAATTGTTTTTCACTCCTGAAGTAGTCGATCGTCGCTTATCGAGGTTGAATGAAATTCGAGGAGCTTTCTATACTCGACTGTCGATAAAATAGCGACAAGCGATCAGGCAACGCCGACAGATTTATCGGCCACTTGGTCATCGACGACGACGACGTCATTCCGGAGAATAAAATAACGAAATCGAACTGTTGGTGGCGGGCCACCCACGCGCGTCGCGGATCGTAATCGACGCAGTCGATATAGCATCGCACGTGGGATACCGCCTCCGGTATCTGGCGCATGCTATCTTCCTTTCTCTCTTCGTCTTCCGTCTCCCTCTCTCACGAAGACCTATCATAATATTGACATCCTGTCCGTGATAAGACGGCAGGTCACAAGCTTTATACGCGCGACGTGCTGTAAGGGAATTCAGCAGGCTCCCATATGCGACTGAGGATTTTTCTTTTTTTTTTTTTCACAGCTCATGCGAAGAGGCCAATGGACTCTTTTTTTCACCTAAGTGTATTCAGCGTTTTTACGCACTTGAATTTTTTTTTCTTTTTACTTTACGTCAAAATTTTGTGCATCATGAAAAGACTGATTAATATGTTGCACATGAAGAACACAATATTTTTTTCGTAATACGACGCCTTTTTTTTTCACGCCTGAAATATAATTTTGAAGGTTTTGGTCGGAAACATTGAAAAAATAATTTTGGGGAAAAAATGATTTTTGGTATAGAAAATAAATGTTCATAAATAAATAAAAGTTTTGAAAAAATTCAATATGATAAAAAGAGAGCGACAGTAAAAAATATCGCGAAAATTTACCGCGCTATGATCGTCGGTAATTATTATTATGTAATGTAGATGTTTATAAAAAATGCGTTACCTTAAATAACATTGTTTTTTAATTTCATTTCGAGAAATGAGGAAAGAAAAAAATTCGCTCGAGATAAAAGGTAAGAAAACACGTGCGTGTATACGTTATCGCAACAGGTAAAACTCGTGATATAATGTAAGAGGAAATAAAAGGTATTGAAAGAATTATTCAACCGTTAATACCGTGACATGCGTTTTTCCCGTCCTCTAATAATGCCTAGAGGTTATCAACAATGTTTCTGAACACTCGAAACGATAGTTATTGAAGCGTATCATGCGGTAAATAACGTATCGATAATGATTAAGATTAAATCGCATATATGAAGCATTCTCTGTCAAGTGAGTCATTTTTTTTCGACCATGTCAGATCTGCCCACTATTTGGTTTAAATTAAATAAAGAGTATTAAATAAAAAAATGCATCAAAATGCACTTTATGGGATTTTTTTCAGATTTTTTAATCCGATATTCGAAAATATCTACTTTTTTTGCAAATTATCATATTTCGGAAATTTGAAGTTATCGAAAAAAAAAAAAAATGTTTCGACTGAAAAGTTGTATTTTCGTGTTAGATTTTCAATGGAACATTCAGAATAATTTTGACATTCCGGTAACACGGATTTTTCACCCAAAATAGGGGCTACCATTTTTTCATTCAAGAACGCATCTTTTTTTTCGGCTAAAAAAATTACAGAATATTCCTGCCTGATTGTGAATATCGCAAAAACATCACCAGAGGGCCAGGATTTGGGGTTTTAGGTTTAAAAAATTAAACAACACCGAAATAAGGTAAATTTCGTACTCTGCAGGATTACTTCATTTTTTTACACCTGGAACCTTAAACCGTGCGACTCTGGTGATTTTTTCGCGGCATCGACAATCATGTAAGAATATCCTGTAATTTTTTCAGCCTGAAAGGAAGATCCGTTATTGAATAAAAAAATAATTTTCCCGTTTTTTCGATAAAAAATCAGTGTTGCCAAAGCAGGAAAATTATTCAACACATTCCATTCAAAAGCTCGCCCAAAAATACAACTTTTATGTAGACACACTTTTTTTGAGCGACTTCAAGTTTCCGAGATATATTCAGTTTTTTGTTTTTCACAATTTTTTTCAACATTAACATTGAATTAAAAAATTTGAAAAAAAAAAATTATATATATATAGAGTGCTTTTTGGTGGCAGTTTGACACGACCAATGATGGGGCTCATCTGAGATGGTCGAAAAAAAATTGTTGCGTTGACAGAGAATGCTTAATATTGCAGAGAATGGAACGCGGCTTCGACGGTCAAGTACGTGTAGTATTGACAATCGCTTTTTTCTTGATGATCTTCTGTGGTCGCCGCGTAGGCGCCGCACGAAGAGTGATGTCGTAGTACGCGGGAGATTAGATTCGATAATGCGATCGCACGCATCGTCAAATGCCATTACAACTTATCGAAATCTCAAGAATTCCACGGATTCACAGCGGCGCTTCCGGTCTTCTGGATAATCGGGCTATTGCCACCGAGCATCACCGCTCGTTTTACGATCGAGATACGCTATCAAACGAACTGTGGACTCGTCGGGAGTGCTTACCCCAAATAAATAAATAATATTTTTCTCACTCTTGATAACGCATTCCTCCAGTTTTCCTCGTAATTTCTACACAGTTGGGCATGACAAATCTAAAAAAAAAAAAAAGACCAACATTTCTCGTGCTATTTATAAAAACTTTCTTAAAATGTTATCGTAAGGTAAATTTCGATTGTTCTCATCGTAAATAAAAAAAAGACCAACATTTTTCGTGAAATTTAAAAAAACTTCCTTAAAATGTTATCGTACCGCAAATTTCGATTGTTTTCATCGTAAATAAAAAAAAGACCAACATTTTTCGTGAAATTTAAAAAACTTCCGTAAAATGTTATCGTGAGGTAAATTTCGATTGTTCTCATCGTAAATAAAAAAAAAGACCAACATTTTTCGTACGATTTAAAAAAACTTCCGTAAAATATCATCGTAAGGTAAATTTCGATTGTTCTCATCGTAAATAAAAAAAAAAGACCAACATTTTTCGTACAATTTAAAAAAAACTTCCGTAAAATGTCATCGTAAGGTAAATTTCGTTTGTTCTCATCGTAAATAAAAACAAAAAGACCAACATTTTTCGTACAATTTAAAAAAAACTTCCGTAAAATGTCATCGTAAGGTAAATTTCGATTGTTCTCATGTCATTGTGATGATATAAAGCCTATAGCATTTTTTTGGCACCTAATTTTAAGGAAGCCAACTTTATAAATTATTTTTTACAATTAATGTTCATGAAATCGTGCAAATTAAATTAAATTAAATTGAACCGTGTTTAAAAATAATTTACAGTGGATTTTATGTTCGTGCCTAATTGTACAATTTAAAAAAATGAAAAAATGTGTTCAACAGCAGTTGCCATTTTTTCGTGTCATCCTCTTTATTGTAATTTGTCGGTGCCTGTTTGTGACAGGTATGAACGTCACTGGTAAAAAATGTATTAGGACAACCTCCGCGTACAGCCCACGCGTTTGCTATCCTTGTTTTTCTTGTTTTTTTTTTTTTTTGTTTTTAATGCTCGTGATGCTACTGCCGTATTTATACGGCTGAATCGCTTGGTAGGAAACACTTTATTTTTTTTGGCCCGCGACCTTCGGAAGCAACAGGTGCAGCCCTGGCCCGTAGCTGTTCGGGGCTTGGGTTTCGATGTATCGAAGGTGTTTGGACGCCGCTGGGGGCCATGGAGATGCACGATTGAAAACCCACAAATTGATACAGGAAAGGAGATGGTGTGTTGCTGATATTAAATTCATTTTATGCTGAATAAAATGGGTGAAGAGACTTGTGCCGTATTATTTATCAATACAAATCAATTCCTCACTACCTGGCATTGTCGGCATAATGAACTGTCATTCAATTCCTGTGGCATCCTTGAGTTCACCATAAGAAATTTTTGGCTATTCGAAGAGCAAAAATGTGGACGATGCTTTGTCTCTTTTATCCACATTTACGTTTTGCTTCCTTATGAAAGAAGATTTTGTTTAGAAAAAATAAAATAAAATAAAAATTTTAATATTTGTATTCCTGTGCACTGAAAATAGTTTGGAATTTTGGCTATTCGAAGAGCAAAAATGTGAACGATGCTTTGTCTCTTTTATCCACATTTACGTTTTGCTTCCTTATGAAAGAAGATTTTGTTTAGAAAAAATAAAATAAAATAAATATTTAAATATTTGTAT
The DNA here is from genome assembly GCA_947507545.1 of Clistopyga incitator. NCBI lineage: Eukaryota > Metazoa > Arthropoda > Insecta > Hymenoptera > Ichneumonidae > Clistopyga > Clistopyga incitator. The sequence continues at coordinate 2,635,328 of OX382176.1, forward strand.
TCCTGTGCACTGAAAATAGTTTGGAATTTTGGCTATTCGAAGAGCAAAAATGTGAACGATGCTTTGTCTCTTTTATCCACATTTACGTTTTGCTTCCTTATGAAAGAAGATTTTGTTTAGAAAAAATAAAATAAAATAAAAATTTAAATATTTGTATTCCTGTGCACTGAAAATAGTTTGGAATTTTGGTTATTCGAAGAGCAAAAATGTGAACGATGCTTTGTCTCTTTTATCCACATTTACGTTTTGCTTCCTTATGAAAGAAGATTTTGTTTAGAAAAAATAAAATAAAATAAATATTATTATATTTATATTCCTGTGCACTGAAAATAGTTTGGAATTTTGGCTATTCGAAGAGCAAAAATGTGAACGATGCTTTGTCTCTTTTATCCACATTTACGTTTTGCTTCCTTATGAAAGAAGATTTTGTTTAGAAAAAATAAAATAAAATAAAAATTTAAATATTTGTATTCCTGTGCACTGAAAATAGTTTGGAATTTTGGTTATTCGAAGAGCAAAAATGTGAACGATGCTTTGTCTCTTTTATCCACATTTACGTTTTGCTTCCTTATGAAAGAAGATTTTGTTTAGAAAAAATAAAATAAAATAAATATTATTATATTTATATTCCTGTGCACTGAAAATAGTTTGGAATTTTGGCTATTCGAAGAGCAAAAATGTGAACGATGCTTTGTCTCTTTTATCCACATTTACGTTTTGCTTCCTTATGAAAGAAGATTTTGTTTAGAAAAAATAAAATAAAATAAAAATTTAAATATTTGTATTCCTGTGCACTGAAAATAGTTTGGAATTTTGGTTATTCGAAGAGCAAAAATGTGAACGATGCTTTGTCTCTTTTATCCACATTTACGTTTTGCTTCCTTATGAAAGAAGATTTTGTTTAGAAAAAATAAAATAAAATAAATATTATTATATTTATATTCCTGTGCACTGAAAATAGTTTGGAATGTCGCGCAAAGTATTGGAGAAAAATTGTTGGAGCGTGTGCGTGTGCGTGTTATCGAAAGCCCAATATGGCGGTAGTTTACGACGCACGTCGAAATATGTTGAGCCATGTTGAGACACCGTTTACGGGTGAAATAGCCGCTGCGTAAAACACCGGATGACTTGCTCCTAAGCCGGGGACGATCAGATTAACATTTATTGTCGATTATATTTCAGCAGATTTATTATCGGGATAACGAGATCGCATGTCAGATGGGATGGTGTTGAGTACTGCTGGCGTCATTCCCACGACGGTTTTTCCCAAAACGCCTATTCTCTCGAAATAGCGACTGAACAATCTAATCCTTATCGATCGTTGAGTATCGAAAAAAATATATATTCCGCTTAGTCGAAGTGTGATTTCCATTGGGGCGTATCCGGAAACTGGAGTATTTACGGCATCGTAACTTTGTTCACATTTTTTTTTTATATTAAAAAAATCGCAATTACAATTAACGATACTGCCGATCGGCTTGTAAGAAATTCGACGGAAATTTCGGAAAATTAGGAATCGAATCCGGAAATCGAACACCTCATTGTCATCGCGCTCGAGTGTTTCCGCAGATTCAACGGCGAGAAGCAATCGCAAGAAAAGACGAGGTAAAAGTTCAGTTCATTATAAACCGGTATCGATAACACGTGTCACAATTTGTTTTTCCGCGCTCAAGTTTACCCGATGTCATAATCTCCCGACGAGATACGCTATGGAGTAATAATATAGGTGACGAGGTGCGTGCTACAATCAATCGTCTTCGACGGGCATCGGCTCAGCCACGCGGCGCTTTAGACTCCGGACTCCAGACGGTCTGACACGGTAACCCGCGACGTTGTCCTCGGCGTCGGTTAGCCAATAACATGGAAACCTTATCGGTGCGTCCCACGGCTCTCCCGTCTGTTACTCTTTTCTCCCTCTTTCTCCCCGATCCTCGAGTCCCTCGTTCTCACTTTTTTTACCCGCTACGCTAAATCGCATTCGCCTCGATGTCGTAGTTCGATTTCCCTATCCAAACACTGCGCAGTTTCCCCGTCTCCGCTCGTACGACCTTTTGCTTCCTCGTGGAGAAACATTTCCTTTCGTGATTCTTTCGTTTCTCCGGGATTTTCACGTCGGGGAACTCAAAATGGTCGAAAACGTCGAGAAAAGTGAGTTAGACCACATTTACAGGATGGTAAAGGTGATTTTCTTTTTTTCCGATCATCTCTGATCTACCCAATATTGGGTTTCATCAAAGTAACGCTAAAAGACTGTCTCTGTGATTAAAAATAAAAATTTAATCGGATATTTGTGAAAATCGACGTTTTTTTATTTTGTTTTTATTTTGTGTTCATTATTTTTCGACTAATTAACTTTTGTTACAATTGAGTTTTTTGAATTTTATTTAAATTTGTTTATTTAGAACAAGAATGCTAAGTAGAACCTTGAAACTTTGTGGAGACCGAAAGAATATGAGGAATAGCAATAAGAGATTTTTCGCAGAAATTCGAAACCACGAATAATTTGGGTGAGGACTGACCTTCGACCACTTTTGATACCTTGACGCAGCAGAGAAACGCGTATCGCGTTAACAGAGGAGACACAAAGAGTCGAAGTATGATCTTGGAGGTCTTGGGCCTTGACCGTTTCGTCAACCTTCGATGTATTCAACTATTCTGCGGTTCTCCACTCATTCCCTTATCTATCCATATGTATTTTGCCTTCATATGCATTGACTAGGTGCGTATCTAGCCTCTCGTGTTGAACATGTTTTTTTTTTCACGCACTATTCGCTAGTCGCATTGCCATTCGAGAATATATTTCGTCTTTTAAGGTGTGCGGACAACGAGGTAAAAATTTAAATAAAATAAAATGAAGTAAAGAAGACAAATAGTTTTTTATCACTTAGCTATAAATACAATATTTTGGTACAACCACAAAACATTCGTTTGATCGCCATTGACTTAACAAAATGCCTGACTTGCTCTTCTATAAAAAGATCACAATTAATACAGCGCCTCGCTGTAAAAGCAGTCATTGTCTTATATGCAACACCAGATACGCCAGTTCGTTTGCGAGAAACGATTGTCACATTGGCCATCTAGCGGCGGCCAGCGTAACTACTCCCTCGAATCCTTATACTGACTCCCATAATCGAATAGGCATACAGAGACGCTCGCGTCCCAACAGAATCGTGTCTCCCCAGAGTTCAAAAGCAAGAAAAAAAAAAAAAAAACAAATGAAGTTCTCAATAGAAGCGCCTATGAATAATTTAACGACAGGACCATCAGATGCAACCCGGCTTATTTTGTTCCGTCGATCTTGTCGTTGTTGTCTTAGCACGTCGGGCCCTCAAAAGTAAACGCCGCATTGAATCACCGTCACCGGAAACGTTGTGTCTCCCGCGTCTGGCCATCCAGGGTTAGACCGGACAGCAGTTCACAACAAAATTCTCGACAACATCAGCAGCCGCAGCAGCAGCAGTGGCATTCTGCGGACTGAGATGAAATTCGAGCTTCCGCGAAACGCCGTAAACCCGTTTATCGTCGCTGGACCGAGAGAGATATGGGGAAAGAGAGGGTCTCTCTCGTCCGTTTCCAAACCACTCGGTGCCGCGACTGTTCCCGGTGGTGCGCTCATGTGCCCGTCGTGATGGCGAGAGGAGAGACCGACCGCCACGTCCTCTTCTCCGCACTCCCACTCTCAAACTTCTTGCCTCTTTTTGCTTCTCTGCCTACGAGCGTGTACAGAAATATACCGCTAAACTATAGTACACAGAAAATGCGACGGGAAGAAGGATAAGAGCCTCGGGTGATGCGAAGCAACGAGCGAGAAGGCGACGGCACCGCGTTTCTCCGTTGCTGTTTCGCTCGTGGATTCTCCCTCGTCGTGTTTTGTGTGCTCCCGTCGTTTATGCGAGCGCGTCCGAAAGGCAAGCACGCATGCACCGCTAATTCGGCACCTTTCGACGCCCCGAACCCCCGCTGCTATCCCGAGCGAGGAAACTACCGTATTCAGTTCGCTCGATCGTCCAGGAGGAAGAGAAACGTGAAACGGGACGGGAAACGAGACGACGCAATCCCCGAGCGTTTCGAGAGTCTCTCGCGTACGGCGTATAGCTTTACCCGTCGTCGCCACTCGTGGATAACCAGGGGGAACAACACGAACGCTCTGGATGGACCGTGCGAGAAGAGCATCAGCGATAGAGCTTATTTTCAGGGATGACTGGCTCCTCTCGGCTCTCCACGATTATCCCACCGGAAGTAACGGGTTTATTGTACTACGCTATAACGCTCCCCGGATCCGGCGGATTAATTTTCAGAGAATCCGGATTAATTTTCAGTGTAGTGTCTTAATTTTACGAGCTTCCTTCGCTCTGGATAATTGTAATGGAGGCTCGCGAGTATAGAACGTGGGGCAATATGGCACAGGGTGAAATATGCTCGGTTCAAAATCATTTTCTCATAGTCGAGACTACAGATAAATATTTATTTATCAATTTATTATCGACTTTACTTATATCTTTCAATCAAAACATTTTTTTTTTAATTCCATTTTTTTTAACGAAAATCATCGTCACCAGGAAGTGAAAAAAAAAAATTTCAAATATTCCCCCTCAAAAGCTCACCCAAAACCACGACTTTCGAAATCCAAATGTCCTACCTACATCAATAAAACGCCGCTTTTTCAACAACCTCCGTCGCTGAAGATAAAGATAAGAGCTCACACTTGTGGTTCGACAGTTTGCCATAACGTTGAAAATTTCGCGAGAGAGAGAGAGAGAGCTTCGGGTCGAGAGCTTCTTCAAAGTCCCGCGGGAGAAGCGGAAGCTCGGTCGAAGGACAAAGCGAGCGTGCAGCCCATAGAAAGTTGTCTGGAAGTGCGAGAGAACTGATATAGCAGCAGCGATGCCTCTCTCGTGGAGGAGAAACCGGGAACGAACAGCAGCAAAGTTTGCGTCACTTTACCACAGTAGTTTACCATTCTAAGGGAGAGACATTCAACGGTAGCTGGAGCTCTGATGTCTCGGTCCTTCGATAGGTCCTCTCGCTTTCCTCGGCAGCCCTCTCGCAACCTCAATAAGGGCTCCCCATCTCGTCTTCGTCGAAACTTTGGAAAATATCCAAGTTTCCGCATGTATTCGCTGTAGTCTCTGTCCTCCCTCACCGCTCCTCGGGCTGCGATGATTATATGCAGCCTATATATACGCCCGATGAAAATTAAAAGGGCGAACTAACCCAATTAACCGGCGAGTGTGATCGGAGTTCGCCAAAGGCACGGCATCGTCCCTGGAGGGATCTTCGGTGCATATAAAGGTCGCGAAAACTCGGCGAAACTTTTCCGCCAAGGGTCCAAAAGTGCCAATCCACTGAATATCCAATTTCTCTCCGGGTATCCATGAAATTTTCCAAAACTTCATGTCCAAAATGAATGGGGGATGGAAAAGGGGGAAAATAAAAACAAGATTATTCCGCCGGGAAGTCGATGAAAATTTATTTGCATCATAATTGACTGATTTGTATGTGATTACAGGAGCAATCGAGAATTTAATTATGGTAATTGATGGTGGCTGTGCCAGCTGTGTTGTTTGTTTTCGTGCTGCTCGAGTCCGATCAGATCGATAACCTTCGAGGTTACGAATTAAACTTTTCTGGTTTCTTTTCGTTCCACCGAGCCTCTTATTTCTCTTTCTTGGAATGGTAATTGATATACATGAGGAAGATCAGGTCAAACAGTCAGCCACATTCGAATATCGTTGAATTCACTTTTTTTTCAAGTCCTGGGGACAATATTTACATCGCTACGCAGGAAAAATGCGAGCCGCGGGCTCTCGAGACGCGGTACACAAAATGGCCGCTCGCGGCGGCCATTTGGTGTACATTTGTACGGAGGAAAAATTATATGAAGTGCGTAATTGGATAGATTTTTGGATTTTTATAGTATTGATTTAGTTATTTCTTTGATGTTCTTGGAATCTTAGGAAAACATATTATGGTTGAAAAAACCATGACTTTTGACATTGAATATATTTTCCCTCTGTTAATTAATAATAAATGATTTTTCTAACGAATTCCTGCGGATTGCAAAATCCGCAGTTTCTCGAACGTCTTTGGGTTTTTTAGGTTGCTTCTGGCTTCTGGTACAAGTTATGGTACAGATTGTGAATAAAACTTCCGGTCTCGTATTGTAATTTTCCAGTAAATTTTCATAGCAGCGTAGATAAAGTGGATACGTGGTTGAACACCCTCAAGCGAATGAGGGAGAGTTAAAAATTGTCTTCCAGCAGCCACCGTGAAGCACACGAGAGGGCTGAGAACAGAAGCCATAACTCTTGCAGCCCTTGCGTTTTCAGACACCCTTGCAAACCCCACGATACAGGGAAACGCATGTCCATGCGTTTCGGAATCCCTCAAGAAAAACGACCGACGAATTATCGCGACCCCCACACCGCAAATATTGGTTTCTCCAATGTATCGATCATTTTTCGGCATGGCAATGAGCAAACACATTAAAAAAAAAGTACTGAAAAATCGCAGTATCAAGGTGGAAAATCTTGAGTGAAAATTTACATTTCCACTGGTGGAATTGTAAATTCTCATCCCGATTAATAATCAGATTAATAAAATAATAAAAATTTATAAAATCCAGATCAATACCGAAATTTTCTAATTTTCATCAAAATATTAATTAATAGATTAATAAAATACTAAAAGATAATTTTTTTTTAATTAATAAAATCCAGAATACTACAAAAAATTTTTAATTTTCATAAAAATATTTGAAAAAATTAATTTTCACGTACATAATATTTTTTAATGGTGCAGCAAGAAATGAGTGATCGGTCGATCGTTTCCTCTCAGACCATATGGGCGTTGAGTACATCAGGGAATGTTAATTTTTCATCCCTCTCTCGTCGGCTTTTTCCCCTTACTCACGACCTTTTTATCCTCGATTTTTCTCACTCTCCTACATAGTGATTCCTCGCTCTAGCCAATCTACGTCGTTGATAAACGTATTCTCAGCGCGTACATGCTGTAGGCGAGCATGGAAGAAGGCCAAGGGTTCGAAGGATGATGAAGGAAGATCAGAAGAAGAGCTACCGCGTGGGCAGAGTGAAGGAGCTGCGTAATTATAAGGGTAGCGAGAAAACTGTGAGGGAATGAAGCCTCGGATGGGGATGGATAGGCGCAGGAAATGGTGAAAAGGATGATGACTGGAATGCGTACCAACCCTCACCGCTTCATGGACAATGGCAAGCTCCGCATTCTTCTAAACAATTATTTTCTCGATTAAGGACTCTGGTATTAATCAATGACAACAACGTGACTAACTACCCGGTAATTCATTAGAAGTCCGCAATGAATTACCGTTCTGCGGAGCTGGGACCTATGGGCATCTCCATGCCTGGCGGCGATTTTTTTTTTCGTTCTGCAGGCAAAAGTTTTTTTTTCTTCAAAATAAAAATAAAATAAAATAAAAATCTTGGGGTTCAGGTGCAAAGAATAAAAACACCGTCAATCTTGAATTTTCAAATTCAGTGACTTCCAAATCTCACGACTTTATTGTTAGAATTATTATTTCATATTATTTTGTCTGTACAATTTTTCAGTTAAACAATTTTTCACCGGGCAGCCCTTTTTATTTTTGTAAAAATATTTCGAGAAATAAGTAATTTTAGAAAAAAAAAAAAATCCTTCCAGGACAAAGAACAGAATTTCGAGGGTTTATACAATTTTTCACCGGGCAGCCCTTTTTTATTTTTACAAAATTATTTTTAAAACCCAAACATAAAAAAAAAAAGTTCTCTCCCGGAGAAAAAGAAGGGAATATCGGGGGTATATCCGAGAATTATAAGGATAAGCCACAGTGATCAAGGGATGCCTTAGAGTCGCCCAGCAATCGCTGCGCTAAAGGCGTTTATAATAGGGCTTCTCCCGATCACGCGAACAAAGTGCAACTACAATAAATAGATGAAGAAAAAAAAAAAAAAAAAGGAAAACAACGAGCTGGCAGACCTGAAACTGTACCACGAAGAAAAGAACATAGCGTGACCTTAATCGCAGTACGAAATCGGCACATAACGCGATGTTACGCAATCCTATTGGATTTGGCCGCAATAGGACTACGGCTTGACGGAGAATGGAAAAATAAAAAAAAAAACAAGGACCGAGCGACAAAACAACGCAATTGCGCAGGACGGGAGAAAATAACAGAAAAGACACGTGACCGCGGAAGGAAATACCGCGTGACCTTTATCAAGCAATGAAATAACCGAATTGCGTCAGGTTACGCAATTATCAGTATTTTCACGGTCATTTTACGTGATCGATGCTTGTTGCTCATTTAACCCCTTTTTCCCCGTCACGAAAGTGAAAATTACATTGCATTGACCTTAAAAAAAAAAAAATGTTATTTATGATTTTTTCACCGTGTCAAAAATCACGTCTATGTAATTTTCGAACATATTTTACCATTTTTATTTTTCCGCGTTTGTAATAAAAAATATTTCATAATTTATGTTTGTATATTAATATTAATGTGGGGGTGGAGAAATTTTGAAAATTCGTGTAGAATGTCCGAAAAAATATTAATTATGACGTTGGTTAATTATTGATAATATTTGTAATTAAAAAAAAATTTGGAGGTCTGGTAATCTGTAGGAATTGTACAGGTCGTTCCACGCGTAATTACAATGTCTCTTATCTAACTGTAGATTACGCTGTAACACAGATCCTTGGATCGCAGGGTGGTCTCCGCGCGGTTATTGCGCCACGTTACGTAACCTTCTCGATTTCTCGGTTTCCATACCCGCGGCACTGGCTTTTTCATCAAAATTACCACTTTCTCTATTGAAACCCTTCGACGGTATGAATGTATTGTGATATGCATCGAAAATAGCCGAAAATGTATATTTCACCACATTGCGTATGAAAATGGATAATTAAGCCCGCTCTGAATTTGTCTTACAATAAAATAAAATTCCCCCAAACCCCATGAAAATTAGAAAAATTAAATTTACTCAAAAAAATTCTAAATCCGTTCCTCTAAAATATTTATAATCCATTTAAATTATTTAAAAAAATATATATTAAGTGCCAATGACAGACGTGATACAAGTAATTAATTTTTTTCAAGGGGATTCGATTGATTCGCTGCTCCGTTGAGGTACTCAAAAAAATCAACGGAGTGAAAAGTAGAGAAGAAAAGTAAGAGGGTCGCGTATATCCGTGTGTCTCCCATGCCGAATCGCGAGCGGCGTCGTGTAAAAACATGGAAGTAGGCCAGATAGACGGCGAGCCGTGAGCTCGTCGGCTCGTGGAGCTCGCACACAGGCTCGCCGCGCGTCTAAATATTGCGACGCAATAATTCACCGTAACTTTCGACACAGTAGCGACAATTTGCGCGAGCCAGCGGCAGCAGCAGCAGCAGCGATGGCTGCATCGGCTTGTGCTTCTTCTTCGCTTTGCTTTCAGTGTGCTCTAATACCATACGTACACTATATTCGAGTTGAGCCACAATTATTCGACGATGACACGGCTTCGACTGCACTCGCATGTATAACAAGCGCCTCTTGCCTTTTCCTGCGCTAGAAGAAGGAGAAATAAGGAGCGCGAGAAATGGGATTATTATTTTTTTTTTTTTTCGGTGAGCGAATGAATTAAAAAATGAAACATTTTTCACATTGTTTCTTGGTTATTAGTGGCTTTTTACAAAATAACCTGTACAAGGAAGTAAGTGTGTTAATCGATGTTGACTTTCTCATGGCGGAGACTTTGCGAAGAGCGACGAATAATGAGGAAGCAATGTGCAAGGTTTTACTTTGTATTATTTTCACAGTGATAGGGAATCGTGGTATCAGCGAGTGTTAAGTGGCAACTAATTATCTTTAATTCGTACAAGCGATGTTTGGTGTTGTGACTATGAAAATAGTTACCGTAGCCAGCATATAGTTGACATAACCACCAAATAATTGCGACAACTATCAAATAGTTGCCGAAACTATCAAATAGTTTCCGAAACTATCATATAGTTGCCAAAACGATCATATAGTTGCCAAAACTATCATATAGTTGCCAAAACTATCATATAGTTGCCGAAACTGTCATATAGTTGCCAAAAATATCATATAGTTGCCGAAACTATCATATAGTTGCCGAAACTATCATATAGTTGCCGAAACTATCATATAGTTGCCAAAACTATCATATAGTTGCCAAAACGTTCATATAGTTGCCACAACTACGGATAAAGAGACCGGCGTACGATAATTAGCCAAACTATTTGAATATTCACAACCCACGCTCATAGACCATCCTCTTAGCCGGACTTTCTCCATTCTGTACAATAGGGTCTACAATAGGATTTTGTTATTGTTTACGCGGGAACATAAATCGATGATAGAGAACGAAATGTTACGATCGATGCCCTCGTGCATCTTAACCATCTCTTCTGCAATGTAGTGCCGGCATATATTGTACAATGTATGCACCTATATAACGGGTGGCACAGAGGTAAGCACCCAGTTTATGTAATACCCTCGCGCGCAGTAGTACAACACCAACACTGCGCTGCCATTAGCAGACATTAATTTAGAGACGTTTGTGTTGGCGTCTGCGGCCTAGCCGTGCACACACACACACACACACACACGGCGGAAGGACGGATACGTGCATGAGACCTTATGTGTGTGTGGGTGTGTGTGTGCGATATACGGACTCACACGTACACAGATACACGTGCAGGGAGAACTGCGCCGCGACCTACTTGTCTAGGCCACTGTGTCTGCGCGTTTCTCTGTGTACTGCGCGTTATATATTTATATGTATTTTCTTCGTCTTCTCTCTTCTCTCTCTCTCTCTCTCTCTCTTCGCGAATTCGTCGCGTGTCCTGACTATAGATATCAAGTCTGACTATAAATATCGTAATATGAATTCCGGAAAGACGAAAAAAGACTTATGGGTGAAATGTATGGGGGCAATTCAATGTTTACCAGTAAATGGACGAGGGCTTTTGGAAGTTCGTGAGGAGTCTTGACTTTTGATGGATCAAGGGAAGGTTTTTGGGTTTGATTTTTTTTTTTTGTGTTTAGTCGGTCTTTTTTGTAGTGTTACCAGTAAATGGACGAGGGCTTTTGGAAGTTCGTGAGGAGTCTTGACTTTTGATGGATCAAGGGAAGGTTTTTGGGTTTGATCTTTTTTTTTTTTTTGTGTTTAGTCGATCTTTTTTGTAGTGAAAGACGGGAAATTGACTATTTTTTATGGGGTTTTGGATTGATTATTAATTTGACTATTTTTTTAGATATGTGTTTTGATTATTTTAGATTGCACTGAAGGAAGGTAATTGAACGGTTACCAGTGAATGAACACGAACTTTTTGGGAGTTCACAAGTTCACGTTAATTATGAAAAATTCATTAACAAATATCTTGCGAGAAAATAGAAAAATGAAATTTGTCTTTCCACTGAATTATTTGATTTCAGGATTTTAGCTTTCCCAATTTGTTGATTATTTAAGCTTCGCCTCCAGGCAGGATAATTTTTTTTTTTTTTAATTAATTAATCAAGTTTGTTACTCACGATAACGAATATTCGGATTTATAAAAGATATTTTTTGTGGGGTGAAGTAACGAAATATGTGAAACTGGGTATTCGTCGGTACGCATTGGCCCAAATTGCGTGACTAACCGGAATCGCGGATGCTCACGCGCACGCGTGCAAGTAACGACGAGCGGCTCATCCGGTGCACGCGTATGGATAGTCGTACACGGAGAGTCAAGAGCTGAAATGCAGGGTACACTCTCGGGTTAGCCGGGTTAGTGAGTGTTGGCGCGTCCGTGTACAGCCAACTTCCGGAGAGTACACTTTCGTGAGAGAGCTGCTAACTACGCAGCAACGGCTACTACTCTCGATCGCGCGGTTGCGTGTTGCGGTGCAAGAGCGCGACGATGACACGAGCTGCTGCTGCATCATCATAGACTGCATCTCGTCTGCATCGAGAGAAATATATAATTGGATACCCTGAATTTCCAAATAAACCAAATGAACATTTTAAGATTTTCGAATGAGCCATTTATTCAGAAATATTTAAATAAACAATTTACTTGAAAATGTTTAAACAAACGATTAATATTGTAAATATTTGAGCAATCCATTTATCTGAAGACATTTAAATTTATTAAAATAAACCAGTTATTTGAACAAATTATATATTAATTTTTGGAAAAAACGAAATAAAAGTTTTATTATCAACAAAATATTTTATATTTTTTGGTACTAATTATTGTGTTGATTCGATCAAAATACCCTACAAAAACGTCTGACAATTATTATATTATATCAATATTATAATATTATAAACAATATTTCAACGTGGACGATATTCATTTAAATGAATTTTCGAATGAACCACGCACCCGATTTATTTTTGTTGACTAAATGGTCCCACTGATTCAAATATACATTCGATACGTACAATTATTCATTTATTCGACTCAACGAAATATATAATTGCTTCAACTTCTTCTGACTACAATAATAATTCGTCCATTTTAAATAATTGGCTCAACAAAATTTTACGTTTTTTTTTTACCACACGTAATTGCTTCGAATGCCAACCTCCTCGAGTCAATTATTGATATTCCAAATAAATGCTTTGATGTTTCCAATTTTTTTTTTTTTTTCGCAGTTTATACTTGCGTGTTGACGTGCCATCGAAAATCACGTCAAATTTGCCGGATATTTGTAAGCGCAAATTCACGAATGAATAGTAATTATTGTTCGTACGTGTTGGACTGCAATTATCCGGAGGTTTGTTCACACGCGAGTTCGTTTTCTCGCGAGATATGCTCCGTGAGAAGTCGGAAGTGCGAGGAAAGAAGCTAATAAAAAGATGTTAAGGGCAACAGATCCCACGATTATATTTGGGCACAGAAAAAAGGAGAGGGGGAGGGGGGAGGAGTAAACCGGAAACGAGCAATGGAAACGTAACACTTTGAGACTAATGGTTATATATACACAGTAATGCTATTTCCGGCAACACTTTTGGAGACGACCCACGGGGATAATTAAAAAAATAAAAATAAGTGGAATACTGCGTAACTGGTAAGAAATTAATTTGAAAATTTCGTGAATTCTTAATTGAGTTAAGGGTTTTTAAAATAAAATAAAAATTGCATTTAAAAAGTGTCTCGATAACATTTTTCCCAATAGTCTATTAAGGTTCGCGATTTAATTCCGGTATAAAAATAGCATAAGTGTCAGGGTTAACGACTCAAGTAAACACGTGACACAATTATTTTTCATAATCGAGGTTTACAGCCTGAAGCTTCGATGAAGTACGGCGAAAAAAAAAAAAAGTAGAGCACGAGAATTAAATCCTGCCGATCAAATTGACAGGAAGATTGAATAAATTCATCCCAATCAATGCGTTCCAAATATGTCTATGGTTATTGAAACATGAACTGACGACCCTGAAGATCCCACGCGCGGAGGCCATTTTGCAATCACGGATCTACTGAAGTACACGTGGAACCTGCTTTCACGAAGTTTCTTCAATGAACGGAGTCATCATCATTAACCACTGACTTTTTGCTCCAGTGAAGTATCACGCAGACAGTGATATTTATATACGCAGCATTCTGTGTCAATTCGACTACTTTTTTTTCAACTATCACAGGTAAGGTCCATAATAGGTTATATTAACGTACCCTAAAATAGGAGTCTAAGGTTTTGGTTCAGATTTTTTTGATCTTTGAAAAAAAAAAAATTACGTTATTGTATTTCAGAAAATTAATCAACTTAAAAGGTAATTTTAAATAAACAAAACCCATAAAGCAAAATAAACCACGTGAATCGAATGGGGAACAACTTCGAGTCTAGGCTCGTAAATTTTCAAATGTGGCAAAGGATTTTGGGAAAAAAAAAGAAAATTTTTCAATCGCCGCCAACATAATTTTTTTTAGTGTAGTAGGTAAAAAAAATGTAAAAAAAAAATGTTCCAAATCCAAGAGGTCGAAATTCAAGCCCCATTGGTGTGGATTGCCCCATATATATATTTAGACCTCGACTTCCTGGCGGTTCGACTGAGCCTCTCTCCCGCATAACTTCCTATCCCGATCGTGTACAGAGGAAAGAGATTCTTGATCAGGCAGCACAGTCTCGGTGCTGGTGTACCGAGATGATAGAGAGCCTCGTGCCGCTAGCCTAAACAACAATTAAATACAGTTATGGGGACGGGATTCCTGAGAATCTGGAACGCGACTGTAAAAAAGCAAAGTAAGCGGTCGCCATCCTCTCTCCTCCCTCCTCCCTTCCACTCCCCGCTCCAGCATCTCTCGCACCTCCGTGGGTTACTCTTGCTCGTGCATTCAAAAGTCCACACACACACACACACACACACCCAAAGACATTCAACATTCTCGTTTCAAAGTGCACACAGAAACATCACCAGCCACCAGACGTTCTTAGCTCTCGGAGTTCCGGATTCGCGATTCCAGACTGTGAACTCGACGAAAAGAGAAAGATAGACGTCGAGGATAACCAAAGCAGTCGTCGAATCCGCTCATTGGTGGGAGTTTAACAGTCGGTGAAAAAAGTAAAGAGCAAGGAAAAAAAGAAAAACACTGTCGGATGTATGGATCGATGGAGGAGAGGGAGGAGGGAATTTCTCCAGGACGCGTACAAGACGCTCGACCGCTTTCTTTGCTCGGTTGCTTGGCTGCTCGGTTGCCCTGCAATTTTGCGCAATGCAGTCTGGGGGCCTCTGCCGGGTGATGGACTCCCATCCTCGTCTTCTTCCTTCTTACCTCCTCCCTCCTCCTCCCCCTCCTCCCCGCGCCGCATCTCGCTCGCCTGTTGGAAAGAGGTCGAATAGCATAGCGCGCAAGGTGGGAGATTTGTTTGTAAACAGACGGTGCACCGTAATGCGTGACGGGGGAAGGGGAGCGGCGGGGAGTGGGGAGGGCAGCCAGGAGAAAGAGAAAGAGGGAGGAGGAACGAGTGAAGGAGACAACGTATGCACCCTCGGCGTTGCAACGGCGAGATGTAGGTGAAGGGAAGAAAGGGAAGCGATGGAGTGGCGGGGAGGAGGAGGAGGAGGAGGTGGAGAAGCCGACGCGCCAAGAGTGGAGGGTACTTTCTCCCTCTCGGCGTTACGTAATTCGCGTAGCTGCGACGCGGCTGCGGCCCCGACGTCACTCCCCGCTCCCTTCGCCGCCCCGTACGTACACCTCCATACGTTCGCCGGCCGCCAACAACGGCAAACTACGCCGCCTGCCTGGCTGTCCGTCCTGCGCGCGGGACTGACCTACTTGACCGTCCCTGCCGTATCGCGGGTCGCGTACAGTTGTACACCCGCGTCGCCCCCCGGTTTTACTACAGGTACTACGTAGTATCCTACCGACGAGGCGAATAACGCCCGGCAGACGGGCTTCCGTCGACGGGAACACGACGATCGAAACCGATCTTTTCGCGACCGCCTATACCGCACACCTGATGAGTATAGGCATATTGCCGTACAGTGCGGTACGCTAAATGCTCCCGACCAGGGTTTTTTATGCACCTGGTAGGAAACTCTTGTATGCGCGGTATGGAAATGCGGTTTTACTGCACAGAGGGAAACCCTGTAAGTTTTGCACTCGAGCGAATGAAAAAAAATAACTTGTCTTTTGTTCAAAGTGGGAATAAAAATTTTTCTTGTTGGCGGAAGTTGATGAATAGGGTTGAACGCATATAGTTTTTTGTTAATTTGTGTAATTTGAAAAAACGCTCGTGGAGCTATATATTTTTTTAAGGATTGTTTTGTTGCTTTCCTGCAATAACGTCGACAATAGAATTAAGCTGTAAAATGATAAATGATCATTTGAACGGTTGTCCAATCGATTATCCATAACAGGATTAGCCAATTTTTTAACCCACATTTCTATAACTTGACAAGACAATAATTGGCCTTTATATTTCATAAAACAATGTTGCAGAAAAACGCTATGCGATTGTCTACTGTACCGCTAATCGCAATTCCTCGATTATTTTCGTCCCGTCGTTTGTCTCGTCACGGTTTGTCCTCGACCGGCGGCGCTTACGCTCGATTCCCTACCTGACCTCACTCACTTCTGCGAAGAAATACCGTCAGGAATAACACAATAGTGTGAATTATCTCCGCTCATCAAGCTCAGACTATTTTAGTCACGATTTTCTCTGTATTCCCCCTGTTCATTGCTTTTCTATCACGTTTTTTTCTTGATTATTTCTCCGCGTCTCTAACAATGACTGAGTTCCTTGAATTAGTCCTGTCGACGTAACCACCTTCTGTGTACATTGTATTCATTTAATTGTCCGTGCATACAATACGTGTTTATAAATAAATATCAATATATGTACAAGGTTTCCAGGCCAACGCGAAAAATCTTCAAACCCTTCCAATACTTTTTTTATTGTATTCACAAAAATAAAAACACTCAGCATTTTTTCTTTTCACCTAATTATCTTATGAACCAATTTTTACTTATAATTTTAAAAAATTTCAATTGGGGTGAAAATTTAGAAATGGGAAAAATGATAAAAATTCGAATATGATGTGAATAACATTTCAAGCGAAACTAAAATATTTTGCCGTCTTTGTTGCGTTTTTTATATTTTTAATATATAGTGACTAATCGTCATAGTTTATAGTTCAAACTAAAAAATGTTGAAAACTTCAAAATGTCAGGACAATTGGAAGATAAAGTGCCCAGAATTCCCGCGTTCTAATCAGGCATGAAATATTAGTCATCTGTTGCGTGATTTTTTCAGGTTTTGAATTGAAAAAAAAAAAACAATCACAACATAATAAAGTGCATCAAATAAGTATTTTTGAAAAATAAAAAAATCCCGGCTGAAGAACCGCAGTCAATGGCCAATTGTCAAAATGCAATGTAGACAATATGAATTACAATTATTATTATCATTATTCGTAGCCAAATAATTATATACGCTATATCAATAAATCTACTTATATTAATATGGAATTCGCATATATCCAATTCGCAAATCTCACGTCGTTTTGTGCGGTAAATTTCATCGTATCCTTAACAGTGAAGGGATTCAAGTGCGTACGTTCCATTTTCCCGCAGGACGGAAACTCTCATAGCGAAAGACGGACCCTGACGTAGAGGCGCATGGGAATTGGCGTGGTCGCGTGGTCCTACGACCTGGCGTCGTATTTTCTCACGACCTGGGACGCGGAGCGTTCGCTGTGCCCTCTGCCTTCGTGGGGAAGACGTAACGTCCTTGGACTCGTCTGAGCGCGACGTACAACCTTTTTAATAGAAAAATTAAATGCCGAGAAAATAAAACTCCGCCTCCGACTCGGCAAGAGGCTCGATTGACGTTCCCGGAGTTATTATTACGAAGACTGACATGGTCAGTGACAAAAGAAAGACCCTGAAGATGATAGTGGTGTGCACCTGTGTACCCACCGGTGCAGGCCCTTTTTTTTTTTTTTCTTCATTGTTTTCTCTTCTCTTGATCGTCCGAATGACGCACCGGGCTATTTTTATTAACACAATATTTCTTGGTAACACCAAAGCCACGAAGATGTACATGAAGAAACTGCCACGAAGGATGAATATTTATATCTTCCAGGTATACCTGCGGAAAAAAAACACGTCGAGAGCTCGTAACGACTAAAGAGAAAGACACCTTCATGACGTATTTTGCGTTATTGCACAATTGAGGCGGAGGAGGACAATATGGACCACCGAAAATTAGTTGGTGCATTAAATTAATAGCTTTTGTTTCTAAGTTAATATTTATTGCGCGTTTAGTTTATTATTGGAGGGAAACGGATATGAAATACGTATTATTTCATTGCGTGCGTAAAGTATGGTTTGACGCACGCTTCGTTTTTTACCTTTTGGAACACAATCGTGTACGATATTATTCTGGAAAACTTTTTTTTTTTATTGTGTGTGTCAGAAAAGTTTTATCTCACTATAGTACCGTAAAGTATTATTGTCGCACTAGTAGCTTAAACTACTATTATCGCACTAGTAGCTCAAACTATTATTATCGCCCTAGTATCTTAAACAACTTTTATCGCACTAGTATCGTAATGCACTAATTTTAAATAACAAACGTCAAATTCGAAGATACCTGGAAAAAATATGTTGGTTCATCACTTTTTTTTTCTTTTGGTGAAAAAAAAAATTCTCCTGGTCCATAATGGGCTCGTATTGTCCCGTTTACATCCTCACAAGTCAATCCGCCATTCGTCATTACCGGGAAGCCGTAAACATTTGCCATTTATTCGCAGATTTCGCGTCTCTGTGACTCGGCACTTATACATTACGCTTATTAGCACAGGTACGACGTAAGCACGCGCCGTTCAGTGTATTTATCGCCAAGTGTCACGGAGTGCATACCTTCGCGGTACCGAGCCGCAAACGCGGCTAGAAATCTGCGTCCGGCAAGTTAACCTGGACCCTGGACAGTATTTCAAGCGCCGCTCCCAGACGAGAGAAAGATCGATGGGAGTAGCCGAGCGTACAGCGCGAGAAACGAGGTGTCACTGCGCAAGGCATATTAATCATAGATTCTCGGTACTGGTAACGTATGCCGAATCCTCTCGGACATTGGCGGCCTTTCTGATACATCAGCGTCAGCCTCTGCGACGGCTTGTTTACTGAGACTCATCTCGTCTCTCGCGTTCGCACGCCGCATCAAAACGTTTATTATACACACGCAATAATATACATAGCCAATCGCTAAATACACGGATATACGAGGAATTCTCTGTCAACCGAGACACTTTGCGTCTGACTTTCCATTTTTCTATATGAATTATTATTCATATATTTATTATATATATAATTATTATATAATAATTAATAATTTCATAAATATTAAATTTTTATTTTTTCAATTTTCCATTCGCCTGTGTGTAAATTCATAAAAAAAAACAGAAAGGAAAAAAAAGTAGATTTTCAGTGGACTGTCGAGTGCACAAGCAGATTAATGGCTACGTTTATTTTGAAAAAAAAAAAAATGATTTTTCATTTTGATATCCCGTCTCGTACCATAATTCGACCATCTTCCTAAAAATCCAGTGACTCAAAATAAAGCGCGTTTTCCGATGATCTTAACGTAAGAGGATGCGTCCTGAATCAGGACAAGTAGAATTTATCGCGAGAGCAATACGAAGAGAGACGAATGGAAATACTCAAACAAGAACCGCAAATCCACGGATGGATTTGCTGGACGTGGTGTTCACTCGAGCGTAGGACTTGCATCAAACGATCCCTGATCATGATACTGCTCGAGTACGGTATCTTCAATCTCTTTTCCATCAGGTACTGCATTCCAGTTGAGACGACACTCATCTTCAGCTTCTCAAGCCAATATACCAACCAGCGTACATCCTCCGATTTGCTTCAACGCCCGTCAAATTCTCGACAGAATGAAAAGTGCTTTTCCGTATCGACTCAACCCTTTGATGGTCCACACTTTTTTTTTTTTTAACAATTGGCTTTTCGACTCACTTCGAAATGGGAATACAAAAAAAAAGTTTTTCAAGCGACAAATGCATTCCTATTTAACTTGCAAATAAAACCATCGGATACTTTTCTCAGAAAAATAATTTTTCAAGCCCAATGGGCTAATAAAATCCGACTAATTATGGACAATATATTAAAGGGTCGGACAAATAGTGTCAGAGTTGTATATAAATTGCTCAATTGCTTGAGAAAGCCAATATACCAACGATTTGCTTCAACGCCCGTCAAATTTTCGACTCACTTCGAAATGGGGACACAAAAAAACATTTTTTAAGCGACAAATGCATACCTATTTAACTTGCAAATAAAACCATCGGATACTTTTCTCAGAAAAATAATTTTTAAAGCCCAATGGGCTAATAAAGTGCGACTAATTATGAGCAATATATTAAAGGCTCGGACAAAAAGTGTCGGAATTGTATATAAATTGCTCAGGCTCTGCACTGTGAAATTCGCAAAAAATAATTGACCTTTCGGGATGTTCGACTCTCTTCGAAATGAGAATACAAAAAAATTGAGCTTTGAATACATTTCAAGCGACAAATGCATGCCTATTTAACTTGCAAATAAAACCGTCCGATACTTTTCTCAGAAAAATAATTTTTCAAGCCCAATGGGCTAATAGAATCCGACTAATTATGAGCAATATTTTCGAGGGCCGAACAAAAAGTGTCAGAATTGTATGTAAATTGCTCAGCCTCTGCACTGTGAAGGATAATAAATTAAACTACCCTTTTCAGCTGTTGTCGCTGAAAATATTTTTCACTCATTTTCGAGGCGTCAGTTTCCACCGAATTTAA
This sequence comes from Clistopyga incitator, assembly GCA_947507545.1. NCBI lineage: Eukaryota > Metazoa > Arthropoda > Insecta > Hymenoptera > Ichneumonidae > Clistopyga > Clistopyga incitator. Next base: position 2,655,635 of record OX382176.1, read on the forward strand.
AGGGACAATGCTCGTGACGGGACCAAGGAAATTTCATTGTTCGAAGACGTCCTAAGTCGAGGCTCCTTCGTAAATTCTACCTGGCCGAGTCGAAGGATTCACGAGAAATCGAGTGACGCAGGTCAGCCTCGAGGATTACCCTGCACCTTCGTAGGAGCCTGAGGTGTGACCTCGCACCAGAGGCCTCGATATTATCGGGGTACCAATGCTGCTAATGCCACTGGTACGTGGGGCGCCGGAGGCGCCGACAGGGGAATTAACCTGATGGGCCTGGGCTTGAAAATTCTGGGTACTTAAGGGACCTAAGTAGTCTAAACAAGAGCCGTAAGAAAAAAAATTCTGTCGATGATACGCTTTTTTCAAAATCGTACATTCAAACCTCACGAAGTGTATGTCGAGCATTATAATTTTGTGGAGCAAAATGGTGTGGGGTAAAAAGTGATAATTCAATTTTTACTTTTATTTTTATATTATTTTTATTTCAATTTTATTGAATTCTTACTTATAGGTTATTTTTATTTAATTTTAAATTTCAACTACAATGTAAACATTTCTGCCCTGAACGTGAAAAAAAAACATTATTTATCCCCGTCAACCCCACGAGAAATTCCAAACGACTTTTTCTTTCCCGCACAGTGTTTCACTAAAATCGGCGTAACATCACCAATATTACACGTACAGCTCTGCTATTTTACACAAATATTCTCAAGCTCTTATGCTATAGACTCCAATTTTTTTTTTTTTTTCCTCAAACTAAAAGATGCCCTGCATTATTCTCCATAGTATTAGGGCAGCAGGACCTAAGCACTAAAAGCCCTTCGTCCTTAAATCTCGCGTGGCTGGCTCTTCCCTATCCTCGAAGGTGATCGCCGATCTCCGAAGCCGATGCTACGAGAAACTGGTGAACCGAACCGGGGAATTCCGTGCCGCACGTGACGCATGCACGTGTTTTTCTAGCGAACCGGAGATGGCAAAGGACACCCGCAAACAGCCTCTTGAAACGAGCAGTTGGATCTATGGATTAAAAAAAAAAAAAAAAAAACGTGATTTCGTTTGGTACGATAAAATGTAAGACTGCAAGATTTATTGCATGCGAACGTGGGAAGCAGCAAAATAATTCACGATCGCCTCTGCGGAGGCGTCACGATATATTCACTTGTGTTTATCGGAACACTGAAATATTGAAGAAAATGTGTATTGTTTAGTTTAGGCGCGTGTCTGAGAGACATACGCGCGGGTTTACAGCAGGAGGTAAATTTAAAAGTGACGATAAGAGGCGCACGCGCGTACGACTATGCCGTAATAGCTCGATTTTCGCATGCCTCTTGTCTATGCCTGAAAAAAAAATACATGTAGACATAAATAATGAGAATGGGGGGGGGGGGGAAGTGGCGAGTAATCGGCAAACTGCCCACGTCCACCCGGGGCTAGTTGAACTCGATTCGTGGACTCTCTTAAATCGTCGGTGTACTGCCCACGTGCGTGCCGTTAACCGTTGTCGCTTTTATTGCGTCAGTTCCGGGGACATAAAGCATTTGTCCATATCAATTCTAAGCTGGATTTTATTTTTCGTTGTTTTCGTTAACGCCAGCAGTAAAATTAGAAGGAAAAGTATGTTGACACTGAGCCAGCAAGGTCAAAAAATATGTAAAAATGAGTAGGTAGCGAGGGGAATTTAATGATTTAACATTTATTTTACAATGTTTTTTTTTTTGCATTTTTGGATGATGGGAAATAATGCGAAAAAATTAATAAACGATTTAGGAGGCAAAGCTAAAAAAAAATTTACAATGATTTTTTTTCTGCATTTTTAATGATGGGAAATAATGCGAAAAAATTAATAAACGAGTTGGGAGGCGAAACAAAATTTTTCATTTTTTTTTACGGATTTTGGATGACGGGAAATATTGCGAAAAAATTAATAAACGATTTAGGAGGCAAAACGAAATTTTTCATTTTTTTTAACGGATTTTGGATGACGGGGAATATTGCGAAAAAAATAAATAAATAAATGAGTTCGGATGTACAAATAATAGTCGTCACTTTATACTTTTGCCGGTCCCGAATTTTTCTCCGAGTGTGGCCCATCGGTAAATGGACAAGCTTCCGGGAAGTATGAATAAATACTTGGCGGCATCCGAGGCATTGGTTTGGTGAAGGGACCGAAGGTCTTTAAGGTACTTCAAGCAGTACAGTCTAGTGAGACGTTAGATTCCCACAAAATTTCGAGCCCATCATTTTTTCATCGGACTGTATCCCTGAAAGTACATCAAAAGCGGCAAAATTTCGTAGTGTGCGGTGCGCGCCGGCTTCTCGCTCTTCAGGGTACGAGGCAGCAGGTATCGCACGTCGTAAGTAAAAGGCGTCTGGTCTCCTGTCTGATCTCAGCTGTGGACCAGCTACTACTCGAGACGCGCGACTCACGATCAGGGTCGTCGTGTGCGTACGTACGAGAGATTCGGCGCGGTCCCTTTTTCGGCTCAAGGGAAAAGGACTCGTCGGAATGGGACTAAGAAAGAGGGAGGGGGTGGGGAGGGGGGACAAGATCTAATCTCTCACCCTAATACTCCACGGGTCTTGGTAATACTTTTTTCTTTTTTCTTTTTTCTTATCTCTATCTTCTATCGCTGTAAATCAAATATAACGACTGGGACTTCGACATCTCCACGAAAGGATTTCAATTTTTTTTCATCCCGAAATATTCGAATGCGATAGTCAACGTAATTAATTCCGAGAATTAAAATGTATTTCTATTCGATTCTAACGATATTCCGTCTTATTTTGAATTAAAAAAAATATGGCTTCGTTAATTTGAAACGAGACATGGAAATATTTTTGTACGACTTTTTTATTTACTTATCTGTACGCAATGTGGTGAATTTTTTAAGCTATTTTGATTAACTGTATAGGTGGACGAAATTCACGATGCATCTTTTTTTTTTACTGTCGCTGAATAATTTGTTTTAAATAATTGTGAATTGGCTGAGATTGTGGAGATTTTTTATGGGCTTTTACCGCAATAAATAATAATAATACTCGCTTATTCAACGGAGCTCAAAATATTGAAATTCACATTTAACCCAACGTATTCAGTAATTCGATAAATTATTTTTTATATATTTAATTCACTTCGAATTTCCACATCCCCAATAATTAATAATTTCGAAAAAAAAAAATTCCACCTTCAATTTATACAAAAAAAGGAACAATAATTTTTAAAAAATGAAAATTCACTATTCAACCCGCAATTTAAAAAAAACGTGTTCGATCTTCCGATAAATAATTTATAAATAGACCTCTCATCGACTCTACATTTCCATATCCGGAATAATCAATCCCCCCGAGAAAAATACCAATCGATCCATATTAACACACGCGATATTTCATTTCATTTATCTACAATGTGGAGCATGTGTGTGTGTGTGTACAGTCTCTGTTTGGCTGTATATCGGTATACGCCTCCGCCGGAATCCTGAGCCGGATTCCATCGGAATCGAAGTAGGCAAGGCTCTCGCTGTGACGGCGAGCTTGAGTCACACATTGCGAGACAGTAAAACGGCAGCAGCCTTCGCTCGCTGGTGCTCGATTAAGCGATGCGGCGCCGTTCCTTCTGCACAATAAAACGCGTTTGAGGTCCGGCGAAGGGGCGAGTGATTCAGACTCCCGGAGTCTGAGCAATCGGGCACGATCGCAGCGGACCGACACTCTCCAGAGACTTTATGACAAAGCAGATGCCGGAGAAACGTTCTCCTCTCTTTCTGGAGTCTGCAATACAATGACGTACCGATGGCTCTTAAGATGGTTCGTCCTCTTCTCGCCGTCGAGGTGTCACGTGACAGTAAAGACGATTTGGTATCATTGCCGACTCTGGAGACTCAAAGTAGAGTCGTGAAAATGGCTAAAAGCAACACTTCATAATTAAGGGAGCTGAGTGACAAAAAAAAGGATGGACATTTTTTTTTAAGTTATTGATACATTATTGTAAAATTTTTTTGAACAAATTTTGGGAGTCGGAGAGGGGGGATGGTAATGATCACAGCGGACCGACACTCTCCAGACTTTATGACAAAGCAGATGCCGGAGAACCGTTCTCCTCTCTTTCTGGAGTCTGCAATACAATGACGTACCGATGGCTCTTAATATGGTCCGTCCTCTTCTCGCCATCGAGGTGTCACGTGACAGTAAAGACGATTTGGAACTATTGCCGACTCTGGAGACTAAAGTAGAGTCGTGAAAATGGCTAAAAGCAACACTTCATAATTAAGGGAGCTGAGTCACAAAAAAAAGGATGGACATTTTTTTTTAACTTATTGATAAATTACTGTAAAATTTTTTTGAACAAATTTTGGGAGTCGGGGAGGGGGGATGGTTATGATCACAGTAGCCCGACACTCTTCAGAGACTTTATGGCAAAGCAGATGCCGGAGAACCGTTCTCCTCTCTTTATTGAGTCTGCAATACAATGACGTACCGATGGCTCTTAAGATGGTCCGTCCTCTTCTCGCCGTCGAGGTGTCACGTGACAGTAGAAATGATTTGGTACTATTGCCGACTCTGGAGACTCAAAGTAGAGTCGTGAAAATGGCTAAAAGCAACACTGCATAATTAAGGGGGCTGAGTTACACAAAAAAAGGCATGAGAATTTTTTTATTTTTTTAACTTATTCAGGGGTTAAATTAACATTATTACAGGATTGTGTGAAACCATCTTAAACAATTCAGTTGATTAATTCTTAAGGTATTCCTTAAGCCCTTTTTGAGTTCACTTTGGCCAAATTCATTTTTTTTTTTTTTCCCCTCGAATGGTCGTATGACCCAGCAAAAAAAAGCAGAACTCTGAAAAGTTACAAGCGGCAAGGAGCGTGGCAGTAAAAACTTATGAAGGGATGACCCTCAACTTCAAAAGCGAAGAAGCGGTGGACCAAAACAGCGAATATTTATGGAGCGAACTTTGAAAATTACGATGCGACGAAGTTGAGGGCAAAAAACGACGGCGCGACTAAATGCGAGTCTGAGCCTCCGAAAAACATGGCAGAGCGAACCTGCACTCCAAGAAGTAACCCGCAGCAAAAAACTAAACTCCTGAGACGGTGAAGTGGTGAAACTGTGGCCAGTAAAAACTATGAAGCGTTAAACCTCAGCTTCAAAAGCTGAGGAAGTCCTGGAGCAGGTAAGTAGAAAAATTTGCAGAGTCTACAACCAAAATCTGAGCTTTTCGTCACTCAGTCCGAAAAAATGATAATCATAAATTGGCAACGAAGCTAAACTCGAAAAAAATTGTCACGGGGTGAAAATAAAAAAGAGGAGAGGAAAATGAGAAAAAGTTTGATTGAATTACGTAAATCTTTGCCAATTAAATTATATACTTGAATTTTTATACAATAATTTTTTTTAAACCAATCAACACTTTATTTTATTTTTTTGAGAACAAAATAAATGCACAATTATTTTTACTTAACAATAATTTGTTATTTTTTAAATTAAAACGCTTTATTGTTTACTGTTTCTTTCATAAGCAATTTTCTTTTCTTTTTTTTTCTCGATGTTTCGGCTTAAAGCGAAAACAAATGAATATAAGGAAGTGAAAAGTTGACTTTAACGCCAGAGTTTCATCTGCGTTTCCCTTATTATCGCCTTGGGTGAAATTGTTTTTCTACAACAGGCAATAAAACGCGCTGAGTGGCGCGTGCTCCTTTCCACCCAGCCACACATAGAGAAAATCGTGCCTGTCCCGAATTCCATTCATGCGACGACCTTGCCACTGCACGCGCTCGCTGCTCTGCCTACTTGGGAAAGCTCTTCTTGGCAAGCCGAGCTGGAATTTTCACGCGCCCCGAGAGTGAACACCGCCGCGCGAGGCTAGCTAACTAATTAACTCGCGAATTCTCGCTAACGCCAAATCCACCCAGTAATATGCATATATAGTTGCACGTACATGGGCGATTCCACGTCAACTCGATCTCTGCGATATCACCCCCAAATTTTACGTCATTGCTCCATTCGTAAAAAGCACACCCCAATTTTTATCAGATTTTTTAAAAAACAATTTATTAAAAATTCTTTTAATAGAAATAAATCGGAAAAATCTGTGTTTTTTTTTCAATCATCTTTTCGAAGGAAGTTCGTTATAGAATTTTGTCATATTTTTAAATGAAGACAATAATTATAAATATGTACTTTTTTTTAATTGTATAAAAATTATGGTTACTTTTTAGAGGTGGAAAAATAAATTTGAAAATCGGGGATGAAATTCGAGAGGGCGAGGGTCACGACCAGGTCGAGTTGGAATGGAATGCCCCGTATATACCCAGCCACATATATATATATGAACTAATTCCTGGAGCGGATTAAGCATTAATGAATCATATGCACTGGTTGCTGCCATTAGCAAAATGGTGCGATGATAGACGATCCGGTTCTCTCAATTCTCATCTACCATACGTTTCCTCTCATTCCATGACATTTTAATTCTACTTTAATCTACTCGGCCGCTCTTTACCGTGGAATATCAAAGTCAAATAATATCCGAGATTAAAAAATTATCTCCCATTCGCCCCTTACGCAATTTTCACATTTCAAAAATTCCTGACCATACCGAGAAATAATTATTTCATTGATTCCTCAGGAATGAGAGGAACACGTTTTTATCAATTATTGCCACGAAATTATTGAACTGATTTTTTCTCATTGATTTTCATGAAATTAATGAATTTATTTTTTTCATTGCATTTTTTAAATACTATTTTCATCATTTTTATTTTATTTATTTTTTTCCGCGGATAATAAGTAAACCGGTGGAAATAATAGTTGTACAATTCTTAAGCCATTTAAATATCGAAAATTGTTAAGAACTCGATAACGTAACACACACGTGCTGCCGATTAGTAGCACGTGTGGGTTATTGGGTAATTATGTAAATAGCCCGTAAATTCCCATTCGTCTAGGCAGAAAATTTTCTTCGGTGAAAATCAATGCCAAACTATTTCCAAGAAATGGTGACATGACGTGTCTGAAAAAAATAACGCTCGACTAATTGTTCTGCTTGTGCGCTTTATGTATTCTAGTAGAACAATAAAAAATATTTAATATATTAATTACATATTTTAATTAATTACAGAATTACCGCTATTCTAATGAAATTCAAATTATTTTCATGTCTCCTAATATAGAATTTCGAAAAAAATTTCCCCTCAAAATTTAATAGACGGTTGTTGCATTAAAAAATCCCTCACCTGTGCTTTTATTTATCAAATACATTTTTTTTTTTACATTTTACTTTCGTTTTTTTGCATTTCAAATCCACGTGACAATTTTTTTTTTATACACCGTCTTTTTGATTGGAATTTTTTCATAAAAGTTCATAAAAGTTTCCTTACTAATGATGTTCCGATTTAAAATTCCACGAGCGTACTGCGGTGCCTTCGAAAAAAAAAAAAAAATGTGATGATTAAATTTGCTGAAGTTGTACCAATGACTGAAAGGAAAACGCGTGCGGCCTAGATTTACTTACCTTCGCTTATAGGCCATAGCGCAATGCGTCGCTAACATACGCATACACAGCGGCCGGGTCACGGACTTGGGAAAGCACTTGGCACAAATCTCAGAATCTTCGCAATTACCCGTATAATACAGTTGCGCAATAGTCGTCTCCCCGCGCTCTCGTTATTCTCCTTTCTATTTGCAACACATCGACTGTGTATCGATCGTTAATCAATGCGAGAAAATATTCGGCCAGGGTTTTCCGGAACAGATGTCCTGAAAAGCTCTTCTGAAAGATCTGGGGAAACACTGAATTTCGGGAAAATGTCCTCAAAAATCATTAGGGCCATTCCGGAAAAAAGTAAATTTAGCCAAAACGTCCTCAAAAATCATGACCGTAATTCGGATAACCGTAAAAGTAACCAAAACGTCTTGAAAAATCATAACGGCCCAAAAAAAAAAAGGAAATTTAGCCAAAACGTCCTCAAAAATCATTACCGTAATTCGGAAAATCGTAAAAGTAACCAAAACGTCCTCAAAAATCATTACCGTAATTCGAAAAACCGTAAAAGTAACCAAAACGTCCTCAAAAATCATTACCGTAATTCGGAAAACCGTAAAAGTAACCAAAACGTCTTGAAAAATCATAACGGCCCAAAAAAAAAAAAAGTAAATTTAGCCAAAACGTCCTGAAAAAGGGCTACGGAACTGCCTTTCGAAACAAACATATTTTCGGCTAATATCCCTATAACTGCGTAAGAGTACACATCGCTACGTCACTCCTCGCTCTTTTCAGCAATATCATTTCTGTTTACATCATTGTGTCGCTGTTATTGTTGTTGTGATTGTGAGAATGTGCCCGATCTCACTTCCTGCCCATTTAATGTTTGTTCGTTTGTTTTTTTTTTTTTTCGTCCGATTCGAGAGCGGCGCTTAAGAGCAGTCGCGTAATCGGAAAACAACGTAGGGGCACGCACTAACAAACGCACACTTGCGATATTTATCTTGGCGAGTAGAAGAGACGCAATAGCGACAATACAGAGAGAGAGAGAGAGAAGGAGAGAGCGGTAACCGAGGCAGGAGAAAGTGTACCACGTGGATTCGCGCGGTGCGCGCTGCCGTAGGAATGCCTTTAAATTTAAAGCGCGGACTCGGAGACTCGGCGAATAGATTCTTGCGAGAGTTTCATAACGTCACAGCGGCGCACTCGAGTGACCGACATTCCGGGCGCGCGCAGAAAATTGCACCAGCACTAATATAATGCCCGGATGACATCACTGAACGCTCGCCTCTGACTGCACTCGCGGTATTTCCGAGCGGCTACCAAACCCCAAAGCGTATCACCGTTGATGGATTATTCATTATCGTGCGCCCAGATCCTGCGTATTATTGGAATTATAATAACGGCTATTTTCGTCGCCGTTTTACACGGTGGCGTTTTCTGTAACTCATTGCCATTTCGGTGTCGCTCTGCTCGTCGACTCGGCGTATTTATTAAGTAATTTTTTTAATTAATTTTAATTAAATTTAATTATTTTTTTAAATCATTTTTTAAATTAATCACCAAATATATACAATATTTACCTATAATTAATAGCCGGGTTACTTGAGATATCTCCGCTATAGAACGTTTTGTCTAAGTAACCCACTAATTTTTTGACATCACTGAACGCTCGCCTCTGACTGCACTCGCGGTATTTCCGAGCGGCTACCAAACCCGAAAGCGTATCACCGTCAATGGATTATTCATTATCGTGCGCCCAGATCCTGCGTATTATTGGAATTATAATAACAGCTATTTTCGTCGCCGTTTTATACGGTGGCGTTTTCTGTAACTCATTGCCATTTCGGTGTCGCCCTGCTCGTCGACTCGGCGTATTTATTAAGTCATTTTTTAAGATAATCACCAAATATATATTTACATATAATTAATAGCCGTGTTACTTGAGATATCTCCGCTATAAAACGCTTTGTCTAAGTAACTCACTAATTTTTTGGTTTTAACCGAAAAGTACAATGACTCGCATATATATATATATATTATTAAATTAAATATGTTAAAAATATGCACATTGTAATTAATAATAAATGATTTACATAAATGTTTCTGAATTTTCAATAAACCGTAATAATCAATTTCAATTATTACTGGGAACAAAAAAAAATATTTTTTTATATGTTCATCATCCTTTCATTTCTAACTTTTTTCTAATGCGGTGAAAAAATAAAATACCGAATACTGAATAATTGACATACGATGGATTCAATGTTGTAATAGTGTTGGTTAATTCAATATCAACGAGACAAAAATGATCGGAGCAACTCGATGATCGAAGCAAAGATCGATGTACCGTTAGAAATGTATAGATCCGTGATAACGATTGCAATCGGGACACCATAAGAAATTCTACCGAGCATATTTACTGCCACCTGCTGGTATTCGACAGTTTTGACAACCCCCAATTATGTATCGAAGTTCCAATGCCTCTTCTGAGTCCGAGAGCAATAAAGATCGATCGATCGAACGTATCGGCCTATGATTTTCTAGGAAATTGCGTGTGCCAATGCATAAATCGGCACGTAAGGGACTCAAACGAAACCGTTAATGTTAATAAAATACCATAAATAAAAAATGATTATTTATAAAAATTTCTTAAGGCAACTTCACTTCTCAAAGAAATAATTAGACGTTCATGGGATCGTGAGCAATAAGTACCGATCGACTTGTCTCACTCTATTAAAAACTGACGATATAATTGCATCAGCCATTAACCAACTTTGCAGCCTTTGAACAAATTGTATTAACATTAATTAAATATTGGCAACATTCGAGTTATTTAATGCCAAAGGTTTTTGTAAAATCGTTGAAAATATTTTGAAAAATCGTTGCAAACTTGTAGAAATAAAAAAAGTATCAGATATAATCGTAATGTATAATCAATGTAAAGAAAGTTTATTAAAAAAAAAAAAATTTTACCCTAAAATCCAAATGAATCACAAAAATGACTGTACCATTTATTAATGTCAAACGGTACATTCAATTTCAATCCTAAAATACATTTTTTTTTACCATATTCTTCAATGAAAAGAAAAAAAAAAAAATCCTCAGCCTCAGTGACAGTAAGTCTCTCAGAAGCTGCAATTGCACTCATCAAATCGCCATTATGTAATTATGGCCTTTCGACATTAATTTTTTTTTTTTTTTTACTCTGAGGACTCAAATTTATTTTTAACTCTGTCGCACGGGGATAGAGGCGTGGCAGTCCTTTCTGAGGACTGTGCGAACATCGAAAGCTGTGAAATTCGTTGGCGCGGGTAAAGTCGGGCGCGCGGGGGGCGCACGGGTTGCGTTGCGGAATTCACTTTCACGTTCACGTTCACACGCTCGGACGACGGGACTTTTTGTCAACAGTCTCGCGGTCTCGAAACTCGGGCGACCTCGGCACGATCGCCGCGGCTCCTCAGCCCCGGACTCTTTCTCCCCGTTGCTCTCTTTATTTTCTGCCCATACAGTCGAAGGAGGCGTGGGCCGCTCACCGATGACGATGAAGTTCCCCCCTCCCCCCTTTACCATATACACAACCGGATCTAGAGAAGAAAGAGAAGTACATGTGTCTCACTAGGCCTCCTCCGCTTTGCTTAAGGCCCATCGACACTCAAATTAGGATTCCCGACCAATTCGCTTCCGGTTGTCCTTGAAATTGACTAATTATCAAATTGCCAAGAAAGCCAAAATTATTTCCAACATTTTGTTACGTTATTGTCGAGTATTACATTACAAAATATTGTGAATTAATTATTTTTAATTATTTGACGTCATTAAAAAAAATCGACTTGAAATTTGAAGTACATGAACCGGAAGTTATTATTCAGGTATACCGGATTTACTATACGATGATAATAAAAATGGATTTAAACATTTTTCGGGACTGTATTGTTTTAAATTATGTCACGACATTTATTTAAAAAAATATTTCGAACGAATAAAAAAAATTCATATGATGTTATTAAATTTTTTTTAATATTCTGAATGCGACATTCTTCAAAAATACTCGCGTATTTTAAATCTCACAAAAACAAGTAAACACAAAACATAAAAACCCACGAAAAGAAACGCAAATAACACGCAACGGTCGCTTACTCAATGGTTTTACCTACATAAACATAGAAGTACGAAGAAGAAGAGGCGTAATAAAAACGATAAGAGTTGACCTCGGCCTGAAAGTACAGCAACAACGACAACAACAACACAACAACACGCGGCATATGTGGAAAAAGAGCTGTCGCTGCTTATGGTTTAGGACGAGTTCACGCGTAAACATCGTGTTTCGTTTTTTTTTTTTTTTTCTCCCATTCACCTGAAAATAAACCGACGACTCGTCGTTCCATTCGATTATGCAGTAGGAATTTGTCTCGGCGACGCGCAACTTCCGGGTATGTCAAAACCGTCGAGTGGTGCGTTAATAGCTTAGCGGTCGGAGAGAAAGAAAAAGAGCGGATGAGCTTTTGCTTTGATTCTCGAAATTGTTGAACGGGAGCAGGACGAGAAAGGAAAACGAAAACGACATTTCGAGAGCTGCAAAATTTTCGTCGAATTACATAAATATAGAACAACGAAGAAGAGGCGTAATAAAAACGATAAGAGTTGACTTCGGCCTAAAAGTACAACAACAACAACAACAACAACAACAACAACAACAACAACAACAACAACAACAACAACAACAACAACAACAACAACAACAGCAACGACAACGACAACGACAACGACAACGACAACAGCAACAGCAACGACAACGACAACGACAACAACAACAACAACAACAAGCGGCATATATGGAAAAAGAGCTGTCGCTGCTTATGGTTTAGGACGAGTTCACGCGTAAACATCGTGTTTCTTTTTTTTTTTTCTCCCATTCACCTGAAAATAAACCGACGACTCGTCGTCCCATTCGATTATACAGAAGGAATTTATCTCGGCGACGCGCAACTTCCGGGTATGTCAAAAGCCTCGAGCGTTACGTTAATAGCTTAGCAGTCGGAAAAAAAAAAGCGGATGAGCTTTGGCTTTGATTCTCGAAATCGCTGAACGGGAGCAGGACGAGAAAGGAAAACGAAAACGACGTTTCGAGAGCCGCTAGTCTCGGCGGCGTCGAAAATCGCTTAACGATAACCGGAAGCTGTCAGTCTCAAAGACGCTGGACCACGCGCCTTGTCTCTCGATGACTCGGAAGCCAGTTACCGCGAGTCATTGTGAAATTAACGCCCACGTACTCGACATTCTGACAGCGGTGCTCGCCCTGGCGCATATTATGCTTATTTATAGAAATGGTATATAATACAGTCGGCGGCGAGACGGAACGAGACGAGAATTATTGGGTGACTGATCGGCGTTTGCATATAAATACAAACTAAAATGTGAATTAACGTGAAAAATGATTTTGGAGGCCGATAACAATTATTTAGTTCCGCGTGGTCGAAAATATATGTGAAAAAACAATGAATTTTTATTTGTTATTTCGTTGGTATTATTATCATTGAAATAATTTAATATTTTTATTAATTCGTATATTTTCTGATCGAGTGATCAAAATTTTCGTCGAATTCAATTTTTCATTGTAAATATTGTACTTATTTATAAAAATTGTAATAATATAATAGATATAAAAAATTGTAAACCGCATAAAATATGAGAAAAGTTAATTTAATCGACTCAGTAAAAATTGGACTAAAAAGTTTGTTTATTGCATTAGCAACAAAAACTAGTGAAAATATTTAACGAAAATTTCAGCAATTTATTCATATTCGTTCGGACGAAAATATTTATAAAATAAATTTCGTTTGTTTGATTGTCTTTGAAATATGTAACAATAATTTTGCCAATAATTTTTGGAATTAAACAATATCGTTTGAATACAATAACGTTATTTCTACAAATTCGTTGGTAATTTTAGCTCACATATCTATTTATTATATTGGCGAGACGAAACGACCCGAGACTATAATTTAAAGAAACTCGTCCTCAGTTGCATAAGCACAGCAGGAAGAAAATAAATGTCAAAAGTATAATCACTTACGCGTGCAAACTGCGAACGAAATATTTTTAGAAACGTTAAATAATGTATCATGTTCGCGCGATTCAACTTATTTAAAGCAGGAAGCGGACATTTTTTATTTTTATTTTTATTTTTTCGCAATACTAAAAACAACAATCCTTCTACAAATACATTTTTTATTTATTCACAAACTATAATATTTAGACCAAAACATAGTGAATCTAATTAATTCGAGCTCGTAAATAATACAGTATCCTGTATAAAATAAACAAATTGATAAAAATTTATTAAACATTGTTAGAACAACATTATCTTTGTGCACACCTTAAACGCAACAAAAATGTCGATTTTTTCTAAAAAAAAAAAAAGAAGTTTCTCCCCATAAAAAGTGACTAATTCGTTAATTTCACATACCACACATCTTATAATTAATATACAATTACAATACATACATAAATAACTTTGTACCAAGCTCAGAGTAATTAATTTAAAATCGCACTCGTGCACAAAATTTATTATACCAGCTTAAGGTATAAATACCTCCAGTACTTGTGCATTAAATTCCAAGCAAACTTTTCCTTTTTTACAATGTATTATTAAACAACAATGTACTAAGTTGCACTGGCGAATGGACAGAATGTGTCTATTTATATAATGAGTTTGTCCCATGCGTCTGCAAATAGCTTTTGTACGGGATTATGCAATCGTTGAGGAGACCGTGCACAAGGGTATGTGAGGGGGTAGGGGGAGAGCGGCGGGGGGGGACTCAACGACGGGGACTCCCCCGCAATTGTGTAACGGTTCCGTTGAGCCGTGGACGGATCCGGCCATCGTCACTCGCACGCTTTTACCGACCGCGCTCTTTTTCCAGAGCCCCCCCACCCCCACCCTCTTCTTCGCACTCCGCAATTTTGCTCTTTCGCTGTCTCACCTTCTCCGTCTCACGACTATGCGTTCTACTGCAGTGCATACAGCACTCCAACGTGTCAACTACATATATGTGGTACACGTGTGCACAATGTAGACGCACACTCGTCGTCGTATGCGCTACGGGACTTCCGGGGAGACTATCTTCCCAGGAGCGAAAATGAGCGCGCGAGCCGATGCCACGCCGGATCTCCGTGCCGAGCATTGTTGTGTCTAGTGGCGTTGTACACTGTGGTACAAATATAAATTCTATGCCACGCGAAGATAGCATGTGTGAAAATCAAACATAATTAAATGGGGCAATTAAGCGGCAGTGGCACTTTTCCCACCCACCGCGAAATTTTCAAATTCGTATACTCCTAAACTACTCGGCTTCTCTTTTGACTCGTCTTCGTATATTAAAGTCGCAAAAAAAAAAGGTTCTCAAATCATCTAAATCGCCACAAATTTCCGTCACTCAGGCGTGTCGGTAAAATAAATGAAATAAAGTGGAAAATCCATCGGTCGTGGTATCAGTTTACACAGATACCGAGACTCAAAATAACCTCAACGGAACGAGAAATCCGTGTTTACTTTCGAAGAATCCGTGTTTTCTCGCGAAAAGTGATAAAAACACTTGCGGAAATTCATTACCGCGAATCCGAAATTTCCCCTGGATTACATACATGAAATTTTAGGAGCGTACGCGGTAAGCGAATAAAATCCGGAGGCCATGCAGCGCAGTTGCAAACTCACCATTAAAAGTCCCGCGGCACGTGCGCGCAGGCGCGACGCCAGCGCTTATGCATACACGGGTACCAACGTCATTCGCCTAATCTCGGCCGCGAGCACGCACGGATAAACGATTCCACGTACGGTAAAAGGTGGGCGAGACGTTTCCTACGAAAAGCTCATCGACCACCGGCGATACGCTGTTTGTCGAACGATTGGCAGCCCCGACGCCGATCTGGGAAGAACCTGTTGAGCGCAAACAAGGCGTACCAACGGCGCCTCTCGCTCAACGCATTATCGCGTTCGTGCAGCTCGAAATCCGCGAAGGGTGACGCGTGAGCTCATTCACTTTGGCAAACAAGAATATTACGAGCGTGCTTCTTCGTATTCTCTCGAGTGCCTGGCGAGCATACGACGAGTGAGAGAGAGCTTGTTGTGTCACAAGTGGGAATTGTGTGCGCGAAAACACGCTCGTGGCGCTTGGGTGTCTTATCGCACGTGGTGAACTGTATCAGAGCTGTTTTCAATGAAAAATATGAGGGATAAAAAAGAAAAAAAAAAAAAAACGCGTGACGCGGGTAGACGAGGCGAGGAGAATCGATCGCCGTTTCCATGAATGAAACAGTTTCCTCGGTTTTTATCACTCTGTTTATCGGACGATCGGGAGATCGTCACGCGGCACGTGTCACGCAGTGTAAGTTGTACTACGCAGCAGTTAGACTCCGTAACTATACACACATGGCTTTATCGCCATAGCCGCTTGACACTTCCATCGTACGCGATGAAGACAAATCCAGGGTTTCTCAATATTTAAATACAATATCTAAGATTTAGATTCCGATGAGAATTTTTCGAGATAGCGTTGAGGGACTTTCAGTTTCTCGACCTGGCAGCACTGTTTGGCAACGAAGCAAACAGCAGTCACACTTCAGGACCACATCTTGGCAGCGAAATAAAGGAAAACTCTCTCCAAGCTACGTCGTTGATCGTTTCATTGTCACCATCACCCAAGGAGCTTGGCAACTTTGAGCGATCGTTACGCAGCTCATAATAACTCTCGTAAATGCAACGTGCCCTTCTTCGGGTCTCCGTGATTCTCAACAGAGTCACGTTCACCTTCGTAGTTCAGTCTTTTAAAAGCTGAGATTCTCCAACCCCACCCACAATGTTCTATCAGACGCTTGGAGCATTTAACGCTGGACAAATCACCGTGTTTTCATGAACATTGGCTGGGAGCATGAATAGTGAGCAGATTCCACCCAATCACCTGTTTGGATTACTCGGATTCCATCCGGACTCGTCCGAACTGCTCAGAGTACATCGGGACTCATCCGGACCACTCAGATTCCATCCAGAACTCGCCCGGACTGCTCAGATTCCATCCGGACTGTTGCGGACTACTCCGGGGGCTTCGGATTGTATCTGAACTCGTCTGAGCTGCTCAAATTCCATCCGATGGATAAAGGCGATGAAAATTAATGGTTTAATCCCTGTTTTCCATTCCTCTTGCCAACAATCCGTTGTCAGTTTTTCCCACATTATAACCTGTCCGAAGTTGTTCGATCGATTTTACTAGTATTTAGTACGACTAATGGATGCGCAATTTGAATAATTTATGGCCACTTCAATTAATACAATGTTCGAATACAGCGTTCCTTCGGTATTTAAATAAATAATGCTGCTATTTGTGCAAAGCCGTGGTGAGTGGCCATAGAATCGATCGCCATTTTAAAAAGTACCTCAGTGCATTAGCGAGATGCATTAGCATATTCCTTGCTGTTCCCGTGCAGTTCCAGTGCAGTTCGCAAGTGCAAGCCGTGAAATGTAGACGCTTTTCGTCCTCGTCAACGCGATAGAAAAGTGACGATTTTCAGAACAAATCGAAAAATGGTTTTCTTGAGCCTAAAACCGGACATATTCTTCGTTTACAAAGTATTCATGAGAATTGGCGGAATCTGGCCATTGGAAAAAAGCAAAGTCGTACCGCTGATAATTTTATCATTTTTTTTTGTGTGCGAGGTATTAGACATAATCAACACTACCAAATTCATTTTTTTTCCTCGAGTATTGCAAATAGGCCGATGGAAATTTGTGTTTTTTTCTTGCCATTATTGGGACCATCTAACACAGATTATCCATCAGGTAGGACACTTCGTGATACATCTCGGAGAATGGCTCACATCGAAGAACAAGTTTCAGTCGCTCACACAATTTATGTGGCTAATCGTAATGACGTTAGGAAAATGGAGTCTTGGAATTAACGGGAGCAAGATGATTCCCATAATCGTGTCAACGATCGAAGACTGGAAATCGATCAGGAATTCGAAGGAACGCGAGATCATAAAACGTCATGACAAATTTGGCTCGTGGATCTTGCCTGCGAAGGCCATGGCCTTCTACATCGTTCTCGTTGTCCAGATAGTAATGATGCTGATGGATCTTCCGGTAAATCAAGGATCGGTTTCCGTTCCAAACGGAAATCCATGGTGGGTGATTGTAATAAGAGGCATCGTGGCTATGGCGACTGTGATTGACGGTATCACCAACACTGTCGGGGGTTTACTTTTTTGGAGTCTGGTTATGCATGTCTCGGCGCAGTACAAGATCCTGAAGAAGCAATTTCAAGAGTGTCTGCTGATGAAGAAAAAGGCGGAAAGTCGAAAGGAATTTCGCCGTCTCGTTGACAGACACAATCACCTTCTCTACCTGAGCGGATATCTCGAAGATGCATTTGGATTGTTCGTGGGCTTACAGATCGTCTTGTTTCAAATATTGATTTGCATATGTGGTATGAAATGTCGTTTATCTACAAAAAGGGCCTCACGGAAAATTGAATGTTGCTGCCGATAAATATATTACATAATCATTAATATTTATGAACAATATGGCGAATCAAGGAAAAAATGTAACAGTTTTCAGTGGGCGGAAGTTTTTCGGTTTTACCTGTTCTCAACTATTTTTTATTTTCGTTTATTGTCAGTGCTTTGCGATTTGTTTGAACCCACCGATACTCGGTTCATTGGTCATTTTTTTCTGCAGATTTTTTTAAACGACATCGCAACGGCAGTGGCTTTTAATTTTTCGTGAATCGGACCTCTGGACAGCATGAATAATTGATTATATGTACACGTTGATACACATTTGAATATTTTTCCATAGCCTCTCGACTTGGCCACGCTATCAACGTTCTGGATTTCGGGGCAATCTCGGACATGCTGAAGAACATATCACTCTCCTTGTTTCCACTGGTCACGCATTACTTCGCTGGCGATTATCTGACCGGAAGTTGCGAAGAAGTCGGAGAACCGTTTATCCAATGCAACTGGTGGGATCTGTCCAAGGAATCGATAATCGATTATAGTATTGTCATTGCGCGGACTCGAAGGCCGAAAACTTTGTCTTTTTGGAAGTTCCACCAACTGAACTTGTCAAACCTCAAGCATACGCTCGAAGCGATCTACTCGTACGTTTCCCTGGTTGCCGGAATAGCGATGGAATGAAATACGTTGCTTGGACAAAGATCCGATCAGATTGTATTCTGTTCTGCGGTTCATTCCTCGTAATTCATCGTTGGGTATGTTTTGTTCGTGAGACTTTTTGTTCGCGGATATTTCGTTCTTGGGATTTTGCGGGTTCGGATACTTTGTTCCTGGGATTTCATGTCTTGGACTGTTTTGTTCCTGAGATTTCCTGTATTGGATTGTTTGGTTCCTGAGATTTCATGTTTTGTACTGTTTTGTTCCTGAGATTTCATGTATTGGACTGTTTTCTTGCGCGGATTTCGTTGTTCGTGTATTGTTTGCCAAGGTTATTTTGTCCCAGGATCTCATTGCTTGGATAGTCCGATGGTTTCGTCGCTACGATGATAAAATTGAGTGTAATAGAGTTAATGCCCGGCCCCAGCAACAGACAATGTGCAGCGCGCATTGCACATTAGAAATGAAGAAGACGACTAGAGAGCGGGGAGACCATTTGGATTGAATGTCAGCCACGCGCGCGGTGTCGAATAACTGATTGTGAGTCTCACCAGTCGCGAAGCTAAATACAACGCCACGGGGCAAAACGAATCCGCGGACAATACGACGATTTCTGCCGTCGGTGCTCTTGTGTACTCGAAGCCTTTCGTGCCGTTGCTCTTGCGGCATCCCTCTCTCACGCCGCACGCGCGAGGTGACATTGCAAAGACCAACGTCCGCACGCGTGTACCCGGAATCGGAGCGAGGACGCACGGAAGTTGCGCGTTGAGATATATAACTGTTCACTACTTTTTACTTCAAATAAAACTTGATTAATTGCTCTCGTGCACTTCAAGCACTATTCAGTCGCTCAAGTGTAATTCGGTATAATTTATGTAATGATATAATTTCCAATAAACAAGTAATATTGCGGTAATATAGCATGAAAGTTGCGTGGAATGTAAAAAAAAAACGTGATACTTATGATGATATGTAAGGATTATGCAACATGGTGGTAATGTGTAAGGCAACTGTTCTTGTACATGGGTAATGTAACTGTTACATGTGGTTTTCGGTATCGCTGTTATGTAACAGAAATTATGTAGACGTTATGTATTGTACTTGTAACATTTTTAATATAACTTCGTAGTCATAGCGACACTCAGTTGTAACGTTGCAATAGTAGAACGCAGGATACGTAGCATCGTTACAACGACTGCCGCTAGATGGCCACGGTGGCGAACCTTTCTCGCAAGCGATTCACCCGTGCGGAGCTACGCTTTGTACTTTTCACCCGCGGAGTGGCGTTAATGTTATTGTGGAACGTAGTACGTTGTGCGATGAATGGCCAAGTGCCAGATAGAGTTTCGAGTGTCAAAATTCTGACCAATGGAGAAAAAGGCGCGATCGGCGCTCGAGAACCGCGCAAGTTGTGGTCCTATTCGCTCGCGTTGTCGCAATGTAAATAGTTGACCCGATTTCGCTGAGGCCCGTGCGCAATACATCCGAGATATTCTATAATTGCTTCGACATTTTTTTCTCTCACTTTCACTCTCTCTCTCTCTCTCTCTATTTCTCGACTGTGGAACGCCGACCAAGCGATTAATCGGAGAAAAACCAACAAAGGCATCGGAGAAGGACGAAACGCGTGGAAGAAAAAGCACCGTGAAGTATCTTGCCATCGGAATTCCTATGGAATTGTCTTTCCTATGAATTCCAACCTTTTTCTCGGATACCCATTCAAAGTTACTGAAGTAAATATCCTATTTGTAGACATTTCAGCGCAAACACTCGACACTCGACATTATCCAACGATTACTGCACCGATTGCACAATTATCGGTGCAGTGGAATGCACTTTTTTTAATACTCTTGTGAACGACGTTGTCGGCCATCGGGCTGCGATATTGCGTATTTTTTAACGCCCGTTGTTATCACAACATCAAATCAATTATTTTCGCATGCACCGATTGCCTTGTAACTTATAACCTTACAAAGGAGTTTATGACTCGCGCGAAATATTGTCAAGATTATTACAGATGCACAAGATATTAATTTTAATGGCACCGTTCGGCTTGTGTGAGTTCGCGCGAGCACACAGAGCGGCGCGTTGATTGGTTAATTGCTTAATTAACGCCCGCAACCCGGAGAAACGTAGCCGAGAAGAATTTTTAAATAACCTCCTCTCCTGTCATCGCTCAATTGTTTATCCATCGTTATCCACGGTTCGTCGAACCGCTTGTCGGCGGGAGAACGGACGTGCCGCCAGTGCTGCTGCACTCTGCTTACCATGTGTATTACGTTATGAGGTAGGCGAGAGAAAAAAAATTCGTGCTATTCGTGCCAATTAGCGAATACCTGATGCTCGGGTAGACATCTATGTACTCGCGTTGCTCCGGAGGATCCGAGCTGTAACGATCACCTCCGGTGAAAATCAACTCCCCAACACACGGAGCATCGATATGTAATTTTGTTATTTGGTAACGAGTGCGCAAACTCGCGAATAAATCCATTAGCTAATTAACATGCGGGAATGAAGCGAAAATCGTTTTGGAAAGCGAAAAATGCAAAATGCAACAATTACGTTGACGAGATTTGCGGGTGCGATGGGAAAATTGATCAATTCCGCATTCTGAGACGATCTCCGAAATAATGTAAACGTTATAATTGAAGTAATTTCAAAATTTATGCTGTAGAATTTTTGTTTTGTGCACTTTGTTCCACATTTCGGTGGATTTTGCGGCGGTTGCACATCCCAAATGTTAATTTCTGTTACCGGACGTGACAAACTCGTCGGAGAGTGAATGGAGCGGAGAACCGGACCACTCGGGTATAAATATCATCTCGCAAACGTGTCAGCTGATAAATGAATCAATGATCACGTAATAACAAGGCGCGATAGCTTTCGAACCGGTGCGTCCCGAATGACGAGGCAAAGACGAATCTTGTTAGGTTGCTTCGGCGATGCGGCTGCGGGAGTTCGCTGCGGCAAGCACGCGAGGATGCCCTGGAATTCCATTCTAGAATGGCGTGCCGAGCAAACTCGTCGGAGGCTCCGCGCTTCGTGCACGCGTCCCTTTACCTTTACCGTTTGCGGATCATCGTCGCGCACACTCGAAATAAAAGTGCGCGGCGATATTTTGAGTCGATCAATCGATTTGCCGATTGTCTTTTTATTTTTTGACTCACCTCGAAATTTTTCGCACACATCGTAACAGACATAAATGTGCTTGTCGAAAAAATGTTCACACACTGTCATAAATTACTGAATTGTACTCAAATAAAAAAAAAAATTTTAATTCAAAAAACCAAAAACAACATATACTTCACCTGGATTACCGTGTTGTAAATAATTTCGCTTTCGCGTGAGAAAACTAAAAAATAAATAAATAAATAAATAAATACAAGGTAACTACAATAGAAAGGATACCGAGCGGCACACTTCTGTACACACATAAATTTACAGTGCAACCATTCACAAAACGGTGAAGCGGTGAATGCACCGCTCGCAGCCTCCGAGCGTTGCGACGCTCGTGGCTGGAAACCGCGTGCGTCGTAACCGCACCGGCACGTGGTGTACGTACATTGATACGTCGACGAGAGTATCGCTGGTCCAGCGAGTTGCAGCAGCAGCAGCAGCAGCAGCAGCAGCAGCGCCTAGTAGCGGCACCCTGAAAGGAGTCATTACCTCGGAGGCTTGATTGGCGTTTCCCCTCGCACCTTGTTATTTCGCCGGGGCCGTAAAGTACCGGCTAAATAACTCAGACGATGCCAAGAGAGCCGCGAGTCCCATTTCTGACGTCTCCCGTGCGGCTATACGTAATAAATGCTTCGGGGGTGAGTAGAGAGTGAGTAGAGATGATAAAAGTAACGTGACTTAACAGCATGAGAATGAGAATGTTCAAGTGGCGAAGGGGGAGGGGGTGGGGGGTGATAGAAAATTTTGTGAATTCTCGTAGTGCCGGCAGAACGAGAAACCATCAATATTTCTCAAAGTCCCTTTCCGAGACCATGGATGCGTTTGAAGAGTCGGGATGTATATTCTCGGTGCACCTTGCACCTTTGCCGATGTACACGAGTGGAACATTTGCATGCCGACATGTGGGCCCCGCGTTGCACCGGAGTCCCGAGCGCGTTCGCCTCGGATAACTGTGTGCGAGTGAGCTTTGGGAATGCGGCGGGAGGCATTCCCGTGACGGTACCGCGTTTGCTCCCGCCGCTGCTGCAACAACTGGTACTGGTGATTGCCTGACGCTCTTCGTCTCCGATACGTCGGTGCTCTTTTTTTTTGCGGTGATTCTGGTAAGATACTTCATTAGACTTGAAAAATGTGCAGATAGTGGTTGATAATATGTTGGGTTATGGGAATTAAAAATGAATGTCGAACATGAAGTAGGAGTAGCATGGGCAGGGTTTCGGAAATTGGTGATTTTAACAGTTGGTGGTTTGAACAGTGGTCGATTTGGGCATTTGGTGATTTGGACAATCGATGACTTGGACAGTTGGTCGTTTGGACAGTCATCGATTTGGACAATTGATGATTTGGGCAGTTGGTGATTTGGACAGTTGGTCGTTTGGACAGTCATCGATTTGGACAATTGATGATTTGGGCAGTTGGTGATTTTGACAGTTGGTCGTTTGGACAGTCATCGATTTGGACAATTGATGATTTGGGCAGTTGGTGATTTTGACAATTGATGATTTGGGCAGTTGGTGATTTGGACAATTGATGATTTGGGCAGTTGGTGATTTGGACAATTGATGATTTGGACAGTTGGTGGCTTGGACAATTGTCGATTTGAGCAGTTTTATGATTTGTACAATTTCGGCGATTTGAATTTGGCCCATTGTAAATAGAAAAAACGCCGCAAAGATATTTTCACGGAGTTAGCGGCATGCAGTGTAGAATTCCTGTTGAAACGGAACACAAGAATCATTCTGTAGATCGAAGCGATCGTTCCATTATTTTGCCACGAGCTTGTCCGTTTTTATTGTGCGGAATAAGTTGGCCTGTCCACACCCCGAAGGCCTAAAGATCGTTCGGACAATAAAAAGAAAAAAAATGTTCATGCAAAATATTTGATTAGAATAGAATAGAATATTTTATTGGTTTTATTGGTCTGACCTGTCAGCCTTGTACACTCTTCCATGTCATTACATCACACGAAATTATTAATTCATTTACATCTCTCGAATTCCCTAATAGAAAAAAAAAAGAATATTTGCCATTTTTGGAAATTTTTTCAAATTTAAAGGACAATTTTTTTGAATAATTCATCAGCATCTTTTAAGATACTTCAATTATTAAAAAAAAAAACGTTTTCAAACATTTTTGCTCTCGATTGAAATTATATTTTCCAAAAAAAGAAAACTGACAATACATTGAAGATCGGAAAAAAAACATTTATTATTTCCCCATCGACGAATAGCAGGCGAAAAAAAAGTGACATGAAAAATGCCACCGCTGATTTTTTTTTCCCAAGAAAATAAAAGACCTCGTTGTTATATCCATTAACAGGAAAAATCATTCAACTCTACATAAAAACTGAAGTTTTACAGTCGTTACCAAGAATGTTGTGGGAACCAGGAGATAACGCAAAAAGGAAGACATAAGTTAACTGTAAATGTGCGAATTAGAGCTAAACCGTAGAAAATTTCCTTACAAAGTCCGCTGAATTATTTCCGTAGTGAAAAAATTGTCAAAAAGCATTAAAAAAATATTTTTTACTCCAGTTAAAATAAATCGTTCCTAATGGGCCAAAAAAAAATCGTTCGTTCGAAACGGTGCATCGAATACCCAAAAAAAAATCTTCCCTTTCCCCGTCAACGAATAGCGAGGGAAAAAAGTTACTTGAAGAATGCATTATTTTTCCCAAGAAAATAAAAGACGTGATTATCACGTCCATTAACGTCGAAATTCATTCAACGCCACATAAAAACTGAAATGTTACAATCATCGCCAAGAATGTCGTGGGAACCAGGAGATAAAACAAAAAGGAAGACATAAGTTTGCTAGAAATGTTCGAATTAAGGTACAAAGTTCAAAATCTCTTACAAAGTCTCTCGAGACTTTTTGCATCACTTTGCCTTTATGCATCGCATAAAGTGATACATACATTAGGAATGTAATCCTTTCGTTGGAAACGATTAAACGAAGGGTTCGTGAAAATCTCCTGGGCAAAGAGCGGTAAGAAAAAAAAAATTAAGTGAGACGTGAGACGTAATGACGTGATTATTATACATGCAAAATGCATTTAATTCCAGATAAAAATACACCTTCCGCAATTGTTACCACGAATGTTGTGAGAACGAGGAGATAAAACAAAAGGAGAAGCGTAAGTTCACCCGGAACGAGCAAGTTTAACATCTGTCGCCAAATTCGTACCTTGAAGCAGTCCGGCAATCCAACTAAGTTTGCAGATAATCACTATCTTTTTTTTTTTCACACTTTGCATTAACGATACATTCGCAAGGGCCCAAAAAGAAAACATCGTTTTTTCGCATTTCAACAATCTGTAATTCAGCAATAAAAAAAAATAAAAAATAAAAAATAAAACTAATAATCTGATGGTATTGCAAAATTTCAGTTCAGTTCTTAATACGAGTTGACTGATTTGTAAATTCATCTGCAGGACTTTCGTTAATTCCTTCAAGGTCCTTTAGGTTTAATCTGGTTTCTGGTTTCCGATGTCTAATTCTGGCTTCTGATTTTGGTTGTGCGTGCCATAATAATTTCACACTTTGCATTAACGATACATTCGCAAGGGCCCAAAAAGAAAACATCGTTTTTTCGCATTTCAACAATCTGTAATTCAGCAATAAAAAAAAATAAAAAATAAAAAACAAAACTAATAATCTGATTGCAAAATTTCACTTCAGTTCTCAATGCGAGTTGACCGATTTGTAAATTCATCTGCAGGACTTTCGTTAATTCCTTCAAGGTCCTTTAGGTTTGATCTGGTTTCTGGTTTCCGATGTCTAATTCTGGCTTCTGATTTTGGTTGTGCGTGCCATAATTCTTCATAAAACCCAAATTGCCTAGAATTGAGGGAAGTAAAGCGACGAAGTGGGAAATCTGTTACCAGGACCATGAAGAGAGGTTCCGCGATGGATTTCCATGGTACCATGAGGCAGTGCGTGTGGTAGGAATGCATGCTACCACGTATCCCTAATGCGCGCAGTGCTGCACCTACGATGCATTTACTATGCACAGTAGGGACTCTCGAGGGTGTTGGAGAAACGCGGAGCGCAGCCGTGCGCGCTTGCAGCGGTGCTCCAGATAAATAATACGCGGACTGGCACTTGGCGGCCTCCGGCGTACTTGAACAAATCAGCGCTCGGGCGAATTCTCCTCACGGTGGTCGCGAGGAGCGAGCTCTCTCGCGTGCTAGCGGAGCGTAAGCGCGAGCGCCAAGTGGAGAACGTACGGAGCTCGGATAGGCGAGACCGCAGAGGTCAGACCCGCTAGGCGCTAGTTTATGCAATCGGCTATCCGCGAGCTCCTTCATTTTTCACCGAGCTTTCCACAACGATAGCTACGACTCTGCGGTACCCCAGCGGACGTAAGATAATGTAGTAACGTAGTACGGTAATATAGTCCGTAGTATACCGCGTGTATCACTGCACTAGATAAGCGCAGTCAGGATCTTCGATAGCTTATCGGATGAAAAAATTCGGTCAAGTCCTTCTATTTTAATCCAGGGCAGGGAGCGCATTTTTTTTTAGCATTGACACGATTTAGCGCAGATTATAAGGCTCGTTGAGTAACGACTGTTTCAAGGTCCTTTGGAAGAGTTTTAAATAAACGGAACCATTTTTTCTTTTGTGGGCTTGTTAGGTAATTGATTGCATGGAGTGGACTTTAATTAAAGTGTATGTACGCTTTTAGTCCTAGGAAAAAAGTCGGGTTAGGTTGAGTTTAGAGAATCGTGGTCGGACTGTATGGAATATTCAATGGATTTGGGCGTGGGGAATTGTCCGATTTTCGGGGAATTGGGATATTCGATGTTTGAATTGAATTTTCGGAAACTATAATATTCGATATTTGAATTGAATATTCGGAACACTAGGATATTCGACATTTGAATCGATTATTCGGCGAATTTGAACATTCGATATTCGAATCGGATATTCGCGGATTTGAATATTCCGTCATCGATAAGAATATACGAAGAAATCGAATATCATTGCTCATTTACCGTCCACTGAACGCTACGAAAAATTACGAAATCTCATATAAAAATTATTCCTCGTGTACAAAATATAATATGAAATTGTCCAAATTTCTCACCAGTCTCCGTACCTTCAGCATCACGATGTTATTACAAAATATCGCTTTTTGCAAAGCAATCGTTGCCAAGGTTATAAACAACTTCATAAAAATTCCAAGCCTCACTATCACATGCTATTGCAACAAACGTACAATCGCGTTATTATATTTCCCCGGAGCGTTCAACCCGCTGTGTTTCACGGGCTTAAGAATGCGTGAAAGATTGCGAGAAATACTGCAGTGAGGGTTTGTTAGTAGTCAGATGGAAAAATAAATAAATAAATAAATAAAGAGAGAGAGAGAACAGAGAATACTCGTCATACTTTTGCCATCGTTCGATGCGCTTGTGCGCACTTTCATCGCGGTGCATCGGACGCGAGAGCATCGCGATGGTTTTGCCGGTGCGCAAAAATAAGAAAATGCCGAAGCCTCCGGTATCTCGAGAATGCTGCTGCTAGGTAGGAGCGGCGGCTCCTCGACTGCAGCATATATACATATATATATATATATATACACAGCAGTAAATACGTAGATATAAATATATATATATATATATCATACATTGCATTGAGTCTGAGAGTCAGGACGAGAAGGAGCTAGGAGAGAAGAGGATCCTCGCTCGGTGCGCCACTCGAGCAGGCGAGTCCTGATGCTATTACTGTCTCGAAGCTCGTTGCGATAGTCGGTACCCAAGTATATGGGCCAATCCATACGAATTGGTAATGCCGATCGTGGAATGGATTTTCATTTCTTTTCATTATTCACCGGGAGAAAAAAACGGTATTAACGCCATTTTTAGCGTTAACTCTATCTACACTGACTTTATAATAGCATCGACATTATTATTATTATTATTATTATTGTGTAAAGCAAGTTGCGATACTCGGTACCCAAGTATATGGGCCAATCCATACGAATTGGTAATGCCGATCGTGGAATGGATTTTTATTTCTTTTCATTATTCACCGGGGGGAAAAACGGTATTTCCGCTGCAGGCACGAAAAGTGGGACTTTTCGTGCACGTCGAAAAAAACGATTTTTTGTTTCCCTTATCCGGCATAAATTCGTGAAAATTTTTATCCAAAATCTGATTGACCAAGAAACGCCGATTTCGGTGCAGGCACGAAAAGAGGAACTTTTCGTGCCTGTAGAATTTCTTTTTTTTTTTTATAAGCTATAAGTTCGTGAAAAATGAGTTTAAAAATCGGGGAAATAATTGCGAGTACTCCATTAGCTCCGATGAAGTATTTAAAAAGTCCGAACCATCATGGTCAGGACCATGGACTTGGGGAATTGCCATGGATTGGCCCATATACACATGCCGTCATGCGCGTCTGTAGAAAGGGTCGCTCGGATATTTGTAATCGGCATTCGCCGCGCTATGAGCACCAATCCGCATTTATAATTAACGTAAATATGGATATCTATCTAATCGAGATATTTATGTATTCGTTAAGGAGAATACCTATTGCCTGGATTCGCGTTATACTCAAGATAAATTCAATTGCCGAGGAGGGTGTGGCCGAGTTGTCATCGAATGAGAAACGGGAGGCTCGCATGCATGGCAACAATGGAATTGTATTATGCATCGTCGACACGTGTGTCCCGGTTTCGATGGCTTATCCTTCGATTGCTCCGTTTTTTTTTTTTTTCCATTTTTCAATTTCGCTTTTAACGCACTCGTATGACATATCGGCGAGATTTTTAGCGAAATATCGTTTTTGACGTATTAATTATGTAAGTTGTATTATGTGTGCAGGCGAACCAGTTTCAGGAGAATGTTGTCGGATTTAAATATTTTCCTTTCATATCCGTCGAAGGATTTTGCGAATAATTGCCTGATTTCGCGATTTCTTAATCACGAAGAAAGGAAAGCGTTTATTATTTTTTTGCTTAACGCCATTTTTAGCGTTAACTCTATCTACACTGACTTTATAATAGCATCGACATTATTATTATTATTATTGTGTAAAGCGTCGTTGAAAAATGCCGTTTTACTTCCTTTTTTCCAATCGGCTGTTACGTAATGGAAACAAACGCAAAAATACGTAGAGACATTCACGGATGGTTTCGGGATGAACGTCCAAACGATTTAAAAATGTTATTTCGTTGATTCAACAAAAACCTTTGAAAATTCATTTATTAACCTAGAAATCTAAAACTAGCTTTTAATAAGTAGATCTGAAGTTACTAATTTTCCAGAAACTAAAAAAAAAAAAACATGTTGAATTCCTCGTTTCAACAAAAACCTGTAAAAAAAATTGTAACCCCGAAATGTAAACCCAATTATTAATAAGAATAAGTGAATCTTACTAATCGTTCGTAAATCCACATAAATAAATTCAGTGTAATAAACAAAAAATTTGTTGCTAAGCGTTGCAGAAAAATCCTGTCCAATTATTATTATTATTAATCCAGTATTGTAGCTTTTTAAACTCTCATCGATATTCACATATTCCGTTATAGAAAGTTACGAGCGGAATGATTTCTTGCGTCATCGATTGAAAATCGACGATTAAATATTGCTGGCTTATAAGGTTAAGTGTGGATGCTTATGGAGGCGATGGTGAAGATAAACTTGACAGTAAAAATACCCGAAGAAACGGCGAAGATATAGAATGCAAAAAGTATTAATGGCAGCGACTCGACTGCGTGAGTTTAATCCGCAGCCTCGGTTGTATGCATGCGCGCTGTCCATCCGGGGCTGCAGCCTCCGTGAACTCGGGAGTGCACCGCGGATGCAACAGCGAGACTGCATACGCGAATCCGGTCGCGTCGGGAGAGCGAGTAGAGCGAGTGGAATATAGAGAGGCGGTGGATAGTCGCGATAGAGTCCGGTGAGCGGGAATGACGGAACGCTAGAGAGAGAGGGAAAGAGAGCGTCAGATGGACTGAGCGCGAGCCAGTGAAACGTGTACGTACTACTACGTACTACGTTGCTAGCGACTCTAAAGAAGGCTGGCTCCAGCTAGCGACCTTCTAAGGCCGCGAACGCGAACGGCGACGACGAGTACAACTACGAAGACTCGAGTCAGAGGGAGAGAGAGAGAGAAGGTTCGACGACGACCACCGGGGAACCGACGACCACTCTTTTCCTCCTCTCGCCAACATCCAGCCACCGCAATGTAGACGCGCTCGCTTCTCCTTTTTTCACCTTCTCGCGTTCACCTTCTTGCATTCGTGTTTCTTTTGCCTCCCTCTTTATCTTTCGCGCATTGCCGACTCTCTCACGCCATAATATTTCCATCGCGTTAGCGGGAGGTTAGGTATGATAGCCTCGGAAGCGACAGTGGCGCCTCTCCCTCACCTCGAAATTTTAAAAGCTGTTTTGTCCTGAACTACTCGGCGGACAGAGCTCGAATTTTGAGAGAATGTGCAGAAGAGTGGCAGGAATAAGGGGAGCTTATGAGGTCTCGAGACTCAGGACGCTTGAGCGAGATTAAGCGTGAGTGAGGGTAAGCGTGAGAACGGCCGATAGGAGGCGATTTTCAAAGCGTTGTTTTTCCCAAACTACTCGGCAGATAAAAGTCAAATTTTGAGGGAATGGGCGGAAATATCGGAGTAATCGACTGAGTGAATAAAAACATTAAAATCTAATAAATGTTTTTTCTGGTTGTACTGCAATTTTTCTGCGCGTCATAGAGTATAAACAGCTCTTGACGCCCTTGGCGCCACGCGTAGCCAATAATGAGTGCGAAGTGACAGCGGCGAAATGTCGAAAGTGCAATTAAGTTCCGGAGAAAATTTCTATTTGCAAATCTGGTGATAGTGCGTGTTTTGATGCGCATCACAGAGTGACGAGTGATATTATCTATACCGTGCTCTTTGTTTCTGCGATTCTCTGGCTCGTACCTGAATGCTTTGCATTGAATGACGGGAAGTTGTCAATGAATAATTACGATTCGCACTAACTTCGAATCTCGTTATACCAACCGAGTTCTTGTAGTTATTTTAGATTTTGCATATTCAACTGGCGCCAAAGCCTTGATTAAAAAGTGCTTTCATCGATTTTTTTTGCATTCATAATCACATGGAATACAAGAGGCATAATTTGTTTGTATAAAATCTGTGCTTCTTGTTGTCGAAATTTATTTCTACATTAAATAAATAAACAATAATTATGTCATTAAAATGAGATGTACTAAAAGTAGAATCGATGAGTGACATTTCTTTCGATGCAAAATAAATGTTCTTCAATTTCAATAAATACAGCTTTCACTATTCACTTACTTACTTACTTACTTACAAATTCACTTGCTTTTTTACCACTGTACAGGTTAGATTTTGAAAACTGTTTAATTGGTTCAAAAAAATAATTCCTCGATTCAACGCCACCGCTTGTCATTGATTTTGAGGTTATTAAAAAACCCTACAACACCAAAACTCCCGAATTTCATTTAATTGGCGAAAATTTTCGTGATTGATCGAAACTTTATCTCCCGATTCACTGCACTCGATGACGAATGGACCGTTTATTTTCAAATTTACCGCCAATTTTCGATAACCCAATGAGAGGCAGCGAAAAATATACCCTACGAGACTATTGGGTGTGGAGATGTAGGAATTGAAATTTTTCACTATCGGTATTGGCCAATGTTGCGGAAAACAACGAAGCGAAGGGTCTTGGAAGAGAGGAACACATAGTTATGAAGATAAATAAATAAAGAAATAAACGAGCGTACGTGCAGAGGAAGTGAAAACGTGCTGGCGGTGCTCTGCAGGCCACGACGAGCGACGTGCGGGCTGCTCGCGCGCATATTCGAAAGGACATGTTTACATAACCGGAGTTTGTGTGTTTATGCGCATTCATCGAGTTTACCATACGTAAATATGTGTTTAGGTATTCGCTTCCCTCCTTTCCCCTCACCAATATATAAATATATATATATAAGTATATATATACATACTAATACACAATATGATGTTGTACATTAGGATGTAGCCTGGATTCTGGTACATACGTACCTAATGTACTGCGTGCATATACATACGTACATACGTTTCAATCTACTTATATAAACCTACACGTGCTGATCCGCTGATCAGCATTCCCGTTGATTCACCGTACGCTTCGTCCGATATTCAGTGCTTCTATATTCATCTCCGTGTACAACAGCGCAAACGTATGAAAATTTAATTCACCGACATTCGAAACGATGATACGATCATTGGCATCCAATGAATCCAGTCGGATTACATAGATTCATACGGCAAGTAAGCCTCGGGATGATTATTGGCACGTGGAAAATACTGGGTTAGATACGAAGAACTAAAATAAAATGTGTTGTCTGAACATTTTTATTCTAAGACCAGAACTTCATGTACCTAGTTGAACCTTCGTTTCATTGAATTTGTCCCCTTTGCGCTGTTATTCTAAGTCCACCTAAGCAAATTGACTCCGAAGGTGACAAGTAATAATCAGGACCGGGGACTGTTACAGATGGTCCTGATTACGCGCACCCTTTCTCAGTTATTACGCAAGCGGAGAAATATTTTTATGGCCTAATTACCTGAACGCCCCGAGCAAATAACCCGAACACACTTGTTCCAGGAATTCAATTTCCCTACATCTTCCCCTTGACCCCGTTACTGTTTTCCAGAGAGGCCGTTGAATAATCAACGCTCGAAGAGCTTATACAACGTGGAACATAACGTAACTTAACGTAACATTACACAGCACACTATAGCACGGCATAGCACAATATAGCACCGCATAGCACCGCATAGCACAGCATAACACAACACAACACAGCATAGTACAAGCATAGCACAGCATAACACAGCGTAGCACAGCATAGCACAGCACGGCACAACACAGCACAGCACAGCACAACATAGTACAGCATAGCACAGCATAGCACAGCGTAGCACAGCGTAGCACAGCGTAGCACAGCATAGCACAGCGTAGCACAGCGTAGCACAGCATAGCACAGCATAACACAGCACGGCACAATACAGCACAGCACAGCACGGCACAACACAGCACAGCGCAGCACATCCCAGCGTAGCATATCTAATGCTCTGATATATATTACATTAAAAATTACTATTGTGAAAACTTCGAACTAGTGGATTCCTGGGGCTATCGTCCCTCGGTCACCACTCCTCGTGTTTCAGTATTAAAATTGGATTCGGCATACCGATGTGCAAGATTTCCGTGACCCTTCGTTTATTGTAGTTACGTCGACAGTCATCTCTCCCATCCCCAATGGTTCCCTATTTCAACAAGAAACCCCTTCGAAGAAATCGCAACTGTCCGAGTAAAATGCGGAATTGCGTGCTAGAGTGAAGCAGCTAGGGGAAGTCCCCGTGAGTTTTCCTCGACTTTCTCGTACGTTTTTCGCTCGCATCCTTCCTTTCAACTTGCACGGTGAGCATCACAGTCGATTCTCGAGAATTCCAATAAGCTCTCGTTCTCTCTCCCCACAAGCGGACTGCGGCGCGCGACGGAATCCAACGCGAATCCTTTTTCACGCTTCTCCTTGCCGGGAGAATATTTTCCCGGTTGCCTCGACTTTTCCGATGCGCACTATGTAAACCCTCACTTTTTCACTTACCAACCGAAATGCACTCGAATATCTAATACAGTCGCGCGAGTACGCAGAAAATTCCACAATGATCTCGCTTAAATATTTTATTACCATCCGGGGGTACCAATTTCAACTTCTACGGATGTACAAAGTTTTCATTGAACTTTTGCTAAATAGTTGCTAATTTTTTAGAAAAATCCAGCTATGTCAATCAATAAGATATCTTCCGTCACATTTCAAATTTACAAGTGCCATTTTTACAATTGTCACGTTACCAACTATATAATATACGTTTTTGTAGAGCTCGGTTTGGAATAATTCATCAATTCATCACAATATTGTTGTAGGGCCAAATCAGTTGGTCTTATAAATAAATCAGTTGGCTATACAAATAAATCAATTGGATGTACGGATAAATCAGTTGGTTGTGTGTACATGTCAGTTGGTTGCACGAACAAACCAGTTGGCTATACAAATAAATGAATTGAGTGTACGAATAGATCAGTTGGTTGTATAAACAAATCAATTGGCTGTGTTTAAATGTCAGTTGGTTGCTTGAATAAATCAGTTGGTTGTATAAACAAATCAATTGGCTGTGTTTAAATGTCAGTTGGTTGCTTGAACAAATCAGTTGGTTGCTCAATGTAGTCGCAAGATAAACCATCTCGATTTCTCGACGGAAGTCATTGAAATATTTCTGTACAATGTGAAGACATTGAATAAAAGGGAAGGAAGGTAGAGGGATCTAATAAATTACTTAATAGCTTACTTAAGAGCAATTTCCAGGGAGGAGAGATACAGAATTCTCGGGTATTAGAGGGAACGCTCAAGTTTAAGCATTCGCGGTACATATTTCGAACGATGAGATCAGGCCCTGGGGGGGCCGTCTGATCTAAATACCTTGGTGATACAATCATCGGCAAGATTCCTACGCAATGTCGGTGAGGTTTGTGAGCGAGAAGGCCGAGGACGTTCTCAGGAACACGGGCCTCCCAATGATCAGCCTCTTTTCAAGCTCCCTTCTTTTTCCTCCTCGGACTTGGAGACCGGTGCTCGAGATAGCGTCAACGACACTCGGAACGCTCGATCGACTATCGACTGGCCTTGTAACGGCAGCCCACCGACGTATCGGTGCAGCACCGGAGAACGCCCGTTTCGTCTATCACATCCCATAGTCCGACCCTATATACGCTTTACTATCGACGCCAGGCGCAGATAGTGCCAGGACCACATTCGTCTCGATAGCATGCCTTCCTATCAATGTCCTTCGACCAAACAATTTTTTATCTCGACTTTCCACTTTTCTTTTTTTTTTTCATTACAATGTATTAATTCGAATATCAGGACGTAAATCACATTGCAGATGCTTTTTTATGGTAAAGAACATTTTTTTGCCGATTTTCCGGAATAAAAAGAAAATTTTAATCGGTTCTCGATATTTTTCCAGATAACTCGTAATCCCTAAAACCGAAAGTCTTTATCCTGAATTTTTGGTGTCTTTGCTGAAAAGTAAAATAAAAAGGCCAATAAATGGTACGTCAATAATTCATAAATTGATGCTATTAGTGAAACGTGTGGAAATGTGTAAATTTGTCTAGTTGAAATTTATTTACTTCCGGTTTAAATCTATGCTGAATTTTTCATGCTGAAAATTGAAAGGAAATATTTAAAACTTACATTATGTGATGAATTAAGGTCACCAGAGCGTTCATGCGTAACGGTGAACGTAAAATTGAGAAAAGGATATAAATATAGACTGATAGACGCATCGGCCTTGCGAAAAGTACCTCCTGCAATATCTTCTCGTCACTCGCTGCACGCGCATTCCTCAGTACAAAAGAGAGAGAGCCAAAATGGTCCATTTATCCTTCCTCTCCTGCGCTCATCTCACTTTTTCAGTTCGGCCATTTTTTTTTCGACCATCTCAGGTCCGCCCCATAATTGGTCATAGCAAAGTACCATCAGAGGGCACCTCCCATGATTTTTTTCAATTTTTTACACCAATATTAAAAAAAAAGGAGGCCATTTTTTGCAACTGAAAATATCTCAGAAACTTGAAATTACCGAAAAAAAAATTGTGCACACAAAATTTGTAGTTTTGCGTGAACTTCGAAATGAAACATTTTTTGTAATTGTCACATTCTGATAACGGTGATTTTTTACAAAGTCTAACTTTTTTGTGGGGTCATTTTTTTCCAATAACTTCAAATTTCTGAGATATGGTAAATTGAAGAAAAAAAATTGCGATTTTTGAAATGTTGGATAGAAAAGTCTCAAAATAATCACATAGGGCGCCTTTTAGTGGTACTTTGATATGACCGAATATCGGGCAGATCTGAGATGAGCGAAAAAAAAAAAAAATTCCTCAACTGACGGAGAATGCTTCATGTATGCGTTCTTCAACTCGTTCAATGGTGTTCACCGGTCTATTCGTCCGGGTGCACCGCGTGATGCTCAGTGTGAGGAACGATAATGCACGTCTCCTGTGGCACGTGCCGCGAAATGACTCTTCAGGGTCGTGGGACCCTCGTCGTGCACAGCTCAACGTCACTCCGCCTGCGCCTCCATTTCCGCTGCAGATAATAAATCATTCAATTCTTCCATTCTATTTTACTGTTACTCATTTTTCGAGTGGCAAATAAAAAACTCGTCGTTGAAATATGTAATATAGACGACACAGCAGTCTGAGAATTAACCGGAAATCAAACCGTGTCAAAGGTCATCATAAGATATCCTGGGTTTCCCGATTTTCACAATAAAAAAAAAAACCGGCAGTGAACTGTTGAATTTTAATTGAGAAATTGCACTAATCGTGTTCGAAGAGAAATTATTAATTGTTACATCTATAACAATAATTGAATTCCAGAAAGTTTTTGCTGCAACTTTTAGAAAATAAAAAATATCTTTTCGTACTAACAGATCAGCCGGTTTTTTTAATATGTAGAGTGTCTCAGAGGGGGGAAAAAAGAGGATGAATTATTCGGTGTAAGGAAGGGTAGATTTAAGAATGTTACTCTGTATCGACTAACGCATTGAACGCACGAGCGAGGGTTGAATATGCGAGCTCTCGGGGAATGAAAACACGCTTACCCAAGCAGAGCCTCAGGCAACTGACATTGTTTAATGTCTTCGAGACCGGCGAGGAAATTGCGTTTCTTCCATTTCACTCGCTTAGTTCGTTCACTTCCTCGGTGTCTCGTACGTGCCTCTAACATGTATTTCTATAAGCAGAACATTTTTACGTCGTTACTGGTAATATGGATTTTTCTCTTTTCTTATTTGTTTTTTTTCCATTGCGCAAAGTCTAGTTTTTCATCGTTCGTTACCCTCCTAAGCTTTCGATAAACGTGCTGAGTGCAGCAACAATAAATAAACGAAATTTAGTCGCAGCTTTTGTGGATTTTTCGAATAAACTATAAATGAAATTGTAATATTGCATCATTCGCCGAGTAAAAAAAAAAGATACCTCGTTTACAAAATACTGGATTAGAATGAAAAATTCCGAAAAAATGCATAGTGCATTTCACCGATACATCGATAAACGCAATTATCATCGGATCCGAGATTCGCCAAACAAAGAAAAAAAGAAAAAAACACCCTCCGAATTGACAGGTAATGCTCGAGAAACGAGAGAGCAAAAACGTTGGGTGAAAGATTAGAGAATAGGAATGGGCCCGATGAGGAGAGGGTTTTGCGGCGGGAGCTATCGGTTAGTGAATTCTCCTCGCACGGCACGTAGGGTTCGCGGAACGCGTCCGTTCCACAGGTTCCTCGACCGGCGGTCCACTATATCACGAGGATGCGTGCCGGGCGGCGAGGCGCGCGTGGCCCGGGTTGGGTGCATCAGCCGCTGGGGCCCGCGGGCCCAACGAGCCACCAACGGGAGCCCCGCACGAGGAAGTGAGTGGGAGAGAGAGCGAGTGGCAGCGGTCAAGCGTCGGGGCGGGGAGGGGAGGAAGAAGAAGAATGAGAGGAGCGAAGCGCGGCAGGGGAGGGAGAGAATGAGGCCCCGCCGCGGTCCGGGCCTTATACGAGGCAGAAAAGGCGCGCACGCGGTGGCCCGTTGGGGGCCCCTTTAATGTTTGATAGTGTGTGGGCCGCTGGGCCCACCTCCACCTCCTTCGACTCTGAGGCCCCGTTCGCCCCCCCCCGCCGCTCCCTCCCTCCACCCTCCTCCTCCTTCCCCTGAGCGTCCACATCCTCTCCCCTCTTCCGCTTCATCTCCAGCCAAACGGCCGCCTCAGCGTGAGAGAGGAATGCGAGGATGCATAGCTGGACTATGTTGTTACCGGTGTTGCTTACTCTCTTCTTTCCCCATGCTCCTATATATTGCCCGGGCAGAATTGGCCGCGGCGTTTTGTCGGATCACTCGCTAGCATAGAGCATTCCGGCGCTTGAAAACTCGTGTGTGTCCCTCGGGGGCACGCAGGGTACGTCAACTGAATTTCCGATGCATCGAAGAGAAGGGGCCTTACGAGCACCTCGTTATAATGGGACTATGAAATTGTTAATTAAAATTTAGCGAGGTATCGGGGACTTGGAAGAAATAAAGTAAACAAATTTCAAAGTGGAAACTCGCAAATTGCTTACTCATTATTTTTGGGCCTTTTTTTCAAAACTCTATGACGAAGAGTTTTCGTCGATTTTGAGTTTCTCGTGGATTTAAAAATACGCGGTACGACGAAAGTTGAAATATCGAAGACTGGAGACAGTCTTGAATTCTGATTGGTCGGGTTTTGAATGTCTTTTTTTTTTTTTTTTTTTTTTGTTTGGGTGGATAAATTCAGCCGGAATTACACGTTTTTTGGCAATAAAAAAATTGTTTATTGTTTAGCTTCGTTATATTGTAGATCCAGTATCTTCTGCAACTCGCGGAGCCTACGGTTTAGATTCTTTGACGCAAATATATGAATACCTGTGTATATCGAGAACACTCCCAGACGTGTTTATACAGTAATATTGCACGTGATTGCAGCATACAATCCCGGTGGAAGGCAATTCCAGTGGAACGTGTAACGTATGTACACATTGAGCAACATGGGAAATCAATAAAACACACGGGCTCCCATAACAACCATTCATTCGGGTCACTGTACTCTCAATGACAAAAAAAAAAAAGAACGACTTCGATATCGTATCGTTTGTACGTTTGTCGCGCGGATTGCGAAAGAAATAAACGATTTTGTAATAAACTCGGGGAAAAATGTTTGCATTGTCGACATAATCAATTTAGTCGATGGCGTGGCTGTTTATCACGATTAACCGGAAAAATAAGTTGTTCGTAACAATTGTTTCGACAGTTCTTTATTACCGGAAATGATCGATTGACTCGTCGATCAACATAAAAAAATATTTTCGAAAAATATCCTCATATCCTGGATATTTGTCATTTTTTCTTTTTTTTTTTTTAATGCATCTGAATGCCTAAATTTTTCATCACGATTGGGCATCAAATTTTAATTACGCGTTAAAAACATGCAGTCTCGTTTTTCGACAGTGCATAACCCGTAATGAATATCCCAGGGCGCTCATTCAAAAATGCAGTCACTCGGAAAGGTGCATCGAGAGCGTCGAAAATAATGCGGCGGAGGAAAGGCGCGAGTCGAAAAAAAAAAAGAGAGACACGCGGAGAGCGTATGAGGGTCGGAGGAGTAGCGTATCGAAGGATCCGGAGCACAGAGGTAAAGGGAAAAGGTTCTCGCTCGCCGGGCACCACGAGAATAAGCTCGCAGCTCATCGTACGGACGGCATCTACAGAGGGGCCCTCGGTTAGTTCGCGTGCATTTGGCCTTGGCGGAATTTCGAGAGCGCGAGGGGGGCCCCGGTCATCCCACCTACGTGGAGCGTTGCTCTCTTGCCCGTCCCTCACTCTATATATATATATATATATATATGTTATACATACTAGGAAGTTATATATATATACTAGGATGTTATTCTGGTTCACGCGTTCCCATCGGGGGCTTTTATAATACAGAAAGATATAGCAACCATAGCAACCGTTGTCACAGTGACCGTTGTCATGGTGAGCGTTGTGATGGCAACGGTTGCCAGGCTCGATTTTTCTCGAAGCGAGATCTTTTTTATAATATGGAAGGATATGGGGGTCGGGTCCGCGCACCCAGAATCCGTGGGCCATCCGAGCTCCCGCCGCGTCCGTATCGGAAAGTCCGAATGGGAAAGACGGCGGCGACGACGACGCATAGTGGCGCACCCTTGCCGAGTGCAACGTGAGCTCGCGGGCGGCCAGCCTCGATCTCCGTGAACGGTTTGTTAGCGCTGCTAATGGCTCCATGGGGTTTGTTAAGGGTACGTCTCGTATACGTGGGCCATCGCTGCGAATTTATTTGGCCTTTCCGCAGTCGAGGTAGTCGGGGTCATTTCGGCTGCTGAAACATGGAAAATGGGCGTTGACATTTTGTTCACAAATGCCGCCGAAGAAATGTTGAAATTAATTGTAACATTTCAACTGGAATTCTTGCACGAGATATTGTAAATGTTAAGTCCCGAGATGGAATCATTTTTTTTTAACGTGCAGTTTTTAAGGAAGTGCAAACTTTGAATTAGAAGGGAAAATGAATGCGTTTTGATTA
Organism: Clistopyga incitator; assembly: GCA_947507545.1. Classification (NCBI taxonomy): domain Eukaryota; kingdom Metazoa; phylum Arthropoda; class Insecta; order Hymenoptera; family Ichneumonidae; genus Clistopyga; species Clistopyga incitator. The sequence goes on from OX382176.1 coordinate 2,695,653, forward strand.
TGGAATCAAATAGATAACACTTCAAAATACAAGGTGAGAGCAAGGTGAGAACAAAGTGAGAACAAGGTGAGAACAAGGTGAGAACAAGGTGAGAACAAGATGAGTACACAGTGAGAGAAAGGTAAGAACAAGGTAAGAGCAAGGTAAACGTAAGGTGAGAGCAAGGTGAGAACAAAGCAAGGCCAAGTTTAGAGCAAATCAAAGGCTACCATGTAACGACAACAAGTCTTACGATTCTTGTAAAACCAAACGTCATACCGCCTATGGGCTACTCCATGACCCAGTTCCACTTTCTCCCAACAAAGCCTAACTACATACCCACCTAAAATCAACCTCTAAATAATTAATCACTTGACGATAACTATCGATACTTTCTTCTTCTAAACAATTCATTGACAATTGTGTGTGTGTATTTTTTTTTACTTTCACTCGGCAATTTGTCCAATTGTTTATAACGACACTTTTATATCGTCGTTGGACAAGTCGATTTCCAGACATTATCGTATCGTATGCTCAACGCACCGAACCGTTAACCTCCGCGACGCATTTTATTTGGCGCCAATGTGCAAACTAACGTTAAATACAATCATCTACGCGTATCTATGCGTTGAACAAATGGAACAAGCAAAGGACACAGCCGATAAGGATACACCGAAGGAAAATAATAGAATTCGATATATATCCAATTATAATAAAGTTCGATGTGTAAAGCGGGTATAGAGTGTCGTTGCTGTCATTTGCGAAATAACACGAGGGGCCAGCGGCGTTAACGTTCCAACTGGTATCGTTGTACGTTGCGCGGATTTAGCGTATATTGTCGTAGTGTGTATACATGCAGACTCCACGTGGAGATCGATGTACGGCGTAGTACGCGATTTCGTTACGCCAGTAACAATACCCGGGGCGATAAGACGGGGTTACGACGTACAACACACACAACGACTTCACTTGTATTCGTGTGCACGTATTACAGCGGCAAAAACAGTACGCTCCAGTACCTACTATGCGATAGTGCAATTTAGTGCAGTGAAACAAATAGACACACGTGTAAAAGCATTAAAATGGTTTGAAGTGAAAAATATATGATAAATAGTTGAGCCGTTGAGAATGCCGGAAAATTTACATCGCCGGACATTTTGTTCAACAGTTGATTTTTGAAAAATTTTATTACACGTATGGTAAAATATCCACTTTTTTGTCTTTGTTCTCTAATCTGCATAGGATTTAGTAGAAAGTACTGGGAATTCTCACTTTTGCATTTTCAATTTTTTCCACTTGTTTATGTATAAAACGAGAACAAGGTGAGAATAAGTTGAGAATGAAGTGGACATAAGGTGAGAATATGGCGAGCATAAGGTAAGAATAGGGTTGGAACACGGTGAGACTGAAGTTAGAATAAGGTGAGAGCAAGGTGAGAATAAAGTGAGAGTATAATGACAACACGGTGAAGGCGAAAAACAGAATTGAGACCTCTACCGGAAGGGCTAAATATTAAGACAAAAAATGGATATTTCAAGAGTTCCTTTATTAATTTATTTGCAAACGATGTGAGGGGCGTCAATATCAAAAAATTCGTCCGGACTCCAGACAACGACCATCCTAATGTCAATAGGATAGAATAGAATAAGGTGAGAATAGGGTGAGAGCAAGGTGAGAATAAAGTAAGAGTATAATGACAACACGGTGAAGGCGAAAAACAGAATTGAGACCTCTACCGGAAGGGCTAAATATTACGACAAAAAATGGATATTTTAACAGTTCCTTTATTAATTTATTTGCAAACGATGTGAGGGGCGTCAATATCAAAAAATTCGTCCGGACTCCAGACAACGACCATCCTAATGTCAATACATTCTACTGTACTAAATTTCACTACATAAATATATATATATACCCATAGTAGTTAATACTGCGAGGACGCGAATGCGTTGGCTCCTCGGTCAGCGTGGTGGATATCGCGCGCGCTCACGTTCGGTCACGACACGTGTCGTCCGCCGATAAAGCGACGCGGCGCACATTCTTGGCCCCGTCCCACCTCGTCTCTCTCCATCGGTCTTTCCATCTCCCACTCCTCTCTCCCCCCGCGAATAACCAGGAGAGTCCGTTGCACGCACGAAATTCACGGTGCATCGTGGGACCGGAAAGTGCCTGTTCGAGATCCCGACGAGAGAATTTCGTTTGAGGACCCTGACGAAGCCTCGGAATCTGGTTAATTGCTCTGTGTATTAAGGGGGTACACCTGCGTTAATATTCTCGTTTCTTTTTTTTTTTTTCTCTCGTTTTTTATTCCTCTTCCTCTTCTTCTTTTTTTTCCGTCTTTCGTCTTTTCGGCTGTGGATTTTCGTACTATGAAATTCTTCCAGACTTAATTAATGCTGTAGTTTGATTGCATTCATGTATTTGAGTCTTAAATTCTTGAATGTACAGGCACGATGCTTGAAATGCGGTTAATCAAGCGGAGGCCTCAGGCTTCGAAAAAGACTCCAGGAATCTGCTAACGAATAAATTAAGCCGATAGTATTATTTTTTGGTAAAATTTGGGTAATTCATTGTTTTTAGGTTCTAAGTCTCCTTTGAAATATCAGTTGTTTTTGTTCTTATTTAAACTTTTTTTTTAAACGAGAATACAAAATTAGGTATTTCGAGGTGTCGCTGCCATTCGACAAGAAGTCTAAGCCTTTAAATTTAAGAAATATTCGAACGATAGTCTAATTAACGTCGTAATCAGAAAAATTATAATTAGCAGCTCCATAAACTCGTATAATGGAAACTTCAGGAAAATAATAATTTTTTTTTTAACTGTTGGGTCAATAAAAACTCATGTATTTTATCCATAGATCACAATTTCAAAACATCAAACGTATATGTTGAAGAAAATTATTAAAAATTCGAGATAATTCATTGAAAAAATGATAAGTGTTGTTGGATGTATTTCCAATATATTTTCATTCCAATATCGATTACCCCTGGAGCGAGCACTGATCATGTAAAATCTAACGATACATTGTAACGTTCTAAAAATAATAACCCTTTATATCTGATACAAAATTCTCGGCCTTGTAGAAGATAATTGACTGTCATGTAAATTCAAAAGTATTTCCAATAAATTTTCACACAGATACTGCCCATCCCTGAAGCAAATACTCGTAATCGAAAATCTGCAGCTACAAAGTAACACTCAGAAACCAGTTTGTTTGTTTGTTTTTATTTTTTTTATTTTTTTTTTATTAACACTACATATCTGATAACTCGAAGTCATCTTATCGTGCTACGTGCAATTTATGTAGTAAAGTTTTACGACGTCGTTATCAGCCGGATTAACCTACAACATCGCATCATTGCACACATTGATAGGTTCGACCTTCGGCTAGAAAAAAAAAAAAAAAAATGATTCGAATTTTTGTAATATTCTCATACGCGAGTCATCGATAATTACACTATTAGAAACTATAAGCATTCGATGAATATATTTTTTTAAATCACGTATTTTCACAGCAAAATTAAATCAGATAAATCAGATAAAGTCAATTAAAGGATTTTTACAATCGCACTTATACACAAAATTTAATATTTTTCAATTAATCTCTACACCCACACATTTCCAACATAAATTCGCAGTTTAAAAAAAAAAAAGTTTCTAAGCCCAAACTGGAAAATTAATGGAAATATACAATTGTAAAATAGGACCAATTATCGTGGTAAAATTAGAGCGAATTATTCGAATTAAACGACTATTTAAAAAAAAATTAAACCATAACACAAAAATGTACTCTAATTTTACATCGAACTGGTATATATTATAAAATCCCAGTTTATGGATAAAAGTCCCTCCCGGTACTCGCTAATTCGAGTAAAATTTTTGTTGCAGTGGTAAATTGATTTTCATCTTAGCGTTTAATATTTTAATAAATAGATGCCTGTAGACGAAACACACAAAATGAATAGTCGAACGAGAGGTACGATGTGCAGCGTGGCTGGAGGATGCTGGATAGTATATACAAAGGAAGAGGAGAAACCGAGGGAGAGATATAAAGGAGGGAAGGAGGCTGCGGTGAAGCACAGGCGAGACAGGAGAGCGAGCGGAGGACATCGAACTGAAATGGCCTCTGGGAGCGCATTCCAGTATTCTACTCTCGCTACCTTACTCCATCCTCCCCCCCCCTTAAATCTCCGTCTCTTCGTTTCTCTTCATCTCCTTTACGCTCGTTCGGCCTTTCTCGCGCTCATTGATACGCGCTTCCTCCGCTTCTCTCGTCCTTCTGGTTTGAATTCCATTCTCCTCTACCCGACCCCCCCCCCCCCCCCCGCCCCGCTCGCCCACTTCCTCCCCTACGAATTCCGCTTCCACACCTCTTCCTTTCCCTCGGGCTCCTGCGCGCCATCTATTCTCTCATTTTTGCTCCACACAGAGAGCCCAGGCTTATGATCCCGCTTCAACTTCGACTTCTTATTTCGTTTGGCTTTCTCCCGCTTCGAGGTCCGACCTCTCGTTACCTTTCCCATCATATCCTTCGGGCTTCGAGTCCTTTTATTTTGCCCCCGCATTCCTGAGCTTGTGCCGCTCGTCGCGACCGCGACTGTGTGCGGTCGAAACTTCACCGACATATTATAAAATGCATTTTTATCGCATTGGATTGTATGAAATATACACGTAAAGGGGGTTTTTTTAGGGGGTTTTACGTAAAAAGGTTTTGGCGGTAGTGGGTTAGGCGTTCGTATTTACGGGATTGGGTAACGGTCTAGGGATTTTTTTTTTTGTGGGGAGTTTACGTAAAAAGGTTTTGGGGCGGTAATGGGTTAGGCATTCATACGTACGTAGTCGGTTAGTGGTCGAGGGTAGAGTTGTTCTAAAAAGTGTTTGAAAAAGTACAAAACGCTACATTGTAGACGCGTCATCTTTGATTCTCACGCTTAAACTAGAAACGCTACTTTTGCCACGCGTTCGAGGCAGAAAAAACAGTTTTCCGTCGAAAAAAAAGGCTCCAAAGTGTCTTTCTCTTGAGAGAGCGCGCCACTTACTCCACCTCGAAATTTCAAAAGCTATTTTTTCCCAAACTACTCGGCAAAAAGAGCTCAAACTTTGACAGAATGTGCAGGAGCGTGGCACAAATGGGCTACGCTTCTGCCTCCTCGAAACGCATAGCCGTTTATTAACGAGAGCCAAAAAACAAGCAAAAAGTGGGGTTAGGTTGGAGAAAGGCAGCCTCATAGGCGTTTATCCCGGGCCGATTAAATTCCCAGCGGCGTATGACTGCCTCTTAACGCCCCTTCTCTTAATTTAATACACCAGCTCGGCGTAAGGGGCGTTCCATCGAACAGACAATGTAAGAATGGCCTCGATAGTTGCTTCAACCGTTCAGCCAAGCTATACCCAGTCGGCAAAGCTCAGCCTGAGTCCGCACAATAATGAGCAGGAGACGCGAGTCGTTTTGGCGTCGGGAGAGAAAAGGAGAAGGAGAAGCTCGCGTGTCCACCGCCACAACACGAGAGCTCGCACACACACAGAGAGAGATAGAGAGAGAGAGGTTAAATAACTTTTATTACTCGGAACGACGTTACGGCCGCGAGTACGAGTTTACCGCGCAACCTTGGCACGTGGACGAGGGTTCTGACGACTTTGTAAGAAGGACTTTGCCGACGAGCAAACAATGCTCGAGAAAACGAAATTAAACTCGACCGTGAATAAAGGCCTACGATGAAGAGTGGGAGAGGGCAAGTAACGCGAAAAAGAGTCAAATAATAGAATACTCGGCGGGAAACGTGTAGGCGAGAGAGAAATATCGTTAGAGTGTACGACGAGGAACACGAGTTCCTTTACCCTAACCATGCCACAAAAATCCCGGAATGGCAGAAATATGAGGCGAGTCGCAATCTCGCAATTGGAATCCCTCGACGTTCACGACACACTTAATACTAAATAATACGCGGTCACGCGATGTAAAAAAAACAACAACGAAGCTACACACACGTGTTAGCATAACGTGTATATATACATATATGTGTGTGTGTGTGTGTGAAAGTAGAGTTGATATCAGCGTTATTATCCTCTATTATATCGCATTAAACGACGATACTATAACCCTTTCGAAGCGTTTATTAAAATCGTTAATCGAATTATCTCCAAGAGTGATTTTATAATTTCCGCGAAAGCACGGGTATTACGCGGTATAGAATTCGAGACGCGGAAAGAGCGTGGAGAATCGTGGGGAAAATAGGAACAACGTCGGTGGTCCGACGGTCGCTCGGTGAGAAGTGGATCGCCGTGATTATCCCCATTCTCCATTAACGGTTATTAACGATTGGATGTTTGCAGTGGCGAAAGGGTTGCACGTACGTAAATTGGTGTACCAGAAGAGATATCGGCTAAGTGAGGTATTCCTGAAAGCCATCGAAAATGCTGCAATTGCTATTTTCGCATTTTGATTTTGATTTTTTATTATTATTTACGTGCTTAAATATGTAATTTATCGAAGAAAGTTCAGACGTTATTGAAGCGAGAGTGATAATGCACAGCCTCATACAATTCTATAATATTTTCCAGGAAACAACTATTTTAAAAGGGCGTATCGTCGCAGCGAAGTCAAATAAAGATCTGATTATTATGCAGTTAAGAAAAAAAACTTAAAACAATTATGATTTTTCAATTTTATTTTGTTGTTTTGTATTTTTGCAGGAAACTATAAAAATGTCACCATTGTCAGGTTATTTTGGATTTGACCTTGAAATTTCACTGCGAAATCTGGTGGACAATTTTTTTAAATACAACAATAACTAAATTTTTTTAAATACTGGCCATTTTTACATATCCTCTCAATTCGCCCTATGACCTTTTTCTCTGTTAAGCTTCCAATTTTGGCTCGGCCTTTCTGCACACTCGAGTCTTTCCACCGCCAATCGTTACAATCGCGATCGGAAAGCGAATAATGCCACGGGCGAGTAACGAGCCGTGTGCCAATATTCGCGCTAAGATTCGAGATGTCTGGCTGCCGCAGGAGGAGGATAGAAGAGGAGGAAGAAGAAGAAGAGGAAGATTTGTTCGCCGGTATCACGCGGGCCTCTTCATGGGATCCGAGCTCACGCGAATCTCTCGCCTCTCTCGGCCAACACCACGGACATCGGCATAGCCGGCCGCGCGCAACTTCGCAGACGCCGTATGCTGGTGGTTAACGGATGTGCCGTTACGGGGCCGCATTCCCCGGAACCACACATGCGCGACGCGACACATTCCATTGTCTTTTACATTCTTACCGCGGCCACCGTTCTGTGTGTGCTTGCGGACATCTCGACTTGTGAGCCACTGGACTGTTCTTTTTCTCTTCTACGGCCTCTTGTTTCGGTCGCCGGTGCCAATACGCCAATTTGCCAATACTTGTGGGCACATCTCAGGCAGAAATTCAATCGAGCTTGGATTTTTCTGTCTGTGTCAGGCATTTTCCGACATTATATCAGGTTGCAATGGAACTGGACAATCTGGTCAATCTGGCCAAATTGGCAAAGACAATGTCGTGTTTGATATTGGGACGCCACTTTGTTTTTCTGTGTATTCCAATCTTTCTGCTCTTCACGCAAAGACCTTTGAGCCACCAGACGCCATTTTGCCAATAGTTGCCGACACATCTGAAGCAGAAATTCAATCAAGCTTGGATTTTTCAGTCTGTATTAGTCATTTTCTGAAATTATATCAGGCTGCAATGGAACTGGACAATCTGGTCAATCTGTCCATACGGTTCCAAATTGGCAAGGACAATGTGGTGTTTGATACTGGGACGCCACTATGTTTTTCTGTGTATTCCAATCTTTCTGCTCTTCACGCAAAGACCTTTGAACCACCAGACGCCAGTTTGCCAATAGTTGCCGGCAGATCTGAAGCGAAAATTCAATCATGCTGGGATTTTTCAGTCTGTATTAGTCATTTTCTGAAATTATATCAGGCTGCAATGGAACCACTGGACTATCTGCCCAGATTGAATTACTGATTAACCGTTTAGTTAATTTAATTTCATCGTCTGATGACTAATACAAAAATCTAGATCTCTGGAGCGAAACCATTTGATTGAACAACGTCAAGCGTTTGGTGTTCTCAAGGAACGTTTCTGAACGATGAATTACTGTTCGACTAACACCGTCGATAAATGTCGAACCGATCGTTATTATCCGGTTCCAGAACCCGAGGGTTATTGACCGTTAGGCATGAACAGTAAATCGCACATCTGTTTGACATTGATCGGCAATTCGCAAAGCCTGTTTGCCAATTGACGAGCTATAAATGACACGTTCCTAACGTTTGATAATATAATAATCAAGGTTTAATGGACACAGATCAGTTGTAACTGTCGATGCCGACAAACTGTCACGTACATCATCATTACAGGTAGGTAATACATCCGTAGATAATACATCGTCCAATGTTAAGCCCTCATAAGTCCTTTGCAGGCGCGCATAACCTCAGCTTTGCGTTTTCAACCCTCCTGAAAAGAGAAATAGGCATCCTTGTCGCGAAGTCGGATACTTAGTCCATTTTCTTTTCCAATTTAAGCCCTTTTTGTTAAACCCTTTGGAAAAATATACATCCACACCTTGTGGCATGTCTTTATGACCGATTCCAAAGTCGCGAAAAGGCCCAATAAGCCTAATACCAGCGACTCTCCTCCTCTCCCGGCGCTACGACCTCGCCAAGCGTCGGTTTACAGTATACGATAATTACAAACGTCATTTAGCAGTCTGGGGATCTCGGGATTGCGTCACAAGAGTGGAGGATAAGATGGCACACCTATAAAAATCCGTCCCGTGTCCACCTAGCATCGATCACGAAGACTAAAGCCGATCGAAATGAACGCAAGTTCGATTAACCTAACGTGCCTAAATCCTGTACATCCCCACGTCATTCCATCTCTCGATGACCGATTCCAAAATCGCGAAAAGGCCCAATAAGCCTAATACCAACGCCGCTCTAGCGACTCTCCTCTTTTCCCGGCGCTACGACCTCGCCAAGCGTCGGTTTATAGTATACGATAATTACAAACGTCATTTAGAAGTCTGGGGATCTCGGGATTGGGTCACAAGAGTGGAGGATAAGATGACACACCTATAAAAATCCGTCCCGTGTCCACCTAGCATCGATCACGAAGACTAAAGCCGATCGAACTGAACGCAAGTTCGATTAACCTAACGTGCTTAAATCCCATACATCCCCACGTCATTCCATCTCTCGATGACCGATTCCAAAATCGCGAAAAGGCCCAATAAGCCTAATACTAGCGGCCTTCTAGCGACTCTCCTCCTCTCCCGGCGCTACGACCTCGCCAAGCGTCGGTTTACAGTATACGATAATTACAAACGTCATTTAGCAGTCTGGGGATCTCGGGATTGCGTCACAAGAGTGGGGATGAGATGGCACACCTACAGCAGGACTCTTGGTAGTAGCGCGAACGTCGCGTACGTAACTAGACGTAGTATCAGAGGTGGTAGCTGAAGGAGGAGAGGGAGAGGAGTGCCTCGCAGACCGCAGGTCGTGAACCCCGACGGAGATGACGGAAATAACTGCGACCTAGCGGCATCACCGACATCACCAACAGCAGCAGCAGCACTAACAGCACCAGCTCGACGTCTCCTGATGGTCGTCGGCAAATCCGAGTTACCAGTCGTGGAGAGTACCTTTATACCAAGAGTTGTCGTCTCCGGTCTATGTTTATACGCGAACGCGCGCTCATACCGCGAGGTCCGAACGCGAACCAGATTCATCCGGCACCGAGACGACGACGACGACGACGACGACTACTACGTCGTCGTCGGCGGCGGCAATGCATCGGCAACTACACGCGACACCTTACTCGACTTGGCAAGGCGCGCTTTTCCAAGCCGTGCGGCGCTATAAATATAGCGCCTCTGACTCTCGACGTACACTCACGCCGTTGGTACGGCGACGCCGCAGCCGCTGCCGCTGCTGCTCCCGAAGAATTGCGGCAAAGATCGCGACGATTTGCCGCGTTGGGAGAAAGAGAAAGAGAGAAGTGGCTCGTCGCGACGCTCGCGCCAGCCCGAGACGGCAAAAAACAAAGAGTACTAATTTAACGCAACAGACACCGTAAATACGAGTACACAAATTTACGTTTTTTTTTTTGTCGACTTTTTTCGGACTGTCTTATATCGCTTATTTAATGGGCCTTGTTGTACATACGCTGTGAAGGTTATGGTGTACCATTTGGGGGATGAAACGGGAGATTTGTAGATATTGGATAAGTGCGTCAGTGTATTATGACACTCGTGCGGTAAAAGTTTACCCGACGACTGTGAGATTGGCGAACGAGCCAATGATGAGTATTGGAAAATAGAGGTATTAAAAACAAACGTTTTTTTTTCATGAGCATTGAACAGAATTTTGCGTAAGAATTACGTAAATATAAATATCCACATCTTGTATTGTTTCACTCGGTGCGAGAAACGCGGTTTCTCGCACACTTCACGCGCGTCCAGGAAATGCCCCATTTGCACGCCTTCTGAAGTAAAATCTTCACGATACTCTTCAGGAAAAATGATGTATATCACTGTATTCATGGAATAAATACAGGTACATTGAAAGTCTGAACGTAATTAGTGGTTACAACTTCGATTGAATATCACGTGAGAATTATAATTAGTAAATACTTATAATTAATATGCAAATCACTTATCGCAACGAGCTGTAATTAGAGGCAAGGTGAAATCGTTATTACAGTTATTACCGTGATGGTAATTACAGGTAAGAACTATTGGTCTATTCAACAATCTATATAGTTAAAATTGAGCCACATGTAAAATATATTTATATATCTTCAAGATTTCTCTTCCACATTAAAATTCTTATTTTTATTTGTAATTAATACATATCTTAATAGTTTGTTATTATTATTATTATTTACTCTAGGTTAAACGCAAATGTGTAGACTACAATGTTATAAATGTTAATGACTCATTAATTGGTAATTAGTCCTAGTCATTAATTTGGAATACGTGTGAGGTGTTTAAATCTACAAACTTTTTTATTTTTATTTTTGTCAATAATTATTGTAAATAAATAAATAATTTAGTCTGATGGAATTAGTGTATTATGTTACACGTGCGAATTTCACACTAACCATTAGTCAGAAAACTAACGGAAGTCTTGGTACGTGCTCTCGTGTCTCTCAGCCTACCAAACTGTTGACTCAATTTCTCCAGCGGCAGAATGATCTATGTAAGTGCTAAAAGTAGAGACAGCCCTAATCATAGAAAGAGAAGAAGAATGTAACATTGTAGCCTGAATCACTGCTAAACATATCGCGCTGATAAAGTATATGACGCCCCCGCACGAGCTGCCCGCGTTATGTGTGGATATTACCGGATATATTACAGTGCCTCGCATAAATTTTATTCTCTAAAAGCCTCGGGGCTTAAGCTTACAGCATCTGCAATAAACATCCGTAGAGAAAAATAGCGCAATCCAATGATTTTTTACATCGTTATGTACGGCGATTCCCGTGAAGTTTTCGAGAATTTCTGGCTTTTAATTGAGCATTTTTTTGAGGATTTTCGGTATAAAGTGCTTTTCATGTATATAATTAATTTTTCAAATTTTCTTTAATTTCACTATAAAATAAATTTTCCAAATTTTCTTTAATTTCACTGTAAAATAATTTTTCCAACTTTTCTTAATTTCCACTGCAAAATTATTTTTCCAAAATTTCTTTAATTTTTGCTGCATAATTATTTTTCCAAAATTTCTTTAATTTTGACTGCAAAATTATTTTTCCAAAATTTCTATAATTTTACAGTAAAATAATTTTCCCAAATTTCCTTTCAAATACCATAATTTTCCATGACAATTGTAGATTAAATTCGATTCACGAGTTTATGAATAATGAATTAGTCTTTTTTTCGCCGTGAATCATTGCAGGGAAAAAAGTGTATGTGCGGTATAAGTAAAATGCGAGTCGTCGGCGGTGTTACAGTACGTGGGTAACTCGCTGGCCTGAAGCCGTGTAAACGCGCAAATGCCAAGAGTTTCGAGTTGCAAGGCAATCGTCGCTTCGCGAATTTTGTCGGGCGGGAGAACGCGGGCCGCGTGGGCCGACGCCGCCGCCGCAGCGGCGGCCCACGCGACAGCCGGCGTCCGACAGTTCTCGATATCAGGGCTGCTGCTTCATGGTCCGATAAGGCGAAAGAGCGAGGCGAACCTGGTGAACCAGAGAAGCAGCCAGACCGCGAGTCGAATACAACGTCCGGCCGAGCGAACGCTCGCTCGTTCGTCCGTTCGTCACGCGGCCAGCCGTCGTGACGCGTATGACGTCGAAATGCGCGCAGTCGCTACTCTCCCGCGCGATTATCCCATCAGCGACAGCGGCAAGGCTATAAACTAGTCCCGGAGCTCGTCACGAACGCTCGAGCGGCGCCCGACGAATGCACCGAACGCTCTGTAAACATACGGAACGGTAATGACGTTCCGCAAAGTCAAGAGCTCCCAACGTTTACGAGCTTTCAACTTTTACATTGATTTTTTTTTTTTTCATAATATACGTAATATCTGAAATTTGATGTACGTGTACTGGAAATTTTTATTCATAAACTGGTACACCGAATTTATTAGACAAGGGCGATGTTATGTTTATTTTTGGTACAGTATTATTTCAAAATTTGATTCGATTTTACCGTAAAATTAATTTATCAATCAAAATTTCATTTCATTTCATTCGGAATGTAGTTTAATTTTATATCACAATTTTACATTAACATTAATATGGAATTCACAAACCCGATTCATAAAGCTCATGTCGTTTTCTCCATATTTCCATAATCCAATAAATAAAGAATTAATTAAAAAAATTATTTAAAAAAGTGTATATTTTTTCAATTAAATCGTATCTCAAAACCGGTTGCCGACGAAAATCTGAAAAAAATCGGCTATTCGCCTCCCATCCAGCGCCGAATGATAGAGAAATTTCAAAAATATTGGCTACCTACGATTTTAAATACAATTTTTATCACGGTATTTTTTTCGAAACGTCGTCTCGTGTCGTATTGAGAAGGGGAAAAAAAATGTGGGATTACGCGGGAGGTAAAAGCCCGCGGCGGGCGTTCGCGGGGGAGGGGGAAGAGCGCTGATAAGTTGCACTCGGACTCAGTCAAAAACGCCCACGAGCTCAACGAGAGCAAAGTGTCGAAGGCACGTGCACGTGTCGTGCGCGGTGGACGATTTACGCACGACCGTAAAAATTCTCGTCGACACTCTCGGTCGTAGTTCTTTTCTATTGGCGAGCGCGTGGCGTGTTAGGCAATGCCACAGCCGAGAGTAAAGAAGAAAAAGAAGAAAGAAAAGAAAAAAAACAAAAAAATGTCGCGAGGAAATAAAATTGCGTATACAATGGGCTTTGGTAGTACGTACTGCATACGTAGATGCGATTTGTACGGCGAGTTCGTCACGCGATAAAAAAAGGATGACGCGCGCGCGGACGAACGATATGCACCGGCTTTACTTATTAGCGACAGAGGAGTGAACTGCCCCACGTGGTCGGTGAAAATCTAGTCTGCCAGTTTCAGAAACAGAGAGTATATAATAATGGATGCTGGTCCATACGATGGACCAGAGCTCGAGATAACCTTCCGCTGCAAGATTCGGTCAGTTCAAGTGCTTAGACTCGCTTTTTTCTATCTTGACACTAGCGATACATTGATAATAAATAAATAAATAAATAAATAAATTAATGAATAAATAAAGTGCTTAGACTCGCTTTTTTCTATCTTGACACTAGCGATACATTGAAAATAAATAAATGAGTGAATAAATAAATAAATAAATAAATGAATGAATGAATAAATGAAGTGCTTAGACTCGCTTTTTTCTACCTTGATATTAGCGATACATTGATAATAAATAAATGAGTAAATAAATAAATTAATAAATTAATAAAGGTATAATTAAATAAATAAATTTAGCTAAAAAAATAAACTTCATCATGTCATTTAAAAATAAGTGCCAACGAGTCTTCTCGTACTTAGTGAACGCCAGCAGGCAGGTTATTTCGGTAAGTGCCTGAAATTATTTCATTTTAGTGAACTTACATGGGTGAGGTTACCGGTTACAGTTATTGGCACCCGGCACAAAAATCACTAGGCACCTCATTCGCTAAAGGAGGAGTTAATTAAATCCATGCTCTTGTAGTTAAAGCTAATTAGTGTACAGATTAGATTTTTTTTTTTTATTCCGACGCCTTGGAATAATGTTGCATGAGTATTATTTCAGGGTTGTTTTCGTTATTATTCTAAAGTGTTTAAGACAGTGAAAAGTATTTCTAATGTAATTAACATACTTTAGAAATCAAAATATTTTTCAAAGGTGATTCACTTTTTCTACAGTCAGCTTAATCAGCATATCAATGAATTATGTAAGAACTGATAAACCATCAGTGCACTAGGCTATCGATGAATAAATTAATTCCCGAGCTCGAAGTTATTAATCAATTTCTATGTTATTCGCATTATAATAATAACAACCTGTGGCACTTGTAAAAAAAATTGAAATAATTTTAGCAATAAATTAACGCGTATTTATAAAACATCGTAATTATCGTTGTGAAATAATAATTACCGATCAAATAATATTCCCCGTTTAACAATAGTCCGCGATAAATGCTTCTTTTTTGCTCTCCTCTCTATTTTTATTTCTAATATTTATCTTCGAGCCATTATTCTTATCAGTTCGATCGATAAATCGGCAAACTAATGCAACACACGATCGGTTATTTCTGTACAATGTTGCCAATGACGATCCGATGAAATTTATCGAATCATCGCCGAATTACCTTTGTCGCTACTCTCTCTTTTCGTGAGGTCACGTGATCCCGTTAATTTTCACGTGACACCCTCTTCTTCTTCTTCTTCTTCTGGCAAAATTCCCAGTGACCGTTGGTCCGTTGACGATGAGCCGACAAAAAAAAACGCTTATCTTCTCTGGCATTATCGTTACGGGGAAAAAAAAAAAAGTATTCGTTTATATTTTGTCTGCGTATCAAGTGCGCGGGGCTGACGTCACATGGCTTCGTGACAGAACGAAGTTGCCGAGGGTTAAAAAAAATACAGGTGTTCCAATCTGTACGGGAGACATCCGGTCGCATCGTGAAGCGATAAACTCGGCGTCCGTTCTGCTCACCGAGAGTTTGTTCGCGAGAGCGATAACAAATTTCCTCGTTATCGCGACAGGACGTCTATCTCACGGACATAGAGATCCCACGTGTACTTGTGGCTGCTCGCATAATCCTCAACGAAATTATCCACATGTTCGTCGATCGTTAATTCGCAATGTAACGCGATTGCCCCGCGTGTAAACCTGATTTCTATCGTGCGCCTCGTTTCGCTTTAGTCACCTCCTTTGATATCACTATCACACGTTAATTATTGGGCCGAACGAATGTCTTTTTTCGGGTCCATTTATCCGCCCGGATTCCGGGCTTTAATCCGCAATTTATAGCGAGTGAATAAACAATGTTGAAAAATTCTTCATTGAAATCGGTACGTTGTATGGATAGTTACTTTGTCGCCAATATTACGTTAAATATGTAGTTACGGTGCCAATTATAAGTCGGGCATGTCTTTAGGCGGGTGGTCCGCCGATATTTGGGTTTATGTAAAGTGCACTTCCGGCATTGTTTCGTGAGCTGTTTGAAGTAACACGAGAGATTTTGGTTTCTGATGCACTGGTTTTAATGGTTTTTCTCACCTTGCACTCACCTTTTTCTCACCTTACTCACGCTTTGTTTTCACCTTGTTCTTACCTTACCCACAATTTGTTTTCGCCTCGTTTTCACCTTATTCTCACCTTACTCACTCTTTGCTTTTCCATTGTTCTCAACTCACTCACACTTTGCCTTTACCTTGTTCTCACCTTGTTTTCACCTTACTCACTCTTTGCTTTTCCATTGTTCTCACCTTGTTCTCAACTCACTCACACTTTGCCTTTACCTTGTTCTCACCTTGTTCTCAACTCACTCACACTTTGCCTTTACCTTGTTCTCACCTTGTTTTCACCTTACCCTCACCTTGCTCTTATCTTGCTTTCACGGAACTCGAGGATATCGGATCCGCTGGTAATCGTGATTCTTATTATTTCCTAAAAATGGCTAGCTAAGAAGCCACGCTATCCTCTGAGACTAAGGTGAGAGCAAGGTGAAAGCCGGCCGACTACACTCGTGGCATTTTTACCTTCCGACGTTCCTGTTTCAGACAGGTTACTAAAACCAGCAAAAAATACACGAGAATTATATTTCTTCACCGGTGCGTGATTAGGAATCGATAAATTAACTATTTAAATCGCGGTATTCCAAAGAAATACTTAGGAATATTCATATCATCATCACTCAACGTGGCAATTTCTTTCGTAAAATTTAATTAACAAGACTGGATTTTTATAGCACTTGAGTTATTTTTAATTCTTAATTGGCGGCGAATGGAGCGAAACGAAGCCAAACCAAAGTCACAACTTTGTATGCACTGTACTGAATGCATAATGAAGAAAATTGTCACGCAGGTGCTCAAGTATATCATATATTAACGATAATATAGCTCAGAACCTGTATATTCAGGTGATAACGAGCGTCCGGAGATATAAAGTTATTACGCCGACGTAAACTCATTAAACACGAAACTATTACAGGCGCGGATATATGCGAAATCCCCGTGAATTCTCCGGCACAGAGACACAAACACGTTGTATAGGTATAGCCTACTCGGCGCTATATATTTCCATCGATATTATTTATCCGACGGTCTTGTACGTTCATGCGTGTAACGAGGCACACGTGCGTGTCTTAATTCGCAAGGGGGTCTGATCTCGTGTCCTCGGATCATCAGGAGCGTCGGGTAAACATAATAAACATCTTCTCGAGTTTATTAGGACAAAATAATATATATATATATATAGCGATTATTTCTTTCAACATATGAATTCACTCGATTAATCATCAAATAATGTTTGCAAATGTAATATTGACATCCGTTTTTTTTAATCGCTCATTTTTAACCTAAGACCAAAAACTTTGAAAAGCACATCTCATTGTATTCATATAGTTTATGGAATGAGGAAGCGATACAATTTTTAAAAAAATTTTAATTATTGAAAAATTATGAAGTGATCGACGATCGATGGAAAAATTATTGATTCGGTCGAATTATGTATGGGATTTTTGTAAAATTATATAATTAACGGTTATGAAAAAAATAAAAAATAAAAAATTGCAGGATATCCTGCGACAACTTGCAGCCCAATTTGTAAGCAACAATGTTAATTCCAATGTGAGTTATGGTCGTTACAATTTTTTAAATGCAAAAACTGCCTCGCGAGAAAAATATTGTTAAACGCTGACTAACTGTGCCAACGAAATTCACCACTGCCGATAATTGGATGATGCAATTTATACTTTCCTTTGCGTAGACAAATTCTGATAATGTAGATAAGCATGTGGAGTACAGGCTGCAGTTTACCCGCGTTGAATAATGTATCAGAAAACAAAAAAGGTGATACATACATTAATTAAAGCATGAATAACTCGCATCGAACTTTTATAGGAAGATAGTAAAGGTGACAGTGAAAAAAAAAAAAAAAAAAAAAAATGGGTGTCTCGTTTATATTGGCCAAGGTAAATAAAGCCAGCTTATCAAAGGGCAAAAAATGAAGCATATTATGAAACGGTGATAAAGCATTACATATTCTGTTTTTTTTTTTTTAAAGCGAATAATGATTATTTTGATAAAATTATCCACTCCATTGGATCCTCTCAAAAATCTTGCGTTAAATTCGTTCGAATTGATGAAACTAATTTCCAACGATCGGTATTTTTTAATTAATTCGAGAAAAAAAAAATTACTTCACATATTTTCGCCAGATATGCTTACGACAATATCAAATAAATGAACTACGTATATTAATATATTAAATAATGTCATTTATTTAATAATCGTCGGATGTACTTCTGACGACAATATTACCAAGTACATACGTAAAAAGTGTATGACAAAAAACATAAAAAATAAACCAGGTGCATCAAAATATTTATCCGTATATCGACAAATATATATACATTTTTTTGTTTTTTTTTTTTTCATGGGGATATTTTACACGGTGAAGGAGAGTGAAATAGGAACTTGCGTTGTATAGAGCATAGAATGAATCGCGCACGTGTGTGTGTGTGTGTTTTTTTTTACCCTCCTGTCATAACATCATATAGCTACACGGTTGATGCACCAACTTGCTATGCATGTTCGTGATGTACCTGGCACCTCTGCCCTCTCGTATATCCGCGAGAACGCGTAAACGCGTAATCGCAGGTGCGAGAGTGCATCGGAGGGACGCCACGTGTCGCAACTATAGCTATATAGTGGAGGGTGTGCGTGGAGTAGTGGTATACTATAAAACGGGAGGGTTGCGTTAGCTCGGTGTACACAGAAGCCGCTTGCGCTACGGTGGATATATAGTCAGGGTGACCAGCACGAGCTGATGCGGAAAACGGAGCTGGTATTGGTGTACCGTGTATAACAGCCACACGGATATGTGCATCCTGGAGGCGACTATCGGGGTGAATCAGGGACAGACGACTGTTGGCTGGTTTCATGTCAAAATAACCCGTCAAAATGACTTGGTTTTTTTTTTTTTTTTAATAACACTTTGCACTGACACCTGTCAAAATTGGGCATTTCACAATTTTTGCCGGAATTATTTTACAAAAATTGTTAAATTAAGTTATTTCACGAGAATTGTGAATTGGACTTATTCACCTTATTTTATTTAATATAACAATTTAATGTATCAAGATATATACTACTACTGATAATAGATAACAGAATTTTTTCGAGATTACGATACTTTAAGCAAAATCTTAACAATAACTGCTTTCCGAAGAAAAAACATTTTTACGAGATTTATATTCGGCAGTCAAGGTCGGGATTTAGAGTGAATGTGCGGCGGTTTAATTTAGATAACTTGGAATATCGGTAGATACGAGTGGAATATTACAGGTGCGCCCGATTGATCAAGTTCTCCATTAACTATCTGATATCCTTCGCGGTATTATTCGGATATCGCTTTAATTGAATTCAACTAAACGCACCGAAATTCATGTTAGTGTCTGTAAGTGCCAATGAGCTACTGCGAATATCTGTGTGCGTGTGTGTGTGTGTGTGTGTTTGTACGTATGCTTGTGTGAATGTTTGTGTGTGTGATTGTACGTATGCTTGTGTGAGTGTTTGTGAGTCTTGTGTGAATGTTTGTGTGTGTGATTATACGTATGCTTGTGTGAGTGTTTGTGAGTGCTTGTGTGAATGTTTGTGTGTGCGATTGTACGTATGTTTGTGTGAGTGTTTGTGAGTGCTTGTGTGAATGTTTGTGTGTGTGAGAGTACGTATGTTTGTGTGAGTGTTTGTGAGTGCTTGTGTGTGTGATTGTACGTATGCTTGTGTGAGTGTTTGTGAGTCTTGTGTGAATGTTTGTGTGAGTGTTTGTGAGTGCTTGTGTGAATGTTTGTGTGTGTGATTGTACGCATGCTTGTGTGAGTGCTTGTGTGAATGTTTGTGTGTGCGATTGTACGTATGTTTGTGTAAGTGTTTGTGAGTTCTTGTGTGAATGTTTGTGTGTGTGATTGTACGTATGCTTGTGTGAGTGTTTGTGAGTCTTGTGTGAATGTTTGTGTATGAGATTGTACGCATGCTTGTGTGAGTGTTCGTGTGAGTACCTGTGTTCGGATTGGTTTAAATCTCCAGTAGATTTTCAGGTTGCGTACTTTATTATTGTTTAAGTACAAAACTTCACATTCACGGAGAGTCTATCCACAATTAGCTACCCCATGTACAGTAGGGTTCGCTCCACGGCTACACACAACCAGTTTATTAATTCACATTTACATTGAATACCCTACAAAAGAGGATACAAGCACTGGACCTCCCACCCGGAATAACCCTAAATATAACTAGTGCAGTATGCACGTGCCTCCTCGCATCTACTATGCGGTGACACTCTACATAGGTATATTATGCTCACGGGTTTCTCTACCGAGGCAAACGACGGACGTATAGCAAGGCGATACGGGGACACGCCCGGATTAGCAGGAGGTGCGACATAAAACGACCAAGTTACGTTCTATATCTCCTGCAGAATAGACAGAGTAGAACGCGAAACAGGGAGAGCTCCGAGCTTATTGCCCTACCGTAATTACCCTGTTTGTCTGCGAGGACCCTCACCCACTGTATCCTCGAGGCACTCCTAGTAAATAAGAGTATCCGTGTTGCCGTCTCGAGGGTTCTCTCAATTATTATGGAGAAAATCAATTTCACTTCGTACTACCTCGGCAAACAGGGCATTCAATTTTCAGGTATTGCCGAGTGAGCGAAATATATTGTTACTATTGTTTACCTTCGATTATCGGTGTGTACATTATTTTATTTTTTTTTTTTATTATATTTTTCGTTACTTAATGCAATTTTCGTCGAGTATTTTGACAATCGTTTGAGACTTCTTGATATTCTTGGCAGAAAATTTGAAATGCAGAATCAAAGAATTATTATTTCAAAATAATAATCACGAATATGATTTATCATAAATTATTATTCTAACGAGTTTCGAATTACAACCCCGCTAATTACTGAAGTGATTATTGAGAAGACATTGGCAAGAAAATGTCTGTTAGGTTTTCGGAAAGGTCGGAATTCACGCATCGTGCAACTTTTCCGCTAAGACGCAGACGTTTACCGAGTGATAAATGATATTTACAGTTTGTGTATAGGACCGCATATAGATAAACAGTCTGCCAGGAAAATCCCGCGGTGACGGAGGGCTTCGCTCATCTCGGCAAGCTTTCGCCCTTTGTATTATGTATATGCGTAGGGACGTGGATATAACGCGCCGCATAGTTTAATGCTGATCATGCGTTATCGTGTCGCGAGGAGATACACAGGAGGAAAGCTCGTGCGAGTGGGAAGAAAGCTGCGCTTTTCACAAGCCTGACGCACAATATACACCACATACTACTACTTTATCCGCCACACAAACACTCACACAAACATTCACACCGACAATCCCACAAAAATTCACACGGACATTCGCACAAACACTCACACAAACCCACAAAACACTTACGCAAACATTCACACAAAAACTCACACCAAAAATCCCATAAAAATTCACAAGGACATTCGCACAAACGTTCACACAAACTTTTACACAAACACTCACACCAAAAATCCCATAAAAATTCACACGGACATTCGCACAAACACTCACACCAAAAATCCCATAAAAATTCACACGGACATTCGCACAAACACTCACACCAAAAATCCCATAAAAATTCACACGGACATTCGCACAAACGTTCACACAAACTTTCACACAAACATTCAAACAAACAATCCCACAAAAATTCACACGGACATTCGTAAATACGTTCACACACTCACACAAACACTTACACAAACACTCCCACAAACTCACAAAACACTTACAACACAAACATTCACACAAGCCCGCATCGTGAAAGTTTTCCACCAAAACGCGAACACGTTTACCCAGTGATAAATGGTACTAACAATATGCGTGCTGGACTGCACATACATAGATAGACAGTATGCGAGGAAAATCCCACGGTGACGTAGGGCCTCACTCATCTCAGAAAGCTTTCGCCCTTTGTATTATGTATATGCGTGGCGACGGGTACATGACGTACCGCATAGTTTAATGCTGATCACGCGTTATCGTAGCCCGACCGAGATCCGCCCGAGGAAAGCTCATGCGAAAGGAAAGAAAAGTGCGTCTCTCGCGAGCATGGAACGGATGAAGTGGCAGTATACCCTGTATACTGCTACTTTATCCGCTCCAATGTATGCCGCATTATACAATGGATTCGTGCGGGCCCGCGTCATGATTAATTGCTGAGCGGGTTACGTTGAGCCGCATCCCGCCGATGCTCGTCTCACTGTGTGTTGCTGCTGCTGCTTCTGTTCCTGCTGCTGCTGCTGCTGCTGCTGCTGCTGCTGTTGCTGCTGACGCTGGGGGTGCACGCTTATGATGGATGGCGTTTTCTCTCTGGCATCCTGTACTTATACTTCGGCAGGGAGCAACGCACCGGTTGCCTTAAACCGCGAAGAGTATACCCCGATATAACACCGCATAAGTTTATTCATCCGCTGTGCGAATTTTACCCACACATTTATATTCCTGACATCCTTGGGTGGTTGTATCAGGGTGGGGGGATGTTTTGACCGAAATTTTGTGATCTCTGATATCTCATCCTAATTGTTGAGTGTCAGTGAGTACCTTTGCGTGTCGGTTCAGTGTTTGTGAGTATGGCTGTCAGTTGCCGATCGATTGCGTGTCTGTGATTGGTCGAGTGTTTGTGAGTGTGACTGTGATTGGTCGAGTGTTTGTGAGTGTGACTGTGATTGGTCGAGTGTTTGTGAGTGTGAATGTGATTGGTCGAGTGTTTGTGAGTGTGACTGTGATTGGTCGAGTGTTTGTGAGTATGACCGTGATTGGTCGAGTGTTTGTGAGTGTGACTGTGATTGCTCGAGTGTTTGTGAGTGTGACTGTGATTGCTCGAGTGTTTGTGAGTGTGACTGTGATTGGCCGAGTGCTTGTGAGTGTGACTGTGATTGCTCGAGTGTTTGTGAGTGTGACTGTGATTGGCCGAGTGCTTGTGAGTGTGACTGTGATTGGTCGAGTGTTTGTGAGTGTGACTGTGATTGGTCGAGCGTTTGTGAGTGCCAGTCGTCAAAATGGTCCCACAGAAACTCAACTTTATCATTGAGCCAATGATCTTCGACAAACATCCAAAACTCCCCCTTCATTATGAAGACAATAAGGTTTTCCACTTTTCCACCTTGTGAAAAATCTAGACGCAGAGCCTGGTGTTTCAAGAAAACTGCCCAGGAAAACTGCCAAATACTTTTGGCACTCGAACGGTAAACAACTCGCCATTGAAACGAAGCGGTGAATAAAAAAAGGAAGCCGAGGCGAAGGAAAGAAGACGAGAGGCGGAGAACGACAGACGTTGACCGTCTTCGGCATCTCGCTCGGCTCTCGTTCCCGTCGCGTTCGATCTCGACGCGCGCCGTCGCCATCGCCAACGCGCTATCGAGCTTCGTCGCTCGAACCGAGTTCGAACGCTCGGACTTTCGGCAGTGCCGCTCGTGAACCATCGCGTTTTACCCACTCGAATGTGTCGCGAATCGTCATTCCGAAATTCATTTTCCTTCTCGTCGTTGATTCATGGCTTTTTTTTGCCACTGGAAAGAAGGAACTACTTCGGACCGATAGTGCGAATACACACATCGAACAATCAATCGGGCGAACGCAGCGCCGCCCACGATCGCTCTTGTATTTCGTACAGTCATCGTGGAATGAGAAAAGAAAATCAGGGTTCAATGATCACCGCAGCTTACGCCATTATCTACGCCGTAGTAAGTCCCGGCAATCAGAGCATTTCGACTCGCTGTCGAAAAATCTCACTTTTTTCATCACCGGACAATCTAGAATCACTTTTTTGTTGTTTTTTTTTTTTTTTCAAATGTGATTATTGTACTAACACGGTTAGGGTTTTTTGTTGAATTTTACGTTAAAGAAATTTTTGACGCTTTAGTTGGCCTTTTATTTTCTATTGCATAGGCAATTGCCAATTGTTAATAACCAATTAGCAATTAATAATTATACACGTGCACAAATCCCCGTTTTCATAACTCGTATGAAATTCGATTAGATTTCGTACGACACTCGGGCGTAAAATGCTTTCTTACCTTGCGTAATGCGCGACAGTCGTCGGGAAAAACTTTTATCGCACTAGTGTCATAAAACGCTATTGCTAGTTCGCTTCTGTGGCGTCGGCTCTTTTGTACCCAAGATTACTTGTCACTTAATCCGCAAGACGATTAAAAAAAGCACACACATTTTCTTGATTTTTTCAAATTATTTAACCATATCCACTTTTCATCGCCATCCAAAAAAACCCGTTTTCCAACTCATTGTCACACATTTCAATGACCGAGCGGCAGCAGTTAATAATTTTTCGACGGTTCGCCTGAAAAAAAGGAGAAAAAAAAAAACTTGAAACCCGATAAGCAACCCGATCCAAAATATGCCACTTTTTCAACCAGTTTAGTGACCATGCGTTAAAAAAAAAACACATTCAGCTGGATAGAGTTACTCGGAATGAAATATTTCCAGATGTATACAACCTCGAGGCTATAAATGATTAAAAATAGGATTCCGTGGCAACGAGATTTTAAAATATCCACGTTTCGCAACGGCAGATGCAAAGTCTAACAGAAGGATCGAAGGAGAGGAATAAAAAAAAAAAAAATTGACTCACCCGGCGAAATTTAGTCATCGCCGGGGCGGATCGTTCAATTCGGCTAACCGATTGCGCACTGCGCCACGCTCTCTTTCTCTCTCTTCCTCTTCCTCTCTCTCTCTCTCTGTCTCTCGTGCTGCTCGGTCACACGTGTGCCAGTGTGAGATACCAACGAGGGAGTGAATGAGTTCGAAGATCAATGATTCACTTGGCCAGCGCACAATTTACTACGTGGCTGTATAAAGTCCCGCTCGTAAACACTGATAAACGATATTGATAGGTTTTTATTGTTGTTGTCACGATTCCAGCTCGTAAATTCTCTCCTCCCTTTCCTTATATTCGATTTTTTCGCGGTTTCTCGCTCCTTTTATCCGCAACAATGTCTCGGCTCTCTCCACATTTCTCCACAAATCGTTCCTTATCGTTGAGCCCCTCTCTAGTTTCCTCTTCGCGGCTCTTTTATTTTTCTCTCGTCGCATCTCGCGGAAATTAACGCCCTCTCTCTCTCTTTCTGCCATTATCGTCTCTCGAAACCGGTATAATTGCCGACGGGAGCAGAGAAGGATGATCAGGCCCCGAGCACGTGATCAATTTGTTTTCCTGATGACGCCTGTTATCGGGTAAAGCTCGCAAATATTTTGCCTCGAGAATCTGTTGTGAAATTTAATCGATCGAAAGGAATTCCTCTGTTTTTGGCAAATATTTCGGGAGGGGGGGGGGGGGTAAACAAATTTTGTTGATTCCGTTTTTTTTCTTTTTTTCACTTGCTCGATTATTTATGTTATTTATAAATATTATTCATCGATAACAGGGCAAAAAATTGTTTTTAATGTTCAAAGCAATAAATCAGATAATTCCGAATTTTCGAAAGTGTCTTTGCCATTTGCACTTTGGGCAAAAAAAAATTGTCTCGCCGACGCTCAAAATTGACTTTGGGAATCGCGTTTCTGGGTTAAAAGCTGCATTTTGTGATAATAACATTTTTTCCTTGGGTGTCCCACTTTGTCCCACCATAAATATATATATTTTTTTTAATTGTATGATTTCGTATGATTATATATATATATATATCATAATTTATTGTTGATAAAATCAAATCGATATCACATTTCCTCGTAATACTTGTTGTGTGATCCAACGAATCGTGTTTTACTCTTTTGTTTTCTGCGGTGAAATTGACCATATGGTATAATCAGGCATATTAGTTGCGAGCCGCGCTGCATAATTAGTCATCGCGAAAATCATCAATCTAATCGAATACCGTGTACGCGAACGAGCCGAGAATTGTATTTGTGGCGTCGTTGATTCTGCTCAGCGCGATCAATCATTGTTCTCGTCTGAGTGTAACGCGCATAAGTTGTTTTATACCCGTCGCCGCTAATTATCAGATCGATTACCTCTGCTGATTTTCATCGAAACGCTACTCCATTGGCGACGCAGTCCGCGATCTGTGAATGCATCCCAGGATTGAGAATTTAATCGCAATGTCGATCAAATCAGACGGCGTCAATATTTCGACCTTTGTTGCACTCGATATCGATTTATTTATTTATCTTCCTTAATACTTAAATAGTAATAAGAATTTTTTTTTTCTAATTTTTTATTTAAAAAATTTTTTTCGTTGTTGGGAGTTTATAATTTTTTTATAAATTAAAGCAATTTTTCGATTCACCATTAAATTAAATAAATCTCTAATGAGTTTTGCTGAAATTGACTCGCAATTATGCATAAAACAAAACGGCAGCGATAATGTAACGACAATTCACCAATAATTTACCTCGTCCACGTTCCTCGGTGCAGAGAGAATTTCACGTAGCCTCTTCGGCGGGCAGAGAGGTTCTCTCCTTTCCCAGCACGAAGAAGTAATTAAGACGCGGTTGGAATATATGGATATTTGCTGTTGGGTCCGGGCGACCGCCACGAAGTTCTCTGGGTGCACTTGGAATCCGTTGTTAATTACCCGCTGTGGTGTACCTGTGCGATCGACCCAATCGTCGCCAACGACTCTCCCTCTCTCCCTCTCTCGTATCGTAAACTATTTATTTTCCGTTATTACATCATTGTTACTATGTAAATTTATATTTTTATTGTACTTCTTGGGTGTATCATAATATTTTATTTTGTTTTTTTAATCGTAGTTTAAACTTTTTGTTTTTTTTCTTAAAACAGCCCCAAATTTGTTCCAAACTAAAGCAGGAGATAAATAAATAAATAAATAAATCTCTCTCCTTCTCGTATTGTAAACTATTTATTTTTTGTTATTACGTCATTGTTACTGTGTTAATTTATATTTTTATTTTTCTTTTTGTTTTTGTAAATTGCATGTATTTTCTTTATATTATATAAATTTGTCCCAAAGTGTACCAGGACATAAATTTCTCTCTCTCTCTCTCTTTCGCTCTCTCGCTCCTACTTCAACGATTTTCCATTACACCCGACAATATCTTACCTCGAACGATATTCCGAATCGTTACGACCTTGATTATTGTTACCAGTCGCGTCTCAGTTTCCCCTCGCGTTCGCATCCATAACTTCACTCTATGAGCCACTCTTGCATACAGCATCGCAAACAGCTCGCTAATACGCGATGCTCGTGCGCAAATTATCCCGCCAATTACCATTAATTCGGGAGAAGCTTTTTATTTATTATTTCCTCGCACGCACCGCGCAACCAATTATCGACTTGAGCGTGTGGATCGTGCGGATTATCGGCGCGATCGCGCGTCTACAATAAAACATACTCTCAGAAAATGAGGTGAGGGATAAACCGCGAAATATCGAATTCGACTTTACGCACCGCGAGATCATTTAATTAATTGTGACAATTATTTTCGCCGCTATAAGAAAAGACTTAGGTCTTAAGCCACTCTAAAAACCGAGAAAACAGGTTTTTTTTTCAGAAGTACTACAAAATAAATCGAAATTCCAATAAATAGTATTTATTGTACATATCTGTGACTGTATACGATAATTTTTTTTGAAGAATTATCCAATTTAATTGTTATTAATTAATTTTCGTGACTATTAGTAAAGGCGATAGGGTTAAGGGTGTTTTAACGTCGGGTTAATATTCGCCGAGGCTTTTAGTCGTTGAACCTACATTTTTTTAAACATTGCACGTGTAGAGAGGAGAAAATCTAAAGTTAAATAGAAAAAATAATGAATAGTCACTTGTGATTTGCAATAAATATATAGATGCATTCCACGTGTTGGTAACGACAAGTTTATTGTCGTTGGCAGTAAATACTCGATGATAGGTAGGCACAAGTTTTAGTACGTACGTACGTACGTACGTACTGGATGATGCGATAGCACGTGCGTCATGACAGGTCAAGCGCCGTCGTTGACGACTGGTTATATTGTTTATGTCCGGTCGTTCGAATTGTCACGCGACCGATCTTTTTTTTCTTCTTCTCCCTCGTTAATGTTACACCTGAACGGATGAGAGGATGTTCTTGAGTGCACACTAATTGCTCAGTATCGTTGTTACACCTTTTATGTTCTTGTTGTTTTTTTTTTTTTTTTTTTTTAAGTCCGGAGAACGATGCATTGTAATTATAATGGTAAAAATGCTCTGTCGTTTGCTAGGTCATAAAAATTGGTTTCGATAATTGATTATTTAAATGGAGGATGTAGAGCAGACGAAATGTTGTTATTTTGTTGATGTAATGCGCCACATTGTTTCAAGGCCACGACGATTTAGTTGCCGATTTATTCACTCGAGCGGAAAAAGCAAATCTCGCGAACGGCGCAGTTAATCCCGTCGAAAAGTATGTTCTTTGTGAGAAAATACGCGAGAAATCTATTAATAGACCGACGGAGTTTTCGCGTAAACTCCAATTCCGGGTACCTGACATCGAGTTCAACTCGTGCGCATCGCGTTGATGTCGGAGTGGGCGGTCGAATCACGTGCTTAACCGGAAGCCTGCGCCGGTCGGTAAAGCGACTCGGTGCAAATCGTCGGAGCAACGAAAAGCTCGAAACAAAAGAGGCAAACGATAGCGTCGCGTGTGTACAAACGAGTTGCGACCCTAAACAATGGATTTTCGAAGCGTCATTTTTCTTTTTTTTATCGATTTTTTCGATTACTATTGGCCGCTATAGTTCGATTATTACTTGGGGTAGATATTTTTTTTGTTACATTTTTATCACTATTTCTATTAAATAATAGCATCGCTACTACGTGCAACAAATAAAAAATAAATAAAAATAATCGCGGTTGTTATTGTCAGTCGAAAATGAATCGAAGACTATTGAAGACTAATCTAGAAATATTATATTATAGTATTTTGCCTGGTGTGTGTGTTTAAAATGACTTAAAACAATATATACATGCATGCACTCACATACATCGACATGCATATATATGCACATATATACATATGCTTACATATATACCGAAATATTTGTGTATACCTATATAGTTACTCATATACATACACAAATCCATATAAACATGCACACATATGTACATATGCTTACATATATACCGACACACGTATGTGTACTCCTATATAGTCGCACATAATACGTTTCATTATGCACAGTGTGCAATTGCATTGGCGTTCTCGAATTCCCGTCGGTGCACCGAGCGGCGGCGATGCACCGAGGCCTGCATTGCCTTTGATCTAAACTGGCGAATCGCGAGGCGTTTGGTCTTGGCGGGTGGAGTATATAGACGAGGCGCGTATACGTCGTAGGTCGAGGCGAGGCGCACAGGCGCCGAGGTCGAGCCCAAGTAGAAATAGAAAAGCTCGAGGGAGCCGGCGCGGCACGCGAAGAAGAGAAAACGAGAGAGAGAGGGAGAGAAAAGGAAAGAAAAGAGAATAAAAGAAAAGAAGAGGCTTTGCTCGTTGGTCGCGTCTCGAGCGAAGCGAAGCGCGCGCAAATCTATCTACCTACGTACGTCCGGACGGACCGACGCTCGGACCGTATACCGGGTGCGTGCTAAATACGCGGCTTCCGCATTTGAGTACCGAAGCGACTATTCAAATACACATATACGTA
The DNA here is from genome assembly GCA_947507545.1 of Clistopyga incitator. Taxonomy (NCBI): domain Eukaryota; kingdom Metazoa; phylum Arthropoda; class Insecta; order Hymenoptera; family Ichneumonidae; genus Clistopyga; species Clistopyga incitator. The sequence continues at coordinate 2,724,995 of OX382176.1, forward strand.
TTACGCACGTATAGGTACGAATTTGCACGTGTATATGCATACGGAACACACGTGAGGTACTCCGACGGAGTGGGCTTGCATATAACCGGAGCCTCCGCCCGCGGTAATTAAGCCCCGCGGCCTCGATTCTCTCTGGCTTGCACACATTCCCCTCTCTACTCTCGTTTCCTCTCATATTCCTCTCTCTCTCTCTCTCGGTCGTTCAATCTCGTCTTCCTTCCTTCCTTCCTTCATTGCTTATATACTTCCACGCTTGGCCACCTCTCGTTACTTTCGAATTAACATTTCTCGGTTTTTTTGTTTTTTTTTTCTATCGATTTTTTTTTTCTGTTGATAATAGATGTTTTAATTCGACGATTACGTGGGTTTTTTTGTGGATTTTTATCGCTATTTTTATTAAATAATAGCGGTGGTTATTGTCAGTGGAATGTGAATTGAACAAGAATAATTGATTATTTCAGAATATCTATTGAAGACTAATCTAAAAATATTAGCTTTGCCTTTTTTTTATTCAAAAATAAATTTCTTCAGCAACTGCAAAGTATCGATTAGGATAAATCCTTGTTCCATAGTTATCCCAATGAATGGTCAGGAAAAGGTTATCGTTATTACAGGAATCCAGATTTTTCGCTGTAATAAAAAATATACGGACGCGGCTATATTTTGTTTTGCCGCAGGAAGTAATAATTTTTTTCAGTGCAATCGATAGAACGTCGCGAAGGACGAAAAATAAAATAACAAATTCCACATCAGCATTCACGTCGATTGACTACCGAAAAATATTTTGATCCACGCGGTGCGTTCTCCGAACCGATTTGACAATATTATTGAGAGCGCATAATATTAGAGAGAGAGAGAGGAGAGACGTGGAGGATAGTGCGAGAGCCTCCGTGAGTAAATACGTTTTACGAAGCGCTTGGTTCCTGATCGAGACGTGATGGTAATACCCAAACTGCAGTAATATCTACTGCGTGGCTCTTCCGTGTATGCGATGTTGGGTACTTTGTAGAAACCGACGAGACCTTCGCCCCGCTGAGAGACATAAACAAATCCTGTTTTGTCTACCGACGTAGTCCCCGGGGAAATACAGCGCATGTAAAACAAACACTTTTCAATGTATCACAATACTATATTTTCAGTTTTCTGTAATATCTTTGTTTTTTTTTTTTTTTTTCACTTTTAACCCGTGGTCCCGAATAAAAATAGCACTTTTTATAATAGCCGCTCTATTGTGACAATCACTTTCCCAAAATTCGAAAATTTCGCGGTTCATTTTGAAAGTTAACATAAAAATCGTTTTTTTTTTAAATATTGATTACGTAACCGTCCCTTCATTTGCCATATATTCCAAAAAAATTTATCCAAAGTACTCCTGCTGATTAATTTTAAAAAATTGAAAAAATTGCTTTTAGCACATTTTTTCCAAAATCGTATTTATTTTTTCAAGACAACATTTTTTTTAACGAATTAAGATTATTGTTTAATACCTGTATTAATTATTTATCAATGAAGTATTTGTTACAGTGACGAATTGAAAACATTTCAAGGTCAACCAGGTCGAAGTTAAGTCATCAAAATATTTACAGGCATGAATAATTTTCTCAGCAGAATTAATGCGAGATTTTGGAAAAGGCGTCATCGGATTTTCTCTAATAGTCATCGAGGTCTGTGTATTGACCTTGAAAAATATCAAGAGCGTATACTCTTTCCTCGTGCCTCTCGACTCTTCGAGAGCGTGCGATTCTCGCGATGCGCGTTAACGCAGCGCGGAAGAAACGCGCAGTGGACTTTGTCATCCTTAGTTCCACGAATATAAACGCGTCTTCGCTGTGCAATGCCAGAAGCATCAAAGACTTGTAAAACACGGAGAAAAGCGCGTAAACAAGATACGCGTCCGATCGAGCCGGCGGGGCAATAGAGCTATTAATTCGACACGAGGAGAGACGCCACCAAGACCGCGTAGCAGGCCGACGATTACGGTTTCCTGCCATCTGTCACTCAACGATACTGCCAATGCCATATGCATTGGAGATTTCCACCCGCGTAACGATAAAAACACTTCCGAAACGCTAAAATTATCGTTATACCTGAGGACGCATTTTGCGAAAAAGGGAAAAGGTACGGTTGAAAAAATAAATAAATTTGTTGATAATCGTGAAGAAATATTTGGAAAACAAATTTTTTTCACGACTTTCGAAAAAATAAGTTTCGCTTATAAATGTGAAGATATTTCTGGAAAAATAAAATTTGTTTATAAATTTTAAGAAATTTCTGGATAAATGAAATTTATTCATTCATATGAACAAATTTCTGAAAAATAAAATTTGTTCATTAATACGAAAAGCTTTCTGAAAAATAAAATTTGTTCATAAATATGAAAAAATTTCTGAAAAATAAAATTTGTTCATAAAAAAAAGTTTCTCTATCCCGAAAATTCAGTCGCTCAAAAAAAGAACCCCAAAAAAATCGCGAATTATCGATTCCCCCACATCGCAGCGACAATCATATTTTGCCCATGGATTTTTTGTGTCTCGGGTCGGGCGCTGGGCTATTGAGCAGTAAAAGGTAGCGAGCGGAGAGTATGGAGAAGCGAGGAAAGAAATGCGTCGCGATACGGGGTATATACACAAGAGCGCATATAGGAGAGGTCGGCCCTCGGAATCCGAGAACCGACCGGATGCATAGCCAGAATGGGAATGCACGAGAGTGCAAGAGCCAAGGCGTCGAGTGCGCGAGTCCGTTACTCGCGTATCGGGGTATTTCCCAGAACGCGCCTATAAACAAACAAACACACGAAGAGGCTCGAGGAAAGGCGCGTGTGAGGAGAGCCGTGCGACGCTTTGCCCCACCCCGAGCTCCAGGAATTCCGTGCGGCGGGGGGGATTTCTGGCGCCTCCGTTCGCTCACCCCCCTCCCCACCCCGCGGCGCGACTCCCACCACTCCGGCCACTCGGACTTTCCCTGCGCGCGCATTCGGCATCTTCCATCCCCACCACTTCGGCCTCTCCCACTGCTGGCCGCCCCGAGTTTCCCCTACCGCGGTGATTCACCGCGACAGATTACCGAGAAGTTACGCCGGAAAAGGCGGCTACCCCAACGAACACACTGGCTGTTGGCGGGCCGTGTTGTTGTATTGGCGGCTCGGTGCTTCCGCTGTTGTGTAGAGAGCGTGTGTGATGAAGAGCCGAGGCTCTCCGCGCAGCGTAAGCCTCGAACGCTCGAGATAAACATTCAATGAGAAAGACGATGAGTCAGTCGGGAATCATATGCATCTCGATTGATGATGTCATACGCGGGGATGCACCTGTTTGTCGGCTTAATTCGAGGCTGAGGTATTCGAGGGCCGAAGGGACACTCGAAGCCTCGACGAATTTATGTAGGAAATAGGTGGACACGGAAATAATGGATATAAATGAATTTTTATAATACTATTCGATATTTTTTTCCCCCGATTCAAATATATATCATTTCTATAAATCTTTTTTTTTTTTTAATGACAGATTTATCTATCGTTGGACATTAAAATTCAATCTAGCCGACGGATTTATCGACGCGACAGAGAAACTGTACTGTTGACGATGTCTTTTTGCCGAACAAACACGATGTTTTTCTTAGCCCTTGGGTCGATGCGCGACTGAAATACTCGTTATTTCGCAACGCGAGCAAGGAGAACATCGGCCGGTTTGTTTTTATTATAGAATAAGCATCGCTCTCACGCAACTCTATAGGCAAAAGTTTTTAGTGTGCGTCTCGAAGTCAATTAAAACGAATTATCTTTAATGTTTAATGCATTACGGCAACTTTATCGCTTTGGTATCGCCGCAGAATAACTGTTCGTCTTATTTTCGTCAAACCTTCTTCTTTTTTATCATTCGTTCTATTTTTTCATTGTTAATTCCAAGACAAAAACAAAATTATTCCCGCGTAATGAATTCCCACGAAATGAAATTTTTCGTCATTCGACAATTTTCCCGCGTGCGATCCTTTCATCGTCTCCTGCGAAAAATCTCATCCCCCGTTTCCGGCGTTTCCGGAGTGGCCCGCGCGGACTTTCTCGCAATATCGGCTTCCACGCCGGGGCACTGCGGTATTTCGTCGTCGGAGCGTCGACAGCAGCGGTTAAATAAGATGAGGGAAGCGCGGTAAAGTGACCGTGGCTCGAGGAGCGGAGGGGAAGCGTTTCCCACCAGCGGAGCGTCGCCGCGGTGGGGCACGCCCGCGGAGTGGGGCAGCGGGCCTCGAGGGGCGGCAGCCGCGCCGGTGGTGGGGGAAAAGCGCGGGTAACCAGCCGGGATACGGCGCTCGCGGAATTCAGTAAGCGAACGGCTCTCAGAGGATACGGACGCGACAAAACGTTTAACAACATCCGAGAGTTTGCGGTACTCGCACTTGAGTGAGCACCGTCGACTCTGCGACAGCAGCCAACCATCATCCATCGCCACAAGTTTTCAACTCGTCCGACGATAAAACACACGAAAACCCACCAATCGCAAACAAGTGCGCGAACAACGAGTTTATTATTGGGCACGCAAAGAGAGTTCCGAGATATAATCGAGATAACAACAACAACAACAACAAACATTTCAAGCGTTTTAATGAATAATCGTGAAAAATCAAAGTTCGAACAAAAATAAATAAAAACATCGTGTTTAATGACTTAAGATATTTGAAAAAAAAAAAAAAAAAAAAAACACAAAAAAACAAAAATAAGTTTGGTTCTGTTCGGTACACATTCGTCCCATCAACAGTGGCTTTAATCAATCAAACTGGATTCCAACAAGCAGTACGTGTCGCGATTACATCGCGGCTATCGGAGGCTTAAGAAATTATTCAAGGTAAGGGATAACAGTAACAATCGTCGCATCTCTCCTCTTATCCTCGTCTTGTTTTTAATAATTCTTCCGCTGCTTATCCCGAGACCCTGAAGAGAGACCCAACGCCCCGCGTTTACTACGCCCTCCTCGTTCGCCGTGAGAAGGAGAACTCCAAGAAAGTCCGCACACTCATCGCTCTTTATGGACTTTACTACGCCTAGTGCCTTCATTCACGGGTTCGGACGAGCGCCACCGGATAATTAAAGTGTAACGCGCGAGAAATAATGTAAACAATGAGAACTATGTAACATTAGTGTGAAGTTGAAAGCGTCTCGAAAATCTTATCGAGCGGGAGAAAATTAAAAAAAAAAAACACACGATTTTTTAATAACGATAAGCACTGATAACGAGGCGACATGTTTTCCATTAACCGAGAGCCACGCATCGATTACGATTGATCGGCGAGAAAAACAAGTCTTTCGATTTTCCACTACAGTCGAGATGAATTTTCCTGCCTCAGGGACAAAGGCTAACGGAATTTGTCGTCTCGATCGGAAAATCGAAAATCGCTGTTTACCATTGGTGAATATTCTCCGAGTGGTTGTTTTTGGTTTTCTCGTGTGCTCAACCCCTTTTTCGCTGCTTGACTGTTGTTTGGGACATGACAACAACATCGGCGAAATTTGGGTGTCACGGTTTTTGGGAAAAATGCGCTCGAAGCTTCGGTAATCGTCAGTGATCGCTGAAACGCGTGGACAAATTATCGTTTTGTTTTTACGAAAGATCTTCGAGTGATTTTTCTTTATTCGAGAAAATTGTGTTCTTTATTCGCGCGAAATTTTTCGTGTTGATAAAAAATACGAGTTGTCATTGACGCGAAGTTCCTGAAAGTTCGTAGATTTCCATTAAAATCGGTTTTATCGAAATTTTTGTAAAAATTCGGTTTCAATAAGATAGCCCAGAAAATTCGTGTTTTCCCGCGTTTGCGATAATGGCTTAGTTTTCATTGTTTTCCCAGTAAGCGACGCGGCGCTCCTGCGAAGCCTTGAAGGCTCTTTCCTATTCGAGTGTTTGAGGAATTTCTCGCGCGCCGACCTTTCGCCGTTAGCCTCGGGGGAGGCCGACGTCGGCGAGTTTGCTTCGTAACAACCGAGAGAGACGGGGAAACGGGAAAAAAGCTCTCGCAACTGGAATGTCCGCACGGTTAGAAATTCAACGATTTCTCGGTGAACCTCGAGGAATCCGTATTTTCGAGCCTCAATTGTTTGCCGCGTTCTTGCGGCTTGAATTTAAATAAATTCGTACTCGTCGTTTCCCTTTCTCTCGGCCAACTTTGTGTGTGTGTGTGTACGTTGTGTGCACGGCTTACCGTCTCTCTCTCTCTCTCTCTCTCTCTCTCCCTCGTTCGCCACTCTGTACGGGGCCAACGTAATCCTCGAGAGCAGACTCGAAAGTTGTTTACTGCGTGCACAGCGTCTCTGAGGCCGACGTCCGCGCCTTCGAGCTCAGACTACTCTCCTATTCTGCTTCTCTCGCTCTTTTCTGCTTCTGCGGCAGCTGCTACTGCTGCTTACCCCTCGGAACAACTTCGAGTCTCGGGAGAGCCCTGCGAAAAACCTCGGAGACGAGACGAAGAATATATTCCCAGACAGCGGCGACCTGAAATATAATATCACCGACGACGACGAAGGAAAGTCTTCTTTTTCAGTTGTCAAAGTACGAAAAAAAAAACAACAATGAAAATTCGACTTTGAGAAGCTTACGGATTTATTAAAATTATTAAACGTCGCAGTATTAATTTCATATCTGCCAACATTTTTTATACCTTTTATTAATTTTAATACAAAAATATCTGTGGACCTTAAAATTGAATTTTCGGCTTAACATATTATTTATATGTAAAAAACCTAAATTTGAAAAGTGTAAATCGAAAATTCAATTTTGAGGTTTCCAGATGTTTTTTTTTTAATTAATTAAGGATGTAGGAAATGTTTATTAATTCAATTAGTGCATCTGTATACCATAAAATTGAAATTTCACACATAACACGTCATAGAAGTACGTGAATTTAACAGCGTATAAATCGAGCTGAATGTAATACCCACAGGAAAGTTGTCATTTTCATGCTTTCCGTTGTTTTCATTACCACTTAATCCCCGTTTACATGTACAAGCACCTTAACTTGCATCGCTTTTCGAGCACTCGTAACTAGTTAAGCACAATTGCAGTTGCCAGTGTCCCCGAAAAATGACTGCAACTGCACCCGTTATTAGAAACCCGGCTTGCACATCCAATTCCACTTAGAATAATTTTCACGCTACCAGAACTGGAGAATTTTCGTGTCGAGTTCTGTGTCAGCAGTCCCTAGAAAGTTCCCAGTAATTAAAGTATGAAAGGAACACACCCAAAAAAAAAAAAAACAAAAATATTGACAATCTCTGGAACAATTAATCGATGTTATGGATCGAGAGATGCAATGATTTTACTTCCGTCACACGTTCTCCTTGTGTCAGTTTGTTTTCATTTATCATTTTTTTCTCGATAAAACGAGCGTCGCTTGTCCATTTATGTTTGTTTCCTCGTTTCCGCTTATCTCCGACGAAGCGGAACGAAAAAAAACAAGGAAATACGTCGATCGGACGCATTCGAACAGGTTCGAGTCGCTGCGAACCTGTTCGATTGGCGAATTAACGGCGAAGGCCTCGCTTTTCGCCTTCGCGCCTCAAACAATGTTACAATGTCGACGAAAACAATTGCGACACTGATCAGGGTTCATTGTTTTATCGCGCTTTTTTTTTTTTTCGTCGTTGCTGAAGAGCCATTAAAAAAGTGATCTTTTTTACAATGTTATTAATCACCGATTGAGCTCGCTTTACTTTCTCTCGTACGCTAACTCGCGGACCTTCCAAGAAAACAAATATTTTTAAGTGCAACTCGAGAGCTCGACCTTTCGACTCAGATTCCCTCTCTCCCGTTACACACGGCCGTGGGTCTCTTCGTCAACGGAATCTTCTCACGCTTATCAAAGTCTCGCCTCTCGTGCCCCGCACTCTATAATAACATATTTTTCCCAAGCCCCGAATTAATCACCCTTCACATGTTTATCGATATTAAACTTGTCACGGACAATCTGAGTTATTAATTGTTTCAAAAAACAAGCCTACATTCTTGTTTTTCTAACTTACCGAGCGTTTTTTTTTTTTTTTTTTTCGATAGTTTATTTTCAGATCATTTTATCGAGCCTCTGTGTGTTTTTTTTACTGTCGCGATATGAAAGTTACGTTTATGTACATTTAAAAAAAAATCATTTACGATTATCCATTTAAATGGCTCGAGGATCTTTTGAAAAATGAATTTACGTATTTTTGTAAGGTCGATTTTGCTTTTCAGTACAATACTGCGCGTTCAAAGTTTCGAGAAACTCTCAGCGGGCGAATTTCTTGAAGGCCACGAATTTGCAATCTCGAGCCGCGTTAATTAAGAATAAATTACGTCGTTAACACGAAAATGGGTTACGCAAAAAAAAAAAAAACAACGTCGAGCTTACTTTTGGCTTGGTACAAAGGGTCCCCGCTATTTTTCTTTAAATACATCACCGAATGCCGCGAATTTGCAATCTCGACACGCGTCGCTTCGAGAGACTCGTGAATTATTTATCAACGTGTTTGCGTTATTAATACATCTAAAGTCGAGTTTAGGTTCAACGTTTGATCTTCCGTTTGAATTAATATTTCGAGGATATTTCATTTGATCCAAACTTTTTGTGCCAAAAATGGAAAAAATGGCAAAGTGCGAAAAAAATGCTTTTTTTTTGGTATTCGCGAGGTATTTGGATTTAAAAAAAATAAAAAACTCTTAAGGGAAACCACCGCGACAACAATGTACGTCGATCATTATCGCGTTAAACGGAAAACGGTAAATAGCCCAGCGGGGGCTCGACCGTGTATTCGTATCAGTTTACCTCTTTCACGTAGTAAATGTTATCACTTATCACTACGTACGTATTTACAGAAAGGTGTACGACATTGCGAGGCAGTGAAGCAAAGAATTTTTTAATTTTTTTTTCGTCAACTTTTAGAAAAAAGTAAATTTCGATGATAGGCTAGGATAAAAATCGACCCAAAATATCTTTGATTTCATTATCTTTTTTTGATTTTTTTCTATGACGATTTATGTGTGTTTTGGGACCAAAACGAAAACAAATCGTTCAGGCCCTTTTTGAAAAACCCTAATTTTACGTCCAAACGAACGCTTTTTCGTTTTGCATTCTTTGCCAATTTTGTAAATTTTTGTTAACAATTTCGGAAATGTTAAATACCGATTTTTGTGGAATGAAAGGATATGGAATTTTGGTTTTCAAATTAAAGTAGATTAAATTTCCTGTGAATTCGAAAAATTCAACCGAAGAAAAAGAAAAATTTCCCAGCGAACTTATACACACTTCCAATACAGACATTAATTTCCAAAAAAAAAAACGAAAAAAATAGCGTTTATCGTGACGACGAAAGGGTCAAAGGACTTCCTTTGAACTCGAAGTCGCAGCGCCGTTTCTTCATTTTATTAAAAAACAATTTTCATCGCATCTCATCTCCTCCCTTTTCTTCGTGCAGATTCCAGTTGGCTGCTCCATCCGATCGGTACGATCGGGGTCCGCGTACGAAAACCGCGTTCCAATTTAGCCCACGCAGTGGTCCATGATACGGTGCGGAGGCCGAGCGCGCTTCACCGTCTGCGAATGCAAAACATCTCATTCACGGGCGAAAAGAGCGGCTTTCTCTCCTCCCCTTTGCAAGTCCGTCCCTTTCTCGAAAGAAAAAAAAGAAAAAAAAAAAAGTCTCTCCCTAGAGTGAATTTTCTATTTTACACTGTCTAAGGAAAAACTCAAGGATAAATATAGAATTACTTGGGGGAAAAAAAAAAAAAAATGAAGAAAATTCGTGTGTCTAGGCTGAGACGATATGTAAGAGAAGGGACACGAGGACTGAGCGCACGGTGCTCGCACGGTGCTGCTCGGTAAATGCGAAGAGATCGAGGGAGAACGAGACGAGCCGAGGCTAAAATTAGAATGCCCGTTGGAATGCCGCTGCGGGTTGTATTAGTTGTGTACTGTACTTCGTACACGCTACAGGGTCATGCAGAAACCCGGCTTACTTAGCATTCTAGCAATTCCTCGCGATAAACTTTCTCACACCCAACGCCAGTCGCGACAAACAATAATTATGCATCATATTACATTGTATATATATAGATAGAATATTTATGTGTGTATATATATGTATAAATGGGAACTAATCGCGTCACTTTCTCGTCGACTTTCACTCTATTTAACTATTTGCAGGAAATAGCGACTTGAAATTTTTCAAAATTCGTTCAAATCGATAATCACTTTCTGTACAATTTTTTTAATCAAAAATCAAATTCTTATCTGACGGGACAAATAAGAAAAATTAAAAAATCGGATATTAATTACGGATTTCTCATCAATTAACTTTGGTTTTTTTTAAAATTCTTCCAACGAAGTTACATTCGTTCTCAATACTCGAATATTCATTTGTTCTCCTGTGAAATGATTTTCACGCGAATGGAAATGGAAAAATCGAGTGAGCGATAAGAGAACTCGACTTTTATCGCACTCGTGGCGTAAAAGTACGTAATCCTGTAATTGCAATAACGCGCCGCTCGAATCGAATAAACGGCGCGTTATCTCACGTCTGATAATCATTTAATTTCCAAGTGTCGATTATCCGGTTTCGGTTGTGAAAAGACAGAAGAAATTGCTTTTGTAACTCGAGGTCTCTCCACCGGCGAATGTTATGAATATTAATATTATAAATGTGCGAGAAAGAGCGCAGAGCCTCGGGCTCGGCGAGGCAAATGCTGCTGCTGCTGTTGCTAGTCGACGAGGTCGACGTCCTAACACGCATGGTTGACGCCATGGGGCCCCCGACGGTTCGCTCGGTAAGCGAGCAGCAGCAGCGCGAGGGCCTGGGAAGAGAAGCGGAATATCGTCGTCTCCTCTTCGGGTTCCGTATTCTATACGGCGTCTCATACACGCGCCGCGCCGAATACTATGTAACACAAATTCCCCGCTAGTTTATGGTGTTTATGTTGCGGAGAAGTGGGGCGGGCTGGGGTTGAGGGGGGGGGGGGTGGTGGTGAAAAAAGTGCTCCCCCTGGCGGCCAATTTACATTTTCGTCTTCCATCACTATCCCCGAGCATCGCCGTTGCTACTTTCCCTCTCGGATTCTCTTCTGTACACAATTCGAGAGGATTAAGTGATCGATGGGCGCGTCAAGGGCGCCACGAAATTGGGGCGTGGATTTTTCTTGTCTCCACAGTCTTATCTCTTCGCCCAGAGCACCGAAATTTTTATCTCTCCTCGAGGAGAGAAATAGCGGAAGCTTTGTCTTCGTGAACATTTTTTTTTTTTTTTGTATTTTGAGGCAAAGGGGATTTAATTAAACTCGAAAATATCGAGAAAAGTGGGTTAAAGAGAATTTGCTTAATTTGACAATTTGACGGTGAAAAAAAAAAAAAAATCGGTTGGAGAAATTTTATTTAAATTTCTTCGGCAATTGCGATGGAATTTATTTTTGAAGCGGTAATTTAATTTTTTAATTAGTGTTTTATATAATATCTCGTTTCTTTACTGAACATCAAATCCTTTGAAAAAAAATTTTTCATTATTGATTCCTTCAAAAATTATTGAGTCCTTCGATCATATTTATTTCTAGCCTCACGAATCCAAAATCGGTTAACCCACTTCCTCGTTGAGCTAACTTTGCAGACCGCCAAAAGCGGGGCCAAAAAAGAAATGTTGCAAATTCGACTTAGCAGCTTTTTCGTTATTTCCGTCGGCTCGAAAAATCGATTAATGTATTTCAAAGATATTATTTTTAGAGTCGGTAAAATAAGAAAATTTACGATCGCTTAAGAGATGAGCTTCGTGTGCCAAAGTCTACTTTTTATATAGTCAAGCCCTCCCGCCTCCCCCCGCTCCTTTTTTTTTCAATCTATTCTCAGCGAGGTTGCGAGACGTCTGGCTGTTTTTTTAAAACATAAGCCACGTGTTCATCCAGCGCAGGTGACACCTCGGTCACCATATTTCTCGTCTTGTCCACCTGTCCCTATATGTATATATATATAGATATATTAATACACCTGTGGCTGTCCGTGTCACTGCGGAGACCACTTTGCGAGGCCGCGGCAGACTGAGCGGCTCGACGTGTGGCCTATCGCATCACTGGTCCACACAGCATCCTAATGAATATTACGCACGAACGATCTCGGGAGTGACCGGACCATAAATTAACGAATAACAGTTTGGTGAAACGAGTTTCTCTATTAGGCAGATTTTTGCACTCGATCTTGTCGTATTATCGTTATATATATATATATATATATGTATATACAAAGTATATATTCAACATGGTACAACTGATTCCGCCTAAATCTCCATAAAACTTATGTCCACTTGGGCGAAATTCTTAATATGTATATTCGCTTCCGAGAATTTCCTAATTAGGGGAACGAGAAATTTGGATAAATTCGTTAACCTTAAGCCAACGGATTTATATATATATATATATATATATATATATGGAGGCATTTGTATGTCCGGTTTTAACGTATTTATAACGCAATATCTGATAATACCTGGTGCAGGTATTCGAGATATTCACGTGACGCTAACCGATCGAACGCGCGCCCCACCGCGGCAAAACGAATTGCACAATTGCACGCCACGCTCGGCTCGTAAACACCGCGAGAACATAAACACCGCGCTTGTGTTTCTCGCGTACATGTGCAATGTCATACGTAAAGCCGTGCACGCGCTCCTTCGTCCGATGTCCGCGACTCGCGGTTATCGGTAACGCTTATCTCCTAATTTCTGCTGGATTCACCCTCTGTCGAAGCCCGATTTTTATTATTTTTTATTATTATTATTGTTGTTTGTTATTGAATTGTTGTCCACGATTTTTACGTGCGGCGGATGGATAAAAATATTTTTATTAAAAAAATACACGAATTTGATAAAAATAATAGTAAGCTTTCCTTAAGAGAATATTTTCAGGGGAATTGTTTATTATTATGATATTGTGGATTAATTTAATCGACAATTCTTCATTTTTCCAAAGGAAGATTGAATTTTTTGTTTTCTGGTAATACGAAAATAAATTCTCATTATCGTTTATAATTTTTCGTCATTAACCGCGACGAAATCAATAATTTCTCTCATATGTTATTTCCCCAATTTATCGAACTTCAAAATTAAACGTATATATATATATATATATATATAATTAATCTCAATAATTCATTTTACAATAAAAAAAAAACCAATAAAGTCCACATTTTATTATGGGTACAAGTTATTCAATCGTGATAACGTATACGGCGGAAAATTTTCATTGAGCGGCGGATTAAAATTCGGGCCGATCGAATTTGACTAATTATTCTGAGCTAATGGCTGGTTGACGTTGTGCAAGTGGCTTACACACTCTTTCCTTTCGACCCCGCAACTTTGCGATTAAACGTCGCGTCGCCGCGTGGAGCCACCGAGATTAAATTTACGAGCACCAGACACGCATCGTTCCTTCCGACACGCCGTTGACGCCTGCAAATATTGTTTATCAAGAGCGAGAGGAGCCGCCGCCGCTCCGTGCGAGCCTCGGCGCCCTGAGCCCTGGAAAGCTACGCGATGACTTCCGTTCTTATCCCCCCCACCCCCGCCCTATCCCCGATACACCGCTCACCGATCATTTACACTGAATATATTATACCGCCAAGTACGTCATAATAGGAGTTAAATGATTTCAATCAATATAAGCTTGCGATCGTTTCGACCTTTCACTTCATTCCCGACTTTTGCATTTTTTAATATCGTACACTTCGATTTATCCTTCCACTCGCGTTGTTATTATTATTATTACGTAATTTTATTAATAGATTTTTGAAAAATAAGATCAATGTCTATTTAACTATTTTTTAAAATTTAACCAATGAGAGAAGAGAATTTTTTTTTTTATTATATAGATTTTTTTCATAGAGTAAGTTGATAGTATTTTTTTTTTTTCAATCTAATACTTTCAAATTTTAGCAGGAAATGTAAGAAAAGTCGGAGGTCTAATAAAAAAATCCCGGAAGAGAAAAAATTAATAATTCACAATAATCACGATCTTGGTGTTTATTTTCAAGTTGAATTTTTTTTTTTGGTTTTGAGTTATAGAAATGATTTCATCCGATGCTACGAATTTGTCGTAGCGGCTGCCGAAAAAAAATCGATGGACGCGGGGTTTTTTTTTTTTTTCTCGTAAATTTATGAACGCGTGAAGACAAAAGTGGGAGATATCGGAATGCTAGCGGTTCCTCAATGCCAAACAGCTGTTGCTAAGCCAACAGCGGCGTAAACAAGCGAGTCAACGGTGGCACGAGGCTGCAGTCTCATCTCTTTACACACACTCCTCCATTATTTTCCTCCTCGTCGCTCTTTCATTCTCCATCTTCTTCCGCAGCCTCGACTTCTCCTTTCGCCCCCTCTGCTCGTGCATACACAAGCTTGCCCCCCCCCCCCCCCCCCCCCGCCGACGACGACTCTCGATCTCGTCCCCCAAACCGGAAGCAGGTCGATCACGCCTTGCACTCGTGATGAGCACGGCCCGACGAGGATAAACGATAGTGGCGACGAACGCGGTAAGGTCGCGGGTCGCTAGCCGACCTTTCGATTAGATCGGCACAAAGGACTCACCGTCATCGACCGTATTATCCAATTAAATTGGCCCGAATATGTCCCGTCTACGAACTCTGCCAAAGTCCACTTTCACGATTTTCGTTGAGTTACACTGGAATCGTTCCACCCGGCGATTATTGACTTAACGATTTTTTTTTTTGCTCTGCTTCGGACGAAATCGGTTGGGGAAGACACTGTTCTTTTTTTTTTATTCGGAGGAAATCGGTTGGGGAAGACACGTTTTTTTTATTCAGAGGAAATCGGTTGGGGAAGGCACGTTTTTTTTTTTATTCAGAGGAAATCGGTTGGGGAAGATATTTTTTTTCTGCAGACAAAATCGGTTGATGACGATTTTTTTCTTTTTTTTTTAACTTTGAAAGCAAACAGATCTTCGTAATCTATTTTGCAGGTGTTAATATGATTTCGATCGTTATCGCTGGAATTATCGTTACCGAAAGAAAAATTAGCATCACGCTTGAAAGTAAATTTGCTATCCAATTAAATAGCCCGAAATGTGTCTGGTGTCTACACAGCAAAGACTATTTTCACGATTTTCATAAAATTCCACATCACTTTATCCGCAAATATTTGCCAAACAATTTCTCTTTCTCCTTCAGACGAAACCAATTGCCCCACCGTTTTTTATTCTCGAAGCAAACAGATCTTCGTAATCTATTTCACAGGTGCTAATATGATTTCGGTCGTTATCGCTAAGATTATCGTTACCGAAATAAGAATTAGCATCACCCTTGAGAGTAAATTTGCCGTCTAATTAAATTACCTCAAATGTGTCTGGCCTACACAGCGAAGTCCACTCTCACAATTTCCATAAAATTCCACCCAATTTTATCCCGCAATTTAAATCGCCCTTGTCAAAACCGATTTTCGTGACCTATTTCGCAGTTGCCATTAAAATTTTCGATCGTTATCGTTAAAATAATCGTTACAAAAAATAAAAACAAGCTTTGCAATTCAAATGAAATTACCTCAGACAGCAAAGTCCATTTTCATAATTTTCTTGCAATTTCATACAATTTTATTTACCGATATTTACCGAACATTTCTTTTTTTCCCTTCAAAAACAACAAATACAATTTTTTTAAAGCTATTTAATAATCCCTGCAACATAATTTGCAATTGCCAATAGAATTTAATCGCAACAATTAAAAATAAATAAAAAACTAGCGCGACACTTGAAAGTAAATGTGCTAGTTTGCATTCGCTCTTGAAACATACACAATTGCACGCTAATCACTGTAATATATACGTGTCTGAAGCCATTAAGATTGGGGTGGCAAAGACTCAGCTGTCTTTGTGACCTCGTTAGGAACCGGAAATGGGTTAATGCGCGCGAGCTTAGAAAGGGTATCGTGTACTTCCGTTCTGCGGATGGTGGAGATAACTTTCTCTTCACCATTCATCAATCCAGATCTTCTTTTGTATCTCATTCCCCATTTCCTTGCCTGCAGTCTTCAGCTCCCTCTTCGAGTCCCTTTAAATTAAATCCTCGAGCAGAGCCAATTCAGCAGCGAATAATTGTAACTTATAACCTGGTCTTGAGGGCCTAAACAATTCTAAAGCCTTTCAAAAACGCAAAAGTCCTTTTTTACATTTTTTTTTTTTTTTTTTTTTTTTCAAAATTTATACCTTGAAGAATATCCATTCAAGGTCTACTCCCAAATACTTTCAAAATTTAATACTCAAAAATAAATAATCACATTGAAACAACAATTTTTCAAAGCAAAATTTATCTACTTTCGCCATTTTGTTAGATTCGGATTTTTAAAAAATCCTATTTCATTCTACGAATAATAAGAATTTTTTCAAAAATGTCTCAATTTAATTTTTTTAAAAAGGGAATAACACAAAAGTCGCTTGCATTTTTTAATTTTTATTGCAAAACATTTTTTTATATTTGTCATTTGCGAACTTGGAGGACTTCCTCGTGCAAATGCTCGACAATAAGGAAGACTGTACAAGCGACTATGTATCTCTTCGAGGTCTGCGCTTTTCGGGGAATCCCCTAGAGGTTTTGTTTATATTTCTGTAAAGCCTGAGATAAGAGTTTAACAACTATCGTCGCACCATTGTTCAAAGGATGACTGGAGAATTTTCCATATCTCGTTTCAAGTGAGACGAAATGTGTCGTACAATAGTAGCGATATATATACAGCGAGGCACTCGGTAGATCGTAAACAGTGGTGACGCAGCAGAAGCCGCGCCACAGTGATTGGCAGGCGAGTCGAGTGTGACGCCGGCGAACGTTGTTATTAATCGTTGCCCTATCTCGGTTTGTGTTTCAGCGTGTGGCGAACCAGGCGCTTACCGTTTCGCCACAGCCGGCAGTTACGGTGGAGGGGCCGGTGTCCAAAATGTCTCCACCAACGAACGACGTGACGAACGGTGTCGTGACGCCTTCCGACACCCTGGCGTCGAGAGTACCACCGAGCGGAAGTCCGGCCCTCACCACCGCTTTGCCGACCCACAAGCGCACTCCCAAGGACTTTATCTTTGGCAAGGTCATCGGCGAAGGCAGCTTCTCCACCGTAAGTTCACCATTTCCAAAATTCCCCTTTTTTCTTCAGGTACATTTTGGCACTGAAACGTCAATTTTACGGGAGATAACATTGAACGTCGACGTGGAAAGTAATGTGAAATTTCTGTAAATACTTTTCCCCATTATTCTTGGTGATTTACAAAGTTACGTCCACGAGAAAGTACGTCGATCGATTTTGACTTCCTCAGGGTGAGAAATGAAGATAATTGAAATAATGGATTTCTTTGAATTCTGGATAATTGGTTGAATTGAGTAATTTTTAAAAAAGGCAAGGATAAAGCGATAATTGTTTCGTATAATTTTAATTTAAGGTTCTCCCTTTCACATTACTTACGATCACTTCCGGTTTATACAATTGCGCTTTAATTGATGAGTATTGAAATTGTCGAAAAAACGAAAAGGTTTACCTTCATTATAATATCGAAAAATATTTTCGCAGGTTTATCTGGCGAAGGACATCCACACGAGCCGCGAGTACGCAATCAAGGTCTGCGACAAGCGTTACATAATAAAGGAGAAGAAGGCCGAGTACGTGAAGCGTGAGAAGGAAGTGCTGAACATGCTCGCGGGTGCGAAGCACTCGTTCGTCCGTCTATTCTGCACCTTCCAAGACCTGGACCGTCTCTACTTCGTGCTTTCGTACGCGAAGAACGGCGAGCTTTTGCCCTACATCAACAAGGTCGGTTCCTTCGACATCGAGTGCACGAAATTCTATTCGGCGGAGATTCTCCGTGGCCTCGAGTATCTCCACGGCCTCGGAATAATCCACCGGGATCTCAAGCCGGAGAACATCCTCCTCGACGAAAAAATGCATGTTCTCATAACCGATTTCGGTAGCGCAAAGATTCTCAAAGAAGACCCGGAGCTTCGGCCGAGCGAAAGCTCGCCCGAAGATCAACGATCTAAATCCGAGGACACGAGAAAACGTCGAAATTCATTCGTCGGCACAGCTCAGTACGTTTCACCCGAGCTTCTTACCGATAAAACCGCGAGCAGAGCGTCCGATCTCTGGGCGCTCGGTTGCATCATTTACCAAATGGTCGCGGGTTTACCGCCCTTCAGATCCCGAAGCGAGTATCTCATATTCCAAATGATTCTCAAACTCGACTACGAGATTCCCGATGGCTTTTGTCCGCTCGCTAAATCGCTCGTCGATCGGCTACTCGTACTCGAACCCTCCGAACGATTGGGCGCCCTTGACGAGCACGGCTCCGGATATCCGAGCATTAAAGCCCATCCATTTTTCGCGGGCGTTGACTTCGAGACACTTCACGAGCAAAATCCACCGCCGATTTATCCGTATTTGCCCGGTACCTCGGAACACGAGGAGCTACGCTCGCATTACCGAGTTCCCGATCATCTCGAACCCGGCCTCGACGACAAACAACTCACGAGGCTTCTCGGTCTCGGTATCGGCGACGAGGCCATCCCCCAAAAACCAAAACCCGAACCCGTCGAGAAACCCGCACGGAAAATCACCAGCTCCGCGATCGCCGATCTCACGCCCGACGAAATAAAATCGAGAATCGAGAAACAACGTGCCACCAATCCTTGGCACGGATTCGTCGAGGACAATCTCATTCTCAAACACGGATTCGTCAACAAACGGAAAGGACTCTTCGCCAGGAGACGAATGCTCCTACTCACCACCGGACCTCATCTCTACTACGTTGATCCCGTCAACATGATCCTCAAGGGCGAAATTCCGTGGAGCCCCGAGCTCAGGGTCGAGCCCAAGAACTTCAAGATCTTCTTCGTCCACACGGTAAGCATTGAATTATCGAATTATCAATAATTTCATCGTTTGTTTTTTTCACTGGAAGCGAAAAATATTTGCGGCAATGGAGATTCAATTATACTCCAATTTCGTAATGACTTTGAAATTTATATTTTCAAAGCGACCTGAATAAAAATTAAATAAAGAGTTTCCTTTTTTTTTTTAATTGTTCGCTTTAAATAGAAAAATGAATTTCTCTTTTTTAAATCTCAAAGCATAGCAATTTCTGTCGTTTGAATAAAAATATGTTAATCAAAGATTTAAAAAAAAAAAAAGTTTAAGCAATAATAATTTCAATGTAACTTCATTTTCCGTGCGAACTTGAAAGCGGTGTAGAAAAATAATACCATGCCTTGAGTTTAGCTTGATATTAATTGAAAAAAATAATTACAGCCCAACAGGACGTACTATCTGGAAGAAGCCGAAGGATTCGCTCTCGACTGGTGTCGAGCCATCGAGGAGATGCGCGTCCACTGTTACGGATTGCGAGAGGAGACCGACGCTTAAAGTAAAGATCAAGCTTAGTTAAATTCCCGGAGAAGAGCGTTGCGTTTTGTGGCGAAAAGTCACAACTTTCGACCTAGGACGTAAAAATCTCAGCGGCCAATCGATTTAATTCGTGAGTGATTACCGCATTCGGTTCCCTTAAGAAAAAGAAAGAAAAGAAAAAAAAAAGGAAATTAATTCGTGTGTATCGAAATTTTCGCGCGGAAATTTCCCGCCGAGACCTAATTAGGATAATCTAGATAAATTATTAGCTCCGCGGCAGCGAAAACGCTCGGCATTCGTCACTTTGTTTAAAGACTCAAAAAAAAGCTTTCGGAGTATGTAAATTCGCGTTAATATTGCTCGCCGGACTCCTTGCCGCGTCCTCGATAAAAAAAAAAAACAAAAAATAAGGGGAAACAAGAATAAATAGTAAAAATAACAAGTAAAAACGCCGTTGCTGTAAATTTTGCCGTTTACAATTCGCAATAAACCGGATATAAAGTCACAACACACATTCGTGAAAACTCGAAGCAAAGTAACACAAGGTTAAAGAAAAATTGCCATTTTTTGTTGGCAAGGATATTGAGCATCTTTCGCGCGGGTGATGCAGAGGAAACGATGTCTCGTTGAGATTTTTAAACGCGCGACTAAGAGCCCGGCGAGCGTCCCCGCTGCGTCAATAATCGATTTATATATTCCCCTTCATATTTGAAAAAATAATAAGAAAAAAAAAACCAACAAAAATATGCACCATTTGTACAGAGATAAATGAAAAAAAAAAAGGATCTTTTAGCCCAGCGTAATGAAATTCGATGTCGGAGTGTCGAGCGTTAAGCGCAAGTCGCGGATCTCTTTAGATAGCCAATGTAGAATCGACTATTTTTCCTTTTTTTTTTTTTTTTTTCGTTTTTTTCGTAGCCATAAGCTCTCGGGTCTCGGGAAAGAGAATGTAGCATCGGACAAAGCCCTCGCAGCTTTAAAGTACGTCGCCTGAAGGCGTGGCTCGAATTATTTCTCCCTCGAGTCGCTCCCTTTTCTCTCTTCTCACGCGTCTCGTAAATCCGCCTCGTTTTTTCGTTGATTTTTCCTCTTTCTTTTTTTTTTTCCCTCCCGTTCTCGAAGCGTGAATTGCTCTGCGAATGGTTCTCTCGTTGAATTCCCTGTAAATAGTAGCGCGTAATTAATTTAACAGAGAAAAAAAGAGAAAAAAAAGGGAAATATTCGAGTGATCGAAGAGCAGGCTTCGTTGACCTATGTAATTGTTAAGTGTACGTGTACAAGAATTTGTCCGATCGCATTCTTCTTTTCTGTCGACTTTTTGTTTTGTTCTTGCTTTTTCGAACAAAATTCACCCACACTCAAAGTTTCCGGTAATCACTCGCGATGATTGGCCGAAAAGTGTTGAGCGATTGTTCGATCGCAGAAGGACAAGCGAGTGAAATTGAAAAAAAAAAAAAAACTATGCGACGTAAGGACTCGAGCGCGAAACAAAAAAAAACGCGCACTGTCGCTCATTTTCCTCGTGCGAAAAGTGTACAAAAAGTAAAGGAAAATCAAGCGGAGGCTTCCGGCGAGTCTCTCTTCTTCAGCTCCGCTCTTCAGGGACTCGATTTACCGACGAGCCTCCGGTTAATTGTAGAAAACGAGAGAAAGAGAGAGTTCCTTAGGTTTAAGGCATTTATTCGCCTTGTCAATTAATCGTCGTTCGCGTTAACCGGTCGTTCATTGTCATTACGAGAGCGATCGCTAAATTATTTTACAATTAGATGAATTACCGTTAACTTCGTATTTATCAGTCGATTTGTCTCTGTCGAAATATTTCGTGTTTGTCCCTAAGTTAAAAAAAAAAACAACAAAAACGACTTATTTAAATGAATAGTTTGTGAGAGAAAAAAAAGAAAAACAAAAAACACAAAAAAAAAAAACAGCAAAACAACCGCGTATTGTTCGTTCATCCGTTGGTTTTGTCATCGTTAATTTATCAAGTAGACGTTTAATCTTCATTATTTATTATCGTGTGTTAAAGTTCAATGTTCGTTAGCATTTAGGCTTCGCTCTTTAGGCGTCCTTTACTATTATCGTTACTATTACTGTACTCTAGTAACTCAAAACCTACTACTACTACTGCTACTACTGCCTATTATGACGAGAGAGAAAAAAAAACAACAACAAATAATTACTATCCTCTACTATTTGTAACTATTACCACCTATTACTACTTCTAACTACTATTACTATCAGCGCTATCACTCAATCTATTAACTGTTCACTGTTCGCTGTACCGTTGCGAAGTTACTAGACAACGCCCTTTAGACAATGATTTTGCGGAAATGATGAAAAAACAGAATAATCTCTTGTAAATAATCGTCGCCTTTGAAGTCGAGCGTGATTAAGCGATCGAAAAGATGGCCGAATTGATCGAGCGTTTGCCCGCGCTGTATTATATTACTTGTACATTACATATATATGAATACGTTATATATATGCATAGATAATAGTATATATACATATATATATATATATATATATAAATATATATATATGAAAAGAGAGAGAGAGATGGAGAGATATTTATGAAATGTGAATATTAGTTAGGAAAGCGTGTATATATATATATGTTTGTTATTTGCGTAGTTAATTCGTCTAGGATAAATGAATTCGTTAAAATTTTTGGGGGCGCCGCTCGATCGATCACGGCCAACGAAATGAAACGAATCGTTAATCCCGCAAACGCGTCCTCTTAACGTCAACAAAGACTTATACAGGGTAAAACGAATTGCGGATTAAGCGGAGGCCCGCAGGGCTCTCGAATTTTTGTTCGAAATAATCGTTGGACTCTTCGGGGTCTTGGGATTGTTCCCGGTTGCCCAGTGGCTTCTCTAAAATGACCGCTTTTGGAGGGTCACGAAAGGTACGGGCGGGCGGATTACGAAGCGGCTCTGCTCGCTTCCGGTTTATCCGTTCAATTCGTTAACAATTTTTAATACTATTAGTGAGAATATATAATGGCGTGGGAGGTAGCGTTTACCCGATTGCGGTTGTAGTATTTTTCATTTCGTTACTTAATAATTGTTCCTTAATCGCGTCTCGACTGCGTGAGGGAAGAAAAAAAAAAAAAGGAAGAAAATATGTTTCTCGAGTATTTGGGAAGAAGCGCGTGGCGCAAACGTGTCGGTTAAACGAAACTTTGCTGGACCTACGTTTTATGCAGGCCTCTGCAAACTTTCGACTGCACACGCTGCGCTTAGTGCAATTTTTTTCTTTCTTTTTTTTCGTTTAGGTTTTTTCTTTTTTTTTTTTTTCCCCGGTGCGAAAACGCGAATTTCACCGATGTCGCGAGACGATTTCGAGTCTCACTATTATTTTGTACTGTAAATTTGACGTCCGCGAAATTGGCGAGTCGCACTTTTGTATAGCACGAGTTCATCGCGAAATGAACTCGATATTAAGTAGGTAAAGGGAATAATTAGTCGCGAATTTTAGTGCGGCTTGCACGGAGTATATAGTTAAATTGAGTAATTTAAATACCGTAGATACTATCAGGATACTTAAATGGAAAAAATGATTCGCGTTGAAACTACGACTTTTCTTTTTGTTGTAATTTTTTTTTTTTTTTTAAGATGCCGATATATATTCCAAGCAATAAGAAAAAAAAACAAACAACGGGCCTTGCATATCCCGAAGAAAAAATAATGCCTACTGTTCCGTCGCACGCGCGAGGAACGCTTCAACTATTAATCGCAGTATTACTAAATGTACGTAGACACTTAAACAAACAAACACCCACGCGAGAGGAGACACCCGATTCTTTGTACTCGTTCGAAACTCATTACACTAAAAAATCACGAGGACACACCGGAGGATTTTGTTTTCCGAGCTCTCTTAGCGGCGCATACTAGAAATACAAATGAAAAAAAAAAAAACGAATGTAAGAAACTCACGCGTGTCCACGAGGACACGAAACATGGATAAGACTCTGTAAATAGTATACGTGACGATATAGGCGATAAAGAAACCCTATTAACACTAACATCAAATTTATTTATAGTAAATTTTCCGAAATACCGCAAAAAAATAAACAGTGTTTCATTTATTTATTAAAACCTGTCTCATCCCAATCCCAATTATTTCGTTAGCTCGTAAGGAAAAAGTATTGGAAAATAAATTAAATGCGGAAATCAAGAGAAAATAAAATATTAAGTGTTTTAAAAAAAGTTGAAGGTTTAAAAAAATGAATTGAAAATAAAGCAGCCGATATAAGTGGTCATTTTTTTGTGTTCAAGTTCAAGTAATATGAACAAATTGCATAATAAAACAAAATCTGGATATCTGGAAAATCCTGAAGCAGATTTTAAGGTGGTTGAGTGATGTTATCAACAATTATAAACAATTTTGTACTCCAAATAACAATCTTTTTATTTCCACCTGTGAGAAACCGTGATTCAAATATTTACATAACATTTACATTGTGACAAATGGTAATTATGGTATTATGACAAATGGTAATTATTGTAAATGCATGCCAAAAAAATGTTCAAAAAATCACGCGTCAACCTACATTTTTTTCAAGCCCAAACAATTTGTTCATTTTTCTGAACGTGTATAAATTACCTCAGAAATTTGTCTGATATACGAAAAAAAATTTATATTCAAAATAAATTGTAGGATTTTTCCGAGTTGCTTTTTATTATCCGTTATTGTAAAAGGCAAGAAAAACGAAAAACGGCTTTGATGAAAAATTCTGTGTATAATATGCAGGTAGAAAATATTTTTAATATGACATTTGTTGCAATACGTTTAATCCAAGGCTTAATTTTTAAAAAAACGCGTTTCACCTTATTCTGCAATATTAAATTAGTTCATAAGTGGAAATGATTACGAAATATAATGCAATTAGAATAATAAATAAAAATAAAAAGTTAAATCATGAAAAACTTGAGAAAACCACGGAAAATTGCGTAAATCGGAAGAGGTCACGAACCTAAACGACTTATCGAGCATTTTTATAAAAAAGATAAGTACTTTTATTGATTCGTTTCGATATGCAGTTGAGCAATTAGATACTATTTGTCGGGAATGTGTGTCAACAAGTGTCGCTTGAGTTCAGGTAGATTTTTTGGTTTCAAAGAGCATTTGTGACACTCAAGGGCTTTTTTGACAAATCGATCGGCGTCGCTGCTGGACATTGGCTGGATGCACCCGTGCTCCTTCAATTCTTCTCGTATGGCTACAACAAATGTTAAATAATCAACGAATAAATTAAAGACGTCATAGACGGTCTTAGAAAAATTTAACGTAATTTTTGTTACATTCATTCTTTTTTTTTTTTACTTTACACCAAAATATAAGCAAATTGCCAAAATTAAAGGACTTTACAGTAAAATTGAAACAAATGGATTGGATTTTGATTTTATTCAATTTTTATGACTCACTTTTCGAGGGTCCAAAAAATGGGGTCGTGAATGAAAAAATTCAATTTTTTTTTGCATATTTGGATTTTGTTTATATCCAATTTTGATGACTCACTTTTCGAGGGTCGCAAAAATGGTGTCGTTTTATTTTGCATATTTGGATTTCGATTATATTCAATTTTGATGACTCACTGTTCGAGGGTCGGAAACATGGCGTCATTTTATTTTCGCCTATTTTGATTTTGATTATATTCAATTTTGACAACTCACTTTTCGAGGGTCGGAAAAATGGTGTCATTTTTTTTTTTTGTATATTTGGATTTTGATTATATCCAATTTTGACAACTTACTTTTCGAGGGTCGGAAAAATGGTGTGGTGAATGAATTCCAGTGGTACTTGGTCTTCAAGCAAGGACTATCAAAATCGGTGCTGATAACGTGGAGATGCAGTCTGTGCATGCTCGGTACCGCGTGGTACCCTAGGATGAACTCGTGACCTTCCTGCTCATCGGCCACTTTTTGGCCCATTTTTTCCATGTGCTCCAGCAGCTCCTCGTGCTCCTTTTTCAATTCCATTATCGAAGGTATGTCTTCTCTGGGCAATACCAGATAATGATGACGAGCCTTCGGGTACTTGTCTTTGATTACGACTACTCTCTCATCCTCTATCACTACGGACTCTGGATTTTCCATGGTATCCAACAAACCCTCGCGCCAATGTCTCTTCTTAGCGGGTGGTCCACCGCTGCTCGATGATTTTGGATGCTGCTTCATAGTCACAAGATCAACAAGCTCAACTCTCAGCAGGGATCTCAAAATTGTCCTGAACACGTGAGCCTCCTTCATTCGTCAAATTTCTCACGAAATTCCCAACGCGAGCAACGTAAATAACATTTTTTCCTATTGTGAGAGACGGAATTTCGGCTTTATCAACTGAGATGAGAATTTTCGTAAGCTGGCATCTTTCGGAGACACGCAGAAATTTGCATTTCTTCAGCTTCGAAGCTCCTTTTTCCGATGGTAAATTGTTGGGTTTTGGTTTTGTTAATGGTCTTATGAAAAAAAAGATGTAATTTTAAAAATGCAATTGAGTGCACACAAAAATAAAGATTTTTTTTTCGACTAATTTATTTGCAACTCTATTTTTGATACGTGAATTTAAATTTCTACATTTATTTTTTATTTTACCTGAAGAAATGTGATTAATTGTGTGCATTCCGGATCATGTATTTGCCATTAATACGCTCTAAATATTAATTAAATTGAATCTTCAAAAAATGGAGCATTTAATTGATAGAAAGTGTAGAAACATTATTTTTCTAAATGACGAGAAGCATTAAATTGAAGGAAACGATGACCAGAGAAACGAGAGGAATATTCGATTAATTGAAAAATAAATTTACAAAATTAATTGAATGTTCACAAAAAAATTAGTCGTTCACAATGAGTAACTCTACAAATACTGTGTGTGTGTGTTTTTTTTAAAGCTCATCTTCGTAGATTTTTGACAAGACGTGGGAAGAAATAAGAGACAATGGCTTTGCCAATAACTTTCTATTTATTTATTTACTCAAATGGAAGGCAATCGATAAATTTGCAACAAATAAAAATAAATAACACTCTCTCTCTAGCAATAATTATATTCGATCGTTACTTAAAAGTATATCGATATAATAATAAATTCAGTGATACTTGACTGTCGCTCATTCTTCCGCTCGTGATTGCACGCAGCACTCAAGCATTCCACCGACAGACGCATTCTCAATTTTTTTATTTATTTTTTATTGTGTAATGCACGACATACACACTTTTTCCGGATGTAATCATACAAAATAGTATTTCGATTGAATCTTGTTCGAAATAAACGTTAAGCGGCGTTTAACGAAACGCAATCGATGAAAATAATCTCGTGTTTCCAAAAAGAAAAAAAAAAGAAAAAAAAAACTCATATCTCACTGACAGACTCGCACAGCCCAACAAACAATCGAAATAAATCATCGATTCGTACAACGATTTAATCAACAAATTCTTCTTATCTCCTTGTAAACGTTACAAAGGGATTTTTTTTTAAGACCTCGTAAACCTCGCTAAAAATCAATGGTTCACGGCGAAAGACATTCACGCGCACGCAAACGCACATGGGTTTTTTTATTCACACCCAATAAACGCACCAATTAGCGATTATTATTGGTTTTTTTGTTTTTTTTTTTCTTAAAATTTATCCTATCATTCGATACATAAATTCGAGGCACTCTCGCACGTGAAAATTCTTTTCACGTTCGCACACACATTCGTAAACACTTGGACACACTCTACATATTTTACAATATTTTACAAAACAAAAAAAAATGAAAAGAGAGAAAACAATGAACAAATGATTATTGTCATGGCATCGGATGCTGACGAGTAGCGAAGCGAAATGTGGCGGCAAGGGAGATTTTGGCACGTCCAGTTTCATATTTTTACTCGTTTCTCGTTTATTATAACGCACTTTTTCTTTTTTTATCAAGTGTTGTACTTTTAAAGACGTATTCGCTTTATGCTAAAATCGATACCAAATTTCTGTAAGAGTTTCTGTAAAGTATTGCGCAATAAATTTAAAAAAGTGAAGGTAATTTGTATCTTCGGGTAGTATTTTTATCAATATTTTTATAGGAAAAATATTTGTAATTTTGACAAAATTGTTTGTCAATTTTTATGCGAAAGGATTTAAATGCTTTCTCGAATAATAAATATTAATTTAATCCACGGCATATTTGTCAGTGTTTATCGTTAAAAATTACAACTATTTCTTTATGAACTTTTTTTTGTCGGTAAACAAAAAGCTCCAGGAAAATGTACCTTTTTGGAATTAAACGCTAATTAATGGCTCATTATTTATGTTTCGCCTTACGGAAACATACAGTTATAAAAATGACTTACTTTTGTCATTTTTTTGACGCACAAAATTTTACAGAAAATTTTACGAAGATTTTGCAGCGAATTTTGCTGACATAAAGCGCTTCAACCTCCTTAATTTGAGCTTTCTATCGATTTTTCGTCACTGACGAGCGAAGAAAAAACGTCGTTTCGTCGCCGAATCGAAGATTCCCGTCTTTAGCAATAATAATGAATGCATTAATGATTCAACGATGGCTTTTGGGCTCTGATTCGAACGAGGCTCTTAATGGTGCAGAAATTCAATTGCCATAAATGCATGATGAATTTTGGCAGACTTAATAAATTGTGTAAAGAATCTCATCCAACAGCGCGATTCCGATAGCACAACTCGAGGCTCTAAATGCTTTTTTCATCCTTCTATTAATTAGCTTAAGCGTAATTCGTAATTCGACTTTGCTGCAAATTGAAAAAATCATTTATCTTTACCTTTTTCTTTTCTAATATTCTCAATAATCGACGAGTTTTTGCGGGAAAAGATACGGGAACGAGGAACATTATGAGTTTTCGAGCCGTCGGCTCTTAAAAAGTTTGGAATGTTGCTATGATATTCGTTCCTTTCGAATAATAGTGTGTGAGATTAGTGAAAAAAGCCATCGCCGTGGAAAAATAAGCTAGGAATCGATTTTCGCGACTTTTGACAATTTTCTTCGCTCGTCGAGTGACAAAATGTGAAGTTTTCGTCGAATTTTTCGTCGTTTCACGAGTTCAAAATCGACAGTTCGCTCGGTATTGATTAATTAACACTGTGGACATTTTTATTCTTCAAGTAGAATTTCACACTCGGCACTTTAAACACTCTTAAGGCTTTCTTAAGCACGTGCGGGGCTTAAATACGCGTTTTTTTGCACTCTCATCTTTCTCTCCTTCTCCTCTGTGTACATAATTATCATTCATAGCGGCAGTCGCGATTAATTCCGTGATATTTGCGTTTTTACCCGGCATTTCGATAACTGGCAATCGACACATTAATAACAATTAGCGATTGCAGCTCGCTCGCCTCATTTGAACCAAATAATTTGGCACGCAAAGTCCCAAGATCATTGCACTATTTGGAACTTTCGACAGTACATATTAAGAGTCTACATTTACAAAAACGCCGGAAATAAGGTCGAAATTTTTTGATTTTTTTAAACAAAGTATTTCTCGAACTGAAACAATTTTTTTTATTCATTGGCGAGACAAAAACGATGTTTTTTTTTATTGACGTAAAGTGCATCATCGATCGACGGTCATATTTCAAAAAAATTTCATCCTCTTGATGACTTTTTTCCATTTTAAAAAATTGTTTCAGTTCGACGAATCCGTATTTTTATTTGTTTAAAAAAAAAAGCGAATTTCGGCTTTTCTTCGGGCGTTCAGGAAAAGAAACTCAATTTCACGATGGTAATAATAAAATCTACGAGCCAAAGCGCGATCACCTTAAGAATTACAAAGTGACAGCATAATTATTAATTTACGAACGTTGGAAAAAAAGAAGAAAGGTAAAGAATACGACGGAACGCTCAACGATTTGGTCACTGGAATCTGTTTGGTTATCGTAGCGCGCGCGGAACAAAAACGAATATTGTCCCCGTTGCGTTTCTTGCCTCGCGAGATCTTTATCGTTCGTTCGAGTTTGGAAACATGGAATGTCACAAAAACAAGAAAAAGATCATACGGGCTTTATCTTTACACAGATCAAACTCGACGGAGGAAGGAAGGAGTTTTATAAGACGGACGATCGCGAACTGCCGCTGGCGAAAATAATTTTCTTTTCCACTCCCACAATTTGTGCAGTCACTCACGCGTATAACGATTTTTCATTTCTCACACGATTCACGTGCGATTGATTTGTTTGTGTGTTTGTTTTACTTTGTTTTTACCTAAATATCGTGTATCTCCTAACATCACATGCTCTGGATTAAACGAAATACGTGAGCTGCGCTGGAAAATCGTCGGATCATCATTTTTCAGGATAAATGTCCATATTTTGAGGATTAAAACGCGAAGAGCGTTTCGAAATTCCTCCGATTTTCCGGTGCAAAGCTGCAAAATCATTCGCCACGGAAATTGAATGCATATTTCACTTTCGGGTTAGGCCAATTACCTAAAATTTCATGAAAAATGTAATTACCAACAAAAAAAAAAGGTAAAGTAAACTCCGAATTTTTCTGCTGAAGAATGGAAAATAATTCACTAGTACTTCCCACGAAAAAGTGATTCGACGATTCATTTTAAAGGGAATTTCAATCTGAATCTGAATATTTGTGCTTTGTTCTAATGATTCTTCAAATTCAATTGCCATTTTTTTTTGTCGGAAGTAAATATCGATTATTTTAAGCTCCAATCGATTTTCCCATGTTTCTATAGCGAAACGTTGGATTAAATATTTAAAAAATTGTCAAATACTTGAATTGTATATATTAAGGCGTGCTTTTCTGTTGATTTTTTTGTCGGGTCGATCGAAAATTATGTAATGTTGGTGAATTCAGCTTATCACCTTAATTATTTTCGGTTTCTTGTATGAAACATGAAATATTGCTTTCATTCCTAGTATTTCCACGCGAATGCATACGTTAACGTTAACTTTAACATTAATTCTCGTAATAATTGTTATTAATGCGATTACGTTTCGATTACTACAGGATTGTCATTCTTTTGGATCTCGTATTTAATCGTTTGTTTGTTTTGTCATTTCCACGAATAAGAGACTATGAATACGCTGTCTCGCTTTTTTTATTTAGCACACACGCTACCCGCACTTATTAAAAACTCAAGCAACACACGATTGCGAAGAATTCTCTGTAAATTCGGCCATTTTTTTCGATCATCTCAGATTTGCCCGATAATTGGTTATATGAATGTACGACTAAGCGACGATGAAAGTAAATTTTTTCACATTTTTTAATCCAATATTTTAGAAAATACCGATTTTTATCCAAGTAAATACATTTCGGAAGGATGCAATTAGTGAAAATCAATATTTACACAATCGAAAAAAAAAAAAAAATTATTCCACCGTTTTTCGGTGAAAAATCGTTATTACCGGAAGGGAAAGATTATTTCGAATGTTCCTTGCAAATGTTCTTTTTTCAGTATCTCCGAAATTTCCTTCAAAAAAATGGTAGTTTCTAAAATAGTGTCGAAAAAAATATGAAAAAATTTTCATGGACTATTTTTCAGTCGTACTTCGATTTAATCTGGGACGTTCGAGCAAAAAGTTCCAGAACTGACAGAGAATGCCTCTTTCAATGCAGTAGAACTAGGTAAACAGAAGAAAAAAAAAAAAAAGTTTCCTCCATTCGCGGGAAGATGTCTTTGGAGAATTTTGAATGATTCGTCGTCGGCTTGCCATTGCATTTTCTCTCTCTTGCGCGCTTTCGATATTCCATTATTATCGATTGCTCTCTCAGAGTGCATCACTAATCGACTGACCGGAAATCCGCACCGCAAAATAAACCCAGGCATTCGAATTCTCTCGCAAATAATTGTGTGCAAATCTCCCAACGTATTTCCGATCGCTCGTCCCTCGACCTTTCTTTCGTCAAGGATCTCAAAAATTGCGTTCGAGTCACGAGGCATTTGCACCCCAGTAAAATCAATAATCAATATCATCAGCATGCCACGTTTTTCCTTCTTTTATTTTCTTTTATAATTCCACTGTTGGTCCGACAGACTCGCGATGTTTCATCGCCTGTCACGATTACGATTTTGTTTGTTTGTTTTTTCTACCGATTTCTCGCCACGATCAAGCGAATCGAGCGAAGCGTTGACTGGTTGTCACGAGTGACTAAGTTAAAATACGATCGACTCCTTTTCCGGCGTCGAACTTTAGCGCTTTTCCTTCGTTTCTTCATTTCGATTGTTGTTGTTGTTTATACAATTAATAAAAACTAAGCCTATTTGGGATCTCGTTTAATATCGAAAGCCAACGGAGAGCAGGTTAAATCTCCGAGGCTCGTTAAGCTTAAGCTCTGGTCGGTAAGTACACGAATTCGCCGCGCTGCGACGAGAATACCACGCGATTTATCTTCGATTTATCTCGCGAATTGTCCTGTATTCCATCGGCGATTGTGCGAAAACACACTCGCGATTATTCGATTTTTAGGAGATTGTTCATTTTCGTTCTCTTTGGAAGCGAACGTAACGTAACGTTAAGTACACAATGCCGAGTCCCGAGCGCTGATCCCGGGCTAAGTCGCGTAATCGACTTTGTCCCAAGTTAGCGTGAGATCCGACGAAAGCTTGAAATCCGTGTCCTCCATGCTGAAGAGATCGAAGGGATCCTGGCTGTTGGCCAAGAGAGGATCGTATATATCGTTTACGGTTGACTGGACCGACTGCGGCGAGGAGTGATGATTACTGGAGATGCTGGAGGTCAGAGCCGGCGGAGACTGCGGCATCAACGAGTCCAGCCAATCCGGGTCGTCCATGTCCATCGGCATCTCGCCGATGTCCATCAACTCCTGAGGGGCTTCCATTTTCACGCCCAAATCGCTGTCCAGCTGGCTGAAGTCCATTGTGTCCAGGGACTCGAGATCCAGACCCAATTCTTGGCACAAAAGAGACTGCAACAAAACAGACTATTCAGTTACGCGTGTGGAAAATCGTCGGTGTTTTGGGTCTAAAATCTTTTCTCAGGAACCGGAGTTTGCAAGATTTTTGCGCCGGCAAGGGAGGAAAATAAATGATGAACTTGTTGGTATGAAAATTTTTCGAATGTACATTTTAAGAGTTCTTCGCTGCTTTTTCGAAAATGGCATTTTTTATGTTTGCTTAAGACTCAGAGGGCGCAGATTTTTTTGTCGACGAAAGAAAATAAAAAAAAAAAAAAAATTGACTCTATGTAAAAGTGCATTTACCTTGAGATCGAGATTGCCATTGTCAGAAGAGGTGACTTCCTGCGGCGGCTGAGGATCAGGCGATCCTTGCTGAACCGATTGAGGACTCAGTAACATCGACGCATCGAGTTCGACCTCCGAACTCAGCAGGTCTGCCGTAAACGACGGTATTTCGTCCTGCTGTTGATGCTGCTGTTGCTGCTGCTGTTGCAGAGCACTCGGCAATTGCACAGCGAAAGTGGCTAGAGGCAAAGGAGGCGGCGGAGGAGGCGGAGGAGCCGGCGGACTCGGACATCCGCTTTGCGTGACGTCCATCGCCATGGGGCTGACGGGACTTATGGGACTAGCGGCAGCGAAAACGAGAGATTGCGTCGGGCTGTCAGCGGGCGACGTGAAAACGAGATTTTGGGCAATCTGTCGATTTGGCGTCGTCGGCGTCGTCGGATCGGCGGCACTCGGCGGAAGTTCGCCATTTTTAATCAGTATCTCCAAAACGTCGTCGAGAACCTGACTCTTCACGTGGTTTTTCGGCACTGGCTCTATCTTGACCTGGCATCGAAAAAAAAAAATATATATATTAATGATAATGCTAATGTGTTTATAATTATTTTTGAATTTTTATTTGAAAATGGAAGGAAGTTTTTGTGATATTTCGTTGCTGTCTATTTTAATTGGTTTATAAATGACTTGATATTGTTATCTGTGATTGGAATATCTTACGAAGATTGGGAAGAATATGGCACCATTTTTGTAGAAATTAATTGAATGACATTTTAATTACAAGTGTCCTATTTCAGAAAAATTTGCATTATTAATTTGTTAAAAAAACGACAAATCCTGACGAGTGCTCTAATTTTAAAAAACCCCATTTAATCGGAACAATTCGTTTTTTTGCTTGCCGCGGACATACTTTCGGAATAATAATAACGTAATTTCAACTGACCTTTAACAATTTGGCAGCTTCATCGTACTGCGGCGGCGGAGGTTTGATGTCCTCGACGACGGTCACCGTTTGCTGTTGTTGCTGCTGTTGTTGCTGTTGTTGTTGGGCCTGCGCCTGAGCGACGAGAGCCCCCAACAACGAGCCGTTCAATTTCGTGGGTTTCGCGAGGTTGAGGACAATCGCGGCTGGCAATTGAACGGTCGCGTTGTTTTTCACCTGATTTTTCTTGTTGTTTATCGCGGTGAGGGTCGCGGAGTCAAGAATAGTCGCGTTGTTCGGCTGAGCCTGAAGATAAGCAGCGAGGCTCGCTTTCGCGTTGAGCTGTTGAAAGGCCGCGTGCTGCTGTTGTTGGGCAATCTGCTGAGCCTGCTGTTGATTCTGTTGATTCTGCGCTTGTTGCTGTTGCTGTTGCGCCTGTTGCGCCTGCTGTTGTTGCTGTTGTTGTTGCTGCAGATGCTGCAACTGTTGCAGATGAAGTGCCAATTGCTGCTGTTGCATTTTGTTCTGTATGTGCTGTTGAAGCACCAATTTTTCTGCGCGCACTGTCGCCGGCTGCGTTTGACGTATTTGCTGGAGTTGCTGCTGCGATTTGTAAAGTTCCCTCTGCAGTTCATCGATCCTCTTGCGCTGCTCTTTGATAATGTCGTCACCTGATGAAAAGATTCATCGTCACGTTGGAAACACAGTCGAAATGGGTATCGAAGACAATATTTTTCCAAGCTTCAACTTTGCGGAATTTCAAAATTTGAATTCTTTGAAATTGCAGATTCGTGGCATGATTATGAAAATCACAAATCCTCTCAAAATGTACATTTTTTTATATTTAACTTTTTTTCTTTCACTGCAATTCCGTTCAATTTTTTGTTGGATTGTGTACATATTTCTCAAAAGATTTTTTTTTTAATGGAGCAAAAATGCTATTGATATATATTTTTTTCTTAGTTTAATTACAATTATTTCGTACCTGGTGGACTGGACGGGTCATCGTGTTCGCTGCCGTGAGGTGAATCCATTCTTGGGCTGTTGGGTTCGTCTTTGACCGGCGAACCAGGACTTTTAGCGTGCGAACTCGAGTCGTCGGAAGTTATCGGCCCAGGCGTGTCCATCAGAATGTGGCCCATGTGGGTTACGTGGGGTCCGTTAGAATTGGACGTCGAATTGTTACTCGACGATTCCGTGAAGGGTTTCAAACGCTCAATAAGCTGTGGCTTCGAGCCGGAGACTGGCAAATTTCGGCGTTTCAATTCCACTTTTAGATCACTCACTTGAAAAACAAAACAAAAATACAAATTATATTTTCCTGCCGGAGATAAATTATACTCACGAGTATAATTAAGGGGTAAAAAAAACTTAAAAAAATTTTTTTTTTTCGTATTTTATACCTTCTAGAATATCATTTTCAGGGGATAGTGTATAAATCGCCTGCATTTTATTATTTTCGTACCAAAAAATGATTTTACACAGTCCATTTATGAATGAATATACGCTTCGAGTCTAAAAATCATTGGATCAAATAATAAATTTGAAAAAAAAAAATTTCGGAGCACAGACCTCAAAATAATTGCCAATACCTTTCATATCCTCGAGTTTGCCGAGTGGCCTTAAGGGTGGCTGTTCCGATGGATTGTTGGAAGAATTTGAAGGCGCCGGACTCGGTGCATTGGCACTTCCGCCGCTGACGCTTCCGGCATCGCTGGCTCCGCTGCTCGTCAGGGAAAATGGTTTTTGGGCGGCCGGAAGAATAATTTGGGGATACTGAAAAGCACGAATGCATTAAAAAAAAAGGCTCGTTTATCACGTAAATTATTTTCCTCGTTTTAAATGTTTGCAGGAATATATTTCTATTTTTTTTACTTTTCGGACAGTTAGTGGTGTGTTAATGGAAAAAATCATGTATACTTCGGGAGAATCCCGAAAATCATTCAATCAAGATTTATCGTAAGATGATGTAATGATGGGAATCAACGAGAGTGCCACAGAAATGTGCTTCGTTTTGTTTTGATTTATTTTTTATTTTTTGATAAGGAGTAAAAAATAAATAGAAATGAGAAGAGATGTGATAATTAGCGAAATCGCTAGTACCTTGTGCTGCAATTCGAGCTGCCACTGAAGGAAGAGCTGCTGCTGGTGCAAGAGCAGCTCGTATTTGGTCTCGCCGGACGGCGCCGAGCCGAGACCGGAAGTTGTAGACGACACCGACGTCTTTTGCGCGTTTGGAGGACCCTGGCAACAGTTATACCGTTAGTAATTAGTCATTAGTTGCATCGGTTACATCCACCTCGTCACAAAGCTCGCGTTCGATTACTGGGGTCAGGATAACGGGCAGGACTGGGCGCACTGAGAGAAGAATATTGAAAAAAAAATCATGCATTGCAATCTCTGCTCGTGTGGATCTAAAATTTTGGCCGACTCTCGATCTCGTTTCACGCTTAATTTTTTCCTCGTCGCTCGCTTTCCTCATTTCTCGAGTATTTTCGGTTGTGGACAATTTTCATTACACAACATATTTCCGTTTGTCGCTGGTGCTTAACACAATCTCACTGTGTTGTGCATAGTATCTCGATAAGCCGATTGGAATTGTCGGTGAGAGGTGAGGCGAATAGCAGTTACGTGGACGATCACTGAGCGCCGGTAATTCCCCCACCACGCTCCATTTCAAGTGCAATTAGCGCTCGAATTACTCAGTGCTAACGAGGTGAGCTCGCGGGCCTGAGGCCCCGGATCGCGAGAGTTAATCACTCGATACGATCTTGTGTGCTTCTCGAGTTCTGCTCTGCTCTCTCGGCGAGGCTCGCCAGGATGAGAGAGAGTGTATGGGGCAAAGCAGAGTCACGAGATTCACGGGCCATTTTATTTATTTATTTTCTCTTAGTCGAATCGTCGCCCTGCCAGAATCTTAACACTGACCACAAGTTGGAAAATCACATGTAGTCAGACACATGGAATTCGGTCTGCATACATTTTATAACTGTTTATGGAGTTTCGAAGTAGGTTTTAGTCTCGAGCTCTCGGATTTATCCCCGATTTTTTACGTTACTTTTTCATCTTTCAGAAGCAGAAATTTTTATCAGATTTTTTTCGAACGATTTATATATGATTATTCATGATAAATGTAAGGCCGGAAATGAAGAAACGTGACGAATTTGAGAAATTCTCTACCAGATATCAATATTCTTATCTTATATTGTATGTCATATGAACATATATCGGAGGACGTTAGAGAATTTTTTTAAGTTTAGAAATTGATCGACAATAAAACCATGGATTACCAGCTATCAGGTTTAATTTGATGCAATTCGTTCACTATCGAACAACCAAAAATTTCGAAATATAGTCAAGAATTTTCAAGAATTCTTTCAAATCTTTCCAGTACGGCCGACAGTGTATCTTTAAACCGTGCTCAATCTCCTCCGTGGGAATATAAAACCGATAAACCAATTATCTATTTTGTCGGTAAGGGTACGACGTAGCGTATGCGGGCGAAGCGCTCCGCCGATTCGCCATCTAGCGGCGCCGCCTCGAACTACTCATCTATCTCTCTCACTATCATTCGGATTACAGTGTTCGTTACAATTTTACGGGAAAATACGCTCAGTACTAGCAAAACAAGCTTGATTTTCTGGTTTGTCTGCCACTCGATGTTTTTATAAGCAAACATAAATACCCAATAAGGGATAGGTTTTTTTATTTATTGAATAACCCAACTTTCCACGGTCCATTTTTGTGTTTTCATTTTACCTCCCGTATCTTGATATGCGTTTTTGTTTGAATTCGTTGAAAATCCTTACCTTGTACTCGTGAAATTTGATGGTACGGGTTTTGGGTTGACTCTTTGTCTTGGACTTCTTCCGGTTCTTGTCCTTGCCCGGTGCGTCGCTTCGTTGGCAATTGGTATTGGCAATCGGGCTCGGTTGAGGTCTCGGCGTAATGGCTGCGGGTGGTGGACCCGGTGGCGAAGCTATCGATATATTCGACAGTGGACTCAGGCTCGAGGTCGTCGAGCCCAGAGACATTGGACTAGGCGCCGGTGCCAACGGCAGGAGCGTAGCTGTTGGACCGTTCGTCTGACTCGCCTGTTAATAAATAAAACGAAGCACTGCATTATCGTCCGGCGTTTGGATATTTCAGAAAAGCTGGTGAGCCGTTACAGCAGCGCAGTCATAGGTTCGCGAACGACCTATAGACCTCGATCTTACCACTTTGGCAACGACTACTCTCGGCTAACTCGGCTCGGTACGAGTCTACAATCTCTTTGCCTTAGAAGGTTTTCACCTTCTACGATAGCGCAACAGTTGTAGGCCGATAATCAAAAACCCGTCCCGATTTAACCCGTCGTTAATTGCGCTATAAGCATTCTTCTCACACTGCGATTTTTCTTTAAGTACGCGCGTGATTCACACTTATCGATCATTACTCTGTCAATATTCTGGGCCGATCGGCAATCGTTTCTGCTGCACATTGATTTTTCAAACGGAATCAGAGATTAAAATTCGCATCGAGAATGACACTTTGGATCATGAATCGAGAAGTTCTCTCTATAGTGAAGAAAAAACTTGCAGCTAATTCGATAAAATTTCAATGATCGTTGAAATAAATCGGCAAATCTAATAACCTAAAAATTTCCTATGATTGCGAAAAAAATTATCGCACTTGAATCGTCACACTGCAAATACCGATCGGCCAAAAGAATGATCAAAGCTGATAAATTTAATTGCGGAGAGAGCGTGTACAAGATTCCAGCAAAATTGCTGAAAGCGCAAAAAAATGAGTGGACAGTTTACTTTGCATTTTGGTGAAGAAGGAAAGAATGTACAAGACTCGCGTGGATTCGGGCTAATGAGAAGAATATTATCGCGAGATTTTGATAGCGAAGCGGAGAGAAGAGCGAACCGAAACTTCAGGAGTATCGTCAATTAATTTTAACGAGCTCTCGGAATTATTTTGTTCACCTGACTGGACGCGTGTTGCTGGCTCTGAAGCTGAACACGTTGCTGACTAAGTTGCGGACTCGTCTGTTGTTGTTGTTGTTGCTGTTGTTGCTGCTGATTGCCAACTACGGAATTGCAGAGTTCGGCGAATGTTTGTATCGTGGGTTCCGTAGCGGCTTGCTGGAATACCGGCGACGTTGACGAGACTACGACGGCACCGCCCGTCGTTGGAATACTCAGGGACACCGTGACTATTCCCGCGGACGCCGCCGCTGTTTCCAGGACATCCGGACGCTGCGATGTCTCCAGGGGAGGCGACGGAGCGCCCTCCGAACTCTGGGAATCATCCTCGAAGGTGATGTAGTGGTCCGGTGGTTGAGGCTTCGTCACCTGACCCTCGCACGTCGCCTTGAAGGGAATGTGACCCTCTGAAGATAACAAAACACGTAATTTCAATTATTTATTTAATCATTTTCCAAAGGGTAAACAAAAAAAGTCCCAAAATGCCAGAAGAAGGCCCTGACATATTGAAATAAAAAAAAAAAATCAAACAATTATGACCGTCCAATTCGTTTTCGCAGTGGAATTCGTTATAATCTATTTTATGCCACTCAGTGCGAGAAGTGCGACTTCTCGCACGGGAAGCGAATACAGGCGCGTTAGAAGTAGCAATTGGTCATAACGGTTTTTAGATGTTAATAATAAAGATAAAAAACGCAGTTCCATGTACAGCCAAAACTTGGTCGCATGTTCGGTAATTAGGACATCAACTTTAACGATGAAGCTGAAGTGCTACACGGTGTTTGGATGCTAATCTGCATTTTTGTGGTTGACTTGTAGGCACGCGACCCTCGATCACCTTCACGAGACGTCGGGACCCAGTTGAGTTAATGACTTCACTCGCAGTGAAGGCATATTTTTTCAACCGGAGAAATTTAAACGCGACTTGTCCCGTTGAGGTGGACATATTAGAGAGTCAGGATAGAGAAGCGTGGCTCACCTTTGACCGCCCTCTCGATGGGCTCCTCCGTGTGTAGAATGTTCTTCTGTATGAGCTCGAGGGGACCGGGTCGATGACTCAGTTGATCGTTGAGTTGGTCGGCGAGTCTCGCCTTCTTCAGCATACGCTGCCTCTCCGCGAGGCTCGGGTCCACGTGGCCAACGTCTTCCAGTATGTGTTGTCTCACAAGCTCATCGCGTCCCGGCCGCTGCTGAATCTTCGCTTTCAACAGGTCACCGGTCTTCGCTCGTTCCAACTGTTTGCGTTGCTCGTGAAAGGCTGGAGGGGTTTTCAGGGCTGAAGATTTCAAGAACAGAAAATAAATGAATAGGGTTAAGCGGTCAATCAATACAATCAATCAGGGTTTGTCACTTTTGGCATAATTTATTGATCGACTAATTATAAAATTGCATTTGGAATTCAGTATGTGCGACGCTTAGGAATTACGCAAAAAATTCTATAATTAAAGTACTACAATTAGAAAAATCGGTAACTTGAAAAATTTTTTTTTTTTTTTTTCTAATTAACTGGATATATGTAAAGTTAGATTTTAAGGGGAAATAGTGCTACTTCCTCGTGATTTCTCTATGGCCAATTCCTCACTCCAAACATATTTCATTAATCACGCGAGTGTTCTAGCGACACATCCGTCTGCTCTAACCTGCCGCCGATTCCGAGTATCCGGAACATCAATTGCGGGGATAACGAGCCGAGTTCGAAGGCGAAACGGCGTTAAGCGCCGTTTGGCGCCCGACTCCTGAACGTCAACGTCAAAACGCTCGGTTTCAGTCCGGCGTGAACGATTTCTTCGCTTTTCCTTCCTTTCGTGCACATACCGCTCCATTTACTCCGCGGATAAATGATCCCGTGAATGCGTTCGACGCCGTGACACGCTCACGCATCACGCTTGAAACCCGCACTTCTGTGTCTCTCTCTCTTTCTCTCTCCTTTCTCTCCCCCTCTCTTCTTCTATGTTGTGATATTTCTCACTCTCTCACCTACTGAAAAATCGAGACCCCGAGATTTTTACGCCCAAAAAAATGTTAATTTAATTTTAAAAAAATATATATATATTTATATTGGAAATAAATAAACTGAGAAATTGATAACATTTTTGTTATCCAGGGAAAGGAAATTTTCGTTTATTGAAATAATTAAATGTTCGATAAACAATTTAAGTTATTTTTGAAAAATCTTTTTTTTTGCTTTTCCTTTCTCTTCTTCTACGTTGCCATATTTCTCACTCCTTCTATTCCAAGAGCATGCGAACTCTTGGCCACCGAAAATTTGAGTCGAGATATGAGCAGCCCAGACGCGTGCGATACGTTAGGGAAAATAATCCATGCGCACGTTGGAGCGCGGGTGGCGCAGCGAATGACATCATCGTCGACGTCGGGGCTCCGGGAAAATGTGTGAGATGCTTCGCTAAGAGCGACGACGTGCGGGATGAACCCGAGGCGCGAAGAGCCGTGTGCTATTCGTCATGGAAAATTATCTCTCCTATGCAACTCTCGGCGCCTCGTACCAAAATCTAAGTATCTGTCTAATTCACGAGGTCTTGTGTAGAATGGCATTATTGCAATTACGATAGTGACGACGGACGGAAAAATCGTGTTTTCGAAATTCGACTAAGTTTCACGTACTCAAAAAAAAAAAAAAAATCACTGCGATTTATGAGATCGAAGATTTTTTAATTTTTATTTTGCTGATAATCTCGGTATTAAAAATGGCGTATATTTAATTATGTTCACTCAATTTACATAAATTGAATATATTATATTACCGTCTTGATTTTTTTTTGGAACTTCATTAATTTATTATTGATTAAATTAATGGATAATTGGATATATTTAGTGAGCAATAATTTATCATTTTTCTTCGCTCTTTTGATTTTTCTTTTGGATCTTTATTAATTTATATATCATTTTGACTTATTCCTTGATTTTTTTAATTTAGTGAAAACAGAAAGAAAAAAAAATGTTTGTAATTATTGCGAAGAATATTTCTCAACATATTTAAATCCTTAGGAACCATATACAGTCGTATCATTAATTTGCATAATAGCAATAAGTAATTAATTATCACCCAGCATTTTTTTAAATACAACAATTTTATATTATTATTTTCGCGATTAAAAATAAAAATAAATTTTTTTAATGAAAATATGGATTTGCACGTTTTCAAAAAATGTATAAGCAACCGTAGCTCAATTATTTAGTCTACGTCAACGAATATATTCTTGTCTCTGGTGAAATGTTGGGAACACGTTGTTTTGTCTTTCGCGTGACTATCTGGAATAAATTGGCGATTAGGCCCGATCTTCTATTGCGAAAGCAGGTCGACGCTTGGATGCAATGTAAATGTTGGATTAATTCTGCTCGGTCACATTTCGGTCCACATTTACGCGTGTTCCGCCACGTGGAATCTTGTTTTCGTATAAATTTTGCGGGGCGCGCGCGTGTTGGAGAGATTTGATGCATCGGAACGGGCTGCGTCGTTATTGTCACGCATCTAATTCTGTGCAGTGTACATGCATCAGTAACGTCGGCGATTCGTGCGTAAGGACGCAGAGACGATGATGCAGCAGCTCATCATCTACGTGGCCGCGGAAAGCCGTGGCTCACGTGACGATTTTCGCTCTCGTGTCGTCACGGCACGCGTGAGGCTCACGCGTAATTGGGGCTACCCCGCCCGAGCTCTAGCGTCTCGCCAACTGGATGATATCGAGGGTGAAGAGGCCAATTCAAATTAAAGCTTCCGTTTATTCGATGTAAACACAATTCCCCGCGTTTTCCAAAATTCACAACCCACTTTCCACCCTTCGAATCACGTTTTCAACTTTTGTTTATTAAATTGATAACGAAAATAAATTGCAGCCATAATAATTCGATGGAATATTTGTCGACGTTTCATCAAAATATTTTCGGGAAGCGATTATATACATTTTTTTCAAATTAAATATTTAATAATTTCTTTTAATCACCTATTTTCATCTTTCGTTGAGAAAAAGCCTCTAAAAATTTTAATCGAATATTAAATTTAATTTTTGAACCTTTAAAAAATTTTTTTTTCGGCGCGAAATTATTATTAAAAAAATAAATCATTTAATACAGCTAATTAATTTTTTTTTCATTAAATTTCTCGAGCTGCTTTTTGAATTTTTTGATAATACAAGAAAAATGATATGTGTAAATTGTGTTACTTAAAATAAAGAAACATCCCCAAAAATGTAATTTTAATTTGGATCAATAGTTTGTGGCTTCTCGTAGCCCGAACGCTGGAAATAATAGAGTCCGCTGATTTATTTGATGTTTAAATTGATAATGAAAATAAATTGTAGCCATAATAATTCGATGGAATATTTGTCGACGTTTCATCAAAATATTTTCGGGAAGCGATTATATACATTTTTTCAAATTAAATATTTAATAATTTCTTTTAATCACCTATTTTCATCTTTCGTTGAGAAAAAGCCTCTAAGAATTTTAATCGAATATTAAATTTAATTTTTTAACCTTTAAAAAAAAATTTTTCGGTGCGAAATTATTATTTAAAAAATAAATCATTTGATACAGCTAATTAATTTTCTTTTTCATTCAATTTCTCGAGCTGCTTTTTGAATTTTTTTGATAATACAAGAAAAATGATATGTGTAAATTGTGTTACTTAAAATAAAGAAACATCCCCAGAAATGTAATTTTAATTTGGATCAATAGTTTGTGGCT
Organism: Clistopyga incitator; assembly: GCA_947507545.1. Classification (NCBI taxonomy): domain Eukaryota; kingdom Metazoa; phylum Arthropoda; class Insecta; order Hymenoptera; family Ichneumonidae; genus Clistopyga; species Clistopyga incitator. The sequence continues at coordinate 2,768,130 of OX382176.1, forward strand.
TCTCGTAGCCCGAACGCTGGAAATAATAGAGTCCGCTGATTTATTTGATGTAAGATTTAGCCTATTCGCCGTGTTTGTACTCGGTAGCATCCACCCTCGCAATTCTCGTCCCGACGAGGACAGACAGAGAAGGATTCACCATAATTCTGTTCTTGGACCCGGGCGCTGAGCTTGTCTCGTAGCTTTCGTCTTCGTCGTCTGAAGACGGCAGGTGTACGACACTTCGACTCTCGCTCTGTGCCAGTTAAAATTACAACCGCGCCGAGGAAAATGCTCGGCTAGTTTCTAGCTTAGCGTCCAACCCGCGAGGCTCATCGCTCCCTGTTATGCATATATCAAAAGTGCTTAGAGGATATCGCAGTTATGCGATGTACCCACTGGTGGTCGTGGTTACGCCCCCGCTTTGAGAGCCTCGCGGAGCGACAGTTCCGCAGTGCTTGCCACATTTTCTGGATTTTCTGTCCTCCGGACAATATCTTAGCATTTCTGTTACGAATAATGCGGAATTTTTTCTGAAAATTTCGACAAATTTTTTATTCATTGTAAATTAAATAGTCGTATAAAAATTCTGTGCCTTTATTTAAAAATTTCAAATTTACAGTATTTGAATATACAACAACAAACTCAATTAAGTCAATTATACTATATATTTCAATTAAATTATCTGCCTTGGATCATTTTTTTTTTCCGCACAATATCTTTGCGTTTCTGTTACGAATAATGAGGAATTTTTCCTGAAAATTTCGGCAAATTTTTTCATTCATTGTAAATTAAATAGTCGTATAAAAATTCTATGCCTTTATTTAAAATTTTCGAATTTACAGTTTTTGGATGTACAACAACAAAATAATTGACTGAATTTACGTTTAGCGTTATTAAAAAACATTTGCATGATTGTAAATGTCATTTCGGTACCAACCGACTCAATTAAGTCAATTATACTATATATTTCAATTAAATTATCTGCCTTGGGTAATTTTTTTTTCTTTTTCGCGCGTTAAATATGTAAACAAATGATTTTGTCGCGTTGCAATGTTCTGACAATTCAGAACGCCTGGTTTTGGGTACTGACCGGAACGAATTAGTCGGACCATCGTAAATTACCACCCTCCTCCCCCCCATCTTTCGGTCCACCGAGGATTCACGGAGAGATGTATAAAGCGGAGACTTAGAAGATGCTGGTGAGAGTAAAGGGCAAAAGGGAAAAAAGGAAGGAGAGGGAACCGGTATGTTGGCCAGCGCGTTAACCGAGCACTAATGTGCCCATTAACCGGTGGGTTGGCCTAACCCGGAAAGCTCACGAGGCATTTCCTAATTCAATTATAATTACACCGTCGCGAATTTCTAAATCAATTTAATTCGAGCTCGGCTCTCGTCTCTCTCTCTCTCTTTCTATTTTGACAGTTCGTAAAATTAATTGTATCGCAGTGAGCAACCTATAAATTGGTAGTGGGGGCGTTTTCGTGGCATCGAGTCCGAGTGTTTTGATTTATTGCGCACCGTTTGCCCGACGCGGAAATTTCATTACGAAATTTTCGACGTCTCGAGATCTGAGGATCTGCTAACGTAACACATATACGCCGTAAAAAAAAAATAAAAAAATAAAATGGTTTGAAATTGAGTGTCAATGTACTGGACACTTTTGTGGATCAGTTGGTATATGAAATTTGGTGTACAAGCGCGATGTTCAATTTATTTTTTGTACACTAATTTTGGTGATTAAAAAATTTTTTATTGTAAATGTACATATCATTTTTTTGATTTGATTTAAATTTATTGCAAAGAGCTTTCATTTCATATTAAATCACAATTGTAGATTTAATTTACGAGTTTAAGCATAAAAACTTGCAATTTAAATTGCACATTAAATTTCGTTGCTTTTTTAACAGTGTATTTTCGATATCTAGGATAGGAGTCACCGAGTGTCAACGAATTTATATCTACGCTTATAATATTGGAGAGTCATTGCAGGCTTTCCTCTGGAGTGCGATCATAAATTCGATAGACGCGACCTTATTTCTGACGGAGCTCGACTTCGAGAGAGCGAATCGGGAGCTGGAGCTGCGGAATTAATGGGACCGGCGAATTTCGGGGAAGTATAAATTGGCGGTTACTTTCCGTGCATTACTCTGCGGAAGTCGGTGACCGATATGGATCGTCAATTCGGCATTTATTTTCATTTTATTAAAGGAACATCGCCGGGGAACTCAAATTTTGCTCTTTACAAAACGAGAACAATTTCGTTATTTTTCGACTGTTTAGATTTATGCCACTAGTGTGATAAAAACGTTTTTCTGACGCATTCGTATACAATTTTATGCCACTAGTGCGAGAAGTGCGACTTCTCGCACGTTAAAGCGAAATTTTATGCCACGTTACGCACAGAGTGGCATAAAAATATTTAATTACCATTCTCGTTGGCCAGTTATATTTTCATGCGCACAAATATATATATATACCCACGATTTTCGACGAGGGGAAAGGGTTACACGCTCGACATCGAAGAATAAAGAGATAGCTTTTGGTCGGGCGAGGAAATATCGCGCGGTGGGTGCGTAAGATGCGCGTAAGCTATAAACGCGCGAAGGCGCGAGACCGACTACGCGGTAACAAGTCCGATATTTCAGGGTGTGACCCAAATAATTGGTGGATGCTGCGGGCTGGTCCACCGGCTCTCGCGCGGTTCCTGCCTTCAACGCTAGCGAATAAACACACTCGGATGGATGCGTATTGCAGACGCGTGCGTTTTCTCGCACTCAGCCACGTGTGTGTCACGCAGGCCTTCCCGAAGTGCATTAACACTTGGCAGCTCAGTGGCAAACGTGATGACTCGTTCTCGTAAGTCACTGACTTGCTCGCCATTTTTTTTCGTCGTTGCGTTAGATAATTTTGTTTGAAAGTTTTTTCAAATTCAGGCCTGATCATCACGTTGAACGGGATAACAAAAAGACGATTCTAATTAAACGGTCGAATTAGGGTCAAGAACGTCGATGTCGTACTAATTAATTGATATCCAATTAGATCGTCACCGTAATTACTGTAATTGTGGCAATGCATGAGCACTTTAAGGCGGAGCATTATTTGCTTTTTCGGATATGAGAATTATTTGTAAGTCGTAGGGAAATGATTTATTAATGTCTAATAAAACTAATAGAGTGAATTAGAATTCAGAACTTTTAGGCGGTGCTCAAATAGGAATGATAATAATAATAATAACAATTTTCGATCCGTGGAACTACCGGAAGTGGTGTTCGAAGTTAAAAGTTCAAAATAAATTAAGAACAGCCAACATCATTATTGTTATTTTTCAACATTAAAATAAACTTCCGCCAATGTTACAATTTAACCAAAATTTTCAACATGTTTATTACCTTGGCAACCGGTGAAAATTGCGCTGAATAACAGCGATATATATTCGCGGCACTTAAGGCGAGTTATCAAATAAATATGTTTGTGTATACTCACGTGGCATGATACCTTGCGCGACCAGCTGGTTGATGGGCCTCCTCAGCATCAACTTCACCTTCAGCGCTGTAACCCAGAAAAAAAATCGTATAATTAAAATCTTTTCTGGTCAAGCAATGAATTATATAATTAATTAAGGGTACAAAGTGACCTGAACGATCTATCTTAAATTTCTCAATGCAAGTTATTACATTTCCTGAATAAAGTATCTCGAGTTCCGATTCTTCTAAAATTTAATCTAATGTATTCAATGTAGGACTCTCAGACCTAACCTCAATTTTTGACTTTCCGGTTCTCCCGAACAAACCACTTTGAGTTTGAAAAAGCCGGAAGGTCCGTTTATTTCTGCCATGCCTCCGCACATTCCCTCAAAGTTTGAGCTTTATCCGCCGAGTAGTTCAGGAAATAATGGGTTTCAAAATTTTGAGGTGAGGGCTGCTCTCGGGGCATTCGCGCTTTTCGGACCCCACCTCAAATTTTTGAAACCTATTTTCTCCTAAACTACTCGACAGATATCGCTCAAATTTTGAGAGAACGTACAGAGAGATGGCACAAATGGGCTAAGCTTCTGGCTCCTCGAAACTCCAAGCCCTTTTTTTGGGAGAAGTGGAAAAGAAAAAAAAACGTAAGGTTAGGTGTCAGAGAAACAGACCTACAGACGTCTAACATTGGACGATGAACTTTCCAGCGATGTATAACTGATCAAGGCGTATTTTCAGGCTGCATTAAAAAATGAGAGACGCCCGAGAATAATAACTCGGCACGCAAAGCACCAGAAAACGTTTCAGGAAGTGTTTTCGTTGCGTTTCGTGCATATAATCTTCACCGGCGTCGCGGAGCTCGTCACGAGCGCGCAAATGCACGCATCGTTTGCGTCCGCGCCTGTATATTTCCCTCACCCTTTTTATTCTACTCGCTGCGACGATAATGATGCCGACGACGTGACTCTTACTCAAGTGTATATAAAGTCTATATATTTCGGCTTACCGTTGCACGCCGTTTCGCTGTCCCGGGCCAGCGAGTGGAAAAATAATAAAATCCGAGAGGTGTGCCCAACGTCGAGCTGCGCGGGAGATAAAGAGAGCTCTTAATTTTCGGGTAACGTAAGAAAGAGCCAAGTGCGCGAGATTTCGTGGCTTTTCTCCGCTCAAAGGACTCGGAGTATACGGCTCGTTAAAATCCGTAAGATCCGTTGGCCCTCGCTGCAAATCAACCGAGAGAGAGAGAGAGATGGAAAAAAAGAAAAACAGAAATGTTCCAATTTCGATATTTCGGTGTGGCCCTTTGCGCCCTACGAACCCAGTGCGACTCAACTCGAAGCTGCCACGACGCAATATCTCAGTGTGTATTCTATCTCCATTTCTTTTTTTTTTTTCGTTATATGTATAAAAAAGCCCCCAACGCTGAGATCAAAGTTGATCTCGGCAGCGAGAGAGATTGAGTCTGGTGGCCGCACGCGACTCCTCACCCGATTTTTTACGACATATGTGTTCAGTATTCAGATTTAAAATTAATACTCTCGCTGAGAAACATAAATTGTCGGATTAACCGAAAGAATGGTGACGTATGTTCATGGCCTTTTTACCGTGGAAAAAAATGGCGATTAATCGAAGCAATTGTTTTTGTTAAATTGAAGAATAATCATATTATTTTTGGGGTGGTACTTTTTTTGTTTTCTTACGATTTACGGAAACAGGAAATTCGGGAAATAAATGTGATGGAAAAATAAGTGAAAATTCGAGGCCCCTGAACCCGAAAAAGAGCATGAAAATATATATTGCCACCCGCAAAGTCTCGGCTCGAAGTACATGTCCAAAAATTCCAAAGCGCAGTTTCATCACGACTCCCCCCCCCGAAATTCTCCGTCTTATATTTCTCCTCTCGACTCTACCTCTTTCCAAACTTCTTCCACAGGAGAGCCAATTAATTCAAGAAATGTATGGAGTCGAAGGTCGAGTCCGAGTGCGAGTAGAGTAATACACCGGAGTGCAGTATTTTTTCCCCGTGAACCATTTGCGAGTCACGCGTGTTCTCCATTACATGTATGTATGTATATATGGGACATTCCACGTGGTTTCGATCCTCGATCTTTCCGATTGGGTCCACAATTTTTTACGACGTCGACATAACTCCCAAAAACCCAAATTTTAAGCTAAGCAATTTTTTTCACTCATTTTCAGTGCAGTCTCAAAAAATCCCAAAAATCCCGAAGTATCTTAATAAATATTTTCAAATTCAAGTCTTCCCCGAATTAAAAAAAAAAAAAAAAAAAAAAACAGTAAACCAAAAAAAAAAAAAAATCTAGAAAAAAATGCAGCCTCCCTCTGAGCCTCGGAGCAGAAGCATAAAAAATCAGCGTGCAGATCGGAGGGTCAGGGGGTCAGGTCGAATTGCCGTGGATTGGCCCATACATAAATGCGAAATGTGCAGTACGTGAATTTGTGTATAAAGGACTGCAAAATTCGCAGCACTCTCGATGCTGCGGAGAGGGAAGCGAAAAGGAAGCTCCTTCTTCGTGGTTGTCGTCCGGTTGGGGACCGGGGTCTTACAGACCCGCGCGCACCGGTTACAAATTAACACACAAAGGGTACCGTGGATATAAATAAATACACGCGGCGGCGGTGGCGGCGAAGTAGCAGCAGCAGCAGCAGCAGCAACAAGCAGCCAAGTCCTCTTCAGCAAGCGAGCAGCGAGGATTGCATAAATTTCAAAGCCAAAAACAAAACCAATCGAATCGGAGCGCAATCTGAATTCAAAGCAGCAGAAAGGATCGAGCGAAGAGCCAGCAAACAGAAAGAGCAGCTCTGTGCGCTGCAGAGGCGAAATACCTGAGGACCACTTCGAGTTCCACCTCTCCTCTCTCTCTCTCTCTCTCTCTCTCTCTTTCTCTCTTTCTCCTTTCCCCTTCTCCGTTCTTCGTGTCGTCTCGTTTTTCTTATCTATCTTCTTATTCCTTTTGCTTTCTCTCTCTCTCCCTCTCTCTTTCTTCTTCACCCGGCTGTTGGCGAACCCTGAAGAGTTTCCTCGTGCTCGCGTTGCGTGGGACGAGATGCTACTGCGTTCGCAACCGCTTCACTACAGACGGGAGCACGACAGCGGCTCTAAACCGTGGCGAGTAGAGACTAAGATCGTCTCTCTCTCCCTCTCTCTCTCTCTCTCTCTCTCTCTCTCTCTCTCTCTCTCTCTCTTTCTCTCCATTTTCTCCCTTTCTCATTCTGGTCCCGAGCTCTCTCTCTCTCTCTCTCTCTCTCTCTCTCTCTTTCGCACTTTCACCCTCGGCGACTCTATTTATCGCCTCCTCGCGTTCCTCAAACTCGAACCCGCTGTCTTCGTCTCGGTTTCCGTCGCTTCCGCGACTCGCGTGCCAGTTTTCACGCACAATTTGACACGGCTCGGGTATCGAGGGCCCACGGTATGCGTGGATCATTCAGAGATCTGGATTACGATGTCAGCGATCGAGTCGCGTTTTGTGGGAGAAAAGGAATTATTGAAATTTTGAAATTGTTTTACTAATTAAGAAAATATAAAGAAAAATATTTCGAAAAATAAGGATGTAGCAGTTTCTAGAAGTTCAAGTCGTGAGATTCATTTTGTGGCCATACGATAATTCACAGGATTTTTTCCCTCATCTTTGAACCTCAATCTTACATCCCTAAGCACTTATACTAGGTTTTGGGCACTTTTCTAGCCTGAAAATTTAAATTTCCATTCAGTCAGCTAAGAGTCCGAAGACTAATTTTCTCGCCAAACGATAATTCCCACGATTTTTTATTTCCTCATCTTTCCGCCCCATTCTTACATCTCCGAGCACTTATACTAGCTCCTGGATTGTCCAGCGTGCAAAAAAAAAAGAAAGAAAAGTTCTAAATGGTCGTTGAGATTGGTGAGGCGCTATCTCTTCGTGTAGCGCGGGATCGGCATTATCGTTATCAGGATAGCGAAGGTACGAAACTACGAAACAAGTTTGGATTAGTTAGGATCGTCGGCGGCGGCGGCGGCGTCGTATAATACACACGTGGGGATAGTAGCTCTTACTACCGTGTTCCGCGTCTTCGTTTCAATGTAAAAATCGCGACCGGCAAATGGAACACGAGGAGAAGGCGGCGAAGATTGAGAATGAGAGCCAGGGAGAATAACGGAATGAGATGGGATAAAGTGGGAAGATAGGAATAAAGGAAAAGCGAGGGAGAGCGTACGGCTAACGTAATTCCCATGATAGGAAAGTAGCAGCGGCTTTGGTCCAGAGAGAAGACAGATGCTAACGACCACAGGCGGTACGAACTAACTCGAGTATCGCACAAATGCCAGCGTACGAGCGCGGGCAAGCAAAACTCGGGGTAAAGGAGCAGCGGAGAGGCTTCGAGAGGATTGAGGTGAAACTTGAAGCCCACCACCGCCGAGCTTGAAACGTCCGCTCGGCGCACGTGCGCATTGCCCGGGATTACATTTTATAACTGCGGCGGAGAGTTGGTTGGGCCGCCTACAACTCGTTTGCTCTTCGCTGGAGAAAATTGGAGGCGAAATTCAATTCCATGGAGTAAATATATATTTAAAGAAGGAAGAATGAAAAAAACTAAAGAAAAAAACGGGAACGATATTGTGCGTCGTTAAAAAAAGAGTTCTTGTTAATCTTCTTGAATCTTCTTACCGAAAGTAATCGGTAAGAAAAAGTGACGTACACCAAATGCCGATGAATCAAACAACATTCAGTTGGATTAAACAAATTTCATTGGGAACAAACTACATTAGGTTGGAATAAACTGCACTCAGTTGGGTCCAATTACATTCAGTTGGATGAAACTACATTGAGCTGGAAAAAAACTGCATTCAGTTGGATGAAACTACATTAAGCTGGATAAAACTGCATTCAGTTGGAAGCAACTATCTTCAGTTGAATGAAACTACATGAAGCTGGATAAAACTACATCCAGTTGGAAGCAACAACCTTCAGTTGAATGAAACTACATTCAACTGGATAAAACTACATTCAGTTGGAAGCAACTATCTTCAGTTGAATGAAACTACATTCAGCTGGATAAAACTACATTCAGTTGGAAGCAACCATCTTCAGTTGAATGAAACTACATTCAACTGGAATTGTAAACAGTCAACTAACACAAAATTCAGTTCTATCGAACATCGAATTCAGTTGTTCACGTAAAATTCAATTGGTTTAAAGAAAACAGTTGTTTTTTCCCCCTCTTTCCCGGTGTGTGTTTGAACGCTGCATTATCGCTGGTTATCTCGAGCTAATTCCTCGTGTAACCCGTATTATAAATGACGCAACGATTTCGGAATATGCGTATAAACACAGTGGTTCGAGTAGGCGGTACAAACGCCTACCGCGTTGAGCTTCGAGGAACGTGCGGGAAAGATGGATGACGATTATCCCCCTCCGGCTAATTAAAGATTTTACCGCACACGCGAATATAAAGCCGAACACTTGCACGCACACAGCCGCAAATTCATCGCACCGCGAGGCTCCTACGTGCATACACACTTACGCAAGACTGTTAGCTGGAATCTCAAGCATCGTGTACGTCGAGCGTCCGAACCGGTACGAAGATTTTTCGTCGCCAGTGGTAACAAAATTTTTCGGATCGTCTTTGACATTTTTTTGTTTTCTTTTGTTTTTTTTTTTTCGAGTTCTTCGGGGTCCGAACCGCATAATTCGAACGTTTTGCGGGACATAACGCATTCTTGAAAACTCTCGGGTCTTCCAAAGACACACGCGAACGGAAAAAGTACTATGAGTCAAGTCCTTCCTTCTTCTCGAGACACTTTGAGTGAAAAACATCGAATTGCGTTATAATTGAGTGAGGCGTTAATTGTGGCGAAGCTACGAAGTAAAGCGAATGTTGTTTCCAATGGCGTGTAGTTGTATCCAATTGAATGTAGTTTCACCCAACTGCGTGTAGTTGTACCCAATTAAATGCAGTTTCATCCAGCTTTGATGTAGTTTTATCCAACTGAATGTAGTTTCGTCGAATTGGATGTAGTTTTATCCAACTGAGTAGTAACAACATTTTTCGGATCGTCTTTGACACTTTTTATGTTTGGCTTTGTGTATATATATATTGTTTCCGGGTTCTTCGGAGTCTGAACCGAATAATTCGAACGTCCTGGGTGACATAACGCATTCTTGAAAACTCTCGGGTCTCCCGAAGACACAAGCAAGCGGAAAAAGTGCGTTGAGAGATGTCCTTCGGTCTTCGCGAGACACTTTGAGTGAAACATATTGAATAGCGTTATAATTGAGTGAGGCGTCAAGCGTGGCGAAGTTATTATACAGCGTGAACGACCGACGAGGAGACCCCGAGCCGTGAAATTCGTTTCCGAGTCACTTGAAGCGCTCGTTTTACGAGTAGCCGAAGAGAATTCCTCGTTAGCTCGACATCAGCATCTTGCATTGAGATTTTCGGGTATTAGGAACTACAGATTCGAAGGGCGTGCCCAAATAAATCAGCCGAATCGAGGAATTTATTTTCCGTGACGTTTGAAAAGTGTCCGCAGCTTCCGGAAGCGAAAGAATGTGTCGAAGGAAACATGCGAAGAAGCCAAGGACCGCGGGATAAACGAGGTTCTGGTCCGTATCCCATAAATTCATGGTCCGGAGGCGAAACGCCGTGGAGCCACCAATTTGACCCCAATTTGCGCTATTTAACCTCACTATTTATCTCGCCGACGCGGGACGACGAATGTGGATGTAAACGCGTTCTTCAAGGTATATCAACGGCAGCGGACACGCGAAAGTGCTAAGTGAGGGAGGAGATTTGCGAGCGTTCGCCAAACACGCGAGAGAGAAAGAGAGAGAGATTATGCGCATGATACTATATATACGAACATATATGAAGTGCTGGTATCAAGAAATTTGATACCAGGTTCGGTTGAGTTTCAGTTGGTTATATCTCAGTCGGTGAAGTTTCCGATTGTTTGATTATCAATTGGTTGAGATTCAATTGGTAGATTTTCGGTTGGATGACTTTCAACTGGCAGGGCTCCAGTTTGATGATTTCCAATTGGTCGGTTGAGTTACAGTTGAACAAAAACGATGAAAGTCGCCAAAATGGAAGATTCATCCGTATTAACTCGACAATTCTATCTGTTGATTGACATATTGATTCTATTACCAACTGTTCGGTCAACTGTCACCAGCTTGACAGTTGGTTGTCTCCCCGCAATCTTAACTGTGAAAACCTCTTGACAGTGCTTACGACAATTGTTTCGAGGACACTCGATTAAACTTGGCTCGGAACAATTATTTCAAACCGGAAGTCCCGATCTCGTTTCTCGTAAAGTGCCACAAAGAGGAAAATGAACACGCTCATTATATATATATATATATATCCATTTCTAATAAATATAAAGAGAGAGAGAGAGAGAGAAGGTGAAAGTACCGAAGTACTATATGGCACCCGATGGTGGTGCCCTCACCGCGGCCACCACCAGACGTGGATGTAAGACGCTCGTGGTGTCTATTTCTGGTTTACTATACGTGAAACACAGGAGAGGACTCAAATTGCTTGGTGTAAGAGAGGAACGCTCTCTCTCTCTGTGGGAGGAGGAAAGATGGGCGGTTGGGTTGGGGCACACACGAAATAGAAAGACGGACGCCGCATAAGACACATTTACACAACCGGGCAGTGTCGCGCGGGGGTGATCCAATAATACAGAGCTTTGGGTATAAATAAAGCCTCGTGGACCCGGAGATCTCGAGACTCGACTATTTCTTGTTCTCTTTCACTCCGCTTCTCTTTTTCTCTCTCTCTCTCTCTCTCTTTCTCTTTCTCGTTTTCTTGACTTGTGTCCTCCTGCTCCTCTTCTCACTTATCTTTCTCTCATTCTCTCTCAAAGCTCTCGCACGTATTCTACGTTTCTATATATTTATCTATGTGCTTTCTCTCTCTCTCTCTCTTTCTTTTGCTTTGCCTGTTGGTTCGTACGGTTCGGTCCATCTCCAGTGGAATAGCCGCATTCTGCCATCGTTCCACAATCCCATCAACGCGTAATCCGCTTGCGAGCACGCACCATGAAGAAGAGGATGGAATGAAAAAGAAACAGTCCGACAGCTGACTAGAGACTCTCGCGCGACACTTTCGAAATAGACTCTCTTTCTCTCTCTCTCTCTTTCTCTCTCTGGCGGGGGAAAAAAACATTTCCTCGCTGGATATTCGTTATTTATTTTCATCTCTACCCAAGAGAGAGAGAGAGAGGGACTAGACGAAGAGCATATAATACTCTGGTTTTTATTTTGCCATGGACGATTTCGAGGAGCTTTTATACGCTAAGAGGGCCTGGAGAAGACGTAGGGCGGTAATTATCGGGATCTTGTATCGCTATCCGATGTCAGTCTCTGACTGATATTGCGTCAAGCGCACCCAGTGGATTCGTTTCTCTCAGCTGCGCTTTTCTTCTCATGGGTATACATAGAAATTACGTTTTCGGAATAGAGGATTGGTTCATTCGATTTTTATTTTATTTGGACATTCTTAAGTGTATCGAATTGCGGTGGAGTGAATGCAGTTGGATCCAGCTGCATTCAGGTGGTTCAAGCGATTTTCAGTTGGATCATGCCACATTCAGTTGGTTCAAACAACTTTCAGTTGGTTCAAACAACTCTCAGTTCCATCGAGCTACATTCAGTTGGTTCAAACAACTCTCAGTTGGATCGAGCTACATTCAATTGGGTCCACTTGTATTCGGTTGAATCAAACGACATCCTGCATCCAGTTGAATTTACCTTTTTCGTACAAAATGTCGTTTAATTAAATTTTATTTCGATTCGAACGTCTTTCATCCGCAAAGACTGACCGAAATTATGCATCTAAATTAATAACAATCATGTCGACGGTCTCGTGATGATTCATGAAGGATCTCTCGTGTATCTAAACATCAAAAAAATCCATCTTTATATATTGAAACCTCGAAATCGAAGGAAAGTGAATCTCGCGTCGAGTGAAAGAATCCTCGCCGAAAGTGTGTGTGTGTTTTTTTTTTTTCTGTCGGGAACAACGTCGTCGCGACGACAGTGCGCATTTCGCTTCTTCAAGAGGCCGATCGATTACAAAATCTCGGCGACAGCCGACAAGCCGCCGGTGTGGAGTGTTGCGAATCCTGTGGCCGGTGCCGACGGGATGTTGCGAAACGAGGGTTCGCCACGTCGTGGCCGTCGAGAGTTTTGTCCGCGTACGGATAGCGAACGACGGGACACATCAGAAGAAACACCTCCCACTTGGCGTACGCGCTCCTCGAACGTCCACGGTTTTTCATCGGCGAGGTTTTTCTGTCACTCTGTACGGAGTCATTGTAAAGTGGGCACGGATAAGGCGAGTCGTCCTCCCGGTCGTCTTTCCCTGTTGGTCTCTCTTCAGGTACGCGGACCGAACGACGAGGGGCGACCAACGTGCGCCAACGATTTCACGTGACACCCGCACCGGTGACCCACAAACGTTCTCCTCACTCGCGAGACTGAATGCCCCGCTAGATTGTGATTTATCGTAGCGGTGAAAGAGACTGCGGAGGGTCGAGTCGTGCTCCCAGTGGACCAACTTAACAGAGGCTCACACGAGCGCTCGTTCATTCTCCCGAAGAGTCATTGGTGGTGTTGTACTTTGGTCAACAGCTCGCCGAGTATTCACGAAGCGAGGACAATTTTTTTTTTTTCAATATTCAGAGAGAGAGAGAGAGGTAAGAATGTCAACGAGGTAACTCGTGAACGTTGAAATCATTTAGCGTCCGCCCGCAAAGTCCCGACAGTCGGTTACGCGATCGTGACATTCATTGGCAATAATTTCATTTGGCATTGTCGAGGTACATTGTGCGTGTTTGTGAACATAATTATGATGGGATAGCTTCGTTGATTAATCATTCCGGCGAACCGCGAGAACCGTGAATTATTGCTCTTCGTTAAATCTGTTCATAACTGTTGATGAACTGTCACTGTCAATTGATCGAATATCAGTCGTGTTATTTCAATAATTAATGCTTCTACGGCGTTGCAAATCTACCGGAGTAAAATACCACGATTACGAAACTCTACCGGAAGACGAGTCTACCGCGTTGGTATTCTTCAGCAAAACTCTACCGGAATACAAATCTACTTTGTTGTAACTCTACCACAATGAAACTCTACCGAAATGAAAATCTACCACCCCGAAATTCTACCAGAATCCAATTCCACTGTGTTGAAAATCTACCAAATGAAAAACTCTACAACGTTAAAAATCTCTTGGATTCCAACTCTACCCAATTACAACCCTCCAATCCTATAAAACAGAACGCACCTCATGTAGGAAATATTTGATACCAGGCGTGATACCAGAGGAAAAAAAAAAAATTCATAATTGAAGAACCTGGACTCGCAAGTTCAGGTAAACACGCTCGCAATTTGACGGCAGACTCTACACGATGTCGCGGCAATAGCAACGATGTACGACACGCTCGTTGCAGTCTTGCGGCTCGCGCAGAGCGCACCACCGAGTGCGTTAACAAGCTCCGCCCCCTTAAAGTGCGAGACCACGCCCTCTAATCGAAACGCAGTTACGCACTTTGTGACTCTGTATTAACGACGCTGAGGTGCGTAGGTGCACAGCGGAGCGCACAGAGTGGAAAAGGTAGTTGCGGAGTCGCGTCTCGCGCTCGTGACGTGGAAGGGGAATCGAGTATGAGGACACTCGTATGAGTGGGAGTTCGCGTACAGAGCGAACGGGGTATACACGGTAGCAAAGAGAGAGAGAGAGAGAGAGAGAGAGAGAGGGAAATCTCTCAGCGAGCTCTCCTCATGTACGTGTTAAATAAATGGATGTAATTAATAAACTGCCTCAAGATGTATTCACGCTCTTCCCTCTCTTTACATATTCATCATACTCGCGAAAATAATGATAACAATATTAATGAATTCTTGAAACGAATATAAGAAATGTAAGAAAAATATTCATGACCGGCAGCGGGGCATTCTAATCACGGACTTTATGATTTCGGTTTCTCTGGAGAAAAAGTCGCTCTTCAGGGTCCTTAAAATCGTTGGAGCGCGTGGGAGGGGAGACCGGGGCTTTTTGGGTTGGGGATAAATAAAAAATGTAAATTAAAGACATTATCTCCAATTTTGTTTAGATTGGATTTAAATGATCTTCTTTGGAAGATTGTAAAGAATTTTTTTATAAACAATTAAATGTCGAAATTAAATGTTGAGGTGGAAATTTAATCAATACTGCTCACATTTTTCATTTTCTTTTTTCTCTTTTTTTGGTTGTTATTAAAAATGTAAATTCTCTTGGTACTTTTGCTTTTAGTGGTTATTTGATTTTTTTAAATAAATAAAATAATAATAATAATTGCTGTGCAATAATTAAAAACATTGTGATAGGGAAAATTATCATTCATTTAGCCCCGGTCACCTCTGAATCCGAATATATTTTGATCGTTCCATCTTTTAGGTCCTACGGCACATATGGCCCTTCTTATTTTACTTCCTCAGTGAAATCGCGGGCGTTAACTCCGCCGCTCAGTATTTTTAATCTCCGTATTGCAGCGGAGCGTAGAAATCTGCGTGCATCGTCAGTGACGTGCGCGAGTGCAGTGGACGCATCGCAGCATCCATTGGCACTAAATTTTGTAACCACGTGTTACTCGTGACATCGGATCGCACGAGTGCGAGAAAATGACGGCGGTGCGTTGGAAAAAAAAGAAAAAGAAAAAGAAAAACAAGGCGAAACGACGAGCCATATAAAATAGAGTTGGAAGAAACGGGGTTAACAACACCACGAAGAAATCTATATTTATTTATCATGATAAATCATCGTGGCGAGCTTTACGAGATTTCAAGTGGATTAATACAGATGCATAGTCATGCAGCATATGTTCGTGTATATAGCAGTAGATTATATATATATATATATATATATGTGTGTTTATTACGAAAATTGTGCGGTGTTATATCAATCGCCGTTGAACGAAGTGGCTACACCTCCTCGTCCGGTCATTCCTCACTCCTCTCGAGATTTAATAACAGTCGCTTTTTCCTGCACTTCGTCTTATTCCTTGGGTTACTCCTCCTCGCTTAATTTTTTTTTCCCGCAATTTTTCTTGCACTCATAATCTTTATATTTCCTTTTCACATTTACGGCCGCTAATTAATCAATTATTTTTTTTTAATTTCGATAATCGATGACTCTACCATGTTAAATCTACCGGAATAGAACTGTACCATAACGAAAATTCCAAAATTGAAACTCCAGCACATCGAAAATCTACCGGAATGAAAATCTACTACTCTGAAACTCTACCATAACGAAATTCCAAAATTGAAACTCTAGCATATCGAAAATCTACTATTCTGAAACTCTACCATGCCGAAAACTCTACCGGATTCCAAACCTACTGCGATGAAACTCTACCATACAAAAAGTCTACTAGGATTAAAGCCTACGATATGGAAACTCTACCACTCTACACCTCCTCGGTTGATCATTCTTCACTTTCCTCGAGATTTTGCGAAAGATATCCTCTTTTTTTTTGCAATTCTTCGCTCAATTTTTCTTGTCGACAATTTTTTGTTTTTCTTCTTCTCTTTGGCAATTTCTCTCGGAACTTACAATCTTTATATTTCCTTCTCACATTTCGGCTCGCGAAACGAGTCACATTAATGCCTTGTTTTCATTAGGTGTTCAACTCACACTTTTCCAGCACCTCGTTCATCCAACGAGCCAATAATTCTCTCTCTTTCGTGCCTCCCGCACTTTTTTTATCATCGTGAAAATTCACAGACCGAACTCGGGTCGTCGCTTCGCGGAAATCGCTGACAAACTAACGAACCTCATCGTTATGTACTATATCTGTACGTGCGACGAGAAGGGGAGTGTGGAAAATAAATGAAAAAATGTCGAAAGTGTATTTGCGTTTATAGCTTTTCGGGGGAACTTTTAATGGTCGCGAAAAACAGCCGGAATAAGAGGCATTCGTGACACTTTCGGTTTGCCGAACTCGTCCGAATGGCAATTTGCAATATTGAGTTCATAAAAAAATGTTATTACGAATGAAATTTAGTAGAAAAAAGAAAATAGTGAAAATAATTATTTCACAATCCATTGAAATATATTATTGAAATAAATGAAATAAATAATTGCATGTGACCTACATGAAAAAAATATATTGTCTCATATATTATGACTAATTCGGCGAAATAATTTTTTATTTTTTTCTGGAATATAAACAAAACACATTTAAAATAGCAAACGTTTGACAGATTTATGTACTGAATTTATCACGAATATTACCTATTTTTTTCATCTATTTCTTTTTTTCTATTTTTAAAAGAGAAAGAAAAATTTTTGCTTTTCGGTGCTCGGTCGATTGGGAGAAACCTCCTTAAGACTTGTGAGAACAGATGTTCCAATTGAGACGAATACGCGCGGATGAGAGCTCAGAAAGCGCGAGTGGACCGCGAGCCGGCGATGGACTCGTGCCAACCATCGATTTCCGTTCGCCGTCGCTCTTCGCACGTTTCCCTTTCATTCCGTCTCGATCTCCGACGGGTTGCGAATAAAAAAAGGTAGAATTATCAGGTTAGAGGAGAGAGAGAGAGAGAGAGAGGCTTGATGAGGAAGAAAAAGAAAGGAGAGAGAGCGAGAGGCAAGCAGACGATACTATAACCAAGGACTACCTGTGTCATGGTAATTGCTACACGTGTCCACACCGAATGACATAAACGACGCATTGGCATTGTTTCAAGCCCCGCAGCCACTCTCCAAACGATCGCTTTCCTGGACCGCCAAATGCACTCAATTCCGTCGGTGATTTCGAGCGACAGGTGAATCGATTTTTAAAAAATCGACAGTACATCAAAACGTATGAAAATTATTTAACCATTTTTAAAAATCGGTATTGAAAAATAATCGATTATTGAACTCGTCTGCCGGACTTCGTTTTATTGATTGATTGATTTCTACGCGATTAAAAAAAGAAAATCGGTATGGGTAGATTGGATGGATTTCGATAAACAGGTGAGTAAATTAAAAAAAAAATCCATCCATTTAATAGTAACAATATTCACACAAAAATTATAGTCTAATAAAAAAGGTCTCCAAGAGTTATGCAATTCTTTCAATTAAAATTCACTCCGAGTTCATAAAATGGCAAAGTCCACAATGAGCATCAACGAGTGTCGCGAAGAATTCGTAACATTATTAAAAATCTGTCGTAACGCCAGGTAAAAGTACGACACGAAGAAGAAGAAGAAGAAAAAATTAAAATAAATAATATAAAAGCTTGCATCGCAATTACGTATACACAAACTGTTGAGATTTCCTCTTCTCTCAAAGCGACGGAGAGGAGAGAGTCACAGTGCGGCTCGCGAGCATTGAACGTACGAAAAACACGATTCATAAAAGCGCCTCGCCATGCATCATACACGCCCACGTGTCTTCTCAGTAGGTAGGAACTTATCGCACTCGCTCCTTCACCTTCTTCAGGTTCGTTATCTCTCTCTCTCTCTCTCTCGACTCGGCTCAATGCATTCTGTACTCGTATGCATACAGAAGACACTCGAGTCTCTGTCTCCCCCCCCCCCCCCTCCCCCCTAGCCTCTCGTCTTTCATCTCGCGCGAGCCGTTTTACTCTTTCCTTTTCTTCCTGATTTTCCCCTCCCCTTCAGCATTCGTCTCGTCGCTCACTCGATCTCAAGTGGCACGAGCGTGGATGCTGCGCTGGACCCCTCGAGGTGAAACCGTTTCCTGTGTCGCAAGCGGCATCCACTTCATGTATTAGCATGTACCTGAAGTGATGCCAGTTGTGCTTCCCGCCTCACGCGCCAGAGGCGCTGACTTCCTCTCCGTCATTTTTCTTGTCAATGTAGACCATCTCGCTTGGATCGACATCTATAATTTTTATTTTTTTTCGTAGAGTTGTGAGCGCCGGAAAGAATAAAATCGAGGGAATCTGATTTTGGGATTAAAAGTATGTTCTGTATATATATATATATATGTGTGTGTATATATAAGCAGCTTTCTCGAACTAGTGCGCTAAAAGTGTGCGAAAAAGTAGGGAGTGTGGTATGGCGCACGTTTTTCTCATATCTTACGAAAAAATGCCTTTTCCGCCACGCGGGCACGAAAAGGGGGACTTTTCGTGCATGTGTTACAAAAAGGCATTTTACATATATTTTCGGTGTAAGTGTATTTAATGCTGTAATCTACTCGTAATTATGAAAAAATCATGAAGTAGAAAATCGGACAATAAATTGTGGGTGAAATTGAGGAATATGGCCTCCAGTTTTTTTTTCGCTACTTAAGGTACCGTTAAAAAAATATTCATAAAATTTTTTGAGAATCTGGTGATGTCAGAAATTGAAAAAAAAATAATTCAGAATCGTAGAATATAAATCTTGAATTGTGGTTGCAAAATAACATTGATAATAAGTATTGAGTCAATTTTACGACGCATGCTTTTATATAACAGGCTCCTCTTGTATTAATAAGGAAAATTTGCCTCGATTTTTCCCCGTCAAACTTGAGGACTCTATTCATGTATTTACCGTAGGTCTCTTATTAATTAACTTGTTTCAATCTTGACTGCGATTGCGACGGCATCTTTCGCTTTCTGCAAGCAATACTTTCAGCTGT
The DNA here is from genome assembly GCA_947507545.1 of Clistopyga incitator. NCBI lineage: Eukaryota > Metazoa > Arthropoda > Insecta > Hymenoptera > Ichneumonidae > Clistopyga > Clistopyga incitator. The sequence continues at coordinate 2,787,212 of OX382176.1, forward strand.
GTGCACAGCTGAAGAAGTGTACAGGGTGGCCCAGAATAATGGTACTCTGTATTTTCCATTGAACTGCGATTATTTTGGAAAATAATATTGCGATGCTGGAAGGCCTATTTTTGAATATTTTAGAGTGATGGGTGAAATGCTCAATCATTTTTATGAAATTGTTTTGATTATTTTAAATCCCGAAATTTTTTTTTTTCATTGTTAAAAAATTAATTATCAACTTTTTAAAATATTCACTTTAGCCAAAATTTGTAAAAAAAAAAATGGCCAGATCCGGTGGACCAAAGTCCAGATCTTGACAATATTGTTAAAAAAACATTCCTTTGGACACAATTTTTTTAAATAAATAAAAAAATCAATCCACCTATTCGAAAAAATGTGTCGCTCTGCTTCGCGAGTTGTTTGTTCTCAAAATTCAGGTTCCGATTGGACAGCTTCGGAAATTGAATCTTTATTCTGAATCGCTCTGTATATCGCGGTGCGTGGGCGGCCCACGTGGGCTTGACAGCCGAGCCCACGGGAACTGGTTAATACACCCACGCGAAAAGGCATAGCCTCCTCGGAGCTCCGCGGAGCGACAGAGACACGTGGATAATTTACGCACTAGAGCGAGAAACAAAGAGAGAGAGAGGGAGCGCGTCTAGTGCAACAGCGAGGGAGAAAGAGATCAACAGAGCGAAAGGAAAGGAGAGAAATGTGAAGCGTATTTAACGTTTCCGTTGGACGGCCGCACGCGACTCAGGTAAGTCGCTTGTAGGTCCGTCACGAATTTTTGGGGGGGCACATATGCTCGCATTCATGCACGTGCTGCGGGCACACATATGTATATGGGCCATTCCACACGAAGTAACACCCTTTTGAGAAATAAAAAAAAAACGTGAGTAATAATTGTGATTTCATTTTATCATTTTCTCCACGATTGATTGATTTTTGTATTTTTGTGATCGAAATAAAAACATTTTTTTTTGTTAACGTTTTTTTTTTTTAGGTGACCAAGTCCCTTTAATAGTGATCGGGTACATCGACTCGAAATACTATTTTAAGTGCTACTATAATAATTTTTTATTTCAATATAAGAAGAAAGTACACCGAAGAAATCATTTAGCTTGACTCGGAACGGTCCATAGAAAAAAATTAAAAAATAAAGAAAAGAAAAACAGGGAACTCCCTTGGTAACGTGGGTGGTGAGTAAGGAAGTGGCCTTTCGTAACGGTATGCGTTCCAAAAGCCGACAACTCCAGCCTCCCATTCAGGCAATTGCTCTTCCGTTTCACGTTTGTCCTGAATTAGCGGGATTTATTGAGACTTCAAGTATATAAAACATGAATTTACATACACGTACATGCGCGCGTTGCGTGCGCGCGCTTATTCACCGCTAGTTCTATTATTCACCGCGAGTTTTATTGCCCCAGAGTGAAAAGAAACAAAAAAAAAAAAAAAGATTCGTCGTGGTTACACTTTCCAAGAAAAATGTTGATAATTTGATGTATGGACGAGGGAGGAAAAGGAGCTGGGCCAGCAAAAAGGTGGAAAAAACAATGGTGGAAAGTTCACAGCGTCTCGGGAGGCCCAGACAGCGCGTCGCGCGCGAGCTTCGCTGCGCCGCAGACGCGCAACTCCGTTGCACAAAAAAAGATGGCGCGACGGCTATGCGCATACGCACTCGCGCGCCTCGGCTTATCCTGGCGTGTCTAATAGTTATAAACAAGCGCATTACGCAGTAGCATTGGCTTCTCTCCCGCTGCTTTAACTTCTCAACTTTTCCATGCCCCCGAGTCGCTGCGAACTCGCAATAATTTTAATTGTCTAGTTCTGCAACTGGCAGACAGACTGGCAGCGAGTAACACTGGAATTATGAGCCGCGATGCGTGGATTTGAAGCAATTTACCAAGATACAAGACCTCGCGAAACTGTATCAAGAACTCATTTCTGCAAGGCGAATTAATTATCATCGCAATAAGTAACTGGAAACATTGGCGCAACGAATTTTTGCGTATGGCCTCAAACGCCGATGATAACACGGGCGGCCATTTTGTTGACGCGCGTGTCGTCGAGCGCTACTCGCTGTATTGCGCATGCGCAGTCGTTTTTTCCGATACCTAACCGAAAAAACGGCCCTTTAGTCACGCGGGCACGCAAAGGGGGCCATTTTGTGTATGCGTTACCCAAAAAAATCTCTAAATATCATATATTATTTACACTAAAAATTGAAATACATGAAAAATAATTCCTAGCCGGATTTCAGAACTAATTAATGTCCCCGCGTATTGCGATACTTAACGAGGTGCACAAGTCCCTTTGTATAATAATTACTGACCTTTTTAGGGAAATAAAAAATTCTAAGGCAATCGGTAATATAGAATACGAAGAGGTTTAATTAATGTATGAATTGTACCCTTGCGTTGCACCACGATTATTTCCTATTCGCCCTTCCACCCCCTCCACCCCTTCTCATAACCCTCATTCCCTAGCAGCAACCTTCTTTCCACGTGACTTTTCCTTTTTCTTATTTCGTATTCTCTCGTCATCTCTCGGTTGCACGTTTGGCGCACCGGGAGATCGTACAATTTGAAATCGCGCGAAGCTCGTCGTCGTCGTCGTCGCTTAGTACTCGATCGTTTGCCGAGGCTTTCCACAAATGGAGTTGGGTTTCGCCGGTAAGATACGATCGTTCCGTAGCTGGGCAGCACGGAAAAACGCCATAACTTCGTAACGTATATGGCGGCAATGCACAGGTGCATAGCTCCAGCTACGTTGGTGTCTGAGCCTCGAGGCTTCCTCCCTTCCTTCCTCTTAGCCCCTCGTAAATATATATATATGGGTCATTCCGTGTCAACTGGGCAGTCCACGTCCCTCGCCCTCCCGATCCCGCTAATTTTTTAGTATGATGTCGACAGTGACCCAAAATGGCCTCGGGATTTTTTTCAAAATTTTCCAACCACCTGAATAATTATTAAATAATCGAAAAGCCGATTCCGAAAATTTTTTCAAATCTAAAAAAAAACCGAAACCCCGCGAGAAAAAGGTAAAAATTGATAAGCCCATTATCGAATGTTCCTCAAAACCCACATTTGAAATGACAAAACATTTTTTCACTCATTCAGTCGAAAACAAAATGGCGTTTTCGGAATCGATGAAACTTCTTTTCTCGTGTTCACCCTCACAAAAATCTGAAAAAAATAAAGTAGAAAATGCCCAGAGCCTTTTGCGCAGGAACCAAGAAGACCTTACATTTTTTTTTTGAAAATCGCGATGGGGTGGTGGTTTGACGTGGAGCGGCCCATACATATACGCGTATTGCTTCTCTGTATATCTCGCAGTTTGCACACACTTTTCCATCAACTCTTTGCGAAGGGAACCTCCGTTTGAACCTCCTCCCCCCTCCCCCCTCCCCCCACGATCGAACTCGCACGCAGAATGTCAATTGTTTCGAGTTCTCTCTCATTTTCCCTTCTCTCGTTACTTCGTAAGCGAGTCTTCGCTTTCTTGCACTTCATATGCCGTCTCTCTGTCTCACTTAAGATCTGAACACACATGCTTAAGAGTCTTGATGCACTTCTCGTTCTCATCTCGTTTTCTTTTTTTGCACTCACTACTGTTCTCTATAAATATATATATATATATATGTATGTATATATAGTGTTTTTCCAGTTGTCGAGTAGCATAAGAATATTAGTACTGAGGTATAAGCACTGCCTATGAGTAAATGTGTGCTCAGTCAAGTTTTTGCAAATTGTTTGTATTCCCCTTTTTGTTTTTATCATGTGTGCTACGCACAATGCACCGTGCGTGTGTATTAGGCGTGTTTACGTGCGTAAGTATGCGTGTTTATGTATCTCGTCACGTAGGATCGGTGTTGTCCTTATTCCCTTCTTTTATTTCTCATTCTTTATTCATTTATCTCTCACCGGGGCTGCTACGATGGCAGCCCTCTCTTATATATATATATATATATATATATATATGTGTGTGTGTGTGTGTGTGTGTGTGTATACATGTTGCATAGAAGCGCGCGACGAAGCGAAGCTAAAAAATAATTAGTATGTTTGTCGTTGATGGTTGATGATGTGTGGACGGCGGCCGATTCTAGAAATAGACCGGTTCGCATAATCGGCAACTCGTGTGCGGATTCGCGACGGTTTTGGAAACCTGCACTCGTCTATGTACAGTTCTTTCCAACTATTAATAAGATATAGCTATACCGGGCACTGAAAATAGCTGTTACGTTAGCGGGAATAATTTTCTTTTTTTTTTCAACCGATTTACCGAAATCGAAGGAAATCGGTATGTTTAAAAAATGAGATTTAGTGCCTAAATTTCAGGCGAGCCAGTGCCAAATATTTGTTTACAGACATCGCTTTTGGCGCGCTTTTATTTTGCATCGAATTTCGGGAATCTCGATGTGCAACAAAAATGGAAGAAATATTAGAAAATTTGTGTTACTTTCAAAAATTTGGGGGTCTATGAATAAAAAAGTTTCATTATTTTTTTTAACCGGTCTAATAATGATACCGTAATTTTTAAAGAGCTTAAGACCTCATCGCAACACAAAGTAAGATGTATAATTATCTCAATTTACCATTGGCTGTGGCATATCTCGCGTGTGTGTGCACCGAACGAACGATACTCGCCATGGGATCAATCAAGACATACCACACATCGTTGCAACGATCTCTACGCCAGTAGCAACGAGGTGCAGTAGCAGCGCGAGAGAAGTATGCGCATAAAGCACGTCGAGAGAAACGGTAGCCGCCTCGTGGCTCGAGCCACGCGTTACAATCGATAAGCTACTCCAACAAACAGGCTTGTATAAGTGATCCGCGGTGCGCTGCGGCGAGTAAACCCGCAACGAGATGCCGAGACAACGTTGCGGACAACCTTGCACTATGCCGGAGTGGTTATGGCAGGCGTGACTAGGCCGGAGGTCTCGATTATGATAGAGCGTGGGTCGTGCGTGTATCGGGCGCGCTACATAGCGCACATTATAGGTATATGTATGTATGTGTTTATGTATATGTGTATATGTACGTACGTATGTATGTATATCGCCCACGCGCGCCCTTCGCCGGCTCCGAGTCTCGATTCTCATCTCTCCTCTCCACTCTTCTCGGCGTACCAGCCGTTCATTCATAAATTCAAACTCTCACCATGAACGACTCTCTCTCTCTCTCTCTCTCTCGCTCTCTTTTTACGTCTGTGTCTTCGAGAGGCTATGCAGATACGAGTATGAATGTAGGTAGAGTTAAAACGACGATATAACACCAGTACCTACTATGTTGGTGCTGCCGGTGCTGAATGTGGCTTAGAGACCGTGGTGACCGGGGCGAGTTGGCATGCACGGCTAGTTACCAGTTGTAAGGCCTGATAGCGGTTTTCGGATTTTCATTGTTGTTTTTGGTATAATGTGCTAAATGGAGCCTAGTTACGGAGTCGCAAGGGCCAATTGCGATGTAAGTTGTACATTGTGGAGACCCGGGCGAGTTGGCATGCACGGCTAGTTACCAGTTGTAAGGCCTGATAGCGGTTTTCGGATTTTCATCGTTGTTTTTGGCATAATGTGCTGAATGGAGCCTAGTTACGGAGTCGTAAGGGACAATTGCGATGTAAGTTGTACATTGTGGAGACCGGGGCGAGTTGGCATGCACGGCTGGTTACGAGTTGTAAGGCCTGATAGCGGGTTTGGGTAAAAATGAAAGGTTAAGTCGGGATTGTGATTGTTGTTTTTGGGATAATGTGCTGGATGTAAATTGTACATTGTGGAGACCGGGGCGAGTTGGCATGCACGGCTAGTTACGCGTTATAAGGCCTGATAGCGATATTAGGTAAAAATAGGTAGTTCAGTTGGGATTATAATTGTTGTTTTAGGCATAATGTGCCGAATGTAGATTGTGCAATGTGGAGACCGAGCTATCGAATTTTGTGGCAAAACCGGAAACAAAGATGATGAGATTTGAGTCAACTTGCCCCGGTGTTACCGAGAAGGCGCGCTGCTGAATGAAGGTATCCAACCAACATGATCGTGAGCCTACTCGATCTTCGTATACGCATAAAAGAAAGAGGTAAAGTCTCGATTCCTTCGACACGTTCGACACGTGGGTATATTAGATCTTTCTCTTTGTCCCTCTCACTCAGTACCTCAGCTGTGCTTTCGATTCACGAATACAAAAGCAACGGGGTGCACTCGAGAGCGTAGTACGTAGATGATACATGGGAGTGCTGTACTTTGTGGAATATGCGCGATAGGCACTGGTTATGTATATCTTTATTATGTACATTATGCCCACGAAGGCATATGCATAGTTTCCTGCCACATATGAACTATGTTGGCTCTGTGTATGTACAGCGCATACAGGAATAATGATAATAAGATTGGGAGTTATAGATAGTAGATATATGGGCAGGACCAGACGACAACGACGACGAGAGGGAGGAGAAGCGTGCCAAGCACAGCCTCCACTCAGCAATGCATCAACTTCTCTTAATGAAATTCTCCAGAATATATATGTATATATATGTATATATATATGCATATATGTTTGTATACTCACTGTCTTTTCTGTAGATGTTAAAAAGAATACTGCTCAGCATTATGAAACAAGGTATGCACGGGGCATTCTATGCCAATATTCCATCTCTAGGAAACAGCCATAATTTTTCTTAATTAAAAAAAAAAAAAACAATAATAATTAATACAATGCCAACTGTTTAAGAAACCGCGAAGGTTTTGCTTTTCAATAAAACTTCCTCCGCACTTTATCAAAATTCGATTTCATCGAGAATTATTTTGACATCCGACATTCTTCAATAAACATTATGTATAATTGTCACAGTTAACATACAGTACATTTACAAGTAAAAAAATTCTACTTAGCATTATAGGCCAAGGAGCCTATATATATATATATATATATATATCAGAACTTGAAGAACGTGTCTACACACAATAATAATAATAACAACAATTTGCCTCTTTTATAATTTGCGGTGTAAAGAATTGGCTGAACTAATGAATTCTTCACGACTCATCAGTGGCAGCGAATGAAGTAGGAAAGAAGAAATATTGAAAAGGATCGCGGATGGTGTAAGAGCACAACGAAGGAAGAAGCTCGCGTGTGCCATTGATTCAGTCACGCTTCGCAATAACTTCTCGCCTGAAATTTTTGAAAAGCCGTTCAGAGGGATAACGATGAATACAAAACGCTTATTAACCGTGTGCGAGCATTATTCTCGGCTAGATTATTTATTATTTCGAGGCGTGCGTTTGTTCGAGGCACTGACGTACGTCAACGACGACGTCGACGCGAGCCGAACTCCTCCTGGATGAATAATCCATGTGCGTTGCCCGCATCCGGACTCCGACGATGAAACAATGCACTCAACAGACCCACGCAAGTATTTCAGGTGTTTGGGACTAACGAGACATTTGCATTAGGCGAGGAAACCTCGAGGACCGACTGACATCAGTTTTGTCGCACTCGGATTTTTCTTCCTCATGGAAAAAGCTTTGTTTTCGTGAAAAAACCATTTTTTCGACCTCCTCATGTCGGGACACTCAAGATAGTTCAAAATGGCGAGAAAAGTGGTTTGGAAAAAATTTTATTTGTTTTTGTGCGCGTGCATAAGTTTAATTTTTACAGCATCTTGGAAATTTTGGATTCAAAATCATTTCACGCTGTAACTCCCGTAAATTATGGTGTATCGGGGTGAAATTTTGGACACAAATGCGTTTGGGGTGGACCATGATCGCTGCCAAATTTGAAGAGGATCGACAGAGTGGGTCAATTTTTATTCGAATTTGTTTCGAAAACAAAATATCTGTAGTTTGATTATTGATTATTTTTAGATAATTTGATAAATAAATTAGTGAATCGAACATAATTTACATTTTATTAGATATGAATTATTAAACATCTTTTTATTTAACTAAAAATTGAAATTGAAAGTCTCTTTCGACAAAAAAAAAAAAAGAATTCAATGAGACATCGAGATAAAAAGATGATTTCTTTTTTGACACATTAGAAACATTTTTATCTAAGTTGAATTTATCGGGATCAAAAAAAATATAGTGTGACGCAAGTGTCGAAGTGAGAGTCGCGGTGGTGACGGTCGTAAATAGAATCTCCACGCGTTGAAGTCTCTGCCGTGATTTTGTTCGGGCGTCGAGCTCACCGCGAACTTGACGAAACTTCCACCATTAGCTCGTCCATAGAATGTAAATGGGGTATTTTACCTTTGTCTCGTTTGATGCGTCTGCAAATGGCGCACATTCGTCGACCACAGTGTTGCCTCTCTGGTTTCTGTTCCGGATCCAAGATAACCATGTTGACGTTGTTTTTTATTTTTTTATTTTTTATTTTTAAATAAATTTATTTTTTTAAAATTTATTTATAAGATATTACGTACGATAGATATAATCTGTCTTCATATATTACTGTGATTTATTATATTATCGTTCACTCCTTATCAGAATGTCATTTAAATATTTCTCTATATAAAATTTCGTATTTTAATTATTATTATGTGTGTGTGTGGGTGTTTGTTTTTTTGTTTTTTAATTGCACTTTAATCCTGGGTCGATGGTAATTGAATGTTTCCTCGCGTTTCTTCTTTCTTATCGTTTTTATTTTTCTCTTTCTTGACTCGACTATACTTTCGTTGTTTATCTTCTGATACTGGCAATTTTGCGTCGATCTATCGGTTCTCACAGCCGATTGCAAAATATTTCTTCTTGCTTGATCTCTGACTAGATACGTATGAGTTTTTGCATCGAACTCTCTTGGCTCGTCCGAAATTTTCTCCCCAAGCTGATACTTTTCTCACGTGTGACGCTCCAAATTGATTTCCGGTTCCTGTAAATTTGTTGTTTTATCATTTTCGTGATCTCCATTTCCATGATATCCAGAGAAAAGAGTTTGATGAGTTTACTTTATTCAAATACGGATCGATTTAAATTCAATAACGTTGCATTTGATGTGAATGACATAAATTCTACTGGAGCAGCTATTAAATTAATGTTTTTAGTTAATAAATAATCGGAAATCTGTTGATTTTTGGCAATTTTCATTAATTTATGTATGTGGTATTTAATAGCACATTTTGAATGATTTCAATACAATTTTTTATGTCCAAAATAGTGCTTTATTTCACTCGGTGCGAGAAATGGGATTTAACGCACGCTACGTGTTTAAATGGCCCTTTTCGCACCTTGCGTAATAAAATTTGGTACGATACTCGTACCTAACCGACAAACGCCACTTTCACCACACTTTGCAAGGGCGAAAAGGGGGTCTTTTTGGCCATGTGTTACAAAAACAATTTAAAAAAAATTCAAATACAACTTTATCGAAGTCAAATAGGTCCGGTATTTTAAAAAAAATATGTCCCCATTATACTCATTTTTCTGGGTGCACCCGTAGCCACCCGAATGTACTTTCGCGCGCTCGCGCGCCTCTGTTTAATTACCCGACCCGGTAATTAAGTCGAGATCGAGCAAACGCGCGATCTTTCATTGCGAGCGCCTTCACGGTGTGTTCTCGATCACGATCGGTGCTCCGAGTTTCCTTCGCGATATCTCTCTCTCCCATTTCGTCGCACGGATGACGTTTTTTTTATCGCAAATTTGCAACTTTGATCGAACGTGTTCTCGAATTGAATTTTATATTAAAATCCTGCCTCTCCTCGAGTGCAACGCAAATATGTAGGTCGCGATAATACAATTCGCGAGCATTTTTAATGTCGACGAATCAAGATCTTGCGCTCGCGATTACAGTCTTATCTCGTTATCGAGTCGCCACCACAGACTCGATAATTATAGACGATTAAATTCAAATCCATCATCGCGGCACCTTTGATTGCCTACGCACCTTTTTTTTTTTTTTACGCAAGGCCAATAATTATCGTTAACCCTGCAACTTATGTCTGGGGTGTATCGTACCCCACGCGAACTTTTGACTCTCCCAAGGTAACCAGTAATGATATCGACTCCGGATTTTGGCCATTATTTAATTTGAACCCTTAGGAATAATTTCGCGTTGGTCGTGAATTCATTGGCTCGTTGATATTAATACTGTACAGCCTTGAAATTTGCTTGATTCCCATGCCGATAAATTAATTAATCGGTTTAATGCTTAAAAAAAAGCAGGGGGTCTGTTACACCCCAATCACGAGTCCGAAGGTGAAAAAAAAAAAAAAAAAATTCATGAGGCGTAGGCTTAATCGAAGCGAAAATATATCATGGGGATTTTATATTACGGAGATCCCATGGCGTGAATTCTCAACGGGAGCCGAAAAGGTCCCGCAGAGCGAAATACCAACAGTAACTTAACGCTTCCGCCTGAGAAGTTCCGATGACCCCGCGGTGATCACTAATTAGGCCTAATTCAATCTAATTAATCGCGCCGCAGTGAACATTTGAGATCGGATGTTGTATGTGTCGGTTAACAGACACTCGACGGAATATCTTCTAGCAAAATGCTTCTAATGTTGTAATCAATCAATTAAGATTAAATTATGTGAAAAGTGTAATTGTTTAATTAAAAAATTGAGGCTGAGTCGTATTCTCGATAATGTGACGAATTTTGTATCGCTAAATAATTGAAAAAAAAGGAAAAAGAAAATTATTATCAAATTTTTCGATAATGTGTCAAAATTTGTCTCGCTAAATAATTGAGAAAAAAAAAGTAAATAAAAAAACCACATACGAAAAAAATGTCGTAACATTTATTACCCAATCCCATCAATAAAATGTTGATAATTATGGATGAATAATGTTATTATGATGTTATGCGTGTACCAAGTGCATCAATCGCAGGTAGGAACGATTTGAGTGCGTCAGAGCAAGCGAAATGGATGCAAGACCGCGAACCGACGGATACCGTTCTGATTAATTTGCGAGGGTTTCGAGGCATCCGTAAAACGGGCTGCCTAATTAAACGTCAGGCCCAGCGGTGGGGAACGCGGGGGGGTGGGTTAATCGCGCTATTTCTTATCCTTAATGACGTATCAAGTCACGAAATTAACGTCGCGCGTGCACTTGGCTCTTATTATCGGGGCTGCATCGCAGGGACGAGAAATACGCGAGGGAGAGAGAAAAAAAAAAAGAAAAAAAAAAAAAGGTCGTCCATTTAAGCGCCCGGCTGATGCGCCTGTGAGAATATTTACGTTCCGGTTATTTTCGTTTGGCTTTTACCGTTTCTCGATTGGCTCTCACTCGTCTCATGCGACTCGGATTTCATCGTCGTGCGTTACGAAATTTTTCCTCCCTCGGCACCGTTCTCACTTTATTTCTTCTTACGTTATGTTTATTCCCATGTAGTACTCGATTTTATGCAAACGTTTATTGTACCAGTTGAATAAATGGATACAATTCAATTATGATTTCTCCTCGATTATATCACACAATTTCGAGTCTTGCTTCTGCGACAAGCGCTAGGCAAAAATTACGGAAAAAATGTTTTCGCTATTATTTCAGGGAGATTAAATTGTCGACTGAAAACGAGATTTGCACTTTTTCGGAGTACAGCGTTGTTTTTTTTTTTTTTTTATGGGGTCAAAAAATAGCAGCTATTTGTAAATTTATTTCGAAAATGTTTAAAACCCATTTTAATGAAAATCAATTTCCTATCAATCAATTCCCTGCAATTTATCCATCTCAACTTACGAGAAATTTTCGATGTACAGAATGCTTTTGTGTTGCAAATATATTATACATATACATACATATATATATATATATATATATATATATCTGCAAGACAACGAAAGGAAAGTGCTGTCCCCAGAAAAAAAAAAACGACGCTGAGGATGGAGAAAAAAAAAACGTTGCCGCGGATAAAACGAAAGACTTTCGTGCGCGGGAGGCGATCGGGGGGTTGCGAAATTAAGCGGGAGCATTCGGGGAGAAATCTCGGAGAGAGGCTCCCGGTCCTCGTCGATGGCGCGAGGACCGGGAGCGGCTCTCCCAGGAGATCGTTCTTCGGATGCTGGGCCGCTGAGCCGGTCCAGAATCGTTTGCCGCGAGAGTTGCACGCGCCCCCTCCCACGTAGTTGATGACGAGCCCGCGAGAGAGCACCCGAACGGCTTTTCTCCTCCCGCAATCGACCTCGACACGCATTTTCGAGGAGTCTCGTCTTCGACTTGCCCCCGCATCGCGAACGGCCGTACGAAATAAAATATTAGTATCGTTAGGTGCGCGTTGTTTAAATATTTTTATTTTTTATTTTTTATTTTTTACTAAAATTATTGCGCCGTGGGGAAAAAGCTGCTTTACAGAAACGTGGATAAAAAATCTACTGCAGTATTAATGTAAAATTGTGCAGGTTGGAAAAATTCAACTATGTAATTTAAATTACTATGGAAACTGTCATTATTTAATAAACGGAAAAAAAAGTTGATGTGAAAATTACAATGATGTATGAATGTATGAGCTAATAATTGCTAGTCGTCACTTAATAATTGACACGTTCACGGAAAAATTGGATATCGGTAATTACAAAGTGACAGCTGTTCATTTTATGGTTACAGAAACAAGAAAGGTAATAAAATACAGAGTTCTAATTATTTTATCGTGTCTGAGACTATTAAAAAATTTGAATGTACATAAATTGATAACCAAATGAATTTACGATTTCTCTAAGCGGATTCGAGATTAATATCGTAAATTCAGTTCCGTGGAATAAATCAGAACGTCCCTAAATAAACCTAAAAATAATTTTTCCAAAATTTCCCACTAATGCCGAAATTATTATACATTTTTTTAACGCGATTCTATCATAATTCATAGCACCTCCAATTGACACTGAAATATTTCCATTTCAATAAATATCATTTTCCTAAATAAATTTCATTGATTCACCCAAAACTGCACTTCTGCCTGACCCTGCCAAAAAATTCCGAAAATGTAACCGCCTAAGCTCGTTAATTAAATCCAATTAAAATTGTGATACAAACTTAAACCTCCTTCACACAGAAATTAATTAAAATGCAATAACCCAACCTCCTTCACAATTAACCGAAATGTAAAAATTGCTGTGCCAAAAATAAATTCTCCATGCGCAATAAAATAATTTCCAGTGCATATGCATTAAATTCAAAGTACATTTTTGTTTCCCAGTGTACAAATACTTATTGAGCCTCAAGAATTTTTCCGCCCGGTTCACCGAAAGGTAAACTCCCGTTGCTGAATCCTCGATTTTAATTTACAAATTTCCTCTCAGTTCGCGAAAGCCGCAGAATTTTGTTTACGATATTTATTTGACGCACGCACGAAGATCGGACCAATGTACACACGCGAGTGAATTAATATTATCATTAATACGAAGTTGCGCGTGGCGCGCGCATCGTCGCGCTTGATTTAATTATCAGATTCAGTCGCGCGATAGGAATCGCTTAATTAACCAACGGGTGGCGAACCGCTACGCGGTATATTCTCTTATTTCCGCGAGTGAAAAGTGGAACGCGCCGCGGAGAAATCACGGCGTCGAAATCGCTATCGGCGAGCCTCCCCCGCTGCCTTTAATTATCATTCGCGGTAATTAGCCCGTCGTTAGTCGAGCGGGGCGCGAATATGCCGATCCCAATTCCGCGCGTCGCTTGCGGTTCAAAGAATAACCCTTTCCGTAGCGAGAAACTCGCGATTGATCGTTAAATCGATAATCATTGGGCAGTCGCAAGGAAACTCGTTTCATCGATCGCTGGACAAAAAATCGAAAAAAAAATCGCACCATTCGTTTTGATCCGTTAACGCCAAGAGCGTGATGAACACGTAGACAAAACACAGTCAAAATTTTTTCAAATTTTTTCAAATCGTAGCACTGGTCCCGAAGACACCCACAATTTCACTTTGCCTGTCACAAAACAAAATCGCGGAAAAGGAAGAACGGAAAGATCAGGTAACAGCACTTTTCAGCACGATTTTTCCGGCGTGGATCCACAGGACAATCGATCACCGGATTATTGCACCGCGGCGTATTTTACCGCATCGTCTCCGCGAGCGAAATTTTGCACTATCCAGGCGACGAAGAATCCAGCAACCACTTAAAGTCCGGGTTGGGCTTCGGAATTTCGAGTGTAGGAAAAATCATGAAAACAGATGTGCGGACAAACGTAACGTGCGGAACGAATAAAAGTCCCAAGCGAGCGAATTGCGGATTTGCGGCAAATGCTCGACAATGATTAAAAAAAAAAAAAAAAAAGAACGTCGACGTGAATTTGTCCGCTGCCGCCGAATTAGCGACTCGAGCGGACGTTCGGTTGTAACACGCGGAACGATAACGATAACAACAATAAAGAACAACAACAACAACAACAAACAACACACGCGGTAAACAAAGTCGAAGGCACAGGCGTTAAGGTCGCGTGTGCGCTGGGCGCGCGCGTGTTATCGAATATCGGACGTATTTAGGATCGCTTATTGGCCCGTAAGAGGAAACTGCGGGTGCGTGGAGCGGATCGGCGGCCGCGATGTCCGAGAGCAGGCCCGTGACTCGTGGTTCGTGCGTCTCGTGGTGGACGCGGGAGGCTCTCTCGCGAGGACGTCGGGCATGACACTCTCGAGAGTGCGGCGAGAGCAAGAGCGAGCCGCGTGTGTGCGCCCCGCGCGCGCCCGGTGCGGAGAAGGCGGGTGGGAAATCGGTTGCGTATACACGTATACAAGTGGACGGGATATGGTGTATCTCCGGCAACGTTGGGTCCGCTGCCGGGGGACTCTCCTCGTCAGCTCGTTTCGATTCGTGTGTGTGTGTGTGGGTTTGTATGTGCGCGCGAGAGAAGCCGAAAGAATGGAGAAGGACGGAGATAGAAAGGGAACCCGAGCGTAAAAGAGTGGGGCCACGTGACGATCCCTGCGGGAGGCAAACGCTCTGAGGACTTGCCTGGCGCGCGTTCCGCTCCTGGCTGCTGCAATGCTGTTGTTGTTGCTCGTGCTGCGCGAGGAAAATAAGGCAGGGGATGTCAAAGTTGGGTTAACCCACTTGGGATGAATGGATACAAGGCGGAGATTTGGTCCTAATGTGACGGGAAAGTGAAATAATGTGTGGGTTGAATGTGGGTTACGGAAAAGTGGGATTGGAAAATTAAGTTAAAATTAGGTGAAAAAATCGGGTTGGGCGTAGTGTTTTTATTTATTTATTTATTTTTTAATTTATATGTTAGGAGCAACAAATTTCGTTTGCATTGTTTACGATTCCTGATGCTATTTTTGCATTCGAATTTTAATATGATCGACTTTAGATGTTGCAATGACTTTTATTACTGGAAGAATAATGGACTGCGCAATATTGATTATATATTTTGCGAAATATGTTGGAATCTCATATTATATTCCATAAGAAAAATAAGACAAAGGTTGTCGAAGAAAGCGCTATACCCCCATGGAATAAATATATCGGATGGACATTTTTTTCAAAGTAAAATAAACAAAATAATGTTTGATCTGTACTCGGGCTCGAGAATTGGACATTTTTCATTAGCTTACATATTTTAAGTTCGCACTTGTTTAGACATTAAATATGAGAAGATAGCGTTATTATAAATAATGTATACATCCATTATTTCCGTAAAGTTAGTGAAGAGCATATAAAACAAGATGGCCTGATACAACAGTTGCTCACGTCCTGGAAATGCTTTCAAAAACTTTGCCAAAAGTTACAAATTTCTCGCAGTTAAAGAAGCAAAAAGAAAATCTCTACAATTATTTCAACTGTAAAGATAAAAATGCATGCAGAAAGACCTATTTTACAATACAGAAATATGAAATATATGTGCATAAAGTTGCACCTAATTGTTGGTCCTAAAATCGCGATAAAAACCGTTTCGAAATTTTGAATAAACCACTTTCCCTACTTATCTATATCAATGGGCCCCATTTGGAAGTGAAAAATTTGAAAAGCAAAATGCTATTGTGCTTCTTGTGCGCAGTGGATCATCAGGGCGGTCGAAAGCGCTTATGCACGTCTGAGATGGACAGAGCGAGTGAGGGAGTGGGGGGTAGAGAGGTGCACCGTCGCGTTGGGCCCACGATCGAGCGGCGCGGTGGTGGGGAGCGCGCGACTGCGTGTGGGTCCGCGCAGCGACGAGGGCCTCAAGCAGTAGGAGTGGGGATGAGGCCCCCGAGGCTCGGGGCTCCTCGCTTGCACCACGCTTTTGCTCTGGGCCACCGCGCGGTCTGTATTTCACGCGGAGTGGGGGGTAAAAGCTGAGGCCCTGCGCACGGTATACGTACAAAGGTGGCGCGTGGTGGGGATTGGCTCCTTACGAGCCCGAAGGCGCGTGCCCCGAGTCAAACGAGAATCGCGCGGGGATTCTCTTCTTCGCCGCTTTGCCGCATCTACCTCTTCGCGTCTCCCCGACGATTAGCGAAAGAAGATAGCTCGCTGGAAAGCCACTGATGAGCGAAACACGAGTAACTCCAACCGAAACACGAGTCGACGAAACGATCGAACGAAATATATAAATCGTTACGAGTATTTAATACGTTTATTCGGGTGTAATAACAGAAGCCCGATGAGCACTCGGGAGATGAATATAAATGAGGTGCATAAGACGAGAGGAGTGATTTTGGGACTACGAGGAAAGCGTGCGGTGACTCAGGATTAGGAACCGAGCGAGGAAGTTCCGACGGATTTCCGCGGCCGCTCGGATGAATTTTAAAGCAACAGCTGACTGGCTTCCTCGACACGCGCGACACTGCTGATCCCCTGCAGAAGCGTTTTCACAGGAGATCGTTGAACTTAGGAACCGTAGACACTAATATATACGTTGATGAACCTTTTTCTATTTTTATTTTTATTTTTTGTGTTTACGTCGTCTACTGTTACGGTCATGAGCCGAGACCTACTGTTTACATTGTGGAATCTGAACCACTTGCAGTTCACAAAGCCTTCGAAAAAAATCTTGGGCTCTGACCTTGAACCTTTATATTTGGGTTATATATATATATATATATTGATTATTGCGGATATTGAATTTCTGAAAAATTTTGGTCTTACCATTAATAACATTAATGTTATGTGACATTGGTTGAGAAATATATTGATTGGAAAAAAAGTTAATTAGTTATCGACTTTTTAAATGATTTTTTGGAAGCCCAAAGAAGCCAAACAAGTAACATATGTGCACATTAAAGTTTTTTAAGGGAAGGGAAGTTGAGTGGGCAAAAAAAAAATCGATCCACCCACGGGAAAAAGAAAAATCGGTATTTTTCAGACTTCCAGCGATAAATGGCCATAAGTGAAAACGTCCATGCAAGTCAATCCCCGTAACTTCGAGGCGCGTGGGCGTAAAATTCCCGGCTATCACTCAAACTCCGCAATCGCGTGTCCGGATGAGCCAATATTTTCGTTATCCACGAAATTTCGTGGCGATCGTTCGAGAGGAATCCGTGGTGTCGTTGTTGCAGCACTTTCGTACACACCAATATACTTCCCGTTCTCGCAGGTAGCTCGTTACGTTGGCCAATAGTTCGACGTCGGATGTACGGCGACCGGAAACGCTCTCGCCCACGTACGAATCGTTCGTTTGAGCCGAACGACCGTGATAAGAGTTGGAAATCTCGGTTGCGATGCCTCGGAGCGTTGAGCGCCGAGATTAAACCTCGACATTCACCGAGGCCCGCGCGTCCATCCAGCTTTCGTCTTTCGCGCCCACGTGACTTTGGTCACTTCTACGAGGGGCCATTGATTTCAGAATCGCGCCCGAGCTTCGTGCGATCGTCTCCTTCGTCCTCGTCGCCTTAGCTCGGGATCGGCGTCAGTGAAAACGCGCGTTGGCTTCGCGTTTGCGCCCACGACGACTTTTTCGGCCGGCGACCAAGTGTGTTTACCGGCGTTGCCGAAAAGTCCAGTGGCGCCCACGCGCTTTTTACGACCAACACGATGACGATTCGTCCAAGGTCCTGCGCCGGGGAGTAATATCGACGACTGCCACGTCCAACGAAACGACACTTTGGATAGGCTCTGCTCGAGGATTAAGAGACGCGGGCTCGTGGTACGAAAGCAACTCGGCTGACAAACGTCTCGAATTCCGGAGCTTCGCTTTATTTTATTATATCTTTCGTGTTTTTATTTTATTTTTTTCGACTTAGTTCGGGGCAGTTAAGTCCCGTGACTAAATGTCTTCAGCGTGTGTCACGCTTGCGGATTTTTCGATTTTGCGTCGCTTTGATTTGCGATGCTTTGTTTCCATGAGAAAAAAAAAAAAACGCTACGTTTTTTTGGTTGGGGCCATTGAAAATGTTGTCCGGAGAAATGGTATGAAGATACATGGGTTTTCGTGCATTCAGATTTCGCGTCGTTGGAAGGAAACTTCATCGAGCGGAATTTAATCCGAAGAGAAATATTCTCGGTGATTCTCATTGACGAGGAACGAAAATTCATTGAATGGCGAGAGGCGCGCGCGTCTCCGGAGATGTAGGAATCCGATAGGAAGCTGCATAGTCGCGCCGATGCACCGAGGAGAGTACCGCGACTGTCCGTCTGTTCGTCCGTCTGCCGTGAAATGCCGCGACGAGGGCCCCGAGACTCGAGGCTCGTTCGTTTCGCTTGCTGTGCAAGCGAATATGTGGAGAACAAGGCATAGCGAGCAGAGCTAGACGCTCTTCGTGTACCATCAATCGCCTTGACGAATCGACTGCGGTTGCAAACTGGCGTCGCGCTCGCATGCCAGAAAATAAAAGCCCAAGGGTGATGGACAGACCGCGCGATATAGCTGATCATTTCAGCATGCGTGTGCATTTGTATTTACGCGTACGTGAGATTGGGCTTAATAGCGCAGCGAGATTCAGTCACGGGAGACGGCAACTGCATCCTTAACGTTGTTGCGGGTGAAAACACGTGGGAAAGCCTCTGCTTTAAAGCCCATTAAAGCACGAGAGGTACTTCACTCTCTCAGCACTCAGGAATCTTTTCAGAGTCGCGATGTCGAGGAACATTTTTTTTAGGAGTGAACGACAATTTTTTAGCCACGATTGTTTCAATTCCCTAGAAAGGGAGACTATTGCGCCAGTATTAGCAGGAATCTGCCGGTATTAGCAGGAAAGTTGCCAATTTTAGTAGCAAATGCGCCAGTATTAGCAGGAATCTGCCAGTATTAGCAGGAAAGTTGCCAGTATTAGCAGGAAAGTTGCCAATTTTAGTAGCAAATGCGCCAGTATTAGCAGGAATCTGCCAGTATTAGCAGGAAAGTTGCCAGTTTTAGTAGGACAGACGCCAGTTTTAGTAGGACAGACGCCAGTATTAGTAGCAAATGTGCCAGTATCAGCAAGAATCTGCCAGTATTAGCAGGAAAGTTGCCAGTTTTAGTAGGACAGGCGCCAGTATTAGTAGCAAATGCGCCAGGATTAGTAGCAAATGCGCCAGTATTAGCAGGAAGAGTTGCAAGTTTTAGTAGGACAGACGCCAGTATTAGTAGCAAATGCGCCAGTAATAGCAGGGGAGCTGACAGTATTAGCAGGAAAATTGCCAGTATTAGTAGAAAAGACGAAAGTATCAGTAGGAAAGATGCCAGTATTAGTAGGAAAAACGTCAGTCATGATAGCAGAGACGGCGTCTCGGCCGGCGATCGTTACGCGTGCATGCGCGTCCGCAAAAGTTTTTGTCGCCTCGCGCTATCGCGATAGCCGGAGCCCAGGATGAACGTCATCCGCTCAGGAGCCTCGGCTCGGCTTTGGCCACCGTTAACTCAGCACTCCTACCGCGTTCTATTAATTTTCTAACGGACTATCAAGACCGAGATTAACGCCTCTCACTCTCGTAACGTACAGGGATCACGGTGTAGAACGCGAGAAACGAGTGCGAGCCGCGAGCGCATCGAGGGAATACCTGGAGCGTTTTCTTGCCGCGATGCCGCCCGGCTATCATTACCGCACTCTCGGGGAATGTTAACGAATGTTTCGCACCGGGGGTTTTGCAAACACGAGACAGCTAGGGACTCGATGCGGTTTGTCACACGCGCTTTCCACTTCCCTGTCCCTTCTCTTCGCTTTCCTTCTTCCCGGAGAATCATTTTACTTTTTATCCGGCCTTTCAGCTCTTCCCTAACGACGTCCAAGTGCTCGGGAGACTATTGAGTATTGAAATTAGGAATGAGCACTAATATCGATTTTATCTATCACGAAATTCACTTGCGCTATCATTTATCAATAATTTCATCGACAAATGTGACATCAAAACCAAACAAGTTTACAAAAAAAAAAATTTGTCAAAAATGTTGAGCCTTGTTAATTTTTTTTTTGACAGTTATTGAAGAATTTTCCGCAATTATTCAAGCGATTTTATATCGATGAGTGGCATCTCTGATTTGAATGATATTTTATAAAAAAAACAATCGAGAATATTGTCGGTGGCTCTCATGGGAATGTAATGTCGTTGCGAGAGGCTGCCTCGACCTTTCTCAGGAACGCGTTGGTGTGCCGCTCGTTCCACGCAATAGCGGCAATGCAAAGTCGCCCTCTCGACCAAGCACTTGACCGAGATTCGAGACCGCAAGTGCGCTGGCGATAAGAGCACCAACACCGCAGCACCGGAACTCTGCCGAGCGTGATGTCAGTCAAGCCGGAGCAATAGAACAAACGAAAGTATTTTCACACCGAGAAAAAAAGATTTTATCGATTCAAAAGTAATGAATGAATTGATTTTTTTATTTTTATTTATTTATTTTCGTCGATTTCATAGATTACTTTTTGCTTTTACTGCTCTAAATATAATTTTTTTTAATCAATGAAAAACGGTTAAAAAAAAATTTCCTCAACTGAATTTTAATTAATTTTTCATTAATTTTGAGATCACTAAAAAAAATCATTAAAACCCCAAATCTTTTCCAAATCAATGAAAAACTGTTAATTGGTACAAAAAAAAATTTCCTCGACTCAATGTCAACACTTTACATTGATTTTGGGGTCATTGAAAAAAAAAAATTCAAGTATATCATTTCATTGGTAAAAATTTCGGCGGATCAAGGAAATTTTTTTATTTTTTAATTTTCCCTGTTGAGACCACTTTTGAATTGAATGTTCTATTTAACGATGAGGACGAGGAATATTCTATAATATTCTCTCGTTAGTCCTTAGTTCACTCGGCAACATCTCGAACCGCGAACGTATAGCAACTATAGAAGAGATATCTGCACACGGGTTGGTGGGTATAACGATGTCGCGCATAAATCACGAGCTCTTTCTCTGTCTCACGAGAAGCAACTCTAATAGCTAACCCTTTGAGTAGCGGCGTGATTCTCGTACGCAAAGTACCGTGGAATATATTATAGATTTTCTATCGAGCAAAAGTCTCATGTGTGTGCACTCCCAAAGCAAAATATAGAAAAACTTCAGTTGAAATGATGTTTACGAGCTTCAACGTTCCCTCGTGCTAAGTGAATACGACAGGAAATAATGATGAGTGAATGATGAGAGCGGATATCGAGTCAACGATATTAATCAATGACTTTTATGGCCTGGAGAATTATAACAAAATCGAGCAATCCTTGAAAAGTGTTAGTCAAAATTCTTTGAATGCTAATTTTGGGAATTCTGTAAATTAATTAAAATTCATTAATTGCAGAATTAAAATGATTGTCATGTACTTATCGATGATTAAATAGAAGATTTTTTTTAAAGGGGGTTTCCTCGGCAGAAATTAAAAAAAATTCTTTTGGGTGAATTAGTTTCCTTGGAAAAGGGTTTCCGCTAAAATTATAATTATTATTTTGGGGAAAAATTAACAGTCGAAAGGGTTACCGTTATTGCAATGGTCAGAAATAGGATTTTGCATTCTTAATTTTTCTTGGCTTGTGTTGCACTCGAAAATGTGAAAATTTCTCGTTTTGCTTCGAGAGGATGACCCTAATGCGCTTAGTGACCTAAATTGTATTCGAAAATTACGAGATTAGCTTGTGTCGAGAATAGACAGAGCGGAATAGCGTGGAAATACCAGTTAACCCAGAGAATCGACACTCTTAACTCTTTGCATTCTCTCGAAATGTTTCGTTCTACATAAAATCGTAAGCGACGTGCTCAGCGTATAAATTATTCGATCCTAATCGTAATACCAAGAATTCAGCACATAAAATCGTTCCGAATTTGAGAAAACAAAGATCTTCCAGCAAGAAAGGAGGATATTTATTATTTGGAGAAAAACAATTTTTTTTCGTGTAACAAAAATTTCGTTGCCTCTCTTAATTCCATTAATTCAATTGAATAAAAATAATAATCAATCAAATTTTCACATTAAATTTCATTTATACACAAAATTACATTCTTCAATTATTTTAAACGATAAAGAAAAGTAATTCAAATTTCAACCGTCAACCAATCAGAGAACGAATAACCCATTGACGATGCTATAAAAAAAAAATGCAACTAATTTTATTACGGAAATAAATTAATTTCATTGATTCAAATATCCCGCGATCATTTGAACCTAAATTCCTTTGAGTCAGCGACGAATTTGCCAACCTCCCGGCGAGGGTGTTATATTATTTATATTTTTACTTAGTGTACTGTGCTACAAAAAAAAAAAAAAAAAAGCGCTCACGACGAACACCCGGGGTGCGTAAATTCTGCTCAGCGGATCTCGGCGCAGGCGTAAATTCTCGCGTTGCGCTCGCGCGCTGAGAAGAAGGTAAGAGGATCGACGAGAGCGCGCGGCTTAGGGTATACAACAAACGCGACCTACACCCGCGTTCCCTCGGATTCACTTGGTACCAATGCGCGCGCGCGGGCGCGCGGGCGATGCGATCGCTCTGTTCGCGCGGCGCTCGAGCGAACGAAAGGAAGAGGAAAAGGAGAAGCACCAGGAGGAGGGAGAAGGGAGCGCGCGAAGCGAGAGAGCGAGGCAGACACGCTCTCTCGTCTTTGTAGGCGCGCGGTCCGTCCGCGCGAAGAACTGAGTTGGTTGGTTCGCAAGGAAAGCAAGAAGGCAAAGAGCGCGGTAACAAACGACTCGCAAATCCTCCCTGTCAATTTAATCTCGCCACGAATCCTCCCAGCGAAATGTTAATAAGGGCCTCACTACCGTTTCTTCTCGCGAAGCGCGCGTTTCCTCGAGTTACAAACCACTGTGCGGATGGGATGCGCGCAGCACTTTATTTTGCGCGCGAAGCCCTTGCAAGCTCCGCATGGAAATTGTGTGCAAAGCGAGCGATAGTCAGCGCGCGGAGCCACCACCTTCCTCTTCTTCTTCTGCTGCTGCTGGTGCTGCGCGATTATTCTTATTCCTCGCGAGAAAGCGGAGCGGGCGCGAGAGCAATTTATCGCAACGCGCCCTTGGCTGTCGGCCACTCGGCCTCGAGATATCAGAATTTTTAAATCCTCCTCTGCGATTGAAAGAGAGCGCCCCTCGCGTGAAAGTCACCGAGAGAAAATTCTGAGCATAGTCATTGGATATGAGAAATTCGAATTTTTTTTTTCAATCCTTTTTTGTGAAGTAATGTACTATAATAATAATGTCATTTTTTTGGCGGTATGAATGATTTTATCCGCGGGAGAATTTTTTGAAGATTTTGCAATTTTTTGTGGCTTTATTTTTATTTTTTAAACATTTGTAACCATTTATTTCGAAAGTACGTTTTTTTTTCGGCTTTTGAACGAATCGAAATTACGCAATCTCCGGAGCTCAGTGAGGAAATAATTTAAAAAAAAAACATCACTAAAATAATAATAATAATAATAATAAAAAGGAACGTTGAGTGCGGGCGGAGAGATCGGGACGAGACAACGTACTGCTGCTGCCAATCGACCGTCAATAATCTCATTAAAGCCCACTCGACGAATTAATGACGTGGTGCTGCTGCTGCTGCTGCTGGGCATCTCGGGCGGACAACACACGCATATACAGAGTCGATGGGTGGACGCCGCCCCGTTACTTTCGAATCGTATAACGCGGTCGAATAGAGACGCCCGCCACTGGATGTATATACCTGCAAGTCGTGTATGTATATATGTATATATATAGCAGCACTTACGTTCGAACGTCCCTTTATCGTGGTCGCTTTGTTTTTTTAATTTTTTTTTTACTCTCCGCTCTCTTATTATACATATTACTTGAGAACGGTGCTTGATCACGGTCGCTCTCATTAGTCGGCGTCAGTGGTACCGATTGTCCGCCGATCAGCGAGCGATCGAACCACCGGCTCGAGATGCTCAGCGCCAGGAACTCTCTTCAGTCACGTCTCTATCGACTTCTTATACCATTTTCGCTTTTGCCGCAGCAACTGCAACGAACTGACCGATGTTGAAAAAGAATTTTCAATGGTTAATTAAGAATGATAATTAAAAAGAGGGCAGTGCTACGATATCCAGGGCGCCCGGATTTTATTCTCGTTTCCGGTAGTACTTCTCGTGGGGAGCAAAAAAGTTCATATGAACTATGGCCCTAACTGCTTTAGTTTCCGAGATATTTCGTTTTTGAGATTTTAATGTGACGTAGAAAAAAAAGGAAGATTTGCAATTTCAGAAACGAGGATTCACCATAAAAAAGGTTAGGAAGGTCACTTTACGACAATCATAAAAAAAAAAATCAAACCAAGTAAATTAGCTGTACCAATTAATCAACTTCATCCATCCAGCTCATAATCCCGGGACAACTTCTCGCTTTTCCGCCATTAGTAAAGTCGTTTCGTCGTTAAAGTACAGCCCACAGTAATTAATCGCCGAGTTACGAATGTCCCATAAATAATACCTCTCGCGAGTTCTGTAATTATCGTTTTACCCGCTCAGCTCCATCCACCAAAAACAAAACAATAATAATAGTAATAATAATAATAATCATGATATTATAATTAAAGCCGTCATCATTATGCAGGTTTCTTGAACATGACCATGTTATTGATGTTTTCCGATACCGATGATCAACACCGAAGGAATCTCCGCCACGGCATTCCTCCCGCCATGGCTAATTGTATGTCCATACTTTCCATAATTCACGTGTGTCGATATAGGCATTAAGCCTTACGTGTTCGCACGAGCGAATAACATAAAACAGCCGCCCGCCCGCGCGTTTTACTTTCGCACGGTTACGCCGCGAGTCGGCAAAACTCTCGGGCACAAAGGGGAAATGTTAGAGCGCATGGTGGCCGCAGTAGTACTAAAGCGCCCCCCGCGGACCGCCGCTGTACTGCGCCACGCGGCGACAGCGCCCCCCGCGGACCACCGCTGCACCTCGTCACCGAGCGGCAGCGGCGTCGCGTGTACCAATGGGCGCGGGGATTACTCTCGGTGGCCTACTGCCGTTAAGATCTATTCCGAGAGCTATTCCGCGTGCGTTAGCCGTTCCGATGCTGTTGCCGTCTTATTAATGCACTGCGGGGCCCGCAGGCAGCCGAGGCGTTGGGCACGCCGCGTCGTTTCACCTTATGTACATACTTCTGGCGGGGTTTCTGTCGTTACGCCGCGCTGGACGACGTCGAGCTTACACGCGAGACGTGCAGCCCGACGATGTGCTCGACGCACGTTGCCCTCGACTCTGCGTACCTCGGACATGTCCAAACAGCTGCGCCACTGATCTTTCATAATAGAAGCCCTAGGATAAACTCAACGCTCCGGCGATCCCATTACCGTAGGATCTGTACCGGTTGTGTTTTCATTTTCTTTGTTTTTTTTTTCTCTCTTTTTGGTTTTGTTTTGTGTCTCTCTTCCTTTTAACTCTGTTATTTTAGTTGTATGCTGTGCTGCGCAGCTTGAAAAGAGAAAAGAAAGACCAACAGGCAGAGATGGGTCGATGGGCTTATTTTCATTTGATACGGGATCCATGTGAAGTTAATATAATCTTAGATCGATGAAAGAAAAGATTTCTTAAAATTTTCTTGAATTTTTGAAAAAAAAAAAAAATTATATTTTGAATGCATATAAAAGTTCGCTGAAAAAAAAGTTTTTCTCATAGTCTTTACAGGTTTTTTCCGGAGTCATTAGTTGAATAACCAAAAAAAAAAAAATGTTATTAAATTGTTCATTATAACAAATACACTTTACGATTGTAAAATCGACGAGCTTATTAAAAGTAATGTCGCAAAAGTAGAATGCCTTAATAAATTATTGATGTTTAAGTTTGTCAGGTGAAACTTTGGAACGACATTTTTATTGTTGCATTTAAAAAAATATTGCTAAACTGGAGGAACAAAAATGCTCCTAGACAAAGCGGGTGTTCATTCCTAGAGAGGGGTTAAAAATAACGAGGGCTGCAGGCAGTACTTACATGCCAAGTACATTGGACAGTCAACGAGATTATTATTATCTAGAAAGGATGCATGGCAGCGCCGGACCCTTTGATTATAATAATTTATTTAAGTTCCGTGGTATAACACGAGGATCCTTATCTTTGCTCGTACGTTCTGAGCTAGCAATACATGTGCTCGGCCACGCTGCTCAGCTACTAATTTATTCGAGAAGCAGGGCCTCTCGCACTCGTTATCACGATAACTCCGAAGGCGTTGAGCACACATTGGATGTCTGGTGTGTGCCGCGCTCGGTGTGCCCTCGGCATTGGAGCAATTGGCCCCTCGCCAATTATCTTAGGCGCCCGCCTCGAGCTACCGATACACCACCGAGCCGCCGTGTGCGCATTGACACCGCGTGTGATCGCGCGAGGCAAAATAAACAATTGAAACTTGTAGAAGGAACGATGGGTTTATGGGCGGAGCTATTGGCAGGGGGACACTTCAGGAGCCTCGTGTAAAGGTTGTGAGACTGTGATTTTTTATACATCGCATGTGTGTGTGTGTGTGTGTGTGTGTATGGAAGGTAGAAAGGAGGGAAAACGTTCGGATGAATCGATAAGCTGATGTGTGTACTGTATAGTTAGAGTCCAACAAGATCGATGGGTAGGAAGATAACGACAAGGACGAGGGACTACGCGGCTGCGGTGACGGCTGCACCATGGGCCGAGAGCACCTGGCTGGAAATCATGTCACTTGACCTTTACTTTGCTCGCATCACCGCAAACGCCAAAGGGATTGTGGACTTAGCGTACAGAGTGATTCAGAATCCCGGCATCTTTTTCGATTGTGGGAATATTTTTAATGGGATGCCCCGTGTAAGGAATTAACGGCAAAGAGGTCGTTTTCCAATTTCTGCAATTTAAACTTGAAAGACTATGCAATCGGTGGATTATGCGTCCATGTGATAAATCACCGGACTGCTTTTCTTTTTGTCTTGAGATTGAAAGTTGCATTTCATGTATTGAATTCACTGTGTCCATAAAAGTAATTGCAGAATTTCTTGTTTTTTTTTTTGCGACTAAAATCTGTAAGATAGTATGATTTTATCGTCAGCATGACGCAGAATGATTATAACCACCGCACGGTCGTTTCGCTTGCGCGAAGCGCGTTTCGGCCGGTAGCCACCTGGCGGCCGAATATCGAAGTAGTCGAGCGCTCGACTACAGTTTGTTCGCTTCTGTGCCTCACAGCCGTTAATGGCATATTCAATACGATTCCCATAACATTTTATCGACGTTACACATAATTTTACTTACATCAAGAAATTATTTGTCGGACCGTCAAGATGTCAATTGGTAAATTGGTAGACAGTTCTTAATTTCAAATAATATGAAATCTATCAAATTAATCGGACCCAAGAATATAAAATCTACGCAACACTGAGAAAATCATGTAATTTGTGTCATAAATTCTCACACAAAATTTAAAAAAAAAAATTAACAGCAACTCTAATGGAATCAATGAATTATTAACGTGAACTTGAAAATCCTCCTTTCGGTGTTTCACAAAGTGGCCACCAATTTATAATCGGCCAAACGATTATTGAATGCAATTTCACGGAATTTTTAATCTCGACATTGTTATTTATTCGAATTGCGGTAAAAAAAAATGGGAATTACACACATCTCGTTTATTTTTTTGCCACTTCGCCTTAATCTGGTGACAAAGTGGATATAATTTTCTGAGCATAAGCCACAGAGCGTGGCCAATCGGTTTCGCGGTTTTTATGCTAATCCATTGAAGCAAAATACAGGCCTCGGCTGAACGAGCCTGTAAGTAAGCAACGGCAGCGAAATAAGCATTAGTGGCTGCAGGTGAGCGCGAGTCTCACGACTTCCAAGAGAATCCTGAGGTGCGCATATAGCACACACAGGCTGTCGCTCTCTTTGTCTGCCGGCTTGACAAGCCGACAATTACGAAAGCTTTGTTTACTACCTCTCTATATACGCGTGTCCGCGCTTGATCTATCCCACAGCTCTGTGATGTCATCGGAGCGACTGGTCGACTGCGACGACGTCGAAGGATCAATGAAACAACTATTCATAGATTAGCACGTGATAATCTCGCTCTATGCGTTATTATACCCTAGCCGCAGGTGCGATATTATTAGCGTTACGTTCAACACTTATGCACCTTAACTTATCTCTGAGAGTTTACAGTGGAACCTCGCATAGCTCGACCAATGAAAAAAAAAAAAAAATCGGAAAATAAATTTATGCTACTACTTCTCGCACTAGTGACGTAAACTTGCACAAGATACTTTGCTGAATTCTCGTGTGATGTCGTGTTTTTTTTTTTTTTTCCAATTAAATATATATGGGAAATTTGAAGTTACTGGAAAATAATGTCTGGGCATAAAAGTCGTGGTTTTGTGATCGATTTTGAATGGAAGATTCAAAATCATTTTCTCGCCCTGGCAACATTACTTTTTTAACGAGAAACGGGCAACTTTTTTTTTATTGATTTTTTTTTGGATGCGAAAATTAGATTATTTTTCTATGAAGAAATTATTGTTTTGATAACAACGACGAAAAATTTGGTCCAACTTCGTTAACCTAAATTTAACGAACACAACTTCAGTTTTTTTTTTGCGCGGTGTAAACTCGATTGATTCGAATCGAATTGCCTATCACGATAATTGAGCTCCAAATAGATGGAAAATATTTTGATCTCGTGGATTTAACGAGCGAGCCTCGAGGATCACTGGAAGACACTGTAGACCGCTCTGTTAGTCTCTTGGAACTTAAACAACGCACGAATTTTAGGAGGGTGGGCATCCAGACCCGACTAACACTAAACTCATGTTTGACCCGCGGGCTCATTTCGACCCGCTCGCTGCTGTCTTCGTTCACAGTGTTTCGCGTTTTATGTGTTTTCCCTACTTTTGAGATATTTATAGCGAGCGCACCCAAGAAACCGTGTGGTGAGCTAGAAGATTTTACTAGCGCACAAGTCATCGCATTGCTATGCATCACTTCTGCAAATTTTGTAAAAAAAAAAAAAGAAAAAATTATGAAATCCATCCAAAATTCACTGTAATATTATTTATAATTATTGTTGTTATTATAATCGTTCGTCACTCGCCAGGAAATTACAAAACATTAAAATTCGACGGATAGTGGCTCCTGTTTCCTAAAAATGTCACTAAAATAATTTTGAGTCAATAATTGAGCCATTAACTAGGTCCAATTGAGTTATCGTCTGGCTTTACGTATTTCGGTGGGTTAACCAAGTTTTTTCTGGTACATTGAAAAAGATTATGACGGGCCTAAAAATCATCAAATGTTAACTATAAATCATTAGTTCTTGACACTATTTTTTCTAGAAAAATTATTTACCAGAGCCAGTGAAAATTAATAGTTGCCGTTTATAGTTAGCAATGACGATTTTTTTGCCGAGTGTCACTTTTTAACATTACAGGTAACAATTTTTTAATTCATTTAAGTTTTTTTAAGCTAAGAACTTTACAATTTCCTTTAAGTTGTTTTAGACAAAAAAATTTATTAATTTTCTCGAACCAAGCCTTTTTTTCACTTCGAGATAGACTGCAGTTGAGTGATTCGTCATATTTGAATAATACCAACGCAGAGTTGCATTCACATCCTCCAAAAGTCACCAGTAACAATATTCATCAGTTGTCACTGCATTAATGTACACTCAATTGAAAATTCGACAGGAAGTCTCTCGAAACTGACGTTCCTCTTTGTCTCCATCATCATCCAGCGTGACGGGAGATCAACAGATTTTCAGGAGGTCGACCAAGACCTCATTTAGCCTACGCGCACACGTTCCTGCTCTGCCCACAGATTTTCAGCCTACGGATACATCGTCCAGCAAACGCTGTTACGCTGTATACCTTCGTTACGATTATATTATCCAACGCTCCGATAACCAGCATTTAATTAACCACGATAAAGTCGTGCGTTAATGATTTATCGTCTCACAATAATAATTTTAAAAAATAAAAAAAATAAAAATCTTAAAAGTCACTGAAGCTCGACATTTCAAAGGGGGATTCAAAGACCCATTGTAATATAATAAATAATCAGAAACCCGACGTTTTTCTATCTCAAAGAGAAAAAAATAAATAAATAAATAAATAAAAAATGTAAGTGGGTGGACTCGTTTGACATAAGTGCCCATGGCGGGACCAACCATGACCATCACCTCCGTCGTTGACGTCCTTTTTGCCATAGAAAATTTTCAGCTTTTTCAAGGCCTCCCAGTTGGCTTTTATTCGCATAAATTTCTCGTTACCAAAACCCACGTGCTCGCATTTGACTATCGTTTCCAGAGTTTTCCACGGACGCGTGGCATTCTCTCGCAAAAAAAAAAAAGATAAAGAAAATGCGGCGAGACCCGCGGATTTCTGCTGAAGATTCAAAGCCTCTGAAGAATTCGTTCAGAACCGAAAAATTCATTCCCTATCGGATGAAAAGGGGCACGTGACGTTTGTCCACCCCGAAAAAATATTAGACAATATTAAATGAAATGATGCATTCGACGTTTAATTATTTCAATAAACGATGATTTCCTTCCCATGGAGCAAATATTTATTTCATTCAATTTCTCAGCTTCTTTTTATTCATTTGAATCTACTTGACGCACACTTCGATTGGCTTCGCTATTTTTGTAGTGTTTTCCACAGGCGCGTGGCATTCTCTCTATCGAAAAAAAAAAAAAAAAAAAAAATTGATAAAGAAAATGAGGCGAGAATCGCGGATTCCTGGTGAAGATCCAAAGTGCCTCGAGGATTCGTTCAGGAATGCAAAATCCATTGCTTATCGAATGAAGAGGACGGGAAAGAGTGCGCAGCGCGAAACGAGCGGTTATAGGAGACAATGTAAGTCCCTGAGCGGCGATAGCGAGCGGCGAACCGCTCGTCGAGTCCTCCTCTCCGCGGAACTTATGCATAGCAGCTGGAGAACCGCGGGCGCGATGCACTCATGGGAATAATGCGTGTTTATCGCGGCGGCGTCGCTTTTGAACCGAGTACCAGTGTTTCTCTCTTATTTCACTGTCGAGTCCAGCGATTCTCTCTCAGTTACACACTGCAAACGGACACGCAGATCTCTCCGCCAATTTACATATGATACTCTCTCTCTTTCTCTGTCGCTGTACTCGATGGACACACTCTTAAGACTTGAAACTGTAAAGAGAGCGAAGCTTACTTGACCGTCACTTTAATCCCCGGGAAACCCGCATTAAATCTAAGCTGAACAAGCGATTGAATTTAAAAAAAAAAATTCAAAAACAGTGATTGAAAAAAAATTCTTTTTTTAAAATCACTGTTTTTGAGTGTTTAAGTATATGGACAAGAATTGTAGAATTATGGTGCTTGGAATGCACTTGATAAGGAATAAATGTAGGATTAAAAAAAGGAAGACTATCATCAAAGCTTAAAAAAAAACAATTGTTCAGTTAACTGGATCATAAGAAAATTCGGTTCGAGGCGACTGAATTAATTTTCCTGCAAATGAAAAACAAAAAAAATGTCTTGAACATAAATTTTTATGCTGACGGGAATTTTTTTTTTTTTTATCGAGCGATATCAATTTGCCTATCCGGGATTTAAATGCCTTGAGAATAAAATCTCAGTTGTCTGGCGCTCGTTTCCGTCGTAATAATCTCGAATCGAGCGAGACAGGCCAAGTCGCTTCGCCAACTTCTTGGGTCTCCGTCTCCCTTCGCCTCGCGGTCCCGTTTGCTCCCAACAAAAGGGGGCCCGGCGACACAGGGGGCCCCCTGGTGAAGAACCAGTGGTAAGATAGAGCGCAAGAGAAGAAGCCGACACCGCGGCGGAGGGAACATCTGAAGCAGAAGCGCAACTGGCAAGAGCGTATGCAAGAGCACCGGCGAATGCACACGGGGGTATAATAATAAAACGAGATATCTCGTACGTGGGCGGTCGTATTGTTAGCGCAACGAGGTATGCACGCGTTTTCTCCTGCGAGCCTCGCGGTGGAGCGGCGCTTCTGTCGTCTTCGAGTTCTCCTTGGGCCCAAAGGGCGCTCCTCAAAGGGAATGAGAGACGTAAGGCCCACCGAGAGAAAAACATGGACTGTAAAAAGGTATTTTGAAAAATCCTATTTTTATTATTATGCATTGACAATAATTTTTAAAAACCGTGTAACGTGTGTTTTACCGAATCCCTTAAACATGAAATTTAATGTACGAAAGAAAATGAAAATTCAACGTACGTTTGGTAAAATTGAAGTTGGGTAATATTTATTAATGAATTCAGTGAAATGGCGCAGCAATTTTAGGTTGCACTTTTTGTGCGTTTTTATACAATGTAAACATTTTTTTTCGGAAATTAATATAGCGGTTATTAAATGAAATTTAATTTAACAAGATGCGAAAACGGAGTCCGAGACACGCAAAGCGTGCGTGAAGCCGCGTTTCTCGCACCGAGTGAAATAAAGTACTTTTTTTTTATGTGTGCAGTGCGGTGAAAGTGTGCGAGTGGCAAAAGTGTATGAAATAGTCATAAATAGTCACGAATAAATGTGGCGTCAATGACTGTCATAAATTAGTCTGGACTCCGAGACAAATGCCAAAAACTTTGGCATTGGTAACAATGAAATTATGATTATTTATCATTGGTCCAAGAAACTATGTAACTCACGGCAGCTGTTGGGTACTTAGTTAAATCGTACGATACACAGTCGTGCCTATATTTTTGGCAGGATGACCTCGTTCCTCTGAGTGCCTCTTTGCTTGCATGAAAATGGATGCAAATGCGATTGGCAACCAGGAGGCCGTTATGGTTTGCGTAAAACAGTGGCACGACTGACGTTTCCGAAGCAGAACTACACGGTACTCGTGTAAACCTTTGAATTTCATGCCAGGGAAGACTCCCGTCGGCCTCATAAAGTCGTAGGATCGACAATGGGCCTTCTCCTCCTTTTTCTCCGACGCAGTGGCAAGAGATTTCATACATACACTCTTGTTTCTTCGGTGCACGGATGCGTTTGTGTTGTGGGTGTGCCTGTGCAGCCCTCGGTTCGCTTTCGCGTTCGCTCGATTGTTCGAGAGGTAGCCCAGAAGGAGCGGCGAGAGCTGTCGTCCTCCGGCTGGGCGGAGATGCTCGTGCCCAGCGTGCACGCTCTTCTAAACTGGCTTATCTCGACGATCAAACCAGCTCCACCGTACTCGCGATAATAAAGCTCGACAAATTGGCCATTAAATTCCATTTACACGTTCGCTATGAAAGATCCGCGGGTCTTTGTTCACTTATACACTTCCAGGAATCGGGAACAAATAGGTATTTCCAGTAGGTGGCGGCTCTGAACAAAATTCTTCCGGACAAACATTTCTGTACACGACAAAATGGTGGAAAAAACGCCGGCCAATTTGGCTAGTTGCGTCAATGAACCATTCGTGTTTTGTAGTGATGCAATTATACACGGTGAAATGTATTGGAATTTGGTTGGTGCATCAAAATATGAATATCTGGCTAGTGAAAGTCGAATCCACACGGTCGAATAGATAACAACACGCTTGATTTGTGCAGTGTGCGTAAAACGTGTACGGGAAAGAAGACAACACACTTGGCAACACGGTCGAATTTTGCATCGTACGTGAAAAGTGACTACAATGTAAGAGACAGAGAGCAATACACTTGACAACACGTTTGACTTTTGCTGTGTGGATAGAAAATGACTGTAACGTAAGAGACAGCATCCAACACGTTTGGCAACACGTTTCATTTTAGCGGATTGCGTAAGAAGTGGCTACAATGTACGATATAGAAAACAACACATTTGGCAACACGTTTGATGTTTCCGGTGTTCATTCTGATTTCACGAAACCCAAAACTGACAGTAATGCGATTTGCGTGGAATCCTGAATTTACCATTGGTTCTCAAAGATTTTGCGTTCATACACGTCGCATTTGAAATTCAATAAATCGAAACGTGTAGCGAGGCAACACGTTTGATGTTTTCGGTGTTCATTCTGATTTCACGAAACCCAAAACTGACAGTAATGCGATTTGCGTGGAATCCTGAATTTACCATTGGTTCTCAAAGATTTTGCGTTCATACACGTCGCATTTTAAATTCAATAAATCGAAACGTGTAGTGAGACAGTACAAAACAAAAGACATGAAGACTGACAACGTGTACAGAAGAGCACGGAGAGGGCGCCCTCGGCACGATCCTCGAGCACTGGAGAGTAGCGATTCCTGCAACATCCCGGGTATTATACGAGACAACGGTGATCCTAACGCCGTCGTCATATCATATAGTACAAGCAAGAAGGAGCAGCAAAAGTAGCAGTCATGGACGTATCGCATAACACGGTGTACACAGGACTGGGAGCTCTCGGCGTGCGCCCGCGTGCATACCGGCTGACCCAAAGTGACCTCTCGCGTCCCTTCCGCCGTGTGTCGGGGGCGGAGGGCCTCGGGGACCTTTGGGCCCCGGCGACGACGTGCCGACTCGACCGTAGCCACCGCGATCTCTGGCTGCCTCTGTCCTCGTGCTTCTTCGCGAAAGCTGCGCCGCGTTATTCGCCAACGAAAGAGTCCGCAACGGGCACTACAGCATATACAGTAATACACAGTCTGTGAATTTGAAACATGATATTCGGGGCACAGGGAGCTGACCACGAATATTCTACATAGTTATGAGGTTCCATTTTGGAGCACTTTACTTTTATACGCTTCTATCCATATGCCATATATTTTCCATGAGAAGTTAAAAAAAAAAAATTATGTAATCGTTGTGTGTTATTTGGTCTCTTCTTTATCTTAACTTCGGCTTCAGCGACATTAAAGGTTTGCGCGTTCAGGTCGATACAACTTTCTTAAATGGTAATTGCGGACTAACCGCATAGCCACCTCTTCTTGAGTCATCTTAAATGGATCCATAATTCACCTGGTAGACTGATGAAAAAAAAAAAAAAAAAACGTCCGCGATGCAAAAACGTTTCGATTGTGGGCTGCCATAATCATATTTTGTAATTCGTACAATTCCATACGAGGTTGAAAAGCATAACTGAAAAGATACCCGAGAATATTGGGTTTTTCGTTGTCTAAGGTTCCTCAGGGGCCCCAATCGAAATTTGTTAATTCTGCGATCACCGACATGCAAAAACCACTCGAGCCCCAATAACCTATCGATAACTGTGTACTCATTTCCCATATCCAAATATACTTTCCCTCAGAATTATCCTTGTAGTACATTATTCAATCGGCCATTTCTCCGGGCCCATTTTCTTTAGAATTTCGGGGCCCCGTTTTCGTGTCTCATTACCTATCGATAAAATGTGACGACAGGAATAAATAATAATTAAATTACTCGATTAACAAGATTCCTTCGAGAGCCCGGCCAATTATTGGCGTTGTCGGGTAGTGGGTTAAACGATCGTTCCTGAACATTTTTATGTCGCAGCGCCGCGTTGTTACCCGAGTGCCAACATACTTCCGGGATTTTCGTTTCTCTCTCTCTCTCTGTCCCCCTTCTTCTTCTTCTTCTTCGCTCTCGGCCACTATCGTTCTCTCTCCTTTTACTTTCGATTAGGAGAATTTACGCGGTGGCACATCGTAAGCATTCGGTCGCGCGTCCGCGGGGCCCTCATCGAACCATTTACCAGCAATAAGTAACGATAATTACGAACTAATGGGCGAGCGCGCGCACCATCACCGAAGGACTCGCGCCGCCCGCGTATATATGTATATATATATATGTATAAGTAGTATATATGTAAGTCGTATACGCACTATACTGAGCGCAGTATTAAGGCCCCGTGTACAGTACAGACATGCACCACCTATATTCAGTATTTAAATTAACCGATCGATCGGGCCGTGTTCAACCTCGCACATTATGTAAATTTGTCGCGGCAAAAAACACGCAAAAGTTTTCTGCAAAAAGCAATTACCGCCGACGCGAGACATCGGCGCGTAATACCCTCGAGAGTAAGCGCGCGGAAAGTTAATTGCAACTTTTTGTTTTTTCTACCTTTATCATTATTCCGGGACTACGGTACTTACCCCGTTATGCCCTGTCGAGCTCATCCCATAATTCACCCGAATTTTTGTTGTCCTTCGACATTTTGCGTTTTTATTTTTTTTTTCTCATCTTTTACCAAGATTTTTTGATTTCGCATACTTTTCTTGGAAATTATCGGAATAATTGGGTACCCTTGTATTTTATATTATGTCATATTAATGCTGTGGAATTAAAAGAGGGTTTTTTGGTAAATTTTGTTATTCGGCTAAAAGAAAATTTTCATTTTTTTCTCCGCTGTGAGCGGGAGAATATTAATTACGAATTTAAAAAAAAAAATGAATACTTTTTTCACCGGGGTCTTTAAAGAGAATAAGTGCGTGGAAATTTGAATTCCGATTTTGGCAGTTTTGTTTTCAATTTTCAAGAGTCAAGTGATAATCTCATTCTCAAACTTCCGTTAGAATGGTAATCTGCATTTGAATTTTTTCAATGAAAAATCCATTTGCACGTAAGAAAAAGAAAATTAATAAAAAATGCACATTTTTCCATATGTCGATTAAAAAAATTCTCGAAAATTTTACTCGAATATTTTCAACCCCCAAATTATAAAACGCCCCAAAGATAAAATCACAGCTTTTGTAATTCATTACAATTTCCTAAAGTGCCGCATTATTTCTCCCATTTCCGGTGGCCTCGAATACCCGCGAAAAATGATCGATATTAAAAATCATCATCAAGATCACATTTAAAAAAAAAATGCATACACCATTTTCCAAAAATATTTTATCCCAGCAAATAAATAGAGTCAATAAGTCCAACAACCATTTTTACTTTGAGTCGAGATTTTGGATGACAAATAAAAAATTTGATGTCGACAGGGATAATCGAGAGCGACGGGCGGTCGGTCATTACACACTCTTCATCATATGTCCTGATGGAACTTCTTCTTCGCGGAGAAAGAGAGAGTTCTCCAACCTTGGAGGATTTAGAAGAATAAAAAAAATAAAAAAATGACGTCGGATGTCTCTCCACCCACGCTTCGGTGTTATAGGCAATAGTAAAGAAAATAAAAAGAAATTGGAGGTGAGCACGCGCCTAAATCCTCAATAGCCAATGGGCTATTATAGCCGAAGAGCTCTCCGCGCGTAGCTCTTCGACTTAGGTAACGCATTATTCATCCGGACGATTTGTCGGGACCACACCGGGGCATAAGCTGAATTATTACACGTGGGTTATTATTTATGTGTTTCGATTGTCCGACTGTTTTGTTAGAAGCAGTTGCAGCAGTCGCGTAGAATAACAAGAAATTAAATGAGAGAATCGTTCGTCTCTGCTTCGAGTGAATCTCCTGTAAAATGACGTTTCGGTATTTTACAATTGCCCACTAATGACTCTCTTTTTCACCGTAACTAATCGACGGTGTTATATTAATAATAAACACGATTGGTAGCATCGTTTACAGAGGAATTTTTTGCGCGTGACTCTTTTGGTCATCGACGATTTGTCTTCAAAATTATCAATGGTATTATTGATTCAGATTCTTTTTTTTTCTTTTGAAATTGTGAGTTTACAATGAAATGCGAAATTATTTTTATTAACGGATGTATTTATAATTAATTTCCACCCTTTCTCAATTTTTTCAACCCGGCCAACCCTCAAATCGATGTAGGAACTTTAAATAATATTACCAAAATGACTAATTACATTGAATATATGAAATATATATTCATATCGACTCCGGTAAAACCTTTTTATCACCTCGTCAAGTTATTTTGTCGCGAGTTACTTAATCTCGAAGCGGCGAGTTGACGTCATGTACAATTTCAATATAAAAAATTCATAAGCAGTAAAAAAAAAAGAGAAAGAAGGAGTAAAAAAATAATGTGAGGAATAAAAATGCCGATTTCCCGATGTTCGCGCCGAAATCGGCAATTACAGTCGTGTAATGGTTATTAAAGATTCGCAAAGAGGTTCGCGAGTACACCGACGCGAGATATCTATCGCAGGTGGCGCGACGGCAACCTGTACAGACGATCCGACACGATCCAGCGGCGGCAACAGCAACGGCAGCAGCCTTGATACATTTCGCCTACACGATCGTCCGCGCTGGCACGCACACACGACGGAGAACGGCTTTTCCATCTTCCGCGTGGCCGACACCTACGCTCCTGCCGCTGTAGCTTCGAGACCCAGCCGACAAGGACACGGACCGCAAACCTTCCACCACGGTACCGCAGCGGTATATAGGTATCCTCGGCCTCCTCACTCATTATCGCCAGCAAATGCTCTCGCGTAACGCGTAGATCGGTCTCGTTACGCGTGAGATCGCGCATATGCGCACCTACGTGTTATCCACGTAACTATTTCACGGTATATAGACGCCCGCGGTGTGCATACACAGGGTGACAATTGAAAACTGAAAACTTTTCTTGAAAACCTTTTTTTTTTCTGACGTGTAGTTTTCAAGTGAGGATGAAATTTACGTGAGAATTTTCACTCACCTTGGTCTCACCTTAGCCAAGAGTAAGAGCTCCGTGACTTTGCAGCTGGACTATGTTGCAGAATAATGAGTGAAAAGGTAATCAGATGCGGACGGGATAATTTTGATTTTTTGGGTACTGCAAAAGCCATGGTGAGAGCAAGGTGAGAGGAATTTGAGAGGAAGTTGAGAGCAGGGTGAGAGGAATTTGAGAGGATGTTGAGAGCAGAGTGAGAGGAATTTAAGAGGAAGTTGAGAGCAGGGTGAGAGGAATTTGAAAGGAAGTTGAGAGCAGGGTGAGAGGAATTTGAGAGGAAGTTGAGAGCAGGGTGAGAGGAATTTGAGAGGAAGTAGAGAGCAAGGTGAGAGGAAGTTGAGAGGAAATTGAGAGCTAGGTGATTACAAGGTGAGAGTAAGGTGAGAATAAGGTGAGCACGACTGCTGAAAACAACAACTCCGAAATTAATTGTCGTCATTACAATCCTACATTTTGTATCTCTACGATTCCGCAATTAAAAAATATGTAAAAAATAACTAATTTAAAGTTTATTGTTTCCTTGTGGAAGAAAATCGTTTGTGACTTATAATTGTCACCCCGTATATAATAGTACGTCACGGCGTCCAGTGCTACGTAAACAACACAGCCTCCGCTCGTTCCCCTTTCGCCATGCGAATAGATAAGCACGCCCAAGTTAA
The DNA here is from genome assembly GCA_947507545.1 of Clistopyga incitator. Classification (NCBI taxonomy): domain Eukaryota; kingdom Metazoa; phylum Arthropoda; class Insecta; order Hymenoptera; family Ichneumonidae; genus Clistopyga; species Clistopyga incitator. Next base: position 2,826,546 of record OX382176.1, read on the forward strand.
CCATCAACTTTTTATACGCCCTATCACAAATAAACACTTCGCCGTGACATTTTTCTTCATTCAAAGGATTAGATTTCACAGATCTCTCGTTGCTGATAGCTCTCGAATTTCGGGCTTCGAGTGGCAATCCAATGGCGAAAGAAACTGAAAGAGAGGAAAAAAAAAAAAAAAGAAAAAGAAAAAAAAAATTAGCACTCGAGAATGGAACGGCGATAAATGCGTGGGTCGCGAGAGCGTTTCACTCGAGAAGCTGCGTGGGCCAAAACAATCCCTCGTTAATTAAGATAATACACAGATTATTGGCCCGCGGCGGCGTCGTCGTCTCGTTATCCCCCTTAAGCCCGTTATTCCCGGAATATTAGCGGAGATTATGAGAGCAATAAATGGTAAAAAAAAAAAAAAAAAAAACAACAGCAACAACAACAAAACAAAACATAATCCACGAGTAACGATCAGAATTCCTAGTGAACAATTCTCTAGGAACAAGAGGAACAAAGAAATAAAATAAAAAATAAAAATGTCGTTGTTCGCGAGAGAGATAAGTGGGCACTAGTTGCTCGTGGTGTAGGTACATATTCGATCGCGGTACAACAGGTACAAGGCCATTATATTGTGTGTCGGAAGAGGAGCAACTGTGGTCGGGGCCGATTTGCATCGAGCAAATCTCTCGGGGATCGGTATCCTCTCCGGTCGGGGCTCCTGCTCTCTCTCTCTCTCTCCCCGGTGACTGCCTCCGAAGCTCTGAGCTCTTGGTTCTCGTTGCTTCTCGGTAAAACGTACGCCCGGGAGCGCGGAGACGGGACCCCCGAGATAAGCCGCTTGTAACACAACAGCCGCACAACCTTAAGTCACTGTGTACCACCGCGCTATACGTGCGCTGGAGAGGCTTCTGCGCGTGCTCTCGTTATCCTGGAGGCTATACAATACACGCCCCGCGAGTATGCATAATAAAAATGACGTCAGCGCCCCGTTCTTTGGAGGGGCATTCGTTAAAAAGAAATCGTAGCAAGGTCGCGTTATCCTCCGGGCACCGCTCGTTCCAATACATTTTACGGCCGTTCAACATCGGCCATTCCAGGCGAAATGGCCGTCCTCGAAATTTCCTCGAAATCCCATTCGCAGTGAGGGACATTATTGGCTGTCACAATCAACGCCAATGGGTTAATACTTCAGCTAATTTATGGGATTAAGGCAACCAACTAATTGGCGGTACGGCCAATTTCGTTGTTGGCGCAAGAGGTCGATGGGTTTTCGAAAATTCGCAGGTTCATTCGTCGACCAGCTGGAAGAACTCGGTCGGAAGTTGGTTGCCGTCCAAGTCGACGAACGGAATTGTTGGATTGGACAACTGAAACCAGGAGAGATGCGATATTTTTGTTCATTGATTCCTGTTTTCGGCTTTCATTTTTTTTTTTTTTTTTTTTTTTCATTGTAATTCATTGTGACATTTTTTTCATTGTGAGTAATTCATTGTTTGATGTCAAAGAACGTATTTTTTGGGCCAGGGATTAAATGCCAACGCAATTGGTTGACAACCAACGATTTTTCAGGCATTCTTCCGATTAACGAGATTCCAGATCCAATTAAGTGATTCAGACCAACTCTACAGAGAGTCTATTTAACCATACAAGTTGCGAGAGCTAACTAATACATTTTTGCCTCTATTCCGCCCCTCCAATTAGCCAATGCATTGCATGAACACACAAAAATGTTTGTTTTTTTTTTTAAATCTGCCTTTCCCGATGTTCCATCCTTCTCAGTGTCTAAATTATTCCCATTCACTTCGCTCTCAAATATTTATACACGTATCTTATTATTTCATTTATTTTCAGGCTTTCCACCGAGCGACGGTGATTCGCAGGAGCGAGATCTCATTACGGTTTCTCCGAGGGTTTGCCATTTTTTATTTTTATTTTTTCCCCGAGTTTAATATGAGAACCAAGAGGTTCTTGATTTGCTTACTTTCGTTCGCAACACTGCCGCTAATTACTCCACTGGTGCGTGTATATATACATATATATATATATATGTATATAGGGTATATTATAGTGACTGAACATGTGTAAACGTACGTGAGCATACTCGAGAGCTGACGGCTATTAGCAAGCAAAATTGCGAGTGGATAGAGCTGCACGGCAACGCCCAGCAGTCAGACCCGAAGAGTTCCTCCGATTGTATATGAGGTCTGAATCACGAGTCAAAAGCGCTTTGCCGGAGACTACGAGTGAGGGAGATTTCGGCCAAGTGAGTCGGTAGCTCGTTCGAGCCTCGAACGTGTGTGTGTGTGTTTGTGTGATGGGCGAGAATCGTGGGTCACTGGGTCTAATTAGCAATCAGGGATTTATCTCACCAGGATCAGGCGCACGAGAGTTGGGCAATGCAGGAGAGGTTCGCCACGACTTCCCTCGCTTTCGTCCCAATTCGCACTCTTTGCAACACTCTTCTAGCGGGACTCGGTTGCGCCTCCGGAATTTTTGGATTTTCGGATTTCTTACCGCGGTGAATAAGACCCGCCGGATTCACTGGCTTCATTTTTACTGTAAAGCGACTCGCTATTAACTATTTCATCGTTATGGTAACTATTTTGTAGTAATGGCAACTATTTTATAGTTCCGGTAATTACCTCATAGTTGCGAAAATGATTTCACAGTAATTATTTAGTATAGTAATTATAAAAATTAATAATTAATTAATTGCAGCGGCAGCGAATGAATCCAAATAAAAAATTATCTCTGCCAAAAAAAAAATGAAAAAAAAAAAGAAAAATTAGTTATAAAATAAAAGCGTCCGCTATCACTCCGCGTGTATTTTCGCTCCGAGTGAGCTGCGGCAGCCTGAGAGTAAGCCGAGACTCCGGATAGGCCTCGGGAGTCCGTTCACGCGAATCCACGTAACGAAGGAAGGCAGAGCTTGTGCATTCTTGTTAATTCAGCAGCGGCGACGCCAGCAGCAGCAGGTTTTCGAGCCTCTCGCTGCAGCTCCCCGAGTTCTTTCCCAATATATAACGAATCGCGAAATCCAGTAAACACGCGGGGGCGACAGAGATAGAAGAGCATGTAGCCTGGTGCATATATGCATGAACGCGGGCCTCAAGCACGAATGCTGCGGGTAGGCAACATCGGTGCGCGTGAAAGTGCTGAGGTTAATTGTTAATTATTGTCCGGCCGATAAATGTCCGGAGGGTAACTCTCATGGCAGTCGCGGTCGCAGCAGCACGCCGGTTATTATTAATTATTCGATTATATCCTCCTGAGAATCTGCAACCGGAATGTTTTTTTTTTTTTTTTCTTCTTCCCATTCTTCTTCTTCTTCTTCCTTTCCTTTCGATTTATGCACACAACCTGCAAACTCTTACAGTGTTGTGATGCTGCGCGAGGGAATAAAGAAAGCAACTGCGGTTGCGTTGCGTTGTAACGTACCAATTGAATATAAAAATCGAAAGCGTTATTTATAGGAGACACACTGACACACCGATGGAATCACCGAGACTCGGAATGACGCGTGTCCTCGCTACTATAACGGTCCATCATCCACACATATCCTTCTCTCGGTGCGTACACCACAATTCACCGTAAGATATAATGGAAAATTGACTCCGCATAAGCGTTCGCTCCTATAAGGCGAACGGTTAGCGGTTATAGTCGCTCGCGCGGCGGAAATCTGGGCGATGATGATGATGATGATGATGATGACGGGACCTCGGTATCATGTGCGTGTCCGTCAGTTCTACTCACGCAGGTGCAGGCCGACCAAAACAATCTTTGGAAAAAAAAAAATAAGAACAACAACGACAAAGTTTATTCGCGAGAGAACATGTGTACCGTTCGGCGAGGACAAGACTGAAAAATGACGGAAATGTCACTTTTTATTTTTCGAATGACACATTTATTTGAAGTTTTCTTTTTTATTATTGTTTTTTTTTTTTTTTTTTTTTTCAATTTGGTATTGTAATGTTTGAAATAATAATTGTATCGATTATATGAGGCGCAGGTATTAGTGAATTAGTGCGATAAAGTGATTTTTTCGTACTAGTGCGATTGAAGTCTCCTCAAAGTAGAAACGGCGACATTGCGCATGCGGGTTCTGATTTTTTTTTTTTTTTCGTGCCTAACCGATAAAAAGTCACTTTCTCCGCGCGTTGCAGGCACGAAAAGAGGCTCTTTTTTCCCTCTTTGCACGTGGTCGTGGACGGTGACGGCACCAGTGCGATAAAACGACTTTATCGTACTAGTGCGATAAAAGGTCGCTGTCTCCGCGCGTTGCAGGCACGAAAAGAGGCACTTTTCTCCCTCTTTGTTCCAGCTGTACTATTACAATTTTCTCGAACGACCGCATTATTCGTTTTGCAAATATTTTCAGCAGCTGCGTATCGATGTCAGGCTCGGGTATCAAGCGGCTAAAGGTGCTTACCAGAAAGAGAAATCAAGTACGTCAAGGACACAGGATGAGGAAGACGAAGGAGCTCAATCTGGACAGGAGAGAAAGAAAGAAAGAAAGAAGGAAAGAAAGAGGAAGGCCAGAGATCAGAGGAGAATGCGTGCGCGCAGGAGCACGTGGTCGAGGCCGGTGACGTCGGGACCGCGGGTACCAGGTGGCCGACCGATTTGCCCTGACCACAATGGCGCGTAGGTTGCGCGGTGGAATTGTCCTGTGTGGGGTTTATTTATCGTCACGACGATTGTGCGCTTCGTGCGCTCCGGATATATCGGAAAGCCCGAGCGGAGAGAAAGAGAAAGAGGCCCCAGACGTCAGGCAACACGAGGAGTAGTGACGTGGCGAATCCGATCAAGAAAACAAGAGGATAAATAAGTATATTACAGACAGACTGTGACTCTCTCGAAGGTCCGATCTTCTGGGATTACAGTCATCTCATCATCATTATTATTATCATTTCTATTAATTCCCGGAGACTTTTAGTCATTGCTCGTTCTGGGGAACGAACTATTTCTTCAATTTCGTTTTTTTCCTCTTCTTCATCTCGTGTGTCACAGTTTTGCTGCTCGTGCTCGTCGATTTCGAGCTAGATCCCAAACGTGGGCGGAGTGGTTTTCTCGGCGGACAATAAGTTCTCTAATCCCTGGTGCTCTTTTATTCTTCAGCCTCTTCTTCGGGTTGTGGCGGTGAACGTGCCGTGGATTAGGATGAGCTTGAGGTCGCGGATGTTTCCTAGGAGGCACGAAGAGCGAGGGGAAAGGGCTCAGTTGGAAGGGGGGGGGGGGGGCACACCATTCCACGATCGATCACGGAAGGAAGAGAGGATGTCCCGTTGAATCCGCTACGTGTGGGCGTCAACCTGGACGCACGACGATTCTAAGCACAGTCGTTAACTCTCAGCACTCGGTCAGCGGAGTTCTTTGGCTCACAGTCACCGATCCTCCTTTTTCCTTCGCTCTTCTCCTCGCCCTCTTCCCTCCTCGTTGTTTTACTCTCTTCAGCTTCTTCGTCGTGGCCACAGGACTCGAAGAGAAGCACTGCTCGCTCGTCCTCGTCCACAACGTTCAATGGCAATATTGGCGAACGTCTCGAATGCCAACTAGGCTCTCTTCCTTCCTCTCGTCGTCGTCGTCGTCGTCAACGAGCAGACGCGTTTTCCGTCAGTTCTTGCGGGGGACGAAGTCAGTCCCCGTCGAAACCTCGGCTCTGAATTTCAATCGGAAGCCTCGTTTGCTCGCCTTGGATCTGAATACTGTCAAACTGTCTCCTGTACTTTCCTGTTGCTAACCCGAACGAACGGTTGACGTTATATTGAACGTACGGATTCGTGTGTATGGTGGTTATCATTTCGCCCATGGGATTAGCGGAATTGGGAATGCGCCTTGTGGGAGTTTTTGATGGTTGTCATTGTTTTTAAGCCCTTGTTCATTTTTTGTTCGAGAAAAACGTAAATTGTGCATGCTTCGTTTGGAATTAAGGTAACTTCCGGTCCGCTCTCGAGGAGGAAAACTCAAGTTTACGTTATTGAGGCCACAATGAAGGGCTTTTTTCGTATAGAATGACTGGACCGATGACCTATGTCCAGATGACAGAATTATTTTGACGTTTCACGAATTTTATACATTTTTTAATAACTCTGCTTTGGGGACCTTTGGCTCTCACTGTTAAATTTCGATATGAACAATTTCACCCAAACTTTTTTACCTCTCCGATATTTGGCATTTAAAAAGAAAAGCCTGCACACTTTTTTTTGGTTTATATGTAATTGTGCCATCGCTGTCGAAAAGTGCAGCAGTGTCAGAAATTGGGTCCGTTGCCTTAGATCGTCCCATGCCGAGTCTCCGAGCACGACAAACTACCGATACTATCGGGACCGGAAAGAGATCGGTGCCGTTAGCCCGTCGATGCACTGAGGAAGCACTTCCGTGTGCCGTTCGCTTGGACTTTATCGATATTCGCGACGCGTCCATATCCATGCTCATGGACGTGATGCGGCCCTTTCTCACTTCTTTATTACAACTTCTTTATCCTCTCTCTCTCTCTCTCTCTTTCTTTATGTACAGTCCATTCCACGAGCAGTTGGTACGATTTAATCGTCTCGTCGATAAGAGCAAAGCAGTTGTTCAATTTTGTGACTCAAAAAAATCTTTTTTTTTTCTTTTCTCTTTTCCGTTTTTCAAGCCTGCGAGAATCCTTACGCCGTCGTTTAACGACCGATCTGCCAAGCGTCACGGGTATAAATAAATCGTTGTCGGATATTATCGTTGCATATTCATACGAAGCATATGAGACGTGGCCGATGCTGCGGGCTGACCGTGGGCGAACCGGATCGAGATATGTCGAATCGACGCGGCGCTCGGTTTTCTCGATCGGACTACGGACCAGCCGACTTAATGTCCCACGGAAAGTAAATTGACGCTTGATCGAAAATCAAACACTCACAATAATGCGGACCCAGTTACTGACCGTCTCTCCCCTGGCTACGTTATGAATTATTTACTCCGTTGCACACATGTTAGGTAATAATACTTATTCATTCATAGGAAGTTTATGGCTTTTATTATTGAAAGTTAATGGGTCGTTGAATAAAAATATATATATAATGTAACTGTTGAAAAAATTCGCAGCTTTATTGCTTTTCCTTTGGCAATAAAACAAAATGATTTTTAATTAAAAATTAGCGTAGATTTTTTATCAAATGATAAATGATAATACCTAAAAATTTTCACCACCGGAACAACAAAAAGTCGAGAATTTTTTTATCAGATTCCGAAATTTCATTTTAATCGTCGGCACATTAATTTTTTTTTTCATTCATCCAATATTCGTAAGTAATGAAAAAATAATTTTCGTTTCGCCACGTTTATTCATTTCACGGGAATAAATAAATTTCACAAAACGTATGCTTTTTAAGAGGCTATCGTATGACAGGGAGTAAGAAATGTTATTAAATTTTGCGAATAGCGAAGAGGTGTCGGAATTTCGTGATGATATCGCCTCGAGGAGAGACAGTAATTGGGACACTAGTCTTAAGTATTTAAATTTACAGAGACAGCTCTGGTAAAACGAAAGACGAAGAAGAAAAAAGGAACCACCAAAAAAATAAAAAAATAAAAAATCAAGAATGAAATTCGTGAACAACCCGGCAGATTTATATTCTCGTTCCTTTTTTAATGTTATATTGTTGCGTTTCTCGGTGTACGCGAACACCGCGGTGATATAATAAGGAGATAGCTCGTACGTCTTGCTACGAAGTGAAGGAGGGAAAAGAAGAGGGAAGAAGGCATAAGCGCGCTGTCCGGGAGTCTCGCTCGCCTCGGAGGGGGTCTCCTCTCTCAACTCCTTCTCCTTTAAGGCCTCCTCATCCACACTTTTTATCCCGGGCCCGACGCAACGCGACGCACCGTAAAATCCGTGGGTTTTACAGCCAGAAGCTCAAAGTTACGATCCTGAATTTTCGTTAAATTAATTTGAACGCGGTGCGAGTACGTCCCACGGGCTAATAACGTTGGGTCTCCGTTGGAGCCTGAGGAGAATATTCGACTGGAAAAAAAAAAAAAAAACGTATGAGCGAAAAATCTGTGAGGTTCTCAGCGAGAGTTTGGGCAATTGGCATCTAATATCGAATCAACGAGGGGTCGTTGAATTTATTCGTTAAAATTTTTGCGCTTTCATCTCCCGGGACGATTAACGATCGTGCGAGATCGTTATGCGGGGGTGTGGAAGGAGGGGGGGGGGGTAATTAAAAAAATTAAGTAACAGTAAATACTAATGAAAAATAAATAAAAATAAAAAATGAGACAGGAGAATAAAGAGGAGGAATGAAGAAATAAAGAAGCGGAAAAAAGAGTGTTTGTACTTGGCGGACGGGCAGCGAGGCTCCGGACATGATATCTTAATTAATGAGCCACGCTCGGCCACGCCTTCGCAGCTCGTTAACTGCAAAGTACCCGACTTTTGCACCGCGGTCACTTTCGTTTTGGTACTCGTCGTGATTTTTCGCAGATTACGCCCTTGGGTATCGTGATTATCAGTTGGCGTTCCGTTACCGATCTTCCGTACCTGGGTCAAATCGGTAATCGATGATTACTCATTTGGATTAAATATGAATTATTTTATAACGAATGTAATGAATTCTCTAGGAGGTTGGAAGATGACTCTCATCGGGCCCCTTATCGAGTCTCAAAAGTCTCACTTATCAAGACTTTGATCGGCAATCTCATTAACAGATTTTTATCGAGACTCGCCGAGACTTTTATCGAGACTCTCATCGAGACTCTTGTCAAGAGTCTTTTCACGCTGCTCGCTGAAACTTTCTCCGGGTTTTTTCTCACAATGTGTTTTTTTTTCATCCAAAAAATCGCAACACCTACTCCGACAACAGATTCATAATCTATAACCTACAAATCACTACAGCCGATTTTTTCTTACCGCAATTAATCCAAAAATCACTTTGTTTCTACTTGGGCCATTCGACTTACCGATCAAACCCCACAACTGGAGCTGGGCTCCAACCAGCCGATCGTCGCCTTTTCACCCGGTGCTAAGCCAAGAGGTAAAAAATAAATAAACCGGTGTTCTTACCGTCACTAATCCAAAAATCACTCTGTTTCTACTTAGGCCATTCAGCCTTACCGATCAAACCCCACAACTGGAGCTGGGCTCCAACCAGCCGATCGTCGCCTTTTCACCCGGTGCAAAGCCAAGAGGTAAAAAAATAAATAAACCGGTGTTCTTACCGTCACTAATCCAAAAATCACTCTGTTTCTACTTAGGCCATTCACCTTACCGATCAAACCCCACAACTGGAGCTGGGCTCCAACCAGCCGATCGTCGCCCTTCTTTTCACCCGGTGCGAAGCCAAGAGGTAAAAAAATAAAATAAACCGGTGTTCTTACCGTCACTATTCCAAAAATCACTCTGTTTCTACTTAGGCCACTCACCTTACCGATCAAACCCCACAACTGGAGCTGGGCTCCAACCAGCCGATCGTCGCCCTTCTTTTCACCCGGTGCGAAGCCAAGAGGTAAAAAAAATAAATAAACCGGTGTTCTTACCGTCACTAATCCAAAAATCACTCTGTTTCTACTTAGGTCATTCACCTTACCGATCAAACCCCACAACTGGAGCTGGGCTCCAACCAGCCGATCGTCGCCCTTCTTTTCACCCGGTGCGAAGCCAAGAGGTAAAATATAAATAAACCGGTGTTCCAGATCACAAACTGCAGACTAATCCATACGTATCAAACGATCTAACTGCTTTCCAGTAGTTCCTCGCTACCCGACAAAGTGTCAGTCGATTAAAAAAATCGAGTAACAAACATTTTTGTTTGTTAAGATACTGAAATCCAAGGACGTAAAATAAGTATTACAAAATTGTTAACAATTTAATGGTGATCGCATATGAATGAAATTCATGTACGATCGCCGGTAGCCTGCATTACGAGACTGTACGATAATTCATCATGTGCGCATTTTTAATTGCCCGTGGGGGGAGCTCCTGTGCTTAATACATACACCATAGAGCGAATAAACCTAGCGTGGCCACACGCTCGCGGTCACGCCTCGTTAACTCGCGGTCACGTCCGTTTAGATCATGATCCGATTCGATCCTATCGATATACATAATATTCCATTCACCACTTTTCCCTTTACACACTTAATACACGTTGTGTATGTGTGTATGTGCAGTCCTGCAATATTTTGCAACGATGTTTTAATGAATGAACGAATGGGAATGAATGGAAAAGTGAATAAATGGATTTCACGATAAGCCGTTGCCGTTATCGTTTTTTACTACCTTCCCTTGATACCCGAAGAAACCGGCCTAATGATATTTAATCAATCGACTACGGGATTGAAAAATGAATTTTATGAATTTATTGATTTATGACAACTGCAAATGAAAATCAATAAAACTTCAAATCAATTTTATAATTAGGTTTTAATTTGAAAAAAATTGCGTTATTTTGATCTTGTAAATCATTGCGAAAAGCGCACTTTTCACACTCGTTTCACTGGGCGTGTGTCGGGAATCTCTGATTATTACGCGGCTCGTCACTTGTTGTTATTACGATATTTTCTTTCTGAACATACTGCGAAATACGTATACGAATGAAAAATGTCCGAAGGCCAGTGTAGCCCACGAGGAGCGAGAGGGAGAGAAATAAGAGAGAGAGATGCTAATTTCCACCGTGGGGAGTGCATTTAAATTGGCGGGCTTGGCTCCCCGTGCGGTAAATGAGGCGCGGGCGCTCGGTCACGCCTCGTTAACGCGCCGTGCGACCACGAAGAGAGTCCGGTCACTTTCGTTTCGGGACTCTCCGTCACGACGAGGAGCATTCCCCAACCGCGAGCCCACCGATTATTCGATATTCCACTTTGCTCTGTGCACATGTTTCACGCTCAATCGACCAGTGAAAACCAACGATTTTCCCACGGATTTATTCAAACGCCGTCGATACATTTTTTTTTTTTTTTTTCAAACTAATACTCAAGTTGCTAGGCTTCAGTATCTCATAAATCGTGCTAGGTTAATTGAAGTCAAATCGTCCAGACTTTGACGCCACTTTCATAGGCCGAGGAGACCGGGGCGAATTGGTTTGGACCTAAGGACAAGCTTCTCATCGGATCGCATAGATATTTGCAGGGTAATTGACCGAATATCGATTACCTAACGAAAGTTGTACACTTTAATAAAGTCACAGGAGCGGTGGGGCTCAAAATAGCGAATGACTAAAAAAATAGCTATTTTGAGCCCCACTCCACAGGAGATTTTCAATTTATCAAAAATAATATATATCACGAAAAAATCGAAAATTATTGACCTATTTAACAAGCAATTAATACAAAATTAGAAAAAAATAAAAAGCATTGATCATCGTGAGTGTTGCGTGTAAAATTTCATGCAAATACACCGTAAGAAAAGACTGGACATTTTTATTCACAAACTCGTCAATTAAATTCAATGTCAAAGTGTTATACAAAATTCAGGTAATTTTGCAATGAAGAACTTTATTGTAAAGTATGCCAAAAATAAATTCGACATCGCACTTGTGTACTAAATTTTTTTCACCAAAATATAAATAAAAGCTTCCAACAAATCAATCAATTTTATGTAACGAAGTCATTTTTTTTACAGTGCATGAATAACAATGGGGCAAATTGGCAGCAGCCGGGCGAATTGGCAGTTACATCGTGTGCCAAGTTGCCCCGGTCTGCTTATGCAGTATCGAGGGAAGAGATAACATCTCGAGCGGTGCGATTATCGAAGAAGAGCCAGCTCTAATGTATCTCGTGTGTGTTGTACCTTCATGTGCCAGCGACTTCTCGCATCGTAAGACACCCTTCTCTGCACACACACACACACACACACACACACACACACACACACACACACACGGCTTCTGCTCCTGCTTGCTGCATCAACCTCGAGAATTTACGATTGTCCACGCGAAAGCGTAGGTAATCGTCGATGATATCACCTTTATAAATAGGCACGCCTCTCCTGTCTTGCGAGGTACATGGCTCTCGTGACTTCCAGCCCGCGTATACTATACGCCAACACGCAGCCTGGATCGTACGTACTCGGACGTGTTTGGAGTGGTGTATGTGGAACAGTTCGCGGCGTTCGGTCACCTACGTAAATGACCGAGTCGCATACGTAAGGGCGCGATTCAATTTGAGAACGCACTCTGTTATCTCGTCACTTATGACAATACATTGTCGGATGAATCTCTTTCCAAAACGGAAATACTATTTTTCCCAAAAAATCGTTACAAAGGTCACAAAATTCTAGTTATTTAACCGTAAAATAAATATGATAACGATTTTATCGTTATTTCATCATAAAATGATTATGATAACAATTTTATAGTTATTTCGCCATAAAATAATTATGGTAACAATTTAATAGTAATGGTTACCGTTAAATATCAGTCGTATGGACTAAAAGTTTTGCTCGGTGGTTAAGTCGGTAATAAAAGTGCTTTTCGATAAAAACTAAGCGCCAGTTAATTAAAATAACAATAACAGTGCAACACGGTATTTATAGTAGGTTGCAGTGTTTAAACAACTCCGCAAAGTGCGCAACTACATCCCGTGCGAGTAATTCGTCGAGACATTCTAATTTCGATTCGCGACCCGGTAAATTGCTCCTGGAGTATATAGTTACCGGCGACTTGTCCCGATATTGATGTAAAATCGTATATTTACGAGTAGTACACGATATTTAGCACAAAATTCATAACCGCGTATTCGTTATGATCAAATATGTTTGCATATGTAACGCAACACTTCGCAACGGGTCGGAATACATGAGGCATTCCATGTCAGTTTGGCCATCAAAAAAGAAATTCTGACAATTTTCCGGAAAACAAAATTTTTATTGTTCTCAATTGTCCATTAAAATCATTCGAAATTAGCCAATTAATTTGATCTTACAGGTTATTAAAAGACGCACATTCTCTTCTTTTTTTTTTTCAAATCATAGATAAACCATTTTCATTTTTGTCAAAATAACAACAGGTTGACACATACAACCAACAATTTTTTTCAATTTACTTAAACAACAGAATCTCGTTTTTATTTTTTATTTTCAATTTTTTTTTTACCTTGGCCAAACTGATGTGGAATGTCTCACATACACCGGAGTCCAGACCCTGTGCAAAATCGTCTCCCGAGGTTCGAGAGTCGCGCACGTCGCGCGAGCCAAAAAGTAATTGCAGAAAAAGGTCAACGATAAACGCGACAAAATGACGTTCTGAAGGCTGGAGGCGGCGGTCGGGCGGTTAGTGCGCTGCAATACCGACAGGGAGGCGAGACGTTACCGCGAGTCCGCGTCCGGCCCAACGCACGCGTTTAATGAGGCCTCGAGGAATCGATCCCTTGGCATTCGCGATAAAGAAGCAGGACTTGCGATCGGAAGAGGTTCGTGCCTTCTGTCCGCGGTTTAGCTGGTTCTGCTCGCTCGCGGCAAAAGGCCGGGCGAACCATCGAGGAATCCGCGTCTCCCTTTCCTTCGGTTCCTCCTCTTTCTTTTCGGCGGAGCTTAATTGCCATCGGCATGTCGAAACTCCCGTGACGAGCCGACGACGACAACGACTAAACAGAACGATTCCTTGTCCATTTAATTTCCCGCGCAAGTGAACACGAAGAGAGTGGTTAAGAGTGAGATGCACCGTAATTATCAATTTCCGATGGTCCACTAAATTAGAACCTTAAATTTAATTGATGTAGAAAGGAAAAAAGGCAACCTTGCATTTTACGGTGTCGTCTCAATGAGTAAAAAAATAAATAAAAGAAAATGGCTCAAAATATTTCACCAAATGCATTTGGTCTTCGTGGGTTAGGAAATCTTGAAAAGTTGATGAAGAAGGGGTAAAAAATTAAATCCAAAACCCCATTCCCAATTCTTTCACCCCCTTAAACGAACCTTTCCTCCCACCAAACAAAGCAAAAAAACGACAATGCCCTGCGGATGAAATAATAAAAGTGAAAAAAATGGATAAAAATGAAAAACCGGAAGTTTCGAAGAGGCTTTTTCATCGCCCAGCGGCGACCACCCTCCCGGCCAGTGTAGCGAACACGCCGGGCGATAAAGCGCGAGCTAATCGCCAGGTGAACTCACCGAGGGTAGGCCCTTTATCATTAGCTCGGTACGCCGATGAGACGAGACGAGGAAGCCTTCTTTTTATTGGCCAATAAAAAAATCATGAGAAAAATATGAAAAACAAGAGGAAGATGGACGAATTGAGAATCGATAATTCATCGGCGGCAGGCCGATGCTTCCAAGGGTCCCTTTGCCATGGTGTACACTGCACATAGGAGATACCGTGGTACGCACCGCTGTCGGGCGGCTCGCTTGCGCTTCGAAACGAGCGTATGATTACGGACGCGCGGATAATGGCACGTTGCGAATCTTAAAAGGGAGGACCGCGCTTGCTCGCTCGTGTGAGCATATTGCTCCGCTCCGAACCTCCGGAGAGGAGAAAGAGAGAGAGGCGAGAGTATGCTTCGATTATAGGCGCCTTCGGGTCGTATAACGAGTCAGCGTGAGCAACAATGTCGAGATGTGCACTCACAGCATCGAAGATTCACACTGCAGTATTATATGGACCGTGCTATATGCACGAGTTTGCTTGTGATGCGTACCGTCAGTGCCGAAGAAAGTGTTGCGACGTTGCACGTGTTATTACGTCGTATGGAATATCGCTAATCCGAAAGCCCTTAACCCTTCGAGAGTGTCTCCTTTTTCTCTTACATTTTCATGAAATACTTTCGATTTAAGAGTTTCCTGACAAGTTAAAAAAAATGTAAACCTAAAAAAGACAATTTCAACCTCTTTCTGTGATATCGGTACGTACTGGGATAATTTAAGGTCATAAATATTAATTTTTTTTTGTCATCACAATAAGAAATAAATAAATACAAATTGTCACCAAATATTAATTATCACTGCGACTAATTATTCATAAGCTTTGTCGGTGTAAGATATGGAAAAAAAAAAAAAAATGTTCCGGCCGTTGATACGTGTCGTACACGAGCGCGTTATCACGGACATGTCGATATTTTCACGAAGCCTCAAATTAACCCTCGGGGTGTGTGTATATAAGAGTTCACGATCGATTTTTCGAGCGCGGAGGCGTAGAGACGAGTCTTTCGCGTGTGTTTAACGAGGGTACGTGCGTCGGTGCAGCTCGAGGGGGCCCCCTCATCGATCGCGACCGCACCGAGGATGCACCTCTCGCATAATAATCACGCGCACGTCTCTCTCTCTCCCTCGCTCTTTTTCGCTCTTGGTACTCCTTGGCATATCGGAAGCGCAACAAGCGCGCACGTGCGACCGTCGTTGACCGCTCACGCGCGCTCGATGCACCACTCCCGCTTGTGTCCAGCATTTATTACAAATACGCATCCTGCACAATTTATAGCTGCACCGCAGACGGAGATACAATCGCGGACGTTTGAAGATTCTATTACTGACATACTGACTAATATTCTTCGCGAGATTCCGAACGGAAATACCCCTCGCACAGTGTGCACCACACTGGAATTATTATTTTTATTAATCGATATATCGTTCATGAAGATCCAGGGTAAAAATGATATTCAACGGACATTTTTATTCGTCAAGTCGAGTTGGTATGGAATGCCCCATATATTAGCTGAACTCTCCACGGACTCGAGCAGAATTTCTGTTAGTTAGAATTTCTGAAGTTTCATTTCCGCAAGAATCCAATTTTTCGTGTTTCCATTTTGTTGTCGACTACAAAAATCGCGAAATGATACTTGAATTTCAGGTGCACGTTCAACAACCTGCGCCTCTCTGCTTTGAGCTTTATGAGTCGGAAAGCATTGGTTGTACGTCCATATATACACAGAAAAAAAAAGTAGAAGGAACAACCACTTTTTGTCATCGGTTCGCCATAAATGAGTCGTGACAACTATTTGTTTGCGGTTACCGTAAATGAATAAGTGGTTGTCTCAACTCATTTATAGCGAAATGATGAGAAAAAGTGGTTTTAGCGAGTCGCTGTTTCTTCGTGGATATTTTCGCGCGTCTCTGATCCGCTGAATTTCCTCCTAGGAAACCCTAATTCGTTATCACTTGCTATCACAAGACTACAATGTTATCACAGACAAATGATTTCGCAAGTCTAAATACGCTTCGAGCAACTCAATTGGCTAGGCAAACGAACTGGATAAACTGGTTAGCTCTTTCGAATTAACCCAACCAGTTTTACCATTTCAAGCCTATCCAACCAATTTCAATGTTTCTCCAACTCGCATGCCTAAATCCGCTTCAAGCGGCTCAATTTTTTCATTCAGCCGACCAACTAGTTGGTTGTCTCACCCAATTCGTTGACCGCCAACTAACTGGTCCGTTGGCAAACTCCTTTGCCGCTTCAACTGACTCGTTACCGCGACCAAATAGCTTATTACATAACTAAATGTTACCGCTGTTCTATCAACGACAAAGTGTCCAATTACACATTTACTTTCAACGTCGCATTAGCCGCAATCTGCGTACGTATGCACCAAGCAAATGAAGATGTACTTGATTGCGCTTGAACGATCGTTGAAAGTGTAGAAAGATGTCGAGCCGGTACTCACATTCCTTGTTGCGGTCCATTGCGTGCTGTAACGGGGAATCGTCGACTTCCGCTTTCGGCGGGGATCGATTACCCTCAGCCATTTCTGTCGCAGCTGAAGATTCAGTCGTGGCTGTGGTGGTTGCCTCGTTCGATGCAACTCCACCGGCCGGCGATGACTTTCTCCCTGGCGACGAGGTGTCTGGACTTTTGTCCCTTCGCTGATGCTTGCTGGACGCTGTCGTCGTCGATACTTTTTTCCCACTTGCACTGTCCGTGACCGTTCTGTCTCTGCAACGAGAAAATCAACGACAAACGTTATTCCAAACTTCTTTGATAAAGCTTATCCATCTTCGATCAATGGATCAATGATCCCCGATCATCTATCATCCCGATATCATCATCTTTTTTTCATGTTTAGCCCAAATGCGCGCCCCACCCGCTTTCTCATTTCCTGTGACATTATTTGATTACATTTTCCGCAACTGAACATTTTTCTCTAAAACGAATTATCATTGATTCGGACGGAGTTTCATAACAAATTTAATTGTTTCCCGTATCTCCAGAATACAATTTGTTCATCCTGCAGCCGAAACGAAACTCTTTTACGATTTTTTTTGTTAGTTTTTTCCCAATAGGGATAGGAAAATTAATAAGAAATGAAGAATTCTTCGCGCGTTCGACGAAGGTCAAGACTCGGATGGATATACTCACGTCGGAAAATTATTGTAGGATATTATAACGCGAGCGGCAGCGATGGTTAAGGCTGAGGGATGCCCGACCACTCGGTGAGAACGGACGTCTCGTTACAATTATTTCACCGAGGGAATTACTATCGAGGATTACTATGCCATGAAGGAATGATACTAAATTTCAATGGACGCCACGGCCGAGAAATTTTGTATTACCTTTGTATTACTTTTGTATTACTCTATACCGGCGCCCGATAAATACGATCCTCCGCACTGAACTATATTTACTTCGGCGTTTTGCCGTCAAGGCCAAAACGACCCGCGTTACATTGACCAATTACGTTTACGACAATAACCAGACCGAATGGTTGTATCGTGAATAATTATCGTAGAACACCGGACGCGCTCGGCGAATAAAATAAATTAGAGGAGATTATCGTCATTTCCGCGGGGATGTAATGGTCATTCGGTCATTTTACCTGTCCTCTTTGGCGTCTCGCTTCTCTCGCCTCTCTCTCGGTCCCTCCAGCAGCCTTTTCGCCTTCAACTTGGACTTTGCCTCGACCTTGTTGCCGGTTCTGTTGTGGGATTGGTGCTCGATTAATCCGCTCGAATCTGCGGGGGCACTCGACGACTCCTCGTCGTTACTCGACGAACGAATCGTCCTTGATGAGGAGGTACTTGACGACGACGATGCTGAGGCTCTGCTATTCGTGTAGTCCTGCTCCAGGCGAGAAAGGACATTTACATCATTTCGATATTGATAATCCGAAGATTATGACAAATTGTCTTTTTTTTTCATTGATATAATAAACTGGATTGAAAATACAGATGTGTCACAAAAAAATAGTTTTTTTCGCATTTCTATTTCACCTAGAATATTGACGAAATTCATATTTCAAAATTATGTTTATCTTGGAAACAAACAAAAAATTGAATGTCAAAAATTTATTTATAAAAAAAAACAATAGTACCAGCTACATGAGAACTTCCTGTTTTCACTTTAACATTGATTTCTGAATTTTGTTGTTTGTTTTTAACGTTTACTTTCGGTTGAAAGTTTACAGCGTTTATAGGAACGAATGTCAAATCCAAATTTTATGGGATGATTCGATAGCCATTCCTGATGATATGGGGTTCATGTGACCACATATAAAAAAATTAATAAAAAAATAAAAAATCCAGAAACATCTAAAATTCAGAACCATGCCCTTCATTGTCTGTCTATTTAAAAATAAACATATGTAGTTGACTCACTTTGAACCACTCGGGATAAATGGCGCTTATGGTATCGAGGAGGTCTTGGTCGAGTTGAATCCTCCAGAACGGGGAGCCGCTGTCCAACCTGTGGCCAGACTCTGTAATCAAACGAAGCAAAACATTGGACTGTCTATTGGGTGAAAAAAATATCCAGATTTATAATCCATTCATAAATTACATCGATACAATTAATCAGGTAGTCGATCGATCGCGGGTCCAAATGTTTTTACCGGTCCATAAATCATGCTTTTCATTCCCGCTCCGGAGTCCGTCCACTCGTGTGGACTCGATGTTAATTCCTTTTAATGAATAACGAGAGTATCATAATGCCAGTCTCATTCCAACGAGTGTAACGTCGATGAGGATCGCGAGTTCCTCGGGCATATAAGGTCTAATGGCGATGCTCGCACGAGGCCGAAGAGACGCGACCGATAGCCCGCCGAGGCGTATCAAAACCTCGGAGAATGCCAGTCCGCGAATTTCTTTAGCGCATTCCGCGGAATTCCCTGCCTAATTTAAACGTCGGAAAGGGACTGTGTTCTCCTTCAGCTCTTTGCTACCCAAGAGAGAGAGAGAGAGAGAGAGCGAGCAAGGAAGACGAGATGAGGAGAGGGTAGAGGTTGAAGAAGTCAAGTTGCCGCCGCCAACGTCGACGTCGGTTTGATGGGCGCGCGAGGTGGTACCGAGTCGTCGTACCACCTCGTGCGGACACTTTGGACTCTCGGAGACATCCAGGCACGGACAACAGACTCCCTCTCTCTCTCTCTCTCTGACGAGAACAGAAGAAAGAGAATGGCCAAGGATGAAGAAGAAGAGGAATCGCATCAAGGGAAGAGAACGGCCTGAAAGAAGAGGTGGTGAACACGCGAGGACAGAGAAGATGAAGAAGAAGACGAAGAAGAAGGAAAAGAGACCGAGGAAAGGAAAGAAGGGAATTGGAAGGGAGGAGACCTCGTTACGACGACATTCTACGAGCGGGCGAGACGCGTGCCTTGCCTTCGTGATCGAGAAATCGATCCGAGATAGAAGAGGGAGCAACAAGGATAAGGACAATGAGACGAGGAACGAGAAAGAGGGAGTTTCGGGCCAGAAGATACCGGCGGCTCTGCGTCGTGGAACGTTCAGCCACCACGAAGAGCCGCAACAGCAGCAAACCCGTCCGGTACCGGTCAGAAAACACGAGTCGGCGTCGATCGATGAGTGCGAGAGGTCGCGTCTCCTTCGCGTGCCTCGGTGTCTCTCGATCTTCCAGTCTCTCCCTGGCTTTCTCAACTACTACTTGCTCCTTGGTTGCATTCTATAGCCGCACGAGAATTCTTCGGGCAAATACCCAAGTACTGCACCGAGTTCAAGTCGTCGTATAACTTTCGGTAGGATGGATCGATATTTTACCCCAGCCCCCTCCCACCACCCACCCACTGAGTTCGCTTGAACGATGATTAGCTGAAGGGTGCTGAAGAAGATCGACATGGAATATAAATGCTCAATCAGTTTATACATAATAACACTTTGGGCCTGCCACCACCGAGCATCACACGATCCTCTATATTCCGAGGATACACGTCTCCTCGTCCGGAGACGTGTCTACACGCTGTTGTAAATCACCTTGCCTCCGGGACAGTCTCCCTCGTGTGAATCATCGAGATGGAAGAGAAGATCCAGAGATATATATCTCAGCGAGGTGGAGATCTCTCGAGATCGATAAATTCCTGATGCGGACCTCCGCGTCAGCCTCAACGGACGAGCGTACGAGGAATCCCCCACATCAACACACCTGGAAGACACCTCTAATAGAAGCCGATCGTTCGTACCGATTACCAAGCTACACGATCGATTATCGATTGTGTGTTAACTTCGGACTCCGTGTCTCCTCCGTACATATCCGCGGGATACGTCTTTCACCAGGGCAGCATCCTCGACGCTTGGTCAACGTTTATCAGGTCGACGACCAACGACCACCGGACCTGTCCATTCTGCCCCTCCAGACGCACAATCGCCTGGGGAATCCACGTATTCGCGGACCTCGATCGCGATGGGTTCACCGGTGAAGAAAGACCCAACTCCGATGATTATTCGGGGAGAGAAATGGCAATGTGAACAAAAACTTGGCCACTTCGATTCTCTCCGGGGAACTGGAATGGGAACCATCCACGAAAACAATAACAAAGCGTCTGTTTCGCCAGAAGAATGAGCGCCGTCGAAGCAGCGACAAGAGAGCAACTTCACTGGGCATAATCCACGGAAGATCCCGAATGCGAAATGTGAATTCCGAGGGCAGACGGAATCGAGGAACCCGAACGAAGGGGCGTCGCACTCTACACGCACACTTCGAGATGATCGGACGAATAAATCTTGAAACTCACTTTGCGTTCCTCTTCGACTTCTTTACCTCCCGCACCAATTCTCCTCTTTTTTCCTCTGCTTTTTCTTGTATTCGCGCTGGTCGATATTACAATGATGCTCTTTGTACGCAGATTCTGTCACGGGAAGGGATAAATAATCCACGAGGAAGTACAGAGGAATTTATTTGGATCCATCGACGAAGGAACACCCCTTTTTTATTGTATTTTGTTATATGTTCATAACGGAAATCGGGGCTTCTTAGATGGAGAATAACTGCGATTTCATTTTGTGACCTTGGATATGAAAACAAAGAAAAATTGACAGATGGGTTCAAGTAGTAAAATTGGCCGGACCCACAGATCAATTAATTGGCAACCAATTAAGTGGGCGATGGAAACTAGATCGTCAGCTGAACCAACGAAATTGGTTAACCTCGATTATTCAGGACGCAAATGACCACAGCATTTTAGATCCACTCCCGAAATCGCATTGGAAATGCTCTACTTCGGAATGGCACAAAAAAGTAGAAATGTTGAATTTGTGTCAGAACGCCCCGGTCTGCTAAATATGCATGTATATGGAACAAAAGGTCACGATCAGGAGATAAATATCCATGGCAGAATCAAATCCAATGCCGGGGGTACGCTGGAAGCGTTTTACTCGGGATCCCACAGAAAAAGTAAATATGTTAAGATTGTGACAGATGACCCCGGTCTGCTCGATATGTATGTATATGTATTCCAATCGCTCTTCCGCGTCCGGAGAACGTGAATTCTTCGGGTACACGAAAATTCAACGATTCCTGGCAATGGTGGATGCGAAGTTGGTTGGTGATTGTTCGGGGGAGCCTTCGTGAGTCACTCGTCAGCTTCGCCGCGCAACATTGGCAGCAATGTATTGGTTAGAGCGCGCGCGCGAAAAACTGCGCCGCACTTCGGGAATGTCGTTGGCATGTACATACAGGGTACCTTCGTCCCCTCTGCACTTCAGGGTCCCTATCCCTGCGCGATCGACGGCATCGCCAAGATGTCGAATGACCGCGGTGTGGTAGGTAGGTATACTTCTGTCTCACTTGCACACTCGCTCTCACCGTCGTCTTTCTCTCTCGCACTTTTATCCGGCCTTTCTGTCCTTCTTCGCGATTCCCTCTCGTTTTTTCTTGGGACTCTTCGGGGAACCGCCGAACGGACAACCGTCCCGGGACTCTTCCTCGTTGTCCCCAGAGAACCGCTTCTCGATGTCTCCCTCCCCTGCCAAACTCCTCTCGGTCAATCGTGGATTAAAGAAATTCGGGGAATCGAATGTACGAACGAATTAAGTACGATCGAAAGTAGCACGTCGACTGGGGATTATTGAGGGCTGCCGAAGTAGCTAGCGATTGAAAATTCCTACAATCGATGGCAGACTCTGGAGAGATGTCCGCCATATTGAATTGCTACATTCGCATCTGTGAAATGGGAACAAAAAGTTGAAGTACTGATATGATGAGGCAGGTAAGAAAAACGAGGCGGAATGTTTGATGGAAACCACGGATACAAAAGTGAGTTGGTCAAGCTTCAATCCTCATTAAAGACGGCGTCAAGGTGCCTGGGTTTTTGAATGTGTCACACTGAGAGAAAATTATGATGTTATTAGCTATAAAGTGAACTTCGCAATTTTGTAGTTGTTTGCTGTCGAGGCTTACGGTCCGAAAAATAGTTTTGAGTCAATATTTTATGTAAATTTTGGGTTCCAACGAAACCCTTTTGTTCTTTGCGCTTGTTCGTGTCCGTTTGTCACACTTTACATACTATAATTTTTGACCCAGTCGATGTGCCTTCATTCTTCATTCTTCAATGTATTTCGGCATCTCTGTCGTTCTCGTTTCTTTGTAGTCCCTGAAGTATTTTAATCGCTCTATTTTCCTGTTTCTTCTTGCCCTTCTCATTTCTTCTGCTCTTTGTCTCAGTCACTCTATTCATGATTCTCGGTTTTTCATCCATCAGTCTACATGCTCTTCCACGGTTCCACTTGTGTTGATGGATTCTTTTCTCCGCTTACTCACTTCCATTCTTCTGCTGTTGTTCGCCTCTTTTCCTTTCTCTCTCCCAGCATTCTTACGCTATTTCTTTCCCCCCTTCTCATGTTTTCTTTCCATTTTATTGCTCTTTCTGTCTCTACCATCGCCTCTTTTTTTTCTTTCTCTTCAAATGTCGATGGCTGTAGTGGGACTTTTTTCACGGCTTAAGCGGGTTACTTTGTTTCTCTCGCAATTAGCATGAGCTAACTGGATTTACAGAATTCATCCTTTAGTACAACTTTTCGAGAGAAAATGGTCCACACAGTTTCTCAAAAACTTTGAAATGTCAATAATAATCACAATCAAAAGTGATTGACCTCCTACAACTGATATGCTTTCAGAGAGTTCCTGAATCCCAATTTTTCAGAAGATGCGGGTTGAATATAAAAAAAAAATAATAATTCAACAAGTGAGGTTCAGTCGATTTCATCAATATTTTGTATGCATATCCAAAAAAAAAAAAAACAGTTTTATATTGGAATAAAAAAATTCTGAGTTGGCGCAATTAGGGATAATCAAAAGTCTGGTGAAGCAAGTGCAATGTAAAGAAGTGAGAGGTATCAGAGAATGGACGTAGGGTGTGCACCTTTGTTCCTGCGAGCATCCCACACGTTACATTGAACTCGTATGATTATAAATTGCGCTTACGAGGCCTGTGTTCCCCTCTCCAATGGGATATTCTCCGAGAGTCTCGAGTGTGGAAGAAGCTGAGGAACGAGAGGGAAAGATGCCGAGGAAAAAGGGGGAGAAGTGGGTACCCGGTGGGTACGTGGGCATCACAACGCGTGACCAGTTGCTGCCGGGGTCCTTGGGCCCACCGACACCCACACGCGACGCGCGCCACGACAAGCACAGGCCCACAAATCCACCACGACACACACACACACACACACACATACACAGAAACATTGATACAGTGTAGGCTAAGACGTTCAAGAGAGTTGCGCAGGTACACGCGGCGGTATACGCACCTGGAAAACGTAACAGGGTCTCAGCTAAAGGAAGACGGAGAGGCCCGGACACGGGGCCCGTTTATATATACTAGAGAAGAGCCTCAGACCCGAGGTCCTCGGGCCACTTAACCCTCGACCTCAAGCTCCGTATATCTCGTTCAGAGTTAGCGCACCTACCGATGAATTCAATACTCGACTCGGTTCTTCCCTTTGGTTCTCAGTCCGCGAAGACATCACGGTGAAACTGACCGACTAGCGACAATCTTTGCCCTTTCGGAATTGAAATTCCGTCTTCGAGCAACTATTGTTGACTCTGGAAGTCAATTTAGATTGAAAAATGAGAATGATTTCAAATAGCGAATGAATAACAGGTAACGTTTTGAAGAACCATCGGAATTGTCAGGTTCATGACATTTTACGTTCACTTTGAATACATTTTTCGTGTGTGTTACATTTTATTATGTTTTCCAATTGAGAAAAGGGAAAGCGGATATTTTGATGATCTAACGCTTATTTCGATACTTTCTTTTTGCACTTTCAAAGACACGTAAAGCAAAGGGTTGCGTTTTGATAGCTTCAATTGGTCCATCTCTCCTGAAAACGTGTTCAAATGGATTCCTTGTTGTCCCTTAAGGCAAAATCTACTTTTTATTGTCTAGCTTCACTTCGACCAAGGCCTGGTGCATTTCACCCTTCGATTTTTTGATCCTCAACGCATCCGAACAGATCGCCTCATTGTCAGAAACTTCCTCGATAAAGTAAGTCGTGAATTATGGGAAAGAGGGCTGACCATGCTAGCTGAGACAGCTTCCATCTGTGGGCGGACCTGGAACGAGCCGATGTGACTCGCATGTGGTATTAGGGGTCGCGCGGTCCCACTTCGTCATTCTCGACTGTCTTTGGATAAACAAGGGGGGGTCAAAGGTTGCGGTGGGTTGGTCCGGGCGCCTCTGGAGGACGCGGCTAATATTTATTCTCATCGATATATCGTATTTTCTGTATCTGCCACAGTGGCGACTGGGTGTACCGATTTTTCGTGTACTCGAGGACTCGAGAGCGCACGTAACACGGTGAAAGTATATATACACGAGCGATTATATGCTACTCGTGAAAAACCTGCTTGGCCAGTCGAGCAGCTCCGTATATACGCCACATACTAAATTCCTTCTCCTCTTTCCCCTCGCGAGAGTCCCGAATATCGTTTAAAACAGGGAACACAGTGGCACCGAAGTTACCGTTCGATATTACAGTACTTGCCCGAGCTGATCTCTTCGTTCGATGTCGTAAGGTTATGTATTAGGTAGCGGAATAAAAATGGCCCTTGCTACATGTTCATTAGAGGTCCTCAAGTGGTTTACGAGTATTTTCGATGCAGAATAACACACAACCGCTTTATCGAAAGACGGAGAAATATACATGTGACACGCCAATGAAAATTCAGGTACTTAATGTGACTGAAAAATATTTACCGGTTTGAATAATAATAATTCTTGACCATATTCAACATGTGTCAGCGTTGATTGTCACTGAGACACGTTGAGTTAGATAAGGTTAAGTCGGTTGCTTTGGTTACGTTGGATCACATTGAACGCGCAAGCCTCGATGAATTGCCAGTTTGATCCAGATCAAAGCGGTTACTAGTCTTAAGGATTGTAGCAAAGGGTTGGTCAGCGACTCCGGCGAGCCTTCGAATTAGGCGCGTTGAGAAAAGAGAAAATCGTTAATACCATGCTAACGATTTTAGGTGGTTGTTGTAACAGCTTGGTCGGAGCTTACAGCGCCTTTTTTCGACGATAATCCAGTTATCGTGGCAGATGGAGTCTTGACTATCCAGGATGGAGTCTAGGCAGTTTCAGATGGAGTCTTGGCAGTCCAGGTTGGAGTCTGGACATGCTCAGATGGAGCCCTGGAGATTGAGGATCCACGTGGGAATATCCAGACTCCATCTCGGAATGCCTAATCTCCATCTTGGAGTCCCTAGACTCCATCTAGGACTGCCCAGACTCCCACCTGGACTCTAAAATATAAAATTGCTCAGATTTCATTTAGAGTTGGACAAATTAAAAAATGCGTTACTCTAACCTAATAGTCATGTAACATTTGTCATCACCATTTGTAATCCGTCGTGAATACTAGTTTCCGTATTATTTCTTCGCAATTAGATCGAGTAAATTGACATAAAATTATTGCAATATCAAGTAAATAAACTGTCCGATAAAACGAATATCATTTTTAACCTGGATATTCATATAAGTCTAAAGTAATTGCGCATTTGATATAACTCTGCATGTAGAAGGAAAAAATAATAAACTCACAATTTCTTATGAATCACGGAGACACCTACGCATTTTCTGACTCGAATGTGCCATAAACAGTGCAAAAATATGTTCTTACTGAAACCTAGATGAAAATTCTTGACTATACGGTCTTATATAAATCGCGTTGAATGTTCAATAAAATGCATTTCCCTGTAGAATCCATAACTTTTCAATTGGTAAATAAATAGCAATGCATTTCTTCCCCACCCCGAAGGAACTTCACTGTTACTCTCAGGGCATGTCCATAATCCTGCATTTCTCCACCATAGGACAAAATGCATTCTTTTCACACATTGAATTATTTCATTGTACTTGTTCGGCTTCAAACCATTTTTTCATGGTCCAGAGAATAAATGGTAGCACCACGAATGCGTAAGTCCCGATGAAGAACATTTTCCAGATATTCCAGATCATTTTGCCCAAGATGGTGTTACCAACGTGATAAATAATAAGTGGCGAGATTGATTGCGCGAGTGTTTACCCCTCCGCGAGTTAAACCAGGCGTCAGGTTATGGTTATAGAAATGACATCATCATCGTCGTCGTCGCGAGCCGCTAGAGGTTCTTGTTCGCTTAGCCATTCGCCTTAGCCCGGCAATCTGGTGCCGCGTGTACACCTTATACCAGCCGGGCGTAATCGGTGCGGTGGACGCGAAGGCGTATCAACCGTGTCGTATCTTATTTCCGTCTCTGGGGTTCTCGTTTAGCCCCGGCAACGTTCTCCATCTTTTTCGACGTCTCTCGCTCTTCGGCGCCTGAGGACCGAACGGCTTTTCTCAATGCTGAAGAGAGTGACAGCGAGCGTGGCTGTAACCTCTCAGCTGCGCGGAAAGCACCGGAGTCAGCGTGTTATCCTTGCAAAGAGTCCGCACGTTCAGCGGGAGAAAGAAGGAAAAGGAGCGATGAATACTAAAAGCTTGGTCGTTACCCGAGTTGCTGAGGAGAGAAGTCCGGGGTCCGAGTGAGAGGAAGAGGAGGAGAGAGTGAGTCGCGCGCCACGTTTGCGTGGGTCGCGTGTCCAGCGGCAGCAGCGCGACTATGTTGTCATTCTCTCTCTGCTCACAGTCTGCCAACCACTGCACCGCTTGGCCACTGTCTCTCCGTGTCTCTTTCACTCCTTCGCGCTGTCCCCTTCAAGAGACTGCCTCACTCGCGGTGAGCTCCCGCGACTAGCCAAGCGTGAGATGACGCGGAGCCATGCAACAACTTGCTAATCGCCTGCTACCGGTATAATATCCACTGTATCCCCCTCAGTCGTGTTCAACAGCCACGGGCCCTCTCGACCTCCGCTACTCTCTCGTTCTCGTCCTCCTGTTCCAGTTCTCCGCACGATCCAGTACCCTCTAAACTTCCAACATGCACTAAACCTTGCGAGCAGCGTGTGGGACGCGGAAAGTTCTCTTTGGTTGCACGAGGTATTGCAGCTTTTGCTTCTGTCATTATCAATGACGTATTCCGTTTGACAGGGTGTTTTATCGATCATTATCGATTTGTCGAATTGGTTTTGTGTGTGGAAAATCGGGAGGCTTAGCTTTACCTAATTTCAACTGATCCAGCCTGATCAAGTTGATCTAACCTCAATGGTTTGTGAACGTCCCTTTTCAATATGGCGACCATGTAGCGAGGACATGATGGAATCGAAGGATCGTGAAAGTAATGCTTTGATTTCATCGATTCCATTGATGTATATGGCATTTTGTGGCAGAAGATTCCGTCAGCAACTAACCGCACATCTTTACCACGCGATCATATTGAGCGATCGCCTAAAAAATTGGGGGCGGTGAGAAACGTGCTTTCCGGCACTCAACCCGTGCGTACTTATCTCCTCTTATCATTTTAGATTTATTACGCTCACAGCGCCTTTGAAACAACACGACGCGGTGAAGTAGACAGAAAAAAGAGCCCGAAATTGCAGAGTCGAATTTCCGCAGCGGTAGAACGCACTTTTATGGGGAGGAGAGATATTCGGGCTGTTTGTGCTGTTGACCCGGCTCGGTTGGACCGGTCCGGGTCATTTTTTCTGGTTCTTCTTCTCCCCCTCCCTCTGCTCTTCCCATTCTTCTCTCTGCGCTCTCCCCGTTATTTTACTTTTTTCTTCCCTACCCTCGGGCCAACTCACTCGATCTTTACTTCGCGTGTTCCTCTTTGCTTCTTCATCCTTCGCCGATACACAGAGTCACGTGTGACGTCACGCGCGGAGGCGTGAGAGCCACGTTAACGCGTGCGGGAACCCACTTCACGCGTGCGCAAGGCGTACACACTCCACATAATGCTGTAATACTTGAAGCCGATTCAATTTTTCAGCCAATTTGTCTTGCTGGTTTAATTTTTCTTTTTGCCGTAGCGAGAATCTGGTCGGGAGATCGGTTCGAACCGTGCGGAAAGTACGGTCGTAATGCGAGTGCTTCAACAAAATAAATCATTTTTCTTCGGGTTCTTCGTCAAACATTGTGCCGCTGAAAAGGATGTTTAATAATCTGGCGACCGCTTCAACAGGTTTAATCATTTTTCTTCAGGGTATTCTTCAGACATTGTGCCGCTGAAAAGGATGTTTAATAATGTGGCGCCCGGTTCAACAGGTTTAATCATTTTTCTTCAGGGTATTCTTCAGACATACCATTCGCGAAAAAGACCTTCGATAACCCGGCGAATGCATTGACAAAGCTAATAATTTTTCTTCGGGTTGTTCCGCAAGCATTCTTTCCGCGATAAAAAAAAAAATCTTCAATAATCTGGCAACTGTTACGAAGAAGGAAATATTATTTCTGACACAAATGGCTGTCGTGGAGGAACGTCAAAGTTTCGAATGGTTTTTGGGTCATGATTTCGTTTCCACTGAAATCACGTGTCGCCCAGGCGAGGTCCCAACGAAAAATGACAATCCGTGCTTGTGCGTTATTGCATTCTGGTGATTTAAACGAGAGACGATGGAGTCGAAACCATCACCGACCAACGGAACCGGCAAGAAACATTCACCAATGTTTCCTAACGACTCCAGATTCTCGTGTCGCATCATCTCTCGATTCCAGCATCCAAGGGCTGAGCCCCCCGAGGGAAGCACTAAAATTTTACGATTCGTTCTTCGCTCTCCTCGTCGCGGAATGAGAGGAGCCTCTCTTCAGGGTGATCGAGAGAGATGCCAACGAAGGATATTTACGCGTTCGCCAGCAGATCTCGGAAGTCTCAAGAAGTCAGAACAAAATTGCTAATTTTATAGTGCCCTTTCCGCGGCAGTCGAGGCATATGAGGAAGAAGCGAAATCGACGAGGTGAGCACGATAAGAAAGGGTTAATTAATAATCCCACCGAGCGAGGCGTTTCCCCGTAAAAATCGTCGCGGATCGAAAACTTTTTCATTACCCTCCCCGACCGAAATCTTCCACGAAGTCGTCCCAGGATCCACGGATTTTTTTCAAATATTTTAATTACACGACCCTGCGACAATTTGTAGGAAAGAGGTGGAAAAAATTCTGCCGGGCTTCCCGAACAAATGGGACCATCTGACCGAGCGAATGGGAAAGCAAACACAGAAACTTGAAGAGAGGCATTTCTTCGTTTTAATGTCTTGAATTTTTTTTTATTAATGTTAATTCATTAACAATGTACCGATTTTTTATTGGGATGGGAAAAAGTAGTGAATGAGAAAAATAGCGAATGAGAAAAATACCAAATTTAAATATAATGAATATCTCAATCTGGAGTGGGAATTATTGTCGTATTCGCAATTGCAGTTATTACCCAGCCTCGCTTACGAGCAGAATGCTCAAATAGTCACCTGAACCAATCGAGTAGGTATAAAATGGCAATATAATCCGGTTTCCGTAACTGATCGACAATCCACCACTGAATAATGGTTAGCGCAACCGATTTTCGTCGCTCTCATAAGCAAACCGAATAAACATATGAAAATTACTACAACTACACGTGTCAATTAAACACACTATCCAATGATATCCACCAAACAGCATCGCTATTTGCGAAACGAGATGCACACGAAGCTACGAGTGTACACGCCAGATAAAATCGTTGAAACAAGATCACGAAAATCTGGATAAAAAAAAAAATTCTCCGATTGGTCGGCGCTTCGCTGAACGTAATCCGATATCCGCTATTTATCCGTCTCTCGAATTCACCGCATTAACATATTTATCAATAAAACCGTGAAACTGAGTGGAGGCTCTCGTCAATGAATTGCATAATTTATTCACGGCCGTGAATTCGTGTATACCTTTAGCCGGAACTGCCTGCGGTTATTGCGGTTAATGACGGAAGAGTTTTTGTCAAAAGTGGGACGTGCCCACGAGAGCGTCAGCGTGTAAAGCGTGTAATGCCTCGGCTCTTCGAGAGCTGGCGCCAAATTCACGGAGTCTCGTCGTGATGCTGGCCTCTCGGAGCGTGTCTCGCGAGCGAGAGGCACGCGCCTTTGGTGCACCCACGCGAGATCCTCGCAGCGGGCAGCGAGAGGAAAAGAGAGACAGGATGAGAGATGTGTATAGGTGGTACGGTAGATGGAAGTCGAGGATGGAGTGGTATATCGAAGCGCCGCCGAGGTACAAACCCGAGAGCTGATAAAGAGCGAGACCGAGAGAGAGAGAGAGAGAGAGAGGAGAAAGGAGAAGGAAGCTCGTGCACGCGCGCGAAAGGAGAAACCGTCTCTTTTCCTCCGCGTCTGCCTCTCGTTTGCCGCGGTCTCCGTCGCCGCGGGCCGCGAGGTCCTTCATTAGCATCGATCCTGGCGTGGGAGATTGTTTATCTCCTCCGAACGTGGCGAACGAGCCCGCCAGCTCAATTTTTCTTCCTCCTCTCCTCATTTTCTTCTCCGCTCACTGGCGATAAAGACAAAATCGACTTTTCGAAATTTTGTCGTCCTCCTCTTCTCATTTTCTTCTCCGCTCACTGGCGATAAAGACAAAATCGACTTTTCGAAATTTTGTCGTCCTCCTCTTCTCATTTTCTTCTCCGCTCACAGGCGATAAAGACAAAATCGACTTTTCGAAATTTTGTCGTCCTCCTCTTCTCATTTTCTTCTCCGCTCACAGGCGATAAAGACAAAATCGACTTTTCGAAATTTTGTCGTCCTCCTCTTCTCATTTTCTTCTCCGCTCACAGGCGATAAAGACAAAATCGACTTTTCGAAATTTTGTCGTCCTCCTCTTCTCATTTTCTTCTCCGCTCACAGGCGATAAAGACAAAATCGACTTTTCGAAATTTTGTCGTCCTCCTCTTCTCATTTTCTTCTCCGCTCACAGGCGATAAAGACAACATTGACTTTTCGACATTTTTTCGACCAATTGTACGATTGTTTTTTGATGGCGCTCGCGCATTTTTCATTGAAAAATTGCAGATACAGAACCTTGAAAAATAGGAAACGTCAATCGTGAAGATTTCTCTGACGCTTGTGAATAAAAATTCCAAAAATCCGGCGATTGAAAATGCGGACACGATTTTTCTCCGGTAATCAAGTTTCCTTGGCTGGTTTTGGTTCGGAGTTTTGATTTCGCGGGTTTTATTTTGGACCAGATTTTTTTTTTTTGCTTACGCGGATGCTTGTAAATTTTTTTCGTTTCGGTACTTTTTCATATGCCTGCAAAAACGCCCGTGAAAAAAATTACTCACAATTTAATGTGCATGTACCGAAAGTTTTTAGCAATTATTGAAACGCAATGGCAATTTTTTTTTAAAATTATTTAATGGATTTTTCGAAATTTTTCGAACCCTTTTGTTCGGAGCTTCTCGCGAGACGAGAAATGAGTCGATAAGGCCTCTGGAAACGAATTGCCAGTTAGTGCGAGTGGGACCTCGTATCTCTTGGGTATATAATGTGTAGTACGGTCACCCTGGGTGAGAGTCACACTATCGGCACCGGTCCTCTTGTCTGGTGTGTCTGGATTCGAGGTGCATCGGGGCCAGCAGCATCAGAAGCCTCGAGGTTCTCGCAGCCGGTTCGAGTTTCGAACGAAAAGCGCACGCGGCGATAAATCTCGATTCGTACGACGCATAATTAGCCACGGTGCTACTCTCTCCCAACTTCCCTCTGATACACTGCTCTTTTTAAGCCTCCTTTTTATTTTTTTTTTTACTTATTTTTTTATTCCGATCAAAGGGATACAAAGAGACTAAAAATTTGTGGCGTACCGTGATGCTCTTTTATTACCTCTTCGTAAACTTTTAATTTTTTTATTGATCTAATACCGGACCGATTTTTTTTTTCAGAGTTGTAAATCCCCGTTAAGGGGGTATCCTGCTTTAGAAGATTGAAAAATAGATTTTTTTTTGAGAATTTTTTTAGAAGGAAAAAAAAACAACCTAACTCAACGAACTTTGGGGTATATTTCCTTATGTATTTGAAGTATAAAAATGATTTTTTTTAAAGGCGATACAATAATAAACAGCAGAGTAATAAGCCCTTTTCGTGAGCGCGTCGCTGCTATAGTTTCCAATTGGCGGGCGTGATAGCAAAAAAAAAAATGCCCTGTGGACTCGAACCAAATTTTTTTCTCTTCAGTATTGAATTGTCTTTTAGGTGATCTAAGAAAATATTGAAATAATCATAAAGTCATACCTTTTTTTCAGGTTTGAAAAAGGAAAAGTTTCTTCATTAATAAAGAAAAACCCTTAAATGTGGTGTAAAAGTTATTTAAAAATAATTTTCGAACAATTTTGTTAGTTCACTTAGAAGATAATTCAATACTGAAGAGAACAAACTTTGATTTGCGTCGATAAAATTTGATTATTAATTCAACCACTTTACTTCAGTCGCCTTAATTCACTCGCCCATTATAAATAACATACGCGGAGGAATAGAATTAGAGAAAAGGACGAACCAAATTGAAACCACATCGTGCATATCTCGCTGCTCGCTCGTTCGGCCTATGAAATGTGCTCGGTTTTGCGAGCGGCGAGATTAAGGCAACAAGAGGCAACCCAGAGACGCACGTGTACGTTGTGAACCGATCTGCGGATCTCTCTCGTCGGCTACATCAAAACTCTCGGGGGAGTAGGCTAGTTATATTCTCGCATAACGAGTCTGCGAGCATTGCGGATAAGCGGAGGTATATGGGGCGCTCCACACGGACTCGAGGTGCGTCTGTTGGCATAGAAAAACCTGCAGGGTGAGGCACATAAAGTGTTACCGAGCAACGGAACTCAAACTGTTGATGGTATCGAAAGATGTTTCAGTGTTCGAGAAGATCGCCGCACTGGACCACCCGATTTTTTAATCGGTGGAGGCGCTGAGTTCTGTCAAAGTCAACTCCACTTTTTAAAATGGAAGCGTGTATTTTTTTTTCGATTACATTATTGCCGATTTAAAGACGAATTCAGCGATCGGTGAAAAAAAAATTTTTGCTTTTCCATTTTAATAAAATAATTACATTGGAAAAAAAAAAAATGGAAGCGAATTCCAGTGAACTTTGGATCTGAGCTTAGAAATATTGATATCCGTTACCGGATTTATGAGAATTTTTGTTTAGATTGAGAAAAATTGTCTTTCATATTTTTCTCATAAATAATCGAGGTCGTATATGAATTATTTATTTTTTAATTAAATAAAAATTGAGGTTGCCTGGAGATAAGACGATAGTATAAAAAATTGGGGATGAAATCCAAGAGTTCAAGGGTCAGACCCAGTTGACGCGGAATGCCCCGTATACCGAGGCCAATATAATCCCAAGAGCAAGGCGCTAAGTTCACGGCAACTTATATATTTATTATTGTTATTATTTGTTTATTATTATTCTTACGGTTGAAAGAAGTGAAATATAAACCCGATGAGATCAAACGAAATGCCAATGGAATATTATCGATGACTCAATAAAATCCGCGGGCCGTTACAATAATCGACGGCGAAGGTACCGACGACCTAATCTCGATTATTCGCCGCGTGACAAGTGACATATATATTAAAGAAATCGAGAGCTCTTAATATTAAACTTCAAATACAAAAAGTCCGACGATCGCGATTGATCTCCGACTGCCGTAACAACTGTCACGTGATATTGACACCCAAAACACCCGCACGCACTCATTTCCAGCTCTTATCGCGTTTTAATCATCTGGGGATAAGTACCTTTAGTGCCTAAAGGTAGAGATGTTATGCAATGCACCGTCCGAAAAATAATAAATTTACGAGATGTAGAAGTCACTCAAATAAAATTAAGAAATAATGTGACGTGGTGAGAGAGAAGCTAAAAATATCAAGGATTTTCGATGAAGATGATATTTTCGTTGTCGAGCCGATTGTTGTTGAAAAATTATTAAAAACAACAACAAAAACGTACGTCGAGTGGAGTCTTTTGTTTGGTGGAAGGAAGATAAAAATAAAAAAGGTACGTCGAGTAGAGTCTTTTGTTGGTTGGAGGAAAGGTAAAAATAAAAAGTGAGATGAAGAGGGGCGGAAGTGGGCGTTGGTCCAACGAGGAAGCCTAACTAGGGTCGATTTTGATACCGGCCCGTCACAGAACCGGGCTTACTGAAAATTTGAAATTATTACAAATTTAAAATTGTCACGATTTTAAAATTATTACAAATTTGAAATTGCCACGATTTGGAAATTATTACAAATTTGAAGTTGTCACGATTTTGAAATTATTACAAATCTGAAATTATCACGATTTTGAAATTGTAAGAAATTTAAATTATTAAAAATTTCTTATTATTACAAGTGTCAAATTATTACAAATTTCAGATTATCACAAATTTTTTATAATTCCAAATTTTCATTATCATCAATTTTTAATTATTTCGAGTTTCAGATTATTTTCCATTATTACAATCAACTCCATAAAAAAAAAAAAAAATTCACCCCACTCCACTGTATTTCGCCAATTCTCCAGACTCGAATCAGCCTCGGTGGATTACGCTCTGTTTGCGGATGAGAGGATCCCAGAGATCGTGAGGCCAGGGTCGATGTTTACCCTACCGAGTCACAGAGCAACGCGAGTCTCGGTGGCCTCCGCAGGTTACCGCTGGACTACCGCACTCTGATTGAGCTGTCACGTCGGAGATTACGTTTGTCATAAACTATCAGACTCGAAGCTGTGACTTACAAATAGTTTCGTGTCTCTCGCTGTGGTGTAGCCGCCGCGATGGAGAACATAACGAAGGTATGCGCTCATGAGTTCTGATTCTGATGCGCGGTGATCTTAGGTGAACTGAAAGCTTAAGGAACGGTACACAAGCTGAAGAATCTCACCGACACTCAAGTGGAGTACGCTGAGCCTCTTCAGGTTCATTGTGAATGGACACATCGGAAGAGACGGTGGCAATGGTATTGTGAACGTAGCTTTAAGCTTGAAATTATCATTGGTATCTTAGTGTCGCAAGCGGAATCTTTCGTTTTACGGTGTAGCATTATGCGGTGACATCGTGAAATGTTGTACTCTTCGTCGTTGCCGACCGCGAGAACGTTCGCTCCAATAATTCGTCTCGAATCGACGGATCATTTTTCTTTTTTCCTCTCCCACGATGTGTGGGATAATGGAAAACGATTTGTCGGGCTAATCATGTGGTTCACATGAGTAGTTAGCCTCCTGATCCTCACATGTGATGCACGATCTCCTTATTCACTGTCATACTCACGTGACCTTACGAATCGTCGTAATTTGTATTTGTGCCTCGATCCCACGTGACTTTTCCATGGCTATTTCGACACAGGCTCATTTTCATTTTTCTCAATTATGTCAGATGTGCCGGCATTAATTTGTTGTAAAAATGGATGTTGGGATTTTGAACCATGGGCCCATTTAAACCATTTGCTTTACCTCCGTCAATTCACGAAATTATCCATCAAATTTGGTAAGAAATTTTTTTATAATTTCTCAGAAAAGAAAAAATTCAATTTTTTACCCTGGTGTCTTAAAGCAATACTTTTATTCCCGGATAACATTTTTAAATGTTTCTCAGTCCGTCGAGTTAATATAATGTTTGTGTTTTTACCAACTTTTTGTTTTTTTTTTTAACGTAATTCCCGACTGTGTGTTAATGCGAGTATCGCGACAGGATAACGTATATTAAAAGGATATCATTTACAGGTCCCTATAGAGAGCGAATAATCATAATAAGGGTGTAATACTAAGTACGCAGTATATCAAAAGCGAAACCGGACATAATTTTTCATCGTTTCTCGATAGCTTGTATCCGCGGCGCGATCGCGCGGTAATGACTAACTGCAGTCGAGAGAGTTTCTGCTGCTGTTGGTCGCGGGGATAGCTCGTAGAAATCTCGTTGATTATGCGAACGCGGCGTCGACATTCCACGGACGATTCGAGCTCGCATAAATCCTCGCGAGCATGCGGAGAGCGGACGCGCACTGGGTCCTCGTGAGCGCGAGCGGAAACGCATATAACCAACCGAGCGGACAGCGCGCACGTCCAATGCGAGACTGCGAACGTTCGCCCACGGTTTAGACTCCATTAAATAAAACTTCGACACGTTTGTATATGACACTGGCTGCGCCTCTACGAATGCCAAGTTGAACGCGTTCGATCGATCGGTGATTTTCGATCGATCTGCGGTGGTCATCTCGTGGGCACCAATGATCAATAACTCGACCAATAAATAATATCAAGGGAATGTCAATCGAACAAAGAGGCCAGATAAAATAATCGAGCCAAAAATTGATACAATATAATTAATGTCAATTTTGAAAAAAAAAAAAAAAAAAAAATTTCGATCGATCTGCGGAAGAAAAATCAATCAATCAGAAGAAAATTTTTTCAATGAAACAAATATTCGCCCAAAAAGTCGCCGAAAGTGTAAAAGTGAAAAGCGTAACCGATCTCCGTAGCAAAAG
Source organism: Clistopyga incitator (assembly GCA_947507545.1). Lineage (NCBI taxonomy): Eukaryota > Metazoa > Arthropoda > Insecta > Hymenoptera > Ichneumonidae > Clistopyga > Clistopyga incitator. The sequence goes on from OX382176.1 coordinate 2,863,486, forward strand.
ATCGTCAAAAAATCGGTACGTCAATCAAAAAACGCATCTTTTATTTATCTCCGTTACTCAATGCAAAGGTCACACTTGAAAATCATTGATAAAACGGCGCCCTATTTCCTTCGCGCTGTTCGATCGGTACATGCCGATCGAAGAATCGCGTTACACGCAAGCGAGTTCATCTCGTTCGATCTCGGAGACGTTGCGCGTCGCATTTGCCGCTCTTACGACGAGCGAGAGAGAGAGACAGAGAAATCCTCCGCGAGTCTCTCTCGTCGCCGAGTTTCGCGGACGCGTCACGTCCAGACTTGATCGGCACAAACGAGGAGATGTTCCTGTCCGAGCGAAACGCGCGTTTATCTCCGATCTCGTCGATCTGCGCGCGCCGTTGGCTGGGCTCGCGCGCGCGCGTGCGCACAGCCGTTCTCGCTCGCTCGGAATCGTAAAGAGCAACGCGCCGGCGTTCGCGCGCGATTTCTCGCGTGCCCGGAGATCCTCGTCGATTAATTTAGCCGGGATTGCTGCGGCTCCGACACTAAAAGCAATGAGAACGACGACGAGGATGAGAACGCCAGAAGCAGAAGCAGAAGCAGAAGCGACAGAAAACGTTCTCGGGTAAAAGATAAGAGGATCCGCGGTGAGATTATACAGCGGGGAGCTGAGGACACACGTACGTAGGTATATACTCGCTGCGGTTGCGAGCAGCGAGCTCGCAACTCGAATAAATTCTTACTCGTCGAGTTACCGTCAGTGTTAACAAGACGCTTTTAACGATAAATATGACGGCGATTAATGAGGTCTACTTTTCACCTGTATAGTTATAATGTGGTATACTTAGCGGGAAACACGAGGGCGATAAATCATCGGTATTATTGCCTAGCATCGATTGGAAGTTCGGGGTAAAATAAATTTAAATAAGCAAATGTGAAGAAGGAGTGAACGAGTTGTGGTAAAAAAAAACAAAAACAAAAACAGTTATCGCACCTTAATCGAAATGGTATCAGGTCCATCGGTTGGAGGGTCTTTGGGTCGAAATGCTCTGCTTTGAAGCATCAAGAAATTCTGCGATAGCTGTATTCAAAGCCGTTGCACTTTTTCTTTTGTTCATAGGGTTGCAGAATCGTAGGGTGTGAAGCAATTTATATTATTTTCGATATAAATGGCTTCTTCAAAAGATAACATTGACTTGATCGAATCAAGCATCAGACAGGTGGCATTTTGCAATGCACTTCGAATTTTTTTGAATTGCGTACAAGTTTGATGGAACAACATTGTTAGAATTCTTTAGTTTTCATTGAAACTTCAAGTACGAATTAAATATCAAGTATTGATTACAATTTATATTTGTGGCAGTCCGTGATACAATTGCTACTGACTCCATAACGTAATTATTAGCTGATAGAAATGAGTATCAGTGAGCGGGGCAGTGCAAGCGAGACTGTAGTTCAGGCGGCGCCGCTTGGTGGCGCATGGGCGAGATCTGGAACTCGCACGTGCTACGGCGGTCCCATTTATGTAAGATTGCGTGGCACATTCGTTCGCTGCTCCGTCATTAGTATCATTGAGCGAACATTCAGTGCTAACGGACGCTTATTCAGGATAAAATCAGAGCTAATACATCACTATTTAAAACGACCGGGCAGGCCAAGATGAAACCACTGACAGGACAATAACAGATCTCAATTACAGAATCGCAATTCGCAATTAGGACCAGACCCACAGGGAAAATACTCAGTACGGTATACATGTTATGCACGTATTACGTGGGAGGCAGAGAGGGAGATTTGATGGTAAGAATTCGAGGCTGTCCTATTCCGCAGCTCGTGGTCGCGCAATTTCGCCTCCCTCTCGTGTTTAATACACAAGCGCGCGTGCCGAAGTTGCGAAAGTCACTGCGCTTCCAATTCTCGTTGCTGCTTCGTCGGGAATCGGAATTTTTTTTATTCGAGAGTCCTTGAGTACGCCTCGGAATTTATGTGAATCTCCAGTAATACGAAATAATTCAGTGATTAAAAGCATGTAGCAATCCCGATGAAAATAAAAATGCAACCATTGCAAAAACCGCAGGTTACCCGGCTCACTTAAAACGATCTTCCACAACCGATCTTCGGGACATTATGACAATTATCGACGAAATAATGAAAAATCGATGGGCGACCAGAAAACAAAAAACAAGTATCGTTTGTTAACCAGCTGCGGGTCATTCTTACGATTAAATCGGCAACGTTACGATCGGTCAATGTATATACACAATTTATACAGGTTGCGAAAGTTGAGCTCGTCGGCAGCTCGGTCAACTACGAAAACGTCGACGCGAGAGATCCATCAATCGTTCGGCGAGAGTCTCTCGCGCCGGTACATCTCGCCGATCGATCCGCCGGTCGCTCGCCGCTTGCCGCTTACCGATCTTATCGATACCCTCGGCCCTCGTAGCTCCTCGCGCGTTTCCTTCTGCCGTGCGCGACGTTTTGCGACGGGTGCCGCCGCCTCTGGCGTCGAGAGGCGCATCATGGGACACCAATGGACCAAAGATTCCTCTTCAAGTACGTCCCCCGCAGCATCCAACCGATCGGCGAAACAACTCTCTCGACGTGACTCTTGGCCACCCGCTCTTTCGCGGGAATCGCCGGTGATGCTTATGCGTGTCTCGGTAGCCGACGAGAAGGTGCGCACCGCGTGTGATGCGGGTCATCGGGAATGACTTGCGGCACGGCACCAGCAAACACTGAGGATAAGACATACTTTCCCACGATTTTTCTCTCTCGCCTCGCGAAATCCAACGCAATAGCCGAGCCGCGGAAAAGGCATAGAAAACTCCTATGACTTTCGTATCAGTGTCTCTACTGTTGCTGAGAACGTCCACATATTTTTCTACACTTTTGCGTTAAATTGTCTGGGAAATAGTGGATTGGGTATTGGGATCCGTTTCATGAAGAATCCTAAATATTCTGTACCTGACACTGGATTTTATGGGGAAGAGTGAAGCGGCCACTTATCCCCTAAAGGGGCGAGAAATCGGCGTGGAAAAATCTGCGGGGAATTAAAAAAATGTTTTGCGATTCGGAAGTCGACTGTGTTCAAGCAAACCTTCCAAGCATTTGACAAGACTTGTCACACCGTTAGAGACAATTGAAAATTTCTATTCGTAAACCGATAAATTGATTGTAATGTACAATCAAAAGATATCGATTTTGAATCGAATACAAAATGTATATCGTCAATGTACGAGCACGTAAGGTCTGCGGGCGCAAAGGTGGAGAAAAATAAAGCGAGAGGAGAAGGTGGAGGCAGTCACGTCGCCGGAACCGCCACGGAAACGTTCGGGCTTCGTGACTCGCCGATCGCGGATGTCCCAAGAGCCTGCACTGACGTTCGAGCACCCGAAGAGTCACGTGTCGGTTGCCACACGTACAGCACCGCATGGACGTTTTATTCCTTTCATTTTTTTCTGCCCTCTCTTTCGACGTCCTTTCCGCAAGCCGTCGCCCGTGCCCACCTCCTCCTCGGATCATATTTTTTTTTTACAATAACAGTATGGGAGTTTTTTATAGCTGAAATTGATGTAGATAAATGTTAGTTTGGTGGGTCTTTCTGAAAGGATCAAAACCACTAAAAATCGAGTACGTAAACGGCAAAAAAAAAAATTATAATTCGAGTGCGTTAGTCGCGGGACAATTAAGCCTAATGTATACTCACGGCGTTTCTAAATGCAGGGAGGCAAAAAATGGGTCTCTGTAGTGTAAGCGGTGCTGGAACTCCAGGAGTAAAAAAAAAAGCTTTGCATTGCCTGTTAACAGGGAAGTGAAAAAAGCGCAAGAATTGAGTTGGGACGTCAAGAGTATTGTAATTATCGTGTGATGCGAGTGCCGCTGGAAATAAGTGCCACGAGTTTACTGGAATCTCGTGCGAGGTTTGTAATCGACGATTATTGTGCCGTGGCGGTGACACAGCGAGTCTTGGGTGCCTTTTTGTCTATCATTAACGGAAAGAAAGATTTGTGGATGACAGCCGAAGAATTCGGCGCGGGATCAACGCACACGGAATTTAAGAGAGAATGAAAAAAAAAAAGGAATTGTAGAGGAACGTTACTTTTAACCATTCCTCGGGCAACGAGCTTGATTAATTACGGGTATCGGAGCGATTAATTGGAGAACTCGCTGCTGGAGTGACGGATCTTCGTTGCTCGGACTCGTAACTCGGTTAAGCACACGCTTAATTTCTCACAGCGGATTCTCATGCTACTCGGAGACAGAGTGACGACGTTATTAATAAAGGGCGACTTCGGTTTTAACCTGTAATTTAATTGGACGCTAAATAGCGAGGAATAATAAATTTATTAAAAATTGTCAATCAATTTATGTTTTAATCGTGAACCCCTTTTTTTTCTTCAGTTTTTCACGTCAGGACACTCAAAATGGTCCAAAACGTCGAGAAAAGTGGTTTACCAAAAATTGTCCGGGTTGTCAATGAAAAAAAAGGGTGACGTCCACAGAATTTTTTTCTCATTACTTTTTTCAGGTGCCTTGATTTCCTTATTCGTTCACTGCTCAGTGAATTTATTCTAGCTGCCCTATGAAAATTTTTCCATGTACAGCAATGAATTAAAAAAAAAAAAAAACTCGAAGTGACGACGTTATTAATAAAGTGAGGATCGCTGACACGTAGCACAAGCCCCGGAGGTGCGGACTTCGGGATTCACCTGTCATTTAATTGCATCCCAAATGCACCGGCGTTCTCTCGATAAATTAATGGTTTTATCGTTGATCACTGTAATTCATTGTTAATTACAAATATTTCACTCAAACTCGAGTCTCTATTTTTTTTCTTGATCCACCGAGTTCCTGACGGACGGACGTATGAAACTTGTTATCACCGGGGTTCGATTTTCTATCGGGATTTAAGAGTCACGGATATCTCGCTGCGGTGACGAGACGTTATTAATTAAATGTAACCGACGTATGTCGTGCGAGCGCCTGTAATTTAATTGCCGCGCTCGCTCCATTAGAGAAACCGGGAGCCTCGTCTTCATCTCTCTTTCTCGTTTTCTCCCTCTCTCCCCCTTTTTCTCTTTTTCTCTCGCTCTTTTTTGCCTTCTGAAAGATATACACACGAAACCTTCTCTCTGATTAATTTACGGAGCTTCATTCGATTCCCCGGCTATTATACACGTTCGACGTTAGACCTCACGAAGAATATATACGTTTTCACGCTTTTAATTAGAAGATTCACGGGATGGTTGACTGGCGCTTATAACCCAGTGGCCTATACGTATATATAATATATATAATATATACTAGTATATATATATATATAACAGTGAAATCTTTCTCGTGTGCGACGGAACTTCGTGAGACGACGATGTCAATTATACCGTTTGACGCGGGGTACGTGTAATTAATTAATTCATATAGCGATGTGATGGTCGCGTGCGTGAGGATGTATGCACAAGTATGGATTAAGGCTTCGTGTCTGGTGATTCGAGTGACGTTCACGTCAACCTCTTATCGAAAAGAATTTTATTCAATTTGTTTTTCAATATCACGAATCCGGAGCGCTCCGCGTGAAATTCACTGACCGAGCCGTTCGAGAATTGGCACTAATATTTAGTGTACACAAAAAAAATGTCCTACATTTAATTAATTGAATAATCGATACTTGGAACGAATCGGTGAATTCAATTTTCTATAACTCTTAAAAAATTTGTCAATGCTTATATCTACACAAATATAGATTATCACGTATTCAAATAGCGATAAAAAAGAGAAAAAGTTACGAAATCTAGACTAACCTAACCTAATCTAAAAAAGTGTTTTCCGAGTCTGGCCCTAAAAAACGAGGTTAACAATTGCGTTAATGAAAAATATGTCGAATTGTTAAGTAAAATCACATCTGGAGGAAAAATTCAGTCACGTGGGGAAAAAATGGAGTATCCATTTCGTAAATTAGTGAAATCGGTTTGGCATAGACCGCCCCGTGTATTTATGTATCATAAATGTGCGTGTTTTCGCGCTTCTCTGGCTATCCGGCAATTATAGGATAATTATACAAACGAGGGATCGATACATAGTTTTAATTCATGTCTCGATACTGGAATTCGGTATAATTTTGAGAACCTGCTTTTCCAGGAGAGGAGCACAACGATCGCCCGTATAAATATCTCCAACTGATCCCTCTGTGCGGCGAGTAACGAGCGTCGGTGTAACGCGACTCTTAAAGATAATGAGCGGTGTGATCGCTCGTAAAAATAATGACCATCGGAGCGCGGCGACGCAACGCCGACGATGTTAAGGTCTGGGAGGGCGCGAGCTACGATTAATAGCCACGAGCATCGATCGAGTGAGGAAGAACAAATTTAATACCGATAAAAGGGTTGAAACGATTTTTCGTTCCCGAATTACGCCGCGGACACTTAATGCGCGGAATTTGGGTCATAATTTAAGGGCATTTACCTCCTTAGTCAACGTCCCCAAGCGATACCCCGAAGGACCTATTAAAACGTAATTCTCCAGATCCTCTCATCGTTTATTTTTGTTCAAATTACTGTCACCGGTTAAAAAATACATTTTTTTTGTTCCTAACGATCTTTTTAATCTCCTTTAGGGAGACTTGGATATGTGATTTTTTAATAATTATTCCGAACGATATTTAAATTTTTATGGAATTTCCAAAAATGTGTACAATTTAATTTTTTTTAATAAAATAAGAACCACACACTTTTGCTCGACTTAAAAAATACTTTTTTTTTGTTCCTAACGATCATTTTAATCTTCTTTAGGGAGACTTGGATATGTGATTTTTTCAAAAATTATTTCGAACGGTATTTAAATTTTTATGGAATTTCCAAAAATGTGTACAATTTAATTTATTTTTAAATAAATTAAAAACCACACACTTTTGCTCGACTTAAAAATTGTTTTAACCCAACGTGAAAAGTGACTCACTTGTCGCAGTTGACAAAAATATGCGTAATTAATTAAGTAGCAGTAATTGTCGGGTTAAATAGTCAGTTGTTAATTGGCATTTTCTTAAGGATGTAAATTTCCATCAGCACCGCATTTGTCCGTGTCGATGACCATGACAAAATAAAATAATGCTCGGTAATGCAAGAGAGCTATAAGTCGCCGCTCGTTTACCGCCGAGCCAGCTGAAATGAGCGTTTAGCTCGGCGGCTAAATCGGCAAGTGCGAGCGAGAGAGAACGAGAGAGAAATCGGTTATCGTCGGTGGAGACGGTGGTCGATTAGGCGAGAGGGAGTCTCGAAGTGCCTCGCCGGCTCCTTTGTACCTGAGGCGCTCGAGTTAACGGGCCGCGATTTATCATCGTGGATTATTAAATACCCTCTTGCGAACTGTACGCCGACGCTGCGTCGCGGCGCGCAAGTTGCGTAAGTGCCGTTGGCTTTGGGGGGTTTCGCACAGCGGTAGCACTGCCACATGCATTATAGTCGTACTCTCGTTCACTCGAGACAAACCGTTCGCGGTATCTGGAGCACGCACCGCTATAATACAGCTACATGTGTACAGCCAAGGCCGAGAGAAAGAAGGTCAAAGTGCAACAGTCAGCGATCAAAATATTGATTGCTGAGCCCGGCTACAAAAGCACATCGCCTCGAAAAATCATTAAAAATATTACGATAATTGCTAAAAAGCAGGCTTGAAAATAATATCAAAAATTGAAAAAACAATTTCAAAATGAGCTTCTACAACGTTAATATTTTGCTGAAAAAAAAAGTACCTAGAAAAAATAATAGATTAAAACAAATATCACATATTGTTTCACAATAGATGTCTCATTTGCATTAATAATTTTGATAAGCCTCGTTGGAAAACGTGCATTCAAAGTAAACTGCAATTTCCGCAGCGTTAAGTGTTACCTTAACAATAATTAAAAAAAATATATATATATATCTTTCAATAAATCCCTGTACTAAAAATAAGCATTTTTATTGTCCCTTGACCCCCTAATAAGCGCTAACCCTTTTTTTTTTAACCGTTAATCATTCCCCGCGACGTAAAATAGTGTAGCTATCAAAGGACAAGAATGATTTGTGTCAGCCATTAATAAGTACGACACGGAAAATAGTTGCAACTCATCTATGAGCAAAGAGCCCGTGGAAGAAGGAGTTCAGAGGAAAACGATCGAGTGAACAAAAAAAAAAAGGCAAAGCTCTCAGAAAATGAGAATAAAGCAAAAGTGTCGGCGGTTATCCCACGAATCCAGAAGGGTTGATGCCCAGAGAGCCTAGTCCGCTGCTGCGAGAGAGAATCTCGAGAGTGTGCAAGGGAGGCGGGCGTAAGTAGAAGGCAGACAACACGCAGACTTGGCCACTTCACTATAACGTAGGTGATTTCAGCAGAATTCATGGCTGCTTGATTACGAGTAATAAACCGCGTGCGTTAGGACAAGATTTATGAGCATCTCCGGGTACCTATAGGCTCTGATCGAGAGCGCCCCCCAACGGACGTTTTCTGCACCGTCTTTCGCCGCGCCTTTCCGCCTCCGTCGTTTACCCCTTTCCTCTTCGGCAGCTTCGACACCGTCCTCGGCATTTAAACAGAGAAAAAAACGCAGCTCGAATCGACGGACCTCCCGATCGTCGCAAATAAAAATGAGCGCCCCACGAAAGCTTCGGAGTCGGTGCGCCGTGCGGGGCGGCGCATAGGTGGCAGCACCGGAGACGTAACGAGGAGAGAGCGCAATCTCGGTAATTTGACGTTTGGGTAAACGAGCGCCGTGCGTTCGGGAATTACCGTATAATTTTCAGGAAGCACCTCGTACCTTTTGACGGCTGATGGAGAACAAAAAAAGAACGAAAAGGTCGAAGGTTTTGCCGCGAGAATTCCGCTGGGTGACCGGGGAAGAGATTGCGAGATATCCACGCGCTCGTCGACGGAATGGATTGTCATTCTGCGGAAAAATATTGAATTTTGGACGAAACGTCGAGGCCGAAAAAAAACAGACTGAACTTTGATTTTTCTTTCTTCGAGAAAGTATTGGTCGAACCGAAACAGTTTTGTTTTGTTTTTCTTTTTTTAGTGACTAGTAAAAGTGAAATGATGGTTTTTTTATTTTTAAAAAATCAGCAGAAAAAATTGAAAAAGAAAATGGCCACCGGTCGAGGATGCATAATTTATCAGTTTATGAATAGAATTTTTTTTCTAACAGTGCATAAAAATATCGAATCCAGATTAAAGCCAACGACAAAAAGTGCGCTCTTTGTAAACGAACAAAAAAACTTTTGTTTTTTCTCGCTTAACCTACTCGGAATTCCACTGCATAAATATACCGAGTCCCATAAAAAAGATCCCCGCACTCAAGTTCCGGCGGAGAAATTTTTTGGAAGCCGTCAAATCCGCGTACCGTGCCAATTTACAAACTTTCCCATAGATAACGATAAAAATTTCGGCGCGTCGAATTAACGAGCATGTTTATGCGGTATAATAGCCATTGGAAGTAATTAAACGTCTCGCGGGTGTTAAAATATTGCGCAAACGAGGCGTCCTCTCGGTTTGTCCTTGCCGAGTCATACGTTTGAAATTTCGTTTCGTCGCGATTTTAGTCGCCGACCCCGAAGAGGATGTCGAAGAAGGTGCAGTGGCGAAAACAAAACGTACGAGAAACTTGCACGTACGCTCTCTTCGTGGCGTGCACCTCTCGTACTCTTCGTCGCTATCGCTGTTGTAGCTCACGTCGTTTCGTATACAACAAGTTGCGCAACGCTGGCGCCAGGGCAGCAAGCTTGTCGCGATGCCGCCGGGGGCGTTCGGGGACCGGACCGCAAGTGACTCACCGGGAGGCGGCGGACGCCTGGTGGCCACGAAGAGAAGGTGGAGGAGGAGAACGGAGAGTCGCGCGAGTCCGTCGAAGCTTGACCCACCTAGCCCGAACCCGTCCAAGGTGGTCGAGGTTACCTGGAAGGAGTCTCACCATCGTCAATATACCATACGCCGTTGCCTATATACCATCCTCCGAGTATCGTAAGTATCGTACGGGCGAGAAGGATTCGCGTTGCTCCGTGTATCGCCTCGCCTCTCTCGTGAACTTCGTGCAACTTCGCCCTGTCTGTAATACACGACGGAGAAAATGCCAAAGAATAGGGGGACCAGAAAGAGACAATGCTGAGGGGGAGAGAGGAGAAAAGAGCTGAGAGAGAAAAAACAAGGAAGTAGAAAGAGAGAGAGAGAGGAGAAAAACGAGAAGAATATCTGAGCGAGAAAGGGAGGGCAGAAAAAGACTGGAGAAATTCGGTCACGGCGTTGTCGGGCCTCGCGGTGGCGGCACACGACGATATGTCCCTGCTGGTCCGAAGCGGTGCGAAGAGGTCGGAAATAAGTTTTTCATCGAAATCTGCGAGGTTATGGCGGAACTCAGTTTCCATTTTTCTAGACACTTTTCATCGCTCTCAGCGGGTGGAAATGTTTTGATTCTGGGATGGATAGTTAATTAGTCGTTGGTTTGCGGATCTTGTTGGGGTTTGACAAGGGATTCTACAATCAATCAACATTGCTTCGATTGTAGCATCGACAAGTCAGTCTCCTTTTTTTTTTTTTTTAGTTTTAGTCGGCCCAACTAAAAAATTGATTGACCTTGACAACGAAGTCGCTCGGACCTAATATCTGGCTTGTCACGTGATTTGGTTAACAAGTCATTTGCGTGCAAAATCTCTTTCGCAATTCATCACCCTCCTTCTTTCAACTCTCCACTGAACACAACGCAATGAACCATTTGCCTTGTTTCACTTAATCAAGTTTTGTCGTTGCTGCGCACGTCTTCCTTGCGACCACGCTCATTTGTTTTGACCAAGATTTTGGCTACCGAATCAGCAGTCAATTGAGCCGGGAGTCTCGGATGTCGACGTGGACGTCGACGTAGCTGCGGGAATGCATCTAGGTCGTTGGAGACCGAGCGAGAAGGACGTTCTCCAAAAAGAAAAGCAAGGCAAACAATCAGAGAGGAGAACCCGGAACGAGAACGTTCGACTCGGAGGCCAAAGGGCCCTTCGCGCTCTCGCGCCCAGGCTCGTATCTCTTTTCTCCGTTGTAGTACTTTTTATTTCTTCCTCCATCGCCGGGAGTTCGAGGCGGCGGAGTGACCAGTCCGAGCGGATTGGTGGTCGGCGAGTACAGAAGCTGGGCGAAAAGAGCGCGCGGGGAGAGCTTTTATTGCGGTGCGTTCAGCGGAGTGCAGCGCGACCGACGGGATATAAAAGTCTCTCTCGTGGTACGAGGGAGAAGACACGGTCGTACTTACAAAATGCCTGGGCCACGGGATGCCCCGAAGTATGAGCCAAACGAAGAGAGAGAGAGAGAGAGAGAAACGCCAAGCGTTTTGCTCCTTCCGAAGTAACAGCAGCGAGAGACACGGCGAAGAAATTGAAGGTGGGAGAGCACGCAATTTCGAGTCCGGGGGGCCCCCCGTCGTTTGGCTTCGCCCGTTGTCGCGCACGAGCCCAACTCGGTATACGTTGATCTGCCCAATGCGCCGGGACTACTTGGTTTGACTGACCCAGATGACGAGCCCAACGATCCTCATGATGATGGCCCTCTCGGACATCATTCCCCGGACACTTTATCGTCGAATTATACTTAGGAAATATGCGGTGGTATTACAAGCCTGTACGTTCAGTGGCTACGCATGATGAGACACTTGGAAACCATTTGGCGCATGGTTTCGCCATTTAGGCGTTATTGCTTCGTTAGCGGGTTTGTTCCCAGGCTTTACGGGCTTTCTCTTTTGTCTTTCTCGATGACCTGCTCCGCGACGCCCTTGTCGTCACTCGACAATTATTGTTTTACATTTTATTTTATTACCGCAACGGTAAGGCGATCGTTGCGCGGAGAACTTTGATAGGTTTCGGTCCGATCACGGAGGCCTGGAGAACCCGACGGCGAATCTTGGTCCGCCGCTTGTGGAGTCGACATCAATCAAAGAGATGCCGGGATTTCTTTGCGAGCTCGATACGCGCAGCATCGAACTAGAAATGAGGACCACGCACGCAAGCAACGCTCCGTAGGCCTGAGAATGGCCGTTCGTTGATAGCAGCGCTATCAATCAGCCGCCGGAGCAGAACATAACGTGCGCCGGTGATTCCGGTGCGGCCCTCGCACGCCATTGTCGCAAATGACTAATTGCGCGTTAGGCTAACAGCCGAGCATGCGGACGAAACGACGAATAACTCGACTAGGCGCGGCCTCGTGCGTTAGCCATACGTTAATTCGGTTAGGCGCCCCCCCGCGACGATCAACAAGATCGTGACGAACGCCACTACAAATATAACTAATCGGGAGTACGATCAAACGAGAATTACCGACGATAGTTCGGGGATTTATTCGAGTTGCGCCGAGCCCGTCGGGCCGTTACTTTCGAACATCCAGTGGTGAATAATTTGACGTCCATTGACGCGCATGGAATATGATAAATGGACAGGCCAACGCGATGAACGAGACCTGGAATCAAGTAGACTTTGATTTGAGGAGGAAAACTTTTCGGAGAGATTACTGGGGTTTAATCCGGTGGCTATTGAATTAGTTATTGTTCGTAGCATTGGACATGAGTATTGGACTGTGGGTTTTGATCGAAGTCAGGAAAATTGAATATGATGACAATTTTTTTTTTTTGAATTGCTGAATTAATGGCGGTGCGGTGAGATCTTTGAACAAAATTATTTTTGTTATTGAAAATATCAATAGATGGCATTGTAGACGGAAAAATGGGCTTGCGTTTAATCAAAAGAAATATGTTACGAATATTGGAAAATATTTTAAAATTCATTTATAATATTTTGTCGGCAATTTATGTGAATTGTTATTTAAAGACGACATCAACGTACGAATAACCAGAGACCAAAGTTATCGAAATTCGCTTATCTTTGGGCACCGAACATCTGAAGTTGCCAGATTCGCTTGCGCACGACCAACGCCGCCGTTGCTTTCTTCAGCGACGTAAATATTGGCCGAAAAAATAACGAAAAAAGCAGGTCTTTCCCCTTTAATTAGCGTATAATACGCGCCGACTGAGCCGCGGACACGGAAAATTATAAAAATTGATGATTGCCCGGTGTACGGTGGGCCGTCCTTGTCCCTCGCGCTCTCGCGAGCCTTCGGCGTGAGGTATGCCCCCCGGGAAGCTGAACGAGCAGGTGAAGTGATCGAGGTAGACTTCGAGAGGATGAGAGAGAATGTTGGCCAACGTAAAAAACTAACAAACGAGTAGCTTCGGGGCAGTCAGTACAATAACGCGCAAGGTTGAGCGCATTACCGGTCGATTTTCACATTTGGAAAATTTGAAATTTTTCGGTACACTGATTTGACGGCAGATTAATTAAAAACAAATTACAATAACGCATCAATCATCATTTTTCTAAATTTGAAAAAAAAAAAAAAAAAAAAAAAAAAAAAAATACCAAAAATACACTAATTCGATTTTCGATTCGATTCGAAGCCGCAGACCTTGACGAAAAAGGTATTCGTCGATTTCGCAAAATCTGGCGAGTGCTCAATAACCGAATACGCGAAGTAACAAAATTTTCCTGTCCTTCGACATTTATATCTTTCAGCAGACGAAAAAAAATAAAATAAAAAATAAACGTAAGCATTTTGTGTTGACCGGATATTTATATGTCAGCGTCCGTCGAATTGAGCAGTCCCAAAATCGTTTGTCTCGCGGTATTTCAGTCGGTGAGGTGGAGGAGAGGAAAACTATTGTCTAAATATAACGTACTTTGTTGCGCAATCAATTGTCCTAATTTATGCCTTAAGCTCAATCCGATAACTCCACTTTCGACGATTTTCCAACTCCGGATAACAGAGTATAAGAAAAGAAAACGATAGACAAAAAAAAAGAATAGAAGAAGAGGAGAGAGACTCAGGCATATTTTACATAAGAGAAATGACTATGAAGACCGAGTCGAAGGCCCGGCATTCTTCTATCGCGTCTTATACTCTATATCGTACATAAAATACCGATGGACCGAGCGGTGCGATAAATCCCGTGTGCAGACCGGAGAAAGCCAACAGTAAATACTCGGGGGCTATATGAAAAGCTCGTTCGTTGGTACGAGCTGACAGAAGCGGCTTAAACCTCCCTGTCGTCGAGTCCACGCGATTCCCGATCCAACGGAGGCCAGTAAAGCATCGTGAACAAAGTGCGACTCGGGCTACCGGCGAGCCGAGACTCACTGGCTTTTGCTCGTTGAGATCGGAGCGAACGAACGTACGTTGGTAAGCATAACGAACGTCAGATAAAACATGAGAATCTACCGTCGCTTTTCCCTCTTTCTTCTCGTGTTCTCCACTCCGCTTGTCTTCGTGGTCCGGATCTTGGAGCAGTGGTAACGGGCACGAGGAGATCAGACGGGCGAGTCCGTAGCTGAAGTCGCATATTCTCGTTGCCCGCATAAACCCAAACGGACGACGGAACGGACGGACGGACGGACGAATGGACAGAGGATCAGAGACGAGAATACGACGACGCGGGGTGCGCCTCGCTTCTCGAGAGTTTAGGAATCGATTTGCAAGGGAAACTGGATAGAAACGACAACGACGATGCATGACGCTCTCTTCTGCCGTCGGATTCGATTCCGCGCCGATTCTCGAGCGTTCTCCGGCCGGCGCAACCCCGCGCGGCTCTTCGAGGCTCGGTATTCAGCATCGCTGAAGTCGCGTCGTTATACGCGAGCCCACAACCCGAGAAAAAGGCGACCCCGGTGAATTTACGAGCCCGATGGACTCGCACGCGGCCCGCCGAGAGGATCGACGACCGATCGGTTCATCCCGGTTGCTGGATCCACACAACGGGTGTTCCGCTTTAATTCTACCGCACTGAAGATCATTGCGGAGGTTCACCACCGCGATTCACTCCAAAATTCAACCTAATTCTTACGCTGTGTACTAAATTTACCGAAACATTTTTTCAACAGCCGATTATTGTAGAATATTTTATTAAAACTGCGAAATTCAATTAACGAACGCAATTAAAAATCGATCCTGAAATCTCGGGTGTTGATTCACCGATTGTACGTATACTTGCTTCAAATACCAAGCTACTCGACTCAATTCCACATATTCCAAGCAAATGACTTTTCGTCGTCAATTTTTTTAATCCCTCCGACTATAAACCCTCGAAACCTCCCACAAACCTGATGACGATTTTCCCGTCCCTCTCCCAGCGTATAAGTTGTTGGTATTTCTTACCTGAAACAAAAATAAAATTATCGTTAGAATCAAATGGTGTGTACAGTTTTTACAATATTGAAAAAGCGGAAATCATTGGAAATCCGACGGGGGCGTTTTTTTTTTTTGTTTCGTTTTGTTTGTGGGGAGGAAGCATCGAACAGTGAAGATTCCACGAGGGATTTCTGTGCGTAACTCGCGCGGGAACGTCTCGTTGGTTTTTTCACGAGGCCGACGATCGGTAAAGAAGGACGAAGCGACTCCGCGGGAGGGAACGGGCTAGCATGTCAAAACTAACGACATTGGCTGGTCTCCTGTGTGGAAGGTTCGTTTCGCATTGGCTCTGCTCTCCCAGGAGAGCCACGTCGCTCGAGATAGTGCGTACTTATGTTGAGCTGGTCGCGAGGGCGAGAGCGAGGGAGACTGGAAAGCTAGCTAACTCGCACAGAGAGTATCTACTGGTACACGCTGCTGATGGAGAACGCGGGAAGACGACGGAGAGAAGAGGATCTGGAGAACGAGTCATCGGGCGCAGCACAGGCTCGTCGAGGCAGTCCGGACGGATTCCCGGTACTCGCGGTGACGACGTGCCTCGAGAGACAACTAACCGCGGCACCGCGAGGACTTCTCTGTACCGCCCGTGAGCGGCGTCTGCGGATCTTGCGAGCTGTGACGACTCCGCGGTAATACTGCCGAGTTATTACAGCGAATCTCGTATGAAAGAGTTACGAGGCTCTCCGAGATGGTTCGAGTCTCCGACGAAAGGGACACGAAGGGACACGAACCTTGAACTTGGATTGTGCTTCAGAAAAAAAAAAGAAAATTTCTTACTCATAAAAATTGGAGATTGGTTTTTAAGATAGTTCTTTACGATACTAGTGCGATAAAAGCTTTTTTTCTGACGATCGTGCGTCTAAAAAACGAGTTAAAAAAACGTTTTTTTTAAATAAAAGTATTGCACGAAATTGTAATTCACAAGGTATCAATTAATTTTCACCGGATTATCATGGAAGACAGGTTTTATTTTTCGCTCATTGAAATTGAAATACCCATTTGTTTTCATAACATTGTATCATTTGTTTCCGTGATACAAAACTGTTTGTCCGAGATCCTCAAGTGTCGCGTTCCGTCAACCGCAACAAAAGAAAAAACCACTCACACATTCATTACAATACTAATTTTCTTTTATTCGTCCAATGCTTCGTAAAGTGCGTATTGTATTTGTCAAACGTTGGAACACCTGCGTGTGTCCACCTTGTAAATCCACCGGTCTATGGTACAATTATCATCCATTTACCGGTCATCAAGCAGTTACCACAATTACAGCTATCATAGCTGGTTTCGTCACGGCGCACGGAACACCGAGTTCCACCTCGTTCAATCGTTCGCCATCTCCAACGAAGGAACGCGCCGAGCCCTAGCGACTCAACCAGCAGCTTGATGTGGCAGTCCTCGTTGCGCTGTTGAAGCAGTCCGTCTCGTTTGAGACCACGTAATGGGCGAACGTATGAACCACCAGAGTTGTTAGGACATAGTGTAGTGGATACTTGTCTCGGTAGCGAATAAAAAAGGAGAAAAGAGCGGGAGACCGGCTATCAAAGACGATTAGCGGATTCACCTGTCATCGTAGATCCTCGACTAACCGCTCCCATGGTATTGCCTATATAACGCGCGCGTTACGACTTCTCACCGTTCACCGACAGTCCCATTATCATCGCATCGAGGCCTAACCCTAATGTCGCGCATCCGTTGTTCGATCCGGTGTTAGGTCGACGTGATTGCGACCTCACGTCGTCGAATCCATTGTAACCAATGGAGAAAACCCAAGATTACGTGGGTCAACCCTCGGCGAAACGGTCAATGTTGAATTCTCCGTAACGAGTGCCAAAAATCGTATGTCGTTGTACCATTCGCGGGTCTCTTCGACAACTCATGTCCAGTCTGTTCGTCATGGACGAAAAATTATGTACGGGTACTCGTAGACGTGCGGGTACGTAATAAACGAAAAATAAAGCCCGCTACATTGATTAGGACGCATTATGCCAAGAGGCGAGAAGTGGATGTACATCAACGGGCCATCTCATCCTTGACCCCGACATGACCCTTCATTTGACCACGCGGTATCTACGCAGTCACCGGTTGCCAAACCAGCCGTTGCGAGATCCAGCAACGTTTTTTATTTTCATTTTCGAACAGTACCTACCGGCGTCGTCGTGTCCACTTGTTCACAATACAACGGGAAAGGTTCGACAGTCATAATGGCGCGGGCCATAATGGCAAGCACACTCGAGTGCCGGTTTCAATCACGATGGACCAAGGGTCGGGCTCGGGGGGACCACCTGAGAAAGAATGAAAAATGCTGGAGCATGGACTCGCAGCGTAGGAGAAAGAACGCGAGAGAGACGCGAGAATGTTGTTAGTTTTGACAGCGGTCACTCTTTCCAGAGACAGGTTTACGCGCCGAGTAAGTGTAAGGCCCCAACGCTGGTAAGACTATGTACACATAGACGAGTCCCCGTGGGTTGCCTTGATGCACAAGTGCGAAGAGGATGTTTAGTACCTTCGCCTGACGTTCCCTCAGCCTTTGTTGGAAATTTGTCGATTTTTCAAGGTCACAAAATAGCACAGAAGAAAAACTCATTGAACCCTGATAACCCGGTGGGGTTTCAGCGTCCACGAGACTTCGGAGGAGAATGAGACGAGAAAGCAGAGCGAGGATGGAGGAATAAGGTTTTGCCCCGGTGAAGAAGAGGAACGAAGACGAAGAGGAGAAGAGAGAGGACGGGCTCTCGAAGGGTTCCCTCCGCACATCACGTCGAGCCTCACGCACGGGGTAAGCAATGAATGCCGATCCACTGATGCGTCGCGTCGTCGGCTGGTTTGACGAGGGCTGATGGATGCCCCTGGAATCCCCGGACTCTGCCCTCTCTCTGTCGCTCCCTCGTCCATGCGAGCCTTTGCTATCTCTCGGTTGGCGGAGAGGAGCGAGGCAACGAGCAAAATCACGGTTTAAATCGGACGGGTGCGGGCGAGGGACCCGGTCGGGGTGAGCGTTTCTTCACCGCTACCATACCCATGCGTCCTTTATCTCTTGGCTTCGACATTCCTCGTTGTACTTCGGTACCCCGTTGGGTTGCCTTGGCTGACATGTACAATTTTCAAATGAAGTTTTAGCGCGTAATCCGAGCTTCCTTTTGCCATAGACATAGAAATTCGATGAAATCAAGGAATTTCTGATACGACGACGGTGCATTGAACAGTAATCGCAGATTAGATAGCAATTTTGCTTAGCAATTCCGTCATAATCGATGAACGGCCAAGATTCAATTGACTCGTCATCTAGCTGTTGATTTTTCACTTTTGAGAATGTTACACCGGATCGAAAGTACTTGAAGATCGTAAGACTATGGTTCTCTTTGTTACACTGATTGGAATGATAAAATGGAAGTACACTTTGGATATTTGACCCCATGGTCGGTACACGACCCCACAAGTTTTCCAGTTTGTTGCATAAAGCACGCTGAGCAAAATGTGGCCAATCATTGCGCCGTTAACCCTCCTGTTCTCGCGGAATACAGCCCATGCAGATTCTATTTTAGCAACGTATAGTAAACGTGGAGAACGCTCACATGGGAAGATCCTCGGGCGAATCGCACCCGCTGTTCGCGCGTGTGGACGCCCGTCGGCGTAGAGGAATGAGGAATGGGGCCAATTAAGCGGTATATCATTAGAGTTGGTGCCGCGGCGACAATGTGCTGCATTCTCTTCAGTAAATCACCCGGGGCTTCTGTCGACGATGCGACTTCAGACCTGAAAGACATCCTAGCATATAAGTTCGTTCCGATGTGCGAGGAGAGAGGAAAATATGAGAGAAGTGAAAACACCGCATGGCGTTTTGCATGCGATGCAAGCTCTCACTTTTCGACCTCCGCCGGAGCAATTGGTCGAGGATACAATGTATCCGCTTCATCTCCCTCGTGAACTGTGGCGAATTGTTTGCTCGCTTCCAGATCAGAGCTTTGATGTCGTATTTATTTTGATGACATAAAATAAAAGAGGCGCCATTGAACGACTGGCAGACAAACAGTTTGTTCGTTGGCAATAATAGCCGACACCGCGAAATATTGTGCTGTCATCGAGGCAGGTAATTGACTGGACTCTTCGTTGACCGTTTCGGTCAATCTATTCAGATACGAGTACAGGACAACAGAGAGTTTCTAGTCAGGTCTCCCAGAGCTGATCTCGAGTGACACTGAATTCCGCGATCACGCGGTTGACGATAAGAAAAGTACAAGAAGAAGATCAACAGGTGTATTGGATCTCTCGCAAGGCGTGCACACCAGCGGGGCTTACGGCTTTGTTCCGAGAAATGACAACAGTACCGGAGTGCTGACATTAGTGGTGGATATATCTACCGCACGGCGTGTTCAGGATATTAAATCGATTGGAATAGAGTGAACCAAGAGAGCGACTGACAAAGAGGTGATAAAAACCGAGACAGAAAACACAAAGCAGAGCGGAGAGGCCAGTGAGCTCACGAGCCAGGTGATGAAGAGCTGGATGAAGTGAAGGTGATGCCTGGGATCTCGAGGAAGAAACTTCGCGCTGAAGTGAACGAGGACGATGAAGAAACACACAGAGGGAGAAGAAACCGAAGAAGATGTCGGTACTTCGTTCCGGGAACCCGCCAGGAGCCTGAGAATGAGGAAATCGGTGTCACCTCGTTTTCCGTCGAGAAAACGAAGAGAGCCGGCAAAAAGAGCCCATGGGCATTCCTCAGGTAACTGAATTAATTCCAGATTAAACTCCGCCGATCAAATATTCATAACAATCGAGCCGTGGTAGAGATGAATTTTCTCCCCGGACCGACTTCACTGCATCATGATGTATTGGCCGTTCTCTTCATGTCCTACCGGGCGTTTATCTATCTCTCGTTTTTTTTTTTTTTCCTGTGATAGCACGATCCTAAGCGTCCGTCGTTCCTCGCTCGGCGTTATTATCGCTCATCACGTAGGTACTTAGAAGAGACCCATCGCGCTTTTATACTATACACGCTCCTCCCCCTCGTTCTTATGACTCGTTCCCTGCGGTGCTTCCGACTCGCTCATACTCCGGACTCTTCACGGTGTTGGCACAATACGGCAGCCAAGTTGCGTCCCTGTTGTCCCCGTACGACAACAGACCACGGCCGCGTTCTGGTTTGACTCGTTTCTCCACCATGCGGCCAAGCGGTTTCCACGTCCTCCTCCTCCTCCTCCTCCTCCTTCTCCTTCCCATTTTCTCGTCGACGTCGTTGTCGTCGGTACTTCACGTTCCTTCCATGACCACCACCTTCACCCTGGCATCCGGGCAACCCAGCACGGCTCTGAGACTGTGGCGCAGCCTCGATCATCCCGTCCCCGTGCTGGCTGGCTGATGCACCCGAGCAGACGATTCCCGTCGACTCGGCCAGACAGCACTGCGCCTCCGTGAGCTTCCAGGAATCGTCCTCGACTCGCAATGCGTCCCCGGCCCCCCGTCCACGTCCTCTCGTACACTCGTCGGAGCTTCCCCCTCGGGAAAAGAGGAAGACGAGACGATCGGACAAGGCGATGGAGAGACTGCGGAGGCACGAAGGACTGGACGGGCATAGGCATCATGGGTACACGAGACTAGACGGTGGGAACCATTCCCGTCCGGTACAACGATTCACTACAAGCAGATAGAAAAGTAACTCAGCTAGCGTAGAATTCATGGCACAGCCTCGTATCATCAGCGACTATAGGATATACCCGGTCTTGTTTTGACGCCGGTCGACCGGTGCATCGACCTCAAAGGTCGTCGTGCTACCAACTCGGGGAAAAGCTCTCTCTCTCTCTACCCCGGTTAGCCTCGCGGTAATCGCGGCACAGTGGAGGTGCCCCCGCGCACCGAGACGTTACCGCGACCGCATCCGCGATGACTCGATGAAAAAGCGCGTGAACACGAGAGGCCTCCCCCTTTCCTCCGGTTACTTTACGCATCCCTTCACAGTTTTCATAGGACGGGATTCGCACGGTGGGAAAGCTCTGCGTCTCTGCGCTCGTCGCTCTAATGGACTCTCGAGGTCGTAACGTTCTGGGGGGGCGTCTTGGAATTTTCTACTCTCCGCTCTTGGCGATTCCGCACCGTGCGCGTTACTTTCGCTCTACTTTTATTTCCGGGTGACAAGTTTATTCCGTCGGATTTTAGCGACACGATACCACCGTCACAGCGACAAATGGTTAATTGCCGCACAAGCGAGGTATCGGTTACACTGACCAATGTCCATCGGCGCGTAACCCATTCGTTGCGGAAACGAACTACATTGTAATCTTACCTACTCGATTGGTTAACGCGAATATTCGAGTATCCTGCTCGTAAACGAGACCAGGATATGGCGTTGACTATCAGATTACATGTTTGTAGTAATAAAATAGTCAAGTCTCCCACAAATTGTGTTGGTTGGTATTACTGAACGCTGTAAAACGTGCCCCGAAAGACACGATCAAAGCTTTGACACCGTCGTTTTTGAGGTTATCGTCGTTTTTGTACACTTTCAATGGTAGTCTCAAGCATTTTATCTCTGTGCGCAAAATAATCGTAATAGTTGAGTTTACTATTTGACGTGGCATTAAATTGATCAGTTGCCGCAACTAACCTTATAAAGCTCCTCCCATACGACAAATTAAAAAAGAGTAGAACGCAAAGACGTGAATATTCATCGAAATCATTGTGTAAATTGACTTCTGGCTTAACCAGTGTTAAGCGCTTAAACCTCCTTAATCGGTCGGTCATTCGGCGCCTGTCACGAGACACAGGCCGTTTCCTCTTTCATTCTCGATCAGGCGGAATTAACTTCGGACTCGAGGGCCGTGTCTTGGATCGTTGGACCGCACGCGCGCGCGACAACCTCAAAGAGAATCGGTGCATTTGATAGCCGCGGGACTATTAGGACAATGACTATCAAGCAGCGCTTATTGTCCTTCCCTCATGATCGCGGTGCGTCGCTGCCGCACCGCGGCAGAATTACACGTTGAAGCACCGCCCGCTAATACCGTTGATAAAAGTTGAACCGCCCATTGTCGAAGACACAAGACGTCGGGAGGAATCCTCGCCGCGTAATGCTGCAATTCTTGCTACCGCTCGACGCATATTATACCTGTATATATGTGGTCGACTTCTCGTTTCGCTTTCTCAGAATAAATGAGCGAGACAGAGAGACCGAGATCTATCGTCGGTATTTGCGTATGTAGATTAAACTCCCTGGCACACGACGCCTATTGTCCAACTGGAGCCACTCTGAAAGATAGGACGAGAAGAATAATATAAGTAGCTTGAGCGTACGTTGTGCGCGGAGACGGTCTTGTAAGCTTTGTGCCCTTTACGGGATCTTAAATCTTTGTATTTTTCCGCAAGAGATCGGATAACGTAATTTTTCCGTAATCCAATTCAATTAATTACCACGTTTGTTTTTATATTGTTTTTATAAATTGAGATTCAAATATTTGGTTAGTACTGCGTAATTTTAGAGTCAAGGAGTCAATCCAGTCAAACACACATTACCTGAAATTATTGAAAATCATTAAATAACCCGAGCAATGACGTACGAAATAATAATCTTGATATTTTTTTACCCGTTGTCAGTTCTGTCAAAGCAAATATCGCAATGACGAGGAGCAAGATGAAGAGCATCGACTGCTCGTTGATCAATAGCTTTCGGTCGGCAGGGAGCCACGTCGCGACGGCGATCGCGGTGGCGATGTCGCCAATTTTTTGTTTTTTTTTTTTTTTTCATCACCGAGCAGCAACGGAAACGATTCACAGAGGCTGCGATGGGACACGGACGCGCAAGCACGCACAACGCAATACAGAGTACGAATAGCTGGCTTTCTTCCGTGCGATCGCGAAACGGTGTACGTAAGTACGTGCGAGCTTCTCAGCGAATCTTTTCGTGCGAGTATTCGCGCAGAGGACACGTTTGTGTCGAGCGCAAGAGGAATCGAATGAGAAGACGAGGAGTGCAACGACGACGACGACGACGACGACGACGACGAAAAACACGGGACTCGTGGCGAGAGGGTGCAAGAAACTTCGGAAACCAGAGACGCGAGTTTCATTGGCAAAGAAGCGAGAGTACGGGCAACGAGAAGATCGAAGCTCTTTGCCCGGGCGAAAGGAACAAGAGAGATTGGTGTGCCAGTCTCGTTTCTTTCGATCGAGCGACGCGATTTCGCCATCTCATCACGATCTCCTTCTCTCTTATATTCTGTTCACTCCCTTATTATTTATTCCTCCCTTCTCATCGCATCATTTTTCCACGGGATTCATTATTATTATTATTCCGGTTGCGGAAAATTGACGAACAAAAAACAAGCTGCATTTCTAGCAATATAAAAATTTATAAAAAATGAATGAATCATTGAAAAATGTTCACCTCAAATTCTGATGTTATTCGAAGGAAGGAAATTCGTATTGAATAATTAACAATACGATCGATTATAATATTGTGAGTCAGGCGTTTGAGAAATGAGTCCACCGGATGCGATAGCAAAGTTCGAGAATCATGACCGAGGCATTGGCGTTAGGAAAGTCGGGATGTCAGTATGAGGTAGCCATACCGTCGGGCAACGGTAAAAGGGTGAACGAGACGAGGAAACGGAGTGGAATGAACAACGCAACAGTACAGTAGAAGCAGGCGCGCGCCTCGTGGAAATAAGAAGTAGGCGCAGGTGGTGCTGCGGTACGTCATAGGAAAAAAGGACTCGGGATTAGCGGCAAACGTGTGCTACTATTGCTGGATGGTGGATGTGTATACGCGCGCGCGTCCGCAATGCTTATGCGTGGGAACCCGACGTTTTCATTAATTCAGCGGAGTTTTTGCGATGGCCCCTCGACGCGTTGCGCCGATGCCCTCCGACGACGTCAACCTAGGAGGACGAGGAAGAGGATGATGCTGACACGCGAAGACGTACGATTCGCGGTCAGGATGTCGTACAGCCGTGTAGGGTAATTCCGGGTGAAATGGCTAACCGCTGTATGCCTTAACAACGGGACATTATGCAATAATATCGATAATTTCACTTTACAGAAAGTGAACAAGAATAATATTGATAATATTATTTTATTGAATGTGTAAAAGGACATTACGCAATAATATTGTTAATACATTTTTTTAAAATATTGTATAAGGGGAAAAAGGAATGCTTTTGCAGAGATTGCGATTTTTAAAAAACTTATCCATTAAAAAAAAAATAATTGAGAGCCAAGAATGATAAAAACTAGAATTTACAAGATAGGTGATCGAAATTGAAAGTTGTCTGGGCGTAGGCGTGGGTATCCGTTATAAAAAACATTTTTTGAAAGTGATATAATGCTATTTCTCCCGAATATCCGGGATCAAAATTTACGATTCGTGCATTGGATTTGCATAAAGTGAATTTCTACTGAAATTGCTTTTCGTATTCCGCACATTTCCACTTCAACCTAATATGACTCAACTTGGGTAAGCTTATCTTACTTAACTCGACTGCATTTAATCTAAATTCCGCCTAAGCCAATTTTCTACACCCATTGAAAATAAATTAACCCTTGAACCCTACACAGTTCTTCAGCACTCTCCAATGGTACCCACGAATTACTTGTTTACCATTTTAGACAATTATAATAATTGTTTTTAATTTTGGAAAAAAAAATTCCCACGCAAACCTTTAAATTTTAATTGCCCATCGAAATACCATTAATTTAATTGCCCACGCCATTACGAACCTGCCGTTCAAACGAACCATTTGAAAATACCACAACAGGTCAAGGTCGCCAAAAATCTGCGTGTCGATAATTACCGTTTTCGACGTTAAATTAATCAATCCAGCTTCGAAAAAAAATTAATCGCCATCTCTCCTTGAATAGCCTCAGCTATCCAGGCATAAAAACTGAGAGGCATCAGCTTTCTATAGACATAACGATACCGAGACCCAAAGACTTCTTATCTCCCTTCGCTTCTTCCTTCCTCCTGAGCACGTTAGAGAAGTTTCGATCGAGTCCGAGTGACGGTTATCCACGAGGCATCGAGAGAACGAGACCGCGATAGACGTACAGGTGTTTCTAATTGGTTATTTATAAACGATCCTTGCCTCGCAATTCTCGTCGCTGATTTACGATCTTTAACGGCGTGCGGCGCACTCATCGATGCGGTTCACTCGAGTAAAGCGCAGCCACATGACTTCAGAATCCGCTCTTCGGATCCTCGGAGAGCCTCTCATCGTATTTTGCTCTCGCTGTTCGCACTCGGTGAGCGCACCGCCAATTACAATCGCACGATGGCACGGCATCTTAGTCACCTGTGCGCATTGCATTTTCCACTCGATATATATGGCTGATTTTCCTGAAATAGTCCTCTCCAAACCGAAAAAAAAAATGAAATTTTATTTATTTTCACTTAAAAAAAATTTTTGCAAAAAAATTTTTTAATTTTATTTTTCAATAATAATTGAGTTTTAATGATTTTTTTTAAATAATAAGAATGACGCGATACATGGAAACAAACTATTTCAGAATCATCCATGTACGCGAAAAAAAAAAAATAACAAACTTTATTTATTTTCACTTGGAAAAAAATAAAAATAAAAAAAAAATAATAATAACTGAGTTTCTATGATTTTTTTTTTAAATAATAATAAGAAGGACGAAATGCATGCATACAGACTTTTTCAGAATCATCCATATACGCGACCAAGGATATCTTCCTTTCCGTCCGTTCACGCACTTGGTATCGAACCACTTTGACGATCGAAACAGTTGCGGCGACACGAACGAAGGAATATGGTCACCGTGACCTCGGTCATCGAGGTGCTCGTGAGTGGTAATGTTTATTATAGTAATAAAAGCGGTAATGCGACATAGTACATCAGAGAGAAGCCGCGATGTTTCGTGCGTAATGAAGAGAGGAAAAGTCGGGAGAGAAAACGGGCGGGGGACCCATGCGGTTCGAAATTTCGAATTCCAAGAGCGAATCTTCAAGCGACTCGAGTCGCTTGATCTACGTGCTCTCGGATCTCCGGTCCTCTCCTCATTCGAGTCAGTTTCATAACGAATAAATGCTGCACACCGCTACGTACGCGGCAATTTCGCATAAATAGAGAAACCCGCGAGAGCCACGACCGAAGTCAACTTCACGGAACGCACTGTACGTTGGTACGCGCTGTTTAGTTACTGTACCGCGCGTACGGCGAGGCTCGACCGCGAGGACCAGGAATGGGAGCGCGATCTTCCCACGCGGCCAGATGTGTCCACGGTGCTTGGGTTCGCTTACTCACAGGACCGCGAAAGACAATGTCGAGTGTCTATTTTGTTGGCGAGATTGATATACGCGATGCTTTGGGAGGTCTCGGCTCAATGCTTCAATATTTTACGATATCATTGAACGATTTATGAGGTTGTCCTGTTTTTTTTTTCCCAATTCGGATGCTTTTTTTCTTCCTCTCTCTTCGAGAGACTTTTTGTACCTGGATTTTGCTAATAGAAACAATTAGCAGAGTGATTAATTGAACGAAATACAATGATTATGAATTATCAGTCCAATGATTTAATTATTACAGTAAATAATACAATTAATTATGTTCGAGTAGATTATTAAGATATTCGGAAAGTAATTTGGCTCTTCAAGTTATGCAACGAAGTCTCACGAGTGCATTTCCATGCAACAAGCACAAAATTCCCATTTAGCAGTGAGCCACGTTAGTAGATTACTTCACTTTGTAGCTTTCGCCTCACGGCAAACGTGTTTCTCTTGTGCGTATATTAAACCATGTAATAAATGCCCATTTAATTTCATAAATTCAAAGGATATTGGGCTAACGGTGATGAGCGTGGTCAATCTACATGAGAGTAGAAAGCCGACGTAGATTTAGCGAGTGCAATCATTGAAACGGGCGCGCGACTTACCCACCGCGTTTTATTCCGCACAGTTACAATTTGTCGTTCCTCATTATTTACGAGCGTTCTTCCAGGAAAGTATATCAGCCCTGGCCAGTATCTGTCTCTGCCCGATAAGTTAACACCGGAAAGTTCGGTGGAGAACGAAGAGGACGCATTTAACTTTAATTTACGCCGCCATGATTTATCCTTAAAGAGGGCGAGCCTGGAGCATCGAGTTTCTCCCTCCTTTTTCGTTTTATTATTTTTCTCTCCCTCCCATTCATCTCATTTCTCCCGGTCTCATTGCGACACGAGCTACGAGCGGTTAATTAGCCGCGGAGCAATTTTTTCAATTCACAATTCGCCCATACGCGTGCACGTATTTTCGCGTTAAATTTATAGTACGCATATACATTTTTGGTTATTTTTTTAATTATTTATTTTTTCGTAAATATATTTTTTCGCTTTCGTTTTTAAGTGCGCAATGTCAGAGGCGCTTCAGGGAGAGTTACCGTATGATTTATGACACGCACCCCCTACGCATAAACACAATGTTCTCCGGTCACCATCGTCTCTCCTCTCTTAGTCGAGAGAAAATAATATTTTAAGAGGAGAAATAAACAATAAAGCGTACAATAAAAAAAAAGAAGAAGGGAAAGAAGGAGAGAGGGAAGAGGAGCGGTTCGGGTCGCCGGACGCTCGTACCTTATTCAAAGTCGCTTTCGACAGTCGGGTTCGTTACGTCGCTTGAATTTACGACGTGTATACCCGAACGCACGCGCTACCAGTGATCGGAACAAAGGAGATATACAACGTACGATAAAAGTGCTCCCGGTCCCGAGGGGACAATTCTCCACGAGGTAAAGAACTCCATAGAGAGATAAAGAAACAAATAAAAATATTTCTTAAAAACGCACTAACAAAAAAAAAAAGACCGTCCGAATCACAATGAGCAATAATATCGTAAAATATATTCGTCGGGGTATGGAGAAAATACGATGAAGATCCAATTGTGCCGAAAGTTGCTCGTTGCATAAACAGGGTTACCATTGACGGGCCATTTTTTTTTTTTTTTTTTTTTTGAGAATTTTTCGCCTCACGACCGAAGACAACTATAGTGCGGTTCTATGTTAAAATAACACACGAGAAAAGAATGGATTTAAAAACAACGCACACCCACACACATTGGAATAACACTTGTCAAATTGGGCCAAATTAAAAATGGCACCTCAATAGGACTACATGAGTAAACAGTAGGAAAATATTTTATACGCCGCCATTTTTAAATTTCGATATCGCATTAAATTCGATAGAAATACGTGGCCGATTGTCAATAATCACCGAAATGCAAGATTATTACCCACAATCGATCGACAACTATTTCTGCCTATAAAGTAATACAAGGCATTATTTGTCGTTCTCATCTATGACGGTAAAAAATAAATAATACGCGAGTTAAAGTCAAAATCATGGTATTTCAGTGATGCAACACGATTCAAAAAAAATTCAAACCTGACGGGACCGACGGTTCTTTTTTTTTTCAAAGTTATTCCCGTTATTCAAAATAATGGCGTTTATTGGAACTTTCATTTGTCACATTTCAACGCGTGTTGTTTGAGGCCCGATATTTTAGTTTGTGTTGTTTCTACATGCGTTGTTTCCGTTGGCGATACAACGACATTGGAGAAAACACAGACGTAATTTGCCGTGATAACCGATAGTTGCGAAAAAAAACGAGCGCCCGCGTCGAATTCAAAACGCCCTCGCACCGAAATTACACTTTCGCTTGGACGTTCGGGCAAGCGGTGCGAAATATCTGACCCGAAAAAAGCCCGGTTACAATTGCGGAGTGGAGATTGGTCCGGGGGAAGAGATTCATCGGCGCGGATCCTCGAGATTCGCGGGCGCTGACGCGCGGAGACGGCGTAATGAACGCGCGTTATAAATTCCGGGATCTCCCGTCGGGCGAATTATTCCCATTTCGTTATCTCGTCACATTGCACGCGGAATGATATTTATTTGTGTATTTATTTATTATATTCCGTTGGCCCACTACTGTCATATTGTGGGGATATGAGCGCGACGGGCGCGAAATAAAAATCACCGTACGGAACGAGCGGCGCGAGTAATTGCCGCGGAATTTCAATGGCAATTTGTAAGATTGTTATTAACGATCCACGAAATATACGGGACGCCGGGTTCGCGCGTATTCAATCAGCGCGAGAAGCCTCGACGATTATTGCGCGTTAACACGACGAGGGTTGACGTGAATTGCGTTCGTGATAGTAAATTAAATAAAATTCCGCATTGAATTCATTCGCGCGTTATCGAATCATGGGAACGGTGACGCGGAATTGAAAGAAAAAAGAGGGGAGGGGGCTCGAATTTTCAGCGTCCACGCGAATATAATTAACGGCGCGGAATTAGCGAGGACTTGCGGCATGGAAATACGAGTCGCGCGAAGCTGTGAGAAATTAATACGTGCGTTCTTGCGGTTCTCGTTGAGAGAACCACGTGTGGCGCTAAACCAACGAGGATATTTAACGAGCTCTCGTCACGCGATGGGCGTGGAGAGATTCTCACTCGTTTTCCGCAGCCCGCATTCGTATTGGCTTCTCGCTTCCAGAATTGAGAGCCCGATAGGCACGAAAAGGCGTCTTTCAGCGACGGTCTATGCGGCATAATGCTCGCTACTTATAATAGAGGCGTCACGCGGCGAGGAAATAAAGGCCCCGGGGCTGAATTCTCGTCCGCATTCAACGGCGTATTCAACGCCGGCACACTAGTTTTGTTCTAATTGTTATTCCGCGCCTCGAAAAGCGAGAGGATCGTTTACGCGATTGATTTATCGCTTGAGTCACGCGCGATTTTCTCCCCGTCTTCGGCCGGTTTTATTATTCCGCGAATACACGCGCGTGTATGTAAAACGTACGTGTCTCGAGCGATATCGAGTGAGTAGGCGAGGAGGGATTTTGTTGCGAGAATCTTATAATAAAACGATAAATCAATGGGAGGCAGATGTAGAGATAGAGAGAAGATTTTTATTCGCGCTTACCCGCCGTTAAATTATAATATATAAATCATAAGTGGATTATTTTATTAGAAATATCGCTGGGCGATAAATTGTGGCGAAATTGAAGGAAAAGAATTGCGACGAAAAATGTTGGTCAACTCGAAGATCCCTTTAAAGTTTGTGAGGACAAGGGAAATCATGGAATTTGGCCTGATAAACAATCAACGGAAAATCCGGGAATGCGGGGAAAATTTATTAATGGCCTTAAGTCACCGCGTAACAGGAAACTAGAGGCAACTTTTAATTTCACGAAAACAAGTCTATTTCAGTCGCTATATGCAACATAAATTATCACCTGATTATATCAATCGTTAAATAAAAAAATATGTTTGGTTCGAAAACGGTAAACACATTTTAATGGACTTGGAAACTCCTAATTCAATTAATTGCACATATTCATACTTGTCGCTGAATGAATTAATAATCATGATTTGTCGGAAGGTACAACGAGTATTTCTATCGGCATTATAGGTTATATCATAAACGGTAAAAATGTCAGTAAATTACTAATTCATCAGTAAAAACGTCCAGTAATTTGCATCGATGTTATCGATTGGTTCAATCGAAGAACGCGCATTTTGTGAGCCATTGGAAAAATTTCCTCGTGGCTCAGGGTCGTCGAAAAAAAAAATGTTTTATGTGTCAAAGGTACGACTGTTGACTCTTCGAGTTCGGTGCATTTAATTTGGAAGAGGAAAAAAAGCAGGTGCTCGTACCTTGTCACCTGTCTGGTCGAAGGTCAGAGGGCGCCAGCGGCCGAAGCTTTCGAGAAAGTTGGTATGCCCCCTCGCAGCTCCCCACCAGGCTCGCAGACACGCGGAAGAAGCCCAGATGGAGAACGAGAGGGGTAGCGAAGTGGCGAACGGAAGTCAAGACGCACGCGCAGCTTGTGGAGGGCAGGCGATATTCCCTCCCCTCCTCACCGACATAACCACTCTCCACTATCCTGGCAAAGCTGTAAGCGATCGTGGTACACGTTTCCCCTGTCACGGTACGTCGCTTTTGCACCGTCGTCAAACGATACACCCGATGTCCTCGGAACAAACGGTCAGGTAGTCGTTCGTGCACTGATCGCGGCGACACGTTGCTGGAGCAGTTTCGCGTGAGGCAAACACAAGCCGATATCTTGTCGGCATGTGTGCTATGGGAAGGGCGAACTTCTGAATCCCACGCATCCCGAGGATCTCCGTCTCTCTATTTATCCTTCTCTCTCTCTCTCTCGCTCACTTGCGTTTTCTGCCTCCGCAAAAGCCACCGTGCGTGTGCCGTCACTGACTCGCGCCACACCGGCCTCCGCAAAATCGTCTACCGGGTGATCGATTCATCGAAAAATCATTTTACAATGATGAACGAATTCACGATTGGATAAGCCAAAATTGGAAAATAATAAAATGATTGCAAATAACATTTTTTCCGTTTCTATAACAGGAGACTGTAGTCCGGAGATTTAATAAAACATCTACGTTTTGCTACAACGACTGCGTTTGAACTCTGGACCCTTTGGATGATGAGGTTGTACTACACATTGTCTCGCTTGATTATTCAAATTACATAAAAATACGATTGTTTTTGTGTAATATGAAATGGCTGTAATATGAAATCTGAAATAAAAAATAAATCCTTTCCACCTCCTATTTGTCTTTCGGATCGTAATGGATATTGATTTTTTCAGTGACGAATCACCATCGACAACTGGCAATTGAAATCGGTTCGGATCGAAATAGTTGTCCATTTCTGCCGGATTAAATTACCATAATGAGCAATTGACAAATTCCGTACTACCAAAATCAAAATCCTGAGAAAATGATGGCGACCGATTTCTGCGGAAAATCGAACATTCTCAACACCCGGTGAGTTGTTTAGAATATTTTTTTTCCATCCTCTATTCGCCTTTCGGATCGGAATAGTTTGTCTCGTTCCAGGGCGGCGATTCGAGGAGATCCATGTGTATCGTTGCGTGCCGCAACGTTGTCGTCGCTGCGGCGAGACGCCGACGCGTTCACCTGTATGACGTGGTCGCCGGATCGGATCGACTGGCTCATTCGCGGTCCCAGCCTGGGCTCCGCGTATAGACACTTCCTTCGCGAATTAGAAACGAGCCGGTGGGCGTCCCAAGTGATTCCGGGACGTTGGTGGTGGAAAGTGGTGCTCGTCGAGCGCCGGAAAGCTGGGCTCTTTGCCACGCTCCACTATATCTGTACGTCAGCGTTTAGCTCGGGATCGAGAACTCAGAACGGGCTCTCGAATCCCCGTCGATTGGGTCGCCCCGTTGGGATTGGACGGATCGAAGAATCGAAGCAGTCAATTGGTGATGGAAGAATCCGCCTCGGTCTCCTACAGTGGGTAGGAATAACATACATCTATAAAATGGAAAGCAACGTAGCGGAATATAAAAAGGCGACGACGAAGAGGAAGAAAAAAAAAACATAAATTAACCAGAAGAAATCGAAGAAGTAGGAGATGAAGTTGCAATCTAGTTGGAAGATCTCGTGTCCGCGGTGACGTCATCCAGGCAGTCGTAAAATAAGCTCGAAATCACGGTGATTTCTTCAACAACGTGAATTTCGTAGATTATATTATCGCGGATCGTGGTAACGCGGGCGTTTATGCCCGCTCACTAAGTCGACGCTCGTGCGGAGGCGAGCGAAAAATAAGATAACTAAAAAACACATTCCGGTCCTGCCGTTCCGCAGGTATAGAAGCTGCCCCGATGATGTCATTATTATGGCCGCGTGAAATTGTTATTACCCGCGAGGAAATCGCGTGCGGCGTCAACAGAAACGCGTCGGGGACTGTGAGGCTGACCCAACTTGGCGAGCGGAATCGTTAGATATCGTAATGCCCTTACTTTACGATGTAAAGTGATAATAGACGGTGCGAGCAATCAGCGCCGGGTAAATCGACAAAGATCGCCAATCGAGAAGACTCGAATCGGCGCCGATTTTGAGCGGGGTTAATGAAATCGGCACGATTAGACGCGACTCGCGAGAAGAAACGGACTAAAATGACTGGATGAGGTTTCCTTTTAATCACCGGAATCAACGGGATGTCGCATCGAAACCGATCGCTACAAGAAAACCGCAATGGCGGAGCCATATGTGCATGCATCACCGGTCGATCGGACCATCACCCGATCGATCGCAACTGCGTGATGTATCCACCGCTCCCTCTATACTCACAGCTGATTCATCCGTAAAAAGTGATTAACCTTGCTTACCGTAATCAGCAATATTAATTCCGTGGGACTGGTGCGCAGCCGCGGGGCAGATTGCGCGACATTTACGTGGAAATCGGTAGGTCGTACGTGAGTCGAATCTCGGTGGTTATTCGAGGTCTATCTCTGGGTTTACTGATGGTTCGAGTAGCTCTACCTCCGCTGATGCTTTTGTAAAAAGTCCAGGCGTAAACACCAGACTTGCACTATTTACAAAAAATCGGTTGCCGTCGCGTGGATATGCATACAATGCAATGGACTTCAATCACAGCAAACTTTTTGCAGATTTTGCAACAAAATCTCAAAGTATACCTCACATCTGTAATAATTCACGCACATGGACTTCGCGAGGACTGATATTCTTGGATCTATGTTGAAATCGAAATACGATTCCTATGATCGCTGCGATACCGGCGTCGAGTGTCTACAGTTTTGTCTGGTGTTTATGTTGGTTACCACTGAGATGTTGTCATGTACTGTCATTAAATTTCATTTGTTTAATAAACAATGCTTCATAGTCAATAAACACAAAGTTATTAATGTTGAATACTGAATCTACCGTCGGCCTGTGAAAGACCAGGTGACTTTACACGCAGTATAAGTCGATTGACAGATTTCTTTTATACCGGGAATCGAAATCATGAGTAACCATTGGGAAAAAGTTGGTTCTGACTCGACGCTGCACTTCGCGGTCTCCAACTTTCAAGACACTTGAGGTTCTCACTCCGAAAATGTGCGGAATGAGCAAGTGCAACATCGACCGGGGTCATTGGTGTACACACAGCTACTTGGAATCCAATGCGCAATACGGTTTCGCACCTGTCGCGTCGACTTGCGCGTTCTTACGCGATTTTGTTCGCTCGTTGCCGCGAAATGCGATGAAAACGGAGATACGCCGACTCGAGGCCGACCATTTCACTTGCACCGACTCGTACTAACGACTCTCTAACTTTGTCGTGAGTAATGAACTCTCTGACAACTTCACGTTGTAACTGGTAAATTAAACCAGAGTTGACCGCTGTCCAAATAATCGACGGAAAGTTTGCTGACTTTTCACCGTTAACTTGGCTTTTCGTTCACGCGTGATTCGAAAGTAAAGTAGACGCATGCAATTACCTACTTTTCCGCCCGTAAACCTTTCAATTTTTTTCTACTACGCTGTAGAAACGAAAAGCGCTTTTCTGACTTCGGATTTGTTCTTTACTCATTTATTTCCCATTTCGGAATGTCCTATCGATGCTCAACGTTTCATCATGAAATCATTCTGACAATGGCGAAAAAAAAAACAACAACAAAGTGAAAATTTAACGACAAAAGTTTCGACAAAAAAACCGCAGATAGCGTGTAAAAATCGGCAAATCGTCCCACGTACCCGGACGAAGTCATCGACACCCACAATAGTCGTTGCCGGGAGTTTTAAAGTATCGATATTCAGGAGGTTCGAACTACCGATAAAATTTTACGATACCACATGACAATACCTGCATGTTCACCGGAATCGCAATAAGCGCGTTTCTGTCTCGTACGGAAGGCGAGTTAACGAATCAACGATCGAATCCCGGGAAATAAAGTCGCGAGAAATCTTTTTAGATACGCAGAATTTTTGCGAGAGGCTCTCGATAATCGCGTTCATTTGGCGGTGCCTACACGAACGCGACGACGCTTTAACAAAATGCTTAATGTCCGAGTCATCATCGAGCTGAGCCACGGCAATAAACCGAATGGGCCGATAAAATGAGTGAACTAAAAAAAAAACACCGAGCTGGAAGACGAAGATGAGGGCACTCGCGAGTCGGGCGCCCCCTGGACGGAAGGTGTCCGTTTGACTGTCCATCGGGAGTACGTGGCCTGTAATAAAGGCGGTGTATTTCTTAAGCTTGCTTTCGTCTACCATTCTACCATTCTTCTTTTATCTCTCCTCCCGCTGGTCAGCGTTTTTTTACGACCTCTTCTTTAACGTTCCTCTCGGTCCCGGTTTTTTTTGTCTCTTTTTTTTTCTTTCTTCCCACTATTTACTTTGAGCTTTTCAAATGACTGTCATTACGGTGCGCAGCATCTGGCCAATATTTTTCTCTCAGTTCGTCAAACGAATCAACGGAAACCCACCGACCATGTGCCATGAATAGTTAAATAATTAATATTTGTCCGATCGCGACGGGCGATCGACTGGAAGATCACGAGATCGTTTGACTCGCGGTTCACAGCGAGCGAGTTCAAGTTCGGTTCACGTATGAAATGCCTTCGCTTCGCGTGCGAGAAATCACAGTTCTCGCACTAGTGGCATAAAAATATTAAAAACGCAAAATTCCCTTAAATTTCACTGTACCCGGTAAAAAAATCGGCACAAACGTGCGGAATTATTATTTTCGGATTTCCGAACGGAAATTGAAGTGAAAAATTCAAGCCCCCCCCCCCCCCTGCTTATGAAAACGATCGTCTCGGTCTCGTTTTTTTTCCTCTCCGCACTTTGATCTTTTCAACCGATTTTCATAACAGTCCGCAGCATCTGCCCAACATTTCTTTCTCGGTTCGTCAACCGAATCAACGGAAACGAGTCGGCCATGTGCCATGAATAGTTAAATAATTAATATTTGTCCGATCGCGACGGGAGATCGACAGGAAGATCTCGAGATCGTTTGACCCACGGCGAGCGCCGAGCGGGTCTTCATGGCGTCGCTGTACTCTTGCTATCGATTATAAGCGATAGAGCGAGTGAGATGAGGATGCTGCGAGAGGCCTCGAAGCGTGATTAACGCGCGTGACGGACAACGGACTCGATGTGTGTCAAGTATCGACTCATTAAGAGTTCGCCTCACCGCCTCCTCGTTTATTCTCGTGTGTGTATCTACCACGAAGTCGGGCTGTTGAGTGGCGAGCATAAACGACTACCTTTGTCGCTTCGTGTTTATTTATCCTGTTTTCATTTCACTCTCCAACCTCCCTCTCGCTAATTCAGTGTCTCCACACTGTGCATTAAAATCCTGTCGAACATCCTCGGAGGAAAATAATGTCCGGTGTCGATGCTGAAGAGCAGAGATAATCTGGAAAGTCGTTGCTATTTGAATTCCTATTTTTCCGATTTTTCGCTCATTCCAGGCGAGATGCAATTTGGTATTTTTCGAGGTTATCGGCACAGTCGATTTTGAAGTTGAAAAGAAAATTTCAATTTTCTTCAACTTTCCCATAAAACAATTCCATAGCACTGCCGATAGTCAAAAGTCAATGAAAAAATAGGAGTCACATATGCCCATAAACTTATCCGGTAAAATTGTCACCGGTCATTAGTACGATTAAAAGAAGCCATGGACAGCGGTCTCCGCCGATCGGACCCCATCATACCGTACTAATGTACCATAAAGTATCCGCGTCTATTTTCGTTTTATCGTGGCAAAGAGAGCGAACGAAACTTGGTCGCACGAGGTTCGTTCGTTCGGTATGTGGCTCCCGGTTTTCGCCGATTCCTTGCCGATCGTCTCCTCAGTGGATTCAGAAAGAAATGGTCTTGCGTGGTCGGGTTCGAGCGCCGATTAAAATGGAAACAAACGAAGCGGGACGTAATGAGGTGGGCATATAGCGAGTATGCTGCTGCGGTATTGCGAGGGGGAGAATAACCCGTTCCTTAATTTATTCCCCGTGTGTTCGTCGGCAGTGGTTCTTTTCCTCTTTTCCCCCTCCGCCTTCCCGACTTCGTGTGTTATTGTGTCCACCCGCTGAGCACCTCAGCGCCCCCGTTTCAACGGACAACTCCGAGGCAAAGATATCTCTCGCCTCCCGTTTAACCCTCGATCGTTTCGCGCACGACGATCGGCTCGTCGAAACGATCCACCCACTCGCTGCAAAACAAATTTTTTTCTTCCAATCTGTTTTTTTTTTGTTTTGTTTAATTACGATCCGAGTCCCTAATTATGATACTTGATGAGCCGGGGGAGGCTCGAATTTGCAAGAAAACATCATCTCGGGTATTCCGGGCATTCGGACCAACTTTCGAGAGATAATGAACGAGAGGGACTCTCCGAGTTGCTATTTTTAGGGTTTTCTTTTATTTGTTGTTGTTGTTGTTGTTTTTTAGCAGGGAAAAATATTCTACGTCGCAGTTCTTTGCATTATTTTAATTGTTTTTTCATTTTCCATCGTAGGAAAAAATAAATAAATCGACGTCGCGGTTCGTCGCCCCAGCTGCTCGAGATATCTTTTCGCGAAGGTCGTTGTAACGTGGCCACGGATAGATCTATCCGTGAAACGGAAAAAAAAAAAAAAAATAACGAGGATAGAGATACACAGCGAGTCTCTGTTCTGTGTCCATCGAGCGAGGATATATAAAAAGTACGTGGGTATGCTCGGGCGGATAGATAGAGGAGCGAGCGTCGCGTGCGCTCGTCTGCCCACGTGCGTTCCCTTACCACTGGGCAGCTATGTGCTCGGTTAATCGAAAACTCGTTCACTTCATATATATTATATGCTATTATCGATTCAACCTTCGGACACTCTCGCTGCGTGTCGCGCAGCATCCGGGAATTCGTGTGTACCTGCCGAGATATCCTTACCTTAAACACAAAGAATATTCCAAGTTAGACGTTTTCATTCGTATCAACTTCAGGGTGGATATGAGCGACGATTGAAAATAATTTATAGCCGATAAAATTTTTTACGAAAAAAAAAAAAAAAAAAAAAAAAAACACAAATCGTCAGGCTTCTGGAGTTTTTTAATTATTCGTCTTAATTATCAATTGATATCCACAACCGGACATAGTCAATTATTTATAAAAAATCGTTATAAAAAAAAGTGAAAAAAAAAAATTTAATTGATCGTTGTAAAAAAAAATCGATACACACGCGGTGATTAACGCTCCTTACTTAGTACTTCTGAGTTTTTTTTTACGTAGTGTGACCCGGATCGACTAGCCCGAGCCTCCGTATTTTATTTATTTTTTTATTTTCACTTTAAAAAAAATATATGTTATGTTATTTTATTCGTTGACGTAGACGGGTTGGCATAACTCTTTTTTTTCCCTTCTTCGTCTTCTTTTTTTTTGTAAACGTGTCTAGCATCAGAAATCGCGATACGAGGCTCGATGAGATTCCGCGGAAAGAGCGCAACAGTCGATCGCAAAGCTCGTCGCGCGGATTATCCGCAGATGGTGAATTTTCCACCGTAAATGGAAGATACGATGCGTCGTCGGACGACCATTTATGCTCGACGGATAAGGCGTACGAGGCAACGAGTAGTTTTCTGCTTCACAAGTACACTGTATACATACATACATACATACATATATATATATATATATATATGCGCTGTATCAGTAAACTCCTATGTACACCTACCTAATACCTACGTTCTTGCGCGTCGACTTCACCTTCGGCCGATTTTTTTCTTCTCACCGCGTAACTCTCGCGCTCGATTGCACGATTATACGGAGTGGAAAAATGTCGCTCTCCAATCTCTTCGACAAGATCTCGTCGGGCTTGAAGATTCACGAAAGATACGCTGAATTTGGTGCGCGCACTGATAGGTATTATTTTCGCAGTGCAGAAAAAAAAAAGAAAAAAAAATTGTGAACAGTAGCAACGGCTGTTAAGCTCTGATTAACAGCCAGTCCAGTGGTAAGTAGATTTAGCCGCGGGTAAATCATAGTGTCAGCGGCTCTTTGGTGGCGCGTATTAGTACGTCCATCGATCTCCCATACCGATCACTACATAAATAATCATTAAATCGAAATTGTATAGAGATCGAAGTTAATAACCGATAATCAGAGAATTAAGGTATCGATGTATGTAGTGCTAATCGAGGTGGCCTGAAGCGTAAGGAGAATTTACCCTCGGGTCTTTCGACATGTGTATATGTATATACATATATACATATAAGGCATTCTCCGTCAATATGGCATATCGATCGATAGTAATATAAACATTGATGAAAAAAAAAAAACTTGATTTGGAAATTCAGAAAAACTGCCTCCCCCACAAATATCAGCGCAGCCGACTAATTAAGGGGTGGCAAAAAAAAAAGCTTGAATTGACAGAGAAAGCCTCGTACATGTGTGATATATACATATGAGTATAATAAACAGAACACGACGCGTATCGAAGGCAGCTAATCGACGATACCCGGCGGCGAGGGCCTCGCATACTCGATATCTTCGTACGCAGTTATCGCCACGGCAATTCCGCTTAAACGATCAATAATAAATTCGGCATCGGTACGAAAGAGAGGCGATCATCCGAATGTGTACGCCCGAATGTGCGGCTCCTACAGCGAGTACGAAAAAAATCAGAGCGAAGGGAAATGAAAAAATTAATTGGCCATACGATCAATTAGAGACACCTGTGCATAATCTCCAACCAAATTGGCATATCGATCTTATCGATCGAGGGGAGGCTGCTGACCATTTGAGACGCTGCAATTCGAGCGCTCTGTGCCAAATAAATAATTTTACTCCTCTACAAGATAACGCACGTGTGTGTGCTTATATTATCGATAAATACCATATAGCCATACAGGTACCGCAAAATTAATTACAGCAGAATTATCGCACCCTCGGGGCTTCACTTACGTTTTAATCTGACAACAGTGTGAGAGAGAGAGAGAAAGAGAGAGACAGACGAGCCGATCGAAACGAAAGAATGAGAATATAAGAATTCATCGCAAGGTGAAAATGTACCGTTACTCGTTATTGTAATTATTATTATTATTGCTGCCTCATAGAGGAAGATTTGTTTTCGTGAAATTTTTTTGGTACGAGATTTTCATGTCAGGACACTCAGAATCGTCTAAGACGTCGAGCCAAGTGGTTTAGACAAATTGTCCGAATGTATATATGCGTATGTGTGTGTGATGAAAGGCGAAAAATTCAAATAATTGTAATTTACAAACTATTCGACCGCAACAGCTTAAATATGAACAACATGTAAATTATTATTATTATTATCGTTTTTAATACGTTCTGATTTAATTTCGCCTGCATTTTATACCCTAAATGCATTTTGTTGCATGTTCATCGCCCTTTCAGCCTTTCTCTGGATTTCGCGCACTTATCGTTATTTATCTTCAGGTTCGTTTGGCCTCGTCGAGTGGAGGACTCGGTCAGGCGATTATAAAGGTGCCGAGAGTATAATACCTATGTGCTACTCTCTCTCTCTCTCCCGATGGAAGGATCTTTACCTGTTGGTCTTTTCGATGCTCGTTCAGCTCGCTGAGAGGCATCAGCGCGGCTGCTCTCAGTCTCGTTAGTCGAGGGATTAATTACGAGCCGTTTCGCGAGCGACGAGACCATTTTCGACGCCTCTTTCTCGCACGCCTTCTCCTCAACGAGCCGACGTCGTCGCCGTTCAAACAGTCCTCGCTGCGGCGCTTTCGTTTACCTGTACCAACAGTTTAACGGCTGGTGTATATAATAAACGCAGCCCAAAACAAGCAACAAGTGCCGTTTATTGCCAACGCTATTTTCCGCAGCTACGAGATCAAAAGAGTCTGAACGGTCGTTGAATGATAAAAGTAAAGATCATCATAACAAAAGTTAGCGTAACAAAATTTCGGTAGAAAAACCGATCTCTTTTATCATTATCATTGGAAACGGACAATTGTCCGTTCGCTCGACTCGCGGCGACAGAGGAGAATGAAAAATGGCGTAAAAATCGCAATCGATGAGCGGCGCTATTAATTTACGAGCGAGAATCATACCGACAATGAATTTTCCATTCGACGTATGGAATTTTTCGTGAAATTAATCGGCCGAAGTGACGTTCTATCTCGCGGACGGGCCGATTTCGAGCGTGACAGGACAGTCGAATAAACGATCGAGAGAAAGAAAAGGTCCGCCCGCCAGGTACCAGTCGACCATGTACTCTCGGATACGCACTCGCATATAGTCAGGGTCTGACTGCACTTCGTTGTCGTACAGCTCTCAAGCTACAAGTACTTCTCTCTCTCTCTCTCGACAAGTCTCTCTCGTAACTCTCGTTCGCTGTAACACACTTCTCGCTAAAGACGTATTCGCGCGTTATTTCGTAATTTCGCACGTCGAGCGGTGCAATACCGTTAGTACGTTTCGATATATTCGATCGAAGCCAGGCAAGGAGCTCACCTTCTTCATCGACTGTTACTTTATGCGTTACTTTCACAACAAACAAAATCAAGATTACAACAATACAAAATAATCATTGTAATTATCGTAATTATTAAAATTGATCTCAAAATCGGTCTGAACATTTTTGAGGTTTTTGTAAATTAACGCCTCTCGCAAATGTCACTTTTCTTCAGGTGATTCCATTTGTCGTCGCAATGTGACATTATTAACATTACGCGGGATGTCATTTATTTCGTATATAAAGAAGAAGAAGAAGAAAAATTTGTGATTATCGTCATGATTATTCGGGAGCAGTGTGACATTATTATCATTACGCGGGATGTCATTTATTTCGTATATAAAGAAGAAGAAGAAACATTTGTGATTATCGCCAAGATTATTCGGGAGCAGCGAGGCGAGCGAGGTGGAGGCGGTGGGAGGGCCCACCTTTTCCACCTCGTGCACCGAACGAGTTATCCACCAGGCAGTCGTACAGAGTCTACAGTTTTGCAGCCACGCGGACAGTACAGAGAGTAGTCGTGCGGTGAATCAGCGCGGCTGCTGTTGCTGCCGCTGCCGCTGTTCCCTCTCGCATGCTGGGCTTGCGTAATCGGTGAACACGCCGCGTGCACATACAATCTCCGTCGGATATCACTTTGTAGTCCGTGCGGCGCGCGCGGCGTTCTGCCCTATCTGATCTCTCTCGCTGATGCCTTTGTGAGAGAAAAGCGTGCGCGGAAAGGGAGGAAGGATGCTGAGGGGCCTTGCCCTGTCTATCCTCTCTCCTTCCTCTATGCCTCTCCCTTTCTTCACTCGTCCCTTTTCATTCTGCCAACATACACCCACGCACGTCTAGAAACCCAAGATAACTGCTTTGTTGCTTCTACATTGTATTATTCCTCAGTTATTTACCGAAGAAAATCACCAGTTAATGGGATGATGTCTGATGGGGTTGAATTACGATTAGTTTAATGGTACGTTTTTTTTTTGCTATTTGGGAGTTAGAAAGTTGTGGCATGCAAAAATAGTTTCGACAAAAAAAAAAGAAGATCGGTATGGATGACAATTCATCAATAAGAGACTAATTGTTATTTTTTAATTAACTGCACTGATCTTCCCAAAAATCCACTTTTCAGCCCAGTATCTTAAGTTGCATTTAAATCCCCACAGTTGAATTGGTCCAAGTTCGGGAGTGAAAAAGAAAGTAAATAATGGAATATGAATATTCCAGCCTCGTCTTCAGACCACGCCAAGGTATTCAAGGTCAACGAACAGGATTTCGATCTGACGCTCCATCATCTAACAAAGGGCGAAATTCTACCTCGACGGTGCGATCCTCGATCAAAACGAAATGTAATTAATTATACAATTTGTTGATAGTCTACAATAAATCGAGATAACGTTTATCGTTCAATCGAGGGGCAAAAAGTGGGGCTGAGTTTGCACGGCGAGAAGGAAGAAATATCACGATGGGAGCGACGAGAAAGGAGGGAAGCTGAGAAGCTCCTGTGGGTATAATCGAAAGTAATACGTCACGTCATTCTCGCATCGATTTCTTCCTCGCCGTACAGTTATACACTGTTGCCCGTGTTATTTCTTTCTCGCGATCTCTCTCCCCTTTCTTTTTGCTTATTTTCTTCTTACCCCCCCCCCCCCCCCCCAACGCTCCGTCGACTCTTTCTTTCGGTTTCGCAGGGCGAACCTCTTTGACTAGCCTTTTTTCTCGCTTTCGTTGCGTTCTCGAATCGATAACGATCTCGCAACCGGTCGATTTATCCGTGCGAGTGCGCGTCGCTGGATGAAGAGCAAAAGAAGAAGAAGAAGAAAAAGAAGAAGAACGGAAGACGCCGAACGAGAGGACCTTTCGGTGGCGCGAGCCGTGCCGCGTATTGCGTGCATTTCTCCGCCGCGTGACTCCGCACCAGCGATTTTACTCCGCAACGCGCTGGAAGAGAGAGACCACCGAAAGCGGCTCGGGGCTTTTCGGTAAGTCAAGATCCTTCAGGATAAGAAATCCCCGGGTGTGAGGGAACACAAGGGGCTACAAGTATGAAAAAGAGCGCGAGGAAAAAAACGTAAGATAAAAACAATACGACGTACGGCTTGCGGAGTACACTGTTAAAAATCGGCGGTGTAAAACTTGACTCGTGTGGACTTTGTCATGGTGTTATCCATTGAAGCGTTAATACTGACACTTTTTCCGGTGCGAAATTCACGCGTACAATTTCGATCAACTTATTCCGGTTTTAGCTTCTGCCATCAACCCTGGAATTAGGATTTTCATCTATTCTTTCTCCTTTCTTCTTCATCCTAGGACCCACTGTGTTACCTTAACACGCGTTTGAATCTAACGAACACTATTTAATTGTTATTCCTTGTTCTCATAGGAAAGCATTTCTAGTGTCAGAAAACCGACACCATTAAGGTGTTGATAGCAGACATCCATCAATGCCATCATCATCCAACACTAATTGTTTTACATGCCTCGTTAGCACTGCAATTGGTGTGGACTTATATAGACACTGTGTCGGTGTCAATTGTAGCACCACACTTTCAACAGTGTAGGTGCGGTTGAAAGAGGAAGAGAGAGGAAGAAAGTGACGAGCCAAAGAAGAGTGGAAATAAAAGTTGCGGAAGAAGAGGATTCGAGAGAGGGAAAGGAAAATGAGGGAGAGATGCGCCGCTGCGTGCAGCACGAAGAGCAAAGAGTGTATACTTTGAGTGTTCGTGATAGCTTCCGCGCAATAAAGTTGACTATCCAACGGCGATTTCCGCCGGAGACTTTGTAGCGGTACGTACTAAGCAGGTCAGCTTCACCGTCCGAAATACTTGAAAGTATTTCGAGTAGCGGAGGAGATGCACGCGAATGGAAAG
Source organism: Clistopyga incitator (assembly GCA_947507545.1). NCBI lineage: Eukaryota > Metazoa > Arthropoda > Insecta > Hymenoptera > Ichneumonidae > Clistopyga > Clistopyga incitator. The sequence goes on from OX382176.1 coordinate 2,907,784, forward strand.
AAAAACGAAGGCGTGGCCGAATCGACCTCTCTCTCTCTCTCTCTCTCGTGCTCTTTGCCGCCGCCGCAGCTCCCGCTCCGTCTTCATGGTTGCCGTTGGTGCCCGCTGCCCGTGGCGAGAAGATACTCGATTATGATCTCACGCCGAGATTACCTCATGTTCGCCGATTCGCTTCCACCGGCGGCGCGCCTACTGCGCCGAGCGTAACACGGAGTCCCCTCGATTTCCCCATAAATCAAAGTCGTCGCTTCACACGCCGCCCCGTACAACGTTATTTCACGCGAATCCGTTGGAAGAGAGCTTCGCCAATGTGCGATGGTTAGGGGGGCTTCTTCCGGCGAAACTGGATCGAGGGTTTCATTCTATACGGAACGATGGCAAGGAGGAATAAACCGGCGACAACTTCACCGGAAGGTTGGCAAATTTGTCACTGACTCAATGGAAGTTAGGTTGAAATAACAGCAGGACCGGTGACACGATGAAATCAATTTTTTCGCTTCAACGACTTCACTGCACGTTGCGGTTTAAAGAAGTAATTGAGATAACAATGCGGTAGTTGTCCCAAATAAATCGATAATCTATCAATGAGGTTGAGTTAACCGCCTTACGCGCTTCGCCGTATCTGACCTCCTAAAGACGTCGAGCTCACTTAAATTCCGTTGGCTCCATTTTTCTTTTTTCTCGGTACAGGAAATTGAATGAAAAACCCTTCTTATGACATCACTTCTATATCTCGGCAGTATGTTATTTCTCAACGGAAAATCGAGCAGTGTTATCTCGGTTTAACGATATAAAATATGCGCCGGGGTTTCGCATTGATTTTTCCGCATAAATTTCCAAGCTTGAGTCATAGTAATGTGTTAATTACCGACTGATTGATGGCGGAACTATTTTATACTCCGCGCTTTCCGCCTTTAAATTAATTATAAATTAGACGAAGAGCGTGAAACAGAAAGTGCGCTCGCGTTTTTGCGCTACCGGTATTTAGCGGCGCTATACGAGCTATTGACCATTGGCTATCACACAGAGGCTATATCACAGAGCCATACAGATTACTGAACTACTGGTACGTAGCGAAGCAGGATTCCTCGGGACTGGCGCATTCTCGGCGCCCGGCAGCCGCTTATTAAATAGACGTCGGCATTACCATTTTACGAGAGCGATTTGCATAATAAACGAGCCGGGCCCCGAGCTCCGTTGCCCCCCTGCAACTGCCCGCACATGCAACTGGTACTATACAGAAGCGGCCTGATACTCTCGCCACACCAGCGGCGAGAATCGGTTGACGAGAGAGAGAGAGAGAGGAAAAAAAAACGTGGTTAGAGGGACGAGGAGTTCGGTGCACCCGCGAATTCGTTATTTACGATAGAGGGTGGCAAAGGTATTCCCCACTCGTTTCAATGGCGAGAATATATACAGAAGAAAAAGGCCGGAGAGAGAAAGAGAGAGAGAGAGAGCAGCATAAGAAAGCCGAGATTGCGAATGGGGAGGAAGACGAAAAACGCAAAGGGCCGCGATTAACGCGACTTTATTGCCGCAAGAAAAGTCATTTGGCGCTTCTTTGCTTGATTCCAAATTACTCCGCGAGAGATGTATATAAAGACGTCTCTTCTCTTGATTAAAATGAAGCAGGATAATATAGCCGAGCTGTAAAAAGAAAAAAAAATCAAAAAGAGTAAACACACTTTTTTTACGGGGCTGCACAAATGAAAATGTTTGTTTCCGCATTCCAAAAGGGCCACGACGAATTTTGCGCTGGAGTAACAAAAACTATACGCGAATTTTTATAAATTCGGATGTAATAGATAAAAAAAATTAAGCAAATTTAAGATATTTAGCGTACCGTCATTTCAGAATTAAGGATAATTGTCAACAGGAGATCCAATAATGGTAGATTGTCACACCAGCAATCTATTTAGTTAGGAAAACGAATAAAAGTAATTAACAGTGATTTGAGAATAAAGTGGAGACGGGAAATCACGGTTAAGACTCGAAGTTGGAATAAGAGCACGTGAAGCAGCAAAGAGGGTGGCAAAAAAAGAGAAGGGAAACGTTCTTCAGCGTCGGTAAAACGAGGTGGTGGTGGTGGTGTTGCCGGTGCAGTAGCTCTCGCAAAAGGATAGTCTCTAGGTCACTGCCCAACGAAAGTTACGTCAGGTTTGGATATGGTAATACTGCATTCCAGCCTCGACACCTTTGCCAGTCGATCTGCTCTCTCCCTCGTCGGCTCTCGTTCGTCTCTCGTATTTTCCCTCTTCCTTTTCGCCGTCCTTCCCGCGACCCGTTATCTCCGGTGGAAACGCGCGGTGAATCTTTCTCCGACGTGCTCTCTCGGAAATTTCATTCGGTAATCAAGATTACAAAATGGCATAATAACAATTAACGATTATACGCGATCATTGCATAATCCCGGGTCGTTCTAGGGCATAACCAGATCCGCAGGTTTCTCGGTTCACTCGCCGAAAGGAAGAAGGTCTCACTCGCTTCTATTTTATTTTGTTTACCATAATCTCACTCATATCTTTCCCTTCTCTCGCGTGCTCGCTTTCCGCTTATCTTCCGCCACGGATAAGCATCTTGTAAATTGTGCGGCACGCGTGTGCTCTACCCGCACGCGCATAACCCACGCACGTGATATATCAACGCGTTTGGCTTCTTATTTTGTTGTGTTACTCTCGCGCGGTCGACAAACTCGTTTGAAAGTACTACAACATTAACTAGAATTGCAAGCACCTTTTTTGTCGTAAGTAACGTGTTTTTTTTTTGCAAAGTGGGTATAGAAAAAATGCGGCACCTGGCTATCTGGTGATGAGTTCATGCACCGCAAGCAATGTACCGACAGAAAATTGTTTTTGGTAGGGCAAAAAATATTTTTGACAGTCTAGCAAAGATCTTTTTTAGTCCAGCAAAAAGTTAATAGCTGTCGGTATAATAGCTGGCTTAGTAAAACATTTTCCTCGCGTGCTGTACGGAGAGATGATAAATAAAGTTGCCGCCTGAGGTGGCAACGTGAGATGGCAGTTCGCGCTAGCGACCGCCAGATGGCGAGTTGACGGAACGTTTCTCGCACACGATACGTCCGATATTTGACACACGCTGTTTTGCCGAAATTTCAGTCTGATTCGTTATGGAAGTGAAGACTATACCTCAAAATAAAGAAAAAACCTCATTGATTTTCAGAGCTCGAGGAATAATTTGATTAATGTTACAAGGCCCAGTCTGATCTTCAAGAGCCAGGTCAGGGATCTTATCCCGCGCGACGGTTTTATCGCCGCTCGTATACGCGACTAATTGCACGCACGGCCGATACACTTACGTCACATATTTGTACCCGTGAGTGTAAAGTGCACACCGTATGTGTATTTCGGAAAGGCGTCTCGAGTGGGTATCGCGGGAATTGAACTAATAACCCGGCGAAAGTGGAACTTGCAACCAAAAACGGCTCGACAATAATGCATCTAGTAAAAAAAAAAAGCAGAAAGAAAAAACGGTGCGTATAATTCCGCTGATGTTTGCGAGTGCGTCGCCGTTGCAGGGCACGTAACAACATAAATCGTGCCGACGCGAGATAATAAAAGGAATATGAAGTTAAAAGCCGCGAAAAGGAAGAGAGAAAATGAAACGAGAAAAAAAAAAAAACATGGGAAAATCTGGAACAGCGGCCGAGGTGAGGATTGACGCAAGATTGATAAAATCGCTCGTACGAACAATAAATCAACAAATATAAATGAGCAATAATAATAAATTTCGTTGAACGGTAAGAAGGAAATAAATCGATATCCGCTCTTTGAATTGGCTCCCCGGTTAATGTGTGGGAGTTTTTAATCAAGTGGAGCGAAAATTCATTAAGCAAACACAAACAAACAGGATATTGCGTGAGGGGCGGCGGAGAAGGGGGCTTAAGCCTCGGCGGAGTTATCAGGATATTCGATCGATGATTATCTCGCTCGGCGATCGATCCGCGAGAAGAAACAGCGAGAGGAAAGAGGCGAAAGAGGAAGAAGCGTTTGTGCCCGGTGAAACGATACGAAAAGAGAAAAGAAAAAATCGGCAGTATATATACCGACCCCGGACTCGAAGATAGTACGACGCCGAGAATAATTGAGTTGCGCTTAATGGACTTTACAAGCGTAAAGATCGTTGTTTAGTTGCGCGCTCCGCAGCAGCAGCAGCAGCAGCAGCAGCAGCAGCAGCAGCAGCAAAAGATCTTTCGCGATAACCGATCGCCCGGTAAATAATGTAATGGTCGAATCGTATACCGAGTTTGTTGGACGCAGAAACGCAGAGCAAAGGATAATGCAGTGCATACACGCCTACATATACGCACTCTCCTCTATTTGAAGAAAAAATAAAAATAAAAAAATAAATAAAAATGTAGGAAAGATAAGTAGCTGCGGGGCCTATAAATAATAATCTCGAATATACTATATTATTCACTGCCATGCTGAGGGAAGTTCGAGGCAATCTCGGCGCTAACGACTATCGCGATAAGTGTCTGCTCGTAGTCTCGGGGCTTTCAACGCTTCGAAATACACGATAAATAACGTATGCACGCGAAAAGTGGAAAATATGTAACCGACGAGTGTAATACCAGTGCGCTATCTTTGAATTGCACATTATACACTTAGAAAATAGATTGGTTGGCTCAACTTAATGCAGCGGTTACGCTCTGTCAAATAAATGTTCGGTTGAAGCAACGAAATGTGTGCGTGTGTGAGGGGATTTTTTTTCTTTCTTTTATACTCAGTCGGTTCAGCAGGCCAACGTGAATTTGAGGTCAGTTAAAATGGTTTAATGCCGACATTTCTTCGACGGCCCGTGTCGGGTTTAGTTGAACGTACCAATTACGTTTTCCACCATAGACGTAACCGGGGCTGATTAATCGGCTGATTAATCAAATTCCCGCTACTGAAAATTCAGCAACAATTTTTCGCATTGCATTTACGTCAAAACCGGATTTTACTTTCCAAATGGAGATCCATCCGGACTTAAAAACACACTACTTTCGGCGAATTCAATAATGACTCATTGAAAAATGTAAAAAACGCCTATTCACATGATTCGTATGACAAATCCGTTAATATCTGGCTTCTTTGCCATTTCTACTGAGAAATCATCACAATTTTTTTTATTTCTTAAAAATCAGCCAATTTTTTCTGTAAAGCGAACGGCCCCGAAATAAATCACGCTTATTACTGGCCGGACGCGATTATAGACTGTCATGACACGAATTGATACGTCAACCAGAAAGGGTGAGTCGCGCTGCGATGCTGACGCAAATTGCGGAGTCGCGTGGGCGTAAAATCAAATTGCAATTGTGTGCTTGGCGCGAAAACAAATAAATACGAAAAAAAACGAAAGTGGAGAATACAAAGGAAAATATATGCACGTGTCAAGTTCACCAGACGCGGGCCAATTCGGAGAATAATGACCAAGATCTCACTCTTTCTATGCAGAGAGAGAGAGAGAGAGAGAGAGAGAGAGAGAGAGAGAGAGAGAGAGGAGAGGCATCTTCGTTGTAGTCTCGAATGCGAAGCGCCTGTGAGACGATCGAGTTTTGTGATTAATCGAGACTCGAGCATCAACGATCGAGGGGCAATTTGTCTTGGGCCTCACGGTCCGCGCTCATATAGTATACATATAGATACACATTACGAGCGCAACCGCCCCGGGCGCAAAAGTTCGTGCGTTATTAATGAATGTTCGTTGCGTGGCGAATCGATGCTCGAACGACATGCGTATGCAGAGAAGCCAAGTGCACCATAGTGCACAGGACGATGCATAAAAATGATCAAGGTACGTCGGGTGAGGCCCGGAAATAAATGAACACCCGGAAATGACGTTTTTTGTCGCCATCTACAAAAAGGTTTCATTCACAATTATAATTTGATATTTAATATTTAGATAGATCGGGTAGGCCCGGAAATAATTGAACACCCGGAAGTGACTTTATTATGGGCTCATCCAAAAAATAAAAGACAAAAAGGTTTTATTCGCAATTATAATGAACTAATAATTTAGTCTCTCTTTTAGTGCATTTTCTTCTCGTTAATAATTTGACATCAATATTTGACTTATTATTATTAACTTTAAGAAATAAAGTTTTTCAATCAAAGCAAATAGAGTTGAATAAAATTGGAGCAAGAAAAGAGATGGATCATCTTTTTTTTTTAGATTGCACTTATGATTTTACATTTTGGATTTAGAATCAATGATTCTCATTATATTCAAAATATTCTTGCTATTGAATGATAAAAAGTTTAGATTTAAAGAAAAAAAAAAAACAACGTAAATGGTGCACGAGAGAAAGTGAAATAAATGAATTGCATCTCCCGATGACTAATCGCTTAGGTGCGCTAATTACAGGTGGTAGGTGGCTAATTAATTAGTCAGTCACTAGAGCCCTAGTAAGCGAATGTAGGCGGCGTAGCGGCGAAATTAGTAGGACGCCCTTACACCGAGCCCTACTCTCCTCCTCTTCGTCTTCTCGTTCGCCTCCTGTTCCACATATCGTCGGTCCTTCCGCTCCGCCGCACGCGCATCTGCGCTCCGGTCCAACAGAGCGATAATTGCTACCGGCCGATCAACCACCGACCAATGCCGAGTAATTACTAATTATTACTAATTAACCGAACGGTCTCGGGGTGCCTTTAAATCGACGCCGTGCGTGTTAGCCCGAAGGGTTCGGCAACCGGACGGCATAACAGATTGCGTAGAATCTACGCGATGAAAATTAACCGACGCTTCGTTCTCGCCACGCGCGCCCACATAATTTAGTGATTTTTTTTTTCTCTTCGTCTTATTTATCAGGTTGAAACAACGGTAGTTCGAAGCTCATGTCCGAAATCGTCAATCGTTTCAACACGACACACACTTAAGGTTCATTTCATCCGGTCTTTTTTTTTTTTTTCCCTCGTCCCTTCGAATTAAATTTCATTATTTTCCATGTCCAATTAATTCGGCACTCGAAATGACGTTCGTTTAATTATTCCGCGGTGGATGGTTGGTATGTAGAGTCTCGTTAAGTACCATCGCTCTTGGTCCAGACGAGATGATACTTAACGAGGCGATCGGTTGAGTCTGCTCAACGGTACGAAATTGCGTCTTGGCCGCGGTGGAAAGCGCAGCAGCGTGGAAGGTCCAGCGAATCGGCGTTGTCGTGCTGCTGGGATCGTTATCGAATCCTCGGAATCGAGCGCGTATAGCGCGATCGGGAGAGGGGAGAGGAAGAAAGAAGGATCTCTTCGAAAAAGTAACAATAAACGGAGAGAGAGAGAGAGAGAGAGGAGGAATCTGGCGAGAGATCGCTCGGTCCATTCAATAGGGGCCCTTATCTCGGTGAATCGTCTTAATAAATTGTCAGAGCCATTCTCCTCGCCTTACGCCCATTCTCCTCGTCTCTTTGCTTTCTCACTCCTCCACGGATCACATGGAAACGCTCCTTCGCTGGGGATTAAACATCGAGATGATAATAGCCTATTGAAACATTTTTTTTTTTCAGTCATATTCTAGCGAAGCCCCGAGGATCTGCCCAATTTCATATTTTCATTTGAATGCATGAAAAAAAAAAATTCAAGACTCAATTAACCATCGATTTTTCTCGACTCATCGTCAACTCGAGAAAGTAAAATTTTTCCCATCGCTCAACTAGACACGGCGAAACTTTTCAATGGCTCAACTGGACGGAAAAAGGCTCATGGCCCAAATGGACATGGCCAGACCATCGGGTCCCATGACTCAACCGAACGTACAGTCGAAATGTTCATGACAAGTTGGAGAAATAATTTAAACCCATACACTTTTATGTTAACATTCGGGAAGGTATTATTTCTCGCTGAAATAAAATGAAGAGTCATTGATGAACGAGTGATAACAGTTTCGCTCGGTGAGAAGCATCATCCAGTATATTACGCTGCCAATGCTGCAGGAGCCGAACAGGGGCGCGTTATCTTTCGGGCACACACGTTTACGGTCTAAAGTACGGCTGCGGTACTTTAAATAATCCACTCTTTGCTGGGTCCCCGAAGGTGCTCCTATCTGCAACGACTCTGGACGCGTACTGGTCCCGCCGCGAGCCAGTAACGAGTTTCGATTCCTACCGATTCAAGGGCCATACATCACTCCCCGCGGTGTCCTCCTCTCGCGAGCTCACAAATACAATGTCGACTCTTTCTCGCGAAAAAGCGAGAAGCTCCGCGATCTCTGTCTCTCTCTCTCTCTCTGTCTCCACCCGATCTTCTCCCCACTGCCGATGCAAACATTCGCGTTCACGATAAATATCTCATTGTGTGCACTGCACTAACTACGTGACAAAGAGAAATAATACTCGGCAATGCCGTTTTGGTCACGGATAAAGGGAATCATTGGGGGCAAAGAGAGATTCGACAATGCGGTGAAAAAATCGAAGTGCAATTATGTATATATTTTTTAATACTCGTTACTCCATCGCGGAAATCATTTAGTTGAATCAAGAAAACCATTTCTTCAAGTCAATGCCATTTTCCCTCTGAAAGCAAAGAACAGATGCAATAAAAAAAAACTTCAATACTTAACCGATTTCATTGAAATCGGTGAGTTATTTCGTGTACTGACATTTATATGATTCCAAATCGATAGAATCGGTATATCAATGGATCACGTTTAACGATTATATCTTCGAGTCTGGCATATCGTAAGATCGGTACTGCTGAAATTTTCCTCTTAGAAAGCGCTTAACAAGACCTCCCCAGCACAAAACAGTACCACAACTGTTTTCAACAATCCACCTGACCGACTGCTGCCTCTCAGAGTCCGCATAATTCAACGACAAAAAACTGTCCGAAGGAGAAAAAGGTGTGCGTCGTCGAGAGAAGAAGAGCGTCGTGTACGTCGGGACCGCTCGAGGAGGGTAAAAATTCAGGAGCTATCGGCGAGTCGCACGGAAAGAAATGAAGAGCGATCTCATGCGGCCACGCAGCCCCGCTCACTGAATCTCTGACGCAGAGAGGCTGGGGTGGCTCGAGTTATACAAAAAAAATCGTATAAATCACTAATTTATTAACGATCCAATTACGAATCGACGTCGTCGATGTTTCCTCGTGATAGATCGTCGTCGATCGTCTCGGTTCGAGATATCTTTTCACGAGAACGAGAGAGAGAAAGGCAAGGAAATAGAAAAGGACAGGAAGAAATCGTCGTCCAGTTCTCGCTGCGCCAATGTGTGTATAGTTTATATATACTCCGAGTTACTATATATATATATATATATACTAGTATGCGTACTATGGGCCGATCGTTAAGTCTGGAATCGGCAATCGAGAATCGTCGTCTCGGTCGTAGAGTCGCACAGCGTTACCAGCATCGCGGCTCTCCTCAGACTGCTCGCAGCCGCGCGGCTTTTAATAATTCAACGAAGTGGAAGAGGAGAGCGAAACTTGCGCGCGGCCTCTTCTCTATCTGCGGTACTGCGCGCGCGCGCGAGCGAGCGAGCGATTCGCCGGGCGTGCGCGGAAATTATGCGCGCGGCGCGGCCCTCCCGAGCAAAAAGCTGCTGCGGCTCCGACGCTTCTTCTTCAGCTCGCAAGATCATATTTGTCGGTCTCTGTCTTTCACGTATTTCTCAGGGAAGTCTTGAGAATTCTTTCCTTGTGTCCAGCCTCGCAGTTCGATGGGAATAAAATGCAATATATGTGCGGTACAGAGGTGGATATATATGCTTCGTACGTGCGTATACATACAGGACATTCCAGACCGAATTCGCCTGGTCGTCAAGAACATTTCTTTCCGTAAGTATGTTGTAGGGTTGCCAAAAAAACAAATGCCATCAATTTACCGATCTTATCGAAAACTGGTTTGTGGTAATAACTGCTGATAACACGAAAATCGGAATTGTTCGAGGGCCGACACCGTTCTCTTCGATTCCCCACTAATTTACACAGTAAATTCTTAATTAAGAAAAAATATTTTCGAGACCCTCGCGGAAATTTCGCTCTACCGATGATCTTACCCCCCGGCTAAATAATTCTTAATTAAAAAATAGCTTGTTAAGCATTCAATACGCGTTATCCGACGCTCTTGGTGTTTTAAATTTTGTATTTATAAATTGTTTGTTGAAGTACCTGTTTGACACCGAATTAAGAGAAATCGTGGTAGACATGCGGCAAATATGATGGTTAATGCATGCAAATACCTTCGAGTCAACGTCAACTAATTTCGTCATAATACCGACTAGTGACTACAAAAGTAACATGAAATAATAGTCAACAATTCTCATGTTACAGTCGCAATCGGTAATTGTACATTATTAGAGCAAACAATAACTCAGCTATACTGTATACTTACTGTAACTAATTTGTAATTATTCTAATTACTCAGACAATGCGATAAATAGTTAATTAATTAGTCTGAGAAAAATGAACCTAATCATAGACTATGACAAACAGCTCAACAATTAATAGTTACTCCACTCAGATAAGTCGTAATCTTGACATAAATAAGTGACAGCCATTGGTTGTTGGACACATTTTTGCTGTTACTAACTGAAGTCGCCAACAACCATACGAATGAAAACATATTTATAAGGCTCATCATTACAGCGGCTCGTTCTGGATTGCCCCATAGAGATAACCAAACGCGCCATTAACGATCTATCGAGTGCACCTGTAGATACCGATCTCCTATTATAAATACACGATATGCTCTCAACGATGTCCACAAAATGTAAGAGTCGTATCATCGTGTACGCTCCTTATTATTGCATATCTGTCGTATCTCTTTAAATTCCTGGGACGCTGCAATAAAAGGTCCCCGATGCAAATAAATACGCAAGATAATCGTACGCTCGCAGAATTATTACATGTGTTAACAATTTCCTATGTAACTACATGAATATAGGCGAGGAGATTGAGATGACTCGCTTCTCACACACGATTCAGCCGCGCGATGACAAGTTGTGTATCGGCCGCGAACCGCCAACGCCATCCGCCTCTCGATTTCAGTGCCGATCGCACGCAGCGCAACGCGCCTCTATCTCGTTATACGCGAGGATCGTCTCGTAAATAAAATTAATACGTCCAGGAGCAATAAAGAGCCGAGCCATGTTAAATGATAATCCTTAACGACTCAATCTCATTTCTCACACGATTGCTCTCTCTCTCTCTCTCACCGTGCGCCTTCTCGAGCGTTCCACGGGCGAAGAGATCGTTACGTATGCGGGGCATCGCATAGCGAGAAACGACGACGGAAATCGGCGGATTCGCGAGAGCCCGTAGATAGAGACCGCGATCGCGATATCGCGCCCAACTTCCCCCGAAGAAAACCGGTGAGCGCCTTCTCGAAAGTCCACCGTGATCCTCGGTGTGGCCCCGGCCAAGATCGTAAAAATCGTACAGCGATACACAGACACACCACGATTCTTAAATCTCTCGCGAGGACGAACATCGGCAACGACGCCGATTTCACTGCGGTATACCGCGTATCTGCATTCGAAAGATTGCCGGCGACCCTTTGCCTTGTCCCGGGGAAGAAAAACGAACACGCAAAATGAAAGTGTGCGCGCGCGCGAGAGAGAACCGATTTTTGTACTAGCAAGATGTATATAAATAATAATAAAAATTAATTGTTGTACCGATTTTCTTGACGTTTTTTCTTAATGTACGACACGGTACCGGCCACACGCGGTGTCCCTGCAAATTAATTTTTATACGAATCGAGAAAAGTGAATTTACATGATGAATCGATCGGCCGATCGATCAACCGATTTTTGCAGCGAGAGAGCGTGACGAAAAATATAATCAAGCGAGGGAGATGTAATTAGTGGATGTAACTAGCTCCTGATAATCGCGCACGGTGACTTATCCTCTCGATCCTTCGCCGATCGCATGCGAAATCGACCGTGAGCTTCAACTTGTTGCTGCTGAGGCGGTTGTTGTTGTTGCTGCTGCTGCTGGTGGTGGTGGTGCTCGTGCACTTTGGTAGCTGCGGTTCACGAGAGCGAGAACGCTCGGGCTTAACGAATCGCAAAGTATGGTTATTAAAAGTGAACGAGGGGGGAAGGAGAAGCCGAGAGGAGCAAAGGGGCACAGAGGCCCGAGAGGCGTCGGTGGAGATAGGGGAAAGCGGAGCAATTTTTTATTTCGCAACGCGAAACTTTTCGCTCGCTCTCGGAAGCACCGGTGGGCCTCACCTTGGTACAGACTGATTCACATTTTCGGTTTGCAATTTTGCAGCGGAGCCGAAGAGGACTTTGAATATATTTATTAACAATAATTTCGCGTTACGCTCTGTGAACTTTAACGTTTCGGATTCGGGATTTGGGGGAGTAATAAAAGTCTATGCGTCACGAGTGCGACAAGTGTGACTTATCGCACGCGAAGCGAATCGAAGCGTGCGTGAAGTCGCACTTCTCGCACGGGGCGGCATTAACGTAACAACGACCAGGATCTTGGATGAATTTTTTTACCTCAACGACGTAGAGGAAATGCATTTCTGGACGAGCCTGTAGAGGCGAGCCGACGGCGGCCTTTATCAGTTAATAACGGGCCGGCATCGTGTCGGGCCGAAATATCCTGCCGAATCTTCGAACCGGCAGTGCGAAAATCGAGGTGCATGCCTGCCATATAATAATAATTCAGCATTTACTTTTTAGTACGTCGATTAATCCTTCTTATTAATCACCCCCGCCGGTTCCGGAGGCACATACACACATTCTGTACGGCGAAATAATAATCCTTGCGTCGAATTCGCTGAATTGGAACCGGGTGTACGTGAAAAAATAATATTAGAGACTGAAAAAGCAGAGGGAGTCTACGTGGTCTATCGGAAATAGATCCTTCGATATTATTCAGCGTGCAATATGGCCTTTTACGCGGGCACTCTCCGTCCGCACTTGGATCGCACCATCCGGTGGACCCTTTAAAAAAATAATCTCAACATAATCGCCATAGGTGGCGCGCGTAATCTTTCCCGCTCGCTCTCGTTTATTTTTCAATCCTTGTTTCTTTCTTCCGGAATGGCATGCGTTCGTACCGACGCCCACATCCTTCGACCACCCGTTACGAATATCGAGCACTCTAAATATTAACGAATTCCTTAAGCTTGTAATCACTCGCTTAAATTTCACTACCCAAAATCACTGCAATGTGTTTACACATTACACATTACATTTTATTATGTCAATGCAATAAATGAAAGTTGATTTTCTTATTACTAACAATTACATGCAGATATTATTTTACCCTATCCATAATATTTATTTTAAAAAAAATTTGAAATGTACCTTAAATGATAATTGCTAATATCTGCATATTAATTTCGCCGTGTACGTCGATTTGTTAACTAAAAATTAATTCACGCGCAGCGAGATGAGCTCTCAAGTTCTGGGAAACGAAATATTTTGCAAAATTATTGCTTTAATTATCGGAAACACTGATTTATCGGCGTGTGATCGTACGCACCGTTGCATTAAGCCCGGATTACGAGAAAATCGCGTGTGGCATCGCAATTCCCAAGTACTAAGTACACCACTATATAATCGTGCTATATATCCCGTCTGTATTACTCTCGTTATCCACAGACCGGGGGTTATTAGCCTGGTATTTTAATGTCGCCGTTAGTATTACAGCGCGGTACTCTTGTGCGTGAGCTTCGCGTAATGTAACGGGCGAAAGCGTGCTCGCGAGTACCGGAGAGTCGAGAAGTAGTAGAGGATCGGGAGGAGCGGACACGCGGCATTCCCCGAGTGCCTCGGGCTCTTCCTTTCCCTCGTTCATCGCTATACATGCAAAGAGCTATTCCACCAGTGGGAAAATTCAACCCACCGCAAAATTTCGTGTACCTCGTTCACGGGGATGGGCGCATTCGTTTGAAAAAGTATGCAATACAATTCAACATTTTTTGGATTATTTTTTCTATACACTTTTTTTTTTTTTTTTTTTTATGAGAGTAGAACCCTAGCCTGGAAATTTAATCCACCACGAAATTTCATTTATCTCGTTGACGGGAATGGGCGCATCTGCTTGAAAAAATATTGAATACAATTGAACATTTTTTTGCTGATTTTTTCCATACATTCGAAGTACACTTTTTTTTCATGAGAGTAGAACACTAGCCTGCAAATTTAATCCGCCGCGAAATTTCATGTACCTCGCGCCCGTATCTTATGCTCCTTGTCGTCGGAAGATTTAGCCGATGTGCAATAAAACGAGGAAACAAAAAATAAAAAAATGAAAAATAAAGCAAAATAAACGCAAGTGCCCGAACACGAGGGTGTAAACGCGCGCGGTGCAATCGCGGAATATTCACGTACGGACTCTCGCGCGACTTTCGCGAAGATCGATGTAGTGTCCAGGTGATCTCAAGAGTGGTCTCTCCCTGTTACTGAGTAAACACACAATCCGGCACTCGCGCGCGCCCACCGAGAGTGCTTTACGATCCTCAGGCTCAGACTTTATTCTCCCGCGGGCGCGAATATAGCGGACGCCCGAGTTACGCCTCCTACCCTTCGCTCTCAAATATCAACGCGAATCCCGAGTCTGACTAATAGAAATGTCAGTCAATTACTTCATGCGTTTCTTCCCAAACGATTTCTTCATTAAAAAAAATAAAAGTACACGTTGTACTCCAATGATCGAAATGACTTTCACGGAGTAATCTCATAGAACTCACTGAAAAAATTATAGCACGTCCTTGAGAGGCAGGATTTCAGTGATCGACCAAAATATGAGAAATTAACTGAAATGATTTCGTCTTGTTTTGCTGCAAGCTGTGCTTCGGGGATCAGAGGCAATCCTTAAGAGGCAATGATACTTCCTCCACCAATAAAAAAAAATGTTGAAACCTTTTTTCTCGCGGAATACTCGACGGAATGAGCTCAAATTTTGATATAACGTGCGGAAGTATTGCACAATTGGACTAAGCTTCGGACATTTGGATACTGAAAGCCGTTTGCCTTTGGAGAATCGATAAACCAAAAAGTGGGGTGGGTCGGGGAGAGAGACAGCCCTATAGGCGTTTAACATTGGGCGAAGAAATTTTCGCCGGTGCATCAGTGAGCGTTAACGATGCGATCCGGGAGCGAGTGAGAGCATCTTGCACTTTTCCCTTTTTACAATTACCCACCTGAAGAGTTAGAATCACAGCGGACCGCTTGCTCGAGAGATTAAGAGAGTGTGCATTCGCGGTTGCAGTTGCGGATGCACTTTACTGCATCGTGTGTATGCACGTGAGTGCACTTCACGTAATTCACGTTACGAGCTCTCCGCGATTCTCTCGGCGGTGGGCCGCTCAAAAGAAATAAATTGTCGCGTGTAAATCCGAGCGCGTGTGCACTAGCGTGTTATATATATTTCTCGCTTTCGAGACTCCTGCAGTCCTTCTACATTCGGACTACGATCTTACACTTACCGCATATCGAGAGACACATTGCCCGCTTAACTCTCCAGCGTGTTACGTCAGTCGGGCCGCGCGCTCTGCGTGGGCGAGATTAATGTGTCCCAGGATAAAATAAAATTCTTCGCAAAATACAGGTTCCTCTGTCGTCTTCCATTTTCTGGGCGAGACGTTCGCCACAACGAATTATTCGTGAAAAACGTGAAACGCGAAATTTTCTATCCCATTTTTTTCAGGCACCGATTCTTCGATATGCTTGAAAATAAAATTGAAACATATTCTGAATTTACAAAAAGAGAAGGCATACTTAATGTCGAATTGAAGGGGGTGAAAATGGAGTATTCGAATTTTTTAAAGCGGAAGCGGAATTGGACACTTTTCCCAAGAGAATCAATGAATAATCGAATTCTAATCTATCACAGAGGAATAATGTCCAATGATCAAAGGAAATAAATACAAATTGGATAAAAAAAAAATTCCAATCGATATTAATTTAAAAATATCCATTAAATGTATTTAGTCGTATTAATTAGGATTTTTTTTTTCTCGGGATTGGAAAAAGTTGAAGGTGCACAGTGAAAGTTGCTTCGAGTAAGTAATTATTTTCGAAAGGTAGAAACTGTGAAGATTGAATGAAATACATATTTGTTCGAGGGAAGGAATATGTTCGTTGATTGAAATAATTGAATGTTAATTACCGCGATAATTTACTGTTACTAAAACTTTTTCCTAGGTGCATTGACCCGCGTCGAGGTATATGGTCGCTGAGAGAAAACCAAATTCTCTTTTCGCTCGTCGACGATAATCGTAAAACACAAAATGCTTGTTAGATGAACGATTCGAGATTGCAGAGAGCGAAATACCTGCGCTTTTCCGTATAGATATGCGCGCACGTATCTAGCTCCACATGTGCAACACAACGATGCGAAGTGAGAGGTCTTTATGGTGCGTATATTCGCATACGAGACGAGAGCAAAACTATATTATCACACCCAGGAACGGTGAGCACCAGTGGGCGGGGAAAGATCGTTTATCCGGGACCCCATAAAACTATATGCTCACACGCCGAGCTGTAAAGAGTCGAGACACTCATGAGTCTGGCATTCTACTGTTCGCCATGGGAATCATTTTCAGCAGTGAACATAATTTTTTTTTCAACGGAATGAAAATAAAATTCAAACACAAAAAAAATCTCCAATTCTGTAAAAAGTGTTTTTTAAGCACGGAGAAAAAAAAACTCAACTCGAAATTTGATTTAAGTACATTAGAAGTGTCTATTCATAAAATTACACTAAAATTACTGTACAAGAGCAATGTTATATTTATTTTTGTGAAAGTAGTTCGTTTAAAAAAAATTTGCTTTTATTTGACATTGCAAAAGTATTGCAATTTCATATCACAATTGTATGATAAATTTACTTGACGAGTTTGTGGATGAATATATTTTAATCAGAGATGTAATAAATAAATGAAAAAATGTTGGCGAATTGAACGCCTTATTGAATTAAGCTTCATTTATTTCGAAGAGAGATGACAACATATTTCCCGCGTACTTTTCGAAATGAAATAAAGATAATGATCGAACAAGCCGATAAGCAGAGGACGTTAAAATTTTGTTAACTTGCCAAACATCCGTCGCGGCTCGCTAGTTTGTGAGTCCGAGATGAGAGTCGGAGTAGAGACGCATACGGTATACATATATTCCACGTAAGAGTAAAAGCTTCGCCTCTGCTCGATCCCATCGAAGAGAATTCATAAATTGCGGTGCTCCGAGTGCTGGCACACCGTGACGATAGACGCCGCGCCGGCGAGAATGAAATTCTTGAATGCTTACCAAACCGGAAACGCGGTTATGCCAAAATCTATTGTCTAGACAATGGAAAAAATAAAATAAAATATATTAATTCCTTCGATATTCCGTGTGATATTTTATGTTACGAAGGAGTACTTTACATTATCTGTTTCAACTCGGTTTATCTCGTTATCTATGGTTCAACCCGATTTATCTCGTTATCTATGGTTCAACTCGATTTATCTAGTTATCTGTGGTTCAACTCGATTTATCTCGTTATCTATGGTTCAACTTCATTTATCTGGTTATCTATGCTACGCGGTGCGTAAAATCACGTTTCTCGTACCGAGTGTAATAATAATACATCACGAGTGCCGAAAAGCTTTGCGTATTCAAGCTGGAGAGTACGTATACAGCGAAAGATTAATATATAGGTACGTAACAGACGTAAGCCGAAAATGCCTTACGTTTACGAGCGCAGCCGGATGTCAGTGCAGCGAGTTATGCAAGCGAAGCCTGCTTCTGATGATGCAGAGAGTCTCGCCCTGGTTGGAGGGTGCCAGAGCGTCGTGCTTCGTTCCCTCCGCACATTTCCTCTCTCTCTCTCTCTCTCTCTTACTCACTCTTCGAGAAGAGGCGCCTTAACGGCTCTCGAGTTTTATTGGTACCACGCCGAATTCATTACCACGCCTCGTTTGACCGGAATTTTGTCGGGTCGTTATAATTGGTCGAGCATTGTGTGCACAGAAGCTTTGGAGATGACTGGTAATAATCACCTGCACCCAATGGCAGACCTTGAAAACCCCGCCGTGTTCATCAACGCCTCGTTTTCATCAGCTTTCATACTTTTTTAAAAGCCGTTCAACGAGTTACTCACACATTGGCAATTAATAACCTCACGACCGATCAAATATGTCAATTATTTTTTTAATACACGTTTTGATAAGCTTTTTATCGGCCTTTTTGTGAAATAATTCATTCTATTTGCCAGTTTAATTGACAAGAATATCGTTTTTTCGAAGGACCTAAAATTAATCGATTTGCAAATGATTTGCAAGTTTGTGAATTGAAAATCCGAGATTTTCGGCCAGGAAGACAAAGATTTTGGTTTTTTTTTACAGACGTTCGGGACAGCAGAACGGCACGTGAACAAAAATTTTACTGTCTAGAGTGAATATTTATTTGACAGGTTTCGTCTGACGGATTTAGTTGAAACAATAAATTGCTTCGCTGTAAATCAAAGTCTATTGCGCAAAGCGGCTGGTTGTTAAATCCTTTCGAATGTAGCGACTGTTCACAAGTTCAAAGTGCATTTCTTCAGATAAAAAAAATGTAATAACCACGAATACTGTAAAAATAGTACATACATTTTCGTTCCTATTTCTTCTTTCTTTATATTCTATTTTTCTGAACAGTCACTAATGAACCCGATGAAGATACGACTTGAAAACAAAAAAATTGAAAAATGAAAAGCTTGTCCGAAGATTTCCAGTCCCGATTACTAAAAATGTTGAATTAATGTTTCGAATGGGAAGACAAATGTCTTGTTTGCTTCCGAAAATTCTTCGCTGCTGTTTCAATAGGCTCTGAATTTTTTGAAAATAAAAAAAAAATAGTGGAAGGAAGAGAAAAGTACGGAAAATCAATCAACGAGGCGTGTCGCCGGTGTACGAGCGATAAGACGAGAGGGCGGAGAGGCGAAATTAGTTCGTTTCCTGCATGGTCGCGGCGACAAGCGCCAGCAAGAATACGAAGAGAGAGAGAGAGCACATGTTTCTTGACTGTTGATGCTTGTGCCGTATACTAGTGAGATGCTATTTTAGAATTTTCGGAAGCGACACTGATTGACGCGGGGCTGCCGTCTTGGTACGAAATCATGGGTACACGAGGGGAAAGATGAAGGGAGGCGTTTCGTCGCTTGGTATACCGACTTTGAGCTAATGATGGGCCAACGCGAGAGAGAGAGAGAGAGAAAGACGACGTGCCGAGATAATTCTCAGCGCCGCGTATCTCGACACTGCGACACGAGTGACGTGGAGATGCCGATTATTCGCGGATTTATCGAGAGGCGAATTATTCGTCGGAAAGCTTTGCAAGATGCGATGGCAATTTTTTTTTTTTTCAATTTTATTTTAGTCTATATATCGATTTATGAGCTGAAAAAAAAATCGGTCAAGCGATGAATTATATTAACGTACAGAAGCAATAATTTATTCATTTATCAATACAATGTTAATGACAAATTAAAAAATATTGAAAAAAAAAAAAAAATCAGGTGAAATGAAAAAAATTTGTTGCCTTTTTATCTTCCATTCGTTGACATTGACCCTAAATAATTCCTCAGTGCATTTGTCATTATTAAGGCATGTTCAGACATTCATTTCTGTGCTGTCGTTGGGACGCTAAACTTACAATGTTAAAATCTCGGCAAACGACAAATTCCAGACATTTTTTCTTATCGAAACGAGCTAAAAGTACAAAATTTTATCGGTGGCGTGAGCGCGCCTGCTCAAGATTCTCTCTCTCTCTCTCGCCAATCCGAAAATTGCTCTCCGCAAGATACGGGCCGAGGGTCTTATAGTGCGCAAAAAAATTTTTATTAGCCCGTGCGAGACCTTCGCGTGTGCGATGCATAACCCGCATGCGTATATAATGCAAGCTGAGCAAAGTGCATCAATGCACTTGCAGTACACCGTGAACCGCCCCGTCGTTGGATTGCGTGCGTGCACGCGGAGAGACGCACGACCACGCGGTATGTTACCGGTCCTTTGCTCGTGGAGAGACAGCACAGAGAGCTCTCGGGATCGCTCCGCGAGGGACGCGGAGCGGTTTTACGATTATGCGCGAGCCCGCCCGCGTGCTCGTGCGATATTCAAGCGCGCGCGCAAAGCGAACCTGGATTTCTCTACTCCCGCGGACACGAGGCGAAATTTCGTAAACGCGCTTGCAATAATATACAGCCCGTAGTGGGCCGTTCATTGACAACGCGACGTAACCTTATCCGCGGATGAAATAATTCATTTTTTATTCCGAGCTATGGCTTTATAATATTGTGCATAAATAATCGTTCGAGACAATTAAAAATTGAAAGCGCAGCAGAGGTTAATTCGAAAAAAAAATTTTTTTTGGCGGACCGGGTGTCGTCGATACATCGTTTCGTATAATCACAAAAAGCATTTCATTGAAGAAATTAAATCGTTTTCTTGGAGCAACGGAATTATTTCTTTGAAACAATGAAATCAATTCATTCAAAATTCATTATCCGAGAAAAATTGGACAAGGCTCATTAAATAAGGACTGTTTCAATCAAACATCAACATTGAATCAATTAGAGCATCAATAAACAAATAAAGTTTGTACGTTAAAAGTAAATTATTCCAGCTTTATTAAGCTCCGCAGTGTACATTAATTTCAAGAGAATTTCAAGTAGGGCGTCCAAAGTACAATTGTTTACACTCTGAACTGAAAATAATCAAGAGCGTTAAAAGCTCATTGCAAAAAACATTATGCACTGTGACGTATTTTTCGGTAACAGACCGATTATTCGGTCTTCTGGTCGAGAGCACAAAACGAAAAGAAAAGAAAAATCGGGAACCGTCACCTTCGGCCGTCCACCCTCGCTCGCGCATCCGCAAACCCGGTGGGCGCCAGTTAATTTTGTTTCACCGGTATTAACGAACCGGTATGTCCGAGGGATCGAGTGGGCGGCTCAATCCACAAACTCCAAATCGAAAGTTTGGGGTAAAACTCGCGATCGGGATCAAAACCGAACGAATCGGTAGCTTAGTTAATTTTTGAGGTCGCGTAAAATTAACAAACGCAACTGGATGCACTCGCGGGAGCGAACGGTTGCGGAATAGCACGGCCGCTCAGTCTGCTAGGTTTGGTAGAGAAGGTCGCGGTAAGGTGCAATAAATAGCCAAAAATCGTGATCAGAATTAATCACCGAAAACTAATGTCCCGCGGACAAAAATCGAGAGCGGGCACCGATAACGAATTCGCATTTAAGAATGCGCGAGAACTGACGAAGCGCATCGAGAGCGCCATAGTCACAACGGGCAAGCCTGGCACAATACCAAATTTAATAATTAATGTCACGGGAACGACTCACCGGAGCTGCCTGCCGCCAATCCATCCCATGGAGGGAGATCGAGGGATCACGAGAACTATGGCACGAAGTGCAGTTATCCCATTGCACTGGAGAACCACCGAAAACTCGAGTTTTATTCCGTGGAATAAAATTCGCACCACACGGTCACTCAACGTATTCACTATACGGAGTTTTGCCGGAGCACGGGAACTACGCGAAGACGCGCGCGCGACCGACGGAAAAACTGTCAACACGGGAACGCTTACCGAACTCGAGGCACCTCGGCGGTGTCCCGAGGAAGACTGGTAATCACCGAGAACGATTCATTATTATTATCCTGATATCTCAAAATCCCTTACCCGAGAACTACTGCCCTCTCCTTCGAATTAGTTCGTAGCGATAGCGGGAACGCAACTTGTGCCGGTAACATAGCAGAGATCTGTACGGTCGCCTCCCTTAGCTCTCTGCATGAAAACGGGCCTTTACCAAAAAAAACAATTGCGCTAGAATACCCCATCCTAGGCCAGACCTAAGATAACTCCACCCGTTCTCCAACGCAATGCACTGTTACCGTAGGGCGCCGGATTTGCACCGGTCTGCAACTAACCGCCAAAAACTCATATCGGTGACTCTTATCTGCCGGGCTGCTCGATTCGTTGAGCTCTCGTCCTCGCGACCGATTTGAGTGCACCAATCTCCCGTCTTCTCTCAACACCAACAACAAAACAAAATCGCCAACAACTTTCCATAACCAAACGGTAGAATTCGAGGAGAGGAACGTCGAAATCGCTAGACATAGCTAACTCGGTAACATTAGACCTTGTGATCTTCATTTTGTAAAAAATCACGTCACAGCACACATGCATTCTCCACTAAAAAGCGGTTAAACCCAAAACTCAAGTCCGGCCATAATTCGGTTAAACTCATCGTCGATCTCGAGTTCAAAACTGCGTACGATAAATTTGTCGTTGCGTGAAAAAAAAAAAAAAAAAAATGTCCGTTCGACTTGGTCCGCAACGTCCGATACATACTCGATTATAGATCGATGAAACAATGAGACAGACATTAAATTGAAATTAATGAGATGTAGATTAATGCGCGAGAGGGAAGCAGCAGTAATGTCGAGTGAAAGCAAATTCCGATCGAGAGGATACAGATGTAACGGGTGTAGATCCACGATATAAATACGAGGATATTTTGTGGTGATCTACAGTGCCTCTCGCGATATAAGTCGAAAAGTGTAGGTAGTATTTCTTGAGAGAGCAAGGAGGCTCGGGTCGGGAAGGAGATCGATCGTTCCGCGTGAACTGAATCGGCAATTATGCGGTGTCGATGAAAAACCTTAATCGAAGCTCGCTCGCTCGCTCTTCAGGTTTGTTTCTGCCTCTCGTCGCCCGGGATACGCAGCGCGGCTTCGCGGTTACGCTCGCGCGCGCGTCCCGCCGCTTTATTACAATAATTCGGCCGTTTAATTGCTAATTAAGGGGGTGAGCGGCGGTAGCGAGGCCGCGACGAGCTCTCAACGTGCTGCCGGACGAGAATCGTCGCATCTGTCGACGCTCCCTGTCGTTTACCGTCTCTCCTTTGCGAATTCTCTCTCTCTTTCTCTCTCTCTGTCTGATGTTGCACTGTCTTCTGTATGTATACATTGCAGTTATATATATACCCTGTCCGTCCTCGTCGCCCGCGCTCGTTAACTCTCTTAACGTCTTGCCGATATATCCCACGACGGTAAGCCGAAGCAAAGGCGCGCGCGCGCACGCAGCGTTTGCTCCGCTGATTATCGCCGGAGAGTTCAGACGTTTCAGGCCTGAGACGGAAACCGGCAAACTCGTTCGATTGGCCCTCGGGGAATTCCTGATGGTGCTTTCGTTTCTTTCATTAATTCCTCTCTTTATTTCTACCCGCGTTTTCCGGGATGCGTCGACCATCGGATACGTGATCGGTAACTTGAGCTCAGAGAGAGACCAAAGATGATCCAATCGGATGTGGTCATTGAGAGGTGGAGTTAGCGAAATTTTGGAAAATGACAATCCATCTGGTACCCCTTTCCGGACTGAAAGATTCCATCCGGGAGACGTTTTTTCCTGCGCGGTTAGGTTCGACTTGTCCCGACGATTTAGCTCACCGATCCTCGCACGACTCCCAGATCATGACCGGAGTGAACAGCGCGATTTTCGAGGCTCGTTAGCGTTTTATTAAATGAGCGAAGAGGAGGAGCGCCAGGATAAGCGAGTACGTCCAGTTGGACGTGGCGCGGCACGTCCGGCGGACTTTACGATCACCGCCGATTTCGTATCTCATTTATACCGAACATCTCCGTCCGTTCATTTAACTCTCACTCCTCGGTTCGACGATGAAGATCGAACAATGAGAGACGAGAGCGCGAGTATATGTATCCGCTTGCCCCTTTGTGGCCCTCGACCAGGCGAGTGAGATTAACGGCGGTAATAAGACGCGCCCAGCTTCATTAGGCGCATTGTTGTTGTTACTCGAGAATCGGGCTGGTACATGAGGAGCGGGGGACTTGGAAAGAGGCGCCCAGGTCGAATCTTTTCGGCCGGGTCTTCCCAGAGTTCGCGTAACCCTTTTCTTCCTCCTCGCTCTTTTTTTTCCGTTCCGCGACGGAGTTTTTTCTCCTCCGCTCCGTTGCCCCGTGAACCGAACCTACGACGGGTTCCCTCTTCAGTGTCTTCAGTCCAAGTCGAATTTTTCTCTCATTTATTTCGCCCCGGTGTCCGTAATGTCGAGTGCTTCGCGGACCTCGTGTTCCCGTCCCCTCTTGTTTTTCTTGGCGAGTCACTGAGATAAAAAGAGAGGTACGCTCGCGGTGGCCGGGCCAACGAACGTAATACCGAGAGACGTACGAATCTGCCGACCTCTCGGTCTCTCCTGGTACACCGGGCCGCCGTGCACCAGCCACTAATTGCTTCTTGCTTCGGGAAGTACGATACCCTCGTCGATAAATCAAGTTGTGCAATATACTGTACCACAATGCGATATATATAGCGCACTCGGTGTACTGCATATTTGTATGGATGTAAGATAAACAACAATACGAGACGTTGCACTCGAGTGGAACGAAGAAAAGAATAATAACGAGATAGCCGATATACAAGGGGCTCTTATCCAACCCTTTTGTTACTTGTCAGCGGAGTCTTGAGAGATGGAATATAATTTTGGGTAGCCGGAGCGCAGAACAAAAGTATCTTTGCAGCCTCCGTCTGGTAATCGACAATTAATATTGAAGTTCCGTATGCTCCGTTACCGACACTCGTTTCGTCTGGGTATATGTAACGTCATTTTGTTTCTTATTGTTTCGCAGTGAAAGCGAAGAATACTGCACGCGTGCCGAAATCTCTCGCAACTGAATGACGCGACGCTAATTTGCTTCGGATACGCGGTGCAGTGTAAGTGCATCGATCATCTCCTCCTCGAGAATTGTGTGTGTGTGTCAATCGCGATAGCGAGGAGAGTGAGAAAAAAAGGGATTGCCATGGTGAAGCGGAGGCGATAAGACGTTGGGAGTTAATTGATATTAGCAGGTGGGCTAATGGGATTCGTGGGGCCGCGTCATCGCCTGAAGAGGTCCAAGGGATGGAATTCTTGCATGCACCCTTGAAAAAAATTGCTAACGCGCCAAGGAATTTTTGTATTGTACGTATGCAATTTTTTTCTTCCTGTCGGAGGTCAAAATGAAGATACCATTCGACGACCTCACATATCAATAACTTATTGGTTATTAAAAAAAAAAAAAAAAAAAACGAAAGATCAAGCAGTCATTATTTCATGCACAGATTATAAATAATCTTTATATCGGATATCTATGCCAAATCACTTTGTATACTTGTATACTTCTGAGAGAAATTTCGACTAGCATTGCAGTTACGAGGAGTGATATTTCGCTCGAGAGCAGGAAGGCAAACCGGGCGTGTATTAATACCGTTCTTATTAAACTGCGGTGCACACGTCTGACGTTGCTGTCTCTGCTACTCCGGTGATGCGGCGGCTCCTCGTCGCACTTTGATCCAAAACTCTCAGGTGTGGCCCCGAGCTTAATAAGCTCATTTATGCCAGCACCAACACCAGCATGGTCCACGTTTTATTCGGGTATATTAAAGCCGAGAGCACTCTCCCGAGCCGAAGCCGCGCATTTGCCACGAATTATATGGGCCGTGCTAATACAACGTTTCTCACAAGTCTTGTCCTCGCACGCCACGCATCCACGGACCCCTAATTTGCTCTTCCTTCGCGCCTCTATGCGGCCCAGACTCCCGAGAAGAGACATTGCTTTATATTCCGATTTGGCTCCGGCTTCGATACGAATTATTTGGTAAATTATCAACGTTCTTGAAGGTATGAATTATATTTTATTCTTGGGGATAGAAAAATTTGAGCACTCGTTTTTCGTGACTGATCAGTGATTTCGCATCTTGTCTGTTGTTCGCTCTTGATAAAATGATTGAACGGAAAGCAAAAATGCATTTCCGCACAAATGTATGAATTATATTTTATTCTTGGGGAAAGAAAAATTTGGGCACTCGTTTTTCGTGACTGATCAGTGATTCCTCATCTTGTCTGTTGTTCGCCCTTGATAAAATGATTGAACGGAAAGCAGAAATGCATTTCCGCACAAATGTATGAATTATATTTTATTCTTGGGGAACGAAAAATTTGAGCACTCGTTTTTCGTGACTGATCAGTGATTCCGCATCTTGTCTGTGGTTCGCTCTTGATAAAATCACTGAACGGAAAGCCTCTTTTGAACGCGGCGTATCATAACTTGAATACGTTGAAAGCAAAAATGCATTTCCACACAAATATATGAATTATATGAATTATATTTTATTCTTGGGGACAGAAAAATTTGAGTACTCGTTTTTCGTGATTGATCAGTGATTCCGCATCTTGTTTATGGTTCGCTCTTAATAAAATCACTGAACGGAAAGCCTCTTTCGAACGCAGCATATTATAACTTGAATACGTTTAAAGCAAAAATGCATTTCCGCACAAATATGAATCAATACGTTTGGCTTGGATAAACCAAATGCGGTAATTCGAATAGGGTTGAAGCAAAAACAAATTTCCGCACCGGAAAAAAAATACCTACTTCAGAGAAGCTCTGAATTAGCGAGTTGCTGGCGAAGCACAATTTGAAGCTCGGAAGCTCCGAGGCTAAGAGGCAAAACGTGCGAGCACCGAGAGAGAACCATGGCTACCGGGTTGCAAGGAATGCCCCAGTGAGAACGTGCTTCGGATGTTTGGTAGTGCAATCCCCAGTTGGGAATTGGTTGCATAACGGGTGACGCCACGCGAATAGAAGGAAGAGTGAGCGAGTGAGAGGAGTTTGTGCCAATGCTATATGCGGATACTCCAAAAGTCTCTTATAGACACGTATTGGTGAGTCTTTTATAGTGTGGTATAGGAGGGGAAGGGGGTACCCGGGGGCACGCGGCCGGCCAGTTGTTTATCGAACCCGCGATCGAACTCGATCGATGCCTCGCCGCACAGAGAGATCGAGAGAGAGAGAGCACCTTCCGCTTCTTCGCCCTGATATATACATCTCCATCACGATATTCTCCCTCAACTTCGCCCATTCAAATAATCCTTCGATTTTCAAAGATTATAACCGCAAGCACCGAAACTGCTAACAATGTTCCTCGTGGAATGTTTGACCGTGACGAAAATACGCGAAAATTTATTTTCAAATCAACGAAAGTGATTCAATTCTCTATTAATACAGCGAAACGACGAGTGCTTCCGTTGAAAAATACAATTTGGAATATAAAATTAAATAAAATGAAGGACTTTGCGAAAAAAATAAAAAATAAAAAATTGCAACCCACTTTCAGTGACCGTCTGAATGTGTGTGTTTTTCTCTCTATTCGTTTCTATGATTGATCTAAATAACAGAAACTAAGTAACGAGGCTCGTTCCTTCAAAAAGTCCAGATCGCCCACGCGAAACGACTGTCGCTTGTCTACCTCGCTCGGCCCTGAAGTAAATGCGTCGAGAAATTTTTGAAAAAAAAAAAATCGCGTTCTAGAGATGTCAACAAATGCGCGTTATACGACGACTCCCGTCGACAAACTTAAATAGATAATGTCACCCACTTTTGCGAGGTTGCGGACAGTCGTGCGAACGTTCGGGATATCGTCCTCTCGCGATAATACTCTCCTTCCTCTCGCGGACATCTGGTCACCCAGGAAATTCTTCTTCTTCATCTCCACGCGAATCTGCTTTTACGTAATTTCTTTTTTTTTTTTTTTTTTTTTCTTCAACGTGTTTTCGGTTTCATATAAAAATCGGTAACACCCACGCGACGTCGTTCTAAATTACGGGAAAATTGTGGCTCCGAAATATCCGAGATTTTAGTGCTTTAGCGTAGGATGCAGATAGCCAACGGTAAAAATATTTTTTCATGCAAAAAACCGAAATTTCCGGTGACTTTTGTCACAATTTTTTTTTTCGCCGACGATCCAGCAGCCGGAGATTTTTTATGGAGCTGCGATTTATCACCTTCGATTGATTTATACTGTCGAGTGATGTCAGGAATAAAGTGTCGAAAATAATGATTTTATAGTGCGCAAATATAAATGCGATTTGTGGGCCATTCGGATTTTTTTCCCGCAGATGGAACAGCTTTAAAATAATAATTTTTTTTTCACTTATTTACAACTAGTTCTAACCGAATTATTGTGAAAAACGTAGATTACAATTAATGTACGAAATTCTCCAATTTCTATTCGTTTTCGTCTCTATTATCTGTGCCCCAGTTAAAAAATGATTTATAAAAATTTCACGTCAGTAACAATGTTGTTGAGAAATTCATGTGTGGCGAATTTGCCAGTAGCATTTTTTTATTTTTCTTAAATGTAAGGACAAAAGCCATAACCATGTATTTACCTGTGCTCAGCAGATTTTCACGAGCCGAAAATAACCAATGCCATAAAAATCATGAAGTCATCTCGTTGCCAATAATTCAATAATACCGCGCGCGTACATCGAAACAGCTAATAAGTCATGTTTCATTTTACAAAGCAATACAAGCGTCCTATTAATTACCGATTTCAACAATTGCGCAACGCGAATCTCGCAACACTTTGAGTCGAACAGCGCACGATGTTCTCTTGGACTCCTACAAATTCGATACACCCAACGTATCTCCACTTTAATATATCTCGATGGTGTATTAATGGTTCATATAAATGCACGCTGGGCTTATGTAAGAAATCGCCAAGTTGTATCACACCTGTCGTCGTTGACCAGTGGCTCTGTAGTAACCAATGCGAAATACGCGTGGGCGAGGTACGCCGCTATACCTTGCGGGAATGACTTATGTACAGATGCAAGAGAAACAACGGAAAGAAGGGCAGCGAGAGCGTGTCAGTTTGAAAAGACACTTTTCCAAAGTGGATTTCGCCTGTCGGGAATGAATAACGAGAGAATCACAATGAAACTGAGAGTCGGGAGTGAATAACGAGAAAACTGAACAATGTGTTGAAAATCTTCGCTCACTCCAATTTCCAAAACACTGAATAAACCATCACCGACCAAAAATAGTATTTTCGATTTTTCTGATCAGATTTCGTCGCACGTTTAATTTAAATTTGTAAGTTTAGATTTTTACTTGAAAACCGAAGCAGACGATTTTGGGTACACTGAACGAAAAATCTCAAGTTTGGGATGTTCCCTTTATTTCAATAAAGCGAATCGAATCAAGGGGAAAAAAATGGCACCCAAAATTTGGCTGTCTGATATTTGTCCGATAATTGCTGGTGGAATGATCCATTTAGTATTTTTCCACATGATCCCGCTTTGTGCAGCGAAACATTTAATTTTGTTATTTGACTGCACTCCGTACTGAGAAGCCACGGATGTTGTGCGGGAACGCGAAGGCCACGAGGCGCGGTGTGCGAAGCTCTCGCATTGTGTTTTCGGCACTCTCGAGGCTTATTTACGTCCCTCGGCTAAATGGGTCACTCGGTACGCTAACGACTGTTTCATTAATGTTCACCAGCTTCGACTATTGAACCTTGTGCTTCTTCGAGCTGTGCACTAGGGGGAGGCCACCAAAAAAAAAAAACGGAAATATCGTCATTCTAGTTATTGGGGCGAACAAGTGTTCTTGACAGTAGTAGTAGTAGTATTAATTGTTTTTATTAGCAATGATACAATTTTTATTTTTTTATTGCTGAGGCGTATATCGTTTATCGTGGCATAGCCAACAGGCCATCGACCGAGGTCCTTCAAGAGCTTCGAATGAAGTCCTTAATTTGACGTTTTTTTGTTTCAGGCATTCGGGTCAGAGTCACCCAGCAATATATGGCACATTTGTATTGTTCACATTTTGTGAACAATAGAAATATTTTAAATTACAGATTCGTTGTGCACGTATACTAGAAATAATTGTAACCTGTGGTCGAGGAAAGGAATTGATACACGAAGTACCTTGCATCTTTGATCTTTGGTCCATTCTCTTTTCTCATTTTTTAGCTCCTGGATGAAATACTTTTATATATTTTTACGTTATGTTACGTATTAAATTTTCAGTAGATTTTTTTTTTTTTTTTTTTTCACGGTGGGGCAAAAATGGGGACGGAAAGAGCTGATTCGAAAGGACAGATGCTGAGAGTATCAACAGCGAAAGATGTGACAAGGACTCGTTGCAATATTTTGTATTTCCACTGCGCGAAGCGAACTGAGATTGCGAAGCCACTTTTCCGTCTCTCTCTCTCTCTCTCTCGGGGCTCATCATCATCGTTAAGCTGCAGGGAGTCGCGGTTTTTCTTAATCTGTCTCTCAACGAGACCGAACGACACGAGAGGCCTTCGGTTGGATCGCCTCAATAATCTCAGCGAAATTCCTGTGTGGGCTCTCCCGGTGCCTCGCGGGTTTTGTGGTTTTCGCGAGATGTACTCTGTAATACTAATACACTAATACTAATATGCATCGCAAAACCGCGGGGCTCGGGAGCGTTCAAGGACTCGCGCTATCTTTTGCCTTTCTAATAACTGGAACGACCCACGCGCGAAATCACCACTCTCGTCCCTGTGATTGTCAGCGTAATTGATATTATCGACCCGGATATCAAGAAAATCAAGAAAACTTTCATTTTCACGATCAATCTCACCAGCTTGTTTCCACGGCAATCAATGTCAGAATGTTTCACGTCCTTACCTATAACAAATAAAAAATAGATAATTAATAACCATTATCATGATTTGACTTTTCTATGCAAGAAATTATTAGCATAAAACACTTTGTTGGTTGAAGAAAACAAAAAAGAAAAGGAAACAATGGACGAATTGCATTGATTTTTGTTCAATTGTTATTTATTTATTTATTTATTCTTCGGTGACCGGGACAAGTCCCTTGAAAAATATAATAAGGATGGAACATAAAGTTATGAACTATTTCTCAATTGCGATTTCCAAAGTCCTTATTTTATTGATATATCGAATCATTTTTTTTTTACCGTTGTTTATAATTTATTTATTTATTCTTCGGTGAACGGGACAAGTCCCTTGAAAAATATAATAAGGATGGAACATAAAGTTATGAACTGTTTCTCAATTGCGATTTCCAAAGTCCTCATTTTATCGATATATCGAATCATTTTTTTTTTACCGTTGTTTATAATTTATTTATTTATTCTTCGGTGAACGGGACAAGTCCCTTGAAAAATATAATAAGGATGGAACATAAAGTTATGAACTGTTTCTCAATTGCGATTTCCAAAGTACTCATTTCATCGATATATCGAATCACTTTTTTTTTTTTTACCGTTGTTTATAAATCCAAGTATTAAGCATGGAAAAGTCTTGGAATGTCAATGTATTAAAGTGTCCGTCACAGTGAAATTTATGAAGCGCTGGGTCCTGTCTCATTCCCGACGCGAACAGCCAGGTAGGTACTGTGTGCTTGCGACAAGAGACCGCAGGCATCGTACCTTCGACGAGCGCCGCACCGCTCGGGCTTACATAACCATTGTTATTTATCTTGGGGAGGATCGCCAAAGTATTTCACGTTAAAATAATAACAGCTTGTCTGGCAATGTCCGCGGGCAATCGTCAAGTTTGCACGCGGCCGGATTCGCGCGAAGACGGCACCTGCCGGTCTTTCACTCTTGCGCTCGCGAGCCCCCTTAACGCTATATACCACTTGGATCGACCATCAACGATGCCGAGAGTGGCAGCAATAAAACCACTCGAGGAAATTGGTTTTAGTTTTTATTTTTGAGTCAAGGTTGTCGAATAGACACATTATTTTTTGTTTTTTTTTCCGTATGCCGAATTTATTTAATTATTATTACTATGTAAATGGAAATTCCGAGATGTTAATCGAATTAATCGAAATTAAGGCCATGCCTTATTAGGCATAATGTTATTATTTATATTTTTAATCTTTAGTTCGATGGACGAAAATGTGTATGTATGGGTGAATATTTATTTTTTGCCTCGTTTTCATTAACAAAAAAAAATTTATTGGTCGAGGAAATTTTTTTTTTTTTTCAATGGAAAAGGTGATTGGCCGTCGGACGATTAAGAGTGTATGTCTAGAATAGCTACTTTAACAGCCAACTCTGTTTATGCACCCACGCGGTATTTAATTTCACAGGGCGCTAAAAGTGTCGTTTCCTCTAAACAAACAAGCCTCTTCAATTAAATAGAATTCAGGTCTCGTGCCTGAACGAGCCGATGCTATAGTGGGACGAGGGCCGAGATTCGCCGAGAGGTGAATCGAAGCGGAGAACCAGGATGAATTTGTGGTGATAGGAGAGGGAAGTGGCCCATGATGCGATTGGGCGCTGCTGAAGTGGAATACCGATACACCGACCGAGCGGACGTGTATCGGTATAGATATCGGCGCAACTGCAACGCTGAAGAGCCGAAGACGACGTGGATGAAGAGGAGAGGAAGGCGCGTGGATGCTGCGGCAACGAAAGGAGCAAGGGAGAGGCTGAGTCTCAGTAGTCGAAGACGCAAATAGCACGCCCAACTTAGCCTAACGGGCCTGCCAGGCGTTTCTACTGCACTCTACCCTGCGCACACCACGAAGAGGGAAGTGGAGGAAACGACGGTGCACTCGCTCTCCCAACCGAACAGAACTTCCACGCTTACACATGGACCGATGGTTTCTTTGGCTTTTGCTCGAGGGCCTAGTGACTCTCGATGTGGGGGTGGGAGTCAAAATAGCAAATTTCATAATGACTTTCATTCGAGCATCCAAAAAGTAGATGAATTTAAAAATTGCTATTCCAGCCATTCGCTATTTAGACGTGACGACATTTCAAATGGGTGTCGAAAATAGCGGATTTCACAATGACCTACGTCCGAATCTAGAATGTCCATTTTCATGGACATTCGCGTATTTCGATCTTTGACTATCTTGACCCGGGTGAGGGTGATTATCGATTAACAAAATCGATTTCATCTCGTGCGCATTTAGAGGTTGTTCTTTGGCTTTGCCCGTGCGGAATATTCGAACGTGCTCGCGTATCCGCGTCGAGCATGCTCCCATCATATGTAACGACGCCACATGTGCAGTTTTCCTTCTTGCATAATATTCCGGAGGAACGCGCGTTACCCCTTCCCCACCCCCGCCGCAAAATGAACAGCAGTGTTTACGCAGCTATCCTGGCCTCTTGTTGCCCCCTTCCTGTTGACGCTTTTCTCTCTCTCTCTCTCTCTCTCTCCGCTTCGCTTGAGCTCTTAGTAAAACCGCGCAGAGGTCTCGGGCGTGTCGCTCCGGCCACAGTAAACTCACGAATTTATCGCCTGCTTCCACCGCGTCTCTCTCGCTCCTTAACTCCCGGTCGCCGCGCTTTCGGAGGCTATTGAGAAGACGAAGGAGGTACCTGGATGAAAGAGAAATTTGAAAAAGCGCAAGACACAAACACAAAAAAAATGTACGGCATGCCGAATTTTAATTGCATTACAGGCCTCGTAATGTAATAACGCGCTTCGATTATATCGCCGCTTGTACGTGTCGCTGAGACCGGGGCTTTTTGGGTCGGTTGAGTTGTGAGTCAAGCTTTTTGAGCGATCAATCACCAGATTTCCAAAAATAAATTCTTGACTGCAATTGTGAAACGTGAAATTGAGGAAAGTTCCTTTTTTTTCTTGCAATTTATCTATCAGACTTTCAGTGAGCGACGGTAAAATGCCGCAATCCTCTTGATGCGGAAAAAAAAAATGAAATAAAACTGATAAAAATCGCAAAATCGTAATTGACCCACCAAGCCCCGGTCTCCGTTGATGCACGTGCGTGAACGAGGCTTTCCCTTCGTTAATACGACCGCGAGGATAACGGAGAAGCAAGAAAAATGAAGAAAAAACGATAAAAACGTGGAAGCGAGTGAAATACGAGGAGATCCGTCAGTCGACGATAAATAATTCCCGATGATCTCATCAATTTCGTGAGTGAGTCCGAGGAGCGGAGCTAACCCAACGAGCGCAGCGCTCCGAAGAGGATAACGCGGCGCGAGGAGAACCCCGTAATTTTCTGCAATTCTCGTCGTTCCGAACCCGGACGACGAGCTCCCTTCTTTCGTCTCGCTTTCCTTCTCAACGTTCTCGCTATCGTTGCTACCGTCAGCTCAAATCAGCTGTTACGCTGTGCGGCTGCGCGAGCAGGGGAAAGAGTAAAAAAGCGGAAGAAGATAAAGTCACGAGGGAAGGGAAGGGATGAGAGTTGCCCCGGCGGCCTCAGCTCGTCTCTCAGGCCCCCGGGGACTCTTCTCCTTCGGTACCTCTCTCTCTCTCTCTCTCTCTCCCTTTCGAGCGTCTGACCGCAAAACGCGGAATCTTAACGTCTTAACCGTGTGCGACTCGAGGATCAGAGCCGAGCGTTGCGGAGAGTGGAGAACGCGGCACGCGGGGATCGTTTGACTCCGAGAAGAGCACCCGGTCCCAAAGCGCGACGCCCGTCGCACTTTGCACCTCCCAGAATTAAAAAAAGACCACGAGTAAGCGAAAGAGAAGCGAGGAGAGAGACGAAAGAGAAAGAGAGAGAGAGGGAGAAAGTGTATGTATAAGAAAAAAACTAACTGCTCTGTGCTCACTGCGATTATCAGCGGCGAGAAACTCTCGGGGTTTTTTTCGCGAGTGTCTGCGGCACCTCGACGATTTGGCTCAGCACGCCTCACATAATATTACCCGGCAACGGGCTCGCTTACATTTACTTACGTAGTTTTAATGCCTCTCCGTGGGTATAGTTGTGCACTACTATCTCGTGATTTTTTCGTGTGTGTACAGGGGAAGATGGGGCAATGTGGGACAGTCATTTGAGAGATAAACTGTGCGGCAGAGTAGGTGGGACACTCCAGCGTTTTTGCAATACTATTCCATCGAATTGTTCGAAGGACAACGTTTTTTAAACTATTTTGTTTAAAGCAATAAATCAGACACTTACAAATCTGGAAAAGGGCCTTCGCCCTTTGCACCTTGTCCAACAATTTGTTTTTCTACTATTACTATACTATTCCATCGAATTGTTCGAAGGACAACGTTTTTTAAACTATTTTGTTTAAAGCAATAAATCAGACACTTACAAATCTGGAAAAGGACCTTCCCCCTTTGCACCTAGTCCAACAATTTGTTTTTCTACCGACGCTCAAAATCGACTATTGCAATCGAGTTTCCGGGTAAAAAGAGGTAACGATACACTTTGGGTTTCGTAATACATCTATCTTTTCCTTATGTGTCCCATTTTGCCCCACTTTACCATATGTATATATATATATAGAGGTTTAGTTTAGTGGTTAAAGTGCCATCATCGTGGTCTTTGCGGAAAAGAGTAGCCATTTCGTTTTTCCCAGGAGTACACACTTTTTTTCCTCTTTGTAGCCGCTGCTCTCAAGTTGAGATTGTATGCACTCGCGTTTCGCTTTATCTCGTATTTACGTTGCGAATAAAGATCACGATGGTCATGCAGGTTTTTGCATATAGTAAATAACGAGAGTATGGCCAATGCTACTTTTGCCGCCGGTAGTGGAACGAAAGTAGCCACACTCGAATGTATGTAATACTTTTAAGTACCGTGCACTTTCGCGGTAAAATCACAGCATTGGATTTTCGCTGCCGCGACTGCATATGGAAAAAAATCTCGCTCGGTCGACTTCCTCAACAATTCCAGATTGGTTTTCGTAAGCCCTTTTATTGACGGGCAAAAAGTGCATTTTTGCAATAACAGACAATGCCATTATGATTTTATATGGACGAAGTGACTTTGAACATGATCAACCCTTTATTTGTTTGAGGTTATGTGAGCCTGATCGCTCAATTCGAAAGTATATTCTGTCACAAAAAAATGTAGTCTTTGATTGGCATAATAAAGAATATTTAAAAAAAAACAGGAAGTCGCAATTTCGTACTTAAAAATGGATTATCATGAGCCCCCTTCTCACATTTTCACTGTTCATCCCGCAAAACTACGGTCCAAGTCGAAATGGTCAACTTTTGGCCCTCGTTGCACAATTTTCTATAATACAATAACTTATTTTATGGATATTCGAACTGCCATTTATCTAACCGAGCGATATTGGGTTATGCAACCAGAAAATCATTTGGCCCGTGTACAACCATGGCAATTTGGAGAAACAAACATTTTTTGTGTGTTGAAAACAAGTTTTTTTTTTTTCGTGCAGAATTATGTTGGTTATACCGCATGCAGGACCTCGCGATTTATGCTCTCCTGATACTCCGGTATATATGCATACGTATGTACATACCGTATGCATGTACTTTCGGCCGAACGATTATTTACAATAACCACAAGACCGCAAACAGAATTTTTTGTGCGGTTGCGAGCGATTCGCACGTTCTTCGCGAAGTGTTGGCCCCATCGGGCGAGTCACGAAGGTCTCGTCGATGATCTTGAATGGACTCTCGCCACTTCGGGCGAGAGGATAAGCGCGCGCGTCCTCGCCGTTATTAGGGCGAGTCTCGT
Source organism: Clistopyga incitator (assembly GCA_947507545.1). Taxonomy (NCBI): domain Eukaryota; kingdom Metazoa; phylum Arthropoda; class Insecta; order Hymenoptera; family Ichneumonidae; genus Clistopyga; species Clistopyga incitator. The sequence continues at coordinate 2,943,984 of OX382176.1, forward strand.
TTCGGCGTAAATAATTATGGTGTTTCGAAGGAATATATTAACGTCTCAACGGTCGTTGAGAAAAAGGGGGCGAGTTAGCCAGGAAACGTCGAACGGTTCACAAGTCGATTGCGCCGATATACTCGTTAGCACTTTGCTTTAAAAAAAAAAAAAAAAGACAGAATAACCAATCCGTAAATAAATCAAAACTGCGTTGCTATTGTCCGAGTTGATGTGCTTCTGAAAAGGAAAACAACACTCTTGGTTTTCAGGACCACGAAAATTTCCAGGAGTGCACATCTCGCAACTGCAAAACTCTGTATCAAGCCCATTACGGATCAGGACGATTGAGGCACAATCCAAATTCTTGCCTGGTTGTGACTCCGAACACTGTTCAATTTAGTGTCAACAATGTGTTTAAAAAAAAGGGAAACAACACTCTTGGTTTTTACGTTGTAGCAAACCTGGTTTCCAGGACCACGAAAATTTCCACGAGTGCACATCTCGCAACTGCTAAACTCTGTATCTTGGTAAAACTCTGTAATGGGCTTGATGCCCATTACGGATCAGGACGATTGAGGCACAATCCAAATTCTTGCCCGGTTGTGACTCCGAACACTGTTAAATTTAGTGTCAACCTTGTGTTAAAAAAAAAGGGAAACAACACTCTTGGTTTTTACGTTGTAGCAACCCTGGTTTCCAGGACCACGAAAATTTCCATGAGTGCACATCTCGCAACTGCAAAATTCAGTATCAAGCCCATTACGGATCAAGACGATTGAGGCACAATCCAAATTCTTGCCCGGTTGTGACTCCGGACACTGTTAAATTTAGTGTCAACCTTGTGTTAAAAAAAGGGAAACAACACTCTTGGTTTTTACGTTGTAGCAACCCTGGTTTCCAGGACCACGAAAATTTCCATGGGTGCACATCTCGGAACTGCAAAACTTAGTATCAAGCCCATTACGGATCAGGACGATTGAGGCACAATCCAAATTCTTGCCCGGTTGTGACTCCGAACCCTGTTAAATTTAGTGTCAACCTTGTGTTAAAAAAAAAGGGAAACAACACTCTTGGTTTTTACGTTGTAGCAACCCTGGTTTCCAGGACCACAAAAATTTCCATGAGGGCACATCTCGGAACTGCAAAACTCAGTATCAAGCCCATTACGGATCAAGACGATTGAGGCACAATCCAAATTCTTGCCCGGTTGTGACTCCGGACACTGTTAAATTTAGTGTCAACCTTGTGTTAAAAAAAAGGAAACAACACTCTTGGTTTTTACGTTGTAGCAACCCTGGTTTCCAGGACCACGAAAATTTCCATGAGTGCACATCTCGGAACTGTAAAACTTAGTATCAAGCCCATTGCGGATCAGGACCATTGAGGAACTTGTAAAATAAGCGAAGACGCGGCATATATCTAGCAACGCAATACAAATTCTTGCCTATATGCGCCATAGACAGAACTGGCTATAACTCGGAGCACTGTTAGATTTAGTAGCGCAGCCCATTGCCGGATGGTGTGTGTACGCAATCCGCGTATACGCGATGCCACGGGTGACGATAGAAGCTCTCGAGCCCGACGAGAACTCCAGTAGAGCGTGGCGAGCGTGTTCTCTCTTGCGGTGCTTCTGTTGGCTGTAGAAGGCAAAAAAGATGGAGAACGCGAGTTCGCGCGGGCTCACTCGGTGCTTTACATAGCTTAGACCGGCGTCTGGCCATGTCGGGAATGGCGCGGCACGGAAGGGGAGAGTCTTTACTGGCTAAAACTCTGGACGGAAATATCCCGAATGCAAGGACAAGCTAGCGGCTACCGAGGTAGCGTTCACCGAGAGCGAACTAACGCGCGTACGCAATTGCTAGTCGTGAATGCGCGAAAAGCTCGACTCGAAAGCATGCCCGGCCCGATCCGCAGTACAAACCCGGCGACATCGGGGCGCGCCATTCTCTCTGTACTCTCCGATCGAGATTTCGATCAGGAATGCCAAGGCCAAGGAAAATTTCACGAAACAAGGGTGAATAACTCCTTCTTACGTCGTTAAATTCGTCATTACGATAATACGCTCGCACCGGCCGACCGATGAATGTCGTCAATAAAAATAGACGTTTGGCACTTGCGCCGAGTCTTTAAATAATATTCAATATGTATTCTGGCAAGAATTTTCGTCTGTACGGTGTACACACCGACGGCGAAGTTGAGTGACTACCAGAGCCCAAGGATGACGCGATTAAAGTTCACGTAAATAAATTATTGTTCATGTACGCGGCTGAGTGAATCAGCTGTTTACAAATTGCTCGAGGCTGCTCGCTTTTCCAATACTTTATAATCAAGATCGTCGCGGCGGATTTAAATACAAAATTGTTACTTAAGTCATGAAAACCTACGTATTGATACTTTGATTTTCTGTTTTTTTTTTTTTTTTTTTTTTTTTCATAGAATGAGTACATTTTTCTGAATAAAATGTAAATTGGATGTGCGTTTAATAAAAAGATTGGTTTTAAAAAATTGCCAAATTTGGACTGTGAATTAAAGTATAAATAATCGAAACCATATTTTTCCTCATCTCAAAATCGCGTTAATCCGAAATGACGGACTGTTGAAGTGACTAGAAATTTTTACGTTCCAAATTGCACATTCATGTGACAGTCCATTTCACTTTTCTGAATTTGACGTTCGAAACATAACTGAAGTTTAAGTTGGCAATTTTTCACATGGGCCGTTATTCGAAGACGGAAACTCGCATGTAAAAGGATTACTTCTGATTTATCTACTTTAAAAGATACCAAGAATTCACAGTTAACAGAGGATACAAACGAAGCCAGGGTCCAATTTTTCATGATTATTATGAAATGTTGTTATTGAGGATTTACTTTGAAGAGTGAAATTGTCAAACAGAGCGCTATTAATATTCGTTCCCGGGAATTTCGTTATTGCGGACTCGCAAATAATAATTGCAATCCAAACGACTTTTCGCCGTGTCTCGACAATTCAATTGCTCGGATTTTCCTTTCGTCATTTTTCGTAAAATATTTTATCAAGCGATTTCGATTTAGCGATACGAAATAACGAAATCTGCTACGCAAAATGAAGTGCGATCAAACAACGGAACATAGTAAAAACTAAGAGAATTTGATCCGATGACAAGCCAAAACGAGCGAATTTCGTGTTTTCTCGAATTCCCGATAATTGGACGTTTCACGTTTCCGGGTTTGTTGGCGATGAATGTTGGATACTTATGGACACGATGTCGTAAAATTCTCTATCATCTCGTCGTCGTCGTCACAAAACCGTTTCCGGCACATCTGAGACAGACAACTCATCAAGGCACAATGTTGTCCTGACATTTTCACGAGAGACGCGCGGAATAGACGGCCATGTTTGCTGCGGTCAGTTCTTGGCACGTTCGTTTACCATTACAACGGCCAGTGGGCACCTCCCGGGAGAAAAGGTCAGATTCTAAGCCACCCGCGACTCTCGTGAAATGCAGACACGCAGTTAACCGTTCACGTAATGATTATTAGGGGCTTCGAAAATAGAACATTCTTGTTTGCCGCCGTTCGCACTGATTGACGATTTACGGGGGTGGCACACGTGGCGAACGTCTGCCGGGCGGCTAAAAGCTTCTGGCCGAAATCACCGTTTTCCCTCGATAAAGGGATCCAGAGAAACGACGAGCGATGCTGATAAATAGTCCGGCCAATTGAGTATTGGCATTGAAATATTTTGCGGACGTCAATGAGAGTGAATCTCATTGAAAATCAGTTGATGCCTTCAGTTAGTAGCACATGTGACGTGCACGAGCAAGATTTCCTGTTGGTTCGGCTAGAAAAAATCCCGAAAATGTGTTACCATGACGTTAGCCAATATTTGCCGTGAAAATTGGCGATCGTGTGAAGACACATTTAGAGGTGCACATTTCTGCTTCACTTTGGACGGTCACGATACCGAATTGCACTTTATAGATCAATGTTCCGAACGCCACAAGTCCTCGCATGTACTCGCTAATCCGAGATTAGGACCCAACACTTCCCGGCGAAAGATGCGGGCAATAAAATTTTGGAAAAGAGGTCGCAGGTGTCGGAGATTTGATGTGAGAAATTGAAAGGGCTTCTGGAGTGAGAGAGAGAGTGCGGAGAGCGGAGAGGCGAGGCCGAAATGCTCGAAGAAGGATTAAACGGGGGTAAAACAGCGAACCCGGAAGTGTGTTATTTCTCGAGTACTTTGGTACCTATCCAGGTCATCTTTACGCACAGACTGCACTCCGTGTGCGGCCAATGCTTGCGAGGTATAGCAACAGTGTCTGAGACATTTAGTCGGAAAGATGCTCTGGAGCTCTAGAGGTATATAGTTATAGGATCGCCAGGGTGGGTGAAGAGGGACTGGTCCAACGCTCGCTTATATTCACCGAGTCTCCAACTCATTAAGGGCAACACAACGGTTCGGTGCGGGAGCTCGTGTCAGTGCTTCCTAGACTAGAAGCCAAATCCTCGAGGCAGCGGCGGAGACGTCGTCATATCTCTCATTCTCAGCGGCCGCACCGTTTATTCTTCGCGGCTCTGTTGCCCAAACGATTCTCATCCGTCGTGAAACGAGGAAGAAAAGGAACAGGCGAAAACAAAAAGGACACGAGTCGACGAGAAGTGGTGTACATTGTGAAATAGAAAATGAAGAATAAGTGGCACGAGTTGCTCGCCCTCGTGCGACTCTCGGACGAGTTCGGTGCGGATGAAAACATCATTCGTAGCGCAGGACATGAAGAACTTGCAAAGTACGAGTGAATAATACGAACGATATATTCTGTCCAATTGCTTTGTCAGAAAAATGACTAATTCGAAAGCTATTGACTGGTACGTCGTTTGACAATGTCGAAGCGCACGGAGTCACTGTCCGGATATTTCCGGTTACGGAAATCCAATCTTACGTAAAACACCGTGCGATAGCCACAACAATGTCTGCCCGATTCCGTAACAGCGAATTCGCAGTGACGGGTAGAAAGGCAAAATGATAAATGCGCCATGCCGATCCGGTATGGTCGATGTTACACATTTGTATATTAGCTGTTACAGTGTACACGTTGGAATCTGGCCCGCCGGTTCATCCGTCGTTATCGAGAGAAGATCTCGCCCGCGCTTGGTCTCCGGCTGGGACCCGTTTATTTTTACGGCAATGCCAGGGTGAACGTGCTCTCGGCAGAAGCATTACCAACCGCACAGCAGTAACTTCCTCTCGAATGTTTAGGTTCATCGGGTTTGAATGATACTCCCTCGCTATGGTACGAATGCTGGTCTCCTGTCAGCCAGACGCATATCTGTAATCCGAAATCGGTGGCTCATGATCTTCTCGACGGACCGAAAAATCCCTCGCTGCGGATTCGACGGAGAATCGTTATTTCGCAATGAAATTGTTGAGTTTCTTTCCAACTGATTGCGTTGTTTGCGCGAGATGTTCACCGAGCAAAGAGCTGTTCGTCTATTCCACGCTGTCCTGGTGTCATGAATCTTCGAGCTCGGGATCTGCGAAGGCCCACAACTATGTAGCCGACGAAAATCGTCGACAAAGAGATTGAGTGAAGTGCGCAGGACGGGGGCGACTATATTTATGCCGGCGAAAAGCTGCGAACGCGAGGAGAGCAGGTTCGTGGCACACGAGGAGGACGTGCGCAACGGGGTTGTCGGTCCATTAGCGCTTTTTGCGCGGGCAAAGTGCGCCGCAACGCAACAGCTGTTGCACCGTAAACCTTCGACCGCTCGTCCCTAGCTTCCGTCAGCGTTGGTCGGGTTATGGATAGAAATAAGAAATAGTGGACTTATCCGCGAGTTGCCGAAACTTCGGACCGCTGAATAAGTGGCTTAGCCAGTTCCTAGTCGGCGGAAAACCGTTTCCACGGATTACGACCGGGTCCGTGGTCAATTTCGACCATGCGGCCAATTACGAAAACACTCGACGTCACAAAACTTGCTGTTCGGTTCTGTACAACCAGGGTATTGTCCTTTGATTGAATTGTCAATTTTCGGGTTATCCATCACTAAGACGATAGATGCCTGTCGGAACCTCGCGACTCGGGGCGTCTTCCTTCGAGATGTCGAGACGTCCGCAACGCTCGATTAGTTGGGATGCGAGCGTGATGTACGACGTTCGCGCTCGCGAAGAACTTGCATAGCGCTATGAAGACATTTTGCTTTTGCCAATGTATTGGTGCGTTATTAGTCGTGGTGTTGCGCAAAGCGGAAGTGAAATGATCTCGCGTCGATACTCCCTGATATATCAGTCACCCAGTTCGTTTCCAATCTTGGCTTCCTCGACATGGCCTTTCCGGAAACGGAAACACGAATAGCATGACTCTCTGACGCGAGGGTCGAAGGAAGTTCTATCCCTCACTCCTCTCTCTCTCTCTCTCTTTTCTCTATTTCTCCATCCCGAGTCTCTCGCATCCGAGCCGTAAATAAGGCTAATCGAGGCAGGCCGCAAATAGAAAGCCCTGCGTCCTACCCCGCGCACGCTTATCTACGCTTAACTCACGAGACTCCTTGGTGCTCTCGCCCGAGCAAACTCAACTTCCAAGACTCCAAGACGGGAGCAATCCCGAGGATGCCTCAATGCAGGCCTTTGCACTGGTCTCGAGTTGGGCTCGACACGAACACCGGAAGGCACGGGATCAAAACCGATGTTCTGCCTAATCGTTACGATTAAACCTCCGTTCTTCACCTCTTTTCAAGATATTTTCAAAAGCACACCATGAATTTACGAATAACCGGTTGAAATGACTCTAATTGAAACGAGATTTTGAAACCAATTATGTGATATGTTTATTTTATTTTTTTAATGAAACATTTTTGGCAGTTCTTATGAAGGTTACGGATGAGAATCGGATATCGACAAGATCGGAAGGTCGGCCCAGTCATAGAAATGCTGTCACTCTGTTAAAGTACATAACGGAAATAACGTTCAAAGACGTGAACTACTAATGGACTAGCTAAGGGGCGAAGACAAAGATAAATCGGTGACGAAGTAGGGCAATGGAAGTCAGCCTCAACGGGTTGAAATAGAGTAAGAAAAAAAAAAGCGAGCAGTAAGCAGTACTTGTAAGAACAAGCGCAAGGAGAAGCGAGAATCTGGGACGAGAGCAAGAGGGGCGAGAAAAATCGACGCTCGGAGAAAAGGAAATGACGGACAAGAGGATACACTTATGTCTCTTCTTCTCTTCGGCTAGCGCGTGATCTAAAGAAGCCGCCAGAGATGAAAAGCTCATGAAAAAGCCGACGTGAGGAGATACGAAAACGAAATAACTGAAAAAATTGACAGATTGACGGATGAAAATGACGGATTCGTTCACGCTTTTTTTAACTTCGGTATTTCCCAATGATTTTCGAATTTTTAACAGATTATTCATCTTAAGACTCAGCGAAATATAAAGCTTAGCCGATGAGAAAAAAGAAAAACAACATTCTACCTATCCGCACATCGTTGAACTTGTCTCAATCTCAAAGGTTTCGAACTCGACGATCGCGGGAATCATTCGCATCCAAACCTCAAATCGGATTGCGATTGTCTTGCCGGCTCTGCCATCATGTAAAACCATAAAAAGTAGAATCATAATTTTACTAAACCCACTTAAAAATTCCTCGAAAATGATTTATTTTTTTCTCCATTCTTGTGTAATCGGAAATAATTCGACGTTCGTCTAAAAAAAAAAGGCAAAATGTCGATAATGCAAACGGATGAAAAAATCACGGCGAAGCAGGACGACAGAAAAAAATTGACAGGCTGACAGCCGAAAATGACAGACATCTGTACTTTTTTTTTTTTTTTCTCGATGATCTATGATTTTTGAAGAGGTGCGGTCTCGAGCCAAGGAAATGCGGCTGCGTTACCACTCAAGCCGGGCTGTCTGGTGAAGAAGAGCGCGTGGAGGGTCGCAGAGCTTGCGTGCACATCCAGGCGAACGACGTAACGTCGCGCAGACGATGGGATAAGAAGCTCCGGTGAACGCCACGCGGAGGATCCGGCGAGACGACGGCTCGTACGTCTCGACGACGGTGTGAGAGCCGCATTATACAGAGACACGTCCGTTCGGACGTTGGTGAGCATCCGTTGCCGCAGTCGGATTTTGTGGGTGTAAGGTGTCGCCGGGTTGGAAGAAAGCCAGATCGCTCTCTGACTTAGCACGGGGGGTTACAGGGAAAGACGACTACACCCACGCGATGCACATACCATTACGATAAATAATCGAATCGTCGAGCCAACCGAGAGACTTCTCTAGTATTTTCTTCTCGTGACAGAAGCAGCCCTTAATCACCCCGAACAGAGACCCTTCAACCCCTTTCCACACAAACGTTCGCCACTTTTAAGCTCTTAGGAAGATCGTCGTGAAATCTTGGACTGAAAGCTTTATAAATGCCCGATAATTCATTTGTTGATTACCGGGATGAAAAATACAACAAGGAAAATGTCGCTTTATGGTATTGCATAAGTAAATAATTTTTAATATGAAGAACAACCTTGATTTATGCAAAATTATATAGTTGAGCCAACCGAGAGACTTCTCTAGGATTTTTTCTCGTGACAGAAGCAGCCCTTAATCACCCCGAACAGAGACCCTTCAACCCCTTTCCACAGACACGTTCGCCACTTATAAGCTCTTAGGAAGATCGTCGTGAAATCTTGAACTGAAAGCTTTATAAATGGTCGATAATTCATTTGTTGATTACCGGGATGAAAAATACAACAAGGAAAATGTCGCTTTATGGTATTGCATAAGTAAATAATTTATTATATGAAGAACAACCTTGATTTATGCAAAATTATATAGTCGACCCAACCGAGAGACTTCTCTAGGATTTTTTCTCGTGACAGAAGCAGCCCTTAATCACCCCGAACAGAGACCCTTCAACCCCTTTCCACACAAACGTTCGCCACTTATAAGCTCTTAGGAAGATCGTCGTGAAATCTTGGACTGAAAGCTTTATAAATGTCCGATAATTCATTTGTTGATTACCGGGATGAAAAATACAACAAGGAAAATGTCGGGCTGAGAGGACGGAGGAATATTGGAATAGTTTGACTGAAGATCCAATCCACATTGCTTTATGGTATTGCATGAGTAAATAATTTATTATATGAAGAACAACCTTGATTTATGCAAAATTATATAGTCGAGCCAACCGAGAGACTTCTCTAGTATTTTTTTCTCGTGACAGAAGCAGCCCTTAATCACCCCGAACAGAGACCCTTCAACCCCTTTCCACACAAACGTTCGCCACTTATAAGCTCTTAGGAAGATCGTCGTGAAATCTTGAACTGAAAGCTTTATAAATGTCCTATAATTCATTTGTTGATTATCCCGATAAAAAATACAACAAGGAAAATGTCGAGCTGAGAGCCCGAATAATTAGAGTCCGAAGGAATAATTGTTGATGTGAAGAATAATTCTGCTTTATGCAACATTATATGCCCACAATAATGCCCATGAACCAATGATGGTCAGTTGCGTGGTTTAACCGTGGATTTATCTGCATTCGAATCACACCCGGCGAATTACTGGTACATGGCCGATAATTGGACGTTTTACCTTACTTTATTATTATGTAGATGAACGAAACCGATAATAGCCATAATATGGCCCTGATATCAACACATAAATGTATTCACGATTACACAGCTCATTTCCGAGTAAGTATTCCAATTTTCTTCGGCAAACGCGCCGTGACGTTTCGCTTATTTGCGTTTAAAGTTGCATAATCACAAAAAAAAAAACGTGTTAACAAAAAGAAGACGAAGGTACAAATGAAGCGCCATTTAAAAGCGTAAAACCGGTTACTTGTTCATGCTCACACGCCACTGAGTTAAATTTATTTTCGGCTGTCGGACGACGAAAGCGGATCTTTCGGGACTATCGCTTTTGATCTCCACAACTAACCGGACCGAGAATTTATCGTCAACGCGAAATCCACTAAACGCGGAAAATATGTGAAGGCTTCGGAGCCCGACGAAAAGTCGAGAAAAAAAAATATATGTAAGGCTGTGAAAAATCATTCACTCGACGACACTTTATGGCTGTGTTGATCACGATATTGTCGCGCCATTTTTCATCTTCAAGTCTCGCGGGTTATTTCCTCAGTTTGTTACAAATGTTGTTACATCTTGCGGCCAGAATTCGACTGAGCCAAATCTTTGTATCCTCTCGAATCCCTCAACCCACATTTTCCCTACTTTTCCTTTCCTGACTCTGGAAGGTTAAAACGATGGCATAAGAGCCGATAAACAAAAAGCAAGTAGTCAAAAGGCAGTAGAATTCCATTCCGGTGCTCGCGCGCCCGTAAAGCTCATAATATTTATACAGCGGGAATTCTTTCGAAAGCTCGATTCATACCCGGTGAGCGCACGCTCGAGATTCTGGAAGTCTCAGTTCCAGAGTTTATTTATCGTCCAGCGGAAAAAATCTTGAAAAAATCAAGATCAAGAGCGAGAAAATTGGACGGGAAAAAATCATTCGTAATTTTCGTAATGCGGACTCTGCCGAATGACGGTTATTTATAAATCAACGGCTGGTATATTAAAGTGATTTACGATGATCCTCATTCATGTGCGTCGTTTCTTGTATCATTCGACGCCGATGCGACCCTCAAACTCGAGGAGCATTATAATGCGGGGGAGGCGAGTAACGGAGACAGGGAAATGGAAGAAACAAAGAGAGAAAATGAAAGAACGTTTCTGGTAATCCCCCGGCGAGGTCGAGATCTGTCACGCCTCGTATAGTTCCGAGCTTCGACCTACGAGACGATCGAAAGCCTACCGTTGAATTCTCGGTGCTCTCTCTCTCTCTCTCTCTCTCTCTCTCTCGCCGCTATTGCCGCTGTGCTTCACGCTAAAATCGAAGCCGCGTCCTTTCCTTCGCTCTTTCTCCCATCAGCCGCACACTTCTCTCGCTACTTTGGCTTGCCTCTAAATTTAGATTTTGTTTTTCATCGACAGCTGTTGGGCTTTATGTTTACGAGCCATTCGACGCACCTACGAATGAGCTTTATTCGCGCAGCCCCGCGACCGATCTATCGCCTCGTGTTGTAGTATGGGAAAGCACGTATAGCTTTATAACGGTCAACAATAACGATCGTGTCGCTGGGACGACGAGAAACCACGAGACAGACATCAGCACACTCAAGCTATACTTAGGGGTTTGTATTTTGTTTTTTTTTTCTTCATTGTAGTTTTTTCGAATTGTACGGACTGTAATGATCATTTTGACGAAGTTATTATTAAAAAGTTCAAAAGGTAATTTGTACTGAATATCAAGAATTTTGGTCGATAGGCCGCACATCGAGCTTTAATGGCTTGGCAAATCGTATCGACGACTTTCCGGTGACTACCGGAAACAAATTCGACTTTATTTCATTGTAACGAAACTGTCAATTGTCCTACACCGGGCGAATAAAATTGAGAAAAAGAGAAATGGGTGGATTCCTTTTTTCTTTTCTTTTTTAATAATTTTTGAAAGAAAATTTTATTGGAATAAAAAAAAATGTTTCTCTGAATTTCAACAAGTGAGGATCTTCCAATCGATTCTTTTCTTTCGCAATGCGCTATGCTTTTAGCCTGTGGACCTTTTTCATGTTTTTGTAAAATATTCTCAGATCGACACAATTCCACAATGGAATGTGGTGTTTGTTTTTAAAGGAAAGCTCGCGGGGCTCGGGATTGATCGACGCGATCAAGCGCAAAGCGATTGTGGATGTTAACACATTTTTGGGGAATCGAACGACAGTGATGGTAGGAGATGAAAGGTGCGCTAAGTCGGGGACCCGATTTTTTATTTATTTATTTTTTCCATTGATTTCTTGGGGAATCGAACGGCAGTGATGCTAGGAGATGAAAGGTGCGCTAAGTCGGGGACCCGATTTTTTATTTATTTATTTTTTTCATTGATTTCAACAAAATTTTATTGGAATAAAAAAAATTGTTTCTCTGAATTCCAACAATTCAGGATCTTCAAATCGATTCTTTTCTTTCGCAATGCGCTATGCTTTTAGCCTTTGGAGCTTTTTCATGTTTTTGTAAAATATTCCTCGATCGACACAATTCCACAATGGAATGTGATGTTTGTGTTTAAAGGAAAGCTCGCGGGGCTCGGGATTGATCGACGCGATCAAGCGCAAAGCGATTGTGGATGTTAACACATTTTTGGGGAATCGAACGACAGTGATACTAGGAGATGAAAGATGCGCTAAGTCGGAGACCCAATTTTTTATTTATTTATTTTTTTCATTGATTTCTTGGGGAATTGAACGGCAGTGATGTTAGGAGATGAAAGGTGCGCTAAGTCGGGGACCCGATTTTTTACTTATTTATTTTTTTCATTGATTTCTTGGGGAATCGAACGGCAGTGATGCTAGGAGATGAAAGGTGCGCTAAGTCGGGGACCCGATTTTTTACTTATTTATTTTTTTCATTGATTTCTTGGGGAATCGAACGGCAGTGATGCTAGGAGATGAAAGGTGCGCTAAGTCGGGGACCCGATTTTTTATTTATTTATTTTTTTCATTGATTTCAACAAAATTTTATTGGAATAAAAAAAATTGTTTCTCTGAATTCCAACAACTCAGGATCTTCAAATCGATTCTTTTCTTTCGCAATGCGCTATGCTTTTAGCCTTTGGAGCTTTTTCATGTTTTTGTAAAATATTCCTCGATCGACACAATTCCACAATGGAATGTGATGTTTGTGTTTAAAGGAAAGCTCGCGGGGCTCGGGATTGATCGACGCGATCAAGCGCAAAGCGATTGTGGATGTTAACACAACATTTTTTGGGGAATCGAACGACAGTGATACTAGGAGATGAAAGATGCGCTAAGTCGGAGACCCAATTTTTTATTTATTTATTTTTTTCATTGATTTCTTGGGGAATTGAACGGCAGTGATGTTAGGAGATGAAAGGTGCGCTAAGTCGGGGACCCGATTTTTTACTTATTTATTTTTTTCATTGATTTCTTGGGGAATCGAACGGCAGTGATGCTAGGAGATGAAAGGTGCGCTAAGTCGGGGACCCGATTTTTTATTTATTTATTTTTTTCATTGATTTCAACAAAATTTTATTGGAATAAAAAAAATTGTTTCTCTGAATTCCAACAACTCAGGATCTTCAAATCGATTCTTTTCTTTCGCAATGCGCTATGCTTTTAGCCTTTGGAGCTTTTTCATGTTTTTGTAAAATATTCCTCGATCGACACAATTCCACAATGGAATGTGATGTTTGTGTTTAAAGGAAAGCTCGCGGGGCTCGGGATTGATCGACGCGATCAAGCGCAAAGCGATTGTGGATGTTAACACAACATTTTTTGGGGAATCGAACGGCAGTGATGCTAGGAGATAAAAGGTGCGCAAAGTCGTGGACCCGAGCGCGAGAGCGTCCGACGATTTTAGAAGGAAAATTTATGGATTTAGAGCGATGAACGGTTTCCTCCTCGCTACTCAACGTCTAATTGTCCACTCCCACGCCTCACGAATTTATGTGTTGACCGCGGCCTTGACGGGGTGCCTATCTCTGTCACCTATTCCTCTCCGCTCGTTCTAGAATCATTTTATAGCTAGCGTAGCGATTACGTAAAATAACCGGGACCGTATCGCCTGATTTTTTAAATCGCCATGCAAATAATATACGCACAATATTATTATCAGTTTAAGCCTCGCTCTACGAGCTGTCAGAAATTACATAGCGAGTTTACTATTATTACTTTTTTTATATAATAATTTTCAGATTTTAGATGGTTTTTGGTAAACCAGATAACATCGAATTTTTTAAAAATAAAACTTCAAGAAGCATTTAAAATTTTTGTAGTTATCGATTAGTCGCATTGTGTGAAACTTTAGTGTTTTCCCTATTTCTTTCTGTTTTTTTTTTTTTCTGCGTTCTAGAATTATTTTATAGCTAGCTTAGAGATTACGGAAAATAACAGTGAGTGTATCGTGACTTCAAAAATCGAGCGATTCAATTCACAGGATTCATTTTTTTAAATCCATTTTTTATATATCATAACATTTAGAGATTTCGAATAGTCGAGGGGCAAAAATTCGCAGTTGGGACCATAAACGTGCCGCATTATTCTCACGTAATTCATTAACATTTTTTTTTGATTATAAAAAAATATTTCAAAAAGATAAGATATGAACCTGTTAAATTGTTATTCATTGGCAATGATCCTTGTGATATTTCGAGGCTGAGAAACTCACAAGGCCACAATAATGAAAGGGTTGGCACTGTATACTTTTGCACGTGCATCGATACAATTGATCCGAAGCGATCGATAGTCACCAATAAGCTTCTCCTTCCTCGCCTCTTTTGCCCCCTCCAATCGTCACTATTCGCAGATAACGAGTCAGGTGAATAACCCGTCGATAAAAATACAGCGGTGCAAGCCGTCGGTGGAAGTGAAGCATCGTCGGCGTGCTAGCCACTCGATCGGAATGCGTGAGACGCGCCTCCGACGTCACTCACTATTTCGTTCTGTGCTCTCCCGTGTCTCTTAATCGGACTGCCCCCCCCCCGCGGGTTCATCGGTGTCCCAAGGAGTCCAAGAGAATTAAATTAACGAATGACCCAGAGATAAAACGGCCCCATCCCCCGGCTCCTAATTAAGACTGACTTTTCAACGAAAGTAACGGCCCACTTTCGGTCCGCGTGTGTGCCCTGCACAATTTTCATCGTAGCTGTGCAAGTCCGAATGCCGGACGTTCCAAATTGCGGCTTCGGCAACCAACAATGCGTACCTACACACACTTTTAGAGTCTGTGCTGGGAAAACGATTTTCCTAGGTCAGCAAATCTCCGGAAAAAATAGTAACGACATTGAGATGTTTAAGTTAAAAAAATTGTTAGTTCAGCTAATTTTCTCGCCGGGCTAATAAATTTTTTTTTCATGAGCCAGCAAAAAACCCTATCACTATTTCCGGAAAAATTTGGTGGCCCAGCCGAAACTCCACGGGGAAAAAAAAAAAAAAAAAAAAAAAAAAAAAAAAAAAAAAAAAAAAAAAAAAACCCAATAATCTTAGTCTTACGAGTGAACAGTTTCCGGTAGCGAAGGAAATATTCAGCTCAGTAATTAGTTGTTTGATCCTATCGCATAATTAGTTGACTAAAATGTTTTCAGTTACCGTGACAATTATACTGTTTCATGTACGAAATAATTTGTTCCGTCACCCAAAATCGTCACTTCAGTCGCTATTGATTCATCGCTGATTTACGCCACGCCCGAACTCGTCAAGTTTAATGATTCGATGATTTGAGCATTCAACTTGTTTCGAAACAACCGCTTTTCCGAGTCCAAGAAGAACCGTAACGACCTGTTAATATGCTTGTCCTCTGAAGCATGTAATTTGGCAGAATATTCACGAATACTCGATATCGACACGTATATTGGAGTTCTCAGCCCCAAAGTGCCAAAGACACCGAGACTATAAACACATTTCCAAATCAACAAACACTAGTGATTTATCAATTAAAAAAAAAATGATAACAATATATGTCACACCTAATTGAATGACCTAGGGTAAAATGCAAGAAACAGATGTGCCAAGATTTCTCAAAGTGTCCATTTATATCAAGCATATAATCGATCAATACACAAAAGTACAGCGAGCAGAGTTAGTAACGAGAAAAAAAAAAAAAAAATGGCACACAAAAAACCAAACGATTACGATATATTATTTGTTATGACAGTTCGATAGTGTTTTAAAGTGTCGTTATCGTTGCGGTGAGTACCAAAATGGTCCTCCATTAATTCCATCATCGGGTCAGTGAAATTGCGAGCACACACAAACACACAAACACAACACAAACACACTTAATGTCCGTCATGATCTCATTGATTATCGTAGAGTTCGTTTATCAGTGGCGTTAATTTGTAAGTAAATCGTTGCTTTTAACGGCAGACGTGGCCCTAAAATGGCGTACCGTCACAGTGTTTACAGCGCTTTGCCCTCGGCTCAGGCATTCTGCGGTGACCTCGTGACCTCACCGATATTCCATCGTCGGTCCACACCGAACTTGTTGCTAATTGTTTTCTCCGTTTTCGCTCGAGTTTAACGATCTCAGTTACACGATCTTACAAATCGTTTCACGGTTTTGTTCCTTTTTATTGTGCTCCTTCCGGTTGCGAAACACTTCACCTCTTACCGCACCTCACCAAGGTTCCTTTTTTTTTTTTTTTCAAGTAGCCGCGTGCGAGAGAACGTTAGGAACATTTATATTGTCGTTTGTTTGCTAATTCTCGTTTTATATATTATCATTGAATAATTTATTATCACTAGTACATCGTTAAGAGTCTCATGAGGTTGGAAGTCGTTGGATCGTCCCGATGACTCCAATAGCTTCGACTATTACGTCAGTTCTGTTGGATGCTTTCAGAAGAGGATATGGCGTGGCACGAACGAGTGGGTGAATGTTTGTTTATCTTCTCTTCCTCATTTAATAAATAAATCGACTAAGGTTTGATAAGCTGGTCCACGATTCACTGAGCATTTCGATCGTCGTAACTGTTATAGTAGTAGTAGTAGTGGATTTCTATGTGAGATTCCTCGTGATCGACCAAGGAATGCAACTTCACTCGCTGTGGGAATGATACGTCGTTAATATCGTGATAAACTTGCATAATATATTATTTATTTATTCTCTCTCTCTCTTTCTCTCTCTTTCTCTCCTTTTCGACTAATTAATATCGATCGTAATCGTCGAGGCTCGCGTATCGTTTTCGTAGTCGTCGTTCGCACTTATCTGTCCGCAGTCGCCATTGTTGGTCACACCACTCACGCAAACACTTCACTCCATCCTATCACATTTCTCCACAATTATATCTCACTTGTTCCGTAATTAAATCATTCTCCGTAATCGGACGAACATTCAGGGCTCGCAGGACATTCGCCGATAACCATCACTCGCCAATCGCCAACGCTCTACGAGGATTCCCTCGTGCAATGTGCTTCCCGACTAATCGCGTTGCGAATTTCCAGTCTTAGGGCGGATTTCCATCAAATCCCGACCTGAAGAGCGCTATCTTTTCTTCCCCTCTTGTATTTAATCCACAGATCCAAGAGGACTAAACTGTATTCCTAGTACAGCGTGCTCTGCACTGGTCCTCGACAAATCCCGTTGCAACTTTCCAGTCTTAGGGCGGATTTCCATGAAATCCTGCCCTGAAGGGCACTGTTTTTCTCCCGGTGTTTCCCTCTCTGTATTTAATCCAAAGATCCAGGAGAAGTTAACTGTACTCCTCGTACAATCTGCTTCGCATTGCTTGTCGACAAATGACGTTTCGAGTTTTCGGTGTTAGGGCGGATTTCCATGAAATCCCGGCCCTGAAGGGCACGTGTTTTCCTTTACGTTTTCTCTTTATCGGATTTAATCCCGAGGTCCGAGAGGAGTAAACTCAGTCTTTGCAGGCCCTCATTTATCCATCGTCCTCGCTGTGACACAATTGACAAGGTCTCGAGTGAACGAATGCCGAGGTGCGAGGCCACGACGACGAAGAATACAAGGGCGCGTTTAGATTTATCGGAAGGACGATGATGAGGGTGAGAAAAAAAAAGAAAATAAGCGATGAGGAGGCAGCAGCAGAGGCACGTACTGTGCGCGGGTCACCACCGATTACATGTCGCGCGATAGGAGGCGTCTTCGTCGCGGGAGCGCCTTGCAGCCATCTCACACACGCACTGACGGACGCTCGACGCCGGGACGCCGTCTTCGGCCTCGCTCTCGCTCGGGTCCACCCTCTCGGTGAGCGTCGGGACGCCTGGCGTCGAGCCAACTGCAACCGCCGCCGCTAACGTCGACGAGGGCCGAACGAGGAGAGCATAGCGCCGACGGCGGCGGCGGCTACTCGCGCACAGCGCATCGCCTCGACGAACCTCGTACGTTAGCCAACGTGCATCGCTGAGGCCGCAGAGTGCATCTCGTCGCTCTCGATGCACCACGCGTCGCCCGTGAATCCGTTGCACCGGCCAATTGATGTCGCCGATTCAAGAAAAGGGCCAAAGGAACAGGACGCACCGTGAATGTGACCTTTCCCCTCACCATATGACCCTGTCTTCGGTTATTCACCATTATCGCGTGATCATCCCAAAACTGCCGAATCAAATTGGACAAAAAAACAAGTAGTACTTTAAGAATTGCCTTTACCGCAATTTCACCGCAGCTATTGACCGGATCATCAACTCTGCGGACCACAGATTAAGTCAATGTCAGCTGTACGTTTTGATCTACGTCATCGAAAACGTGACGGACTCATCACAAGTGATTTTGCGTCATAAGACCGACGACAAACGTACAATATGACGCCGGCAAACAAGGCGGAAGAGAAGCTGAAGAGATCGACGCATAATTGTATTGGAACTGACGGAATTGACGCGGCGCTTCTGCGTGATCGAATGTATAGGCACATTTATTGCGTAGCTCGGGATTTCGTCACAGGTCCATTTCCGGAGAGGTGTTTGTCTCCGTCGTGCGCGAGATGACGTCGACGTGAATATGACGAAGGGAGCTGCATAGACCGGGAGTTACGGAGAGAGAGAGAGCGAGGGAGAGGATGCCGGTGGGCGTCCCACTAAACTTCGCGTCGCAGTCGTTTATCCGCGAAGACGGGTGTCTGCAGTGACGTCACTGCTAGCACAACCGCGCTACGGGGAATAAAGAGACGGGACAGGAGGAGATGGAGTGGCTGAAAAGGGAACACAGATGGCCTTTGTAGTGACCGAGCGATTGGTACACACATGCACTGTGGGCGACGAGAGGAGCACGAGTTTCGGGGAAATGTGGAACGTCGCATGTTCCGCTGGCCCCGAAAGTCACTCGCCGCCCGTTAATGCTGCATTATTCACTCGACTATTCCATAGCAGGACGTAGAATAAATGAAAAAGGACGATAAGTGGAATCTTGCGCATCGCTTCCTCATTGCGTTTCGCTTTTTGCAAAGCCACGTCTATGAGCAGGCAATTTCAAACTAAAAAAAAGGTAAAGGACGATTTGAGAATTATGAAATAAATGGGAAGAAGGTGACGAAAACGAAGAGAGACGAAGAGCCCCGCGAAAGTGTCACGTGACACGGAGAAAAGTCGCGCGCTCGACGAGGCCGAGACATCCGAGAGTTGATTAACCCGACAAACCCAATTAAGAATAAGTGACACGCGCGTAAATCACCGAGGATGAGTCGCGGTGTGCAATATTCGAGCGGGGGAGTGAAGGGGGACGAGGGAGCGGAAAAAAATGAAATGTGGAAAAGAGAAGAGAAAGTGACGAGTAGGCGATTAAATTCCAAATGCTCGCACGCTCGCGCGAGTCAACCGAAAAACACACTTGGGTCTCATCGTTGCTTCCTCCTTCCAATATAAATGTTGTTTTTGCTCGACCCAACCTCTCCCACCTTTTCTTCGTGTTTCGGGATTTTTTTTTTTTTTTTTTTCGTGTCATCGAGAGTGCAAGCGAGAGATAGTCGTTATAGAAAAGAGAGAAGAAAGAAAAAACGAGGAAGACTCTCGAGGGAATGAAGAGCACGGATGATCTCGGGGGAGAGGACATGGACAAAAATATATACGACGAAGATCCAATTGTAGGCTCCTAGTGGAAGCCAGCGAGCTCAGAGCCCGGGATGCAGGAAGCTATGAATCAAAGACGACGTGCGATGGAACACGCACGTTTTACTGCTGAATGTGACACGCCGAACGGGGAAAATGGAGTGGAAGATTTCCCTCGCCAAGGTTCCATAATCTCTCACGAGGGTTCTTACGGGGATGAAGACATCAGAGCCGAACAAAAAATTCAATCCGACCGAACGAATGACTTTTGCACACCCTGACTAACCGAGAACATCGGAGCAACCAACTTTTCACACGGCGGTGAAAAATGAAACGGCATGAATGATGAAAAACAAAATGGCGTTAGAATGAAATGGTATCACAGTTGGTGCACATTTTGCACAATGCAACAAGCATCAAATGGCGACAATCGAGGCTTTAACTGGAAATCAAGTTACGACTGGGAACTGAGTATGTTTCCATGTACAACTTTTCAGAGACCATGCGTGCACGACTTTTTTTTTACCTTTGCATTTTTGTGTACATTCCAAAGCCACATCATTGTCTGAAGTATCTGGGTAAGATGGACGAAATTTCAACAAATTTGTGGCATGCTGCCAGTGGATCAATCAAGCTACAAGTGTTAGGGAGGTCGGATTGAAACCTTGAGTACTGTAACGTGGCATTTCGTTGCCAAACCACACGGTTGCGATTTCCGCTCCGTAAACGTCGCTCGCGAGTCAATCTGGTATCAGTCAGTTAGCCGAAATTGGTTTTCGGTGCCCTCGAAGGCAAATAATCATGGATCCTCCAAGACAAAATATTCTCAGCTTCATTACGAAGGCACTGAACCAGCGGAAGCTGAGGCGACCTCCGTAATAGTTTAGATCATGTGGTTAAGTTTCCTGTCTTGATCTAACGTCACCCTGAATCGAAACGAAGTGGAAAAAATCTCCGCTGAATTAAAATGTTGACTACAATTTCAATTCTGATGAGGTTAAAATAACCAAACTGTTATCACGGATCGATAATTTAAAAAGCCGATCATCGCATTAATTTGCTTATAATAGGACTTCTCAGTACAATAACCGATTCCGTCGATCTGCCTATGCACATTTCCGGTAAACGAGAAATTCACGCCGAAAAATTACGACCGCCACGTAAGCCAACGGGTAAGTTGATTATTTTGGAATTCACCACTCATTCGCGATTACTTCATATCGAGGATGAGTAATATTACTCAAGATTTGGCAAGTGCCGGTGGAAACGGTGACTGAAGGGGAGGAGACAAGGGGGATTAATAAAAAAATAAATAAAAAAAATGTGGAAATTTCTCGGGCGTTAGGATATTCGGGAGAGCGCGCGCGCGCGCGCATGGCAATGACGTAAACGGCGAGTTTACGAGGTAAGCGCGCGCGATCAAATGCGGGGACAACGAGCCAGCGCGAGCAGCGGACCGAATCACGATAGTTGGCTATCCTCTACCGGGTGGGCCGGGCCAAACGTGTCCGAAATTAAAGCGAACGCCCCGCGGCGAACGAGCAATAAGACGATCTTCTCCGCAACCTCCCTCGCGATGAGGTAGAGTCTCGAGCCATCCGAGACAACGATAGAATGTTTGCGAGCACGAGCAATAATGTCGTGATTAATTTCTCACGAGTCGCGCGCACAGAGTGAACAAATCAGACTGCACATCATCGCGGTATGCGATGATGTGCAGCTGAGCCACCGCCAACATGGTGTATGGAGACAATTGTCCCTTAATAATAAATGTTGGAATTCACACGGAGAGAATAGTCTGCGAATAGCTGTGAGGGTTTCTGTTCTTAGTTACCATGATTCTTGTACACACAAAACAAGACTTGGTTGAAACAATCAAGGCGCTTAGTTGTATATGTGAAGACTAAGTTATCGCTTGGACCTACCGAGTTGACTTGGTTGGTGTAACTAAGAATTTGGCTGGTCGAATAATAACTTGGTTGGTCAAATGATAACTTGGTTGGTCAAACGATAACTTGTTTGGTCAAATGATAACTTGGTTGGTCAAATGATAACTTGGTTGGTCAAACGATAACTTGGTTGGTCAAACGATAACTTGGTTGGTCAAACGATAACTTGGTTGGTCAAACGATAACTTGGTTGGTCAAACGATAACTCGGTTGGTCAAATGATAACTTGGTTGGTCAAATGATAACTTGGTTGGTCAAATGATAACTTGGTTTGTCAAACGATAACTTGGTTGGTCAAACGATAACTTGGTTGGTCAAACGATAACTTGGTTGGTCAAACGATAACTTGGTTAGTCAAACGATAACTTGGATGGTCAAACGATAACTTGGTTGGTCAAACGATAACTTGGTTGGTCAAACGATAACTTGGTTGGTCAAATAATAACTTGACTGGTCAAACAATAACTTGGTTGGTTAAACAATAATTTGCTTGATCTAAACAATAACTTAGTTGGCACCTGTTACGCTTACAACGCGGGAGGAAGTCAAAGTAACGCTGCTAGTCCTCCTGCCCGCCGCCGTACTATTCGTCACTCTGAAGTGGACCCAATAGAAATTTGATTATTTCATATTTTTATCAGTTGACTGATTAATTAATAGGCTCACGCCGGTGTATAAAATGGAATGTAATTACCAACCGGAAAGATTAACCAAGAACTCACTTCCCAATTGAATTATCGTGAACTGGAATTCAGTATTCGCGACAACATCGAGGACAGATATATTTTCCATGAGGTCGAAGCCCTCGCAAAAATCCGTCCATAAATTAGAATGGTGCGGCAAGTAGGAATAAAACGAGAGTCGACTTCTGGGGCGTTCTTCCTGCTCGGATTGGCGGGTGAGACTTCTTATCCTGCGAGGGACCACCCGGTACAGCTGTTGCTACTGGTACGCGTGGCAGCGCGTGTATACGGCGTGCGCGTTACGCTCCAATTTTCCCGCCGCTGCCGCGAATCTCCTTCGGGAATGAATTCCGCCGCTGCGGTGTCGGGGCGGATTTACGATCGGTACTACGCCCGGGCCAATTTAGAGAGAGGCACCGCGGGAAGAGGCGGCGATCGTGCTCGCGAGGGAGAATCGCGTCACCGTGAAAACTAATTGTGACAAAACGATCGCGAAGACCCTAGATTTTCGGGAACCCTAAGTGCTGGCGGATAGTGATGATGCGCCAAGCGAGAAGAGACGAAAAAACAGCGGAACCAAGACGAGCTCTTGAATTTTACGAGCGAGATGTTTTCTCATCTTGATCTTTTTTTTTTTTTTTTTTTCTTTCAGCAAGCTGTCGATATGCTGTTGACTTATCTCGAATCGCGACATCATTTAATGTTCAATTGCTGTTTGTTAATCGTGGAAAAAGGACTGATTGAAAAGAAGGTATGAAGAGCACTCGTCAAATGAATAGAACGAAACACGGAGCTCAATATCAACGCAGACAAGGTTTTGGGATCTCATCCACCAGCCACGAATGATCAAGGCGTTATCTCTTTCAGACTTATGATCGAACAGTGTCCACGGCCGAGTTTTTATTGCAAAAAAATTCGCGATAAAGTAATGAACGTGTCTTTATCTACGTTCGTATACGAATTAGCATTATTCCACAAGCACGGAGCTCAATATCAACGCAGACAAGGTTTTGGAATCTCGTCCACCAGCCACGGACGACCAAGACGTTGTCTCTTTCAGACTTATGATCAAACAGTGTCCACGGCCGAGTTTTTATTGCAAAAAAAATGGCGGTAAAGTAATGAACGTGTCTTCATCTACGGTCGTATACGATTTAGCATTATTCCACAAACACGGAGCTTAATATCAACGCAGACAAGGTTTTGGGATCTCATCCACCAGCCACGGATGATCAAGGCGTTGTCTCTTTCAGACTTATGATCGAACAGTGTCCACGGCCGAGTTTTTATTGCAAAAAAATTCGCGATAAAGTAATGAACGTGTCTTCATCTACGGTCGTATACGATTTAGCATTATTCCACAAGCACGGAGCTCAATATCAACGCAGACAAGGTTTTGGGATCTCATCCACCAGCCATGAATGATCAAGACGTTGTCTCTTTCAGACTTTTGATCGAACATTGTCCGCGACCGAGTTTTTAATTGCAAAAAAATGGCGGTAAAGTAATGAACGTGTCTTCATTAATTTATCTTTTAATTGCAAAAAGATTGGCAGTTAAGTAATGAACGTGTCTTCATCTACGGTCGTATACGATTTAACATTATTCCACAAATGAATAAAACAGTCGCCTCTACAGTAAATGGCGTGTATAAATAACGAACGTTAACAGCGCCGACATAATATCCGGAATAAAATGTGCCATCGGTGAGAGAGTTTCGCGGAGAGTTTTGGCAAACCGAGGCTGCGTATCGGCACAATGAGCGTTAAACTTGTTACGCAACGAAGCATACCGCCTGTACTCCCCCGCTTGCTCGCGAACTCGCAATATCAGGCGCGAGCTAGCGCAAGAGACGAAGACGAAGAGGAGAACGACGACAAACGACGTGCGCGAAGGTAACGACGGTGCGTATTTCTCGACGTGTATTCAATGTACCCGAGCTACGATGCGACGCTCCGTGTGTGCGAAATAATGCGTGTGGGAGTCGCGCTGCCGTGAGTCAGCCGTCGCCAAAAATACAACGCGGCGAACGAGCGCTCGCGCGCCTTCCCCACATTCACAACAAACCCCGAAGAACGTCACTCTCGATCTCTCCCACCCCTCTTCACCTCCTCCCCGCAATTTTCTCCACCAAATTTTCGGCACCATCGTACTATAGGCCTTTGCCCCTCCCACCGTCGCTCTCATGGTCCTCGTCATTCAAAACAAATGACTGTTTGGATTCCAGAAAAAGGAAAAAAAACACATCGAGGAATGAGGTGGACGATGACTAATTGAAATCATTTTAGATTCGATTCTTGTCCGTGGAAAAATTGGTAACTATGATGATTCAGGTTTTGATAAGATAGAAATGTTTAATTATCAATAATTGATAGAGATTTTTAACGCGATTGCATTTTTATACGAATTTTCTTGCTTGTTTCATGAACTCGCGATTTTTCTAGCGGATTTATAATGGTACCTTTGATAGATTTAGAAGGTAATGAGTAATTTTGTGGAGATTGCATTTATAAAAATTGGTAACTATGATGACTTATGTTTTGATAAGATATTAATGTTTAATTATCCATAATTGCTAGAGATTTTTAATGCGATTGCATTTTTATACGAATTTTTTAGCTTGTTTCGTGAACTCGTGATTTTTCTAACGGATTTATAATGGTACCTTTGATAGATTTAGAAGGTAATGAGTAATTTCGTGGAGGTTGCATTCATAAAAATTGGTAACTATGATGACTAATGTTTTGATAAGATATTAATGTTTAATTATCCATAATTGCTAGAGATTTTTAACGCGATTGCATTTTTATACGAATTTTCTTGCTTGTTTCATTAACTCGCATTTGTTCTATCGGATTTATAATGGTACCTTTGATAGATTTAGAAGGTAATGAGTAATTTCGTGGATGCTGCATCCGTCTTGTTTGTTTGAACAACGTCAAGAAATCGGATAACGCTTTTCTTTTATATATATTCCGTTCAAATTGTTCAAATATTTATAGACGTCGTCCAAATTGAATTTGCAAAAAAATACCTGTCGTGCACGCTTATTTATTTGGTGACTGAGGGTGATCGTGTTTACCACCGTAGCCAGACTTCAGCCATATTGTATTTTTAATTGCAGGTATGACGCACGGGTCGATTCAAGATTCGAATTAATAAAATGTCGCGCAAATGTTGGTCGCGTAAAAAGGGTCCCTCGACAAATGATCCGGTGATAATGGGGCAAGGTTGGACAATGATTCGCGGCGAAGGAGAGCGGAGAGAGAAAGAGAGAGAGTGGATAATCGCCTCGAGGACGTAATACTCGAGGAGCGGGAATAATCGTGTCGAGTATTATGGGGAGTATTATTCACCTATTACACAATTACTGCACCGCAATAGATCGGCCGGTCGTCTACCACTCATTACGCACTCTTCTGTATCCTCGGTTGCGAATCTTCTCGCTCGATGTATCATCGTCATCGAGAACGAATTGACTTCGTCCTGGTGCACCGTGAGCGCAACCGACAATCGGTTTATGACTCACGCTCGCTGAGAAATGCTCCACCGAGGCCTCAAAGTATACGGTGTACAACTGAAAGTAAGGTGACGCTATCGAGAGCCCAATTACTTCGCGTTATGCACCTCACGACCAACTATTAACCCCTCATCATCGCGACAATTCAATTAAATGCCTCTAATTCATCATTCACTCTGCATCAAATAGTCTGTATTCTTTTTTTTTTTTTTTCTTTAAATACCGTACGATCATCATCTATTTGTATACGGGGAGAGAAAAATAACGAACTCGAAGTTTCTGGGTCAGAGCGTGAAGTCATTGGATATATTTATATACATATATATATATTTTTCATATATATATATATGGCACCCGAAGCGCCTTGCACAATTTCCTCCCATTCCGTTTCGTTATGTACAATCATACATATCGCACACTGCGTAGTATTTTTTCGCTCGATTGCGCCGCTAATTTGGCACTAATTCACAAGACGTATCGGCTCAGCCGAGTTTCCTTTCGGGGCTAACGGGAGTCAGGCATTTTTGCAGCGATTTTTCATCGACTCCTGTAATTGTGTAAGCATTATTCAATCACACAGAACTGCACACTGTTAAAAACAAAAACTTTCTTAAAATTAATATTAACCGTGTTATTAAATTTCATGAAAATTTATATTGCATTTTTAGATGATGGCCATTGAGATTAAATTCGGCGTTCGATAATATTACGACACAATTGTTTCTGATTGTTTCACAGATGCGAGATATCCTTCGATCAATGCGTTTGAAAATTTATAGACGTCACTTTGGGAACTTAACTTGGATATTGAATTTCGTAATCAGTTATGTTGCATTTTGTGTAGTTAATTTGGTTAGAATAAAAACTAGCAGCATATGTACATTGAATTTCAAGCATGTTTGTTTTAGTGCATTGTACCCAGGCAGAAATCTGACGGGTGTCCCCGTTTGAGTCTGGATTCTGGTCAGGATCGGGTCGGGTTTCCCCGAATGGGTCGTCCGGCTTGGAATCGGAACAGATTCCAAGTAGATTTTTTATTTCGAAAGAGTTGTAATGTGGTCGCGATGTAAGCTAATAGTAAATCCCGGAAAATTGTAATCCAGTAGAGGTTAAAGTGGTCAATTTTACCTTTTTATTCGTACTTTCTTATTTTTCTCGCGCAAAAAGCGTAACACCCCCTGTAAGCTGCACACTGTAAAAAAAAAAAAACTTTCTTAAAATTAATATTAACCGTGTTATTAAATTTCATGAAAATTTATATTGCATTTTTAGATGATGGGCATTGAGATTAAATTCGGCGTTCGATAATATTACGACACAATTGTTTCTGGTTGTTTCACAGATGCGAGATATCCTTCGATCAATGCGTTTGAAAATTTATAGACGTCACTTTGGGAACTTAACTTGGATATTGAATTTCGTAATCAGTTATGTTGCATTTTGTGTAGTTAATTTGGTTAGAATAAAAACTAGCAGCATATGTACATTGAATTTCAAGCATGTTTGTTTTAGTGCATTGTACCCAGGCAGAAATCTGTCTGGATTCTGGTCGGGATCGGGTCGGGTTTCCCCGAATGGGTCGTCCGGCTTGGAATCGGAACGGATTCCAAGTAGATTTTTTATTTCGAAAGAGTTGTAATGTGTTCGCGATGTAAGCTAATAGTAAATCCCGGAAAATTGTAATCCAGTAGAGGTTTAAGTGGTCAATTTTACCTTTTTATTCGTACTTTCTTATTTTTCTCGCTCAAAAAGCGTAACACCCCCTGTAAGAAATCTCACATGGAGGAATGCAAGTGTTGCGTGAAAGTACAGACTCCAAAACACTAAGCCGCACGTACAAACAGTCTTTATAGCCGTGTAAAATGTAGACGAGGTGTGTCAGTCAGCGAACGAGGCGACTGGTCTAGAATTAGACTTTTGTCAACAAGAGGAACAGAGACAGAGGCCGAGAAACGTGGGGAGGGGGGCAGACTCCGCCGAAAAAAAAATAACACGCATTACTTTGTCGAAGAAACAAAGAGAGAGCGACGATTATAGAAAATTCAGATACCGACACTAATGCGGCCTCCGTTATTGAAAAATCACCGAATTTTCCACTCGAGATAGAATCTAAAAGAATCTTTATTTACGGCCTCGCAAGTCTATTTACGTAAATCCATGTTATTTAGTCGAAAATATATTTTATTTTTAAAAATCAGTAAATTGGACTTGACCCTCGCATTAACATTCGAACCTATCGTAGCAATGGTATGATAAAAAAAAAAAAACTTCAAGATGAAAATCTTAGACCTTGCGTATATCGGAAATTTGCTCCAAGTTGAACAATTTTTTCGAGTCTGACAAATGAAATTGGGCATATATATAGTCTGCATAAATTCTAGCCCCAATCTGCGAGCCATTATTATCTAAAACCAAAAGTGAAATTTCATTTTCTAATTTTTTCATATTTTTTAGTAACCACCACGAAACTCCTTGAGGTTCAGTTTAAAATTTCAAAAATATTCGATTTCGCATGGAATTCCCCATATATACCCTGTATCCCATTGTTTACTGGAGGCAGTATGGAAAAATTGTGAAAATCGTCGACTTTTCGATGATTTCAGTGGCGCCGAATACAAAAACTGCATCGTACGTTGTCGACGTATGACGTTAACGGGCTTAAAGTGTACTCAGCAGCGAACGACGTCCACGGCGAGGAGGACTCTGTTCTAGTCACCCGGTGCGAAAAGCCTCACGTGGCTGCCAAGCGTCTTTACGCACAACACAGCGCCGAGAGTGCCGCGGCGACACGTGGGTCACTATAGTGCAGTGCACAACTGCATTGTATAATTGGCACGAGTCAACTACTCCCACTCCCTCCTCCCTCCTCCCCGCGCTCCCATGTTTTTGTGTTCCTGCTCCTTCGCCTCGACATGTGTGCACCGTCTGTATCTCGGAAAAGCACTTGCATCGCTTTCCAGCGGTTCCGTTGTAATTGACAAGCGTTTCTGTGCACAACTGTGGATGGCGCCGTGTATTCGTTATTCGCTTTTCGTGTTATGTTCTCTCTCTCTCTCTTTTATTATACGACACGCACAATTTTCATTGAGGTTCCAAGGTTCATCAGGATCCAATATGAGAGAGGGTTTATTCCTTTGCGAAAAAAAAAAAATGTACTTGAAATTTAATACACAAGTACTAGAAAATGTTTTAAATTTATTTTTTATTTTTTAATTAACTTTATTTTAGGTCGCATCAACAACATGGTTATTAGCGACCGTTAGAAATTGTTGTTCATAAACTGGTATACTAAATGATATATCTACATTCGTTTTAATACTTTACTTCAATTTTTATAATTTGCTTTAATTTTACCGCAAAAGTGCATCAATTTCATATTACAATTGCGTAATAAACTTAATTTACCAATTTATGAATAAAAACTTTCAATATTTTCTAATAGTGCATCTATCAATAGTTCGGAAAAGTGATAGTTGTTCCGGCATTATTGAGGCCACGAGTCCGTCTTGAAGACTGCGAAGCTCAGAGGCATAGATAATTCTCGAGACAGCGCGAGAATTCGGCCGCAACGGCATAGACTCGTCGGCCAAGCTCATCGGCAACGTAAATGCGTATACCGCATATAAGCTAGGCGTATACCGTCTGATCAGCAACGGCCCTGACTACTTATCGCCGGCGGTAATGCCTCCGAGAACTGCGCAGACACGAATAAATGACACGCGGAGAATGCTACTGTTGCTGCCTAAGAGTGCTATTCAGACTGCGAGGAAAATGTATTGAACGTACGAAAATGTCTGAATGCCGCCTTGTTGCCAACACGAAATACTTACTTCTGCGGAGGTCTGACCCTGGCTGTCGTAACTACTGTTCCCCCGTCCAAACACCTCCAAACGTATTTATTCCAAGTACCATTTGTTGCTAAGTACTTTATCGTACGCTTTACTACTTTACTGTCGGATAAGACGCATGCAAATAATAATGGGTAACTATACTTGACTCTACAAGGTTTTTATTTTATATAACAGAGGTATTAACATTTTTAAAAAAATTTTAAATTGAACTTCTATGAAGATCGTTGAGGAACAGCTATTTTTGGATAATAGAAAGGCCTAATTTTCATTGATAAATTAGCAAACGTGTAGGAAATTTTTTTTTTTCGTGAAGACGATTGATTGATTTTTTAAAAGACATGACAATTTTGAACGTTAAAAATACAATACAATAAATTGTTGATAACCTGTTGATTGCATTATTAATAAAAAAATTATACCTGGCGATTAGCAATCGAGCCCCTAAATTCTGAATTACAATGACTGTCGCAAAAGTGAGCAAAAAAAAACCAACTTCACAAGTTAAGATAAAAAAAATGTATTTTAATATTTGTATTAAACTTTTGTTACTTTTTAACGATCAGATTAGTAGTCAGCTATCAGGAGCGCCATAGAAATCGTCGGTTGGCCTTTCAGGCTGCAACTTTTTTATGGTGCAGTTGTAACACGCGATAGCGATGGTTCCCGGTGTTAAATCGCAGTATAATTATTTTATTTTTGTGGTGGGAATAAAAGTGGTGTTGTAAATGTCCCGTAACATGATAATAAAAAAAAATTGTCAAAGCTTGCAGCACGTAGTAGTAGAAAAAAAAAAAAAGCTCATAGGTTGGTGAAAAACCTCAGGACAATGAAAAAATTGTAACGCACAGTTTTAATATTAATATTTTTTTACAAAAACCAAATTATTTCCAAACATTGTCTTTTTACTAAAATTACATTTTTTTAAATTTATTCAATGCCAGGCAAATGAGCGGCTCATTAGAGAAGATACGTTTGAGAGATGAAAAATTCATTATTAATCTCGCGTCCAAAGCTAAGCCCTGGCAACTGTTTTAATTGGATCTTTGGCATAAGATTTCTCGCCAGTTAAAGTGAGAGGCCCTATTCTCTTTTCACGCCTCGAGCTGCGCTCGGAACGTTGTCCCGGCATCGAGATCATACCTTGCGATATCACGTGAGTGAGCGAGCGCCTCTCCCCGTTACGAATGCTTTATACCCATCATTTCTGAACGAAGCGTTCGCGACCGAGGTTTAATTCGGCCGGTCGTGCACCTCCGCGTTCTTTACGAGCCGCGAGAGCTGATCCAGACGCCGCCACAGAGAATCTTACCTCTCACACGTGCTTTGAGTTCCGGCGTTTCCGAGGAGCTTGCTATCGCGACCCCCAATCAAAATTCGTTGAGAGCGTCCACTGTAACCCGCGAACGTTAAATTAATCGTCACTCAAAGTAATATTAATTCGCCGCTACGTTATATTGCGTTCGTAACACCAGAAAGTCGTCACGCAGCCTCTTGAGTTAACTTAACCACATATCCAAAGCTTCAGCTAAAATATAATCGGACAATCGACGTCAACGATAGGCTGATCTTTATTTATTTTTTTCATATTCCTGGGAGAAGTCATCTCACTTAGGTTTAATCTCAATACGAGAACGGCCATTTTCGGGGTACATTGCAATTCATAAAATGATCAATATTTATTAGGTGCGATTTGAGGGTTAGGACAACGTCGAAAACACACCGAGAAAAAAAAAAGATTCATTACATCTTTTCAATTATCTTAAATTCGAATTAAAAAAAAATTGAAAATCAATTTTTTTGTAATTACCGATCTGCCGGTATATAATTAATTATTTTATGTTTCTCGTTGATAATAATTCGAATAAAATGTCACATTTATATTAATATTTTTTATATCGTCGTTTTCTTTATTATAGTCGAGAACGTGAATGATAAAACAGTCGGTGAATGAGAATCATTACAAAGAACACACAACGAACGGAGAAAGTGAATTGCAGTTCCAGTAATCCGTAAATTGCTTATGAGAGAGCCAGGTTTCGTGTAACGATGAAAAAGCGAGACGTTGGAAGTCGAACTAAATCGCATTGCCGCGGGGGCGATATATCATGGTCCGGTGGCAATATAGGAATTAAATAGCGTTCCCAGGTTTACGGTCGCATCTAGCCGCCCACGCGCTATATTTCGCAACGGCATCTCGAGCGCGCGAGCTCGCCACCTCTGCCGGGTAACGATCTAACGATAAAGTGCAAGCGCACCCCGCAATCTCGTAAAGCTGCTGCACCGAGAGATGCATTTATAGGTCGCGGATTTATGTGTTTGCTTCTCTCGCATCGAGACATCCCAAATTTGCTTACCGAATTTTCGAATCATTGACTGGTGAACCGGTCCATTAAATTTCTTCAACTTCGTTTACAATCTCATTGTACGTTAATGCGAAGAATTCCATCACGATATTATTTCATCACGAATATATTGGACATTGCTTAAGTGTGCACCACTTGATGCAAAACGGCGCACTTAAATCATGGTAGCGTCATTTATTGAAGAAGATTATAAAAATTTTGAGGAGACTAAAAATATGTTTGAACATATGGATTCATCTACCAAACTCTATTTTTTGAGAATTAGTTGCAAATAATTATTTCCGAGATAACGAAACTCCCGAGCAAATGAAAATGGAGTCCCGAATGATGTCCAATCGCATACTCCATTTTGGACTATCGCCTGGATTGTTTCATACACCATCCCGGACTCTAATCTGAACGATACGCGAATCTCGACGATTCGATCGAAAAGTTTATCGTGGTGACTATTTTTGACTCTCCTTCGAAGGGTAGACACCTCGCGTGTAGCCGGACTCGGGACAATGTAGCACTCTTACCACTGATTGCGCGAAGATCCGCCAGATGGCGAGCGCGCCGAGCGTTTCTCGCAAGTGACTCGATGTCGCATAAGACTGCAAACCTATCCTGCGTTCGGCAACACACGAGAGGTCGACCCTTCGTTGACAATCCAAAGCAGACACGAGAATGACCATTGGATTAGATGTTCAGGGGTCTAAGGTAGTCCAGACGAGAATCCAAATTGTACACCAGGATGAAGTCTGCGATTGAACAGACAAGTTTCGCAGATCGTTCAGGATGAAGTCCAGGAAAATATTTGTCATTCCGGATGAGACCCGGAAAAGTCTTTCGATTCCCGGATGGAATCCAGATTGAGCCCTTCCAGGAGTTCCGGAGGGTATGATGGCCTTCAGGATAGACTTCGGGATCGGATTAAAAGTCGAAATCCATATGAAGGTCCCCTGGTACCCACGCCCGGATTGCCCGGATTCCATCCGGGACTCCATGCTGGACATCAAGCGAGACTCCGTCGCGGACTATTTTTTTTCCGCGCGGGCTTTTGTGGTCGCTGTAGCCCGTCAAGAAGGGCCGGTCAAGATAATAGTGGGGATAATCGGGTGTTCGGAGAGCTGACAGAAAACTGTGAAGGAATAATTGAGGAACAAGAGGATCATTGAGAGAAAAGAAAATAATTGAGAAGCCGTGAGGCGGGTGCGAGCGAGTCCGAGAGACGGATACCCTGTCCGAATCGGTTAACCCTTCCGCGGGTGACACAAACTTGACGCTGGTAAACGTGCTCGCGGCTTTATTGGATCAACTTGTGGTTCACTTGGCTGAGCCTCACGTAACGTTCAAGCCCTTCGCAATTCCGTGCTGGCACGAATGTAGTAGGTATATAAAACGTTACGGTGCCTCACTGGTTTATTGTATATCATAAGCCCGTTGTGCCATACGCGGGATTTTAATGCCAGTGTAGCGCCACGCCCGATTCTGTCTCTCGGTAATACATACATAATGCCAGAGTAGCAGGTAGTTAGACCGGTAGGCGTCCAGAACTCCGGGTATAATCGCTGTACGACCGAGTGGTTATCTTTATTCCCTCTCGTTCTTCGCCATTTCTTTCTCATCCCTCTTTACTCACTCGCATTCACATTGCTTTCTTTCCCTTTTTATATCCCGATGGCTTCGACCTATGACGCACGCGGAATTATACGCAGCATATGTGTGTGCAGACTATAACATTTGATACGTTGTACGGGACACTTTATGCGCAAAGCTCAACAGCACACATCACACGACGATCAGCTAATTTTATCTCTCGTTGTTTGTAATACTGCCAACAAGTTTTGCAACGTTACATTACATACTATATATGCAACGTGTATCAGAGAGGTATACAATACGTGGATACCGTGTATCCCCAGAGCGTATTCATTTGATTGAACGCCTGTAATAAGCAATTTGCATCGTAAATGTGATTTATGCAATATAAAGAAGCTGACAATTACATTGGCATATTATAGAAAAGTGCGTCCGTCACTTTTGGCTTCCTCGAAAAGGTTTGCTTTGTGATTCGTTACTTATTTCGCTGGGCATTTAATTGTTTAAAATTTTTTTTTATAAACTCCTGTTGGTGAGGATAATTATTATAATAATTACATTAATAATTATCTCGATAAACAAAACGTTTATCCAAAGGCAAATTGGATAATCGTTCAAACTTTAATAATTATTTTATATAATCGTCTTCAGAAACAAAAGTTTGTCCAAACCGAAACCGACTTATCATTTTTATTGCGACGGCCGTTAGATTGAGCGCGAAGAAACTTGGGAATCATCTGACCGCCTCGAAGTGTACCAACAGAATGAGCCTCGACAGAGTAAAATTGTTTTTCTCACTGGCACTGAAACCAAGTACCGAACGACAGGACAAAAGTTACACGTGGACACTTAGACGCTTGAATAATCATTAGCACTTTGTTAGACGACGACAAAGTCTCGAATCTTGGCAAAGTCAATTTTTTTCTCCTCATTACGTTGAATATAACAAATGGGATAACCACAATGTATATTCGCGTATCAGACCGGACTACATAACTGGCCTGTCCATGGCACTAATTTTACGGTGTAGAGTTGTCGTTTGATAAATGTCGATTGGTTAGAGCTTTACCATTGTGGGGTTGATCTCAGGGCCTTGTAATCCGATATATTTGTAACCTAAGGAAATTATAAGCAAAACTGTTTCATCAAGTAGATATAATAGTTGAATCGGAAAGGGTATAGAGCAATCCGAAGTAGATGTATGATATGTGGTAGCTTTTGAGGTTGGACTTTGTTCACGGTGTTAATTAAGATAAGGCTCGAAATGTTTCAATTCTATTTCATGTAACATTTGGTTTTTTATCATCACTATGTCCATTGCACAATGAAATATGTACCCGCGGTACGATGCTCGTGTAATACACGGAAGTTTTATGTCCAACATGGGCCGTGAGTATACCCAGTACCCATGAACCAGTAGTCACCGTACCTGGCGACTCGCATCGTATTACCTGCATGTGTACATCTACTACACGAGAATCTCTCGGACATTACAATTTCAAACGCGACTGCCCTCCACGAAGACGATTATTTATCGACATGTTTGCGCATTCAACATTAACGTGAGCTCAATTATAATTTCACGTCCGAGTTGTATCGAGGTGTACGTATCTGCGGTGCCGGTTAACGTGCAGGACAGAAGGAACGAAGGAGGACGTGCGCAACTTCCTCACGATCCTTGTACCCACGTGCATAATTATGTATCGAGAAC
Source organism: Clistopyga incitator (assembly GCA_947507545.1). Taxonomy (NCBI): domain Eukaryota; kingdom Metazoa; phylum Arthropoda; class Insecta; order Hymenoptera; family Ichneumonidae; genus Clistopyga; species Clistopyga incitator. Next base: position 2,979,174 of record OX382176.1, read on the forward strand.
CGCGCGAGAGTTTGCGAAGATTCTAAAGGGGATGAGAAGAGGATAGGGACAGATGTATCGGTACCCTCGAGGCTGGAATCTCCCTGGTCTCGATTTCTCATGAATGGAAGGATTACCGTCGGCCGGGTTGTATACATGAGTTCTTAATCCAGGCTTAAGTAGTTATCCCCGCGAGTTCTCTTGCGAGTTAGTGCGCGTAATGACGACGATTTCGTGCCGAGCTCCGCGCTACAAGATCGCATATATCCTACTCACTGTTGCTCACTATACTTTACTTTATATCACTATAGGACACACAGTCTGATCGGATTACACGTACCTCATTTATAATACATCGGTTCTTAAGTTCCGTACCGACTGCTTTCTCGGTACCGATTTGTGTTTAACCTAACTGGGAATTAAATATATACATATATATATATATATATATATAAATGAAATTGTCGCGCACTGAGCCACATTCAAGCAGTGGATATTGGCAAATATTGTTATACTAGTCATTATTCCACACAACAGTTTTGTAAATTGTATGTTAGTCGTCGTAATTTACAATTTTTTTTTAACACTGCACTGCAATGCACTGGCATTCGAATTAGAAATAGCCATTGCTGAGAAAGCTCAGCATCGAATCGTCTGATGGAGGGGAGAGAAAAATTATTTTAAAAAAAAGTGTTAGGAGAAAAAGAAAATCTTTGAAACGTCAACTCGCTTCATGGGACCCTAGGAGCGGTGCTAGCCACAGACCTCCGATCCCACGATCATTGTGACGTTCTTGCTGCTGTCACCGAGCTCTCTAGAATTTCTCGGGTGACGCCAATTTTCGAGACGCAGCGCCGGACAATTCATCCGCGATGGGTTGAGAGCTCGGCGTGCCTCCACGAGTTACAAAGCTAAGATACAGCCGTGTGAGTCGAGAGTCCGCGCGAAGGACGTAGTAGCTCGAGAAGGCAGCTAATAAGCCGGCCAAAATGACAAAGACAGACAGGTGCAACGCGGCATGCACTCACTGCATCGTATGTTACAGTTGCGGAGTGCACTGTGAAACGCGAAAGGGCTGAAAGATCACTGAGACCCGATGATCCTTTACGATTGAGAGTCATATAAATTCTCCATAGATCTTGCGCTGCCTTCAGCAATTGGATGTTACAAAAATTCAAATAAAAATCATTATTCATTTTGCCCAACACACTCGATACTTTTGTGTATAACGAATGGAATTGACTGCAATTAATAGTGGATCGAAGGGAACGACTCAACTGTAAATTCTCCATAAGCCAAATCCCCAATATCTGCCAAATGTCAATCGAAAACTGAAGCATCTGGCTCTCACTATTTACCAATGACTCAAGGGAAGACTAATGAAGAATTATAATCAGAATAGTCGGTTGAGTGAATCTAGAAAAAAAAGGATCCGGCGGTCGTTTGGAGGGTCGTCCGGTGGTGTTCTTCCATCAAAGCTTGAAATTCTTCCTTCACCGACAATCACCGAAATAGCCTATATTTAATCGCCCATGGAAATGTAGTGTCCCTTACTCTCTACCGTGTACTTAAGTACCTATTATCAACAACCGCAACAACCGAGACGCACAAATTAGTCAGTGCAAATATCATCAACGCAGGCAATTTATGAATTTTTAACCGGCAATCACGATCGTGAATCGATACACGTTGTGGATATACGGGAAGTGAAAGAGAAGAAAGTGCATATATCGCGTTGGAGATTACAAAAGTATGTGACTAGGAAGAAAGAAAAAAAAAAAAAAATGCTCGGGGTTAAAGACTGAACCGGCAGGCAGTAAGTTAAAATAAATCGCGGGTCTTCGGATGAAGCAATGAGGCTGAGTACGTCTTCACGAAGTAGCAGACTGTTGTTAGTACTGCTATAGCTATAATACCGTATGGAAGGTTCGTCTATGAGGAGCGGATTGGCATGGACACGTGACCGGAGACAGGGACTGCAGAATCACCAGCAGCAGCTCGACGGAGAAGAAGACCCTCGAGACTATCTCGTCAACGACTTCCTGGGAGTCGTGTAATAACGATGATAATAATCGGCGTCATCGGTACGGGATTGCTTTATTGCTCGTGGCGCTCGCGCGGCGTGCGCCGGGCGGACGCGCTCGCGCGGCTTTGCCATGCAAATTGGCGTGACTATGCGCCACGAGCCAAGAAATTCTAGTCGTCTAATATGCGCGAACGGGCTCTCACTCATGCACCGATGAAACGACTCGCCTCTCTAAAACAATTGGACGCTTGAGGAGGACTCGATACAAAGATAAGCCTATGACATGGGTTACCGTTAATATAGTCATCGGCGGATTATGATCTCCACCAGTTTTATGATTCAAACGGCAAACAAGCTTGCGCTCAGACTCTACAGGAGATTGTAACTCCACCAAAATTCAACACAACCAGAATGCAAGGCATTCAACTCTACCAGCTGCCTCTGCCCTGCTCCATTCTCCATTGCGATTTGATTTAACTCTGTATTGCCATCCCTCGTATTTAGGAATTTCGTGATATTACTATCAATAGCCCTTACTTTAAGGTCTATCGAAGCCTGTAAACACGCACAGGTTCGAAGAGAACTGTTGTACTTGTATTATTTGCGACGATGATTCAAGGAAGTCTTTGAAAAAGGCAGAATTGCAGGGCCATATCGGGGCGGCAAAACTTCAGCCTCTTGTCGCGGTACAAGGGCAACATTGTCATTGTTGTCGAGTGCAAGAAATGCACTGGTGTCACGTGTAACCTTCTCGACTCAAGCCAGCATTTCGGATTCCTTCTTGACACTTTAATGTATTTTTGATGTATGTTAACTTCAATCTTACATCACGTACATTGAATTCTCATGTTCCTTCGTATCAAGTTCTCATACAGCACGTGAATTTTCAAAAAATACTTTCAACATTCGGCGGTTAAGGTCGCGAAGCCGGCCCAATAGTATCTTGAAACTGGTGGACTAACCAAAGACGAAAGTCGATAGACAGCGCGAAGGTCCGTCACGCGAAGCTTCAATCGAGAAATAGAGAAGGACGTCAGGAGAACGGCAGGAGGGTGTGAAGTTGTGATTTATTCATGGGCGAAGCCGAGGCGGCCCACGCGGCCTCGTTCGCACCTGCGTGCATTCTTCCTGTCAACGATTATGATCTACGGATTGGCGAATGAGCGTCCGTACGTACGCGGGTCCGCGCGTGCTCGACTCATTCAATTTCGAGAGGCGCGACACGACGCGCGGAGAAGCGCGCGCGCACACACAACAGTTCGTTCGCCCGCGCACTCAGACCCGGCCACCGGAAGTTACTAAATATTCGTCCGAGGCCACGGCTCGTAAAGATTCCCTTCGTGCCTCCGGCATTTTTCATTCTTTATATCGCTACACGCTAATGAATCGCTCTCTACGCGTCTTCGTCTTCTTCTTCTTCTTTTTTTCACTCTTAAATTCCGAATAAATATACATCGAGTGGAAGAAAGCGGAGAGTGCAGTTTGTGGCTCCCGGAGTTACTTATACAATTTCGAGTCTCACTCGTCTGTAACTCTTCTTCACGTACTTCACGTAAGCATATATATATATATATATATATATATATATATATGAAATATACAGAAGAAGATCCTGGTGGTAGTCCAGGCAAACGGTAATCGTGATTTATGAAACGCGGCGTTTATAAATGCGGCATTTAGCGCTCTCGCGGTAGCACATGCAGCGGAGCGCACAGGAAGGCACGAGACAAGCAGCAGCAGCAGCAGCACCGGGCAAAAACGAATCGCACGAAACAGTGGCGCGTACGCGTGCGCACACGTGGATCTTGCCGTATCGCGTCTTTGGCTCTTCGTTTTGGATTGTAGTCGGGCGCCACCGGGCGAAATATACTTGCATGAAACGAATTTCACTTCAGATCATCCTCGTCCTACAGTCGCTAGTCCTCTGCGCGGGCGGATTCAACAAATCGTAGCTTTCTCGCTCTTGCCAAGCTCCTCACGAGACTCGGGGCTACAGATTCCTTTGTTCGTTTTATGTTCGTCATTTCGTTGTCATTGCGCAAACACTTGTTTATCCAAACTGCAACAATTAACGCATGGATCCGCAGCCGAATGATCGTGATCGGTAAAGAGATTCTTTACTGCATTTATGTACCGGTATATAACTGTATATCACGGAAAAACAAAGGCAGTGTGACTAAATATGCTGGACAAGAGCAGCCAAAAAAAGTATCGAGTCTCGGGCACCGAAAACCAAAACAAATCTCGTTACTCTGTATAATCATTCATTTGACGGCTCCATCAGATTTTCACCGACAAGCCCATCGCCTTTTTTTTTCAGCGAATGCTGGTGAAAATAAAAGAAATCGGTATGCGACAAAAGCGTAACGAAACGATTGACATATATCCTCGCGTCTTTTTCCTCGGCTCATCTCATTATCACTTGGCTCGTCGATCGAATACCATTTTTCTGAACGGAATAATACCGATCTCCGTGGAGGAGGGAACGAAAAAAAAAAAACCCGGGACTCGGGACTCGCTGAGCCGAGGCAAGGAATTAAGGAGAATGAGGAAGGCCCGATAGCGAGGAGCTGGAAAGGGATCGAGACGAAATGCTTCGCGTCGACCAGCATTCTCGTGGTTGACGCCGGGGATTTCGGAATCCGGTGCCAAAAAGGCGATGCGCTCGGGCCGTTGCCTACCACCGCTGCGGGGTTCTCTATCTCTTCCTCCCCGAGGCTTCCCGTGCGGCTTCAACCGAAAGCCAACGTCAGCTACCGGCAGTGCACTGATAAAAAGACCGAGCTGCATTGCCGACACGTGCTTCCATGCATTGGGACCACACACGTAGTTCCTCCAGTTCGAATCTCTTTACCCTGTCCGACAAGAGACAGGGGAGAATGAAAGAGCGAAAGGCTCCAGTGGAGACAAACGAAAATACGTGATGAAGCATTCCAGTGGTCCTCCGTCTCTTCGCCCTCGTCTTCCTCTCCGCGACTTTCCGATTGATTCTCATTCTCCGCTTCACCTTCCGTCCTCCACCCTCCGCCCGTTTTCGTATAATAAAATAATTTTTTTCCTGCTTTGCCTGCCTCCTTCTCTCGCGGTTGCACATCCGAGACTCCGATGCACCACGATAAAGTTCAGCGTGTCGCTCGCTGTCTCCACTTTGTTTTTGTTTTTTTATATTACATTTTTTTGTTTCGATATTCGATGCACGGAGAGACAATCGATCGGTGAGATCGATCGCCGATGGCATCCTCGTCTCTCGACACGATCGGAAAAATGAGATCGTCGACGATGATATATTAATTGAAATATTTTTATCGCCTCCGCCGCCTCGATCACTTGCCCCGGCGTATTGCCGATACTTAGACGCTCAACTCATCGAAGACTCCCAAGTATTTTTGCGCGTCGCATTCCCCGCGAGCTCTCGATGCTAATCGCAGTCGAAACGACGCTGTCGTCTTTGCCGTATGGAATTACGCTCAGGAACGCGCCGTGCCGATTATTAATTCTTCGTATGGCAGTCCTTGAACTTCCAATCGGTTTTCGTGATCGGTAAATTAAGCCCGGAGTTATATGTCTGCTTGCCGGGCAGTTAGTGCACAGGGTCAATGAAGCTTCGTTCTCCCACTGCATTAACGTTACCTTTGCGCCGCATTCATGAAGGATTCGGTGTTTTGTCCTACTCATTATCATATTATTATGAACTTGCACAAATAAACGAGGCTTCGCGATCGGAGGATTCAATGAAATAATGATTTTTGAAAAAAATCGTCACCGATCAAAAGTGATCGTCAAAATGTCGGTGAAAAAAAAAACATTATTTTTCCTTGCTATAAAAAAAAAAGTATGCACAAAAAAATCGGTAACTGTGGAAGGCCTTTTGATACACACAAGATGTATGCAAAAATTGAGGTAGATCAGTTTTGTCGCTTTTGAGATGTCGTGGTCATCGATTCTGAAAACTCAATGACTTTACCGATAAAATCGGCAAAAAATTGCGAGTCATAAAAATAATGAGTGTTCGGATGAAATTGTGGAAAAAAATAATTTCATACGTAAAGAGAGATGTCCTCTTTGAATTCGTAGAAATTATTTAACCGAGTGCACTAATTTCTCGTCAGCTGTTTGAAGAAGTAGAACGAACGATGCACAAAAAAATCGTTGGACTGTGGAAGGCCTTTGATACACACAAGATGTATGCAAAATTTCAGGTAGATCAGTTTTGTCGCTTTTGAGATGTCGTGGTCATCGATTCTGAAAACTCAATGACTTTACCGATAAAATCGGCAAAAAATTGCGAGCCATAAAAATAATGAGTGTTCGGATGAAATTATGGAAAAAAATAATTTCATACGTAAAGAGAGATGTCCTCTTTGAATTCGTAGAAATTATTTAACCGAGTGCACTAATTTCTCGTCAGCTGTTTGAAGAAGTAGAACGAACGATGCACAAAAAAATCGTTGGACTGTTGAAGGCCTTTTGATACACACAAGATGTATGCAAAATTTCAGGTAGATCAATTTTGTCGCTTTTGAGATGTCGTGGTCATCGATTCTGAAAATTCAATAACTTTACCGATAAAATCGGCAAAAAATTGCGAGCCATAAAAATAATGAGTGTTGGGATGAAATTGTGGAAAAAAATAATTTCATACGTAAAGAGAGATTTCCTCTTTGAATTCGTGGAAATTATTAAACGAGTGCACTAATTTCTGGTCAGCTGTTTGAAGAAGTGGAACGCGATCTAGAAAACGCATCGGCCGATGCGAAAATAAATCACTCGTAGCGAGCGCATCATCGTCCGATCACCGTCGAAATTCGCAGTATTCTGCACTTAAGGCAAATTCACTAACACGTGCACCGTCCTCCCCATCGTTGAATTACTACTGGCCGCCTGACCAAAATTACCTCGTTTCGCTATACACCACAGCGCGGATGCAGCTTCGGCTGACTCGTAAAAAATTCTATGGGGCCTATTCTCGGCGCGTGGATTGTTTAAAACATTCGTCCTTCTTTAATGGCCGTTAGTCCTTGAACGAACTCTGCGTATTGCGAAAAAAAAAAAAAAAAAAAAAAACGAGACATCACAAACGCCGAATATTAAACCCGTAACGCCCAGTTCAAAGCACCGTGACCGCGTAAGTCGTTCAAAAACATAGCGGACAGAAAAAAAAGAAGAAATTTCTATTAATACACGCAGTTTTGAAAATAATAAGCGAATATTGATTTTTAGAACGAAAAAAAAAAAAAATGATGTTATTGCATTAACATTAGCAAAGCGTAAAATAGCAGAGTCAAAAAATTGATCACATGAAATTATTACTATTTTTAATAATGATAAGTGCACAGTTCTTTTATAATTTATAATGGATTTCAGATTTTGAAAAATTTCAACTTTTGTAATAAAAGAAAGTTGCAAAGTACATTTTTTCAAATTGCTTTCACATTATTATTGATTTTTTTTTGTCACGGCGTCTACTGCTATGCTCATTAGCCGAGTCATTATTGAATTTATACAAAACGACAATGAGAAAACAAAGTTTCCACTGTGACGAAGGAAAATTTGGTGCGAACGCCGAAAGATGCGAGTTCCGGGTCCGAAATATCTGGTCTTGCAGCAATGCTAACTAAATAATAAAATGATATAAGATTTGATGTGCTATAGCTACCTTGAGGGATACAAGCGCGTAAGGAAGAGGACCCCCCGAAGTTTTATGGAGTCTGTGAATAGTATTTTCAAGTTGATGTTAATACCGCGTAACAAAAGTATTCGATAAATCTTGGGTGATATATTTTGGCACGAATTTCGCGCTGCACAAAAATATGTAACACACAGAGCGGACACCAGCATTCGTCCACGGTCTGCTACGGTCGGAAAATCTCGGTTTACGAACGGACAACGTAGACGACGTAACTAGCAAGATATTTTTGTGAGATATTATTTTAGCTGTTCCGCGTCTCCCGAGAGACGAGTTTCCGCAGTGATTTACGCCATGGCGTTTAGTTATTTGACCATACGATGACCATTAATTCAATGGATATCCCACTTATTGGCCGGCCGCCTCATAAACTATTGAACATCTACAACGACGATTGCATCAATTAAAAGGAAATTAAATACCGAAGATGTAAATCAAATGTACATTATTTATGGCTCAGTTAAAGTCGGCGGCGAGATTATGTAATTCTTGCGGCTTAATAAACAAAAGGACAAGCCATTTGTCTGTAAAAATTATATAACTGTGCAGTCCAGTTACACAAACATTGGAATCGTGGCTTGTTATTCATTTTTTTTCGCCCCATTTTAACGTCAATTCTGTTACGTACCCACACCAAAACATCAATGCCACGGTAAAAATACATTTTTTACCAAAAAATCATTATTTACGTTAATTAAGGATTAGTGCATATTTCTTTTTTTGAGCTCATGGAAAAAGCGAATTTTTTATACCTTCACGGCAAACACACATTTTTTACTATAAAATATTTATTTACGTTAATTAAGAATTAATTCATATTTCTTTTTTTGAGCTCATGGAAAAAACGAATTTTTTGGACCTTCACGCGTTTCTAAATATGTATATATACATAATTAGGTTGTTTCTCGAATTCGATAAAAATTAAACAAAAAATATATCATATAAAGGCAATCGAAAGTAAGATCCCGGATTAAGAGGAGGTACCATTGCCTCTTAACTTTGATCTCCAGAGCTATTTTTTGTCAGTATTTGCAGTAATGCTTCAAAGAAGAACAGGAAAACATTTTTTTTTCTTCAATTTCATGAATTACTAAATCACGCTGATTACACGATAAAATCCTATTCGAGTGTCTCTCAATATGATCACAGCAATGCAATGCATTGATAGATAAGTGTCCAAATAGCGAGGCAGGTGATAACAGCGCTCATCGTTGCACAGATAACGCTGAGAGTATTCGTTATCATCGATCAATACAGCGATAACAATTCCATTTTCACTTCCACCTCAAAAACATAACAATCAACAATAATAATGACAAATTCCTTGGACCACCCAAAACAACGTTAATTAAATTTTTCCAATTCGCATAAAAACAAAAAAGCACATACCAACTAAACCCAAATTCTCGGCCTACCAAAACAACGCGAAGAAAAATCCGCGACCCCTGGCGCCCTCTGCCGGCGCACGCGGCAACCGCAACGAAAAACATACTTTCTTATCGATGCACGAGACAAATGTGTACGTGAAGCAAAACTTAACCCTCCGCGAGTTCGTAAACATTCCGCATTAACACACAAAAACGTCACGGACCAAAGCAACGCTCGATCTATTATGAATGACGAAAAGGGACGTGATGCAAGCTAACCAAACGAAAAATGTCTCGTTTCAGCGACTACAGATATTGGCACTGTTGTCCGTAGCCCCATTGCGTTAGGTTATTGTCCACATTTTGACACTCGCCATTGGCTTGCCTTGTCAATGATTTTTAAAATGAAATTGCGAATTGTCTAAGGGAGAAAATGAAGTTAAGGCGAATTTTGGGAGAGGGTTGAGTTTGCGGCATCGATGTAAGGTGCGAAAAAGCTGCGCGAGGTCGGCGGGTGGTGCGATTGAGCCGCGCAGAATCGCACATTATCACATCGTAAAATGATGAATTTTGTGTATCGTCGCTAACTCACCTGCTGATGAGGCCCCGCGAGGGGCTGTAGCACCGTTGCCAGACTCGTTTTATCACGACACCCGACACTGGACACGAGAAACACACAGAGTTCAATCACTTATCACTAATTAAAGTCCTCTCAACCGCGGCCATATTGCCGGACGGCATGGCCTAACTCGCATGCGCGTTAACGCAAGTTTCGCTCACACGCCTGCACCTGTCATAGAACTGGGAGGCTCCGATTTACCGAAATATACAATTAACGATAATGGGCATGACATTTATGAGTTCGGACCCCCTTAAAAAAATGCGATTTTTCGTAAATTTCCGATTTCGTAATTTGCATTTATATGCCAAAATATATAAACCGAAATATACAATTAACGATAATAGGCATGATATTTATGAGTTCGGACCCCCTAAAAAAAAGCGATTTTTCGTAAAACTCCGATTTCGTAATTTGCAATGATATGCCAAATTTGGAATAACAAAAAAAAACCGTTGGTTTTTGTCATTCGTTATTTTAACTCATGGATTAATATCTTGGAAATGGTTTAGTGAGATGTAAAATTAACGACAACGAGTAACGTATTTTTATTTGATTAGGCAGGGATGAGGCTTATGAGATTTATGAGTTCGGATACCCGAAAAAAATACGATTTTTTGTAAAATTCAAATTTCAAACAACAAAAACCGTTGATTGTTATCAATCGTTATTTTAACCGATGGATTAATATCTTGGAAATGGTTTAGTGAGATATAAAATTAACGACAATGAATAACGTGTTTTAATTTGATTATGCAAAATGAGATTTTTTTGTAAAAATCAGAATTTGTAATTTCAACAGATACACCGAATTAATTAAATTTTTTAAAAATAATTGTTGGTTGTTTCCAATCGTTATTTTAACTGAATGATAACATGCCTTAATTCTCGAACGAAAAAATCGTTGCATCCCAACGGAACATTTATCAGGCCCTAGTCGAAATTCGAGTAACTCAAAATTCCCATCACCATACCGATTACCCTTACAATTGTTTTTTCTCTCTTACCAACGTAAGATCGTTGAAAATCACCCTTCGAAATTTCGGCCTCCGCACGACAGATGGCGTAGCACGCGCAATTTTTCAGTCGCCAACTGCAGCACAAAATAGATTTGCTTTCTGCTGCACGAAATCAGGTGTTCCCATAATTTTGTAGAAGAATGGCGGCCGCAGCGAGTAAAGGTAAAGCCAAAGGCTTTAATGTAATTCTGACCTTCTAACTGAGTTATGAGTTAATAAATGATAATTTTTAGTGTCGTGGATCGCGCAGCAATGGAAACGAGGCTGGGACAGGATACCAGTGATAATGGCCTGCCATTGTATCGCAGCTCCTTCTTTAATCTTCTTGGTGATACCGTGTGCCTTTTTTCCAAATAGTTGGCTCGCTCGTAAAACAATGAGAGATACAGCACCACCAAAATACCGCGCTTCTTATACGGGTGAATATGTATTTTTGGATTATCAAATAGCTTCGTTATCCGCAGAACCATTTGGAGAATTCAAGGTTATGTAAGAAAAAAGATCAGATCAGAAAAAAATCTACTTGAAATTTAACCACCCTCAGCCACTCGACCAATCACAGACAAGTGGTCACAGGGACATGGATATTGCTCTATTCGCTAGCCTAACTAAAAAACATTGTCGGCTTAAGGTGATGCGTTTTACTGACCGAGCAACCATAACTGCGAGGTTGATGGCGTAATCCTTCTGGAGAGTCATTCTTCGCCTCCGTTGATTTAAAAAATAAAATTCAAGAAGGTCGAATCATTATTCGCCTCCGTTGATTTAAAAAATAAAATTCAAGAAGATCGAATCATTCTTCGCCTCCGTTGATTTAAAAAATAAAATTCAAGAAGGTCGAATCATTATTCGCCTCCGTTGATTTGAAAAATAAAATTCAAGAAGCTCGAATCATTCTTCGTGTTCGTTGATTTAAAAAATAAAATTCAAGATGGTCGAATAATTCTTTGCCACGGTTGATTTAAAAAATAAAATTCAAGAAGGTAGAATCATTCTTCTCCTCCGTTGATTCAAAAAATAAAATTCAAGAAGGTCGAATCATTCTTCGCCTCCATTGATTTAAAAAATAAAATTCAAGAAGGTCGAATAATTCTTCGCCACGGTTGATTTCAAAAATAAAAATCGAGAATTACTGACGGCAGAGTCTCAAAAAGCGGTCAGTACTTCTCGTTTTTTTCCTGAAACACGAATTCTTTCCAAAGAACTAATGTTTTAGCTAATTAACTAATGTTTTAGCTGAGCTAACAATTTGGTTCGCTAGGCTAGTGAGTGACCTAATGCTATCACTATTCGAGCAAGAAATTTTTTTGGCGGCCCGAGAAAGCTCTTTTCGTCTGCAATTAATAGTCTAAGTGATCGCTTAGCCCTTTAATTTCTTCTCGATAAATAATAATTAACTAATCTCTGTTCTTTTTTTTTTTCAGTCATGAGATCCGATGATCCGAGAGTTGCGTCGATTAACAACAAATCACGTTTAGATCATGACGGAATCTTCAGCTGGTAGAATATGAAAAATAGTTATATTGTGTACAGAATACGAAAGATCATACAATAAAGTACCTTAGTTGGGAAACAGTCAACAGTATTTAAAATTGTACGAACTGCGGCACGCGGACCGATTGCAGTATTTCAGGATTTTAAAAAGACGGGATGTCCTCCGAACGTATTTGTGACCGGTGCGTGAGTACAACCCTTTTTTTTTTAAATGTCGAGTTAATATCCCATAATAACGGGGTATTAACTCGATGAATGGAAGGTTTAACTGCAATATTTCCCTTTCGGAGGCCACATTTCCTGAGACTTTCAGTATATTCATGTGTTATCAAATCTCCACTATAAATATTGGTATATTATCCGATATACTTGATCAATACGAAGTAAAATGAAGCGAAGAGCATACCGATCCAACTTATCATTTTTACGGTTAATTTTACTCTTGACTTTTCGAACGTTTCCAGTTCGCATTCACCGAACGTGCGAGGAAATTGGCTTTCGACATAAAGTGTGATTTTTTTTTCGTCACTTCCTCGTTGCCGAGCGTCGAGTCGTCGTTTTCGCTCGCGCGTTCTACGATTTCATGCAGTGGATTTACTTTTATAGTCAGTTCCAAAGTTTTCAGGAGTTTCAATGCCTCTTCGCTGTCGTGAATAAATGCGACGTACCGACTCATGAGTTCGTCGCTTTATGGCCTTCGAAATAGTCCTCGGTTACGAGGCGGTTGACGCAGTCCTCACGTACCGTGAAGCGACCAATTCTCCGGGCCAAAGTTCTTTCTTCGGCTGTCGATGGCAAGTCAATGATTCCTTATACAAACATTAAGGTCCTCAAGATCTCTACTCGATACATTCGACCTCTTTTGAGGTTTCACTAGCAAATAAGAGCACAGTAGGCGGTATCCTCTCGACAACCTTGGCCACAACCACTTTTCTAATGCGAAACCACCTTCGTACGAGCCTCCGCCGTACAATTTACCGCCGACGACTACAATATGAATTGTATATTTCATCTCAAAAACTTTATTTCGGTATAAATTTACATTATTACTTCCAGTGCGTCTTCGTTGAAGCGCGTCGTCATTAAGCATTCAAAGTTCCAGCGTTAATGGAGAAAACTCAGCACCGAGAGCAACTTTGAACCCAGTGACCGTGGTAGTTAAAGCCGAAATTTCGCGCCTTCGGTATTTGCGATACCTCGCCATTCCTTTGCGTTTTTCGAGGGACTGTTAATTGTAAAGGGTGCTTACATTGAAATTATCATCACGGGTATGTAAAATCTTCAATGTTAAGGGCATGGAAAAATGCAACGATCATTTGTCGCCTAATAACAAATAAAAATCCAGGGAACTTTAACTAGCGACCCAATGAAAAATCTTTCCCAAAGAAAGTAACAAAGAAAAACAAAAACATGATTTTAATATTACTACATATTTTCATGTTAAAGTATTCCCCAAAAAAAAAAAACAACGCGTATCGAAAAAAATACTTGCCAGAAAGCAGAGGGGTTGAAAATTGGGTTTTATTTCATCACGTACTGTCTTGAGACCCATAAAAGGCTAAGGATAGCCGGTCTCAAAATGCGCATACTTTATAGGTTCAACATTACGTGACTAAATCCCAAAGTTCCTTCGACATCCTAATTCGTGATTTCCTCGATCCGTACCAAAAACCCGCTGAAGCCAAATTGAAATAGCGTCCCGCTATTATCCGTCTTCTTCCCACGTACGCCAGGCAGGATTCGCAAAATGAAAAGTAGGCTCCATCGGAGGTAATGCAGGATTTGGGCGAGGGTTTCGTTTATGTAAGTCTATAAGAGGAGACGTGGAGGAAGATAAAGACAAGTTCGACGTTGCGCCGAGGTGTCCTGAATCAAAATTAAAGTACACCGGATCTGATCCCGAATGTGTATGTGGGTAGCCCCCGCGCAGCGTGTCTTGATATAAATTCTCGTTTTTGATTACGCCAGGCCGGAATGCGTGACGAGGGTCGAATCGGGAAGGCGGTGGGTCGTAACGCTGCCAACAAATCTTAGATTCCCAAGACTCGGGGCATAAAGTGAGTCAACGACTTTGAACACTCGTTGCGAGAAATAAAACCACCGAGCGGAACTTTAATTGTGCCATAACGCGGCGGCATTACGTGTTTTTTTTTTTTTATGAACCGAACGACCAAAGACAGGGCGTGTGGAGCTATCGGAGCAGGTGCTCTAACGAAGCTCGTTTTGCGGCTCGTTGGGCCGATACGAAATCGATTCTAGAACGATACACCGAGGCTCTTTTAAAGTTCACCCGATGGTGTAAACTACCTGGCAAATGAGCGGTAAGATATTTTTAATGAGGTTGAAGAACTTGGCCGGGGTTGGCGAGGGTAGACGCCGGAGTCAGGAGCGCAACTTATGTTCGCTTTGTTATGAATAAATTAAAAGCCTCGGGGACTCACAACTTCACAGATTAGAAATCCGGGGACACGATTATCGAATGTACCGACTTGAGCCATTTGCGCGGTTTCGAAGGAAGGTTACAATTTTGAGCCCTTTTTCATAAGTAATGGGCGCGTTGCTCCATTAGAAATTGTAGAAAGTGCATAAATAAGTTCGTTTGTTAATTAAAAATTATGTAGTCACTGAGCGTAAGAAAAAAAAAAAATGATCTTTTTGGAGACCATTGCCATCCATTGGATTTTCATATTTTATTCGATTCGACACCGATCGAGAATCGATTACATTTCCCTCGCGTTGCAGGTATAGAATGTGGACTTTTTAGCATAGGTAGAGAAAAAAAAACATTGTTTGCCAGTAGTTATTGAACACCGACGTCAGCGTGGGTCCATTGGGTCACCGAATAAAATTGTTTTTGGCCAACGTCTGGATGCGAAATTTTGTCCTCACCAAAGCCGGCTTTATCAAGTCGAAGGCTTAGGGTGCGTTAGGTATATGGGGATTTCACAAGAGATCAATATCGTGTAATATATGTGAGGTGTTCCATACGATTTCGAATGCTCGAAAGCTCGACCGTCCCCAACACTCCTGAAACTTCGCTATCATTTTAGGGGGTGCCGAAATAGAAAGTGTGCACAATACAGTTGTACAAAAAAAAAAAAATGTGCACGACTATATTGTTCCATTAACAATAAGTTTTATTACTTTCGGAGCTGAAAATATATGCCCTAAAGGGGTAAAAAAGCTGTAACGTTGGTTGTTTTATACTATACTTTTATTTCTTTATTCAGTCATGTTGTCTTCAGTCCTAAGCCGAGCTGCAGATTCATGAAGATCATTTTTCCTCGACGAGGACGTTTGGAAAAACGTACGTTTGTGATGTTTGATACTTTACCATTACGGATTGGGGTTGAACATCGGAATCGATTCTGTATTATATATGTTACATACATACACATACAGATACGGTTGTGTACGAAGGGGCGATGCTGAAACGTTTCACGACAATTTTTCCCGTCTCTTCTTGCTCCGCTACAAGAAACAACCCCTATCGCATCCCTCTTCAACGACCGGGATGCCGGGCACGAGGGAGATAATGATACAACTTTCATTCGCTGAGTTTGCTGATACCCACGTTCTACAGTATATATGTCTCTGTATATATGGGTTTACGATGACCAGTACGCGGCCGCCAACCCTCAACTTTTTTTTTTAAATCGACTTGATTTAAAATTCTCCTATCGGGCATACCGATTTACGGTGTGGGCAGAGCTTTCCGGACTCCGTTTGATCGAAAAGTTTTTTATAGATAAACTACAGGTCGCTCGATCTCCCGACAATAATTTGGCGCTCAATCTTGCTCGGCAGATTTTATTTTAAAGATTCTTTATAAATAATATAGACGAGCAAAACCATGCAAATTTTGTTTAGTAATAAACGACACGGAGTAATTGGTTAAATATTCCACCGTGATGAAAAGAGTTGGGTAAACAGCGAGCTTTATTGCGAAAGCATCGAGCCATAACTCCTTTTTCGTTTCTCCATCGTTCGCGCTTCCGGTTCCGTGCTACCTAACCGGATATATGATCTTAGCAACTTCGAGGTACAAAACCAATCTCTTTCTCTCTTCTCGCCGGTTCACGTTCGCGTTTTCATCGACGAACCTCATCTTCGAAGCGGAGTGATGAAGCATCTAACTCGCTTTTATATTTATGCCTTCGACGTGTGCGTATAACCGTTGCTATTGGGTTAGCAGAGATCGCAGAGCCAACGATAGTCGTAAAGCATTTATGAAAAGATTCAGACGTCAAAAAACACTATCGTTTCCTTTTTTATTTTAGCTTTCATGTCAAAATAATCTGAGCACTCCGAGACGTAAAGAAAAGTGGTTAAAATTTATTATTTTTTGTCGGTGATTTTTTTTTTGCAAGAAAATTTATTTATTTAATACTTATTTATTATATATTTAGCCCCTACAATGAATAAACTGCATTCTTCGATTTAAAAATACGTTTCATTGAAAATTTATATTTTTCGCAACTGTTCAAAAGCTTGCACATCGTATTATCAATGCTGTATGCTATTATCGTGATAACATAATTACAAAAAATAGGGATTCTTGTTTCGTACAATACGATTCCGTGTTTGGCAATTTTTCGCCTCGAGTTTTTAAAAAATTTCATTCATTCAATCTTCATTTAAAAAGTTACATCTACTCCCATGGTTACAATTACCGTGTCACAAATGTTTCCATGTATTTTTATTTCGTGTTTGCTGGATGGAACAGAGTTTTTCTCATTTTTTGAGGATCCGACTTCCCCTCTGATTCCGGCCGCCGCGAGACTTTCATCCCCTATTGTATCGCATTCGCATAAGCCCATGGGAAGTTCGAAAAACCTGACCCATATAATGTTGGGCGGTTAAGCCGGGTCTGGTGTTCTGACAGTGAATCATTCTGAAAAATTGACCTCTCGCTTCGTGAGTTGATGGAAAATTTCTCCCTCACCTGAGCTGCTCGCCTTTTGAGTAATAGCATTACCAAATGCTGCTTAGCTATTGGCTCCGGACGATGGGAACACCAGCGCCACTTGCTCGAAGCTTTGTATGGACAAAAGCACCGACTGTATATCTATATCTATATTTATTGTATGCATATATGTACACGGAAACAAATTCTCGTCGCAAGTCTGGCCCTGGTCAGGCCCTGTCAGGCCACGTCAGAAACTGGCCAGGGCCTGATTTGTTCCTGGTGCAGAGCAAAAAAATTCTACTCTGTTCACTGAATAAAATAATCGGAGAGATGAAATTGGCTAAGCCAACAAACTAGTTGGTTACGGAAACGAGTTAGTTGTCTGCGATGAGAAATCAGTTAAGCAGGCCGACAAATTAATTCATTGACGACTAACGAATGTCAATGTCATCGCCAACAAGTTTTTCCGACGAAATACAAAATTTGGTTAACCTAGCCAATAGCCGAGTTGGTTAGGGGCAGCCAATTATTTCTCCCCACGTGAAGAGGAAACGATTAGGAAATTTTGTAGAATTGCATGTATCGAGGATTGAGCAAAACATGCCCACGATGTTAGGACTTCGGAAAAAGGTGCCTCCTCCGACGATCCGGTCCACTGAAAATTGGGCACTTGTGCTCTCTCCATCCTTTAACCCAGTGTAGGCTCTCGAGTAAACCTTTCCGGGCGGCTTATGCAGTAGCAAAAGCTCAAACTGCCTTATACTACGCTCGACTTACGCAACGACTCGTGGAAAATTCGATTGGATTCGACGTTGCATCGAATTTTTTAGCATCCGGTGTCGACCAATGAATGTTCGATACGTGACTCCGTACGTGACCCAATTCTTCATACCGAATTTTCGTCCCTTTGAACGAAACTCATATCGCACTCCTGTCTCACGAAATTGAAGTGAGTGGCTCAACCCGGTAAAGTTTTTTCAATTACTCTTTCGCCACCATTCACCAACAGCCACAAACACAATCACCAACAAGCGTAAGAATAAATGTCTCTCGGTAATGCGTATTCGGAATGGCTTATTTTCGGTTGAACCAGCTTTTTATTAATTTTTTTCCTGTGTCGGGATGCTATCGATGCCATTTATTTCCGAAATGTTAAAAGTTGTTTCGCTTGGTCTGCATTATTATTTTTATATGTATGGCCCACTTTTTGAAAAAAAAAAAAAACATTTGCCAAAAATCGGATTGCAAATTGTTTATCGTGGTGTTCATCCATCGAAATCTGTCTCCTCGAATTTTTCTAAACCATTTTTCACGTATCCAGTGTTTCGAGATTACCATTCGTGCAATATATCGATATTCGTTGTTTTTTTTTTTGCCTATCAATGAGTATGAAATTTTGGGTTAGCACTCTCGAATTCGAAGCAGTGTCACACCATAACGGTACACGAAATATCAATGTGAGAGTTGGCTAAAGGGTGGCATAGTGCTCGGGGGGGGAGGGGGTGTTTTGGGGGTGGCGGCGAGCACCGCGCAGGATCGTAGGATCGTCGTTCTACTCCTGGTACACTCGCAGTCACCGTGTCTCGCTCTTCAGCACACCGCGAGCACTAGCCTGAGCAGCTAGAAGCCCTAGCGCAGCATCGCGGTGCCTGTAGAGCTTGGCGGTTCACGCGCGCTACCCCTAGAGAATAGCGTACAGGCTCGGCTGGTGAGCCGCCACCCATTCGCGCCTTTCCCAGTGGTTCAGTCAGCGGTTCGCACCGGCGGCTCGCATCCTCGTGTGTGCGTTGCACGTCCTCGTTCCTTTGCTCGTTTTATTTCCGGTTGTACGTCTCCTAGTCACCCCGTACCACCTCGAGACCCTTAACGCAGGCTTTCACCGAGGCTCCGTCATTAATTTCACCAAAGCACGTCCCATAACAAAAGAATTTCAGAAAATCGGTAGTGTAAAAAATATCGAACCCGGGTGAAAAAAAAAGGAATCGGTTATCGATACTCGAAGAAGTGGTCTTCAGGGTGTGAGAAAAAATCTGTCGGACACTTTGCACCGGAACGTGATATCGAGACGCGACGGCAAAGATTTTGTACAATCGCAAGTTGAAATTTCCGGAATTGAAAAATAAAAAAAAAACAAAAACAATCGAAATTGCGGCGTTTAACGACGAAGAGTATTGGGAAAAGGAAAGGAGAGCAAGGGAGCATCGCGTGGGTGATAAAATAACGTGGAGATAAGATTGAGGCGGAAAATCGTCGGGACCGGAAGTAACGAACATTGTCCTAGGCATCGCGAGAGGTCAAAGTTTCGGAGGCAAAGAAAATCTGATTCGAGTTTGTGTTCAACGCTTCGGTCCCGGTTCTTGTTGCACGCGCGAGACCTGCAGGAGCCTCTTTTTTTTTTTCTTATCACCGCTGCGTTGAAATCCGACTCGGTTTGCAGCGCGCGTGGAAAACAAGTGCGCGATT
The DNA here is from genome assembly GCA_947507545.1 of Clistopyga incitator. Lineage (NCBI taxonomy): Eukaryota > Metazoa > Arthropoda > Insecta > Hymenoptera > Ichneumonidae > Clistopyga > Clistopyga incitator. Next base: position 2,998,736 of record OX382176.1, read on the forward strand.
TCTTATGTTGCTCTCGCCGTTGCAGGTCATTAATCATTGTACATAGCAACACGGCACTCCGGTTTTGTTATCGATAACTGTGATAGTGCGGGCTCGGTGTGAAAGGGAAGTGAGAGTGAGAAAAAGCGCGGGGCGAGGTAACCCTAGAAGATAAAACAAAACATAAGGACCTGTCGGGTCCTTATAAATCAGGTCGGTGCATGTCTCAACCCCTGAACTCCAGACTTTCGCCCTGCAACGCTTCGCCAACGTTCCTGAGGTGAGTAATGGAAAATTTCATTACCTAAACGATGATAATAATAATAATAATAATAATAATAATAATAATGGTATCGTATTGATCACTGTATTAATCCACATTCAAATAATAATTAAACAGCAGGTAGACATATGCAACACAAGTCTCATATCAATGGTTAATATGGCAAGATGGTGATTTAACTGAAAGGTGAATTATACAGCTAACGCGGAGCATGCGATTGATATTGCTATTCCAGTTCAATATTCAACGGAGTTTTTAATGTAATCCAAAAATAGTCTGGAGTTTTAGTAGGGAAACATGGAACAAGCGACCTGCTTTCAGACCGAACGAGTCCATTCAGGGGCAAGTCCTCGGTCTCAGAAGGTCCAAGCAATTGATCGTTAAATTGTGCTCAGCAATAAGAATCTTCAGGGCCAAATTTGAATTCGAAAATTGCTTAATGGTATCGGGATAATCTTTGGAGTTATTTGGGTTCATTCGGGCGATGGGGTTTCACGGGTTATTGCAAATGAGAGTTTCATTGAAGCGGCAAGTTAAACTGCAACGCGAAGAGGAGATTGTGTCCCAGCCGTCTATGGGGATGGTTTGTTTGATGGTATTGGAGCGATGAGGAGCGTGGAATGGGCGGGGGTTGTGGATAGCGAGAGATAGTCGGAGGTTCGAAGGGCTGAGGGGCTCGAAGGGGTACGGTCGCGTTCCAAGTTATCCTAATTCAACTCGAAACCCCTCACGGGTGGAGAGAGAGAGAGAGAGAGCTACGTTGAGTTGGACGAGAAGAGGCGGAGCTGGAGCCGAAGCTGTAGCTCTCGGAACCGACCACCTCCGGTAGACGATCAATTATGGTGGGTACCTAAAGCGAATATAACGTTACACGCTCTTGAGGCAAAAGCGTATAGAACGCTTACATGCGGAACGACCCTGTCCCTGGAGCAGACTGCTCCATGGGTTGAAGGACGAGATTGTGGCTGATTTGACGGGTGACTATACACGAGCTGCGGCTGGCGTTGGAAGGTTTACCTGGTTAGGGTGACCGTAGAATGGCCGAGGCATAGATGGATACCGTTGGGAAGGCTACAGGAGAGCTGACGTTGTCACCTACGGTTGAATGGACCAAGCTTCCAAGCGAATATCGACGAGGATCAGCTTCCTAGGATCTCTGCCGTCATAGCTTGATCGAGTCCTGGACAAAATACTCTTGTTCAAGGATCGGAACGAGAGAATGATCCATTCCTACGTGCGATTCGTTTCCGGTGATCGTGGAGAGATCATAAGACACAAGTCTTCTTGTTTATCTTCTCGACCGTCCAAGAATGGGATGCTCATTCGACGGCGGAGTAAATACGAGCTGCGGCTGGTGTTGGTGGGTTTACCTGGTTAGGGTGACCGTAGAATGGTCGAGGTATAGATGGATACCGTTGGGAAGGCTACAGGAGAGCTGACGTTGTCACCTACGGTTGAATGGACCAAGCTTCCAAGCGAATGTCGACGAGGATCAGCTTCCTAGGATCTCTGCCGTCATAGCTTGATCGAGTCCTGGACAAAATACTCTTGTTCAGGGATCGGAACGAGAGAATGATCCATTCCTACGTGCGATTCGTTTCCGGTGATCGTGGAGAGATCATAAGACACAAGTCTTCTTGTTTATCTTCTTGACTGTCCAAGAATGGGATGCTCATTCGACGGCGGAGTAAATACGAGCTGCGGCTGGTGTTGGTGGGTTTACCTGGTTAGGGTGACCGTAGAATGGCCGAGGTATAGATGGAAACCGTTGGGAAGGCTACAGGAGAGCTGACGTTGTCACCTACGGTTGAATGGACCAAGCTTCCAAGCGAATGTCGACGAGGATCAGCTTCCTAGGATCTCTGCCGTCATAGCTTGATCGAGTCCTGGACAAAATACTCTTGTTCAGGGATCGGAACGAGAGAATGATCCATTCCTACGTGCGATTCGTTTCCGGTGATCGTGGAGAGATCATAAGACACAAGTCTTCTTGTTTATCTTCTCGACCGTCCAAGAATGGGATGCTCATTCGACGGCGGACTAAATACGAGCTGCGGCTGGTGTTGGTGGGTTTACCTGGTTAGGGTGAACGTAGAATGGCCGAGGTATAGATGGATATCGTTGGAATCGCTACCGGAGAGCTGACGCTGTCAGCTTTGGCTGGATGAGTCAACGTTCCGGGCGAATGTCGACCAGCATCAGCCAGGACAGCTGTAGTCACAGTCATTCATCGAGTCCTGGTCAAATCACTCATGTCCGACCATCAATCCTCAACCTAATGGAGCTTGCAACGAGAAAATGATCCCCTTGTAGTTTGTGATCCATTTCCTGCGATGGTAGATAGAACACGAGACCACAGATCTTCTCGTGAACGTAGAATTCTCGTCTTTCGAAGAATGGGATGCCGAAAGCTTTCGTTTCTAAGACCGCATGGCGAAAGTAGGTGTAGGTGTCTCACATACGACCCTTGGTGTCCGTGTCACTTAATGTCATTGCAGATTGCTACATTCAATCGTTTGAGTGCTTCTTGATAGATGTTAGGGTGAATTGTATTATATGTTTCAGAGGTAAAAGCTACAACAATGTAACATCAAGTCTTATCACACTAAAAGAACAAAGACTAACGAACTGATTCTGCACTGTAACATTTATTTTATGTATTTTGACTATTTTACGTCATTTGCAATAAGGTGCTTAAGACTTTTCGACGAACGTTTTGGCATTTACAATAGGTTACGTCTTTGAAGGGGAAAGTCATCGAAGATGGTCTCACCTGGAAAAAATTGCGATTGTTCGCAGCCAGGACAAAAGGTCCGACACTCGAGAGGTCAATCTGATATCCGGTCTTCACTGTCTTTATGGACCAGAGCGTTTCACGGCCATCAACTGTAATAAGCCAACTTGTCCGCATCGATCATCAACCTGCTGTCACTCGGTTTACAGCTGTCGTACGCCAGTGATTGTTCCAAGGGTACACTGTGCAACAAGCCACTGTACTGTATCACGGTACACAAGGCCTTGAGATCTTCCGGATAACCAGTATGCCCAGGAGGTGTAAGGAATCTTGGACCCCAGCCAAAACCGAGGCTCAGGTCGGGTACCACCCGTCGTCTTTCGCTCTGCTCACATTTCTATATCTGTATATGCAGTACAACCATTTCACCCCGTGATAGCTGTTGCCCGACTTGTTGCACGGAGTAACTCCAGTGAGCCAACGAGAATGTGCAGCTGGTACGTTCATTGCATTTCCACAGACTCGCTCAGTGCATACAGAATTATTCAGCTGAAACACGTTGGATCTTACTTTCATTGCTTCACTTGCATTACTGGCAATGATACTGGCCTTTCCTGGTATTGCTGGGCATCTGAATGTGTCACCTGCACTGATTGACTGTACGTCATGCATCCAATACCTAAATACATTGAAATGAGTGGCCGGATGCACTATCAAAATAACAGAAATAACATTTCTTTGAGAATTTCATTCACACAAAGACATGTTACACTGTTAAAACTGCATGATCTGTCAGGAACATATTCCGTATGCTTGTTTAGTATGGATCATGAAGTCAGACTGTCCCAATCGATGATAGTGTCATTATTAATGATTCTTGTGTATATGTTTGTGGTTTATATATGTATAACTCGGTCCTCTGCTATTGATGAGCAACCAATAGTCATCCCAGGCACTAATAGGTTATTTTCCTGTTGATCAAGCGACGGAATGGAATAGACTCAATGAATTAAGGGAAATTCGTCGGCTTGAAAAATGCCGCTCATTTAGGCCTTTACATTGTGCGACGTCATCACTACTAATTTCGTAATGTTGGTTGTCAGTGATGTGAAATGAGCCGTTAGGTGATAATTCTACTTAGAGGATACAGTAATTATCATTATTTATGCAAAATAGTCATTGCATTTGCATTTGATGAATCAGAGATATAATTGTTTTCCAATTAGCGCAAATCCGCGAGGCAAACTTGCAACGCCGTGGCGTAAATTTGGGTATTACAGCAACTGGTACATTTTCAACTGGTAATACTGCCGTCTACGCTGAAATCACGCACTCGTGGCGTAATGCTCATTAAACTTTCAATGTACCGAGCTTTAGTGGCAAGCTTGCCAGGGTAAAAATTTGGAGCGTTACGACAGACACGAATCTGGCCCTGGTCAGGCCCTGTCAAGTCCTGAACAGGGCCCGGTCAGGACCAGACTTGAGTCCGATGTAACGCTTAAAGTTTCCACTCTTAATTCATTTGAGTTTGTTTGGGAGTGGAGTCAGGAATTTTCTGTTATCATCAGCTAGTGATAATGGTAATGAAAAGATTCTTGGATAAATTGAAAGAAGCGATACGTGAAAATAGCGTAATTTCTGGATATCGTCGATACATTTTCCGATGTATTATTTTTTCTTTGGCAATGATGGAACCAATGATAAACACCTTCAGAGCTTTAACTCTGCCTCCTAACGTTCAATATATATATATTTTTTTTGGCCCCGAAAAAATGAATCAAATTATGGAGAAGATAGAAGACAGGTGACCCATTTCTACCAAAGTTCGCCACGTGACCTCGAAATTTCGACCCGATCTGTCAAGCCACTTGGGGAAAAAATAACTTTTACTCTAGACTCTACCACGTCTCTTGATAATACATCATTTCATACGTATGGGGCATTCCGTGTCAAGTGTCCCACCCTAATTTTTCGATTGTTCAAAAATCTTTAGGACACACTAAAATATGGTTTTACGCGTCCAGAATACCTAAAAATTCTCTTAGATGAAAAAAAATTCGATTCGCTTTATTTTTTCGATTTCTGTTTTGAATACGTCTACGAATAAAATTTGACATTGCGCAAAAAAATTGTCGAGACAAAAAGTTTCGATCTTCGAATGTACTTTGCGGTAAAAAAATTTTTCGTTGCCTTGCGAAATAATTTTCATGTATTTCTGGATGAAGCAAAGCTTGGCACATTTTTTTCGTTGGCACGGACCATTTCAAATTTGCTGAAAATTATCACGCAAATTTCACTATTATGATTACAAACTGGAAAAAAAATTAGCATAGTGGCAGATTGGAATTTTCATTTATTTAATTGGGAATAGCAATTAAGTGCAGAAATTTAAAAACGTGCTTGACTCAACAATTTTTTTTTTTTTTTTTTTCGTGTAGATGTTCCATCGGCATAACGTTTACCACCGACCACAACGACCTATAAAGTGTTACGTCTCGGTCAACTCTTCCGAATTGCGCCTTGGGAAAAGTAACGACGGTCTCCGTTTTGGGTCAAGGCGTTAGCCCTTTACACCAGGGACGGAGACCTTATCGTGCGCTGCCTCGGATTTGTATATTTTCCTTGGGAAAAATGTCGACTTTGAGCTAGAATGTACAAAAAAAAAATAGGTAAAATGACTACACAGTATAAAAAGGTCGTTTATAGAAATGAGTGTAAAAAATTGAATTTATACGAACGAGTGTACCATAAAATTGATACAGAATCCTACTAAATTCGTTAGTAAAGTCGCGTTTTTTAAAATATAAATCAACTTTTACCTCAGGGACAGTGAATTTTTATTTTCATTCGTATATCAATTTTCCAAATATTGTTTTACAGTGTACGCCGAACACGTGTTTCTATGCAGAAAAAAACTTTTGCAGTGATATGTGTGGGTGTTTTGTACGTGACGTCGACAAGGGACCTTTCGCGTGTCCGAGAGTTTCCTAACTATGATATGTGGATATAGTTACGCGAAACGAAAAAAAAAAGCTATAATGGAAAAATATTAACAAAGCATTCGGAAAGAAAACTTTTCTTTTTCTTCAAATGTGTAGCTCTGATTTCTCCGTCACTATACGAGGCTTCAAATATTGGGTTTCTACTCTAGAATTTTTTAACTTTATAATAATATAATTATAATAATTTTGATAATTGAAAGCTATAATGGAAAAATGTTAACAAAGCATTCGGAAATAAAACTTTTTTTTTTCTTCAAATGTGTAGCTCTGATTTATCCGTCATTATACGAAGCTTTAAATATTGGTTTTCTGCTCTAGAATTTTTATAAATTATAATAATTTTTATAATTAAAAGCATTTGGAAAGAAAATTTGTTTTTTCTTCAAGCAGAAGTCAAGTCAAGTAGCACAAGGTTCCACAAAATAGTTCTCAAACATGTGAAGAGCCTGATAAATAATAATCGCAGTATTAGATATTACCCGGAATTAATTGCTGGAAAAGCACATGGACCATCAATTTCAAAAGCCGCATCGTGCAATTTTTGCAGGTTTAAACTTTGAGACTTGATACGCCAACACAAAAACCGGCGCTTATCGAGGTTTACAGGGGATTTAAAGTCGTAAATATGTAACCATCCATCTTATGGGATAATAAAAGGTTTTACGACTTGAGGCATAAATTCCAACTGAAAAGAACATTCAGCGATGAAAAAAAAAAACACAGAGATCATTATTATATCAACTATGCTGATAGATAGCAAAAACATGCGGAGAAAAGTAAAATTCCGTACTATTTATACTGTGAGAAAATAAAAACCTGTTTTTTTAAAATTAATCTTTGACACTTACATTATAACATTATATATTAAGGTACACGAAAATGGGCTTAGTTTGATGAATCCAAGTGCTTGGTTAGATATGCGCCAACTAAGTTAGTGGTTCACCCAATCAAGTTATTGGTTATATTAACTAAATCAACTTGGTTGGTTAGCCAATAACTTACACTAACTAAATCAACTTGGTTCGTTAACCAATAACTAGATAACGCTACCTAAATCAGTGGGTTAGTCAACGAATAACTTGTTTATGGTTTAACCAATAACTAAGTTGGCCATACACACCCACGTCTTTTTTTTTGCGTGTGGTAAATAGAATACGGGATAATCCAACAAGTGCGAAGTAAGCCGTGAACCAGGGGAGCTGTAATTAAAATCGTCAATTACGATCCCCTCGATTACGATCGATAATAACGTGTGATAAAATTGCATACGAGGGATTTTTCTTCGTGGCCACGGATAGTGCATACATTGCGAGAATTCGATAGTCGTGAAGGAAGCGTGCTCGAGTGAACGAGAGCTGTTAAGCCCAGATTACGATCCACCCTCGTGAGCTGGATGGCTGAGAGGAAGCCTGGAATAGGCCGCACGTGGGTGTTGAGCTTTAGGGGTGGATATCGAAATGTCTCGGGTATCAGCGGTCTTCACAGAAATTTCGTGAGCCCGTTCGTCATCGTCATCATCGTCATCGTCGTCGCAACTTTCTCCCGAGGTATTTTTTTTTTTTTTTTTTTTTTTTTTTCATCCCTAACGTGGACCACCCCGCGTGTGCGTAACGATGTTCTTGATGGGGATGAACGCGACGTACTGTCTACCACCATCGAGAAAATGTTTTCCCTCGAGGGGCTGAAAAATTTATAGTATGACCAACGACTCGTCGGTGGATTTATGATTTTACACGAAGGGTGCGCCTTTCAGATACCGAAGCCTCGGAAGGATTGGAGAACCGACAGTGTGGAGGAGGCTGAGGAAGCTGTGACTAGACAGGGAGAAAGGAGAAGTGTCGTAAGCTCGCGGTAAGCTTCGCCGCCTTTAGCCGGCGTTATAAGCTACCACACTGACTATATCCAGCTCTACCATACATAAACCTAACCGAGTCCCGCGACTATCAGTGTCCAACACGCGACTTGTGACGTTAGCATTCTCGGATGACATGTGTGTGGGGCCTTGCAGGCCAAAATCAATCTATATCGGTTTTACCTTCTCGTAATATAAAAAGGGGAATGTATTGAAAAATGTCCAGACACATTTTTTTAAACTATGTCTTGGGTGTGCTACGGTGTGCTAACATCCAAAAAAGCTCCCTTGCATTTCGTCTGTCCGAAGATAGAATAATAGAACCGACAGTGTGGAAGAGACTGAAGAAGCTGTGACTAGACAGGGAGAAAGGAGAAGTGTCGTAAGCTCGCGGTAAGCTTCGGCGCCTTTGGCCGGCGTTATAAGCTACCACACTGACTATATCCAGCTCTCCCATACATAAACCTAACCGAGTCCCGTGACTATCAGTGTCCAACACGCGACTTGTGACGTTAGGATCCTCGGATGACATGTGTATGGGGTCTCGCAGGCCAAAATCAATCTATATCGGTTTTACCTTCTCGTAATATAAAAAAGGGAATGCATTGAACATTTAAAAAAAAAATGTCTTGGATGTCCCAAAATCCAAAAAAGCTCTCTTGTATTTCATCTGTCCGAAGATAGAATAGTAGAACCCACAGTGTGGAGGAGACTGAAGAAGCTGTGACTAGACAGGGAAAAAGGAGAAGTGTCTTAAGCTTCGGCGCTTTTAGCCGGCGTTATAAGCTACCACTCTGACTATATCTAGCTCTCCCATACATAAACCTAACCGAGTCCCGTGACTATCAGTGTCCAACACGCGACTTGTGACGTTAGGATCCTCGGATGACATGTGTATGGGGTCTCGCAGGCCAAAATCAATCTATATCGGTTTTACCTTCTCGTAATATAAAAAAGGGAATGCATTGAACATTTAAAAAAAAAATGTCTTGGATGTCCCAAAATCCAAAAAAGCTCTCTTGTATTTCATCTGTCCGAAGATAGAATAGTAGAACCCACGGTGTGGAGGAGACTGAAGAAGCTGTGACTAGACAGGGAAAAAGGAGAAGTGTCTTAAGCTTCGGCGCCTTTAGCCGGCGTTATAAGCTACCACACTGACTATATCCAGCTCTCCCATACATAAACCTAACCGAGTCCCGTGACTATCAGTGTCCAACACGCGACTTGTGACGTTAGCATCCTCGGATGACATGTGTGTGGGGCCTTGCAGGCCAAAATCAATCTATATCGGTTTTACCTTCTCGTAATATAAAAAAGGGAATGCATTGAACATGAACAAAAAAAATGTCTTGGATGTCCCAAAATCCAAAAAAGCTCTCTTCTATTTCATCTGTCCGAAGATAGAATAATAGAACCGACAGTGTGGAGGAGACTGAAGAAGCTGTGACTAGACAGGGAAAAAGGAGAAGTGTCTTAAGCTTCGGCGTTTTTAGCCGGCGTTATAAGCTACCACTCTGACTATATCCAGCTCTACCATACATAAACCTAACCGAGTCTCGCGACTATCAGTGTCCAACACGCGGCTTGTGACGTTAGCATCCTCGGATGACATGTGTATGGGGTCTCGCAGGCCAAAATCAATCTATATAATTTTTAACTTCTCGTAATGATAATTCTCGATAATTTTTTGATAAAAATTCTTGATAATGTTTATTTCTACCTGATTTTTGTGTATGTCTAACGTGGAAGGGCCCATACGACGTCTATTAATGTGTTATCCGCTCGGTGGAGTTCTCAGAAATATAATTCAAGTAATTGATTGGAGACTCGTCCACCGTGAAGAGCTAACCAATGAAAAATTTTGCTGGTTCTTTCGTTTTAAAAAAAATCATTTTATTCATGGCTCGAGAATTGAGGTGAAAGCATGTGACCTGAAAAATTAAACGATCGGCCTTTGGCCATAGAGGCGAACTATGCCGAGACTGAAAGGCCCGGAGAAGAGTTGGCCACGTTGATTGCAGTCGATTATTGACGGATTAGCTACTATGCACGCAGACGCATTGCCAGGTTCATCACGGGAGTGTTACGATTGTGAAGGGCTTCACAATGGAGTATCAAGCTTGCCTGACTGCTGCTCCGTTGCTTGTCTGTTGTCTGTCACTGCTGCGGAAAAAAGCGCGCGGACGAGAGCTGTCTACACATTGTGTTTAGATCAACGTACAGTACAATACGTATGCACTGCACCGAGAGCACAAATAAGTGATCCAACAATTTTCATCGAGACGATATTTCTATGAACTGAATATTTCATTTGTTTTTTTTTTTTTTTTGAAGCCTTGACAGTGCGATTTTATTTATTGAAATAAAAGTATGGTATTTTAATTAAGAATTGGACACTTTTTCAGTCAGTTGAAAATTTTTATTGAAAAGATTTTTCTATGAAAAAATTTTAAAAAAATATCGTAGGAAGCAAAGTAAGATGTCGAAGAAGCTAGGGCATTCGACCCTTCGATTGGAAAGCTGCTCCTCGTATGGTGGACGTTTTCGATCTCGGCAACGGCTCGACGTACGAACATGAATAATAGCTCCAAATAATCGTTAATCGTTATAAAGTGTCTAATTAAGAATTAGACACTTTTTCAGTCAGTTGAAAATTTTTATTGAGAAGATTTTTCTATGTTTTTGTTGTTTGTTTGTTATTTTTCATTGTTTTTGATGCCCCTGAATGTGGAGGTCTAGTCTGTCACTGCTGCGGAAAAAAAGCGTGCGGACAAGAGCTGTCTACACATTGTGTTTAGATCAACGTACAGTACAATACGTATGCACTGCACCGAGAGCACAAATAAGTGATCCAACAATTTTCATCGAGACGATATTTCTATGAACTGAATATTTCATTCGTTTTTTTTAAGCCTTGACAATCCGATTTTATTTATTGAAATAAAAGTACGGTATTTTAATTAAGAATTGGACACTTTTTCAGTCAGTTGGAAATTTTTATTGAGAAGATTTTTCTGTGAAAAAAATATATATGTATATCGTAGGGAGCTATATGTATATATATATTATATATAACATGTACGATGCTAGACAGCTGGAAAGTTTTAGGAATTTACTGGAAGGACGCGAGAACGGCGGGGGTGCGCAAGAAGCCAATCAGATTAGGCACGGCAGGCGTAGCAAGTAAAAGCACTCACCGTGAGAGGGAGGAAGGGGGCATCAATGCTAGACTAGTAGTTAGAGGGAAGTTAAGTTGTACCGAGGAAAATGGGAGCTTTTTGCGTGGTGTGTGTCGGGTAATCGAGAAGTGCCGGAAAAGAAATAAAGCTCGAACAGCTTTAACGTATTGTAAAAAAAGTCATGTGAAAAAGTACCGCTCAATGGGTCGAGACTTTTTTTTTTGACACTTTAATGATAATGATAAAAATGCATATAAAGATTACATGAATAATGTAATCTTTATATGCATCGTACGTAGGCCGGTAATTTTTATATTCTACGTTTTAAACTCACGTGGAAACTTCGCATTTTATTTTTCCAATTTGTCAGTGAAAGCACTGCTAAATTGGTAAACTGTATGTAGATCTTCCTCACAATTATTTTCAGTCGATTTAATGAAGAATGAGTGATTTAATGAACTGGGAACGAAATTCTGACCTGGAACCGTAATAAAATAAAGTGCGACTTTCTCTTCCTGAAGAGATTCCTGATGAGGTCCACAGAGACAAGAATGATATTCGCAATAGAGGCACGAAATAAGAAAGAAAAAGAACGGAAATATGGAGACATTTATTTATATAATCAAAATTTTTCGTCATATCGGCACTAAACGTGATAATATATTTAATATATTCATTGAATTAATTACAATTTGTTGACTTTTTAATTAATTCTGATAATACCAGCCACATTCAATAAAATGTTGCAACGCTTCAACAAAAAATTGTTGAAAATCAATAACCTATTTTTCTGAGTGTAATCCATTGTTTCATGCAGCCATACAAGCATGAGATTCGAAGGCAAGCCAAAAATAAGGATTTCAATATCAAATTACGAGTGCTTACGAATCGTATTATTATTATTATTACGCCCATCTCTAAAATAGTATGGCTACGGTGCTGGTAACACGATCGAAAGTCCTCATTAATTCACGAAATATAATTTGCAGTGCAGTTTACCTTGTGGTTATGATTTCATAATTATAACCTGCAGCGATTGCAACATTACGAGCATCCATTCGAATGGCTCTAAACAATACTAAATCTCGTTAAAACATTGACAAAAATGGTAGGAAAACTGGGAGGTACCTTTCGTAAGGCATTAATTATATTTTTCGATTTTTGCTAAAGAAATTACCGTAAAATTTGTCGGTGCGAGAAACGCGGTTTTACGCACGCTTCGCGGGCATAAATTCCCAATTTTCACACCTTGTGAAATAAAATTTCGTGCGGTGATAAACTTTTTCTTGACTCGTATAATTGCAACACTCGTCTTCGATTCGTGCCACTCGCACTCGTCACAATAGAGTCGTGTCGTTATGACACGAGTGCGATAAAAGTGTTTCTATCGAATGGCCTGATCGCTCGAGTTGTTAAAGGGTTTCTCGCAGGAGTTGCGAGGTAAATTTTCATTTTACTGAGTGGTATAAAAAGTTTTATCGCACTAGTGTCGTAAAGTACTATTTTCACAGCGTGATGTATAAAGGGAGGGGAAAAAGAAATCGATGAAGGTGAGGTTGTTGGAAGGGAGTTGAACTCTCCCTTGAGCAAAATGAATTTATGTGTTTTTTTTTCAGCCACAATCATTGGTCGTGGACATAAACGGACGTTGACACGAGAACCTGGTTGTTTCCTCAGATTTCGTGCTTGCGTTTATAGCCAGCGACTGACCCGTGGTCAAAAGCCGGAAGGGGAGCAACTAGTTGGCTTGACGACGTTCAACATGCAAGATTAATCGCGTAGGGTGCTTCGTGTTGCTCTCAATTTCACCCCTCTTGTCTCTTTCATTGTGTGCCACCCGTCATCATCAGCCCCAACATGTACCCATCGTTGTTGTCCTATTCAGCGATCATTTCGCGTGTATCAGATTGTCGGGTACACCTGTTTGTGTCGTTAGTGTTATGGACAATGAGGCATATATCGTGGTTTATTGGAAACATGTACATTTCTATTCTTAATACTCAACAATAATTATTCGTTAATGTTTTTTTTTAAATTTCGACCCTCTTGTCGCTTTCATTGTGTGCACCCATCGTCATCAGCCCCAACATGTACCCATCGTTGTTCTATTTAGCGATCATTTCGCGTGTATCAGATTGTCGGGTACACCTTTTTGTGTCGTTCGTGTTATGGACAATGAGCCATATATCGTGGTTTATTGGAAACATGTGCATTTCTATTCTTAATACTCAACAATAATTATTCGTTATTGTTTTTTTTAAATTTCGCCCCTCTTGTTGCTTTCATTGTGTGCACCCATCGTCATCAGCCCCAACATGTACCCATCGTTGTTGTCCTATTCAGCGATCATTTCACGTGTATCAGATTGTAGGGTACACCTGGTTGTGTCGTTAGTGTTATGAACAATGGGACATGTATCCTGGTTTATTGGAAACATGTGCGTTTCTATTCTTAATACTCAACAATAATTATTCGTTTTCTTTTTTTTTTTATTTCGCACAGCAAGAAAAATGATTCAAACTTCGCATTTGGCAGACAATAGCTCTTCATTGTGTTTTGATAAATTTATTATAAATATTCTTACCAAGATAACATTAATCATTCCCAACTCGTATTCCCTCAAGAGAAGAAGAAGAAGAAGTTCTACGAAGAATACTGGAAAGTAACGACGTCCTCCTCCAGATTCACTCGGAGATTTTCTCAAAGATACCTTAAACGAGTTTCCTTTTGAATTAACAGAATCTTTTTACGATTTCCTCAAAGGGACTATTCACCATTCTTCCAACAATTCTCTCCACTTAACCGGCGAACGAAATGCGAAAAAGATAATCATGGAAAGAAATATTTTCAGTTAAGACCTTTAACTTCATTCTTCAATTGGACGAATCTTATCACGATTGTCTTAAAAATGCTTTTTTAGACTCAAAAGCACATACACATACAATTCCATACAGTGAATGCACTTGTAGTAGACCAAAAAAGATCCATTTCAATAAGCAAGGAATCATCAGTGATCCAAATAATAACGTTGACAATTTTCTTTCATATTTTTCATTCCGAATACTTCCCTCATTAAATATTGCACGTATTTTTAGTGTGTAAAGCCCTTTGCCCTCGTGAATAGCCATGAAAAATGGAGGTGACAGTTCGAGGTGGAAGCCCTTACAGGAGAACATTATTCCGACGGTTGGAAAATTATCCCCACTTGCCCATGTCGCCGGTTTACTTGTCAGTCGTTGGAAGTCAACGCCCTTAACAAGTGCCATAAAAGAATGTTTTTTTGACCGGAGTCAAGTGACTACATTATTCACATCTTTTGGAGGGGTTTTTTTTTTTTTTTGTAACATCGCGAGCGTATCAGTGGCCCACAGCAGCGGCTGTTTAAACAGTCGCGTAATTAGTGAGCTTGTGCGGAAATTCAGGAGCCCGGAATACTAATTAGAGGTAATGTGGACAAGAGTGAGCGAGTGTTGATAGAGTATGTGCCATAACAAGTACAGTTATGGTGGAGTTGTGAAGTAGCGAGGGCACAGACGAACGAGCGTTAACCTTATACGTATAATATATAATACAACAAACCATGGCGTAGCGTTAACGGGTCAGCGAGTAGTAAAAGCTTTTCACGTGCGTCAGACTCGGCTTACCGCATCCCCGTCGGTCATAATGGGAGAAAGAGGCTTAATGGAGATGCAGAGCCGCATCGAAAAGCTCGCCGAAAATTCGACTTGACAACCGGACGCCAATATCTTCCGGATATTATCGACAGAACGAGATTGACTGCATATCGAATGCAGCAGACGTATCCGAAAGGATACCCTGTATTATACTGTTTATATCCGCAATCTCGTTCAATTGTATTTTTATTCAATTTCGTGGTATACTTTGTAGTTTGATAATCAATTTTGCGAGGGCTGGAAAATACGTGTCCGCACGTCCTCGGTTTAATCACACATTTCTTCGAATTCGAAGAAGAAGGTTTCATTGTAAGAAATGGAAAAGGTTCATTGGTATAAAGAGGCTAAAGAGGGTAGTGGTGATGATATCTCCGGAGTGGAAGTTTTTTGCCTAATATCGGGTCCAAATCAGGCCCTAGTCAGTTTCTGATGTGGCCTGACAGGGCCTGACCAGGGCCAGACTTGCTTCTGGAGTAACGTTGCGAATTTCTAGTCGGGATAGAGCCGCATCGAAAATTTCACCGAAAATTCGACTTGACAAGTACACGACAATATCTTCCGGATATTATCGACAGAATGAGATTGACTGCAATGACTGCGAATGCAGCAGACGTATTTGAAATTATACGTTGAACAGGTATTATGTAGTAAATCGTCTCCTCACATCTGCGAACCGGTACAACTTTATTTTTATTCGATTTCGAGGTTTACTTTGCACTTTGAGAATCCATTTGTCGAGGGCAGGAAAAGAGTGTCAATTGCTTTGGACTTGTCAGCTCAGTGCAGTCCGGGTTACGAGGCTCTGCAAATAACGCTACTACTATTGCCGGCGGAAACAAGAGTGACAGCTCAGACCAACATGATGGAGCCGAGAGAAACGCGCGTAGTTAATCTTGCAAGCCGATCTCCTCTGGATATTGGACTTGGGAGGCGAAATACCCTTCGCCTTCCCTTGGACTACTGGCCATGTAACTCTCCCTCTCGCCGTTACTTTGCCCACTACATCACTGCTTCTCCTTGCAACCTGCAATCCGAGGATTCCTTTGCGTCGAAGAGAGGCCATTGGTTATTTCTCTAGACGCGAATAGGATAGAAATACGAAGACCGATTAGTTTGCGGAACGTATGATGGCAAGGCTGGTTGGATATTTAGTACTTGAAAATATGTATGGGCTATTCCGTGTTAAACCGTTTGAAGTATATGTTAACAATGGAGTGCCGTATATCATCGAATGAAAAACTCGAGATTGAATGAAAAAAAGTATTATTCAGTAATCGAACTGCCAAGGAATTTGAAAATTGGACGAATCATTTGGTGATTAAGGTCGCTGCTTAAAGTGCCAACCCAATTTAATCACTCGTCGTTAAATGCCGCCTGCAGCAATAAACCAAATGGATCGCGCATGCTTTCATTGTCATCGTATAAACATTCTCCGTGACCCAAATGTATTTATCACATTAATGTTTATGTGCAGTTTCGCCGGAACCGCACCGTATATGCTCATTTTGATGAAATATTCATGTCGATTATTTCCAGGGGCTTATTTTACATTATATGTGCCGGAAAGAAATAAAAGTATCACGCAGGGCTTTATAAATGTTTTTCATTGTCAAAAGTATTGTTTTGCTATTTGAAATGTACATAAATTCGAATAAATAAATCGCATTTTTTATTGAACTTTTTGGCACGGTCATGCATCGGATTCATCGCGGAACGAGACTAAGCCGATTTAAAAGTTATGTATATGCAATGCACAATGTATTATGCGGTCGAATGGGAATTATTATTAGGACAACGAGACTGTAAATTATGGAACGTTCGCATCAGACCAGTTCTTAGTCTAAAGCTAATTATTTTCCCATTATCTACTCGCCAGTATAGACACACAGAAAAATAAAGCCATCTGTATTGGCAAAGATTTCCCGTAGAAAAATTAATTTACAGAACAGAAATTAAGAAACAAGTGACTTAATGGTAAAAATCTAAATTGAAGAAATCCATTGTATATATATATTGAAAAAAAAAGATCTACCCTTAAAAAATATTCAAATATAACATTTTCGGAAACGTCAAAAAACAGTTCAATTTAATTTTTAAACCTTCATAAATCCAGAATCATGAACTCAACTGAAAGAATTGATTATTCCAACTCTACGCCATTTCTTATCATCAATCTCATAACCTGACTTCATAAACCAACTTCACAGCTCTAAAGTGACGCCAGTAAAAATGGCCATAAAAAAGTCACGTGTCGCGTCGGGCCAGCAGGCATTTAAAAAAAATTAATCATTGAAACAGACCAAAGTTCGCAGTGAAAATTTCATAATGTCTACATACTATTTTATTGTGGATAGAAACAAAATTTCTATCAATTTGTTATACTGGAAATGTAGCAAACTCTACAGGGGAATGAAGGTTGACCTGCAATTTCCCCGGTTCTCGTTGCTCTTTTCATAGTCGTCGACACGTGGAAATTCGATAAAAATCGTTCTTGCGGCTAACACGTTTTCCCTGTGTATATTCTCGAGAAGGAGTTGAACCATATCACAAGCAGAACTATAGAAGGGTAAAAGGTCCGGGTACCACGGGCATCTGGAAAATCAATCCTGCCTGCAGTGCATTACATCGTCATGGTCGATGGATGAGTGTCGCTTCTGCTGTAGCCATGGATGGAAAAAAAAAAAAAATCGCGAAACGACCGGAAATGACAGCTGTTCGATCTGCACATTCGGCCAGCCGGCTGCCAACCTTTCGACTCTTCGTACAATTACTGCGATTTTTTCGTTTCACTAGTTATCTCGGCTCCCCATCCCCTTAAACCCCCGAAAAGCTCGTTAAACCGGAAATGAACGAAAATTTGGTTACGCGAGACGGCCCACGTGTAACCCGCTTCCATTTTGCGTGGGAAATTCGAAACTTCCATGCTCCACATCCACTTCATTGCATTTACGAGCTGTTGACCGTCGTGCTACGTCTAATCATAATTTCTTCGTAACCACCGGGTTTAATTCGATTATTACACAATTTCAACGAATTTTAAATAGTAATTCAATTTGCAGCACTTGTTTCAGATCAAATTTTAATATACACCATTTTTTATGTCCATTTTCAATCAGTTCATAATTGTTCTAAGCGGAACTATTTTTATATTGACTTTTATGAGCTTTTTTAACGGTGAAATCTAATTGCATTTTAGTACTGAACCTTGGAATGCCATAAAATCTTTTATTTTGAGACCGACGGTAATAATTACGAGCTAAAATAAAAACAATAAAAATTTCAACAATAAAATTTGGCTCATTATTTAATTGGAAGTGACGTATATACACAAAATGTTTGTTTCAATGTATAATTTGGGTACGTACTACATGTTTTATTATATCTCTGACAAATTTAATCGTGTAATTGGAAAGACTAGACATTGGTTAATCAATTAGTGCCGAATTAATTAAGCCAAATGTGAATCTGCAATCGCGAGGTGTACAAAGCCTCTGTTGCTCGAGGTTTGCAGTCAGAATTACACTGCACTGTAAATATTGAGTGCTTTCTGGGTCTTAGCGAATGTATATCGTAGGTAATGTTGTATCGAATTGGTCTCGCACTACAATCATCGCTCGCCTACCATCCTCTCACTGTCGACGCTCGTCTGCCTTGTATTTATATACTACTCTCCGAGAACTAGTCGCAGCTCACGGAGTTTAATCACACTAAGCGGATTTATTGTGTAATCCCCGTTCCTGCCTCTCTGACTGCCCAATCGTCGGGTTTCCCTTCTGTATACCCTGATAATTGCGCAACAAAGAGCTCACGAGTGGCGAACGAACAGGAGTGGAGCGAATGAAAAAATAGAGTTAGCTACGACAGGGAGCCGCGTAAAATAAAAAATTAGAGAGAACAAAATGTCGTATAAGCATAATAATAAAAAATTATAGCCTGTATCCACCTTATCAGGTACAATTATTTTTTACATATTTTAGAAGCAATTAGCGATGCTCTACTTTCGCTTCTTTTTGTCAAAAAAATTAATCATGTCGTCATAACTCAAGAATTCTCGATTTATCGAGACATAAAACGAAATTTCTCATCCTGAACCCAACACTTCTTGTCATGAATTGAAAATTTCCTTTTTTCGACTTCCGGGACGAGACAAGATATACAGGGTGAGGTGAATAAGGTGCTACAGAGCAATAGCACTCAAACTATTGATCATATCCAGAAATGTTTCACCCAAAAATTTCAGTGTTCAAGAATGTCGTCGTACTGGACCACCCTATTTTTTTATCAGTGGAGGCACTGAAGCTACCATTACCAGTAAAGTTTTAGTGTAACTTTGTTAAACTAAGTGACAGAGGGAATATAATGAGAATAGGTAATTACTGGCTTTCAATGTAACTGAGTGGGCTCATTTGAGCCTCATGCACGGAAACTACTCTATTTAAGAGGGCAGCACCTCTCGAGCACCGCAAGAACAAGTTACTAATGGCCAGAATATACTACGACTTCCTCCCTTTTGAAACGGAAACTGTGTGACTTGTTGCACTTTGAGTCTATCTCAACGCTTTACGGTGCTTTCAATAAGATTCGTTGCTCATGTCGCTTCCATTTTCCAGTTGGTCCTAACCTCGACCGAACCTGGATTCTATCCGGGACTCAATCTAGATTCTATCCAGGACCCAATCTAGATTCTATCCAGGACCCAATCTAGATTCTATCCAGGACCCAATCTAGATTCTATCCAGAACCCAATCTAGATTCTATCCAGGACTCAACATTCTCTGGACTCTACCCTGGAATCCATGTTGTCCACATATGAATTGTAACTCCGTAAAATTACAGTCAAGGCCTGACTTCTTCAACCGGACACTAAGCTTGGTTACTGGCTCAGTCTCGCTTTGTTCGACGAGGCGAAATTTGCACCTTTCCATCGTTTCGGTCGACTTTCGACACAGGTGATTCGCGACGGTATCTACCACTTGTTGGTCACTTGTGTCTTTCGGTTTCCACAGGTGCCCACAAATTTATCTCACGGGGCTGTACATGTCCGCGCTTATTTTCGTGATAACCACTGCTGTTATCTTGGTATCTATTGCGTCGTTTGCCAGGAAATACATTTCCAAGTGCTCTAGATACGCTTTCCAATCGTCCTGACCCGGAGGGAATTCCAGTTTGCTTGTCTTAACCTTAAGTACATTGTGGTACTAGGTGTATCTTCTCTTTATCTTCTTCTGTGTCGTTCGTCCCATTCTCTGTAAGCCCTGGGCTCGAAATACTTGCTTGCTCGATTTATTTCGTTGTCTTTTTCCACCGAAGTCTTCAACGTTCTCAGTACTCTTACCTTCACCATCCGCTTCACTCGCCTGCTTCATAAATTCTGGCTTACGTTCAATTACAGCTCGTTCCCTTCGAAAACCACTCAACGATTCTGAGATAACGTCTAATTTTCATGACTGCAATATAACCCTCACACTTCTACACTTTTCAAATCCACTAATTAACTCTGACTCGGTGTCTTCATAAACTACTGTACCATTTGGATCCCCTGACTCCTCGACTGGTTCAACTGTACCGTGTCTTTCAGCGTCATAAATTAATCTATCTCACTTTTGCCTCGCTTCTCACATTTCGATTACTCTGACTTCATTCCATTTGGGTACCACTATAAAATCTGACCGTGAGATCTCGTCGTCAAATTCCAGTATACGACTCAGAAGACGATTACCACTTACGTGTTGATACAACTTCATCGAACTAAGTTACGGGGAGTTTGATGGGCACAGGAGAGTACAAAGGTTTCGACATAACTGCGCAGGCTCATTTTATTCTCGCGAGCGGAAACTACTCCGTTTAAGAGGGCAGCACCTCGTGAGAATCCGGGGTACAAGTTACTAATGGTCACAATATACACTTCATAGCCGAAATTTCCTGTAGCTGCGAAACTAGAAGGGCCTGAAGGGTTTTCTTCCTTAGGGACAGCGGATATTATGCAGTGAAGAAAAGTAACGAGAATGTATATACGTCAACGCGATTAAGGGGTCGATTATTGTGCCTCTAGGGGTTCCAGTCCGTACGTCGGTAACGCAGTGCAGGAAGTCATGGAGGGTGGGCAGGAAAAACGAGTAAAGGAAATGAAATTCTCCCAGCCAGCTTCCTCCTTTCTCATTCTAATGAAGGACACGTATGTAGCTCGGGACTTCCATGTACGACGCACGTAAAATACTCGTAAGTATGCTGGTGTGGCTTTCATACCTTTTCTCTTCGTCTCATCATAAACCCGGATGAAATTACAATGGGAAAACGATGGGCGTGCTGTACAAATAACGCGACGAGTGAGGGTTAACGTGAAAACATCAAGGAATGAAGGAAACAAGAATCGGGACGGTTTCGTAGGAAGATCACGTCGTTTTCTGGCGAGTCCCCAAAAGCGTTTCTGGTGATGATGTCGCGAATGTCACCCTCGTAATCTCGTATTCGACGTACGGGTGGATGGCTAAGCGGTCGTGAACAGCGGGGAATTCCCGCCGTATCTGTCACATACTAAACATTTCTTCACGTTGAAGCATCGTAACAGCATTTCGTTTAATCGAGTTATGTGCTTTTCACCAACGAGCGATCCGAAGCGCACGATAATTATCGTACATACGCGATTATTCCCTGCCTATGTACCATGTACGATAGCACATTATTATCCCACGCAGATTGTACGATAATTTCCATTATCATGCAAATTTTGATAATCCATTTTATCAACTGTCAAAAAAAATTGCGATTTACATGGTGACATTGTACAGGGTCACGAAAATAATTTTTTTATGTAAAAAAAAATTATTATGTTCTTTGGAAATATCGACTTCTAACCTATGCCGTCGTTCTCAAGTGGCATATTTCACCCAAAAAACACGGGCTACGAGCCTATTTTAGTTCATTTTGAAAAGAAAAAAAAAAATAGAGTTGAAGTTTTTCCTAATGGCCATTTTGCCTCATCATTAATTGTACATAAACGGGAAAAGTGAAGTGGTACGAATGAAAACGACTGGTTAAACGCAAGCGTGGAAAAACAAGTGGCGAAAGAGACTAAAAAATGTAGAATTTGCTTGATCGGAGCACATTTGAACTTCGTGTCGACCAATTGCGACACCGAAGACGCAAAAGGCGATTCCGAAGTCACTGCTCGTGGACAGGACGATTTGTACGGTTTCAGTATCCGTTTGCGGAGATAACCGGAGGAATGAGTTAATTATGCTAATAGTGTTGCGAAGAATAATTTCATTACTACCACTGCCATAATATCCCGTCCTCCGGGTCAAGCATGAAAAAGCGCATGCAATGAAAGCAATTAAGGTAATGTGTTAGACCGACGGATCAGCCATAAGTGCAAAGTAGATAACGATAGAAACGCATAGCACATCACGTTAAGAGTGTTAAAAGCGTTAAAAAAAATGACGCTGACGTTAGTACACGCTTACCTCCACGGGTTGTTAAAATTAACGAGGCCGTTTACAGAAGCAGGTAAAACCAAAATGAAAAATCTGTTGCGTAGTAAATAATGCAATTTAGGATGAAGTAAAAGACGTTATCGTGGCCGGTGTTATTTTCTATTAAATCGTCTGCCTTCCAATCACTGCACCGTGGAATCTCGTCCAACAATTTAGGAGCCTTAATCACACTGTAAAATTTATAACATCATAGGAATGAAGGAACGTTTCGATGATTGAGATCCTGATGCCTGACAATTTGTGCCGAAGAATTTCTGAAGCAGCGAAATAAATATTGTACATATTGTAAAGCAACGCTCCTACTCAGGCCACAGTTCGGCGTTTGGCCGCTAGATGGCCAAACGCGGTGGCGTTTCGCGCAAACGAAACGCTGCCCCTTTAGTGACCGTCATTTATACCCAAGCCAACCGTCTCTGCGGGTCTTTTCGTTTTCCACACTGAGAATTAACCACGCCTCTTGGCAGAGGAAATCCCTAATGGGACCTCGTGTAATTTTAACCTAGTTTTAATATGCATAACCACCAAGTACCACGATAGTGTGGAAAGTTGCTTCTGAGCATAGCAGCCTCACTGGTCAGGAAAAAGTACGCTACTTTTGAACGTCGGGTTGAGTCACGTCCTCGAGTTACAAGAGTAGTGGGAATTTTCTGGTTTACCCTCACGGGTGTGTGTCCTATAAAACGTAATCGACTAAGAGAGAGAGAGAGAGATTTGCGGGCATTGCAGTAATCTGCGCGCTGTAAACCTGCCGTGATTCGCCGAATGACCGGGCCGTTTACGCACTCGTTCCTCTCTTCAACACAGCTTCCGCCGGTGCAGAGCTCAAACTTTGCTCCTCTCGCAAGAAATAGGTGGCTTTCTCCACCACTTTTCACCACAACTCAAAACTTTGAACGAAAGAGCTCAAATTTTCACAAAATGTACGGAAGTGCTGCAGAATTGGACTAATCTTCGGGCTTTTCGACATTCATAGCCGTTCGTTCAGGAAAATCGACAAACCAAAAGGTACTGAGTTCGATAATTTGGTCTTGGAAAATAATACATTTGGTAACGTGGAATAGAATATTAATAGCGGCAAAGTTTCAACTTCGAGTCCACACATATAAACCACGTTGGAGAACAGAAGAATCGATTTCCGCGCCGAGCTTTGTTGATGTCATGTGCTGCATGAGGTACGATATGTTTGTTCGAGTAAAACTTCCGTGGAGCCTTTTCACAACTGCACGTAGCTCATTTTCCCGTGAAACTATATTAATATACTTTAAGCATATATCGTTTATTTCTCCAATTCTATTCGGAAAAATGCTCTCATGCGTCATCATACCCCAAACCTCGTTTTTCCGTCCAGCACAGTGTCGCCTCTCTCTCTCTCTCTCTCTCTCTCTCTCTCGCGAGGCATCAGATATCGGAATAAGTTGCGAAGCTATTCAATCCACCGAGGCGTATCAACACTCCTCTTTCCATCGTCTCGAGCGCGCCAGTCAATACAATGAGGTGAATTGCCGTCGAGTCGCGTCTCCTCCTCTCTTCTCTCTCGTTCACGCCTCACTCATCCCACGTACAGCTCTCTAACTCCATTAGGTGATTCGAAAGAGAGCGAGATGCGGAGATGTATATCGATTTTCTCGCGGAACTTTCGACTATACGATATTTCCCATGCACGATGTACATCCCCGAGATTCTGAAGACATTACAGTCCATGCGAACAATAGCTTCACAGATGTGAAGACAATGACAGTGAAAACTAGTTATAACCGTTTTCATAAAATGACATTACATTCTCCTCATATAATGACGCAGCATATGAGTGATGAGGAATATTTATTTTTATATTTACGCAGAATAGGGTCTTTCGACAAACTGTAGTTAGTTTCTGACATCATATGTAGCTATTGACGAAAAAAAAATCGAGTTTATCAAAATTTCATTTTGGCGTTGATAACGATGTCATTTTAAGCCGAATCACATGTATTTATTTATTCATAAGGATACATAACGATAGAATATAATAACACAGTATAGACAAGTTGTTGCGCTTTAGTTATTAACGACCTGTTAAAATACAACATCCGACGATCATACATTTTGTTTCGGGAAGAGATGTAAACAGTGGCGTGTCGATCAATACTAATGTAATTACATGTTGAGGACATGTACGTAGTCGTCGTTACATGTACAGTAACAAATTAATAATTGCAATGGTCTATATCGATTTACACGCGCAGGCGGAAATGGAATAGATCCGGCGGAGATGGAATGGAATGGAAATGGACGAGTGACAGTAACGCTTGACAATGATCGTTGTTGACGGATAGTCTGAATCGAGAAATCACAGAGAACGAGCGTGTAATTACTGCCAATAAATTTCCGCCCTGTTCGTTCTCTCATAAATAGTATTGGTAGAAATTTACACGGCTGTTATTACAATACGTTTATTTATTTGTAGCCTGTTACATTTGCTTTATCCAACTGTGCATTAGTTTGCATATTCTCATAATAATAACCGTTGATAAGTACTTATTAAATTTTAAACCAATGCAATATTGAGACAATTTAATCTTCTGTCGACATGTTCATTCGTATACCAGTTAATTAATTATTAACAAATATTTGCGCCAATTGAAAGAGCCAACAAGTGATGTAATAGATAATTGTAAACAAACATTCATTTCGCCATAATCAACGAAATGAAATGCTAATGGTGAGTAAATATGAAGATGTTTATTTACATCCCCGCAGAAATTGAAGTACATTTGCAGCTTATTTGCGACGAATAGCGTGCACTACGAAATCGTCGTCAGAAAAATCTACTCCCCTTAAGTCTGCATCGCATCCCCTTAAGTCTGTATCTGCGTTACATGAGTAAATATGCATTATAACTTGAATTCGTCGACGTACGTTGCAGAGGGTCATTGGGTATTACGTAAAGACGGAAATTCCGTATGCGAGACGCGTTCACCACCGTTGAACGCCGCGATGCTGAAGACACTGCGACTCCGCGTCCACGGAGCTTTATTCGCAATTGTTCTATGTAGATAGAGGAAAAGTCGAGAGCATACTCGAGTCACGAGATAACGTCCGTTTCACGGCGGTGCTGAGGCATCTAAATGCCCGAAGCTCTACGGCCTTGATGCACGTACGTCCAGCGCAGCAGGATCACGGGCCAGACAAGTCAAAAGGGATAGCGCACATTCGCTAGCCATTACGGATTTGCATATGACCTGGGCATGAGAGCCACTTCGTGACCCAGGGGCATGCTATTCTCCTCGTGCCCTGCCACTGCTCTTCCTGTGATACTTTGCAAAGGCAAAGATGATATCCGATGCGATTACGTAAAATGGCACCCTCGTACTGAACCTTGGCAATTAACACTTGAGATATCATACATTGACATCAACTGGATTAAATCTTTTATGATAGTCCCACACTATGGTATATACTTAATGACGAACAATCAATGATGCTGGAACAACTTTCCGTATCCAGCTATAAACTAAGAAAAATCATCACATCATCGTACCATCGAAGGAAACAACATCTCGACCTTCTTGATGCTGGAACAACTTTCCGTATCCAGCTATAAACTAAGAAAAATCATCACATCATCGTACCATCGGAGGAAACAACATCTCGACCTTCTTGATGCTGGAACAACTTTCCGTATCCAGCTATAAACTAAGAAAAATCATCACATCATCGTACCATCGAAGGAAACAACATTATCGTACCATCGAAGGAAACAACATCTCGACCTTCTTCATGCTGGAACAACCTTCCATATCCAGCTATAAACTAAGAAAAATCATCACATCATCGTACCATCGAAGGAAACAACATCTCGACCTTCTATGAAGAACCACTATGACATCATTCTTCAGCAATATCGTATTTTCCGAGGTAGAGACGTGATTTTTATTGAATTACACGTGTTTGGAAATAAGAGCTCAGAATTATAAGAAAGCTGCGAGTCTATTGGTGAAAGCGATACCAAGACGTCCCACTACGAAGGGGGATTGATGAGATACTGGGAGAAAATAAGAAAGTGAGGACGGGAATAAGGTGTACGAGGAAAAGAAAAGTCGTCGAGGCATGGATTTCAAAACTTGGGATAAGTCTCAGTCAAAGTGATGATGGACACTGAAAACGTCGTGTGTTATGTGCCAGATTTGACAAGTATCATACGTAATAATAGCTATTCGAGGTAGAAACGTATTTTCCGAGGCGGAGACGTGATTTTTATTGAATTACACGTGTGTTTGGAAATAAGAGCTCGGAATCATCAGAAAGCTGCGAGTCTATTGGTGAAAGCGATACGAGGACGTCCCACGGAGAAAGGAGATTGATGAAATACCGGGAGGGAAAATAAGAAAGTGAGGAGGGGAATAAAGTGTACGAGGAAAAGGAAAGGCCAGGAGCAAAGAAACCCCGGGGATTAAAGTGGCCGTAGAACCGTAAGGTTTCGCTGCCGAGATCCCTGCAACTTCCGTTGCGATATCGAAAGAGGCTTCGGTGGTTACTTATGTGAAAGAACAAGGGTAGTCACGAGAGGATCGCAGCGTGTTGCAAGAAGCTGAAGAGAACGCTTGGCGAACGCTATCCGGACGGAGGACAAATTTATTTAGGGGCCACTCACCGCGCCAGTTACGTTCAAGGGCCAAGGAGATACGGCAAACGAGAAAAGGGGAAAAAGAAGGGCCAGTTTTGTCGCAGAGGTTTGTTTGTGCGGTCAAACGAACGGAGTTTACAGGTCTGGGAGAGTCGGGAGAGGGTGAGCCTTGTCGGAGAGGAACAAAAGGGCACACAACGGGCAATCTCTGCGGGCTTTTGTCGAGCGGATACTCTGCGAGTCTCTCTAAAGCTCGCCGGACAATTGGTACGGACATAATGCAGTCACGAATGCGCAACGAATCCGTCATTCGCACGAAAATTTCCACACGGATTCGAATATCGTAATGAACGAATCTCCGATCGGCAGCCTCCACGCTTTTTCAAAGATCAATTCGATTTACTCATTTCCGGAAAATAAATGTTGTTTGGTCGAATCAAAATTCTGCTTGTGATACAATGTGGAGAACACATTTGGTTACTGAGGAAGCTGAGGGACACAACGGCACAACGAGCAATCTCTGCGGGCTTTTGTCGACCGGATACTCTGCGAGTCTCTCTAATGCTCGCCGGACAATTGGCACGGACATAATGCAGTCACGAATGCGCAACGAATCCGTCATTCGCACGAAAATTTCCAGACGGATTCGAATATCGTAATGAACGAATCTCCGATCGGCAGCCTCCACACTTTTTCAAAGATCAATGGTATTTACTCATTTCTGGGAAATACATTTTGTTTGGTCGAACCAAAATTCTGCTTGTGCTACAATGTGGAGAACACATTTGGTTACTGAGGAAGCTGAGGGACACAAGGGCACAACGGGCAATTTCTGCGGGCTTTTGTCGAGCGGATACTCTGCGAGTCTCTCTAATGCTCGCCGGACAATTGGTACGGACATAATGCAGTCACGAATGCGCAACGAATCCGTCATTCGCACGAAAATTTCCAGACGGATTCGAATATCGTAATGAACGAATCTCCGATCGGCAGCCTCCACACTTTTTCAAAGATCAATGGTATTTACTCATTTCTGGGAAATACATTTTGTTTGGTCGAACCAAAATTCTGCTTGTGCTACAATGTGGAGAACACATTTGGTTACTGAGGAAGCTGAGGGACACAAGGGCACAACGGGCAATCTCTGCGGGCTTTTGTCGAGCGGATACTCTGCGAGTCTCTCTAAAGCTCGCCGGACAATTGGTACGGACATAATGCAGTCACGAATGCGCAACGAATCCGTCATTCGCACGAAAATTTCCAGACGGATTCGAATATCGTAATGAACGAATCTCCGATCGGCAACCTCCACACTTTTTCAAAGATCAATGGTATTTACTCATTTCTGGGAAATACATTTTGTTTGGTCGAACCAAAATTCTGCTTGTGCTACAATGTGGAGAACACATTTGGTTACTGAGGAAGCTGAGGGACACAAGGGCACAACGGGCAATCTCTGCGGGCTTTTGTCGAGCGGATACTCTGCGAGTCTCTCTAAAGCTCGCCGGACAATTGGTACGGACATAATGCAGTCACGAATGCGCAACGAATCCGTGATTCGCACGAAAATTTCCACGAGGATTCGAATACGAATTCCCCACGCTTTTTCAAAGATCAATTACATTACAATTACAACGAAGCTTGTAATCATGTCGACTTGAAAAATCTTCCACCGTCGAACTGAATATTCTCTGAATTACCAGGAAGTACATACATGAAATTCCACGAGTTGCTTGTGATGAAGTTTGGAAAGAACGCTTCCGGTTTCGCGCCACCGAATCGAGCGAAGCTTCGTCGAATAATTTCATCGATGGTAAGTCAATCATTTTAACCGGCAGAGGGCGCGATGACGAGGGTCAGCGCCTCGACGTGTGTATATCGGTTTCTGGGACAGACGCGTACATGGTAGCTTGGAAATGGATGCCGTGTGGTGCACATGAAATATTCACGACATTGCAAAACGAAACCACGAGAGCCGCATGCGTTCGCCAGTGGATAAAGTAAAGAATGGAGCTTCTGCTGCCAGTCCCCTACAGTACACAACGCACGTGAATAGAGAAGAAGCTTTTCCCCATGTGTTGCTGAAATATTCTTCTCTATTTCCGTCCACGCTCTACTTTCTCGGGCCCGCGGTTTTATCAGAATAGGCACCAGAAACAAGGATCACATTTACGTGTAGCTCACACGCGGCACTGTACATTCCGCAGTCGTACATCTGAAATATTCTGGACCCGTCTTTCTGGGAAAAACCTCGAGACGAGGTATAGCCGCAGGAGACAGCTAAGAGTGGCGCAACTTTTGGGGACATAAAAATACGTACTGAAAGAAGAGACAAACAGCACCTGAAGGACGGAAAAAATTCTACCTTTCAACGTCTGCAGCACATGTTCACCGGAAGCAGCTTTAACGACAGGATAACATGGGGCAAACTGGGACACGAGGAAAAAATGGGTTTATCACGGGAACCGAAGAGCATTGTTGCTGCTTTTCACCCGGAAACTCGATTCCAATAGTCGATTTTAAGCGTTAGCGGAAAATAAACGGTGGGTCAAAGTGGGACACTTTAATCCGTGAATGTATTGTATGATTAAAGCAATAAATGTATGATTTATTGCTTCAGGCAGTTGAAATAGTTTAAAAAATGCTGTATTTTAAACAATTCCGTTGAGTGGCATTGTAAAAAAAAGTTCTAAAGAAACGTCGGACTGTCCCACTTTGCCCCACGTTTTTCCTCTCAAATTACCGTCCCACTTTATCTCACATTTTCTCCCTCAAATGACTGTCCCACTTTGTCCCACAGTCGCATTTTGCGGCACCGTACCCTATAAACATGAAGGAAGAACCGAGAAGAAAGCTCGAGGGACGAAAAAGCTGACGAAACGCGTCATGTACCCATGTCGAGGATGGCCAAAGTGAAAGGGTAGAAGACGAAGGCTTTACGGTCCTTGTACACTTTCCTGAATAGATATCATCAACCTTTCCTCTCCACATTCACCACTTTTGCCCTCGCTGTTTTTACAGCGCAGTGAGGGGTCAAAATTAGGGCCAAGTGTAACGAGATTATACAATGATGACGAGAAACGGTCGCCTTGGAAATTCAGAAGGAAAGTGCGGAGGCTAGCACAGCTGTTGAGAGGAAAAGGAAAGTCCGACACGTTTGCACCGCCCCGTGTACGTTCCAATTCTTCTCAACCCTCTTACCTTCAACTTCGTTCCCAGGATGCCTCGAGAATTCGAACTCCACTCTCTCGCTCTCAGTCTCGAGTTTAGTCTCATAAACGCCAAATGCTTCCTTCTCTTTGACAATGAAATTGGCCTCCGTCTACGTTTTTTTTTCTTCTGCCAAACAGAACAAAGCTTTCCCTTTGTATTACAGGGCGCTTTTACCTCTCAAAGTTGTAGTTACTTCTTCATCAAGTTTCATAATTATCGAAGTCAAGATGTTGCACGTGATACAATAACGCCACGATTTCGTGGCAATCCCCAACAGCTGACTACGGCTTAGGGCTCCATTGAATGGTCGACCGATGGACTCCCTAAATCATCGAAGGATGGAGCTTTTTTGCGCTCCCTTAATAACGCTTCGGAGCGTTCCCCGCTCTTTGGCTTTCCTCTAACTCCTCACTTTTATTCCCACAAATGTTTTTTCTTTTCCAGTGGCGAACCGCTAGTTAATCCAAGTTCTTGAAGTAACCTGCACGATCAGATTTCGGGACGGATGATAAATGGTAGAATCTCACAGACCGCTCATCACGGCTGACGTGCTACGTATTTTGCTTCACCGGATGCACGCAATCTCATGAAATACTTCCGATGCTTTGTATTCTTATATTCCGATTTTTTTAAAATTTCAATGTGATACTCAAAATTGTATGTGAGGTATAACAAGTAATTGACGATAAATCTTGCCAGGAAATTGTGTGTTTATTTAAGCTTTGTATTACTCAAAAACTATTTAGGAAACCAAACTCCTTTTTTTGCTTACCATTTTTCTCGCCATTACGGTGTTAGATATGCTGTTAAAAAAAGTAAAAAAAAGCGTATCAATATTTTTTATTCAACGTCGTCACCTACAGTATCGTGGGAAGGTTGTTTACGACCTTCGGGACGTTGTGATCATTACGACTTTCTTGTCGCGCTGCCCTTAACGTTGCAACCTGCGTCGCGCTAAAATTATTATCTTCCTCGTGAAAAAATACGGTGTAAGAATGGAAAACAGCCATGATTCCAGCTGATGGGAGTCATAAAAGGGAATGAGCAAAATTGTCGGATTCGCATGGAGTCTGATGTTCGATCCTACGCAACTGGTTGTTAATGGAGGTGTGTAATAATTTGTTTTGCAGCTGGAGGCGTGCGGCCGACTATTTAGTTGCGTGCAGCGGCTCTGTGGCAGTGGAAGTAGTACGATCGAGGAGGGTGCAGAGCCCCGTCAAACTCGAGGTCGGCGGGGTGCCCAGGACCTCGAGGGGCCCACAGGCTCCGAGGATGGCATCCTGCCAGTCCCAGTTAGTCCAAGTCCGGCGTCGACCTCCTCGCAGGAGGACTCATGCAAACCACCACCGCGCAATTGTTACAGACTCGTCGTTCTCGGCACTGCCCGAGTCGGTAAAACGGCCATTGTAGCACGGTGAGTAAAAAAATTCAAGATACACTTCACTGGTCTCATATGATGTCCTGGCTATCATGGAATAACCACATCATTTACAAACAATTAGGGTTAGGCCGACATGGGCACTGCAATTTGTCACATAAAGGGAGATTTGTCACACAAAGGAACATTTGTCCCTTTATGTGAGGTTTGACATTTGACGTAACCAAAAAATGTCAATGCCTGGCCAATCACATCACGATTAGACCTATGACAATGACTGCGACAGTTTCGAGCCACCGACAACTTCATTTTACATGTTCCACATTTCACAACTTCATCGTCATCAAAACATTTGATGCTGTTTACTTTTCAAGATAAACTAACAGATGTTGCAGCCGTCAAAACCGAAAGTGAGGATACGAACCATCGTTTACGCTCGGTGGAACGGCTAATCCTGCAACATTCTTCAAACTTAGCTCGTTCGTATCGTGTTGCAATGAAACAAAAATTATGTGCAGGATAAGCCTTTCTCATCGTTAGTGGTAACGAGTCCCGAGTGGTCTTATATTTTTTCATAATAGCCAATCACTCTCCTAGTTGACAGTGATACGACGGGAGGGGCGGGGGAGGAAAAGGGGTGAAAAGCTTTTTCCTTAGGCATTTGCGGGCTGGTCCATCGACCCGTGAACTCGGGTCTCGGTACAAATTTCAAATACCAGGGAATCCAACGAGAGGTTCGAGGTTGAGAAATGAGTGGTGGTTGAGCAACAGGGCGAAATGGAGATGCGAGGGGCCACAGTGGCTCTGTGGATACAGTTATAGTACACATGTCGAGTGAAAATCGAGCGTGTGTTACGAGAGTTGCAGCCAAGCAATATGAGCGGACTGCGGCTGGGCCAAAACGAGCTGATAAGGTTCCCGGACGAATTCACATTCCGCAACTCCTCTTCGTACGCGGTGCTGCGAGAACACGATGCACAGTTACATAGAATTTTGCGGTGGAATTCTCGTGGGTTCATTCGGCAAATGTTTTTATTCGGTCAGAGTAACTTTTCCGCACGAAATTCCGACAAACACGCAGAAATTGTGCGCTGTTTCAGCCGAGGGTCCGACTAACTTAGCGATGTGGAAAACTATGACAACACCGGACTTTTTTTCGTGGTACTCGTCACAACTCATTATCAATACACACATTAATTTGCACCTCAATCGAACACGCCGATCACAAAAGCCCCGAATCCGGTAAAATTATTGTCCGCAGACACAAATCCAGAGGAAACAAAATGAAGCTGTCAAAACAAAATATTTTTTGTTTACGTCAATTCGCAATCCTATTATTCCATTTTGCATTTTTTTTTTTTTCAAATCTTTTGGATAATCAGATCGTCCATCTACATTTCAAAATAATAATAATAATAATAAATAATTTAAAACAAAA
Organism: Clistopyga incitator; assembly: GCA_947507545.1. Classification (NCBI taxonomy): domain Eukaryota; kingdom Metazoa; phylum Arthropoda; class Insecta; order Hymenoptera; family Ichneumonidae; genus Clistopyga; species Clistopyga incitator. The sequence continues at coordinate 3,031,567 of OX382176.1, forward strand.
TCAGCACAAACCATTTTAGGAAAAATGTCAGAAATGTTTGTTTATTCAGCAGTAGTTCTAAAAAGCACTTGTTTTTCAGACCATATTGTTCGTCTGATGTAATAGTTACGTGAGCGTAGTTATCGATTGTCGAACCGCGAGAAAGGGATGCTGGAGCTTGATACAGAGGAAAACGGTGTGCCCACCGACCTGTAACTTCGTTTGTTTCCTCTTGACGTCATTGTTGCCTGATGCTGGGGCTTTGGTAACCATTCCCGAGTCCACTCTCCGATGCTATGCCATTCCACTAGACGCGCTATATATTGGGGAATACATGTCTGCGCTGTATATTGTATCACCGAGGGAGCGCAATATCAACGAACCGACGAATAGTCCAGTCACGATATATCGCTACGTCACGAGACTCGCCGTTACGTGGCGCACAAACACACCGACACCGAGTAAAATATCGTGCGATTGTATAAGTTTGCACGTGGCACGGTGACAGCTCACGATGAACGTGGGAGGGTGGCTTGCTTGCTCATCGGATTTCGGTTAGTTCGATTCATGCTGGCGGTGAATTTACGGTTCACCGCTGCGGTCCTATTCTCATGTATCCATTTATACGCACGTATCTGTGCCCACAGTGTACAAACTCCTTGTCATTCATATGGAAAATCGGAATCATAATTACCGTCATCTCATCTCGCCACAGGTTATGTCCAATTTATGTCCGACCAATGGATTCAGTCGTTAATTAACCGCCCGCACCGCGTGAGACGAAAATCACAATGTAAGAAATCGATAATCCCAAATGGAATATTTCCACATTGAGCGTGTAACGATAGCAGCCGAATTTTCGCCAATAACGAATATTTTGGGAATCACAAAATTACAGAATTATAATCGTGATTGTAATTATGATTTTCTTTGTGTACTTAATGAGGTTTCGTTGTAAGATTTTTCAAAAGAAGAGTATCTACAATGGAAGAAGAAAATGATTGGGTGAACTTTCAAAAAAAAAAAAAAAAAAAAAGGTTTCCTTATTTCTGACGATTTCTTCGATTGAATGTCACGACTTTCCATTGAGTTCGAAATCGTTCAATAAAAAGACAGTATCGAAGCTCAAGTATTTCTGTTCGATGGCGAAAATTGCCGTAAATCAATGAAACTCTTTGCCTCGATGTGCTTGACACGTGTCGCGATCGCCCCGCTACCGAAGGTCACAAATGCGGTACCTGAAGAGATATAACCTCCGGTGAAACTTTAGGGACGCTGTCGTATACGTAGTTGAAGAAACATTGAAAAAAAAGAAGAAGAAAAATAAAATAAAAAATGTGGAAGAGGGCGGCGAAACGTTTCCGGCTTGAAATGGCGCGAAGGTCGGTTGCGCCACGATGAGTCGTGGGGGAGGGACGTTTGAAGTGGATGGGTTAGGATTGCGAAGCTTCCGCGTCGTAGCGAGATCGTCAGAGGCTCCGGAAAATCTCGACCCGTTCCAGATTCGGGCTTGTGGCTGCTTTCTGCTTCCGGTGCTGGAAGAGCTCTTTTTTCGTGGTCCGTTTCTGCTCCGCGTTCCACGAGAGCTCTTGGCGAACGTTTATAAGAGCGCAGCTTAGCTGAGAGTTCACTAATTCTCACTAAATGTACGTGCATCGCAATGCCAACCGCATATGAGTAAAAACACGTGTGTAGCGAGGAAATCCGTGACACGAACACAACGTATTGCCAGCAATTTTTTGTCAACCCTTCTAACCGCACCCCTTTCCACTGGCCCCACGCTCGTTAAAAATTCTTTCCGAACGCGGGACAATAAGAAACTTTTTACAACGGAACCTTTTCCGTTTTACCGGCTTAATTAGATTTTCGCATATCTGATAACAAATGTGTGGGAATAATGTTAAAGAGAATATGAAGAGTACTCGAAAATATTTGTGATGTTATTAAGAAAGTAAAAAATTAAAATTAATTTAAATAATTAATCGAAGTGCCGAATAAAAATTAATTGTAATTTGGTACTTCGATTAATCGGGTTTATCGTTGGTACATTTGATTTTGACTTTCGGTTGAGCCAGTAAATAGCTGTATCATTGCATTGACATGTGAAATTTATGGCCAGATGGCCTCGGCCTCATAAAACTAAAATATGGGACCATCCACATCCACAACATACCAAAAGGGGCAGAAATATGAGGGTCGCAACCCTGTCCATTGCCCGTGGAATGCCCCATATATCCTCCGCATATAGTAAACATATTTCAAGCGCTGTCAGCTTCAAATGGATCCATCATGAAATCTCTCCGAGGATCCAAGGTGGCCGATCACTATCCAATAAGTGGGTGGCTGATAAGTTAATAACACTTCGAAGTATGGCAACGTCAACGTTTCATGAGACGTAATAACACTTTATCGCTTCTCGCTGGTTATATTCTCGCCGCGCGAAATGTTACGAGATGGCATGACTCAGTTCTCGGCGTATACTTCAAGTTCATCGATTTCGAGCTGTTACCGAACTCGAGAAATTCCATTTTAACGTTGTACCGAGTTCAATTGAATACCAATATTCATGAATATTAATATTCATGATACCGTTTGTTCTACAACTCGATTGAAAATAGCAACGATTGCTCATCACCGGATGTATATTTGATTTAACTCTCTCATCACATACAAAGCATGTAAAAAAAAGAAAGTATTGCAATCCAAAAAAAAAATCAACGCCTACATTTTTATGGAAAACCATGATTTGCGTGTCCCAGATTCCAAAAAACACATTTACTCATTTTTCTCTGTATGTCGGAAAGTGCAATAACTTTCGAAAAAAAAAAAACTCTATGGACTGCAATGAAATTTGGCTGTGAGTGAAAATGTCAAGTGACCAAGAAAACGACGATGAATCAAAAATGGTTTCAATGGTCCTTCCCTTGGACATTTACCTTTTTTCTTGCAGATAACGACTGTTCGTTTGCTTGGTAATTTTTTTTTTTTACGTTTTTGAGGTCGCAGAGTTTGTTAGGGTTGCAACAGGAAAAACCTATGGTAACCACAACGGGGGCACACGGATATCGTGTATAATGGTGAAACTCGATGAGGTCCGGTCGATAACCATGCTGTGGTAAAAAGAAACATGAGGAAGAGAAATGGAAAACTGTCGAATGAGTTTCGGTGCTCTGCGGCTCTCGAACAAAATACACCGTAATAAAAGCGGTGTTGAATTTAACACCGTTATGTAGCCTCAATAGGTCCACACACTTTTATGTTACTTCCAATCGTTGTTCAATTATAGTATTTCGATGTCAGGCATTCACAAGCGTTCAGTGGTGTCAACCCGCCGCACCGAAATAGTACATATCAAGTCCGAAGTAGTTCATGTCAACATACATTGGTAATGAATTTGGAGAACTCCATGACAATTCGACTCTTGGGTCTCATCCCCGATCTGTCAGATTTCCCTACGAATTATTTTTCAATTGGACCAGCTCCAAAAGAGCCGATGAAACTTGTTTTATTTCACTCAGTGCGAGAAACGCGGTTTTACGCACGCTGAGCGCATGCACCCCCAATTTCACACCTTGTGAAATAATATTTTGTCGGTTCTGATGCGAAAAAACGTTTTTTGACCTCGACTGACTGCAATACTCGCCTTCGGCTGCAAGCTCACACTCGTTACAAGAACTTTTATCGCACTAGTATCGTAATGTACTATTTCATAGTATGTTGAATCGGGAGATTATTTTTTAATACAGTTAATCGTTTATACTCGAAAATGGAATATGCTAACCTCACTATTCGGTTCCTGTTTCCAGATTTCTCTCTAACAAATTTGAGGAGAGTTACACCCCGACCATCGAGGATTTTCATCGTAAACTGTACAGGATTCGCGGCGAAGTGCACCAGCTGGATTTGTTGGACACCAGTGGCAACCACCCATTTCCGGCCATGAGACGCCTGTCTTTTCTCACTGGTGAGGTTCACTTACTTTTTTTCTTGACAAAATGTATACGGATTAGTCGTGGTAATGGTAACCAGTTTTCATTGATCACGAGTGATCATCGGAAGTATAATGCATCATATTTTATCGATTTGTTGTCTTGAAGAGATCAATGGCCCATTGTCCGAGGTCCTTTGGACAATTTCTCGAAACGTCAATGTCGCATGTCGAAGATTATTTTGGATGCAAATAAATGAAAATCGTCAGTTATTATCATCCAAAATGATAATTTTTTATCTTTATTTTGATTTAAGGAGGATCGATGAATTGTAACAAAAAAAAGAGCTAAATTATGTTGACAGGTTGAAGATGTTACTTCGAGCATAAAAACGGGATAAAGATATTTGACTCAATGATGAATATAGTTTATTCTAACTATCTTTACGTAAGGCGGATGATTTGATACCATCAGTCGGATATACTATCACCCGGAGAAGTGCAACCACTTCTAACATTTACTAGAGGCAGTAAAAAAAACCAGAAATGTCAGAACAGATGCATCGCAAGGGTTGATGGAGTTCGCGGAGAAATACGGCAGCTGTCGGCAGTAAACCAGATCCGTTTCTGTCCCATTTCGTCCGCAGATAAAATATACCGCCATGTGAAAAGAGGAAAATAGTTTTCATCGTCTTGATCAGGATTCTGATCAGAGAATTTTCCCAAGATGAAGAGTCCTCGGTTTTCATGGTCACACGCGACGGTATTGAAATCCTGGTGACTGCTCAGAAAGTTTTTTCATTTCTGCACGTTTGGTTAGCCCGAGGAAACATTTTTAGCGTGCATCAAGCGGAAATCAGGCACTGACAGGACGAAGATAAGGCCCTGACAGGGCCTGCGCTGCTCCTGATGTCGCAACAAATTTTCTACCCGGGATAAACGAAATTTTCCTCTGCATTTCCTTGCCCTAAGCCACTGTACTTTAGGGCGAAGTGAGTGGCTCGAAACGGCCGGTTTCTGGTGGTGTTGCTTTTTGCCTACAGGCGAGAGGAAGCAGACTGTTCGTGGGGAAGGAAACTCGAGTGGAACATAAGTTTGAGTTGTCGGATAGTTGAAGCGGAGTGAGAGATACTCAACAAGTAGAACGGTGCGGGTTCGTGGGCAAAGCTGCCGAGGAGGAGGAGGAGGAGGCGCGGTTGCGAGTGAACTCGTGACAGACGTTGGAAGCGAAGCAGAAAGGGTGGTTGGAATAGGACATTGGAACATTGGTAAAGGGGGAAAGAGAGAGGGAGAGTGAGAAACTTAACGCTACCTCGATAACTCATTGTCGATTTATCCTCACACGTCGAGAGCGCCTTATATTCTCCCCTCGCTTCCGTTCCTCCATTCTACTTCACCTTCCTTCGCCGGCGTGAAACAAAAGACACTTTGGTTCCAGTGGATAACCGAAGCTTGGGCGTAATAAACCTTTTGAGATCTCCCTCCGTGGAATAATGTTGAATAAGGCTAGAGAAATGGACATTGTTTATCATTTCAAGAGAAGATTGTTGAAAGTGAAGCCTTACGAATTCGCTACAAGATCAATTTTTTGTCTGTTTTATGTTTGTGTTCGGATTACTAACCTTACTTTTTCGTTTTCCGGTTCTCCCGAACAAACGGCTTCAAGATTTGAGGAGCCGGTACCTTTGGCCCATTTGTGCCATCCTTGAACACGTCATCTCCAAATTTGAGCTTAATCTGTCGAGTAGTTTAGGAGAAAATGGGTATCAAAATTGCGAGGTGGGGTGGGAGAAGTGATACTCCGTCTTTAGTGAAATCAATGAAAAGCACAGAGACGGTTTCTTTAATTTAACGTCACTATTTTTCATTGAGTTTGAGATCATTCAATGAAAATACGGTATTGAAACTGAAGTATTGACTTTCATTGGCGAAGATTATCGGGAATCAACGAAATCTTGTCTCTCGGTGTAGTAAAGCCAACCAAGCGAACGCCGACCCGCAGAAACATGGTCGCAATGGCATAGCATGAGCGCGAAGCACACTGTAGTAGTACCCGCACACTGAGCTTTAAGGTTAAGCTCATCGCTGACATGGCATAACACAGCTGAGCAGTAATCAAGGTGGAGACGAGCAATGGTGCGAGCCTCAAGCCTCGGGGCGAGGCATAAAGCACCTCCGCTAACCGGTTAAGCTACGCCAACACCTCGAAGACTCGACTACGAACCAACAAAACCTGTAATCCCCAGCCCAGCGTAGGCGTGATAATGATCTCAAGGTCTCGCTTCGAACGAACGCCTCAGGAGGCTGTTTTTCTGAGTTTCCGTTGTATTTTCATAAAGCACACACCGAGAGAAAAAGTTTCATTAATTCACATTAATCGTTGCCAATGAAACTTACTTAGTTGAGTATCAGTATTATCTTTTTTTAATGATCTCAAACCCAAAGAAAAATAGTGAGATTGAATAAAAAAAAACATTTCTTTAAACGAATGAACCTTTTTCACTGATTATTTAAAAAAATCGTCGCTGATTCAATGAAACCTCCGTCCTTAACCTCAAACAAATATGTATTTAAGCCAAGTACGTTCTATTCGTGGGCTTCAGGTAATGGCGCTTCTCCGCCTCACTTCGAAATTTCAAAACCCATTTTCTCCTGAAGTAATCGACAGATCGAGCTCAAATTTTGAGAGGACCTGCAGAAGGATGGCACAATTAGGCTAAGGTCTTGGCTCCTCGAAACGCAAAACCGTTCGTTCAGGAGAGCGGGAAAACCAAAAAGTGAGAAAACCAGGCAAATACAACATTGCGTATCCGGCACAAGTTTTCCGCAATTTTCCTGTGCCCCAGTGCAAATGCGATTCACTAGTGCATTAGGAAAGAGTGGCTCGGATATTGACATTCTGGAGGGGAACTGGAGGAATTTAGGGCGAATAAAAGGGAGGGGAAACGTGAAAGCCTGAAGGCATTCGCTTGAATCCGGAAACAACGAAAAAATTAAATACTAGCCTCGCCTCGATTATTTTAACGATCTTGGCATCGAGACGTTACTCTTGTTTATCAAAATTGCTTTTTATTTTTTACCACATTTATGAGAAAAATTGGTCTTTTCACTTGACAACGAAAGCAGTTGGTTGTAAAACTGCAAGTGTACTAAATATCTTCATCTTTCTTCAGTTCCGCTTCGGAGTTATCATTTTTTTTTTTTTTAAGACCCAGAAATCACGGCATTGTTTTCTTAGACGGTGAAAAACAACGAAATTCAGAAGTGGAAGGAGGCGGTTCGTGCAGTTCGTTCGATATTATAAGCATGCGAACGAGATTGCAGCTCAATTTTCGCTGGAAATGTTGCGCATTCTTTGCTGACCTCAATTCAAAGACAATGCGAGTCCGAAGCTTATGCTTTCCATCGATGCGCAAAATGCTCGTCGGCAAAACAATGCCCCATGTATTTCCTCCGCGGAACTGTTTCCCACGGAAATGTTGGTGTACCTGAAGAGTAATCGAACATTTACCGAGAACAAATCCAGTTACGTCGACTAAATTTCCATTTGCCGGATTTCGATCTAATTTTTCGTCGGTACATTTTGAAATTCATTGGGTCAACAATTATTCAAGTTTGTTGATCAAAGTATGTTTGAACCAATTAGGAAGGAATAGGAATTTACAAAAAATTACAATATTGCGAACACGTGCTAATTGAAATTCGTTCAAGTTAGTCATAGGCTGTTTACTAATGAACATTCAATAAGAGACCCTAAATAATAATTACTTGTAATAGACATGCACCACAGTTTCCTCGACGCTAGACACTTGAGCGAACTTGTGAATTCATAATGTTGTAGCTTAATAGGTCGTGCTACCCTCGGGGGTTTTTGTGGCCCAATGTTAAACGCCAAGAGATTTGACTAACTTTACCCATGCCTTCAGTTTTGCTTTCTCGAATCTCTCTAAATAATAATTGTTTTGAAGATTAGGCTTTTTACAACACACTGCTAAAAATATGGTGTTAAAATTGACAGCAACACAACGTTCCTAACACTAAAATTGGTGTTAACAATTATCTTAACAAGTGTTAACAAGTATCTCCCCTCGAGAGCTAAATATATATTTTTTAAGCCTGTTTGAATTAAGTCACCACCGAAATGGTCGAGAGGGTAAAATTCCTCGCATTTTCAAAATTTGAGTCTCATTTACCAAATCGTTTTGAAAAAAAAAACAGCTTTCAAAGTTTTGAGAGTAGTGGAAAAGTAACACTGGCTCTTAACAAAATCAATGAACGCATTGTAATCATATTAAGCTTAACGATGTGTGCTGACGAATTTCGGCACCCTGCTGTGAAGCCACACGCTGAATTTTAAGAGCCTCGATGCTGGTCAATTTTTCTCTGTCGACCTTGTCACCGAAACATATCACGTGACACTGTGGGCCTGGAAAAAAGTCGAAATTCTCGAAAGGCACGGAGGGTGGTCAAAGAATTCGGCAAAGTGCGGCATTAGGAGGGTCTGGCCGCTTTTATTCGACGCGGGGTTGCAATGGGGAACCCTGAGGAAATGTTCCCGAGCCCTCCGATGCTTTTTCAAGGGCCGGTCCCATGCTACAGACACTTGGCTTCTCACGAAGAGCCAATCGCTCAAGGCCTACATAAGAGTGATGGATATTTTCAGAAAGTAACTAAATACACGTCTATAATAATTACAAATTATGAAATAATGAAAGAAAAATTTCAATATGCTACTAATTACCAATATTAATTGTCATTTACTATTAGCGATCTTTTTTTTTTTTCAAGTTTCACTAATCTGAGTCGCTTAAAAAATATCGCCTGTGGTTGCTCAATGAAATTAATTAATTAAGCAACTACAATCGACGAATTTTATCTAAAACTAATTGTAAAAGAAAAAAAAAACAAAAAAAATCTGTCACGACTCGGTTTCTATTCCAATTACCATTATTCTAATTACCATTGAAAAATGAGTCTCGTAAACAAGCAGCCCCTGTTTTACAACTTACAAGAAAGCAGGGTAAACTTTCTAGGAGGATAAAGCGGAGGGGGAGCGAAAAGTTTTACGAAAGAGGGAGAAGAGGGTAAGATTCCGTGTTGTAAAGTCTGAATTTCGTCCAACCAGGGTGAGGGTATAAGAAAAAGTACATCGGTGCAGTTTCGAGCGTGTCCGCTCCCTCGCACGATTGTACACACTCGTAAAAGGGAGATTTTACGAAAAGAAAAATTCCCCGAGTCGAGAGCCTCGCGTAGAGTGAAGCATTGCCAAAGCCGAAGACTAACATGCGAACTTTCCGACGCTGAAAATTCTTCGAGTCATCGAAAACTTGTTCGATTCATCAGGATCGGCTTAGGCGACACGGAAACACGTATCAACCCAATCTCTCTGAGGGACGTTAACGCAACCCTGTAAAAAATGTTTCCTTTTTTCCGATACAAACGTGAATGAATTTTTTAAGGAAAATCAAAGTTAACATGTTTGCATTCAAAATTAAATGCGCAATCACAGAATTTCGAATTCTTCAAAATGAATGAAAAGCGATTATTTATTAATATTATTATTATTATTATTATTATTTACACTGGTTTTGTGTTACTTGTCACAGTAAATTTACAATATTTTTTTTAAAATGAAGCTTTTTCATCCATTCTCAGCGATAACGGCTGGTGTTGCCCGACAATAGTCCGAGGGACGTGACCTAACCGAGTTGAGTAACGAGATGGCCATTTTTCCGGCTGGATACATGATACCCTTTTTTCGCGCGATCCGTACGCTAGGTTTATTGGAATAAATGTCTAGATATTTTATGTCGGGCAAAGCATTTGCTTTTATTAAGTTGCACATTCGTTTCTCACCGCGAATTTATTTTCCAATTTTCGTGTGGAGGCACACGATTTTATCACGCACTCATATATTCTTGACAGCAGGAGGGGGTGGAGGTAATTGAACCTCGGGTTTCTGACACCTGATGATTGGCAAGAATCATTTTTTATTATAGTAATATTTATTGTGTAGTGGGTTTTGTTCCGATATATATATATTCAAATTATAGGAAGGTGGACAACTGGTAGGTCACGTGTTCGTTTGTGCAGACCGGAAGTAAATCGGCTCTCGTATAAATATTCATAGTATGGTCGACGGTGAGTGGGGATTGCTACTTTAGCCGGGTGGTTGGTAGCCTCGCGTGCCGGCAAATGCACGGGTAGCCCTTACGGTGGGTCACGAACGAATACGAAAGATCCCGTTCGTTGGTGACGCCGAATGTAGCACGCTGTACAACTGGTACACACAATGTGCGTGTGATAAGGACTTTTCCAAAGGCTAACTAGTCTCTAACGATAAAGCATCCACTCACGACCACGGTTCTCCACTTTGCAGGCAATCATACGGTCAATACTGTAGGAACGCAGCGTTATGTCTGTTATATGGTTGGCTCAATCTGAATTTAAAAAAAAATATTGTGCGATGTTGCGCTATGCTATGTCATGCCACGTCAGGTTATGCTATGCTGTGCAATACTGTGCTATGCTATGCTATGATGTGCTATGCTGTGCTATGCTGTGCTATGCTATGCTACGCTGTGCTATGCTGTGCTACGCTGTGCTATGTTGTGCTCTGCTGTGCTATGTTGTGCTCTGCTGTGCTCTGCTGTGCTATGCTGTGCTATGCTGTGCTATGCTGTGCTACGCTGTGCTACGCTGTGCTACGCTGTGCTACACTGTGCTACGCTGTGCTACGCTGTGCTATGCTGTGCTATGCTGTGCTACGCTGTGCTACGCTGTGCTACGCTGTGCTCTGCTGTGCTATGCTGTGCTATGCTGTGCTACGCTGTGCTATGCTGTGCTACGCTGTGCTACGCTGTGCTACGCTGTGCTACGCTGTGCTACGCTGTGCTATGCTGTGCTATGTTATGCTATGCTGTCCAGGATAGAGTTCCAAATGGAATCTCGGATGGTGTCCGCAATGCAGACCCGGATAGAATTTTGGCAGTCCGGACGAGAGTACCAGATGGTACGCCAGACCAAAATATATATGTTCCTGGAAGACGTCTAATCGAGTCGTCATGTGAAACTCCTGGTACTCGGCCAGAACGCTGTTCGATAGGATTTTCATAAAAATTTCTCGGAATGTAAGTTCCAATACAGAAAGCAGGCAACAACAGAACGCCAGCAAATTACAGGCCAATCTCGCTCTTCCCAAGCGTCTCTAAGATCATCGAAAAGCAAGGGGATCGAACGCTTTTTAGAATGAGCTGACGCACTCAGCAAAATACAATCCGAATTTCGGGAAAACATCTCTACCACCTCAGCAATAGTCGAAGTTGTAACCTATGCATATAAATCACTGGTTACTAGCACACCTTTAAGCAGTTCTTGTAGATCTAGCAAAAGCTTTCGATACCCGAAACCATTCTGGCATTGTTCTTGGTTCGCTTCCAAGTTGCCTAACCGATAGAAAGGAGATCATTCGAATAAATAAAAAATACAACCACCCAGTCGACTTCAAATGTGCCATGCCTGAAGGAACCATATATCAGGACCACTCATCGTTATTAAATAACATTTATAATCTGATACGAAGTAAAATCATAAGTTACGCAGATAACATTGTGATACTCTTCAGGAAGAAAATCGGCAATACCTTAAAAATCCTAGTACACACTGAATTGTACCTTCGGAAATAGCGATTTCGTGATAATTGACTTCCTCGCGTTCCACGAAAGCTGAAATCAACCGGTCGACTGATGCGCCATAGAAACCAATATTCCAACTTTCCGAAGGTTCAATTCAAGATCACCTACTTTTTATTGACCTTAAGATAATTCAAAGAAAATGCCATGTTCAAAATATTCGATCAGTATTGAGCAAAATATTGAACACGAGTAACAAGAATGATCGGTGCATGTTTTGTTGTCTGCAGGTGATCTGTTCGTTTTGGTGTTCAGCATGGACAGCCGAGAATCCTTCGAGGAAGCAATCAGACTGCGGGAGGCAATCCTTGAATCAAAAGTGAGTGCTACACAAGGCGCCAAGGGTCGCAAGAGCCATCACAGCCTCAAGGTACCGATGGTCATCGTGGGAAACAAATGTGATCGTGAGACAAAGTGCGTCAGGGCTTCGTGCCTTTTTTGATCACCGATAGATTCGTTGACTCGGGCAAATGTCTCTATCATCGTTGCTTCGATTCTGTCATATAAAGTAGGTCCGTGACGGTGGAGGAGGCCCAGCAATACTGCTCGACCCAGGACGACTGCTGTGTCTTTGTCGAGGTGTCGGCCAAGCGAAATTACCACGTGGACGAACTCTTCTATCAGCTGTTTGTCGTCGCTGGTTTGCCACTGGAAATGGCGCCGAATCATCACCGAAAAGTACCATTGACTTTTGGATCACCAACGATGCTTCCACCATCACAGGTGAGACTTGACAAACGTGTACTCTGCCAATTTGCAATATAGTACTTAATCCCACTCCATTCGACTTCGCTTTGCTTCGCGTGCGAGAAGTCGTACTTCTCGCACTGGTGGCATAAAGTTTTTGGTACAGGGAATTATTTTGGGGGGGATTGACTATGTCATTCACGTAAAAGGACTTGCTTCAAATTTTTTACACGTAATGTTTTGGACTGCGGTAAAGAAAATCCTAATGTTATTCGTTTATTGGAGAACAAATGGAAATATTGTTGATTTTACAACTAATGTCTATCTGTTAATGACAATCATTATCTCCACCATTTTTTATGTCACAAGTTTTGTCACAAATATATTCACAATTGTATGATGAATTTCTTACCATTAATGGATAGCAGCGGATATTGTTTAAATATTTTGTTTGCTTTTTGATTTTCAGCCAAAGCACAAAGCCACCCTGAGTATAAAGCGGCGTTTGAGCGACGCTTGCGGGGTAGTAGCACCGAACGTTCGTCGTCCTAGCATAAGGACAGACCTGATGATCATGAGGACCAAGACGTGTTCCCTGGCAGCTGGGAACGAGAACAACACCCCAGGCTCGAGAATCACACTCCGATCCTCCGATCCTGGAAAATCATGCTCGATTCAGTGATATTTTAAGAGAAAAATTAATACACAAACAGATCTATAAATATTAGAGTGTCGGAGAACGAGTAAAAATTCACCTGGCACACTGAAAAAAACTATACTTTATATCCTCAAATTAAGCCTCGTGAAAGGAAAGCTTCGTACGATTTTTTTTAGAGGTGGCGCAACGACCTTTTACATTTTCCATTTGATTAACACCTGGAAAATCGTATTTTTCAGATGGACGGATATTTTTATTTTACTACGTAATGAACGGTATTACTATGTCAGCATATTATAGTTTAAATTATTATCTGTAATCTCGTGCATTGTAGAATTTAAAAAAAAATTAAATTTTCCATAAGCAGATCTTTCTTATTTTTCCAAATGATGGCTTGAGACAAAGTGCCAATTTTCTTGACAGAATCATTGTGAATATTTGGACAAAATTTGCCAAGTGTACGAAGAAACTACATTTTGTCAATTTCAACTTTATGGGGGATTTTTATTATCATTTGCCAATGCTATGTGTTTTTTAATGTTGGATACATTTTTTTTACTGTACACGTCCGAATACCACGTTTTGTACGATAATATTTTTGTTTAATTTAAAAAAAACAGTGAAGCGCGAACAACATTTTCCTACAACGTTCAATAAATTGTTGCAAACGGGAAATATAAAAATTCATAGTTTTTCTTTATTTCATTAAGAGGCTCAATATTATGGTATCAACCGTAGTTTTCAGACGAGTAATCTAGAAAAAAAAATACCCAACCCCGTCCATTGTGTGAAAAAATAATGATATCTGCCGAAACAAAAGGTTCGATTTTCTTCCTGTTGAACAAATGAAAAAAAAAGACTCCACTTTTTAACTTGAGTTGGTTGTTGTCAATTTCAAAAATTTCTCTTTGCTTTCAGGAGGATTTAAATTAAGATCCAAACTATAGTTTAAAAAAAAATATGTGACAGGTGAAAAAAAAACCAAATTTTTTTGAGGCCATGTAATAAACATAAATGAAATGGATAAAAAATGAAAATCGATCGAAACGAAGGTAGCGAAAATTGCTGATTGGGATCTTCTCGATCTCGAGTACAATAAACGAGTTAAATAAACATTTGCAGGATAATTAAATCCGTGTAATTAAAAATAAAAATTTCGCTGGTAACCCTTTGGGTGAATGCATACACATTCACTTCATGATAATGGGAAGGAAAATTAGAAAAACGTGACGACGCAGTAATCGGGTTAAGGGCGGGACTCGTTCGGGAAAATGATTTTCAAATGCTGCGAATTCAGCACCAGGATCGAGAAGATGTAGCGTCGACTTTCGCTATTTTCGTGAGTCGCCGTCGTCGTCGTCGTCGTCGCCATGATTGAACCAATTACCGTATACGTGTAAATACTAATTACGAATGTAGATATAAATTATAAAAACTACCTGAAAATCGGAAAATCGAAAGCGACCAGATATATCATTTGATTTAGATGTTTGAGAGAATAAAACATTTTCCGTAATTTGATCGAATATCGTTAACGCGAGTTAACGAGACAATTAATGATAATAAACATTGAATCTAGCTTTAGCAACGCACAACCCGACCTGATGCTATTCAACAGTTATGAAAAACATTTCTTAATGAACCTCGAGCAATAAATAATGATATTTCAATTTTTTCCATTACGTTGCATTTTTAATCAATTTTGCGCCCTTCTATCCTTATCACATATCTCTGCATGTTATCACGCTACTCAGTAATATAGATTTTATTGTCAAATAAGTTATACGATTTTTCGCTGCTTACGGAAAAAAAAAAATTCTTATGTAGGTTGGAGTACATGCTGCTCTTTTTTCGTAATGCTTTTCTGGTTGCACAAAAAAAAATTTGGCACATTGTATTCAATTTTTCTTTTTACCGCCGCTCAAAATCGACCATTGGAATCGAGTCTCTGGGTGAAAAGCAGTAACAATGTACTTCGGATTTCGTGGTAAAGCAATTTTTTCCTTGTGGTCCATTTTGCTCCCAACTTACCTTATTTTTAAGATTTACCATTAGAACCGTTGTCTCTGGACGTAAATTCGTCGTCGAAAAAAAAAAAAGAAAAAAATTTCATATATCGTTCACTGTACTTCCGCATTATTGCATTACAGCAAGGGAATATTTGGGGGGGGGGGGGGGGCGGAGGAATTTAGAGAACGGTTCAGAAATATTTCGGTGCTATTCAGGTAGAAATGAAGCTGTGACTAATCATCGATCGATAAGCGTTTATAAATGTAATTTGCTTCGCTGCCTCGACAAACAACCTGTTATCGTTTTTATTTTTATTTTTATTATCGCCCTCGTTACAAAGCGGTGCCGCAAACAGAATGTTAATGAAGGTTTAGCGAGAGGAAGAAAAATGAGACGGGCCGTGGGCCTCCGAAGGCTATTCCTCTGTGTTTTGAGTTCGTTCGTCGGTTCGCCTCTCGGGAAAAGTGTTGGCGAGGGTAGACGAGAATTTTTCGAGCGGCTCCGCCACCCCAAGGGTTATTCCTCCCGCAGATACTAATTAACCGGAGAGCGATAAAAAAATCTTGACAGTCTCGAATTTCTCGCCACTGTGGTCCCATTCCTCAAACAAAAATTAATTAGTTAATTAGTGGGTTAATTAATTTCTCTCGGCCCACTATTCCAACCACTTGAGGAATTAAATTAATTCTCGAAATAAAAAATGAATAATTAACCCTTCACCGAGGCAGAAGCACTACAATGTAAATATGAGAGAGACTGTGCATATTTTTTGAGGGCTATTAATTGCGCTAAATCATTTTAACTCGATAAAACGTTGATTCGATATTTTTAATTGACGAAGACGATCATCATTTTCCTATCTATCAAAAGTAGTATCTATCGATCGCGGATAGCCGCACACGTCTATCATTGAAATGAGTGACAGTACCTGACGAGTTCATGGTACGACTCCTCTTCCGTTTCCATCTTGCATCGTTCCCACAAATTGCCTTAATGGATTACTATTCATGCTAAGTTTGCATTACACGCACCCTGTCCATAGGTCGCGTCCATATGGGCTGCGCACGGTGAATTGAAATATTCACTTGTAAGTAAAGAGCGCGAGTGCGGAGCGATGAAATTGGGGAGGTCAAGTCGTGTCAGCTGATCAATAATTTGGGAGCTTAATTGTACTTGATGAGACCAACGTCTGTTATCATTGATTCTCATTGTTGCGTTTAGTAGAATTGAAAAAAAATTATAATCACCGGAAGTAATTGGGTATTAATATGAAATGACTTCGGTAGCGAGTGGCAATTGCTTCTCGATATTAAGGGGGGTTTGCGTGTACTGGAAGATTCTCGGATTGTGCCCCATGGTTCTTGCGGAAGCCACCATAGAACGTCCCTCGTATTGTGACGTTTTTTACACGACCATTATCACACTGGCCTACGTAACGTGTTATTACAGGGCCGTGATAAATCGCATGAACTATATTATGGTTCAGGAGACCCCCATAATTGTCATCGCCGATTTTCTCGCCCTCTCCATAGAATTTTTCCTGATAATCTCCGCGTGGCTGTTCATTATACTTCGTCACGATCGCGTCAAGGAGATGCTAAGCATGTTCGAAAAAATTCAAGAAACGTCGAAGGTCTTCGACGTCGGTCAAGATTTCCGGACAATTTTCAAGGCCATCAGGGCTCACGCCATTATCATTAACATCATTTGGCTCGCTCTCTGCATCAGCGATCACGTGTTTCTTTACGACAAGGACAAATTCAAGCTCGATATTTGGCTGCCCTTTAATTTGCCACGCGTCGTCAGCCACAATGTCGTGCTCATGTTCATCGACGTCCTGTGGATCCTCAAGAAGTTCTTCTGCTCGTTGAATGACAAGATTCAGAGTTTGTCGAGGCGAGCTTTTGTCACACGTGTGGTTCCTAAGGAAAATCATAGATCATTGAATAACCGGAGGTAAGCGTTTTCAATTTTGTTACATTAACTCGAATAAAAATGGTTTCCGGGCCGTTCCTCTGAGTTAAGAGGGGATCCTGCTTTGGAAGATTGAAAAATAGATTTTTTTTTGAGAATTTTTTTAGAAGGAAAAAAACTACCTAACCCAGCGAATTTCGGGGTATATTTCCTTATTCATGAAAAATCATTTTTACACTTGGAATGCATAAGAAAATATACCGCAAAGCTCGCCAAGTTGTTTTCTTCCCTTCCAAAAAAAATCTCAAAAAAAAGCTACTTTTTAGCCTTTTAAGATAGGATCTCCCCTTAAGCCTATATTTTTTTTTAGTTAGGGTAGCAAATGACGCACTGTCGTCACTATTTTAAGGAACGATTTGCTGACCCAGCAAAATTGCTCTTTCCGTGTGCGCAGTGAATGTCGAATCTGAATTAAAAATTGATGGTGTTTGATTTCAGTGTTCAGTTTTTCGACCCACAAAATCCACTGGCGAGCTACGGCCAGTTGCGCTCCGATCTTATAACTCTTACGCAGATGATCGTCGATTTTTTTTCGGTATCGATCGTACTCGTGTTTCTGGTCGACTTGATCCTCATGGCCTCGGATCTTTACGTATTGTGCTTAATGCCGAGGGACAAGGAATTTATGGGCGTGAACAGAATAGGAACGTTCGTGGAACTGTGCTTCTGGTGGTGCTTGCACCTCGCAGAGACCACCACCATGATAGCCATGTCGGATTCTACCGTCAATGAGGTCCGTGACCCATCTACCTAATGAACACGGAAATTAGTTTCGTTGCTGTTGGGTTGAAATTTCCTACTCGGCAATGTAACCGATTTATGACGTCAGTACTATGTAACAGTTACATTGCTGAATAGGAAATTGTAATATAAGAGCAACAAACCGATTTTTTGTAATAAATGGCCCAGTAAATTCGTTGCTGTTGGGTTAAAATTTCCTACTCGGCAATGTAACTGATTTATAACGTCTGTACTATGTAACTTACATTGCTGAATAGGAGGTTGTAATATAGGAGCAACAAACCGATTTTTTGTAATAAATGGCCCAGTTAATTCGTTGCTGTTGGGTTAAAATTTCCTACTCAGCGATGTAACTGATTTATAACGTCAGTACTATGTAACTTACATTGCTGAATAGGAGGTTGTAATATAGGAGCAACAAACCGATTTTTTGTAATAAATGGCCCAGTAAATTCGTTGCTGTTGGGTTAAAATTTCCTACTCGGCAATGTAACTGATTTATAACGTCAGTACTATGTAACTTACATTGCTGAATAGGAAATTGTAATATAAGAGCAACAAACCGATTTTTTGTAATAAATGGCCCATTAAACGCAAAATTAGTTTCGTTGCTGCTAGATTACAATTTTTGTCATCAGCAATGTAATAGTTACATAATACTGGTGTTGTATAACAGTTACATTGCTGAGTACGAAATTGTAATTGGAGTGTTATGTAACAGTTACATTGCTGAGTGGGAACTTGTAATTGGAGTGTTATGTAATAGTTGCTGACGAAATGTTATTCCAACAGGCCAATCGTACTGGACTAGTTTTGCATACAATGTTGACAATGGATTACATGGAAAGATACGTCGACTCGGTAAATTCATTCAGATAATCCAATTATGTAATTGAAAAAATAAAATTTCATTTTTTTCTCTACATTCTTTTATTTACAGGCACAGATACTTTCTTTTCGGCTGTTTCAAAGTTATTTGAGCATCGATTTTTATGGTTTGCTTCACATGAGGCTCTCCCTTGTCCACAAGGTAACGTAAGAAACCAATCATTCGATGTAATATTTCAAGATCGTTTTTGAATTTGATTAGATAATCGGCATGGTGGGAACGTACTTAACAATCATGATGCAGCTTGATATTCAGGATCAGCAACAGCAGGAGCTGCAAAAAGCAATGGCAGAATCCAACACACCCCATACAAATTAACACCCATGCCCTCGGTACAACCAAAATGACTTATATACTGCAGCACTTCATGTACGTCACATGTAAAGTCAAGCAATAATTATGGGAAATTTGTTCCTCCTGATATTTGTCCATTAGGCCTGTACCAATGGGCATCGCAACCGACCAATGGAAAAGCTTCCACTGCTTTCCAAGATCGATCCAATTAACAACAAAAAAATTTACCTTTTTTTAAGTGCAATTGTATCTTAAGCGCGGTTATAGATAAAAATTTGAAAAAATAAAAACCTGGAATACTGGCCTTTCATCCAACCTTAAATAATAGCGAGCTTTAAATAATATTGGGAAGGGCTGAACTTTTGAGCGGTAATAATACTCCGAATCATATGACCATATGCAATTAATATGAATATGAATGCAAATGAAGAAACAGCTTTTTTTTTGCCTCAGAAATTATTTCTCGAGCTACAGCAATGGTGATAATAATGGTGATAATACTTAACAATCATGATGCAGCTTGATATTCAGGATCATCAACAGCAGGAGCTGCAAAAAGCAATGGCAGAATCCAACACACCCCATACAAATTAACACCCATGCCCTCGGTACAACCAAAATGACTTATATACTGCAGCACTTCATGTACGTCACATGTAAAGTCAAGCAATAATTATGGGAAATTTGTTCCTCCTGATATTTGTCCATTAGGCCTGTACCAATGGGCATCGCAACCGACCAATGGAAAAGCTTCCACTGCTTTCCAAGATCGATCCAATTAACAACAAAAAAATTTACCTTTTTTTAAGTGCAATTGTATCTTAAGCGCGGTTATAGATAAAAATTTGAAAAAATAAAAATCTGGAATACTGGCCTTTCATCCAACCTTAAATAATAGCGAGCTTTAAATAATATTGGGAAGTCTGAGCTTTTGAGCGGCAATAATACTCCGAATCATATGACCATATGCAATTAATATGAATATGCAAATGAAGAAACAGCTTTTTTTTTGCCTCAGAAATTATTTCTCGAGCTAAAGTCATGGTGATAATAAATGGAGCATAGAGAAAAATGTTTTGCATAAAAAACAAGTCCAAGTTGTAGCATCAACGATGCTGACCCAACCATTAATTTAAAGGTGCAGCACTTTACCTGCAGTGGTGCCCATCTGGTGTATGCACTTTACTCATAATAAGATATTAATACATCGTCCACGCACATGACAGAGCAACATCGTTCCTCATTGGCCTAAGTGACTACCTCAGTTCGCTCATCCATTCACGACAAAGTACATGAAATTTGTTCAGCAACATGTACATCATCGAAAGTGTAACGTAATTGGTATGAAAATCCTATGGTTTGCGAAAATGTCGAAAATCTTGTACATTTTTTGGAAAACCATTGGACTGTGTCCTTTCATCTTGACCAATAGTCGGAGGATCAAATTTTCCTGCATCGGTGCTATTTATTCGATCATATTGATATCGATTTATACTTACTGTTACGTCAAGGCCATTAGCAACCGGAGAAGTTTCAAAAAACCCCACGAGACTGCAATGTCCATTATAGGGGACATTGTTGCTAAATCGTCACAGTTTTCAATGATAGTGACAACCTGGTCGTGTTTTGCATTTCGTCAAAATGAATTTCGGCGACTACAAACGTTTTACAGGAAGATCGTTAAATCATGGGAGACTCTTGATCATCACGAGTTTCAGACCCAGGCCATCAAAAATGCGTATATTCAAGCAGCTGTGCTGAATTTTTTTAGTCTCATCGTCTACATTTGTAGTCACTTGCAGCAACGCAATGCAACAGCATTCGACGTTGTTGTTTGGACGCCATTTAAAATCGGTAGAATAGTCTATCCGAACTTTACGATCATTTTTGTCGCCGTGATGAAGGTAATCAGTGATCGATTTCGATTATTGAATGAGAAAATTGGCAAGCACTGT
The DNA here is from genome assembly GCA_947507545.1 of Clistopyga incitator. NCBI lineage: Eukaryota > Metazoa > Arthropoda > Insecta > Hymenoptera > Ichneumonidae > Clistopyga > Clistopyga incitator. The sequence continues at coordinate 3,052,373 of OX382176.1, forward strand.
GAAGAAATTTCATCAACGAGTGCGAAGCGCGAAACCGGACGTCGGAATCGCTGGGCAACAAGTGGGCAAGTGAACTTGTGAGTAAAGTCAATTTCATTCCAGCACATCGAACAGTTCGTATGTTCTCCCCATTTTAGCGGAGAGTTTCCTCCTGGGTCCGATCGCTTGAGCGCATTCATCAAAATTCACTCGGAACTGATTGAACTCACGGGGGCGATCGTTGACCTCTGGTCACCGTCGCTCTACTTGACCATGATGATACACTTGCTCCAACTCTCGGCTAATTTCTACGACATATGTCTCAATGTGAAATATCAAAATGCCTCGCCACTGGAAGAGAACGGATACTTCGCAGCTCTGATAATATGGTTTGGTCTTCACGTTGCCGGAATGGTTGCAATGATCAATGCAGCGGAATCAACGACTACCCAGGTTTTTTTTTATTTGTTTATGCCACTCCGTGTGAGAAGTCGCACTTCTCGCACGCGAAGCAAAGTATGCAGGAAGTCGCACTTCTCGCACGCGAAGCAAAGTATGCAGGAAGTCGCACTTCTCGCACTAGTGGCATAAACTTGTATACGAAACTCGTGCGAGAAACTTTCTCTGATCACGTGTGAAAGCCACTAGCGTCAGAAAAAGCTTTTATTGCACTAGTATCCTAAAGTATTCGCATCCCTGGCAGAAAAATGTCCACAATTTATTACGCCATTGTCATTTATCAATAATATGTAATTTCGGCATTATTCTTCGATCAATTATCTCGTATAAAGTTGTAGTCACAGCGGAGATTCAGCGAAGGTAGTTCTACATATTTTTCCGCCCGGTATGCGGAGACGAAGACAAAGTAACGTGTAACCAATTTGCTGAATTTCTCATTTCCCATAGGCTAACATAACTGGAAACATTCTCCACGAAATCCTCATTTCGACTCCTACAAACTTACATCCACAATCGGTAATAACTGTCCCTCACAGTGAACCCCTAATTGCTCAAATTTTTCAGGTCGTCATTGATTTTTCTTTCATAGGCAAAAATACTATCGTTTCGGTTGCTGGAGAGCCGTTTGTCAATCAAGCTCTTCGGTGCACTCCCAATGAAGTTCTCAGTGCTGCACACGGTGAGTCCGAGATCATTGAAAATCATTTTGGCAATTGACCTCGATCAAATATCTCCCAATTCAAGTATCATTCATGTCCCAGGTTGTGAGCTCGGTTAGCGCGTACGTCATCATAATGATGCAACTGGACGAGCAAGAACGTCAATGGCAAAAGCTCCATAATGAAATGGAAGGTGCAACGATGACCCGAAGAATTGCGTCGATCGTATCAGCATCAACCATGCCACTCAAATGATCCTACCATCCCAACCATCGGTTGTATGTAACAAATAAACGAAAAACCAATCAATCAAGTATCCAACCCATGACGGCCCCATTTGTTAAAATAACATCTCTTATCGTACAGTCACTCGACTCAAATTGATTCATCGCTAACCGCGAGGTGTTCAAGGTGTTCGCGGTCAAGCGAAAGATATTACGAACCACGATAAAATGGTGACTTTTCGGCTCACGTATGCCTATTGGAAAATTATCGGTCTCTGTCCTTTTGGTCTCACCGACGAGCACGAAATTCGCGTTTCCTATGGTGGTATGGTCTACGCGATGACGTTGGTCGTCATGTACACGATCTGTTACACGCGTGCCGTTGCAAACCGTACGACATTCACTCTTTCGCGAGAGACACCGATGTCGATAATCGCCGATTTCGGTGGTCTCTCCTTGGAGTTCATCCTGATTACGTCCTCTTGGCTCTGCTTCGGATTTCGGCAGGAACAAGTCCAGAAAATCCTGGCGTTCTTTCGGAAGGTTCGCAAGAGCTACCGATGTCTTGGCGTTCATGAGGAAAACGCCAAACTTTTAACGGACATCACGGTTCACACAATCGTCATCAACTTCGTATGGTACTTTCTCTGTGTCTTCGACCACCTTCTTCTCGTTAACTGCGGAGACTTTAATCTGAACATTTGGATGCCGTTCAATTTGCCACGTGTCGTCAGCCACAATATAATGGTGATGTTCACCAACACCATGAGAGCCATCGATCAGCGCTTCCGGTTGCTGAACGAAAGGATTCAAGCACTTCCTGAGGAAGTCGCGACGAAAATCACTGTTCGACATAACAGCGCCCGAAAAGATTCCAATAACAATCGGTAAGTCAAAACCATCGCGAACCTAAGTCCACCGAAATTTTTCTGGTACCCTCGCAAATAATTACCTTGCAATAATGCAATATGGCGAAAATACAGTGAAAGATGTTCGAAATATTGCGGGAATCTTGATATGTCCGTTTTGAACGTTGCAAATACTGTATTTCAATAATATGGCAGAGCAATATTTTTCGGCAAAGGCTAATTCGTAAGACATTTTTGACAAGACAAATATTTTTTATGTTCCTGCAATAATAGATATATTTTGATGTGGGTTAAGACCCAAATGTTAAATCAATGCGACGAAAAAGCCAATCATCCTCTTCGAAAACCACTGACAGTAGTATGCGCATTCCCTTAACAGACTTGTCAACCCTGTTGTCATATTCTTCAGGTCCAGGTCTTTCCTGTCTTCCGGTCCACTGGAGACTTACGGTCAGATCCACTCAGACCTGGTTGACCTCACAAAAACAGTAGTAGAGTTTTATTCTCTGTCAATTTTGTTCGTTATGTTGACTCACTTCATTCAAATGTCATCGGGTCTCTACACTCTGTGTCTAGTCTGCAAGGACCGCACGATTTGGACGTGGCAAGACATAGGATCCTCTCTGGTGCTGTGCTCTTGGTTCATCCTTCATTTCAGTGAAATGGCCGTTTTGTGTTCTGTTTCGGATTCAACGACCAAAGCGGTATTGAACAATAATCTAATACCTCAGATTTTTTTTTTTTTTCAGAGAGCTGAAATTTAAAAAAAATTAAAAATAAATTTAATAATGCAAAATATGGGCATTGTAATAAATAATACGTTCAATCCTTTCTGTCAGGCAAATCAAACGGGAAATTCAGTGCACAAAATGCTGCTTGACATTCGCGGAGAAAAGTACATCTACTCGGTAACATCGTTCCTACATCTTATTCGTCCGAAGCTTCAGATCAAAAACGTTTGAATTTTTTTTTTTCAGGCGAAAGTGCTTTCTCTTCGACTGCGACAGCGACGAGTGTCGGTCGATCTGTATGGTTTGCTTCCGATGAAACTTTCGATGATCTATCAGGTAAAATGACACAAGCGATTGATTCATTCACGTTGGATTAACTGATACTAGTAATAATGTGTTTATTGGGTCATTGAACGCTTTATTTATTTATTTTTTGTGAATGTTTCTTTTTATGAGTAAATCATAATAATAGTAATGAGTAAAAATAGCTAATAACACAGTATATAAAAAGTTCCACACTTAGTGAACATTGTCATGGGACTGTTCGTGTCTGTCTATGGGTCATTCGTGTTTGAGTTTGCGTTTAATGTTTCATTTTAGGAGAATATCCAATATTGGTTCCTGAGAAAGTGTTGTAATTTGCTCTCCTTGGTGTTCCGTGTAGGTTGATATTCCGCTTATGAATTAATAATGTATTAATGCCACAGGTTATGGGAATGGTAGCGACGTACATAACGGTCATGGTTCAGCTGGACGACCAAGAAACCGGAGGGAGTTAGTGGCTCGGAAAATATCCGCGGCGTATTGGCCATTACGTCAACAGCGAGGCAATCGTTGTAATGGCCTTTTTTAAGACTCGATCAATCCCTCGGCATCGTTACGACAGTATAACAAAGCCACCTGTGCCCTTGAGCCCTATACTTCCTTCGAGTACGTTGAAACTTTCATTCCTGTTGAGTAATCATATTGTGTGAAATGCGCTTGTCCCAATGTCCCAACATAAAGTGGAGTATCATAAAAAGTACCAATAAAAGTCGATAGGAAAACGTTCGGCGAAATAAATGAAACCCTTATCTATAATGAGGCGTGATAATCAACGATATGGCACCGCTGAGGATTTTGTACCTTTACTGGAAAATTCTCGGTATATGCCCTTTTTATTTAGGAAGAGATGGGTGTGTTCGTCTCTCGTACAGTGGCACAGTTTACGCAGTGATCCTGTCAGTGACTTGTAGTGTATTGTGTATTCGGGCTGTCACCGGAGATATGACATTTGTTCTTCCGCGACAAACGCCGATAACCCAAATAGCCAATTTCGCGGGTTTCTCGATCGAGATCGCAGCGCTTATGACGGCCTGGCTGTATTTCGGTGTCCGTACACAAAAGATCCAACGAATTCTCGTTCGTTTTCAAGTCATCAACGAGGCCTTCAGGAAAAATGGCATTTGTTCCGACGACGAAAGGTCCTTCAGAGAAATAGTCATTCAGCTAATGGCGATCAATGTCTTTTGGTATTTGTTCAGTTGCTACAGTTGCATGCTCATTTACCGCACCGAACCTCTCAAGTTGTCCCTTTGGATGCCACTCATTTTTCCCCGCATAGTCAATCACAATATCGCCTTCTTCTTTGTCTACGCGATGAAAATATTCAAACGAAAATTTCATTCGTTGAATCAAAAGATTCTGAGTCTGTCGAGGGAAGGTGACACGATCACTGTTCGCCAAAAACGTGGAACGGACATTTCGGACATCAACGGGTATGTAAAACGGAAATCGGCCGATTGGAAAATGGAAGCTGCGGGGATGTCGTCTTGCTGGTTGGACACCTGATATCAATTCGGCACCACTTTTCAGGGTTGGATCTGGCGGACCGGTTCAAGCGTGTGGTCAGATTTACGCCGATCTCGTTGACCTCACATCCATGGTCACACGGTACTCTTCACCGTCGATATTACTCATTATAATATTTCAATGCATCCAAGTGGCCTCGAGTCTGTACACCTTGTACCTCATCAAGACGGACGAAACGTTGGGTCAGTGGATTCCCGCATGGACCACGTGGTTGGTCATCCATTTTGGGGAGATGGTCATCATCTTCTGCGTTTGCAACGCCACGGTCGACGAGGTTTCACCTTATGACCCTTTGAGACAATCATCGACGTTCACTTGTTTGACAGTCGGATTGATTGTTCACTTTTGTTTCAGGCTAATAAAACCGGATGTGCCTTGCACACGATGATGATCACTCGGCGGATGGACAAATACTTGAACTTGGTAACCTTCCAGCGAATACAAAAATCAGTTTCGCCCCTGCTAAATTACCACTTCCTGTCCAGGAATGTAACTGCTATGTAATGCCAGTGTTATGCGACAGGAAATTGTTGAGTATCGGCGACGAAACCGATTTTTGTGATTACTGGGTTCATACCGATACGCAAAGACTGAATGTCACTTGAATGCTCAGGATCACATTATTCTTCGTAATTCCATAGGCCAAAGCGGTGTCGTTGCGAATGCTGCAAGTGCGGTTGAAAATTGAAGTATTCGGTTTGTTTCCATTGAAGCTTGTCATTGTTCACAAGGTAAACAAAATCAGGGCATAATCGTAGCTTGTTTAATTTGCAATCTAAGCTTGCGATCTTTGACATCCTTTTCGCTGATCAGATTATAAGCGTCATCACCGTGTACGTGACAGTCATGATGCAGTTGGACAGCTCACCTCACCTCGCATAACAAGCAGTTTTTGTTACATTGGTTCTTCAAGTTCGACAACAGGTGATATTCACAATTGTTTATTATTAAAAATCGACGATAATGGTATCTTTTTGAAAATGAGATGCAATCAGGTACATTTTGATATTGAGTACTCTGCTGCATCAGTAATTTTGTTATCTATTCACAGTTGTCATATTGGACATGAAGAGTCGAAAAGGTATGAACAACGAAAGGAAAAGTGGTTTTAACGATGAATCTTCCGGCAACGAATAGTTTTCTGCACATCGATCATCCTCATTTATGCCATTGTCACAGAACAAGACATTTTGTTCTTTTTTTCCAAGTGCAATTAATAAAATTAGTACCCGAAGAAGATACGAGGAGGTGTTTTCATTCTCGACTTATGTACTTATGAATTGTTATGAAACATGTTTCTATTGCGCAGTAAGAGAAAGGAGTATGGAGTGGCTAAAAACAATTGTAGTTCACTTTCGATAATTGGCTTTTAATCGTAAGGCAGTGGGTTCATCGAAAACGTCGACCAACAATGGGATTACCTTAAAACATAATACTGCTATTGTGAAATCAGCTGGTGGAAGAGCAAGGGAAGTGCACAAACCAAACGAGGCATAGTAGCTCATCCACTGCGAAGGGATCCTTGGTCAACACGTTAACGATACGAAAAAGATAAATTATTTGATTGTCGAGTGCAAAGTTACACGTGAAAAAAATCATTCACGCAAATGATGGGCAGGAAGCCGAGGATATGTGACTGTTATGGCGTTTTGGAAAAAGTGGCATGGATCTGGCGACTGTTGGGCATTTTTCCATTCACCATGACAACTCAAAGGGGCACGAAACACTATAGAATAAATTATTTCTACGCTGTTTACAGTATTTTCATTTTCCTCGCGTGTTTTGGCAATCTGATTTACGGCATAACACACTGGATGGATTATCTAAGGTATTTTATAGTCAACCTTGCAAATAAACGGGCCTGTCGATAGAACTGGGAATTAAGGGGGATATTTTTCATATTTAGATCGGATGAAGTTGCTAGGGCGTACGCGTGCATAGTAACGCGAACGATGGCCTCCATTTTGTGTATGGTTATTTCCAGTGTCATTCGCATTTATCGTAATAAAGAGGTAGGTACCGGAAATGGTCGTGGAAGAAGAATGTCTCCAGTGTTTTCGTGAATTTTTTTGTTGACAAATGGTTGCAGGTTTTTAATTTTTTCCTGAAATAAAGAGTACAGTTTGAAGTCTGTTTTACAATTTTGTTATTAAAAAATAATTGTAAATGTTAGAAATACAATAAATTTGAAACAATGGTTACCGATCAAAAGTGATCGTCAAAATTTCGGTGAAAATACCACTATATGTTCTTTGATATAAAAAAAACTATACATCAGAAAATAAAATCCTTCGATAAAAGATTGCCTTTTGATATGAAAAACATGTATGCAAAATTTCACGCAGATCGGTCTTGTCGTTCCTGAGATATGTGGTCACTTGGCTGCGCTTCGCGTGCGAGAAGTCGCACTTCTCGCACCAGTGGCATAAAAACGTTCGTAACTCTCTCAATTTTGAACGAATCAAGCTGAAATTTTTACAGAACATTCTTGATCGGTTATATTTCAAGAATCCGTCGAATCAGAAACGATTTTTTTTTTTTCGAAAATTGAATCTATGCCATTAAATAAATATATGCTATTAAATACACATTCGCAGCTCTTAGAACTGATTGATGCAATGGCAGTACAAGAAATGTTGCTCGAAAAAATGGGTTGCCGATTAAATTACGGAGGAAAGGCGAAGCTGCTTCAAATGTATCTTTGGACTTCCGTTATAATCGCTGTACTGTTGACGACGTATGATTATTACTCTTCAGTTCAAGGTGGCGATAGGTCAGTTATACGGATAATTCAATCAACGGAATCGTTTTAACCAGTTCTTTGTCATTTCGCTTTGCAGTTTCCAGCTTCGATGGCTAGTCTGGATTATTCCGTTGGTAGCGCAAATCTTGAACCTGACGATATTTGTATCGTTGGTGGGTGTGCTAGGTTGTAAATTTCGAGCGCTGAATGAGAAAATAGGAACTGTCATCGTACGCGTGAATGCATCGTCACCGAAGGTAATTTTTGTCCAACTGTGCGCCTGAAAATCGTGATCATTTGCAGATCGTTCATTTTGCAGGTCGTCATAACATCGGACGTCTGCGCTGAAAATTTGCGGCTGGTAGCAAAGGCCCACTTCAATATCTGTGCCATTGGCAAACGCGTTAACGCTTTCTTCGACTGGGACGTGGTGAGTGACAATTTTTCCGGACACAGAAAAATTCCGGAGCTGACTGAATTTATTTTCGCCAGATCATAAACGTCATCACGTCTTTCATAATCTTGACCTCGACTCTGCACACGACTTTCCTCGAGGTTCGACAAGCGACGCAAACGAACTACATCCTCATTGGTTCGTACGTTCACTGGGAGCTGTTTCACAGCCTGCCAATAATTGTAGTCGTTGTCACGTGTAACTGGACATCGCGTCAGGTGAGCTGTCAAAGCGGCAAAATTGATCAGCACCCTGATTAATAATACCATTGACAGAGCGTCTACGCTGGGAAGTTGATTCACGAGATACGAGTGGAGAAAACTGACTCAAAGCTGTACGAAGCTTTGAGATCATTCTCGCTGCAGTTGCACCATCAAAAGATCGAGTTCACCGCCGGAGGTTTCTTCCCGTTGAACTCAACGCTTCTACAAACCGTACAGTATTCGCACAATCAATCGTTCATCCACTTGTACCCTTGACATCCCTTTTGTTCTTTCATCAGATGGCCGCAAACATAACAACGTACTTGGTCATTCTTATTCAATTTTCGACAAAGGAAACGTGGGACGCAGCTAAATTGTGAAGGGTCGAGAAAGGTTGTATTGAAATGTAGAAAGGAAAAATAATGCAAGATTGATTGCCAATAAATCAAAGAAGATAAACACAATCGTTATCAGCTTTCGTTCGATCTCACGACCATCGAGCTTCTTACAGCACTGCGGGTAGCTTCAGGAGCAAATGGTTCGGATTTATCGCAGACGATTGGTAACTTGAGATTCGAATCTATCGGCAATCGAGCAGACAACCTTCGGCGTATTGGCGGCATCGTTTAGCGGCTAAGAAAATGATGAGGGTGATAGAGGACTGGGCCAACTACGGAGCTCAGTGTCGGCTTGGTTATCGATTGAACTTTTAATCGACGCTGGGCCGTAATCGAGTTCCGATCGTTGGCTGCCAACTTATTGCCTGCTTATCGCTCATCGGCAACCACACCTGAGTTATTAAAGTTCAGATAATTGGTTAACAAAGGTTTTACAGAAATCATTTGATTAGTTTCTAACCGTATTTGTGTGGAGAATATTTTCTGAAAAGTCGATCCTATTTGTTGTGCTGGTCTTTTTTAGATGGCCAGTTCATTTTTCATAAAGCACTGAAATTCTAATTAAATTGTAAAATCGCATTGTCAATTAAGTCAAATGACACTTCTTCTTCATGGGAGCATACACATCAGGGCTCTTTAATCGGTACTAAGTGCATTGGGCGCTTATGTTCTCAGACCAGTTGACAGGTCATTATTTACAAATAGGATATTAGTTTGATAACGGAGTATGAACATACTTGTACACCAAAGTAATGCACCGATTAATCAGTGAAATGGTGCTTCGTGCTTGATATACTGGAAAACCGATGAGGTTGCTCGCTGAATCGCTTTGACCTAAGCAACACCCGACTTTCCAAGTTAATAAGTTAATAGGTTGACGTGAAAAAAAAAACATAGCTTAAAAAATGTTGTGCTCCATTATCCAATTTCACTCTGCAACAAAGTGCTGCAGTATCAACAACGAAATGGCTAACCGTCTGAGTAGCTGCAGAATCTTGTGCATTTACTGGAAAATACTGGGCCTCTGTCCTTTTGGCTTGAATTACGACGGAACATTTGGTTATTCAAAAATTGGCACATTCTACGCATTCTTCTTGGCCTTGACATTTTTTACATTGATCATTCGAGTTATTTGGGTGACATTGGCGTGTATACTTCCCAATGAAACTTTCGTGTCCGCGGTCTTCGGGGTACTTTGCACTTTCCTCGAATATGGGGTGATTTTCAGTGCCTGGCTCAATATCGGCTTGAGACAACATTCTTTTCAACACTTTGCTGAAACTGTCGCCAAGATTCAAGCACTTGTGGAGGACCTTGAAGCCCTGTTACAAATCACGAACCGAATTTTACGGCAATTGAAGTTTCGCGTGTTGTTCGTGAACATCACGTGGATCAGTCTCTTCACCCTTTCTCATTATGATTCCTCACAATATCCATGCTACAATGTTAAGGTCCGGGCCACGGCCAATCTACCACGAATCGTCACGCACAACGTTGTGCTGATCTTTTTTCATACCATGAAATTCGCAAGATCATATTTTTTCGGACTAAATGCAAGTATCGAAAGAGCTTTGCGCCAAACACGTGGTACGATTTACTCAAACGACGACATGGCAACTCTATCGAAACTCAATCTGAAGTCCAACAAGATCGATTTACGTAAATTTGTCGAAATCCACAATTACATCAACACTCTGGTTAAAATGTCAACCGATTTGTTGTCACTGCCGATAATGCTGAATTTGGTAATAAATTATATACAAATTTCCACGTCGCTGTACATGTTCTGCGTCTTCATTCATAATGTCCATTCTGCATCTTGGGATAGTGCTGTATTGTTTATCAAATGGATGGGTTGGCTCTCGATCCATATAGTCGAATTGCTCGGTACCATCAACGTCTGTGATTCCTTAACCAACGAGGTTTGTTGCAATTTGCCATACTTTACTTTTACCATACATTCCCCGCGTGGACAAAAATAGTCCAGGAAAGAGTCCCGGATGGAATCCGACATAAAGTCCAGGCTGGAATCCGGGCAATCCAGGCGGAAGTACAGAGTGGATTGTGGCATGGACCTTGAGGTTTGATCCGATCCCGAAGTCCATTCTAGAGTCTTTCACTCCATCGTGGACGAGCCAAGAGTTTCGGCAGCCCGTCCATCGTCATGTCCATTTCGGACTCTCATCTGGCCTGCTATGCACAACCCGCAAGTTCAAGAGCTCATTCTGGGATTTTGAATTTCTGTTTGGTGTCCTTCCGACTCCATCCTGGACTCTACCCTGGATATTACTGCCAAAAAGTGGTGTAACTAATGCTATACTTGCACTTGTCTAATTTGCATCCCTGAAGATTTCTTTTTCATTGCCGGACGCGATATTCTGTACCCCACGTAAATTTCTTTAGGACCTGCAGAAATTATTCATAATCGCAGTATATGCTTGACAGGCTGGTCGATCTGCAAACATCTTGCATGAAATGTTCATCCCGGATCACTCTGAAGATTACATACAACAGGTTCGTTATTACCTAATACAAAGGTGAGAAGTGTGTGTCGCAAGGATTCAATTTGTTACTTGTATTCTCAGGTCAAGATGTCTCTGAATCTACTACAGCAACCGTTGCAGGTCAACATACACGGTTTGCAATTGAATTCGGCTCTTCTGGTCACGGTGAGCTTTGCCTAATGAAAACTATAGCCTTGACCTTCTTTTGGACCTCCTATTTTTAAACGATGTTTATGTGTTTTTTTTTTCCATCATATCGTGTAATGTCTGATGTGTGTGTTCTCCAAACCTGAGCTACGCTCACTGGACACTCTGGCCCATGGGTTACCTTTTTCATGTTGCATAAACGTTTTTTTTTTTCAATAGACTACATTTTCGCCAGTGAATGCAGAGAATCCGACGAGCAAACTGGACTAACCAGCGAAAATGTAGTGTCTTGAAAAAAGAGTGAATAAAACAAATAAAAGGTTGCACATAAAAAATTGAATTTCTTCAAAGTGGCAATCCTCCAACTCATCGTATTAAACCTTCATACCATAGGTTTTCGGATCGATCACTACTTACGTCGTCGTAATGTTGCAGCTCGACGAGCAAGTGCGTGAAAGCTCAATGCCTCCAACAAACGGGGTAATGTGTGTGAATTGATTGGTCAATACATTTTTCATACGTATTATCAAATGTGACGACCTAATTTACAGTTAGGTAACCGCTTCTAACGTCGGATACGAAGAAATCAACTGAAATCAAGACAAAACTGATCTCTTATGTGGACAGCTAAAGGTAAAAAAATCCAGCGCCTCCACCGATGAGAAAAAATAGGGTGTTCCAGTATGAGGGCCTTGTCGAGCACTGAAACTTTTGTCTGAAACATTTTTGGTTATGATTAATAATTTGAGCGCTCTTCCACTTTATGTCCCTCACCCTGTGTAGTATATGAATTCTCCAAATACTTTTTAGCGCTGTTACGAACATATATGAATATAATTGTGTGCTTTTCGTACAGCTGGATACTCACAATCAGCGGTAAAATAATCTCTCCTAGCCGAATTCTCGTGTCGCATTCTTGAAGTTCCGTCGTCTCGATGTTACGCATGTGCAAGGAATCCAGAGATTGAAGCCTCGGTCGGCCTGTACTTTCGACAATCACGAGGGGTGGGCAGGCTTGCAACTGCAGTCAATATATAGCAACGAGATTATGGTCGCGGCGCAGGCGTGAGGCCACATCGAAACTTGCGCGGTGTCGACGCCGTGAACGTCGCCATCTTCATGTCCACGTCGTCTTGGTCGTGGACGTTCCTCGGTCACGATAAAAGTGCCACCGCGTCGCGATAACGTTCGCTTCTCTCTCAACGGCCAAGCCACCAGTGCAACTTGGCGATTGTCGCGAGTTTACGAAGGTGGCGTGCGCGTCTGACACGAAAAATATTCACACCCGTCGCTCGTCTCTCGTCCTGCGCCGCTCCTCCGCAAAATTATTGGTGAAGTTCGTTGACCTCGATCCTCTTGTCTCTCGACTCCTGTCTTATGTATGTTATTAACGAAAATAAAGAATTGTTCATTGGCACATAGAATGTCAAAAGTTTGCCGTTTTTGTCCGTGATGATTTCGCAGTTTCGGATTTCTCGACTGTATTACCCGAATTGCATTCACGTGTGGTTTTCGTTTTTATTGCCTCGTTATTTCGTAAAGAAATATTTTTCGATGGTTTTGTAGGTGTAATTGAGAAAATTCAAGGGTTGACCTTGAAGTTTGTGTATACGAGTTTGTTTGGGTGAGTGAGTATTCGGAGATTGTTTGTTTTGGTTCTGGTAGAATTCGATTGAGAGAATAGTTGTTGGGTAGTAGAAGTTGGGCTGTTTAGTGTATGTGTTGTTTCCAAGTGTTGTTGTTATAGGATCACCTTCAATTGATCGTTGCAGCGATAGTTTCATTTTAGTTGCTTTGATATTCTTCATATTGGAAATATGTTGAAAATTGGTACCGTCGTGTAGTAATGGATGGTTAACTCTAATGGGCTTGTACGTAAATCCGGGTTATCGGTAAGTCGAGGGCTCGAAACCTCCTGCCCTCGTTTCGCAGAAAATTAAACCAATCGAATACGATGCAGTTGCAGTATGTATATATAATTGTATATATATATATACAAGGATGTTATTGTGGCTCGTGCGCTCCCTGGCCTTGCATCAGAGACTTAGAAAAATTCGGGTACTTGGGAACCCAGTAAGGGATTTGGAATAATCTGGGCTTGGGGACCCATTTAGAGACTTGGAATGATTCGGGTTTGCGACCCATTGAGATACTTAGAAAAATTCGGGTTTGGGGGCCCATTAAAGGTCTTTAAAAAATTCGGGTTTGAAGGCCCATTGAGGGACTTGGAAAAATTCGGGTTTGGAGGCCCATTGAGGGTCTTAGAAAAATGCGGGTCTGGGGACTCATTCCGAGACAGAAAAATTCGGGACTAGGGGCCCATTGAGGGACTTGAAAAAATTCAGGGTTGGAGACCCATTGAGGGACTTAGAAAAATTCGGGTACTTGGGAACCCAGTAAGGGACTTGGAATAATCTGGGCTTGGGTACCCATTTAGAGACTTGGAATGATTCGGGCTTGCGACCCATTGAGGGACTTGGAAAAATTCGGATTTGGAGGCCCATTGAGGGACTTGGAAAAATTCGGGTTTGGAGGCCCATTGAAGTACTTGGAAAAATTCGGGTTTGGAGGGCCATTGAGGGTCTTAGAAAAATGCGGGTCTGGGGACTCATTCCGAGACAGAAAAATTTGGGACTAGGGGCCCATTGAATCGACTTTAAAAAATTCAAGCTTGGGGACTCATTAAGGGACTTAGAACAATTCGGGTTCAGGGACTCAACACGGGACAGAATAATTCGGGCTTGGGGCCCATCGAAGGACTTAGAAAAATTCGAATTCGGCATCCCATTGCGGGACTTGGGGTCCCACAGACCTCCTGAATTTTTCCAAGTCCCTCGATTCTTTACACGGTCGCGGTGCCGTCGAAATCTTTACATAATATAGAGAGATATATTTGTATTCTTGTCGTCCGGTTCTTGTGTTCTCTACAACGTGACATGCTTAAAAAATCAATTATTTATCGAACTTCAAAAAAATGACAGAGGCACAATTATTAATTTTAAAAAATAGTGAAAAAGAAAATCTAGTGTCCTCTCCTTGACGAATCCGAATGAATGGCACAGTTGAAAGGTGATCCGAGACCACGAGGTTCGCGAGCGTGTCGGCTTTTCAAAGAATTACCCATATACACTTCTTGACGCGTTTGCTTCGAGTATAAACGAAGAATACGGTGAAATAGCACAACAATCACGGCTTATATACCACCGCCGAGCCTTCGCGACAGTCGTCTCACTTCAAGATGGCCTCGTAGGTCGCCTCCGTCTCCTATACTCTACACACACACAAATATATACGAGGCATTCCACACCAAATCGACCTGGGTCTGACCTTCGACCTCATGGATTGCACCCCCGATTTTTTATGTTATTGTTCCGTCCTCAAACAGCAACCACGATTTTTATTAGATTTTTTTAACGACAATTTATATACTTACGATTATTTATAACGAAAATATCGGACCCCATTTTGTTAAATCCGAAAAAATTCTCATAAATTCTTTATCGGATATCAATATTTTTAAGCTTACGCGCAAAGTCACCCGGACCTCAATTTATTTGAATTATTTCAGATTTTTCAAAAATAGCCTTCGCGGTATTTTCGTTATAAATAATCATAATCCTATAAATTGCTTAACGAAAAATTTAATAAAAATTGTGTGGTTGCTGTTTGGAGATGAAGGGATAATAAAAATAAAAATCCAACAGGTCGACTTGGTACGGAATGCCTCCTATACTCCATACCTACCATCCAACGCACGTGGCCTTATACACACACCGACTCACACGTCGACCACTTACATAATCGCCTCATATTCTGCGGTAGGATGTGGCCGGTTGAAAAATGTTCACCGTGCCAGTATCTGGCGTGACTGCCAAGCGAACGAACACCGGAGACTTCGTATCATCGTATTCCGCTTTTTTCACATCAACTTATGTTCCATATTATCCAATAAACGATTTTTAAAAAAATAATAATAACTCAATATTTGCAAGCAGTTAAATTACCGGTTATTTTTCACAATTAATTAAATAATGAGTTGAATTTTTGTTTTTTTTAAATAATGAACGTCATCGGTAATTTGTTTATCGTGCTGTCCAGATCTTGAAGTTACGTCTGGAGTTACCGAAGACAGTTTCAAAATTCGGTGAACGACCAAGTGAAGAAGATGACCGGGGGTCACAATGGAAGAAGCATATTTACCTACGAGACCTTCGTCCACGCAATTTCCGGCGCTGCGGTGAGAAAATAATATTTTTATTTCATTTTTTGTTCGGTAATCGAATTACCGATTTTTTTTTTTTTTAGTGAAGCGATATTGTTATATTTTGATGTGTGCTTTGACGTTTACAGGGCAGCGTCGTCGCCATGGCAACGTTCTTCCCTCTGGACACTGTACGCAGCAGATTACAATGTAATTACGCTTAATATTAGTACGCAGCAGCCATAGAAATTTTTAGAGGAGGAAAAGTACACTTTTTACATGAATTTAGATAAAATTAGCGCACGGTGTGGGAAATTCGTTTACAGATACGGGTAAATGAAATTTATGACAGGGGTATAACGCAAAATGACTACATGTGTTGTAAAAATTACTAGACATGGGCAGCGGAATTGTAAATCCCCATTAATTCATGAGATACAGTTTGCTGTATAATGTACAAAGTGACTATAAAATAGTGCACAAGTGTTTGAATAGCTGAAAAGAAAAATATTAATTTTTGCTTAATGAGGGAAAAAATAGCGGAATAAATTGATTCACGTAAATTTTTATTGAAGAATAATAATTTTGACTACTTTTATTTATTATATTATTTTAGAGAGCAGCAATGTTTACTTTTTTTAATGTAAGCTGATCTGGCAGTTTCAGTTTGTAAAAATATTCAGAGAATGGACACAAAATATCATTCCAATACTGGTTAGCATAATTCAATGTTAGAAAAACGTAATTTCTTGGATGATTCTTTGCTGAAGTAATTTGCGAAGTAAATGTAATTAATTCATCGACATGAATTACAAATGGGGCAATCTACACCAATTCGACCTGGTGCTCGACCCCTCGTATCCGGTCCTTGGATTTTTTATGTTGTTGTTTCAACTCTAAAAAAAACAGCGGAATTTTTTAAAACGTTTCCTCCTCATAATAATTTAAAAAAACACACACACAATTTTTGTCGGTATGTAAAAATTTGAGAAAATTATTAACAATTACTTGAATCGTTTAAAAATGTTCACCATTTAAAGCGCAATTCCGGATTTTTAAGACGTTTTCCAAATTTTTATTTTACGGCCAGTCCTGTTTATTAAAACAGTTATATAGAAAATAATTTTTTAAATATTTGTTTGACTGTTAGAGTTGAAATAACGACATAAATAATCGCCGGCGTGTCTACCCCTTTTTACAACTTACCCGTTGCTAAATGACGTTGAAAAAGTTAATAATAAATGCCAGCTACAATCTTGTAAAAAGTTTAGTGCAGTAAGGAATACTTAGTTTTTTAATTTGCGTTGCAAAACGTCTATGATAACGTTAGTTTACGACTAGACATGTGTTTTTTTTTTCTTACTTGAATGTAAATATGTTTTATTGCAGTAAAAGGATTGGAGAAGAAAAAAGCGTGTCTTTTTCGCTCGCCAGTGTCAGAAAGACACTAACATAAGAAAGAAAAATAGGCATAAAAGGTTATTTTATAATAGTAACAGGACAACTTAAGTAAATCGCTGGTTCTATTAAGTGAACGTTGTTTCTTTTTTATTAATAGCACGTTTTTCTTGAGATTTTGCCATAATTCTTCGTCGATTCTCGTGTGGCGCCATTCTTTTTTTGTTTTTCAAAAAAAAAATGGATGTAAATGTTTATAAATTTTGTGTGAAAGTTAAAAAAATGTCATATCTCTTACGGATTTTATCTCGTCGAACAATAATTCCAAATTTTTTAATCGGCGAAATAATATATATTTTTTTTATTTAATTTTTTTTGAGCATTAAAAATACTATAAATAATTTTGGAGCGAATTGTAAGGGGTCGGGGTCAAACGCTCGCTGAGTTGGCCCGAATATCTCGTGTGTATAGCTCAGTTTCCTCAAGTCGTAACTCTATATCATGTCGTTGAATGAAATTGCATCGAATTTGCAGTTTCAGTGGTTTCCTTGTTGTGAAGTTATTTTTATTTTGCCATAGTCTCAAGCAGTTTAGGAACAGAGTCTCTCACCAAATTCAGCGAGCTGATAAAAATGTTTTCCCTCGAATTTTATTTTATTTTACAAAACGGTAACTTTTACAAAATTTTATTTTACAAAAGGCGCAAAAATGGGATTTGTTGTGCAATTAAAATCGATTATACGGGTTTAGTATAAATTACTGTACAATATATGAATTTTCCAAATATTTTTTGAGTCAAAGGCGGATTCAAAATTCACAAATCTACACATGTAGAGTCGTTTAACGAAATTCCATCGAATTTGCAGTTTGATATTTTATTTTTCATTCGCGATAGTCTAAAGCATTTTTCGAAGAGAGTCTCTCGTGAATTTAGCCACTTCTGTTGGCATAGTCGTCACCTCATTATTCATTAAGAGAGCTTGCTCTCGTTGTACTCTGCGACCGCACAAGAGAATTACTCGGTGTATACTGAGTAAACCATAGTGTATGCTAATGGGTCTCTCGGAAGTAGTGGTTGCACATTGCTCAGGAGTCTTGCGCGCTCTCCTTTTGCCTCTCACAACTTTGAGAAGCTATACTGCCTCAATATTTGTGAAGGTACAAGCGTAGACGAGTCAAATAAAATGGAAATTCGAAACAACCGAGCGAAGGTGATGAAAAACAAACTGGGAATCGAAAGAGCCACGCATTTTCCATTACCATGCTAATTAACAGCATAATAAAGCTAGTAAATTATATTTTATGTATGCTTACAGTGGAAGAAGGTCGACAATCAAAAAACACTCTAGCGACTATTAGAGAGCTCGTCTCTAAGGAAGGCTCGTAAGTTGACACCAATAATTTACCATAAATAATTTCACACGCGGCACTTTTGCTATCTCGACGAATTTTGTATTAGTAAAAAAAAAACCAAATTTTGATGTCAATATCACACATCCAGAAAAAAAATGTGTGTATGTGTGTAGAGTTCATTAAACCTTCATAACTTGAAAACGTTTTGAGAAATCAAACTAAAATTTGTACATGTTGAAGGTTGTTTGGTTAAATTTTTATCAAAATCTATTCTGCCGTACAAAATCTAACGAGTTGTCGATGCGACTTTAAATAAAATGATTTTAAAAAAAGCAAGAGAGGAAGCAATATGCCAATGTAGTTGACTGCTTTTAAAATTTATTTTTATTATGAGGAATTAATATTTTCAGGTACACACTGTACAGAGGGATGGTACCGGTTCTTCAGAGCCTTTGCGCCAGTAACTTCGTTTACTTCTACACATTTCATGGACTGAAGCTATTGAGAAGCTCGAGAAATCAAACCGCTGGCAATGATCTGTTAGTTGCCTCTATAGCTGGTAAGAGAAGAAGACTGCTAAAATTAAATTTTGCTTAAATTATTACACAGAGTATAACTCAATTGATGTACCATTTTTCTAAATTTTGTTACGAAAGTAGCACCGACTATACTCAGTCTAATAAATACGTTACAAAAGACGCATTTATTAATACTTAGTACAGTAAATACGTCATACGAATCGTGTTTTTAATGTGAGTTAACTTTAATTTTGCAATACGGTTGAACATGTTTAAAATAAAATAACTACACATGTGTAGGAAGCTCATTAACAGAAATGGGTAAGAAATGTCACCAAAACGAGTGTAACGTAAAATTGGTACACAATTCTCCTAAATTCGTTAGTGAAATCCCGTTTTAAATATGAATCAACTGGAACTTTACTACAAGTACATTGAATTTTCATTTTCTTTCGTATATTAAATTGCATTTCACACAATCGAATTAATCTATGCTATACGAATTTTTTAAATATTTTTTAAAAAGTGAAGATAATATGTGGACATTGACCTTTTTTTTTGGTGCAATCTCAACTTGAGTTTTTTGCTTAATTCTGCAGGAATAATTAATGTCCTCACGACGACGCCTCTCTGGGTGGTCAACACGAGGCTGAAGATGAAGGGTATCGGTGGAGTCACTGAAAGGAACAATAACGATTACGATAATCTCATAGGTAGGTAAAAAATAATTTATTTATAAATCGGTTGTATGAGACATCATACTTATTGGCTTTTACTATCCCCTCCCTTTAATTCTCAGCCACTTTTCCTAATAACGATTACGATAACCTCATAGGTAGGTAAAAAATAATTTATTTATAAATCGGTCGTATGAGACATACTTATTGGCTTTTACTATCCCCTCCCTTTAATTCCCAGCCACTTTTCCTAATAACGATTACGATAACCTCATAGGTAGGTAAAAAATAATTTATTTATAAATCGGTCGTATGAGACATACTTATTGGCTTTTACTATCCCCTCCCTTTAATTCCCAGCCACTTTTCCTAATGCACGATATACTGCATCGCACTTGCAAGACGGCAGAGAATAAACTGTGCAGAATTCGGCCGATTAATTTTAATGATGTTACTAATAAAGTACATTAATTTGTAAATCTAATTCTAAATTACATTTAATTCGCCATTAATTGTTTAATGGGATAAAAAGTGCCAGTATTTTCCGACAGTGAAGCGACGTCTTTTGCTGTCGCTTTCATGACGATGTATATTTAATCACTATTTGATTTTCACCTCCTGTAATTGGTAAACAATTAGTATATTTATCACCAGTCAAATAATTCCTTTGATCTGTGGTCAAATTTGTCGACGGCAAATAGCGTGTCCCAATAGTTTGGAGTGAAGAGATGCAATTGTTAATTAACGAACGTGTACTTAACCACCTGCAGTCCTGCATTTTTTTTTATCCGCACGATGCAATTATCTCTGTTGACTCTCACGGCAAAGAGAGAGACGTGAACTTTGTCACAGTCGCCTGAGGTTACGCTTAAGAGCCTACAGAGACAATCTTTACGCTTCGTCAGCACGAGAAGCGGCGTTAAACAAATAAATGGTTGAATGAGTGGACAGTACTCGAGAAACAGTAGAATAAGGAAAAAAAATTCCATTGATACTTTATTTTCTATTTATTGGGACATTTTTATAGTAAAGTTTTCCATTATTCCTTTATTCAAATTTTTGTGACATTTTTATGCTAACAATTTTCCATTGATCCTTTATTGAAATTTTGTGGTAACATTTTCTACTAACTCGTTACTTTAATTTTTGTCACATTTTTTAAATAAAAATTTGCCGTAATCGTTTATTCATTTTTTTCTGACTTTTTCTGTTATCCAGAGGGACTTATTCACATATGGAAGTACGAGGGCTTAAAAAATTTGTGGGCGGGCACGCTGCCCAGTCTAATGCTCGTTGCTAATCCAGCAATCCAATTCATGACCTACGAGAGCATCAAGAGGAGGGTTAATACCTCGTTGGCCGGAGCTCAACCACCGGCATGGATATTCTTCACTATCGGCGCAATAGCCAAGACTATTGCCACCACGCTCACCTATCCGTTGCAACTAGTGCAAACGAAACTCAGAGTAATTGAAGTATTTTCTTAATTTTGAAGTAAAACCCGAAAATATTGAGGAGCGAAATGAAACATATGCTTTCACATGCCCATAAATTATTTAATTGCTTCATGGAAACGAATTTCACGCTCACATTATTATTTAATTTAATTTAAAAAGACTAGAAATAAATTTCGGCGAATTATCCAAGACTCACAATTATCCATCACAACTGTTGCAAATTCAACCCAAAATAATCGAAGCCAATTTTTTATGTCCTGCCCAAAAGTTGAATTACAACTTTGGATGTGCTATAGCAATTTTTCTATTTACAGCATGGACACAAATATCCAAATCTTCCCCCAAATGCTGGCACAGTGCAGATCCTCATGTACATATTGAAGTAAGAATATCATGCCGTTTATTCGGTGAGAAATTTTCGGTGCTAAGACTAATTGATTGTTTATTTATAGAAAACAAGGACTGGCTGGTCTGTACAAAGGAATGGAAGCCAAACTTTTGCAGACAGTGCTAACGGCGGCTCTGATGTTCTTGGCCTACGAGAAAATATCTCGTTTCGTCTTAAGATTGTTGTTGCACAGGCCAATTCTTCGATAAAACGTTCTCAGTATTGTGCAATAGTGAAAAACGTTTCTCCGCGCGATATAAAATATGTGAAACCTGGTGGAAACTGTCCAATACCCGCTGAATTTCTTATCATGATTAATAAAGTTGTTAAGATCCTCAAGTGGACACCAACTGATTATTCCTAAAACCGTAGAACTAAGTAGAGAATATTTTGGTCATTTAGAAAGAGTCCACTGTTTCATCAGACTGCAAAAAAAATTTACTTGTAATTTAATTTACATGTACTTCAATTTTTTATTCATAAATTGGTATAGCAAATTGACTATACAAGTGAATTACATATCAAGAAGGATTTTCGGTACAGTTATTTGAATAATTTCCTTCAATTTCACCGCAGCAGGGTTGCTTTTTCAATTCACTTTCAAGGGCACCACCAAAAAATTACAAGTTAGTTACAAAAAAAAAAAAAGAAGAATGATCAGAACCATCGACTTATCGCGTGAAGCTATGTTCGTTGCGAAATGATAGAAAGGACAGTTTTCCATCCGGAGTGACTTCCGTCGTTAGACGTGAGTCCCGTTAAGCAACGAATCACGATTGCCCGTCTGGAGCATTTCGATCACACACTGAAATTGAACAGGGGAATTAGGTCTGCATTGGATCTGAGGAAGCGAAAATGCGATCGAAGATGGCGAAGTGAGGCGAAGCTATCGGCGAGGCAGGATCTTCACGAGAGTTGTGCAAAAGGTGACAAACTTCGACGACTCGGACGCACATCAAGATCAATTCTGAGCTTCTGGAGTAAATTGAAGATCCGCAGTAAGGAAACGATCAACGATTCACTGTCATTGGTGGACAATAAAGTTGTGCAGACACGTCGCGATGCTGGAGATACGATGAACACCAGGTCGGCTCGGGGAGGTTTCCGCAAAACACCGAGAAACCAAATTGCCAAAGCTGGAAAAGTCAAGGTCAAGTCGAACGATGAACTGGAGTCGATATCGTACGATTATGACGCTGCGATCAGTCAACCGGATCTCACGAGTTTCTTCAAGAAGGAAGACATCAAGATACCGACTGATGGTAAGACGATCGTGCAGAACGACAACAAAGAGGATCGTCAGGAGGATCATCTTCGAGCCGAAAAACCGTCGGATCTTCGGATCAAGTTGGAGGATCCTCAAGTATTCGAAAATCGCGAAGAAAATCAAAAGCCGGTCGTGGGAAGTACGGAAAGTGTCCAGTCGCCGCGTCCGGCGAGCGAGTCGGTAAAGAAGAAACCTGGCAAAAAATTGACCGCGGTGAAGTGTCCAAAGAGCAGCAGAATTCCTCGAGCGAAATACACGGTTTTTTCGAGATTGCCGCTCAAGAGCAGAGCGAAAAAATCGCTGACCAAGCTCGCCTCGGAAAAATCGAAAAGTGCAATGTTAGTCGGAATAATGGCATTACAGGAACGCCCGGCGAAGCTAATTTGATTGTCTGTTTAGTTATGGCGAAGCTCGACAAGTTGTATCGACTGCTGAGGCGAAGCCACCGAAAGAAGCGGAAATTGAGGATCGAAAGTTATCCGCTCAGAGCGTTTCCGCTGTTGCATCGATAGCTTCAAAGTAAGAGGACTTAGCCCTCGAGCAAATCGAGGTCTTCGTGGCACCGAGATCGTGTGCTCGGTCGGTAAAGAAAACTGTATAAAATTCTTCTCGATCACGATCGATCTCACCCTTTTCAATATCTTTCGGGGATTATAGACTTTCAAAAATGGAACCATGTCTTTTTTTATTTCATTAACGCAGAATCTTTTTTTTTTAAATGAAGTTGACGTTGACGTATCTTCAGGGCTTCCGCCGATTAAAAAAATAGGGTGATCCAGTCTGACGAAGTTCTCGATCACTGAAACTTTTGTCTGAAACTTTTTGGGGATGATCAATAGCTTCAGTGCTATTGATCTGTAACACGTTGTGTGCCCGCCACCCTATATTTTTTTTTCTGTACGGTGTAGCACATTATCTCGTAGCTATAACTGCCAGGAACACAAAGATTTTTTTAACGATGATGATCTGATGATTTATAATTTACAATGAAACATACGGCAAATCGATTGATCAGCTGTAGGAATATATTGTTCGAAGACAAATGCTCCGGTATCGAAGCTGACGTAGAGCTCGATCCTGATCAAGAGCTTACAACATCCGTCGATGACTCTCCGAGAAGATTCATCGATACTCGAGATCCGGAAATAGCTGCAGTCCTGCAGGCTTCCAAATTAAGTTGCCGCTGCCGATCCTGTCACGATCATAATTTGCCGGTTTCGAAATACCGAATCGCTTCCGATATCTGGATGGACTCGAGGAGCTCACCGGAAGTTGGAACATTTTCGGAATCGGGGCGAAACGGAAGGCTCAAGTAAATCTTTTAGGAGCTTCATGTTTCCTTCATTTTCGAATGGCTCATTTTTTACAACTTTTGCAAATTTGTTACAACAAAATAATCAATTTCATTTAACAAACGACAAAATAATAATTCATGATTCGTTGCGGAACCGAAAAAAATGTTAATAAATCAAGCAAATTTGATATCTGATTATTTCTTCTCTTTGATTATCACAAACAGAAGCAGAAGTCGTGCTGAGATTTCCAGGAGTCAAGAATACCTGGATTTCACGACTAACGAATCGGAAACCGAGTTCACCACTGACTCAAGTTTTTACGAAACGAAGAAGAGACTGAAGAAAAAGGAAATTTCGAGGGAGCCATCGAGTCCAGTCTTACCATTTGCTAAGCCAAAAAATGTGCCGACTCCAGCTCCAAAAATGAGGACCAGACCGCGTCTGAGGTTTTCCTTCTTCAGCACCCTCTTCGACATCGTCTTCTGGCCGTTCCTTTTCCTGCGGACTAATCGTTGAAATAGCTTCAAGAACTTCACTGTTTCTTCATTTCCCAAGAGTCCATTCTGTTTTATCAATTGTTTATTTGGATAAAAGATTTTTGTCGCCATCTGTACACGTTTTCCGGTCTAAGAAATATACACGAAACATTTTTTTTCCTGTGAATCAGTGGGGAAAAACAAAAATTCAGGCAGAGGTTGGAAAATTTGTTTTTTCGTATATTTGTCTCATCTTATTATCTACTGTACAAAGTAAACGCAGTGTTTTCGATTTTTTTATATACATAGTGCGATAACGATTCGTATACGATTCTCTTATGTCATCGTACATAATAATCAGTCTGTCCATTGGAAAGTCGATGCTTCAAAACAACATTCGATCAGGGCACGCCGAGACCTGAAATAAAAAATAAAAAAAATGATTTATGTTTAAGTTTTCATCTTCATTATCTTTTGTGGATTGTTGTGGAATTATTATAATTTAAGTACAAGTTAATGAGTCAATTGATGGTTATTTCAATCTTCTGGGAATTTAAATCTGACTAAAAAAGAAAAAACCGATTTTCTTCTTTAATTTTGGAATATTTTATACAGTCAAAATGTTGATGTTGAATCCAACGTTTTAACCGCGTTTTTAATTTTTTCCAAAATGACATTTCAAAAACCGGCGACCGGAATATCTTGAAAACGACAGTAATACTTTTTTCAAAAACTCACCAGGATTTAAAAAAATTGGCACAATCGATTAATATACTGCCTCATAAAGGCAGCTTTGTAAAAAGCCAAAAAAGATAAGGAAGCAATTCCAAAAATGTCACTTTCCAGCTTTTTTTAAATTAAATAATGAAAAAAAAAAAAAAGAAGAAACCATGAATAATTCAGCCCACGTACATCCACAAATATTCGAAACGCATGATATCTTTTGAAAAAAAAAAAAAAATCCAATATTATTTATTCCTGCAACTTAAACAATCTAAATTCAGTTCGTAAAACGAAAATTTCAAAACCTCGTAACTTGCCTGTTTCCGTGGGTGCTTTGGATTAGCCTCTTGGATTCGTAGCCGAACAAGACAAGGTAAGATCATCATAAAGACCTTCGATATTCTCGATGGTGCCACGCAAAATCTCATCGAGAAGCTCAGAGCTTTTGACAACCGCTGCGTCCGCTATCAGAGAAATATGAGCTTTCCCTCCGTAGGTTAAGAATGAGCAACCTAAACCAGTTGTTCCTCTATGGGGAATCCAGAAGGTGACGTTCTTCAGGGTGTACCCGAGAATGGCAACTTCCTGGGGTCCAGGCAAATTACTAAAAACTAGTGTGCTACGACTTTCCAGGACGGGCTTGAGGAGACACTCCGGAAGAGCTGCCGATAACCACTTCATCACCCAAAAGTTGATCAAGTAGTCAGGATCCTTTCGCAATTTTTCCGACGATCGGGAAACATCATCGAGTCGGTCCCACAGCCGATAATTCGCCGGGAAATCCGCTTCGACTGATTCGCCGTCCACTTCCGAAATGCAGAGCTTCTGAAGACCAACGGAAAATCCATTCCGAAGGCTCAATTTCTGACTGGGAACGGTCATCCGCGCTGGAATGACGACCGTCACGTTCTTCGGCGCGGGTTCGCCGATCTGGGGAAGAAAAATTGATACGATTGATTTTACAAATAATTTTTAATAATTTTCTTCACTTGTATTCTTTTTTTCTGTAATTATTTTCATTTATTTATTCATTTATTTCTTGCTAATTTACTTCTTGTATATTTTGTAATGTGGAATCTTGGAAAGATCGAAATTTATCGGATACCTTCGAAAAGTAACGATGAATATTGGCGGACAAAGCTGCGAGAATAACGTCACCGAATCTCGTGCCAGTTGCATTTTTGATGTCCCTTATCTTCAGCATCAGATTGGGACCCGCTGCACTCCTGGCGTCACTTTCAATCCAATAGGACAGCATTTTTTCACCGGTAAGGTCGGGACCATGAAGAGCACTGTGGTCCATACTGCGAAGAGTTTGTTGGACCAAACAGCTTGGTATCGATATCAAAACAGCCACGAATTGTCCAAGGTTCGTCATCTTCTCCTGAAGTCGTTCGTAATAATTGACTGTGAACAATGACAACGAATGATACATCATTTTCACTATCCTCATTCTCACATCATTGACATCGAGACTGGTTACGACTCTCCATCCATCATCGATGCAATTTGCAATTGATTTCACAAGTGTACGAAGTGGAAGTCGTGCAATGAATGGCATTGAAGCACTCAACAAGTCATTCGAGTAGTAAAGCACTTCATCCTCTTTTCTGAACGTCCCCAATGTCGAAGAGCTCTTGCGCAAAACTGGTATCCGCAATTTCCGGTGACTTTCTTCGGAGGAAGTGGTGTCTTCAGCTTCTGGCGTGTGGATAGGTGAGGTCAAAGCGGATACTTCATCATTGTCATCGACCTTGAGGCATTTGGAGTCAGCTATCGATTCCAGCAATAGCCTTAAGAGGGCCACTCCGTCTCCCAGAGAATGATGAACCCTGAAGAGCAGTGGTACCGTCGTTTTCCGACCGACCATGTCATTGTTAAGCCCAACCAGACCTTCCTCCATTACTCGAAGACGTCTCGACGATGATTTCACGCAATTTCTGCAGATCAATATTTCCCAGGAAGTCGAGTTTGCCCTCGGCAGAGGTTTGTTCGTGACCTTGGCGAAAATGGTCTTGAAATAATTGCCGGAAACGTCGTCACACGATCCATCACATTCTTCGTGACCTTTATCCTCGTCCAGCCATCGAACTCGCTCCTCGACTCCAATCTCTTCATTTTTTCTCCAATAAAAGTATCCGTACTTCTTCTCTCTCGTCCAGTTCAATTTTTCGAAGTTCGATGACATCAATCGGTCCTTGATCAGATTCCGGAAGTCCAACATGAAGTTTTCGCTCGTCGATGGACCACTCTTCTCAAGGACTGCGAGGACATTGATCACCGATAGCGATGCGCTTTTTTCCAATGCCCAAACGCAATCAGTTCCCTCCAAAAGACCAGCGAAGTCATCTTGCAGTTGAAATTTCACGAGGAACTCGACGATTTTTCTGTAGGTGAAGAGGATCATGAGGAAAGGCGCTACGAATGGAGCCATGAGAAGAAATGTGATGATGTTGACAAGCGTCGCTGCCAACGTCTTCAGCTTCGCTTCCAGACATGCGTCCAACTGAAACTAATTTGTCAAATTTATTTATTTAATTTTTTTTTTTTTTTTTAACGAAGGGCATTCGTATTCCTGGGAAAACCTTAGGTGTGGAGATCCTGAAGTCAACTATACAGGCTATCAAAAATCCGGTGAGTATCCCAAGCTTGGCCGGATTGTCGAGGATGGAACTGTTATCAGGATTGGCCTTGGTCACGTTATGTGAAGAAACGAGGTCGTAGGTGAGCGAAGCGTTTTCGAAAGTTTGCCACACGAAGTCCCAGACTTCGTTCGATGCTGTCATCTCCAACATCGCCATCTGGAATTACCATTTGGCCTTATTTTAAAAAATTTTTGTAGAGCACTTTGGGTACCAAAATTTTTTGAAAATTCATAAGAACTTCATTGTAAAAAATATTTGGAAAATTCGTATATCGTATAGTGATTTATACGAAACCCATGAAAAAAAATCCAAATTAATGTAGGAGACGTGGGACAAACTGGGACACTTTCCCAAATTCGGAAATGTCGGTTTCATTGCTCAAAACACTCAAAACAGTCTCGAAAACATTGTTTTTTGAATAATTCTCTTAAAATGTATTGTAAAAACGCGTTTTAAACAAATTTTGAAGTGTTCCACTTCGTCCCACCTTTTCTCTCTCAAATGACTGTCCCACATTGTCCCCGTCTTACGTTTACTTGATTTCGCATTCTTTTTATTTATTTATTTATTCTTTTTTCAACCAAAATTTTGTTGAATTAACAAAATTTCATGTCGTTTGGGTGAAATTTTTAAGGTTTCAATTATGCCATATGACAAATCAGAAGACGAGACAATTTTCTTCTTCTTCGTAAATCATTTTTTTTTAAACTCGTTAAGCACCATTATTCTG
Organism: Clistopyga incitator; assembly: GCA_947507545.1. Lineage (NCBI taxonomy): Eukaryota > Metazoa > Arthropoda > Insecta > Hymenoptera > Ichneumonidae > Clistopyga > Clistopyga incitator. The sequence goes on from OX382176.1 coordinate 3,080,722, forward strand.
CACTATGAAATTACCACTACTCACGTTTGTTAATTTTCTATCGGCAATAGTAAAAAAATACCGTAATGGTGCGGAGCACCGACTGAAATGTTCGTTCTGCTGATAAGAGCTTTTATACGAAGAACCTCCGGCGCTTTCGTGCTGATGTAAATCCTGTTATACACTCGGCTTATGTATCGCCTTTATCGCGTTATGGTTTACTGACATAATTGTTGCGTAGTTTTTTTTTTCAGCTGCATTGAGTAAATCATTTTTCACTAAACATTGGATCTATATATGGATAAAAGGAAGAAAGGAAAGAAAGCATTTTAATTAAATCATATATGATCATTTTTATTTCTCCAAATTTCGAAGAATATTCAGAAGAGGAACGCTCGGATTTTTGTCACTGAATAAATCGTGGCGAGTTCTTGAGGCAATTACACTCTCGTCTTGCTTCCTGAAGAAATCCTCGAAGAAGCGAATTTTCTCGGGCTAGGCGATCGCTTCTTCTGGTTTCCCGAGCCAGAAGAGCTTCTTTACTTGGTATCAAGGTCATCTTAGAGTTAACTTGATTAACGTTGGCATTTGCTTTTTGTAAGGCGTCCTGAAAAAATGACTAATTGTTAATACTTGTAGCAACATTGTAAGAGTGACCGTGAATTGTATATCAAGTGAGGAAAATGTAATTAAAATTTCGTGTACGTGAATTGGAAGTTTTTATCCATAAACTGGTATATACTAAATTATATATGGGGTATTCCATGAGAACTGGACCTGGATCTGACCTTTGACCTCTTGCATTTTTAAATTCCCGAATTTTTGTTAGATTTTTTTGAAACCAATTTATATACTCATGATTATTTATAAGGAGAATAGTGAAGGCATTTTATTTTAATCTGAGACAATTCTCATAAATCCTGTATCAGATATCAATATTTTTAAACTTCGTTCCTCGCTTCTACTTTTTACCAATTTTTTTTCAAAATAAAAATAGAAAAAAATGTACTTGAAATTTAATGTACGCTGTAACTTTTTTTTTCGTACAGTAATTTTGATAATTGGCTTAAATTTTTTTGTAAAAGTCCTGTATTGAAATTTTTTTTATTTCATTGTACACTTACATTAAATTTAATTTCCGAGTTTTTGAATAAAAACTTGCAGTCTTTTTAAAAGTGTAAGGTCGTACTTGAAGAGCCTCGGTCGAACCGCGCAACAAGACTTCCTGTTCATCTTTCCGCTTTTTCAAGGTCAGGTACTTTGTGCAAATACTTTTTATCGTTTCTTCTCTCTGTATAAGAGTTTCAGCGAGATTTAAAAGTCTCTGTTCGAGACCATGAATCTGAAGAAATTTGAAAAAATTTGGTACAGTAATTTGAATAATTCCCTTCAATTTTGTACAACAATTAATAAAAACTTCCAGTGTCATTTTACCTGTTTACTTTTTTCTTCCAAAATCATGTCCTTCAGCGATATTTCGTTCTTCAGCTGCTCGTTCAGCTTCAACAGTGCATCGTACCTTGTTGAATAATATCTCTTTCGTAACGCACTTTGCGTAATGCTGAATAGGTGTTACGAGAATGACCGGGTTTATTAAATTACTTTATATGCCAGGTGCGCTGAACTTCTCTCTTCAAGTTCCGGGGAAGATCATCGACGACACCAAAATGAAAATCAGTCACGTTTCGCCGGAATAAATCTGCAATTTGTGAGCAAGTCGATGGAAAAGGTGCGCCTTAAGATACTTCATTTTTTTTTTCTATCGAAACATACTGAGCATATTTTTGTTACGTTTGTCAGCTTCTTTTAATTCGTCCGACAAACTCGTGTTCCTCGTCTTCAGCAACGAATATCGGAGCCATTGCTCGGCTTCGAGACCTCTTGAAAATCTTAAGCTGGATTCCAGCTCGTCGATGGTACTTCGAATTCCATTTAGCTTCGATAATCCTATTTCTTCGCGATGATGTTAAAGTCATTTGGATTATTGTATATTGAGAGATTCGTGAATACAAATTTTCCTGTACGAAGTCAATTTAATTTGCTTGAATAGAGTTAAGGTGGTTGTTTGGCTACGTCGTAGTAATATCAGTGCCATATTTTTTATTGCATTCCTACATTTTTTTCATTTAAAAATTGTTTATTTCTTTTGCAAATTAAATGATGATTTTTTTAGAATCAGTCGTTTTTTAAATAAAACTGAAAGAACATTATTTTAAAAAATTAGCATATATGATAATTAATTCTAATTTTTTTGATTGCATAAAAAAAATTAATAATTTCAAGAATTAATTTCGAAAATAAAAAATACCAGAATGAAGTTGGATATTTTCCCAACATGTACATCAAATATTACATTAATAAATTGAAATGTCATTGAATAAAAAATTGTTAAAAAATTGCTTTTTCCGGTCTGCTGACTGCGCATAACCCTTTGAGACATTTTCAAAAAAATGTTCAATAGCGATGACTCGTACTTTGATATTTTGTCCCGGAAGTTGTTTCGACCGGATACGTACTCACTGCATTTGCTTGTCCACTGATATTTCGTGGCAATTCAATAATTTTCCGGTCGCAGTTGTCGTGCTCATTCGTGATATCTTCACTCATGAATAACCCAAGACGTTCTTACGAAAAGTTTTTATCTGCGAATGAAATGACGATATTTACCTTTTTGTAGTCATGACTACCCTTCAACTATAGACGATATACATCGCCGATGCAATAGATCAAAAGCGTTAAAAATGTTGCTTATTATAAATCAATACCAAAAAATTGTTGAAAATTTTTAAAAACGCTTTCGAAAAACGATCTTTTCAATAATTTCACTACACGTAAATCAAATTTCCGTTTTACTTGATACCTCAAATGAAATATGCATACCCCATAAAAACCCAAAATCATTAATAACATCTGCGCGTAGCCCGAAATTCCCGCGGTTGCTAAATTCAAAAGTGGCGCGCATGCGCGGAAGCCGCGGCATCGGGTCCCTAGAATGTGACCCTCACCATCCAGGGACATTGGCGCCGCGCGTTTTTTTCCAGGGTTTTCTTCAAACGGTTTGTTGTCAGCAATGACAAATACATGATGGCCGTTGCCACCGAACAGTGAAACGCGTATACGGAACTGTCGTGATCCTTTAAAATCTCCTGTTTTCCCATCGAATATCGAGTACGTTATTGGCGCGTGTGACGTGCCCTCGTAAATACCGAAGCCTTTAATCGGGCGATCGTGGGTGTTTTCGTGAACCGGAAGCGAGTGCGAGGAAGATCGGAGGACGGTGCAAAACACGGGTGGCTAAACCGCGTTCGCGGAGGTAATATTGACGATTTTTCGTCGAGACGCTATCCACATATTTGGGTTTTAATAGTTTCGACGAGTGGCCCGCGAGGCTTAATCGCATTGGCCGTTTGTCCCGGAACTCGGGAAACCGGCCGAACGACGATTTTCTTTTGTTTACGCCTTGTCACTTGGGCTTTTGTTGTGTGCAACCGCGCGCCGCTCTGAGCCCAGTACATGAGAGCCAATGCGTTTGTGTTTGTGCTACGTCGTGTATCTCTGTCTCCCTCGTCACAAGGCGCACGTACGCGCTACTCTCACACAGCCTTTCGCACTGAGGTTATAACCTCAAATTTTCATTCCAGATGTCGATTCTCCTCGAAAGACACCGAAAGCCCTTTCAATTGCTGTGACCTTTCGCTGGAATGTGCGGGATTTTTTTTTTTTTTCTTTTTTTCCTTTTCTTTGAGTTTCAGTAATTGGGGAAATGATAAGGGCGCAGGGTTTCGGTGCGCTGCGGGGAATCCTTTGGCTATGTTTTCTGCGTCCTTGTTTGTGAGGATCAGGGATTGAAGTAAGCGGTTGGGATGAATGTTTTGGGATCATCGGCAAGAAAGAGTTTTGCGTTTGTGGTTTTGGAGCGATGGAAAATAAAGGCGCAGGGTTTTGGGGCGCTGCGGGGAATCCTTTGGCTATGTTTTCTGCGTCCTTGTTTGTGAGGATCGGAGATTGAAGTAAGCGGTTGGGATGAATGTTTTGGGATCATCGGGAAGAAAGAGTTTTGCGTTTGTGGTTTTGGAGCGATGGAAAATAAGGGCGCAGGTTTTTGGTGCGCTGCGGGGAATCCTTTGGCAATGTTTTCTGCGTCCTTGTTTGTGAGGATCGAGGATTGAAGTAAGCGGTTGGGATGAATGTTTTGGGATCATCGGGAAGAGAGAGTTTTGCATTTGTGGTTTTGGAGCGATGGAAAATAAGGGCGCAGGTTTTTGGTGCGCTGCGGGGAATCCTTTGGCAATGTTTTCTGCGTCCTTGTTTGTGAGGATCGGAGATTGAAGTAAGCGGTTGGGATGAATGTTTTGGGATCATCGGGAAGAAAGAGTTTTGCGTTTGTGGTTTTGGAGCGATGGAAAATAAGGGCGCAGGGTTTTGGGGCGCTGCGGGGAATCCTTTGGCTATGTTTTCTGCGTCCTTGTTTGTGAGGATCGGAGATTGAAGTAAGCGGTTGGGATGAATGTTTTGGGATCATCGGGAAGAAAGAGTTTTGCGTTTGTGGTTTTGGAGCGATGGAAAATAAGGGCGCAGGTTTTTGGTGCGCTGCGGGGAATCCTTTGGCAATGTTTTCTGCGTCCTTGTTTGTGAGGATCGGAGATTGAAGTAAGCGGTTGGGATGAATGTTTTGGGATCATCGGAAAGAAAGAGTTTTGCGTTTGTGGTTTTGGAGCGATGGAAAATAAGGGCACAGGTTTTTGGTGTGCTGCGGGGAATCCTTTGGCTATGTTTTCTGCATCCTTGTTTGTGAGGATCGGGGATTGAAGTAAGCGGTTGGGATAAATGTTTTGAGATTGTTGGGAAGAAAAAGTTTGCATTTGTGGTTTTGGAGTGATGGAAAATAAGGGCACAGGGTTTTGGTGCGCTGCGGGGAATCCTTTGGCTATGTTTTCTGCATCCTTGTTTGTGAGGATCAGGGATTTAAGTAGGCGGTTGGGATGAATGTTTTGGGACCATTGGGGAGAAAAAGTTTCGCATTTGTGGTTTTGGATTAACGGAAAATGAGGGCGCAAGGGGTTCGGTGCGTCGGGGGGAATCCTTTCGCTATGGTTTCAGCATCCTTGTTCGTGAGGATCGGAGATTGAAGTAGGTGGTTGGAATGAATGTTTTGCATTTGTGGTTTTGGAGTGACGGAAATAAGAGCACAGGGTTTTGATGCGCTGCGGGGAATCCTTTGGCAATGTTTTGCGCACCCTTATTCATAGGAATTACATTTGACATTCGTGTTTAAAAAAATATTTTCAATGTCTAGTGAAATTATTCTCATATGTTTTGTTACGATTCTCATGAAATTTTATGGTTTTTCTGAAAAAGTCTCTACTTATCATTGTATGTCGATAAGCCGATTGTACATATATGTATGTTTGTATATCTATGTCACACAATGTTTACAATACATTCAGCCCACTTAAGTTATTCCTAAATATCCAATCTCTCAAATTACTAAATTGGGTTGGGAATACATCTCTGCTCCAAATCTGCTCCAAATTGTTAGAAACTCGTAGAATATGCAGTACAAAAAAAATGTGTAATGCAAGGTACGTTCACTTGCTGCAAAAAAAGCAATTGAGTTTTTATTATTTTAACCCAAAATACTCAGTGGAAAATATTCAGGGTTTTTATCGTTATCAATATTTCTAAACTTTATCCTTCAAACTAACTTTTTTTGTATCGAAACATTGTTTGAACTTACATCTGAAAGCAACTGATCCACCACATCTTACAAGATCCTATTGTGCCCTTAACTCTGCAACACTATAGTTTTCAATAATCGAAACACCAGTGAATAGGAAACATTTATATTTGATATGTAACCGTTTCTCCAGCTTACAAAATTATTGCTAAAATTTGATTTTGAAGAATGACCGCAACCCTGACTCAAGAATCGCATTTTCAAATTAGCTTAAACTTGAAGTGAGGAACTTTGTTCATAATTTCGAATACATGGAAAGAATTTTGAAAAAGAGAAGAGATTCACAAACGAAGAAGAGTGCAGTACCATTTTTAAACTTTATGCTTGATGAGAAAATGAGAATAAAATCACCTTATGCATAACATATTGCTGTCAACTCATCTTTCAATTCAAATGGTAATAATATTTTGTTTCTGTTACAGATAAGACACGACAATGACGGCTGAGCCGACGTGATAAGATCCACCCAAGAATTTTGAAAACGTTTGTGCAAAGCTTCAAGAAATTCCGACAGTTTCCAGGCAAATGTTATTCACGATGTACAAAGTGTCGATGGTCATCTGAACAATCAAACAATGTCAGCGAATTACTTCTCGCTCTTAGATTTAGGATAGGCTCCGATGCCCATCAGATATTAGTCGGAGTTTAAAAGGGATATCAAAAGTTAATCTATAAGGATAAAGGGCCAGGTGTTTGCTCCTTGAAGAATAATCTCCCGACATAGAAAACGCATAAAACGGGAAAGAGATAAATCGGAAGATTGCTGCTAGATGGAGAGGTGCTTGATGGCGGAAGATGTTCAGAAAATCGACATTTGTGTCAGGCAAATGTTGTTAGCCGTCCGACGAGCTACGCGTAGAAACGACACTCACTCAACGAAAAGCTCAGCGAGTCAAGCTATTAGAAAAAAATCAAAAAATGTACGTGTACTAAGGTGCGGGTGAAACGCGAAGATACATGAATGTCAGGAGCAGGCGACGTGGGTCGTAGACGCGTTGAGTGGCGCCGTAACGCAAACGTCCATCGCATATTATTACAATAGAGCCCATCGATTTCGAAGGTGAGAAATCGCCCCAATTTTTTTTTATTCCTGTAATATTGCACAGCTGGAAATATTTTTCGCAATGGAAATTTGCTCAATGAAAATGAATGATGAATATCACAATAATTACTGCACAAAATAAGCGACGACATTAAATACTGTTCACCATTTAATAATAGTAACTGGTTGTCGCAATTTTGTCTTTTGAAAAAGATAATATGCCATACAATTGGTCAAAAAATGCAGATTATATTCCAGAAGTTATTCCTTGTAACATTTTTTAAATGTAATTCAGTGAGATACTCAATATCTTATGTCGCACTAATATCAAAGACACTTTTTTGCTTTATTGGAAGTAGGAAGTTACTATTTGCTTGAATTGCGTTAAGCTACGACCATAATTTAACAACCAACATTTTTATGGATATTCGTGAGTTCATCTCCAACTGTGTGATCTTCCCAATTGATTGGGATTGTCAGATGCCATGTGAGATTGATCGCAGTGCGCCGATTTCTGATCGATAGGTAAAATATACCAGAAACGAAAAAGACGAGGCTGAAACGGTGGCTGTACGCTGCCTAGGATTACGAGGTGCTGCGTGGGCATGCAGCAGCCTCAGACACGCCCGCTCCTCGGGGACTCTGTATCCTCTACAACTTCCCCGACCGCACGTCGTACGAATTCCGTTGCTGTACTAACGCATCAACAGGTAACAATTAATTACGACACTAGTGTGAAAAAACTTTGCGTTTCATGGCAGTTTTGCGAGTCGAAAGTCACTTGACTTTCGCCCCTAGGGAAGAAAATTTGTAACTTCACTTTTCACGTTGGTCTCGCTAAACTACAATTCAAAGCACTATAGTATTTATAGACTTGATTACAAAAAATATAGTGTCCAATATCCGTAAAAAAATTGCGTTTGCGCCTTGGTGCGTAAAACGCGCTTTTACGCATTAGTGCACAAATTCCCGTTTTCACGCCTTGCGAAACAAAGTTTCGTACAATACAAGTGCGATAAATTTACGCATGCTTTGCAGAATTTCTGACTTTTTTTTCTCCACCAGTTACAACAACTACAACAACTTCAGGCTCAGAACTCGACTGGACAACCACTCACGTTCGCTTTGCAGCAACCGTCGAACAACGTAAGTTCTCGATTAGTTTCTCGTTTACGAATTTAAGAAGCCGAGCTTTAAACCACGAAATTTGAAGTTACGCTCTGGGATAATCGAGATATCAAAGTAAACAAATTTTATACATTAGGATATGAATAATGTTGAATTATCAAACTAAATTAAGTGAGATACAGTTGGAAAGATCAATAGACGTGTATAATGCAGACTGAAGATTGAACAAGATAAGGGAAAAAATATTGCGAAATGAAATTAGCTCACTGGAAGTTACAAACGTATACGATAATAATGTATTCTGCAACTGATACTTATCTGAAAATTGCAAATGTCATGACTAATTATTGGTGGGGAGATTAGCGAGGCCGCAAAGTGTCGCTACTTGAGTCCCTATAACCGCTATTAAATTTTTTTTAGAGCTTCAAAATTATGTCCACAAATAAATCTCTGTGTGTTTCTTATTCTGCAATAACTCGTTTTCGAAAAATCTTCCCGAGTAACGAAATTCCAAATGCGAGTTTCCCAAAAGTTGTAAACCAAGCGAATCGACATATTTCAACAGTAATAATTTCAGTTATGACATAAATAATTATTTTGTTTTTCAGCCACAAGAGCAGAGCAATGGATCGGCGACCGGGAACCACATAGTATACCTGAACCAGTTGAGTCAGCTGAATCAGAGTGCCATCAATTCCCCGGGGACTGGTATGGGCCTACCCCCGGCCACCCCCACTTTCGGGGTGGGCCTTAATATGGGACTGCCTCTATCACTGCTCAATACCAGTCTCACGTCCCTAACTTCGAACGTGATAACGACGTCGAATCCGTTGCTCAATCTCTCCGGACTAACGGCAGTTAATCCGGGTTTGAATACGTTAAACGCGCTCAACTCGAATCTCCCCTCGAACAGTATTAGCAACGGTCTAACGGGCCTCGGTCAAGATCTCAACGGCATTAACACAGGCATAAGTCGTCTGAACACCCTCAATTCAACGAGCATCAATTCCGGCCTCTCCGGCATCAATTCCGGTCTAAGTTCGACGTTAAATCAAAATTTCTCGGCTATCAACCCCAACATAAACGAGAATAACGCGGGAGTCACCAACATAAACACGCTCAATTCGAGCATCACACCGTCGAGCATCAATTCCGCTCTCAATCAGGGCTTCAACAGGTCGTCACTCAACGTTTTAGCGACGGGCCTCACGCCCGCGAGTAGTTTGAATTCCTGCAGCGCAAGTTTTCCCTTTCAAACGATACAGAGTATACAGAGCCTCGCGCCTCACATCGTTGGATCGAACATAGCTCACGTACCGAGCTCCGCTATTTCGCAGCATCCGATATCGAGCGCTTCCTCGATATCTCACGGCGCGAGTTTGGCCCTCAGTTCGAGTGTATTCACGAGTACCTCGAATACGCCGATATTATCGACGACAGCGAGCGCCAATAATCCGACGAATGTGAGTCACAATCAGAACGTACATCTCGGCACAATGCACACGAATTTACCGACCGCCTCGACGGCCAACGTTCCTCACATGTCGGCGGCTAACGATCCGACCGCTACCCTCAGTCACGTGTCCACGTTGACGTCCACTCATCAGGGAAACTTTCAGACCCAGAGACAATTCTCTCAGGGCCCGAACGTCGGACTCAACACCTCGCTGAACATCGCGGCCGCTAATCAAACTAGCAACACCGTGAAATCCGTACAAAACATACAGAGCCAAAACGTGAGCTCGCCCGGAAGTCCCTTCTCCATTCCACTCAAAAGTCCAGCTTCCAACATCGCCCCACCCACTCCCAGCCCAAGCCCCAACAGACTTTTACTCAGAAGTCCCGCGTCCAATTCCATACAGTCCAGCAGAAACAGCCCGAGTCCTGTCGCCAATTCCACTGGCAATGCCAACTTCAGCATGCAACTACAGAGCCCAATGCAGAGCCCGCTCAGCGTCGGACAGATTCAGAGCCCCGCGCCCAGTCCCTATCCACCAGCCAAAAGCCCTCATCATCTTGGCGCTGGAAATACCCTCAATAATAGGAGTCCCGCTCCCGGCGGAAGTCCAGGACCGCCTGTGGTAAGTTTGTCATCAATTTTTTTTTTCCCCAAGGGTGTTGAAACTATTCACTGGAATATCGCAATAGCGGATTTTAAGTTTTTATTCATAATCCGTACAATGAATTTCTTCTCCATCCGCATTAGATATTTGAAGTAACAATGCGGATAAAGATTGGACTTTTTTTTTTGTAAATTTTGTACACATATTTAGCGTAAAATCAAAAGCCACCTACGATTAAAATCGTGGACGACGCACCTTTTATTATCTGCTTTCCATATTTTTTTCACGAACATCGAATGTTACTGCTTAATGTAATGTTGTCTGGAGTTTCGGCAACCGTCGGAACCGTCGTTCGCCGAAACTCCAGACAACATTTCAAATATACGGCTAAAGCATCAACAATCTCGTTACTGCTTAATAAATTACAGTGGATGCTAGAGGAGATTTTTTTACCGACATCGGTCGGTGAAATTAAAAACCTAAAATCGTACAAAAACGCGCATGGCCAAGATGGTCTTCTCTTGTGGTGTCTGATACAATCTTTTCGATTTTTTCTTTTTTTTTTTCAATCTCTTTTTACCTCAACGAACGAATTGAAGAAATACCGTTTGGAGATACAAAAAAAAGGGTTTTTCAAATCGTAGGTGAGGCCAAACACACCGATACTGCAACAAGGTATGCAAGTACTCCAGATTATTCATGGGGCACCTCAGGGTTACCAGCAAGCGTCGCAGCAGCTCGTCACCCGGGCGCATCTCTTCGGCAATCAGCAGATACAAATTGCGACGGCGAAACCGCCGAAACAACCGCCGCAGATACTCCCCAAACCTCCGAATCAACAGGGCGTAACGTCCCAACAAAAGCAGAGGGTCACCACGACGATCACCAGTCAGGTGACCCAGCAAACCCAACCGCAACTCGTTTTGGCTAGCCCTCAGCAAAGTCCAACGACAGCTACGATGATTCCCACCGCGCAGGGTCTTCTCCTCAATCAGGTATTGATATTTTGTTTAGTCGATAACGAAATATCGCCGTATCGCGTTTTTCGCATGTGTGCCATCGTCATCGTCATTACCAGCTGCGCTTCGACAAAATCTTACTTTCCAATCATATTTCAATAGCATAAAATACTAAACACACACACTTGGGGTTTCTTTACACTCATAAAATTACGATTTCTCCTGTTGTCGAATATTCCTTGAAAACTTCACTGTTTTAGTATAAAAACAACAAAATATAATGCGATGATTAAATAAATCTCGGAATTTTATACTCGTTGGAAACCAAATTAACGTCGTTTGATAAAAATTATCAACATTCGACTTAGAAACTCACGAGAATTACTCATATTACGTAAATTCGTCTCGCAAGAAATTTACCCGAAGCGAGCGTTTTTTTTACCCGAACCAAACAAAAATATGCCGTTACATTTATCAATGCAATAACCTTCCGGTGCCCATTTTTTCCTACTACCGTTAATCTCAACTTCTGAAATATTTGAAAGAAAGATTCACCCTTTTTTGCAGTACCGCAAGAATGTAAATAGCAAAACTGCATCGAAAAATAGTGAGAGAAAGCGATTGTTTTGCTGAGATTAATTGGAATAAGATTTTGCCGATCACTGTTGAACGCTGTAAATCACGCTTCATTCCCGAGATCGCCTAAAATATCCGTCAATCCCCAACGACCACCGAACGGCCTTTTTATCACCCCCGAAATGCATGAGCGCACGTTTGTAAATTCTAACCGCTGATCCAGCCGCTTGTCCGCGCGTTTACGCCTGGGCACGTGTCGAAATCACTGAGAGATGCGCCGTGACCGGCTGTTAACGGTGTTCTATGAATTGGGTTTGGTACGTAGGTCCTGCCGTCATCCGGGCCCGTTATCGTGCAGCAGCAGCCTGGCGGCGTTCAGCTAATACTTCGGACGCCGACGAACGCTCAGCAACAAACGCATACCGCTCAGGTGATGGTTTCATTAATTTCATTCATGCGTTTTCATCATCGTCGATCATCGCTTCTTAAAAAACAATTTCATCCATGTTGTTCTACACACAAAGACACACACACACACACACACACACAAACACAAACACTCACACATATGTTGCATTACTGATTTTATTCTAGGTTTCCTTTCGTCTACGGATCGCGCTTTTACAGCCAAACGCTGTTTTCTCGTCCAACATATACCACCTTGGCAATTTATCGTTTTTGCGTTGTTAACCGATGATTTCGCGAGGACAAATGTCGTCAGGGCATTAGCATTTCGCTTGCTTATTAAATGCGTACGCTTCGGTTACAGATTGAGAGTTTCGAGAACGAAAGCGAGACGATAATGAGAGGCAGCTTTTCAACCGAGAGGTTCGCCTATCCTCGATCCGCCGAATCGATTTTCTCTAACGCTCTCGATATTTACGTTTACAGTTGACTCAGCAACAACTAGTAAGAGTTGTCACCGCACAAGGTATGCAACTACAAGGGATCACGCCAACCTTCTTCGCCGTTCCCAACGGCTTTCCTTCGGCTCCTCAACCTGTGATAAGGCATACGCCCACGAGTCCCGCTCCCGGTAAGTCTGATTCAATGATCAATCGAAATTTCGTTACAAACCGGATGAGAGATAACATTTTGTTTAAGTATTCTAATTAATGAACAGACCAGCGATACGTATATATATTTTTGGTTCCCATGATAAAAATTCTGCGCCATAATGTGCCTTGCAAATAACAATCCGGAGGGAAATTGAATATACTTTAATTTTCATCTCACTGTCAAATTTAATGAAAACTAAGTAACTGTCCTATAAAAAACACGACTTATTGGACAAAGAACGTTTTTGAGCAAAAAAAAATACAGTTACTTTTTGTGCAAACATCTTCTATTGCTACTATTAACCATATTAATTCGGAAATATTCCGTTAAATAGACAAGCAGTTGAAAAAAAAATCTTTGTAAATTCTGACAATTCCTCCGCGACAAACTCAACGATGCACGATTAAATGACAATTGGTATCTGACTTTTCTCTATTCTCTAATGTTCCCAGCGAATACCGGCAATAACAATCCAATAGTGATACAAAACACAATGGTGCAGAGCCCACAGTCTCAAATAGCTCAGGTGAGCTCCTCGACAACGGGCGGTAACGTAGCAACGAATCAGCCAGTAGTGGATCAGAGTTTATTGCCCCCACCGAAGAAGAAAGCGAAGAAGAAGAAGAGGCCGAAGAAGAAGGACGAGGAGCCCCCGAAGCTCGATCTCGCGAGTATAATGAAGATTTCCGGTATCGGCGATGACGATGATATGTTCGATACCGATCTTGCACCCGAATGCGAAACCTCTCATCAACAGCAACAACCGCAGCAGCAGCAGCAACAACAACAACAACAACAACAACAACAGCAACAGCAACAGCAACAACAACAACTTCACATCGAGCAGCAGAATCAAGTGCAGCATATCAATCAAATGGGCGCACAAACATCGGTAACGAGTAGCCAAGCTCAGAGCGTTGTTCAAGTAACCGCAACGCATACAACGAATACACAACAACGACTAATACAACAAATAGAGCACCAATCAATGCAGCAACAGCAGCAACAACAGCAACAACAAAAGCTGCAGCAACAACAGATTTTACAGCACCAACATCAGGTTATGCAACAACAACAACAACAACAGCAGCAGCAACACCAACAACAACAGCAGCAGCAGCAACAACAACAACAGCAGCAGCAACAACAACAACAACAACAACAACAACAACAGTTGCAAGATTCTTTGGGAAGTCCCTTAGTTTCCCAATTGCAGATGCCGATACAGAATGCGATATCCGGACAATTGAGATTAGCAGTTGGCGAGGACGGCCGCGTTGTATTACATCACACGCCGGAGCCAAATCAACCGGAAATCGATCAGGCGACAGCCCAGGCACTCATACGCTCGTTGACCCAAGGCGGCGGACAAAATTCGCAGATTCTGTCGCAGCTTCTCGGTCACGCTCAGACGATATCGCAAAACAACGCTCAAAATAACGCGGTTAATCGGGGTAAAAGCGCAAAACAACAGCAACAACAGTCGCAACAAAACGCTAATCAAGTTTTCGGTCAAATAGCAAGCGGCAATCAGTCGCATCAACAGTTCACGCCCGCGGCTAGCCCGCAAAATGTTCAGGTATGCAAAATCAATTACACCCAGGATAACGTGAACAAAACTGTCGTCGTTGGCAATCGAAATTCCGGACAGCAACAACAACACCAGCAACAGCAGATATCGAACGCTCAACAGCAGCAGGGGATGCAGGTTAACGTACAGCCGAAAAACTCGCAGACGCTTAACGCGAATATGCAACTCGGCAGCGCGAGCGTGCAAATACCGATGGATCCACAATCGCCGAAAACAAATTGCGCCCCGAAATTCAACGAAATTCCGAGCGCGAAAATCGCGAGCAATCAGACGAACGCCGCGGGCGGCCAGCAAACGAAAAAGGCGGGAAATTCTGGAGGAAATGTCAGACACGGCTTAACGAAAGCTCAACAAGCCGCGCAAACGCAAAAGAATGTTCACGGAACAACAGCGACGAGTCGGAACGTCGCTATTGCGAAAAACACGCAAAATATTCAGCAAAGACTTCAACAGGAACAACAACAACCGCAACAACAGCAGCACCAACAACGTCAACAACAGATCAACGAACAATTCAATCAGCAGCAACAGAATCTTCACCAAATATCAACGCAGACTGTACAATCGTTGAACGCTCAACAGAATCTCCAGAAAATATCGATATCCGGTGGCCAAGCTAATTCGTTGAACGTTATGCAACAACAACAACAACAACAACTCAATTCGGCCAATGGCAGTCAACACACGACGATGCAATTTGTCCAGACGAGCGACGGGGTTCATCATCAGATTATTCATCACAATTCAACCGGAGCTGTTGAACAGGGCCAGCAGATGATGACGAACGATCAACAACATCGCGCTCAACATCAGGACACGAGCGGGGCTATTTCGCAGCAAACCGCTCAGGCGATTCAGCAGAATTTAAATGTACAGCAACATCTCATACAGCAGCATCAACATCAACAGATGCTGCAACAACAGCACAAGGGAACGACGGCTAACGCTTCGTGTTCAACGAGCGTTCAACAGCAGTGCGATAATCAAAAGCCTCTCGTGAATTCCATTGTAAATTCCCAGCAGCAAGTCGGTCACGTGCAGTCGACGATGCAACAGCAAAACATCATATTTTCAAACCCTCCTTGCCAAACGAACGAGCATCAACAGCAGCAACAGAGGCAGCAGCAACAACAACAGCAGCACCAGCAACAACAACAGCAACAGCAGCAGCAAAAACAACAGGAGCAACAAAACCCGGAGATGCTCAATTCAGCGGCGACGAATATTCTCAATAACGCACCGAAAATAACACCCGAAATTCTAAACGCTCTGAGCAATTTGAATCCCAACGATCAGCTGTTGATCGCCAATGCTAACGGACAAATGCAGGTCATCAGTCAACAATTGCTGCAGCAATTACTGACCGGACAGTTGAACGCCGCCCGTCAGCCTGTCAATCAAAATCAAACGCAGAAAATCGTTATCGGCGAGCCCGATGGTAATTCGCAGAATCTTCAGGGGGTTCAGATAAACACACCGACCAGCCAGATTATCGTCAACAGCTCCGGAGGGGCACCGACTATTCAGAATAATATACAGAACATCGTCGTTCAGGCTGCGCCCTCGCAAATGCCGCATCAGATTCAGATACAAAATTCTGGCTTCCCCAGTCAATTTATCGATAATTTGAATCAACAACAGATACGAAATCTCTCGAGTCAACAACAACCGACGATGACCACCACTACGACCACGACGACAGCGAAAAAAGCCAAGGTGTCGAAGAGAACGAAAGTCGCTGTTAGCCTGGCGCAAAATATATCAAATTCGCCGGGAGCGAAGAGCCTCGCGTCACGAGCGGCTGTCGTTACGACAACCGCGAGCGTTAAGACTGAAAGCGGCGGTAAAGTCGCGACGAACTTCACGAGCCCGAGCACGACGACTATCAAAGTCGAGCCCGGAACTGTCGGCAATGGAAGAGTCGTCGCGAACGCCTCGCCCGCCTCGCAAAGCAGCGTTTCCGCCAACGGGCAAATGGCTCAAAAATCCACCCGGTACATTCAACTTACCGCACTCGAGCAAGAATTGCTTAAGAACATTCAGACGCAGATTCAGGCGATTTCCTCGCGAAAGACTAACACGCCCACTGAACAATCT
This sequence comes from Clistopyga incitator, assembly GCA_947507545.1. Taxonomy (NCBI): domain Eukaryota; kingdom Metazoa; phylum Arthropoda; class Insecta; order Hymenoptera; family Ichneumonidae; genus Clistopyga; species Clistopyga incitator. The sequence continues at coordinate 3,096,953 of OX382176.1, forward strand.
GTACTCAAGAAACTGTACAGCGAACAATCGAGAATCGTCGCTAGCGCTAAAGTTGTACCCAATGTTAATCGTCGATTCACAAGCGTAAGTAAATTTGGACAATTTTTTTTTCTATCCGAAATTTTTCATACGATTTGTGGAAATTGCGGGCAGCGCCGCCTGTCGCCAATCTCTTAGCGACTCACGCGGATATATTAGCCGCCTGTGCCAATATCCGCGTGGATCGCTAATTGCCAATATTGACTTGACGCGCGAAGATGTCAGCGCCGCTTGTGGCGCTTTTTGGCAACAGTGTATCGACAAAAAACATTTCTTAAAGTATCATTTTTGAGCACAATTTGGGATTAATGGCATTGGCGCTCGGTGCGTAAGAAATATCAAAGGTTCATAATAAATGTCGTAAATACGAAAATAGCAGATACTCAATATTCAGTAAAGTAGTGGAATTTAATTGCATTAAATTTTTTCGATAAACAGGGTCCGGAAATGTCCGTTACCGTACCTGCTGCTGCTATGCCATCGAGTCCTCAAACTGCGATCGCCGCGAAAAATCAAACGTCAACGGTACAAACGCAAACGCAAACTCCAACGCCTCCGGTGATAAGGAATACACAATGTTCTAGTCCGAATGTGCCGGATCCGGTGAGCATCGCGGTGCCTCCGCCGATCAGTAATGTCGCGGTGGTAAGTCGCTCTATTTTCCGCACTAAATCTGCTTCTAAAGAAGTATATATATTTTAATGCGGATTATTTTTCGGAAGGACCCGTAACGATATATTAATATCAGCGTGATTCATCTTACTAAACAAATGGTTAATAATATCGTGCATTTCGAAACTGCCAACAGTATTTTGTTTAAAGTATCCTCACGTTCTCTGATTTTCAAAAATTCTCGTGTCGTAAAATTATCCACCTTTTTTGCGATATGTATTTTCACAATCTTTTTCAATTATTCAAAACAATTTTTTGTTTAATACACGAGCGAATAACCGAATTATCAATAGCAATCGTGATTTACTGGCCAAGTATACCTAATTATATTGTTCCGAATGTTACGAATTGTAATTATAATTGCTATTGACTCCAATGTACTTTGCACATTGCCGATTGGCCATCCACCACCGGCAAAGTGCAAAGTCTCAGCCTCGAAATAATTATTAATCGCTATTCGGCCAATGAATCGTCGCCGATATGTCGTCGTCGTCTCTACGGAAAACCCCTCGATTCCATAATCCTCAATTCACGAATCGTTTTGTAGGTGGCACAAAGCATGCCCACCCTCTCGACTCCGAGTCTGTTTCCGCTACAAGCGAAACAACATCCGCCACAAAGTGCGCAACCCCAGCCGCAACAATCGCAAGCGCAACAACAAAAATGTTATCAACCCCACGGCAGTCAGATTCTCAGTCCGTCCGCGACAAGCGTGCCCAGTAGTTTTCCGCCCACGAGCGGCCCAACGCCGCCGTTGCAAAGTACAACCGTGCATCCAACGACGCATCAGCCGCCGCCGCCACCGCCGCCGCCTCCGCCTCTGCCGCCCCCGCCGCCACCGATTCAAACGCCGGTCGCAATAACAACGACGTCGGCGAGCACTCAGCAATCAACTCAATGCCAAACCGATCCACCGGACATAAAGCCCAATATTCAATTGCTCAGTCCGATAAAACAAGAATTACCCTCGCCCATTCAGGTGCAAGTGCAGCAGACTGGCTCACCCGCAGGTCAGGTGGCCTCCCCCAGAGTCTCCGGCAAGGCTCAAAGAATCCAGAGTCCGGTTAACATCGCTGCGAGTCCCGGTGCTAAACAACTTGCCAGCCCCGGAAGTGGGACAACGCCGATGGTTAGCCCGAGACAAGGCATCAAAAGGCCCGCCACTTCTCCCATCTGCCGCCAAAGGAATCGCAGCAATCTGTGAGTATATCGCGAAATTTTGCGCCCAAGACGACATGTTTTTTTGACTACTTTATCTCGATAGAAACTATCATTACTCCGTTTTTTTTTTTTTTTTTTTTTCATAAATATCTCTTGCATGTGAACCGTTAAGAAAAATTGAAGGTAGAATTGTTAGAGTGTAGAAAATTCGTTTACAGAGAACGAGTAGAAATTTACAGGAATATTACTCAGATAAGAGAATTCTAGCATAATTAAATGGCAAACTGCCTACAATACTTTTCAACTCGGAATGTGAAATAGAAATTAGTTTGTGGAACGCTAAAATCGAGAGTTTCACATTTTTGGAATTAGCTTGTCGATAAAATGCAGCCAATTTTTTGAATTGACGCGATTCTATATAGAATTGTTCGATATTTCGTTGCAGATTGGAGCAACAGTTGAAAACTGATCAAAATGGTGCAACGAATCCAGACGTGAATACTCCGTTTGCGGGAAAGCGGGACGCCTGCAAGAGGCTCGTTAGGTATCATTGCTTCAACGAGCAGGTGCTCAGTGCCAAAGACCTCGCTAAGGCTGATGAAATATTTGAGGAAACGGCGAAACATTTACTAGGCAAATTTAACTCTATGATGAACAAGTACACGTATCTTCTTCTGATGGAGAGCATGGTAAGCCACGATTTTAAAATCCTCGTTCCCCCATCGATAGCCAAACATTTTTCTCTGTCAACGAAATAATTCAACGCTTATTTACAAAATTGCAGCGAGAAGTCAGGACATCGGAGCTTATGATGATAGACAGGACGTTCGTCGCGGAGGAAGAGAGCATGTTAAACAGATTACGAGAGCAAGAAGCTAAAACCAGCGGTGAGTACAATGATTTCTCGAAATTTATCTCAAAATAAATGATCGCATAAATTCACTTTCGATAAACCAATTCAACCCTGTCACCAAATACTTTTCGACCATTTTCCCCAGCCACTTCCGCTTCATTTTCCCGACTAGAATCCCCAAAAACATCCTGGAAATTTCTCAAAGTTCCCGTGATTATAACAACCCACCCCCACAAATCCCCGACCGATAATCACAGCTCGAGATCGAAAATTCGCGACGAACTAACCCCGTGCCTATGTCCGCAGAGGAATTCAAGAAGGACGAGAAACCGGTGATAAAAATCGAGGCTGATCTGACGGACGACGAGGAATCGGGTGAAAAGTCCTTGTCGGGCCTGGGAAACGTTTCGGTGAAGCGCGAACTCGAGGACGATTTTTCGAGCATAGAGACGGACTCGAAGCACATGATAAAGCCGCCGTCGAGTTGCACGAGTGGGGATTACGACGAGTGGCTGGAGATACAGAAGGAGCTCGGCGTTTATCCGAGCGGAGGAATCGATTCCTCGAAGAGCAGAAACATTGGGGTCGCGGCGGTGAGTGGAAGTGGTGCAGCAAGTGGTGTCGTGTCGGCAACGTCTTCGAGGTCATCATCCTCGAAGGCGGAAAGAACGCGAGCGAATGGCGAGTGTCGTTTGGGGGGCGCAGCTGCGGCGGCTGCGGCAGCGGTCGTCGCGGCCGCTGCCGCTGCCGCTAGTGTCTCTGGTGTCGCGAACGTAAACGTACTTAAGAACACTTACGAGCAGGACTCGTCGAGCCTCGATCCCGAGAGGCGATGGAGCAGCGCGACGGATCTCGAGCGTGATTTGCTCGAGGACGCGGACAGCCTCGACGGCCTCGCCCTTCAGACCCAATGCCCCTCGACTATCAATCTCGGGAGCAACGAGTCGGTCAGTGTCGACGAGCACGACGACATAAACGCTCAGGTACAGTCGGCGATCGACAGCATTCTCAATTTGAAAAAGAGGCCATCGACCGCGACGTCCGCGAGCAGCGGTGGAAACCCTACGGCCCAGCAAACCAGTGATTCGAAGGACACGGTGCTCGATCAGGCGGTCCGTAGCATTATGGGCTCGTGACCCTCCTTCAACAAAGTATGTTAGAAGTTTGAGTGACCATTCGAAACCGACGGTTATCCTCGGTTTTCACTGGCGTCTTATCCTCTCGGTATCCTGGCGTTAAGACGGACAGCGATTCGAATTACCGACGATTCGCAAACGACGTTTTATCTTTATATATATATATATATATATATATTTATGTGTATGGATGTATTTATGTATGTATATATATATATATTCACACGAGCCTCGGCGATGAACGATCGGGCTAGTGACGTCGAAATTCTGCCTTGTCGTTCGTCGTCGTTCACTCGTTGAACGCCAATGGAAAAACGAGTACACACACACACGGAAACGCAAAGCCGCGTTTTTTCTTTTTTTTTCTTTTTTTTTCTTTCTTTTTTTTTCTTTTTTTTTCGCACCGATGATTCGTGGGGGAAAAAATAAGAAAGATAAGAAAATCTATTCGCTTTCATTTTATTGTACTTATTTAGTTCATTGGTTTCCGTTTCACAATGGCAATAATTATTTATACAACAAGATGTACACTTTCCAATAGATTAGAAGCGTAAAATAACGAGCCATCGTGTTATTGTAATTTTTAGACGATGTAAATGTGGTTAGATAGAAAGTGAATGACAACACAGATTGCGTGTCGACACTTACAGATGTTTCGAATCTGCCAGTTTGTAATTGTAATTTTGTAAAAAGGAAGCTATTTAAAAGAGGAAGAAGAAAAAAAACACACACACACACGGGAGGAGAAAAAGAAGAAGAATAATAATGATTTATTCATCGTTTTAATTGTAAAACTATCTTAACGAAGAAGGAATATGAAGATAATGAGGAAACAAAAAAAAACAACCGTAAAATGGATATACTCCCAAAATGGGTCGGTAAAAATGTACATATTATTATTAAGGTGTATTATTATTATTATAATTATTATTATTATATTATTTTAGTTTTAATTATTTTAATTATGTCGATGGGATATTTCCTCAGAGTTACAATTACAAGTAGCAATTACTCTTTTGTCACCGCCGACTCTTTTATACTTCTGGCTTTTCTCACTTTTTTCAATGTACTCGAGAAATTTCGTCACACTTTTCACTGGGAATTCTCTACATCGAAATTTCCCGGGTATATTTCGACTTTAACGATGAACAATTCTTCACAATGTAAGTAAAATCGCATCTACTATGGGAGAAAGTAACCATTTCCTTATAGCAAAGTTGTAATGCACTTTCACTCACTTTTCCATCCAATTGTAAATTCTCAATAGCGACTTTTACGGCGTATTATAATAATTAATAAGCCACGGTGAAATATGTTCATCTATCCTAAAATCAAGTACAACGCCCAGTGAAAGTATGTTGCTACTTTTCTGTGACACGATAAATTGTTTCTGTTATCGCAGCTACGATTTTACTTGCGACAATGCTTATCGTTTTGCACATTCTACAATATGCGTCGAAAAGTACGACGTTTCGACGCTACGAGCGCTATCATTGGGACGATAATGCTTCGGAAAAGTAGCGCATTGAGCGAATTCCCAGTGAAAAAAAGCCACTGACTCGAGTACAAGAAAAAAGAGAGAAGGGCCAGCGGTTTGGAGGTGACATGAAAATCCGAACGGTCTTACGATTCTTCTTGTTTGAAAATTTCATTTGTCAGTGACGAGAACCCGGTACAGTCTGAATACTAACGGAAAATCAAAGGAATAAAACGCAAGATAGATTTTTTATCTAGACTTAAAGTTTTACATAACAATTTTTGGCGTCACGTAGATAAAATAAATAAAAAAACAGGCTAAAACGATCATGAAAAAAAAAAAAAGAAAAGATATAAAAACAAACAATAGATGTGTGTAGATAGTTAGTGCGTATACGGTGAGAGTTAGCAGACGGGGAAAGGATAGTCCACGAATACATACTATATTTTTCTGAGCAGAGAAGGACGCACGCTATTGATCCTTCTCGCGTCGCACGTAATATACAAGAAAAAAAAAATAAGAAGTAAATAAATAAAATAAAATAAACAACAACAACAATTAATCTCCGTACGAGAAACCACAAGCTGAAGGAAATTAATAGATTAATAACGATTAAGCTCATATTTTCTCAATCACTGCTCTTGTGAATTCACGGACGATGTACTTTTGCCACATTCTCCTCTTTCCTATTTCTCACATCGGTGTTGCAAAGGAAAGAATCTAAAAGAAATGAAAAAAAAAACGAAAATAACGATTATGAAACTAGGAGAATGTATACTATGTACGCACTCGATGCACCGTCTATTTTACAATAGAGCTCGAATCAATTAACGAAATACTATGGACGGAGGTCCGATTGTAATTCGAGGGAACCCTTGATACAAATTCATGTACTTGTGAACAATCATTGGCTCAGCCTTTTTAATCGATGACAAATCTATCATATCAATTTTATTTACCGAAGATGATGCATTTTTTAATATTAAACACGGATGAAGACTTTTTAATGTGATTATGTGAGTACAGAGAATACCGTCGTGATTTTGTAGAATTTCCTCGGAGTACGTAACCCCTTCGCTCTGTTGATTTATTATCTCCAGGATAAATGAAATTGTCGTCATAATAAATTGCAACATTGAAGATACAATTTTGCTTTCCTTCGACATCAATTTCTACAAACTCGTTGAAAAAATATGTCATTTTTATAGTTAACAATTATGAATAGCAAGAATTTTCTGCAGACTATTCGAGTTGTTTTTTTTTTTGTTTTTTTTAATTTGGAAAATCGGAGTATACTTTTGAATATTTCGATGATTATGTTGAGAGCGAAGGGATTATGTGATAAATCTCTGGCGGTGGGTTCCCTTCAGCTATGATCGGTATTTTTAATCGCAAATTGACGTTGCAATAATAAAATGACAAACCGAGGAGTACAATTGCTCAGTATTTCCATATCCTTTCGCCGTGCGATCTCTCGATAAATTACCCCTATACATTGTTTCGTCATGTACAGGGATAATAGAACGACTTTTTTTTTTTTGGCAAAAAGCAATCTAAGACTGACAAATATACAGACAAAACGAGCAGAACTATTAATGTAATACGATTTAACGAGTAATTAACCGTTTGTACATAATATTTAAATGCACACTCAAGATGGAAAGAAAAAACAACAACACAAACATCACTCGACGGCAAACGCGACTTAATTCTAATGGCTCTTGCAGGTTTTGAAAGATGAATATATTAAAGTTCTGTCGTTCCTAATAAATTGCCGACATTTTGCCAATACAAAAAACAAACTTTCCTTCATGTAACCCAATTTAAAATTCCTCTTTCGATTTCAGGTACGTGCTCCACGAAACCCAAGGAGAATAGCTTTTTTTTTTGCGACTGGTGCTTTGAAAAAAATCCACGAGAATAAGAGAAATATTTGCATTTTTTCACAATTTTGCAAGTAACTTTCACTTGAGACGAAAGCAAGATCTCTACTAAAGTTTCCATTTTTTTCTTCCGGAAAAATGATTCCGCCTTTTACTCAATTGCATTTTCGGCAAACCGATTTATCGATGGTGAAGAAATAAATGCATCGTTAGATATTTCGTACAATACATACTATAATGTGTTTTGTACAAAATGTTTAACACTTCTGAATCTTAAAAAAAAAAAAAAACGGCAGTATTTTAGTTTTTTTGGTACCACATATTATTTCAAACGAAAGATTAGCACTGAGTCTTTTGATAATCACTCATGCTACTCTTGAGGTAAGTGGTCCAGAAAACCGGAAGCTCTACCGGTTTTTGTCTCAATCGCACGATTTTGTCAAACTGAAAACGGAACCAGCGAAATTTCAAAGTTTCATCACGAAAACATAACACGGAAGTTATGTATCATGTACAAATGTTTTTCCTGCAATAATAACATCTGAGGTAACAATTGTTATACACGAGTGATATAATAATTATTGTTTTATTTTGGCGCGATTCATCGATGCGAATCGTTAAAATTACTGTGCGAAAAATAAATTTAACGTCGCAATTGTACAGTAAATTCAGTACATCAGTTTATGAACAAAAACCTCCACTGCAAGTACATTAAATTTCAAGCACTTTTTTTTTTTCACAGTGTACGTCATGGAAACAGATAAGGCGAACGTAACGTGGATGTGAAATTTCACAATGACAAATTAGGAGCATTATACATCGAGAATTATACATCGCATCGGAAAGGATGATGATGGGCGACGAAGACCAAATGATCTTGATGGTCATTGAGGATCTTACGTCAGGGTCAATACATCGGCACCGGTGATAATTGGTTCACTATATGATGACTCCACAATTGAAATACCGCTCAATTGTTGCGATTGCAAAAATGACCATATCTGAGGGGTCCTTTTTTGGAACTCCTCTACGTTACGCTCTGCACTAGACAGATACCACTTGACGTTATCCATGCTGATTGCGGTGTCGGTTAACATTACATCGGTGATGGACTTAAGCTGAAAGAAGACATTGTGGTAATCCAAAAATGTAGTCGAAATCAAAGTGGAAGATATAAAAATTTTGCGATGCCCTGGCAGGTCACGTTACCGGTCGTTAAATGCAAGAAAAAAAGAAAAAATCATAGGAAATAGCCAAATGAGCAAGAAAACGACCAAGCGATTAATCAATAATGGTTTCGATGGTCCTTTTCTTGGTCTTGGCTCTTTTCAATGGTTTTGCTTCAACGAAACGTTAATTTCATGAAAAATATTGTTTTTCGAGACTCAAAAATTTGGTAGCAATCATTAATGTACCATAGTCCATTCCTGGACCAATTTTGAGTGCCATATCTTGAAAAATGAAAATTTTAAGAACGTGATCAGTGATTTTTTGAAAAATTCAAAATGTCATCATTTTGGAAGCACTGCACGGAATCCTGCGAAATTTTAACTCAGCCTTTCTCTATCCGCACTATCTTTATGTGCCAAATTCCAGAGCGACATCATAAAAATTGCATGAGTAATAAAAATAATAAGGAAACAATTTGCAAGATTCCACTTGGCAGCTTTTTGTCTTGCATTTATTAGACTAATTGAAAAAAAAAATAACGAACCTTCCGAATCTGAGCATTTGTAGTTATGGCACTGATGGCCGGAAGCAGGTACACCGAATTCCAAGATTCCATAGAATTTCCGGTCCCACTATAACAATAAAAATATGACGTCTTGTAAATCAACTTAAAATTCTCATTAGCCTCTATTGTGTTATGTATTATGCAACTTTACGTTTCATTCAGAGCCGAAAGGTTTTCGGCGATGTAGTCCAACAGTATATCAACACCGTCTGGATTATAATCGATAACTGAATATATAATCGTGTTCATCGGCCCATCAGGAACTTGATGCATACGGGATTTATAGTCCGGATCAATTAGCTTCGCCAGATAGGACTTAATGATGCCGGAATTTAAGGAGCAGCCCAGAGCATTCAAAATTTCTTCGCGGTCCTTTGTATCATTTGTTTCTAGATACAAGTCGAACATTTTATTCCAAATTGACGCATTGGCCGTGCGAATTCCAGCGCAGAATACAATATCTCGGAGATCGGAGGAAATTCTGAAATATAATGTGAGTTGGTTAATGAATTTGCATTACGGTTTTGACAAGTATAGTTATCAGTAAAACATTTTTTCTGAACCTGCTCATTTTTTTTTGTTCTACTTTAAAAAAAAAAATTTCTCACTGCAAATCTCAAAGATTTTGGAAAGAAATGTTCTTCACAAGGAAACAAAAAACACCTTTTTTTTTTACGTAAACTTTTCTTCACTTCAGGCAAACGATCGAAATCTCAAAATATTAATGAAAATTCCTTATAAAGCAGTTGTTTAATATTCTCATGCATAAATAATTTTTGAAATGTCGAAAGGGAACAAACAGTAAAAAAAAAAATGAAACTTGTAAACAGGAAAGTGTGTGATTTTTTAAAAATAAGTATCCAAATTTTTGGTCTTCTATTTTCAGTACAAGAAAAGCTGAACAAAATTTATGAGTTTTTACAATTAAATAAATGCGACGAAAGCCAAAAAAAAAAAATGAAAAACTTCGAAAAATTCATATTTGAGTCACCTACTTTTTGGAACCATCAAGGTGGTCGATGAGGCTCTTAAGGGTTTCTTCAGTGCACCTCACGGAGCCCATTTTGCAAGCCCACTTCACGATCTTCACCCTGTTGATTTTTGTGAGGTGATCATCTTCGGGTTTTTCGCTATAGCCAACCCTACTTTCCACTTTCTCAATGAGCTTAAGAAAGTACAACTGGAAGTTAATAAAAAATGTATAAATGAGTTAAATGATAAAATTTTGTGTATCTTCATCAGCAAACGCTGTTGGATTCCAAAATTCTTGTCTTTAAGAGAAGCGCGGCAAAATATTTGGTAAAGTGTCCGGGCATTGGTACATTTATCGTATACACGAGAAACGAATGAATAAAATAAAATAAGACTCGCCTTGAAGGGTCTGTGCAATTCGGTGTTTCGCAGACGGGAATTCAAGTGATCGAAAGCTCGAAAAGCCGGATACCACGCGAAGTAATCATCCTCTTGCTCCAGATAGCGCGAAATATTCAGAAACAAGGTCCAGTCGTCGGTGTAATCGTCCAATATTAAGTTGAACGAGTCATCCAACAGCTGAGCTCGATTGAGTACGTGGACGTTGGTGTAATTTGGAGTATTGAGGTAATCAGCGATAAGAGCCCAGTTCTGCTTGTCGTAATTTACACGATAAAATCCTGGTAACATTAAAACAACCCTCTTAATATAAATCACTGTCAATGAAGGGTAGGAATTTTCTAAACCACTTTTCTCGCCGTTTCAGATCATCTTCAGATGTGACAACTTTAATAATTCAAAAAAAAAATTTTTTTCCTTCACGAAAACAAAGTTTTCTTCCTGAGGAAGTAAAATCCTGGTAACATTAAAACAAACCTCTTAATATCACTATCAATGAAGGGTAGGAATTTTCTAAGCCACTTTTCTCGCCGTTTCAGATCATCTTCAGATGTGACAACTTTAATAATTCAAAAAATATATTTTTTTCCTTCACGAAAACAAAGTTTTCTTCCTGAGGAAGTAAAATCCTGGTAACATTAAAACAAACCTCTTAATATCACTATCAATGAAGGGTAGGAATTTTCTAAGCCACTTTTCTCGCCGTTTCAGATCATCTTCAGATGTGACAACTTTAATAATTCAAAAAAAATATTTTTTTCCTTCACGAAAACAAAGTTTTCTTCCTGAGGAAGTAAAATCCTGGTAACATTAAAACAAACCTCTTAATATCACTATCAATGAAGGGTAGGAATTTTCTAAGCCACTTTTCTCGCCGTTTCAGATCATCTTCAGATGTGACAACTTTAATAATTCAAAAAAAATATTTTTTTCCTTCACGAAAACAAAGTTTTCTTCCTGAGGAAGTAAAATCCTGGTAACATTAAAACAAACCTCTTAATATCACTATCAATGAAGGGTAGGAATTTTCTAAGCCACTTTTCTCGCCGTTTTAGATCATCTTCAGATGTGACAACTTTAATAATTCGAAAAAAATGTTTTTTTCCTTCACGAAAACAAAGTTTTCTTCCTGAGGAAGTAAAAATGGGTTGCAATTTTAAGAAACTGAGCGGAAGGAGATAAAGAAGAATAGTCCTACGGTAAAAAAAAAGCGGAAAAGACTCAAATTCAAAGCCTCATCGGTATGTCCAAATGGTACACACGTACAAGAAAACCAAATCGTATTTGCGACAGTATCTTGACAACGTTACCGGTCTGTTGTTTGTTGACAATGAACCACTGATCGTCATTCAGTTCAAGTGGCACTTCCTGTGCAAGTTGGCTGGGCTTGAGCCAATACGAGGGCCGAGTGTCGGTGAAGTTCGGATTACTTTGGGTGACGAAGTTCAGAGGAATCCACCACGATTCCGTATCTCGGATTTCGGGTTGGTTTCCATTTTTTCTCAGTCCGGAAACGTATCGTCTCTGATTGATTGACACGTGTCCAGGAAGGCTCGAAGAACGGTTCACGTTTATAACAGGGTAACCGGCTTGATCGTTCCACGAATTTAAATACTCTTTAAGAGACATGTTCTTCGGAACGTCTTCTTCAGTCGCTACCAAAGTGTTGAAGAAATCATCAACTGTTGCCACTCCGTACTCACTTGTGAAAAAAAAAAAGAAAAAAATTCAATATCAATCGCATGAACAGGGTCTAAAGGGTTAAGGGCGACAATTAAAAATCGTTAAGCTATATTAGGGTGTTTCCTGTACTCTAACATTCAAAGAAGTTTTGTCAGTGAAAATACAGGAAAGAGGAAGATTAATAGTACTGAAAAATATTTTTCAATATTGAAATAGTTTAACCGAACAGCTCCAACAATATAGCCTGATTTCAACCAAGCATTTTTTTTTTTTTTCTATTTTTATTAGAATCTTCACGCATTAAATTAGAAGAAAAATGAAATGGTATACTTTTTTTTAAGGTGCTGCTGTATTTTGGTCTGAAAAAGATTTTCAGTGAGTACATGCGAGATCATGCGAAGGATGGGCCCACCTAAAAAGGGCAAAGAGTCAATTTAATTCGAATTCATTGATTTGATCTATGTGAAGAAATTGTTAACTGTTGAGTTTCTGTGAAAATTGTTTACCCATGTAATAGGGCACCGCGTCTAACTTAATCTCAGAATGGCTGGTGACTTTAGAGTTTAAGGGACGCTGATCGTCCAAACGAAATGCGACCTCCTGAATGACTTCAACAACCATCTTATCCATCATTCGCCATTTTGGTTTGACCTGTAAATTAAAAAATTGTTGTACTCACTTAATCTTGAAATTGAACGCATATTTCAGAATCAGAGAACACTCGGCGACCTTGTAAACTGTGGAACTTTCAATAATTTCATAATTTATACCAATCGAAGATTAGCCGGTACTGTGCATATTGTTTAAACTTCAATGGGAAGCAAGAATTGCCCTAAGATTGATAAGTGTTTTCATTTCTACGTCTTCTTCTTTTCCTCTTCATCATTTAATCAAATCTTGTTGGTAATATTTGGTGTCATGGTCGAATGTCTCCTACATTTGAGGTACCTTGTCGGTGATGAAGTACTGGAAGTAATTAGCGAATCCCTCGCTGAGCCACACCTGGTCCCACCAAATCGGGGTGACCAGATTACCGAACCATTGATGGGCAAACTCGTGTGACATCGACGCGGTGATAAGTTCTTTTTCGGGCGTCTTCGTGATGTCCTTGTCGTATAAAACCGTGTCCTCACTTTAGTGGTGACAAAATAAGTATAAAGATTTTTCAGATTTTAATTGTTGTCAATGTGATGTGAAGAATAGTTCAATTTTTTTTTCCTTTTTTTTAAAGTTAGTTCTACTGCGATATATTTTGCCCAACTTTGGCTTTCCCATTATATCATTTTTGTACAGTAAAAAAAATGAGAAAGCAATGTACAAGATTACAGACTGTGAACTCCTTTAAAAACAGTTTCGAAAAAACCGGTTTAACAAATTTATAGTGCTCCTTCTCGCACGCGAAGCTAAGTATGCGAAGTAGTAGAAATGCTCCTTCTCGCACGCGAAGCTAAGTATGCGAAGTAGTAGAAATGCTTCTTCTCGCATGCGAAGCTAAGTATGCGAATTAGTAAAAGTTCTCCTTCTCGCACGCGAAGCGAAGTATGCTAAGTGGTAAAAGTGCTACTTCTCGCACTAGTGGCTTAAAATTGGTATACGAAACGCGTGCGAGAGACTTTTTCTGGTCTCGTGTGACAGCAACACTAGCCTTCGGCTCGGGCTTCAATCTCACACGCGTCGAGAAATGTTTTTATCGCACTAGTGTCGTAAAGTACCACTTCTACTTTAATTATACTTAAATACGAACTTGTAAATTACAGCGCCCCAATTCTCCATCGCCAAAGAGCTATGCAATGGGACAACGATGTTATCCATTTTTGGAATGACGTGTTTACTGCCCGTGTAGTCCTCAAGGACCTTGAGTATCGTCGGGCCAATGTCGAGTGCGTAACGACAATTTTCGATTTTGCTCTCTCGAGCCCAGAACCTAAAACGGCCGTCGTTGCTCGATATCCTTTTGAAATCCGAGACAACGTAAGCCACCAGATAAGTGGACATTACAGGCGTGACATCGAAGTTGGTCCAAATTTTGTCCGCATCAACGTCATCTTTGATTAGGCTTATCGCATCCATGTTCGAAATCGCTGTGTAGTTGTCGTAATGGTTGATGGATATTTCAAACGTGGCTTTCATAGCTGGCTCGTCGAAACACGGAAAGGCGTGACGTGCCCAAGCTGGCTCTAAATTAGTGACAGCTAGCCATCTGAAATCCATTATTGATCAGCTGATTATGACAGTATTAAACTTCTCAATTAAACAGAGCATATTACGATACAAGTGCGATAATAGTACTTTGGGACACTAGTGCGAGAAAACCTTTTTTCTGACGAGCGTGAGCTTGCAGCCCGAGCCGAAAGCACGTGTGGCAATCAACAACTTTATGCCACTAGTGCGAGAAGTGCGACAAATTTATATATAGTATACGAATTTTCCAAATATTTTTGACAGTGTGCACCTGTCATCGATAATATTTCTCTGCGTTCATTTTACAATCAACAAGTTGTATCATTATTTGAAGTTGGGACGAAGATTTTTTTACTTGAATATTTTAAAGCAAATGTGTACCTACACTTTTTCTTCCTCTTCGTTCACGTAGTACCTTCTGTGGAATCCATGACCATAGTCATTTATCCGACCGGTATATTTTAAGTTCAACTGGTAATTCCCGGCAGCGATTGGAGCCTCAAATTCGAGGGCCAAAAATTGCGTCTCATTGTCGATCAAGTGAAGCATGGGCTTTATAGTCTCGTTATTCGCAGTCACGAGATTTGTGTATTCCTCGTCGAATTCCAAATTCACAGCGTGCAAAATAATCGTCGTCCTGTTTTCCCCCAAGACTGTGATATTGATCCACGATTTTCCCTCGAACGAAAATATATCCGGATTCAAGTTAGGCACGAATTTCATGGTGTAATGCGAGGGCAGGACATCCGGTGGAAGACGATAGTTGGGCTTGACGATGGCTTCGGGAAGATCGTTGCTTTCTAAGTCTGCTGAGGTTTCTGGTAGCGGAAGTCCATCCGCCACCATGAAGAGTAAGCTCATCCATATGATTTTGTGTAATATCGCCATTTTATTACCCATTTTGTAACAACTATCAAAGACATAGAAAAAAAGGAAGATATCAAGCACTCTTCACGTTTAAAATAATCTGATGACTTTATAAGAAAATAGGTAGATAAAAATGACAATTTGTTTTTAGTCAATGGCTCAAGAGCTTTTTACCTAAGATTATTATGGGTTTTTTTTGGGGGGAGGATAAAAATAAAAACAAGGGTCGGTCTACTTTGGCTCTATATTTTCAAACACATGATCTATATATTAAGAATGATCGAGCGTCGATTCCGATAATGGAACATTATGCGGACGAAGCGTGCGTAAAACCGCGCTTCTCGCACTGAGTGAAATAAAATGAATTTTGAAACAAAAGTTTAGCGAAATGCAAACCGTTACGATATGGAATGAAAAATGTTATTACCCATTTTGTAACAACTATCAAAGGCATAGAAAAAAAAGAAGATATCAAGCACTCTTCACGTTTAAAATAATCTGATGACTTTATAAGAAAATAGGTAGATAAAAATGACAATTTGTTTTTAGTCAATGGCTCAAGAGCTTTTTACCTAAGATTATTATGGGTTTTTTTTGGGCGGAGGATAAAAATAAAAACAAGGGTCGGTCTACTTTGGCTCTATATTTTCAAACCCATGATCTATATATTAAGAATGATCGAGCGTCGATTCCGATAATGGGACATTATGCGGACGAAGCGTGCGTAAAACCGCGCTTCTCGCACTGAGTGAAATAAAATGAATTTTGAAACAAAAGTTTGGCGAAATGCAAACCGTTACGATATGTAATGAAAAATTTCAATCCTAAGAAAACCCTTTCACCCATTTTTGTAAATTGCGTGTGCTGCAAAAAATTGCAAAAAAAATATACACGGTGTTGAATTTTGAAAGTTGAAGTTTGAAGTCTTTTTGAAGGGGTTGTCCATTAACACTTTTTGGCAATTTTGCGCAATCAGCAGAAACGTTTTTGTTTAATTAATTTTCTCGTCAACTTCACCTTAATCAACACTGATATGAGGATTTTTCTTCGTTCCACGATTCTCACTGCCACCTGAACACGCGCGCGGCTCCAACGAACACTGCTCGTTTTGTCAATGACTAGTACGTCATAGGAAATAAGTTGACTGTAAATCTGGAGGATTACGGAATCGCGGTGACCGTCTTGACTCTATCTCATTGTTTATGTGCGTACTTGGTACATTATTCATTAGATTTGAATATTCAAATGGACTGAAACCAAAATCGGATGATCGCGAACACGGGAAAAAAATGGCATTGGCATGTAAATAAATCAAGTTCACTGTAACAAAATAATTGGAAAATTAATATATGAACAACGTGCGACGCCGCGGCAAAGTCTAACCCTCAGAGGTTTTTTTATTTTTTCAATACAATCCAAGGGAGAATTAAAAAAAAAGTTTTCAAAACTATTTTGAGTGCTTAAAGCGATAAATCAGACAATCGCGAATTTGGTAAAGTGTCGTTGCCCTTTGCACTTTGCCCCAATTTTTTCCCCTGTAATACACAAAAACAAATTTGAAAATATTAAAGAACCCTCACCTCAATAATATTCCCACTCAAAATAAAAATCAAAAGGACCAATATCGTTTATAATATTATTTTATTAATAATGAAAAAAAATTTTGAAAACCTTTTGACAAATGTGATCAGCTGTTCCCTTATCAGTACTTTTCAATCAATTAAATTCATTAAACTCAATTAATCATCTAAATTGATTACGTATCATTAATTGATATAATTATTAAAAAATTATTGAAACATTATACAAATTCGTGACGAAGTCTTCATGCACTTCGGGTATACGCACATCACGTTGTTCATTACTTTGCCATCCATATGTTTATATATCACACGTTCTTTGTCAGCCATTCTTAAGGTCGTTCGAATTATAGTAATTGCGTATAAAGTAAAAATAGAGGAAGATCGATGATGGTGAACGGTTCGAAGGCAGTTGTCCAGTTGCGGACTTATTATGAAGCGGCCCTCGGTTACAATGAAACAAACCTTCGCATTCCGTGTACTATATTATTGGGGAAAATTGATCGGCATTAATCCCTTGAATTTATCGTCGAACAACCAACTCAATTTTTCATACTTCAGTGCTTTATACGCTGGCATTTTCATCCTCGCTTATTCGTACTTATTCTACGAGATTTTGATGGAACGATTGAAACTGCAGATTTCCGGCGAAACGCCGGTTGCCCTGATAGTCAACTTCATATCCATAATCACGGGATTCCTCGAAATCACGTCAACCTGGTTCACCTATAATTTTCATCAAAACCGCGTCAAGTTAATCGTCAAAAGTTTCATCAAAGTTGAAAGGACATCGCGTAAGCTAAATACGCCGGAAGATTACACAACACGGTTTCGTAAACTGGGATTGTATCTGGCAGCCGTCAATATTGCCTTTATTATAGTAGCCGTGATAAACAACGCAGCTGCAAAACAAATTTCCAATTATCGGTGGTTAATTTGGTTATGCTACTTTGTTCCCAGATTAACGATATTCAATTCAGGAACTCTTCTTCTTTGGTGTCTCGTCAATGTTAAACGCAAGTTTCACAAGTTAAACGAACAAGTTCATTTTATAGCGCTGAATAGTCGTGCAGGAATGAGGAATCCGAATGACGTGATAGTGGAGCCTGGAGCAATAAACAATTGCAGGTAAATAATGATTGGTCAACATTTGATTTAAAGTAGTCGGTGCAACTCTGTAAACCGAATTTGTCACATCCGGACTATTTTTCTCAACCCACTTCCTCGACGTTTTAGAGCATCTTGAGTGTAAGGAAAGCAGCACTCATTCGATAAATGCGAAGCGCATTAGCTACACTCTGACCCCGCAAACTGCAACGAATCCTCACTACCAGCCGCAAACTGCAACGAATCCCCACTACCAGCCGGAAACTGCAACGAATCCCCACTACCAGCCGCAAACTGCAACGAATCCCCACTACCGGCCGCAAACTGCAACGAATCCCCACTACCAGCCTCAATCTGCAACGAATCCCCACTACCAGCCTCAAACTGCAACGAATCCCCACTACCAGCCTCAAACTGCAACGAATCCCCACTACCAGCCTCAAACTGCAACGAATCCCCACTACCAGCCGCAAACTGCAACGAATCCCCACTACCAGCCTCAAACTGCAACGAATCCCCACTACCAGCCGCAAACTGCAACGAATCCCCACTACCAGCCTCAAACTGCAACGAATCCCCACTACCAGCCGCAAACTGCAACGAATCCCCACTACCGGCCGCAAACTGCAACGAATCCCCACTACCAGCCGCAAACTGCAACGAATCCCCACTACCAGCCTCAAACTGCAACGAATCCCCACTACCAGCCGCAAACTGCAACGAATCCCCACTACCGGCCGCAAACTGCAACGAATCCCCACTACCAGCCGCAAACTGCAACGAATCCCCACTACCAGCCTCAAACTGCAACGAATCCCCACTACCAGCCGCAAACTGCAACGAATCCCCACTACCAGCCGCAAACTGCAACGAATCCCCACTACCAGCCGCAAACTGCAACGAATCCCCACTACCGGCCGCAAACTGCAACGAATCCCCACTACCAGCCGCAAACTGCAACGAATCCCCACTACCAGCCGCAAACTGCAACGAATCCCCACTACCAGCCACAAACTGCAACGAATCCCCACTACCAGCCGCAAACTGCAACGAATCCCCACTACCAGCCTCAAACTGCAACGAATCCCCACTACCAGCTGCAAACTGCAACGAATCCCCACTACCAGCCTCAAACTGCAACGAATCTCCACTACCAGCCGCAAACTGCAACGAATCCCCACTACCAGCCTCAAACTGCAACGAATCCCCACTACCAGCCGCAAACTGCAACGAATCCCCACTACCGGCCGTAAATTGGTTAGAGGTGGGGAGCGGCCGGGCCGCGATTGGCCGAGGCATCGCGGCCCTGAAAGTTACAACCTCGGTCCCGATCGGTTGCAGATTGCGGGGTCGAGATGTATGTCAATTTTCGTGATTGCTGTATCTGTACATTTGTACTTCCAGATTCAACTCTACTCTTCTGACTGACAAAATCAACATCATTTCTCAGTTACACCGTGAACTGAGAGAACTGATACGTTGTCTCGAGGGGCACTACAATCTGCTGCTCTTGTTCGGAATTGTCTTCATACTCAACAATATGACGTTACAAATCTACATAGTGACTCGTTATTTCAAGAAAGTGGCGCACATTTCCTCCGGTGAAAGCAATTATCTCTACCTGGGGATTATGGTTTATTGGATTGTTATATCAACGCTCATGTTGACAATGTTATCGAATGTTTGTGGATCAACGTCAGAGGTGGTACGCCCTCGACACAAAATTATTCATCATTTTATAGTACTTCATCCTATGATCATTTTTTTAAATCACCTTTCTTAACGCTTTGGACCATTCTAAGTGTCCTAAGCGAATATAAATGATGTCTCCCTGTACTCACATTTTAATCCCGAAACGTTAGGCTAACGAAGCTGGAAATATTGTACACGCAATGCTCAACAATTACGAAAATTTCGGCGGCGCTCAAAATATTGCGGTGATTTGTTGATTTTTCAATTATTTTTTTAAAGATCAATTCGAATAATGATACAAATGTATTTTTAGAAATTCAACGCGTTTTCCCTGGAACTACTACGGAACCGAGTCAGAATATCAGTGTACGGGCTTCTCGATCTGGACTATTTTCTGGTTTACAGGGTAAGCGCACAGATTTATTTATTAAGGACAGCACCTACCATCATATATATATTAATATATCTTTATTTGCATATTCGCAGGTTTTGCAAACAGTTGCTATGTACCTTACTATAATGCTGCAATTTTAGAGACGAATAGTGCAGACACGCTCTGAAACGATGGATTTCAAATTTTATTCCGAACTGCCGGCTAAGCAAAAAACAGGAGTTTGCAATTGGCGGTGATAAGCTGATCGATGCGATTTTCCATGACGTCCTTTTTTCCTAAAATGGCACGACAAATGATTCCATAAGATTTGGCACATCGATTCCAAAAGCCAATAAGCCAATGGTTATTAAATCCATTGATTAGACGATTCATTGAATATGATAATAAAAATATAAAATAAAAAAATTAACATTGATACAAATCATACTGCACCACGGTAATTTCACAAATCACATCATCAAACATCAAAAAAATCGGTTGAGAAACATGCAAACTCACCCAATCTCAAGTATTCCCGCTTCGGAATTTCAAATTTTGGCGCGCTCGACGGAAGCGTCCTCTAGCGGCGGTCGCGCGTACCTCGCATTGAAGAAGCCGGCGATACGGCAGAAAGCCGTTGAGAAAAATAAGCCAGAGTCGGCGCACGAGGAGAAACCTCGCGACCAATGACTCAGCCCCACCCGAGTGACACTCGTGAAGCGGGTAGGGCAGGCGGCGGCCATATTATCAGTGAGGTGTCAGTATTTGCTCAACGTGACGGGATTTTTGGGTGTGGATTGCACGGTTTCCTGTCTCCGCGATTACGGTTAGTGCAAGTGCCAGCCGGTAATCTGTGAATGTGTCGCACACGTGCCGGAGGAACGTCGTTATAACGTGAAATAACAAGGGTGAGTTATTCGAGATACGATAACACTAAAGTAGCAGGAAAAATCGGTAAGGCGAGCGCGGATTGTCAGTCGGGGCGGTCACCGCGAGTTTCCAATTGCCCGATAACTCCTCGTCCAATGTCACTGAATCTCATTTCTTCTCTCACTGTCCTCTCCGGACTTCCGGTAAGCCTTCCATAAATAACCGATCCCTCGATATCCTCGATCGCCGATAATACCGTAAATTTGGTATTATCGTAGGATGCGCTTTCTTGGGCTTTCAAAACTTGGATATAGGTTACGTGTCCCTATAAGGTACGAATGTATCGCGATGCGCGTTTGTACCTTAAAACGTTGCGTACCGATCTCACCGATGCCCCCGGGGACATTTTTCAACCGATTTCACTGGGTTTGAGACTGTACGAGGGATAAACCGTTAGGTTTTATCGACAGGGCAACCAGAATTCGTTAATTAATTCACGGCTTTATCGGCTAACGGCTAAGAGAGAGAGAGAGAGAGAGGGAGAGAGTGAAAGAGAAGGAATTATGCGATCGCGGGGGCTAAGGAGAAAGAAGGAAGAGGAGGAGGATGGGTTGAAACATTAACTCTATAGTTGGCATAAATTAATGCTTGCTGGCACGCCAATGCCTCGGGTATTAGCCATCGTTCGCTTTTTCCACAACTTTATATAGTTACTTACTCGATGCGTATACGTATGTGCCGACGACGCAGTCGCCGGTGCACAGATATGTATATATATATATATATATATATGAAATGCGTGCCGCACAGGAAACTATAACCTATTTGGAACGGTCGCGATTTCTCTGATCAAGTCTGTCGGCGAGTCTGTTAGCTTACTTGGATATAGCGGCGCGATCTTGGCTCTCTTTTCCAATCGTTTTGCTCGGGGACATTTTATAGGCGCGGTTTTTGGGGAAATGGTGGTTTTTGTTTTGTCAGATTTTCGTTTTATGATGTTTTTCTGCTTAAATGCGGAGAAAAATTGTGTGTATGTGTATTTTAGAAGGGATTTAGAAAGGGAAATTGAAAGAAGACATTTATTTGGGGGATTCTGCAGGTTTTCGTAATTCTCGTCGTTGCGGAGGTCTTGATTTACATTTTTTATATGAAATTCTTTGAGTCTAAAAATGACGGATTATTTAGTGGCGAAAAATTAGATTCTCCTGAAGTGGACTATTATTTGATAGCTACTTAGATGCAACGTCAGCTTCATTAGGTCATTTTGCTATGAAATTTAGGACGACGAATCGTCGCTACGCTATCACGCAAACCTGTTTCGAGTTGATAACAGTAATAATGAAGTTTTTAATATGAAATTCTTTGAGTGTAAAAATTACGGATAATTTGGTACCCAAAAATTAAATTCTCCTAAAATGGTTTATTATTTGATAGTCACTTTATGATTTTTGGAAAAAATGAGCTTCTGTCGTTTATTTAGATGCAACGTCAGCTTCATTATTTCATTTTGCTATGAAATTTAGGACGACGAATCGTCGCTACGCTATCACGCAAACCCGTTTCGAGTTGATAACAGTAATAATGAAATTTTTAATATGAAATTTATTAAATTTAAATTTAATTTAATGGCCAAAAATTAAATTCTCCTAAAATGGATTATTATTTGATAGTCACTTTGTGGTTGCTGGCAAAAATGAGCTTCAGTCGCTTATTTAGATGCAACGTCAGCTTCATTATTTCATTTTGCTATGAAATTTAGAACGACGAATCGTCGCTACGCTATCACGCAAACCCGTTTCGAGCAGATTATATATACACTACGCTATAAAGTTGCTATTACACACGTACAGTTTCGTCGCAACTCGTATAGCGCACTTTGTATGATAGAAACGATCGCGCAAACAGACTGGTGAAAAAATCGGATGTGCAGACGAATGGGTCACTTAATGAAAATAAAGTGTGCAGTCTGCAGTAGATAATAAAAGCCCCGCGATCGAATAAACTCGTTTAGCGATTTATTAATACGTGGTAATCGATCCGAGTTTCGACTTAACGATGCGGGAATGCGTCACTTTGCTACTAGTATCGATCATTATTGATTTACCGTTTGAGAGATCGTCGATTTTCACCTTTACTGTAAGTGACGCTCATTTAGATATTATGTTGATACGAGAAGCTAATGTGCAAAAACACTTAATCCCGAGAACAGAATATTGGGATAATTTATAACTTCTTCGTAGATCTTCACTGCAACTTTTTTTTTATCAACAATTCAAAAGCTTTTTTTGACAAAGTTCGGCGTGAAATAATACGCATAATAAAATTAATAATAGTCCCAAAGCGCCATTTTATAGTCATTTTAATAGCAATTGTGTATTTTTTTTTTACAAATCTCTGAAATAAAAACAAGCAGTTAAAATGGCTGAAATTAGCGACAACCAAAAAAATATATATATATAATGGTCTAGATAATAATACTTGAGAGTGGGAAACAATATTTTTTCTTCTTTTCATACGAATTTTATTTATTTATTTTTCCTGACTACCCAAATAACAAATATAAAAAATTCTAATAAAAATGAACGTCACCCTAATAATAAATATAAACAATTGGACTAAAAGTAAACGCTACCTTAATAACAAATATAAAAAAACAAATAGAAAAAATTGAAATAAAAATAAACGCCACCGTAATAATAAATATGAAAAATTGGTACAAAATTAAACGGACGATCGAAGCGAATGGGTGAAAGAAGAGAAGCGTCCCCCACTGAAAGAATTGCAAGAAAGCACAACAAATTGAGTCTCCCGGTTAAATTAGCCCATTAACGCGGTATCCTCGCATGTGGGTCATCATGCGCCGGTTAAACGTTGAGTTTCAATGGCAAACTGGCTTATATGCACCGCTCGACGCGACCTGACAATATAGTAAGTAACGTACACAACTCGCATGACCGGAAGAATTTGCCGGTTATGCGAGCACGAGCGTATTATAGTCAGTGGTAGTACTACTTGTCTAGCGGTCTCTCGGGAGTGACCTTGAAAGGGATCTCGAGCGATATTTACGTTGTTGCGGGGAGCACTCGCTTTTCTTTTATCACAAGCATCAAAGTTCGTTAATTATCTAAATTTTCTTTTAATTACTGAACAAACAATTTCTTTTTTTTTTTCTTCTTGTTTTTTTTTTAGTGTTGGTTATGAAGATTTTCTAAATAACGTGATTATTAGGTGGACATTAAGGAGGTTCGACTGTAATAAAATATTTTCACTCGTGACTCAAAAGTGTGACTGAAAAAATTGTCAATTTGGCTATCACGAATTATGTGGAATATTTAGAAAAAAAAAAAAAAAAAAATGACATTACATAAAAATAAAGATTTAAGAAAAAAAAAGGCATCCATTAGCTTCGGATACGATCTCGTCGACGCGTCACCGAAATTAAAAACTACAGTTTCATCGGGTTTCCGCCGTCTTACCCGTACTTTCTTTGAACGCACACGTGCGAGGTCCATGACAATAAATAGCGAGACCAATGAGAGAGGTTCAACGAACGGGCTCGAGTTCGAGTGGTTCCAGATAATGTTAGACGACAGTACAGCACTACGGTAGATCGTCGGGCACTCCTCGGAGTTCGAGCGGATGTCGGTCACGCGGATTTGCATTTTAACCTGTCCTGGCGTTGCGGCTGTTGGTGATGTCGCGCTGCCACGTGAAACGAACGCACCACAGACGCGTCTACCGTGCGTAGGATTTCCATTGATGACGAGCTCCCGACCCAATCCTTTCTCTGCCTATGCTCTTTTCATAAACCACATTTAACGCTCAGTGGTACACCGGTACTTCTTCTCCCAATTTTGAACGCCTATAGGACGTACCTCCGTCTACTTATTGGTTTATTGATTCTCCTGAATAAATGGCTTTGATTATCAAAATGCTCAAAGCTTAACCCAGGCACATTCTATCAAAATTTGAGCTACTTCCGTCGAGTATTTTGAGAGAAAATATGTTTCGAGATTTTTTTAAAGCAGTGGGGTACAGGATTACAAAAAAAAACCGGGAAAACCGTCAATTACGTTGCTAGAGAAATTTTCAAAGTCTGTGACGTAGATAATGAGAGTGAGAGTAGAATTAAAATGGCTCGAGGACAGTGGTCATGAATTTTTTGCTTCAATCGTCAACTCGATCGGCAGAGTCACTTCTTTTGTCATTAAAAGGCGTGCGCTTACCGCATAGAGTCTAAGCACAAAGCAGAGCGTTTAATCCTCGCGTGTGAATGACGTACAGCACATTTTTTTGTCCCTCTAAGAGTCGAGTATTTTGCGAGAAAATATGTTTCTAAATTTATAAAAGCGCTGGGGTACAGTCGTACGAAAAAAAATAAAGAAAACGGGAAAACCCTCAATTACGTTGCTAGAAAAATTTTCAAAGTCTGTGACGTAGATAAGGAGAGTGAGAGTAGAATTAAAATGGCTCGAGGACAGTGGTCATGAATTTTTTGCTTCAATCGTCAACTCGATCGGCAGAGTCACTTCTTTTGTCATTAAAAGGCGTGCGCTTACCGCATGCAGTCTAAGCACAAAGCAGAGCGTTTAATCCTCGCGTGTAAATGACGTACAGCACATTTTTTTGTCCCTCCAAGAATTTATGTTCCCTCTTATCAAGCGCCAGACGCGCTCTAACTCAATTAATAACGCCAAGAATCAACGATCTAAATACGTCGTTTTAATGTGTTACAGGCTGTCAGTTTCACTGCCTACAAGGAGCAGATACAGCCGCCAAGATGCCGAAGTCGGTAAGTCGATCGACGCTCGGGAACAACGAACGATTTCTAATCTGCGCGTCGACGGAGATGAAATTCTTAGAACGATATTCGCAACAATCAATACGCATTGTTTCAAGAACTATTGTTAATTCACTGCGACGAGTAATATGAACATTACAAAACTGATGTGTGAAATAATGATCAGTATAACAATTGTAACGTAATGTTATGTACGTGGAGATTGGTGATGCAAATATTTTCTATGAGAATTACAAAATTTCTGTAGCAATCTAGTGGAATTGTAAAATAATTTTTAACAAACAAAAGCAAATAGATTTCATTTATCTATCGTACGATCCAGGCTTCTATCGGAGGATTCGATGATGTAATGATTTTTATAAAAATTCTCGATAATCGAAAGAGATCGTCAAAATTGTGGTGAAAAAAAACACTACATTTTCACAAACTTGATTTCACAAGGCGCGTTTTAAGCTTCTGAAGATGATAAGTACTGAAATTTTCAATAATGTCATTGTAAATTACAGATATTTTGGAATTTCCGAGCCAAGGTATAATGTGGACTTAAATTCAACAAAATGTTCTCTTAAATTTTAGTTCAGCACAACAATTTTCGAGTACTTGTCATTTATTTGAAGAATCACTTGACAAATTTTGAAAAAAAAAACTATTGCAAGCTACAGTCAAGTACATGATTTTCAGAAAATAATTGGAAATTTGGAGTACTCGGTACTTGAATGAAAGTTTCAAGTACAGAGTTTTTTAATTTCATTTTCGTAAGTGCATTAAATTAGCAGCCTTCCTTCAGAGTGTATGTTACACAGTTAAAGTAATTAGGTCAATTATATTATGCTTTCATGATTGCTTGATTCAACTTTATGATTCACACTCATGCAGCTGTGAACTCAATGTCTTGTTTACTCAAATAAATCAATGAAATTTTCAAATCACGAAAATTGCTTTGCCCCAAAGTAAATTTGGCTATCTCATTATAAGTTTGGCCGGCTTAATTTCAAGTGATATCTTTCAATATTCGAGCGATTAAAAGATACGTCGATGTAAGCCCTTATCAAGCTTCTATGGAATTTTCAGCTTTTATCCACCGTGAGAATATTCGGTTATCAGTCGGAATGAACGATGAAATCATAACATCCACGATTATAAAAATAGCATCTGAACTCACGTATATAAACAGATTATCTTGAAGTTTTCATCGTTGAAAAGCAACGAATTAAAAAATAAATTTGAAAAACCAAACATTAGCGCCCTATTAAGAGCACTATAATATAGGGCGACATTTAAAAAATATGTTATTATTATTTTGAGTCGCATTTTTTTCAAATGACTGTCAAAACACAACAAAATTTTTGGTCATGGTTCAGATAATCGATAATTTGGATGAAAAGGTTGCCATTAGGATATTGGAACGTTTGGGTTCAAAAGTGGCTGGCGAAAAAAAATTGATAAGATATAGTCTACTATTATCAATAGTCCTGAGATAAGTATCATATCTACCTAATGGTAATTAGAAGAATGTCACCTTTGGGAATGATAATTCAATTTGTTCTACACAATGAAAAATCGGATTATTGATAAATCATTTTTTTTCCGTTCGTGCTAATATTATACTATCAAACGTCACTTGAGATATTTTTATTACACAACACTTCAGTTTGTAAACATCAGTTTTCTGTGGTTAAAAAGGAATTTTTAGAGGATTATCTGCATTCACATGCCTGCTAAATATGATGTTGAAAAGTTTGCGTCATTGGAATGCAGCGAAATGGAAAAAAAAAAAATGGAAATCACCCCAAACGGGGGATGAAACTTTGGAAATTTTGTATTTCTTAAACTTTCGACATTGCATTACATTTTCTTCAGAATTTCAAATTTTTTTTGTAACATTATATTAAGATAACATAACGTTGCATAATAAAAAATCTACCCTGAAGTGGGAACAGTGAGTTTTTGCCATACGTATAAAATACAAGATTTCGCAAAAACGTGCGTGAGTTACGATTGTGCTCTCCGGAAGTTCAGCCCACTCAAGCATCCGGATCTACCATAAACTTCCTGTTTCATGAACTAAAGTACATGTATCGATGCTCTGAACCAGGGACATTTTAAAAAAAGTGAATTAAAAATTGTTGCTTGTTCGTTTCTATTAATTAAACTTAATTATATATCAAGTTTATCCACAAAGAAATAGCCAATGATTTTTTTTTTTCATCCTTGCAGTTCGCTGTAAATCCAATGACTAATGTCATGTTATTCTTACGATAACCGATTGAATTTCAGACGCTTTTATTTACTAAACGGAAATAGGAACTCATAATGTGAAATCATATGGTATTCGCGACCGAAATCCGATATTTCAATCGATTTAAAAACATGTGTTTCGCACCGAGTTTACAGATAAACAGGCGGACATTGAATTTTATGTATTCAGATATAAAGAAGAGATCTTTATCTATTCTTTATATCTGAAAAATATCATTGTTATTATTTTTTTTGTGATAATATTTTATTCGAACGAATGCTTAAAATAACGTCTATCGATGGTCAATCCAAAATGCGCAATAACGTATTTATTTTATTGCTAGAAATGAAATTTCTGTTTGTTAAAAAAAAAATTAGGGTGTACATTGTTATTCCTGAAAGCTTAATTACCGTATCTTTGTTTCCCCGGTATTTTGGATTTTAATAGTTATATATATGCTTCATGCCTCGTCTCACTCATTCATCCTCCAATGATAAGATTGTGTTGATGACATCATTTTTTTTTTTTTTTTCATTCTCGAGTATATCGTATACGATACTTCGTAACCATCATAATCCATCGCTATTAACAAGAGGTGATTTCATACCGGATAATCGGATAATACTCGAGTTATGCGAGCGTTATTATAATATAAACTACCTCAAGGTTTCCATAAGTGTAATATATCGGGCTTTTGTTATTAATATTTTTTATATCTTTTTTTTCTGAAGTTCACAATTGAGGTTTTCTTTTTTTTCTACAAATTTTGTTATAATTCAATGGTGTCAGTAAAATTTAACATTGAAAATTAACATTCTTTGCATTGGTACCATTAAAAAAAGGGTTGAAGAGGCGAAAGTTGCAGGGTTTTAAAAAATGCAATAATGCACATCGATAATAAATTTGTCGAAATCAGGTTAACAATAATTAAAAGAATTTCTCGTGAAGTTCCGGACGGAAAAAGGTGACAACCTGGTAAAACATTTTCAAAATTCTGTAGATTGTAATTTGTCCAACTTTTTTTTTTTTAAAGCATTTTTTTGTGAACAAGGCCCATTTGCATGCCTCCAAAACCATGAACCCGTGCCCAACGACCCAAGACTCGATAGTTCCAGAAAAATTCATGCCAAACGAGAATCCGATTCACCTTGAATAACGGAAAGTGAGCATGGGAAAAAAGAAATTAGGGCCCACAGAATATACGTAAGGCTTACTTCCGTACACCCGGTATCTGCAGCCGGTACGCTGGGATTGGCTGGGACTTCGCGGGACCGGCTTGCTCACGTGATCCGCACACCCGGGCGTAGCCTCTTGTCTCCGTCTCGCTTTCGCGGAGTTCTCGAGACTCTACTCTACACCGGGGATAATAAGAGCATAGCAATGGTGGGCATGGGCAAAGGGGAAGCGAGACAGCTGCTGCTGCTGCTGTTGCGTCTCGTGCTTCTTCTCGGGTTCCTGTGTCGCGTTGGTAGTGGTGCCCTCTTGGACGAAACGAGAGGGGCCCGGTGCGGAAGGGGGCCTTGCTCCGTGGAGACGCCGGTTGCACTTGCCCCCTGGCCCATTGTTCGACCTGCGTTCGACCGGCAAACCGTGCCGATCTCGAATACCTCTCCTCTTTCTCTCAGTAAATAATACGTCCACCACTTTCCGTTGTTTCATTGTGCGTGAGCTCATTGCCATTTCTCTCTTTCCATTCCGTCTGCACCGAAAAGACATTTTTTACGAGGGCTCTGCTCGTACCGATCGGGCCTAGTGCCTCAGTGAGGAACCTCGAGAACAGACGCGCACTGAGTCAACATTTCATCGCCTGAGAGAAAAGTAACCCGGGGAATTGTGTGTGACTAACGCGAGTTCGGTTGAACCGGACGATTTTGTGTGCCTAATCTATTTAGTGCCGATTTTATTCGGATTATCGTTCGCTGGGGTTCGTTGGTGATCGGGAAACCGATTTTTCGACGATGGTCGCCGGAACGAAGATGGTAAGGAGTGGCCGGGTGGACGGTGGATGATTGATCGTGACGATCGGTATCGGTATCGGTGTTTTTGGTGGAGATCGGCTTGAGTGGTGCATGAAAATCTTTGGGAAATCGGTTTTTGAGGCCTTTTTTCGGCGGGGTTGCTTCGTTTGGTGATTTTTATGGTGACCTGATGGACGTTAGGTGATTGATCGGGTCGATCGGTATCGGTATCGGTATTTTTGAGGGAGATCGGTCTACCTAGTTCGTGGAAATTAATGGGAAATCGTTTTTCGAAAACTTTTTTGGGCGCGACTGCTTAATTTTTTCGATTTCATGGTGTTTTTATGGCGGCTCGGTTAATGGCCCGATGGGAACTTGATACG
Source organism: Clistopyga incitator (assembly GCA_947507545.1). Lineage (NCBI taxonomy): Eukaryota > Metazoa > Arthropoda > Insecta > Hymenoptera > Ichneumonidae > Clistopyga > Clistopyga incitator. The sequence continues at coordinate 3,127,014 of OX382176.1, forward strand.
CTGATCGAGATTCAGCCGAGCCGATTTTGTAACGGCGACCGGGCCATTTTTACCTGTGCTTACCTGCTATGGGAACGCTTGAGAAGCCTTTTCGTCCTGTGTTACATGGTTAACGTGTGTACGAACTCTCTGGGCCCTCTTCTTGTCCAGATTCGCACGCTACGTACCGGGTGTCGCGTTTGTAACGTTCGGTACTTCGGTTGGACGAACCGTCGGGACGTTAGCGTTCCAATAATAGATCGACAAATATTTCGAAAAATCCCATATAATTTACCAAACCCGCATATAAAATGCAATTTAATATACGAGAGAAAATGAAAATTCAATATACGTATGGTAAAATAAAAGTTAGTTTATTTATTAGTGAATTAAAAAATGTGTATGGTCGAGTGATAACATTAATAACTTTATAGTCGTAATCAAAAACATCAGAAAATTCAAATATTATGAAATATGAATGGATCGATCAATTCTCGCCAAATTTAGTAACGGTAGTGTGTATTTTCGGTGATAACCTTTCAATGTGCAAATTTTCGACAATAATCAAAATGGTGTTACTATTATTTCCTTAAGCGTCCACAAAAAAAAAAAATCCAGATTATCAAGGGTCCCTTGTTGCATAAGGACCAAGCCAATAACCGCTTCGTTATTATTATAAAAATTTTCACGCTGATTCCGTTTAGTAATTTTTGATTTCAACCATTTACAGATGAACGTGAGGGTAACGACGATGGACGCGGAGCTGGAGTTCGCGATCCAGCACGCGACCACCGGCAAGCAGCTTTTCGACCAGGTCGTCAAGACGATCGGTCTCAGGGAAGTCTGGTTTTTTGGACTTCAGTACACCGATATGAAAGGCGATCTGACCTGGATCAAACTTTACAAGAAGGTAGGTCTCAGAGTTTACTTCTGAGTCACATTTTATTATCCATTGCAGCTAACAGGATCGAGAGACAAAGATCAAAAAAAAAAAAAAGGAAATGCACTAATGAATTCAAACAAAAAAAATATATATGAATATATATTTATCCTGAAAAGGAGTAATTTTGAATCAGCAGTAGTTTCCTCAAATCATACAAACCAATTTTATGGACGATTCAAGTCACACAAAGTTAAAAAATCCTTGTTACATTTCATGTAAATGTTTTGTTTAAAAATTTGTTTTTTCTTCTTTTTTTTTTTCTCAACCACAAGCTCATAAATTTTGATTATAATTTATGTGAGAGTCGAGAGTTCAAAATTGGGACTATAATTTTGCTCAAGTTTTCAAAGAGAATTTATGTCAAGGTACAATTTTGAAAAAAATGTACTGAACCGTCTCGTCGAGAAATATTTGGTAAATGGCATTAATAATGGATTGGGTGAAGGCTGAGAGGTTAAATTGTTACACATAGTGGGTTTCCTTGAGGTTACTTGACCTTGCATACTAAGTTTACGAGAGGATGCGTCATTCTCGATCCTGTTCTCCATGTCCTTGATGCAATACTGTAGCTATCATAATGATTTTATGCCAACAAAAAACTTACGTGCCCGAATACTTGAAAATATCGCTTTCTGCGGATATTATCAGAGCGGCAATTATAAAATCTATGAGTACATAGATTTTTTAATAAATATGCTACTATAATAATTGTCGCATGGTCCAACAATTAACAGAAAACAACGATTTCTTTGGGCGTACTGTTTTTTTCTTTCCTTCTGCGCACGCTCAAAAAAATCACGGTAATACCGACAACTATAAATGATAATTATCAATTACAGTTTGAATTATTCAAACTAGATATTTGAAATTTATATAAAAAAAAGGGCTCCGAAGTATTTCGCTGCAAAAAACTTGCTCTTACTTTGCTGCGCCATAAAACTAATCCTCGCAGACCCTCGCAAAGCCGTAGAAAGCTCCCCTAGTAACGTATACTATCTTATATACGAGCTACGATACAATGCACAGACTGGCGAACTATAAATGATAATTATCAATTACAGTTTGAGTTATTCAAACTAGATATTTGAAATTTATATAAAAAAAAAGGGCTCCGAAGTATTTCGCTGCAAAAAACTTGCTCTTATTTTGCTGCGCCATAAAACTAATCCTCGCAGACCCTCGCAAAGCCGTAGAAAGCTCCCCTAGTAACGTATACTATCTTATATACGAGCTACGATACAATGCACAGACTGGCGAGTCTCTTCGTTTACTTTGGTAGAGTGTAATATCCTCTATGCGTACATCTATACCATTGGCTAGTTGCTGACTACATGTATGAAACTGGAGTCCTCTGTCGGTGAGAAATACGGTTTTTAAGACTATGAGATGGCGACTTGACCTTATTATACACTGTGGCGTTCATAGTCATCCAAGCAATGTAGTTGGATGACCTCAGATCATTGAAGGCTGTAAAAGAGGCATCGACGGTACAGTCAAGCCAATCGCATGCCAAAATTTAAGAACAATTGCTTGCACGCCTTTTTCAAGGGGAACTAGTGTCATTTTGTAATTTTATTTAACCTTTAAGTCAATTACTTAATTCAAAAGTACCTCCATTTCCACTAATGAGTAAATTGCTTGCCATATTTTGTTTTTTGAATTCAGTTGGATGTTTTGAACTCACATTCACTTTCATTCGCACACTGAGATAAATAATAAAACTGATTACACGACAGCATTTATTTGAAATATAAATAATTGACTCAACAACAACTTGTTTAAGCGACTATATATGTTCATTCGTTCAAGTATATTTTTAAAAAGTTTATTTGAATATTTTCAAATAAATGGCTGATTTGAATATTTTCAAATAAATGGCTTATTTGAATATTTTCAACTAAATGGCTCATTTGCATATTTTCAACTAAATGGCTTATTTGCATATTTTCAACTAAATGGCTTATTTGAATATTTTCAAATAAATGGCTCATTTGAATATTTTCAAATAAATGGCTCATTTGAATATTTTCAAATAAATGGCTCATTTGAATATTTTCAAATAAATGACTCATTTGAATATTTTCAAATAAATGGCTCATTTGAATATTTACAACTAAATGGCTTATTTGAATATTTTCAAAAAAATCGTTTATTCCAATATTTCCAAATAAATGCTTTATCCGAAAATCCCGTTTAATCAATTATTTATTTTTCTCACTGTAATTGTTTCATTTGAAAACGTATACCGAACATTTTTGTAATTTTAATACGCGACTATCCTGACTGTACCGTCGTCGATGCCCCTTAATCGCCAGCGGCTCTTGTCGCGTTTCGCTAGCTTAGCTACGATGACGCACGTTCGTTTGAAAAAGATTTGCCGGGTGCCGCGAACTTGCACCGGCTGTGCTGCCGATGTTCCTGCCGCTGCTGCTGCTGCTGCTGCGTTCGGCCACTTGTGTGTCACGTCATCATTAAAAAAGCGAAGAAAAAAAGAGTGAAAATGAGGAACGAAAAGGCGCGCGCGCTCTCAGATGACAAATAGTGATGTCATCGCCGATTCCCTCGGCTCCGCCAGCTCGCAAACCCTCGTGGGACTTTGCTTCTCTGGACCATGAGAAAAAAACCTATTACATTTTAATAAATTTTATTATCGGCGCCTTTGGATCCATATCGCCTATAAATAAATTGAAAAACCATGACTTTTCATTTTGCATATACATTGTCCGCTTGCCTCACTGAAACTTAAGCAGAGCAAGCAGAGCAAATAGCGTGAGACACGTACGCTTATGACGTACCACATGACAAAATTTTGGCTGCTTTCCAAAGTCATGCCCGAGCGAAAAAATAAATATGTGTCAATTTCACCGGACGGTTTGCCACTGATATTCGATGAGGTATCGACTGTCCAACGAGGACGAATATTTATTGCTATTTTGCAACATTAAAAAGGCAATAACTCGAATAAAAGAAGAGGTTAAGCTTTGAAATACGCTTTGAGGAATGTACATTTTAACTTGAGTTCTGGGTGTACTTATTAAAGTTGATTTACGAAACGTTTGTTTCAATGACATTTCTTCAAGATAGTTTCGCTAAAAAAAGATTTTTACATAAATGGATAAAATGTCATGCACAGCAGGAGAGTACAGTAGTACTTTCCTTAGGTTCTTTAGGTAGGTTAGTAGGTAGGTAGATACGAAGTTTTTTTTTTTTGGGATTCGTCAATTTTGGCTGCTTTCCAAAGTCATGCCCGAGCGAAAAAATAAATATGTGTCAATTTCACCGGACGGTTTGCCACTGCTATTCGATGAGGTATCGACTGTCCAATGAGGACGAATATTTATTGCTATTTTGCAACATTAAAAAGGCAATAACTCGAATAAAAAAAGAGGTTAAGCTTTGAAATACGCTTTGAGGAATGTACATTTTAACTTGAGTTCTGGGTGTACTTATTAAAGTTGATTTACGAAACGTTTTTTTTTAATGACATTTCTTCAAGATAGTTTCGCTAAAAAAAGATTTTTACATAAATGGATAAAATGTCATGCACAGCGGGAGAGTACAGTAGTACTTTCATTAGGTTCTTTAGGTAGGTTAGTAGGTAGTAGTTGGTAGGTAGGTACGAACGAAGTTTTTTTTTTTGGATTCGTCGATTTATTCGAATAACGTCGAATGCAGTATAGTGGTACTTATTAGAGTTAATGTACAGTTAACCGTAGGTGTATACGCCACATTGGCTAAGGCTTTCACCGGCAACGACGACAACGAGTTGTTGAAGTTGCGCCTTCTTTACCTTGACACAGTCGAGTGTTCCCTTCAACGCGCATACATACTCATAAATATTTAAAAAATATACCTTCACGCACATAAATAAAAAATGTACACACACACACACGTACGTAAATATAAATAAAATACGATTGTGCGCTTCTCGGTTTTTCCATTGCACGCAACTTTGCTACTAATTTTCCATAACGATGCGAGAAACGAAATTATCACTTTTATAAATGGAAACGCGTTGTTGAAGCGAACGATAACGTACAGGTAAAATAATAAAGAAGCACTTCGGATAATTATACCGGAAACTGGGGAGACGGAAAAGCCTCAAGTCGCGGTTGGGAAAAACAGGTGGACAGCAGGTGGGGAGATTTTTTATTTTCCGGGATCAACGAACCGAGAAACCCGGAAGTGACATATGTGGGATTCCAAAAAAACGCTCAAAGACTTCTGATCTCAGATTTTTGAAATTTTTTTTATCAAAATTTAGTGCACAAGGATTGTTTTTATGGTATTATAATTTTATAGTAAAAACAGGTGGACAGCAAGTGGGGAGATTTTTTATTTTCCGGGATAAACGAACCGAGAAACCCGGAAGTGATATATGTAGAATTCCAAAAAACGCTCAAAGAATTCTGATCTCAGATTTTTTAAAATTTTTTTATTAAAATTTAATGCACAAGGATTGTTTTTATGGTATTATAATTTTATAGTAAAAAACAGGTGGACAGCAGGTGGGGAGATTTTTTATTTTCCGGGATAAACGAACTGAGAAACCCGGAAGTGACATATGTAGGATTCCAAAAAAACGTTCAAAGACTTCTGATCTCAGATTTTTGAAAATTTTTTTATCAAAATTTAGTGCACAAGGATTGTTTTTATGTTATTATAATTTTATAGTAAAAAACAGGTGGACAGCAGGTGGGGAGATTTTTTATTTTCCGGGATAAACGAACCGAGAAACCCGGAAGTGACATATGTAGGATTCCAAAAAAACGTTCAAAGACTTCTGATCTCAGATTTTTTAAAAATTTTTAATAAAAATTTAATGCACAAGGATTGTTTTTATGGTATTATAATTTTTATAGTTCACCTTTAATTTTATATAATAATATATTGCAGGTACAGTCCCAACTAAAAGTTTGACTGCATTAGAATTTGGGTAATTTGCAACATGAGAAATAATTATTGACGATACTCGACTATTCATTTTTCGTTGCAAAATTATGAATTAATTTGCAAAAACGTTGTGCTTCAGAGAATTAAAGGGAATTCATAATTTTTTCTTCTGGAATAGCTTCGATATCATTTTTCTGGACACATCATATTTGATTCTATTATTTTGGGTGATTTAAAACAATTTTTCGTTGATAACTATTTATTTTTTATTTAATAATGGAACTCCATAGCATCAGCATATAAATAATTTAAACATTTTTCCATAATTTCCATTTATTCCACTCAATAATTTTTTATGATATGCTTTAAATAATCAAGAAATCAGAAAATTATACGAAAAAATATTCATATTTTGTTTCAAGTGTATACTAAATTTCGGCATTATTGTTATTCGTGTTTTTTTTTTAAGAATTGTAATATTCTGGAAATACTTTCATTTGAATCCTTGGCATTTCGACTTTTCGTTTTCTTAGATTATTTATATCCAAGACATTTTACGTGGAATCGATGTGCACGTAGCGCAAACAGAATTTGCGGCTATTTCCCCACAGTTGTGAAAAAAAAAAGTGCGGGAGAATAAATAAACAGGCTTGTCAATCAATCATAACTGTTGTCGGCTAACGAACGATCCGTCCAGACGTCGACGCACATTTTCCGCAGAGTGCATTATCCATACGCGTAACATCCGCAGTTGTTAGTTGTTAGTGAGGCTCGTAATGATTTGTCGACGATAGATTGGAAATTGCATTAGAAATCGGTATATCGGAACGCGTGTCGTGTCCAGGATTTCAAGAAGCCGAGAAATCATTGAAATTTATTTGAAAGCTCATTTTCGAAGAAAGTTCCTTTTACTGATAACAGAATCATAAATTATTTTTTACATTAGTATATTTTTTTCTTTAATAATTGCATTTTTTGAGGGCTTATAAATTTGTAAGGATATAAATAAATAAACTTAAATATAGTCCCTTAAAAATCACGGAGATTACGTGATGCCAATTATTTGAAAGCTCATTTTCGAAGAAAGTTCCTTTCACTGATAACAGAATCATAAATTATTTTTTACATTAGTATATTTTTTTCTTTAATAATTGCATTTTTTGAGGACTTATCAATTTGTAAGGATATAAATAAATAAACTTAAATATAGTCCCTTAAAAATCGTGGAGATTACGTGATGCCAATTTTTTGCAGTAATTTCGCCTTAATTTTTTTTTCAAACGTCTACGATAAGTTTTAAAAAAAATTGCTGAGGTCTCATAAATATTTAAATATATCGGTATATCGGAACGCGTGTCGTGTCCAGGATTTTAAGAAGCCGAGAAATCATTGAAATTTATTTGAAAGCTCATTTTCGAAGAAAGTTCCTTTTACTGATAACAGAATCGTACTTTTTTTTTACATTAGTATATTTTTTTCTTTAATAATTGCATTTTTTTGAGGGCTTATAAATTTGTAAGGATATAAATAAATAAACTTAAATAAATTCACTTAAAAATCGCGGAGATTACGTGATGCCAATTTTTTGCAGTAATTTCGCCTTAATTTTTTTTTCAAACGTCTACGATAAGTTTTAAAAAAAAATTGCTGAGGTCTCTAGTTCGTGAGACAGACGACGAAGGAGCGAGGAAAAAATTTCTGGCGCAAGGTCTACGACCAATAAAAAAGTATCGGATCGCTAATTACACAGCGAAGACGCAATGCGGTAACGCATCGAGCAGACAACAAGAACAAAGTACCACAGCAGTAATACCTCAGAGCAGAACAATCGACCAGCATTATTATTGCGTGTGGGTAAAAGACGATAAAAGCTTTTTCGATTCGCACGTGGATACCAAACGCACCATACCAACATTACAAAAAAAAAAAGTATGGCTCGATGACAATCATCTTATTAACGGCGCGTTTACCCAGTACATGTGCAACGCTGTGTATCTGCTTCTGTTTAAAAAAAAAACGAGCCTCTCGACGTGATTCAATTGCAACTAGTACCTTTTTTTTTTTAATGTATAAGTAGGTACACGTATTTATAATGGTATATAAGAGCTTAGTCCCTTCTAGAATCCATCGGTGCTGAATTTTCTCACGATAAAATGATCGCTTATGGCTAATTATCACCCGCCTTCGATTTTTACAACGAGGTCGAGGTCAGGTTCAAAGTATCCTTCCCGAGATTCTAGTCTCAGTAGAAGATTGCACACGATCCGCTGTAATATAGTGTTTGTCGGTACTTTTCGTAATATGTACACTGTATAATTTGTCTAGTCGATGGTATATGCCATAGGTATCAATTATGGAGGTGTCGTTCGTGGCGATTTAAGGCAATACCGGAAGTGTGATTTTTCAGACAATGTCGATTGATGTGGAAGGTTCATTGTGCCTGGAATTTTGTTTTTTTTTTTTTAAATAATTATTGTGTCATTAAATAAGCAGTATTTTTTGGTTTATTTAATTTTTTTACTTTGTTATGAATTTTCTTACACGGTTGCAATCAATTTTTATACTTGATCAGAATTTTGGTATCCGCGATAAAATTAAAATCGAAAGAAAAAATCAAAGTGGTTGAAAGTGGTAAAATCATCGATTTAGTATAATAGAAGGGAAAAATTTTTATTGGGTCAACCTGGTAATGCCGAACGTTTCCACGACGACCAACGTCATAGATAAAGCGATTAAAAAAATTTAACGAAGGAGAATGAAATTGATATTGGACGCAGCCCGAGAGCGTGATAACACGCGTGGTGAGAAAGGAAGTGAAAAAGAAAGTACGGAAGCTGAGAGGTTGCTCGGATTCCGATAGCGGGGACGACGAGTACGACGACGATCTGGTAAGCAGGGGAATCCCCTTGGTCCCGACGTTCAAAAGTAGCGACGCAGAGTCGAACTCTGCACATTGGTTCCTCGTTAAATGTTATTTTTGGCTTCCTCGTTAAGAGAGCTTTGCGAAATATGAAAATTAATGAGGAACCAACGTGCAAAGTACAACTTTACATTGAAAAATCTGAAATTCTATAGAAATTTGAGTCGTAAAGAAATAAAATTTCTTGACTCGCATCACTTTTGTAAAAAACGTTAACGATTTTCGAGCAAATGAAAAATTACAGTGGTCCTCTTGGTACGTAAAGTGACCCATTGATGTCCAGAAAATTGTTCATCGGTCGAGATTTCTTTGTATCAGGGAAACGTTTCGTGAAATCAACGAGACAATTTTTAAAATCGTCCACTTCACCCTGAGAATCTGTATATTTTATTCAAATGTCTTTGCACACCAGTTTCCGGTTATGTATTATTATAACGAAGGCTGCCATGTGCAAATGATCACGTCGATGCCCTCGGTTTGTGTATTCCGTGCAAGTAAATGGCCAAAATTTGCGCGCATATATGAGGAACAGTAAAAAACATAGTGAAGCTCTTTGACCTGAACCAGTCGATCCAATTTTTCTCCAATTACCCACCGTGGCTCTTCAGGATGCTGCAAAATTCCTTGGAGCTCCTAAAAACCCTTGGGACTTCTAAAATGTTCATAAATTTCATTACACGTGGTCTTAATTTTAATTAGCCCTTCAAAACTGCCAACGTAGAATAATTCCTGTATTTTGGGGATAATTCAAGACCTATTTTTCTAATATTAATGAAGAACTCTTGAAAAGCCCAAAACACATTTTTTAATTAAAAAAAAAAAATGATTGTAAAAATATAAAAAGAGAATTTACCAAAACTGCTATTTTTCCATTTTTTAAAATGTAGTGTCCAAAAATGTCCATTTGACAAAAAAATGATTTAACGAGCAAGGTATGATTACAAGAATAATCACTTGCTGTGATTGTCTCGAGGCATTTTTTAATCAAGATAAAAGATTTCATACGTTCAATAGCAGAGCCATGTGATTTCCATAACGTTTACGTGGTTCAGTCCTCTTAAGAGCGTCCAAGCTTTATTGAATTCTATTATTTGTGCTTTTGTGACGTTAATGAAAAGCAGAGAGCTTACAAAAGAAGGCATCAGCTGCGATAAACTTTCATGGACGTTGAGAATGGTTTTGTTATTTCAGTTTGTTGCTTCAATCGCCAATTCTGAAACGACTTGACGTTTGGAGCAGGATTTCCAGTTGTTATGTCACAATCGTAACTATTGTACTGTGAAAAATAAAATAAAATGGTGTACTAAATTTACTATACAAGTAGGATGTCCAATTAATTTTTAATACTGTAATTTTGATAATTTTCTTCAATTTTACTGTAAAAGTACTTTTTTTAAAATTTGATTTGATTTAATTGCAAAAGTACCTCAATTTTATGTCACGATTGTACATTAAATTTAATTTACGAGTTTATGAATAAAAATTTGCAGTCTTTTGTTTTATGTCCAGAGTCGCTGATAAGGAATATCGTAAATAGCAACGTGCACCTTGCAATGGAATGGTTCAGTGACAGAGGCTTCCTGAGTAATCACTTGGATGCGTCATTGTGAGCGTTGGGCTTACTTTCCGATAATCTCCGAAACTTCTGCTCAAACAGTATATCAGAAAATAAGTGATCGATGAGATTGAGGCACGAGAAAATGCTTGAGCAATGTTGTATAGTAACGAAAAATAACGAGGCAGTTTCTGTGCAGGAAAATCAAGAATACAGAAGTAGGCGGAAAACAAGTGTTTTTCAGCATGAAAATCAGATTTTATGCAACGTGACTCACGTTCATTGGGAACCAAACATTTTAGAGGAATCAACTGAATTTCATTGAACCAATTCAATTTATGATTGACCTTAACTCGATTTAAATTCTCTGAATGAACATGGACATAGTTCACAGGGGATCTCAAATGGCCTCGAGAATGAGTTATAGATCTGCGTATTCATGGTCTGTATGTAAAAGTGAGGAGAGGTCGAGTGTGCGACAGGTGCGTTCTCCACAGTCACGCACCTCGTACTCTTATGCAACAAGCCCGTTCAGGAGTTAAATCGAACACAACGTCGTCGACGACGATACTGAAAACAACCACAAACGATTTTATCGTTAAACTTGCAATTTATCGTAGCTATGTTAGTACTTGATACATTGCTAATATTAATCCCAAAATCGTTTCAAGTTTTTCGTAATATTGTTTCTTCTCATTGAACGTAGCACTTGATTTGAAGGATTTTTTTTATTGCAATTTAAATTGTCTTCTATGATTTAAAAAAAAAAACTGGTATACTCCATTTACTGTGAAAGTACGAAGTCCAATTAATTTTTTATATCACAATTTTCTATTGCGAATTTCCTTTAATTTACGAATTCACGAATAAACATTTCCAGACTTTTTTTTAGATTCAGATTGTTTATTGGAGCCTGGGATTTCAGGCCCCTTAAGGACCTGAGCAGTACAAGAAAAACATTCTCAATACATTGAGAAAAATAGTAGAGAAATAGTACAGAAAAATAGTCTTAATCTAAACGAGGCGATACAAAAGAGGAGATGAGAGGTGATAGCAAGGAATAGAAAATGGGCCAAAGACCCAAAATTTATTCTATAGTAAAATGCTATTTAGGACCTGCTGCTCTGACAGCATTTTACAGTGAACAGTGAACGTCTATTTGCTTTCCCTTAATCTTTCTTGTTTCTCGAGTGCATTAACGGGTATTTTCTTTCACCTAATCTCGACGATACACTTAACTGTCTTCCCTGTCTCAGTTGATCATCGCCGTCGCTTTTTTCACATTCTCGAGATAAGACTAATCGTGAGTCGAGGAGCCGTTTCCCAGAACGTACTTGACGCCTCACTGATTCACCGATTCATTGGCATAGGTATGCCCAATTGATCTATAGATCATTGTATCGAAACTGGAAAATGTGGCTCCGTTGAGACGACGCTTTCCAGGCCACTGAGCTTGCAGGCCAATATACACGGCGAACAACAGAACTTGTCTCGTGCAGGTTTCACGCTTCACGCATCCTGCCTCGAAAATTGAGCCTCCATTCCAGACCGCATCAACGAAGAGGATCATTGCGATACGTTGTTTCATAGTTGGTTCGCTTCCTTCGCGGAAATAGTGTTTGGAATTTTTTTTGCTGCATCCTGGAATTTTTTCCAATGTAGGAGACTATATAAAAAAATGGTTACTTGAAATTTAATGGACATGTGCTTGAAGTTTTTGTTCATAAAATGGGTCACTGATTTACTGTACAAGTGCGATGTAAAATTAATATTTTCGTACTGTAATTGCAATAATCTGCTTTAATTTTACTGTAATAGTACTTTTTTTTTTTATTAAAAAAAATTTATTTGCAAAAGGTGCCTTAATTTTGTATCATAATTGTATATTAAATTTAATTGACGAGTTTATTAATAAAAACTTCCAGTTTTTTTGCCGTTTGAGGGAAATTGAAGAAATGGTCCTGGTGACGATGATTATTGAACCTAATTAGTCTAGGTGATTATTTTCGTAATTAAGACAACTCCCTTCACTGTTAATTACGTTGCTGAAATAGAACATTTTTCAAATAGGACTAGCGATCGAAGAGATACAAAAATAGGAAGCCGTTGCATTGCAAGGAGAACAGAGATGACCATGCGAATATCTTGGACTTGTAATATCAATCTCATAATCCAAAGGTTATGCCACAGACTCGCTTAGCCGGTTTGGACGATTACCTAAACACAATATTGTTTCCGATCTCCACACGAAATCAGAATATATGCAGGATACGAAAAAATATATCTTATATCTTAGATATCTTAAAAAATATATTTGTAAAATATATTTTTTTATCTAAGATATTTTATATATAAGATATAAGATATAAGATATATTTTACTAAATCGAATATATCTTAGATAAAACATATATTTTACAAAATCAAATATATCTTAGATAAAAAATATACTTTACAGAATCGAATATATCTTAGATTCAAGATATATTTTAGGAAATACAATATTTTTTCCTATACCAACGCTGAAAAGTTGTGTATTACAGACACATCTATTAGTATATTGATTTTTCTTTAGTGCTGCTCTATATTCGACTTTTTTTACACAGAGAATTGCTACAAATTTGTTGAACAAAAATCAGCTTAATATTATCGGCGATGTCCTTTAATTTTATGGACAATCGATTCGAATAGCGAGTCCAGTACCGGAAAATCCCGACTAACCGCAAGCCCTTGGAATTCCATCAGGAAAACCGCAGCTCTCCGTGGCTGTTGAAAAGTCGTTGAAAAAAAAAAATCCGCGGCGACGTTCCTTGAATTTTCGTTCGTACGCACGTGTACGGCAAAGCATCTGCGGGCACTTCGACGACACGTATATTACAGCTCTGCTGAACGACCTCGAGTCCGTTACCTGATGCCACGAAATTACATGAGCGTTACGAAACTTTTATGCGCGTTCGGTGAATCCAGGGACGGGCGTCAGTCATTCTATAAAATGCGTGGGTGGACATCGTGCTACTTGCCAATTACCAAAATTACCAAAACAAAAAGAAAATATCATTGATCCCAAAGAAATGGGTCGACTGCATTTTTGGTATTTGTTGCCATGAAATATTTCTTGCTCTTTGATAGAATATTGCTATTGATTCAAGAAACAATTTCATTGCTTTAATGAAACAGATTTTTCGATCCAAAGAAACGCTTTTGATGATTTAAAGAAATGAATTTGTTGATTCAAAAAACATTTTTTCATTCAAAGAGATTTTTTTTGGATCGAGAAAACCTTTTTCTCTCTGCGCGTGGTCCATACACTTAAAGAAATTGAAACAGTGCCCATTAAGTGCCACTTGGTCCATTATATTGTTCATTATTTTTTAAACATTCGAATCAACAATTCGATACACTTTTGACAATTACACACTTCGGTCTAATTTTACCTTGAGAGTAAAAAAAAAAGGTACTCTGATTAGAAGTAAAGCTTTTTCATCCAATCGATCTTTTAATTGAAAAAAATAATGTGTGATGAATTTTGAAAAAAATAAAAATAAAAATGAAAATGAAATTTGTGGGAGATTATTTTACGAAAGCATGTCGAAATATTTTTTGAAATGGAGATCTCTCTGATAAATCCTCATGATCTATGCACTACCAATTCCTAGTGCATCAATCACGAGAATACAAATGCATCGCATGGGTGGAATAAGTGAAGTTTTTGCTGAAATGACATGCTCATGTGGAAGACGTTTTTCACATGGAAACGACGTCTCGTTGTCCTTGATATATTATCGTGACCGTTCAGTTTTTCGCACGAAACTTATTATCGTCGTGTCGATCATTCGCCACGAGTATTGTAAAAAATACTGAGAGTCATCCGAACGTGTAAGCGAAAAACGTTAATTTCAAGGACTGCCTGACAGTCCATTAATTAATATTTCCTCCTTCGATGGCCCTGCGTTTAACGTTTCACCGTACTTAAACATTACCGCATTTTCTATTGTTTGAACGCATGCCGACCGAAATACTAACAACTGGAAGAGTGGACTTTCGTTGTTGTCTAGGGTAAGCTATCATGTTACTGTTTAAACGTAGTGCATGTAGTTTTATTTTTATTTTTTTTTATTATTTGAGGCCTACGGTCATTTTTGCAAATCCTCTTGGATCTGTTCTAAAATTGGTCATTGATCAACGATTCTGTACATTTTTTTTTAGAATATTTAATTGGCTCGTTTTGCAAAAAGGGTTTTTTTACTTATTTGAGGTGTACGGTCGTTTTTTTTAAATCCTCTTGAATCTGTTCTAAAATTGGTCATTGGTCAACGATTCTGTAATTTTTTTTTAGAATAATTAATTCACTCGTTTTGCAAAAATTGTAACAATAAAAAAGTAATTTATTTTTCTTTATGAACATATTTAATTCAATATATGCTCTATTGGTTATTGCTATTTTCAGTGATTTTATTTTCGATTTATATGTCTTTACCTTCAACAATGATTTTTTTTGGATCCATTGAACAGAATTTTAAAAAAAATTCTTGGATAAATTGAATAGAATTCAAAAAAATATTCTGATCTCTCAATTAGTTAGCATATTTTCCAATTTATATTTCGTATATAATTATATAAACATTATTACTATAATTATCTTGTCAATTAGCACTTCAAGCAGCATATGGATAATTATGGAACGGAACGGAGAGGATTTGAAAAAAAATGACCAAGTTGGTGGCGAACGCGACTCGTGCGTAAATCGCATATGATATGAGTACCTGTGCAAAGAGTCGAACGTCGCGAGTCGTGCTCAAGTCAGGTGCCATTCGAATACGCCTTATGAAATCCATGAGTGCTCGTTCTGTTAGCTTCCGGATACGTCGTCGGTGATTCCCAACACTTGGAGGATTCCAAGTGTCGGCAGGGAAGTTGCATAACTCACCGTTTTTGCAATACCGTAATTAAAGGACATTAAAGATTATTATGAAAGCATATTGACGAAGTAGGAGAAGCAAGATATTTTTATTTCCGGTAAAAATAAAAAGTTAACAATTTTTATCAAGTACATCAGTCGATCGTTTGTTAAACTCCCAAAAATAATAATTACCACATTAGACTCTGATTTGAGTCTGATTTACCATCAGACTTTAGCCAAAAAAGTCAAAGTTGCTTTTTGGTAGAGGAATCAATGATAAAAAATTTTTTTTTCGTGTTCCTCTTGAGCAGAAATGATGTAAATATTTTATTCAGAAGAAAATAAGAGAGTGTTTAAAATTAGCATAAAAATAACAATAAAAAAAATTAACTATTAAATCCATTATCAATGTTTTCAACATCTTTAGTAAAATATTAATTTCATCACCAACAAATTTTTTTATCCTGGGCCAATAATTTTCAATTAACCGCAAAATTAATCAGCGCATTGAGTTAATTCAGGTGATTTTAATTAACGCTGGAGATAATTAATTTGTCTGATGACGAAAAGTCGCTGAGGTTTCTCGACGTTGTCTAAAAATTTCATCTGCAATTTAGCGCACGCACTTTCATGTGGGAGAAGACAAAAACTATTGATGCAACTTCCCTATTGTTTTACAAGTACTCTTATCTTGTGTGATCCGAGAATACGCTCGTAATTATGTAGTCCTCGAAACTTGCGCAAGTGTCGGGAGATACTTGTTTACATGGGCGACACCCGAGTTACGATGGGTCTCACCTGTACTTGTGCGGTTTGCCAAGACGGCTAATTGCACGTGACTGATAACAGTAATCACTTGACCGCAGTGTGTTTTTTTTTTTTCTACATTAATGAACGTCGTGTGAGCTTATCGGCGATATTTTACCTTTGGAGTGATTTAACGCCTTCTCTTGAGCTGACTCAACTCTTTTTAAGCTCTTTAATACATTTTTTTATTGCAATAGGTTTTTTTCGTATAGCGTACCAAATTTTTTTATCGTAGTGTGAAAAATTTGTGTAATTCAGTTGAAATTGAATTTTCCCTGCAGTTATTATTTTTTTTTTATTTCAAGTAATTTTACTGTACATTTTTATTTTCAATACTAATTAAATTTTGGGTTAATGAATGTTGGGTTAATTTTTATGAAATTTTCGGGATAAAATAAAATATCTCAGAGCTTCATTATTTTTTTCTAGCGTTTTAACATTTTATAAACGCTAAAATAGTAAAATGAAGCATTTGGTATTTATTAATTTTTTTTTTTTTGGTGATGCCAATTGCTTTGAAAAATAATTTTAATCCCTCGGTGTCAGACATTATTCGATCGATAAATTCGATATTCGTGATTCGAGAAGACGAATATGTTCAGACATAAAATCCAAAATCAATACGCCGGTCTGACCTCGCGTACATAAGAATGTCTCAGCGTTTGGTCTGAGAAACAGACAGAATCGTTTTGAAATATCTGGCGAATTATTGCAGGTGGTACCGTGCAGGCGAAGATCGATTTGGCACGTAAGGCTCCAATTTCGGATTCTCACGCAACTTCTGTGTGCTATTTTATCGACGTATTTTAGTTTAGCTGCAATTTTTATCACCTAAAAAAAAAGGTTCGATTATATCAATCAATTCGATCGATCGAAAATTCACGACACTGTCGCACTCGTTGACATCAATCTAAAAAAAATATACATTGTTGCATTCGTTGACATCAATCTTAAAAAATACATATTCGCACTCGTTGACATCAATCTCAAAAAAATATACACAGTTGCATTCGTTGACATCAATCTAAAAAAAAAATACATAGTGACACTCGTTGACATCTTTCTAAAAAATATATACATAGTCACACTCGTTGACATCAATCTAAAAAAAAATACATGGTCGCACTCGTTGACATAAATCTAAAAATAAATACATTGTCGCACTCATTGACATCAGTCTAAAAAAAAATTTAATTTAATAAATCACCTACTGCAGCACCGCGTACACAGAGAAGCACGCTTTTCATTCGCACCTCTCTTCGTACGTCTGTACGGTGATTAACATCGTGGCACTCATTGTCGGGCTGCGATCGCGGTTGCGCAATGCAAAGTGGCTGTCGATGATAATTATCGTGAAAAATAGTAATGGCACAGTTGGAACGAATGGCCCTGAATCACATCGTAGGTACCGTCAATGGTCAAGGTGAATTCACTATTTGCAGTCCGAACAATATTGAGGAGTCACCTTGCAAGTGCCGCGATCGATTTCCGTATCAAAAGAATTCTTCATACGCAATAAAATGACTTTCGGTGGATCAAAAAAAAAAAAAAAACATTGCGTCCAATCAGGAAAAGCATTCCTGAAGAGTTGTCGCAAAATCGCACGTTCTTGTGCATGAATGCGCGTGTGTGTTTCCTTATTTATGTTTTTACTGTCGCTGATTGTCACGAAATTTCGGTAATGAGAAATTGTCACGCTAAAATATGTTCGTTTGGTTTTTACAGGTGATGAGCCAGGAAGTCAGGAAGGAAAATCCTCTCCAGTTCAAATTTCGTGCCAAATTCTATCCTGAAGACGTTGCTGAGGAACTTATCCAGGACATCACTCTTCGCCTCTTTTACCTCCAGGTGAAAAAAAAAAACTGCGGCTTGATACCATTTTTCTCGAAATAATAGGTAGAGGATATTTGACGAATCGGTTTAGTTTTGAAAAAATATTCCCATGTTTCGATTTTAAACAAACGAGTCGAACACTGCGTCGATCAATTTTCATAATTTTTGTCTGTAAATATAAATATATATATATATATATTTTTTTGAAAATCTATTATATTAAAATCAAAATTGGAATACACACTTCAAATATCAGTATATTGCAGAATTTTCAAATTATCCTTAAATTTGGAATAGAAGTATTTTAATGTTTAGTCTAAATCGACCAGTGGATGAACGAATAAGCCAATCGCTGTATTCATTAGAGACACTTTCGTGTGTAAAAGAAATAAGGGTTTCTGCGTAAATGAAATTTGACCATAAATTCGGGTTATGTAAATAAAAATGAGTGAAAAAAAATTATTGTTTAAAATAAATATGAGTTTAAAGAGTTCTTGAGCAAAACAGAAAACAACGAATTCAAACAGTTATTGTGCAAAAGAAATATGAGTTTAAAGAGTTCTTGAGCAAAAAAAAAACAACGAATTCAAACAGTTATTGTGTAAAAGAAATATGAGTTTATCGGGACCGCCCAAGATGGCATAAGTAGCTGGTGCAATTGTTGCAGCCGATATTGTTCTCGTAACTTGGGAACCTTCCCGGGCCTGAATTGTTATGCGATGCACGAGATCGTTATCTCGATCTCGATTGTCCCGGGACAGGTGCTAGGCGTGGATTACTAGCAAGGGACCTTTGCTACACTATCCTCATTCGATGTTGGCTTAAGTATGGGTTTGTTGCTGCGGCACGAGGGCAAAATGTAGATTAAGCTATCCGTGTGTATTCAAGACGTTAGACGGTCCTCTATGCACGAGACCTCGGAATTTGCTAGCCAACGATGACTGTGACTTCAGTCCTTGAAGATAAGACTTTACGGTCTACCGAGATGATCCACCTGAGCTATAATTTTCCTTAACACTCACAGAGCTTTTAGTAGCGGTGCTTAAGACATTTCCTAACTCTGCTGCGAAACAGAAGCCATGAGAGTTGAAAAAATTGTCTGGACATTGCAACGAGACAACCTAGAAATGATAAACGACTTAAGAATGATTTACACATACATTGCCAGTTATAAATTTGAATACATTAAACGTTAAGTACTTTTTGATAGAAAAAAGATCCTAAAACCTTCAATTTTATTAAAGAATATTTATTCTGTATGTGAGAAAAATTTGCTAGAATTTTTCAAACCATTCTCGATAATCAATCAATAAGTCTCGGTGAGGCATCATCAAGTTGACCAAAATTGTAGCCTTCATTCGCAAATTTGAAATAATACGCAGTCTATGCACAAAAAAATGCTAAACCAATTAAAAAAATAAAATGACCAGGAAGAAGATATACATTTTCTTTGATAATAAGACTATCCCGAAAAAATCTTTCTTTTACTAAATATTAATCGTTTTTATTTTCTCAGGTGAAAAATGCCATTCTTACCGACGAAATATATTGCCCACCGGAGACTTCGGTGCTATTGGCTTCGTACGCGGTGCAGGCGAGACACGGAGACTTCCAGAAGTCTTTACACACGGCTGGATTCCTCGCAAACGATCGTTTGCTGCCCCAGCGTGTTATGGATCAGCATAAGATGAGCAAAGAGGAATGGGAGAATTCAATCACCACGTGGTGGCAGGAACATCGCGGCATGCTTCGCGAAGATGCCACGATGGAGTACCTGAAGATTGCTCAGGATTTGGAGATGTACGGCGTGAATTACTTCGAGATTCGCAACAAGAAGGGAACCGAACTTTGGCTCGGAGTCGACGCTCTCGGGCTCAACATCTACGAGAAAGAGGACAAGCTCACCCCTAAAATCGGCTTTCCCTGGTCCGAAATTCGCAACATCTCCTTTAACGACAGAAAATTCATAATCAAACCGATCGACAAGAAGGCACCGGACTTTGTCTTCTTCGCGCCCCGCGTCAAGACCAACAAGAGAATCTTGGCTCTCTGCATGGGCAATCACGAGCTTTACATGCGCAGACGCAAACCTGACACCATCGACGTACAGCAGATGAAGGTATATGCATTTTTGTTATTGACCAAATATAAGGTTATTTTTTTTTATATCTTAGAAAGAAAAAAGTTAACTGAATACGGTGATAATCGAGGGCTAAAGGACTTTGGCCCTTTGACAATGTTTGGATATCAAATCCAAGATACATATATATGTATGATATATTTAAAAAAATAATTTCAAGTGCAAATTGTCAGTAAATAATTATTACTACTACTAAGGTATTATAAGGTGATTATTTGTATATTCGGAAATGGTAATTTTTTTCTCAGTGTTTTACATAATTTCGAGTATTTTTACATGAAAAAAATTGAAAATAAGTTTTTTTTCTCGCCGTTTCTATGATGAAAATGAATGAATTTCGCCCGATGATGATTTGTATTTGCTACTTATGAACGCCGTGATCACAAGGTACAATTTTTTGAGGGCTTTACAATTTTTAATGCGCCATTTTAGTCACAACGATTTATAGACACAGATAATAAAATCGATATTTTTTCTCTAAGGCTCAAGCTCGCGACGAGAAGCTCGCGAAGCAGCAGCAGCGCGAGAAACTTCAGCTCGAGATAGCTGCGAGGGAACGCGCGGAGAAGAAACATCAGGAGTACGAGGAGAGGCTGAGGACCATGGCCGAGGAAATGGACAGGCGGCAGGCCGAGCTAAACGAGGCCCAGGAAATGATAAGGCGTCTCGAGGAACAGCTGAGGCAGTTGCAGGCCGCGAAAGAAGAATTGGAGGGTCGCCAGAAGGTGAAATTCCCATTATTTTTATTAGTCCGGACAAAAGATTAAATTCTTTGTCTCCTTGGCTCCGAGCCAGAATTTTAATACTTTATTCAACACTCAAGTGGACCATATCACAATCTTAGATTTAAGTCTCACTAAGATAAAAAGTGAAAAATCTTACTCGTAGCTTTTATACCAAACTGTTGAACAAATTATTTTATTTATATTCGATGTCTCATTTTATCGCTCAAACAGTGCATTCTGAATATAAAAAACAATTTTCACGTTCCGGTGACACTGATCGATCACCGAAAAATGCGAGAATTATTATTTTATTCGAAATCGGATACTTTCCCATTTTCTCAGCAAAAGAAATATCCGTTTTTTGAATAACAGAATTATCTCGTTTGTCGGCAACAAATCAGTGTCACTCGAACGTAAAAATTACCTTAAATATCCCATTTAAAAACTAAACCAAAACTACAGCTTCATGTCGAGGCATTTTTTTTTTCAACTTCATATCTCGATCGACGATATTGTTTCCCTTTCAAATTCGGCCGTTTTCTGAATATCAAATATTTCATGCGATTTATCAATTGTTCTATAAAAAATTTGAAAAAAAAATATAACGTGTCTAATTATTCGAACGATTGGACGTTGCTGTAGGAATTGACCGCGATGATGGAAAAGTTGGAGCGTTCGCACGAGATGGAGGCCGCCGAGCGAGCTAAATTGGAGCAAGAAATCCGAGCCAAGCAAGAGGAAGTAATGCGTATACAGTCGGAGGTCGAGGTGAAGGACGCGGAGGCCCGACGGTTGCAGGAAGAGGTCGAAGCCGCTAGGTACGTTGTCTTTCCATCGATCTTTCCGTTACCTTTTACCATTACCGGGCTATATCTACGTATGCAGCTCTCTGAGCACCGCGGAATGCGCTAACGGATCGGTAACGGATTTACAGGCTGCGTCAAGAGGAGGCCGACAGGGCATTCCAGGCGAGCACCACTCCGCGCCATCACCACGTCGAAGAGAACGAGGAGGAGGGCGAGGAAGAGGGTGAGGATGAGGTACCTCACAGCGACGTCACCAAGGATTTAGCTACGGACGAATCGATCATCGATCCAGTCGCGGAACGACGCACACTCGCCGAACGAAATGAGCGTCTTCACGATCAGCTCAAGGTAAACGAATTCGCGCGTTTTTTCTCCAGTTTTTCAAGCCTAAAGAATCAGCCATTTTTGCAGAGGCTCTAGAGTAAATAAAAAAAAAAAAACCACCATTTGAAATCAGGATCTCTAGTCTATGAGTATTTGAACTGTTTTTTTTTTTCTTTTGAGTATTTAATTTTTTTATTTCGTTGAAAAAAAAAAATAAAAACTCAATCGTTTCCTATTTTACTGTTAACATAAGGCAAACGAATTGACACGTTTTTATTATTCTCAAGTGTGAAAAAAACAATGATTTTCATTTAACAATACAAGATTTTTTTAAAAAATCGTCTCCGAAGCGAAGAATCACTACTGAAATCACTGTTTTTTTAACAGGCTCTGAAGCAAGATCTCGCGCAATCGCGAGACGAGACGAAGGAAACGACGATGGATAAGATCCACAGAGAAAACGTGCGTCAGGGGCGCGACAAGTACAAGACGCTGCGCGAGATTCGCAAGGGAAACACCAAGCGTCGCGTCGACCAGTTCGAGAACATGTAAATTATACGATCCACAAAATCCCTCAAAGCAAAAACAACAACAACAACAACAACCACAGAAAACCCCGATCGTTTAAACAAACAGACGCCTAACTCCATCCCGTTTTCGAGCGCTCGCTCGTGTCTTCGTGCCGATGCATTACGAAAATCACTGATGCACTTGTCCAATTTTTTTTTCCCCCAAGGCACGAATCGAGCAACTCGTATATTCCGAAATTTAACCGCTATGTGTCGTGCATCCTCACCGATCGTCCATTTATTTCCGATCCCGAGTCACCCAATATCTCCTAACGCAACCTCGTCTTCCCTTTATTTTTTTTTTCAATCGTATTTTCCGTTTTCTTTTTTTAAATAAAAGTGCTCGCTCTGTCCTAAGACCATTTCCGGTCATTCGTTACCTATCCGTGGCCCAGAAACTTACGATAAACTAGTTATTTTTGTGGCAAAGGCCGAAAAAGGAAAATCCTGATGAGTGTCAAATCAGCGCTGAATTTTTCAGCAGCCTCTCGAAAATTTATCCTGATTTTGGTGATTGAAGCTCGCGAATCGGCATGTGTTTTTAATCTATAAATTTCGCGGACACAGTTTAATTAGAACATACACTGATACGTAAAAAATGGCCGATACGAAATTTTCGTAATCCAGTTTAATATTGTAAAAAAAGCGTAATATTCGTCGGACCATGAGGAGAAAATTACATTTTCTTTATTGAACGATGCTTCGTTGTTTCGAAGTTACAAGTATTAGTACGTCTGACGTTGGATTATGAAAGAACAACAACCGGTTGTAATTTTCTTACGAACGGTACAAAAAAACAGAAAAAAACTCCGATCAATAATCGAGATGAGCTATTGCTCGTCATAATCGGACGAAAATTCACGTTTTCTCAGTTCGTGATTTTTTTTCAGTCTTTTTCTTTTTTTCACTGTGTCCGTGGCTATATTTACATATTAACAAGACACGCGGCTGCACAAATGACTCTTCCAAAAAATGGATTAAACCACCAAAATGATTGGAAACGATTTTGAAAAACGCTCGCTGATTTGATTAGCGCGTAGCAGAGCGACTACCTTAACTTCCACGCAAATCTAAGGCGGCACATAATACGAGTCAAGAGTTTCCTTTTCGCCCGTGCTTCACATCCGATTTTCTGTACGACCTGCTGAAAAGTTCACCACTTTTCGCCTCCGATTCAACATCCAAATTCCGCATTTTCTCGCAGTGTGTGCAAAAACGTTTGAGTTTTCGTGAGATTTTAAAGAAGTTTGCGAGAATTCGATGCGAACGAACAGTCCAACTTTCCACGCAGGTCATACGAAAACCTTTTTTTTTAAAACCCTATCCCTTCCAGCCTGCTGACGAAATGCGACGACGAGGTCACTACCAATAATCGTGTAGTATTTTGTTTCTTCTTTTCCACTCGTTAAACAAAAAAAAAAAACCTCTGTCCCTTGTTTTAATCGTATTTGTCTCGCGCAGTCGGCCAATGTTTAACCGAATATTCAGACTGCATGTGTCGATTGTCGAAAAAAATATCGAAAATGGAAAGCAAAACGGAACTCGAATGGTCAGCATCTCGAGTAAAATCGCAAAATGAGCGATTAAAATTTTTTTTATTAAAACTGCCGAACGCGGCCTACCGTCAAGAAATCTATATGTATATATATATATATACATATATACATATATATATATAGCATATAGCATATATATATATATTTACACTTTGATACCTTCGGATCGCAATTACCAATTAGTGATTTTATATTGAACACACTCGTGGCCTTTGTAATAGTTTGTAATCGCGCGAAAGCAGCGTTGTTTGGGGCTATTTCCGTAAGGTGGTGGCCGCTCGTGCGCTCCGCGTTAATTCCTCGATTATCGCGGAAGTTACGGATAAGGGAAACACGTGAGAATGAGTGAAAGTGGCAAGCGTGAGAGTTAGCAAGAATGCAAGCGAATGAGGGAGTAAAAGGTTAATAATGTGGTGGTCTGGTACGCCGTATAATTTTTAAGCCAGTTTATTTTCTTTTTATTATTATCAAAGAAGGTAACTGTACTACGAAAACGAAAGTAACTAATTAAACATTCAAGATATTAATGCTGCCAATTTCTCTCTCGAAAAGAAAAAACAAAGAAGAAGAAGAAACAAGCTAATTTAAGTGATAAGACGGTGTCTGGATGGCTAATCGAACAAGGATTTTTAAAGCTACCACATTTTACGACCGTTTTGTCACCGACAACCACCACAATTTCTTTATGGCAAACGGAAAAGAAAGAAAGAAAAAAAAAGATGATTCTGATTAAACAAAAACAACAACACACGACCTACAGAAGGGATAACGATAGATATTTTTTGATTATATTTAATATTAATATTTACAGATTAGTAGCGTTATTATTATATTAATATTAATATTTACAGTTTAGTAGCGTTATTATTATTATTATTAATATCCAGATAATATTAAACGTCAACTAAAAAAAAAACAACAACATCAAACAAGCAAAGCATTTTTATAGTCGTCTATTTCAATCTTTAGGGTAACGATGATACGTGCAAAGAAAAAAAAAACAAACAATGATTATCGAACAAGTGAAATACACAAAATGGGAGGGAGAGAAAAGGGTAACGCGCCACGTTTCTGATTATAATTATGTGCACGAGGAATTTCGAAAAAAAAAATTAATTCGAGGGCAAAATCGAAAAGTCTTAGCCTCCGCATCACTACAAATTTCGTCGTTGAGACATTCCACACCAAATATAATCTGTCGATTTCCGATTTGTGTGAAAGGGATTTTTGAATTTTTTTTTCCGCGAAATTTACGGACTTATCTCGGATTAAAACGTACTTAACGTAACATTCTTGAGTCAATAGCGCGTTTGAAATTAACGACCCGTCCAGGAACCAGAAATATCAAAATACATTTGTCCAACGATGAAAATCCGAAACTTTCCACACGCTTTTTTGTAAATATGTAAATTGATAATGCGACTTTGTTCGAGCACGAATATCAATACCGAGAGCGCCGATTTGAGCCAAAGGGGACGAGGATTATTGCGTGAAAAGTCAAATCTTTTCTGGGACACTCGAAAGGTGCGGTATAATGGAAATCAAAATTAAGCGTATCGCGGTGCTATAGCTTTTTTTTTTTTAATAAAAATACTGCAGTAAACGGACATTCGAGAAAACGAAAACGTGAATGAGGCGACGTAGGGACGATTCGATTTTTAAAAAATGAGAAAAATCTGTCGCCGGTAATTACAAATGAACAGTAATTTATTTTAAGCCAGAACGAATCATTTTTATGGCTACGGTATAATCAATTTTAAATATTTTATTGCCACGCTGATTATAAAAAGATATTCGAATGGACTGAAAATAAATAGCTGTTGCTTTAGGGTTGCCAGGCTTCCGCGATTTATTTGAGTGCAAAGTTAATATTATTGTAAGGCAGAAACGGAAGTTTTTCGGAAGATATTTCGTATCGATATAAAAAATAAAATAAATCTTTTTTTTCTTCTACTTTGCAATGATCTGTACCAGTATTACACGACGGATTGATCAATCAAAAAGTAAACTTTTCACAAAACACAGACACACGAACACTCACAAACAGGCGGGATTAATACGGAGAGACACGTAGGTATTGTATAATTAGAGAGAAAGGAGATGAATTAAAAAGAGATTTGTTGGTGCGAGGAAATATGAAAAATCTACTTGTACTTTGCTGAGAAAAGCTAGAAATTGTTTAAATAAAAATCATATCAACGCACGATCGAGTGACGTGATTTAACCCAGTGTCTGATCCTGCACGAAAAATCCTTTTTACTAAAACTTTTGTTTACTAATATCTGTCATTTTCACCGTGAAAGACTTTAATTGCTCTCCGAAACGCAGATATATATATATAGTTTCAATTACTCTAATAATTTTGGTTTTTTAAATATAAATTCACTGTAATCAACAAAATGACATAGAATTTATTCAAAATTGTGACCAAAGAAGCAAAATTCATTTTTTTATTCTTATTTACAAGTATTTTCTGTAATATCGTGGGCTGCAGATGAAAAAAAAAAATCGGTATGAAAATAAGAAAAATAACTGACTTCGTTTTGATTATTCTAATCGCACATTTCCGACGCGACTCATTCATTCGCTCATCCTTCTGATTCACAGATTTTCCGAGATGATTGCTGCCGGTTACCGAGGACCACGAACGAAAACCGCCTGAAAAAATCGGCGAGTAAAGGAAGAAAACTTTCAGTATATCTTCTAGAAGACCGGAAGTAGCGTCAACTGGACGATCTATTTATTTCGTATAGGTGAGTACATACAGCGGTGGTGTATCTACCCCGTACGTCTGCAATCGTACCATTATCTCTCTTTCAGCTCTTATCAAATCAATGCACAAAGAACGGACTACTCATAGATAAGAGATTTTCTCGCGGGTGGAGACACATTATCGCCTTCAGCAGTCTCCTAGTAGCGTTTGTGAGCTTCGCGAGTTACGAGTTCGAACTAATTAAGGGTACCGAATCACCCAAAAAAAAGAAACAAATTAAAATTATTTAAACATTCTTTTACAATTAACCGTTCATTAAGACCGTGTCAATGATTATAATTCTGGAAATGTATGAAGAAATACATTGCACCAAAATGGTGTGAGGTAAAAAGGATTTTTTCAAATTTGTTGTTACTTTCAGTCCAAATTATTGAAGATATTTTAGTGTTTAACGTCGTATTCTATGAGTCAAAAAGTGCATTCTCAACGCAGTGAAAATTAGATTTACCGAAATGTTCGGTAATTATTTAACATTTCGTTCTGAAAGTTACGACAAGTTGCAAAATTTATTTCTTACGTCACATCATCTAACGCATTGTATGTTTTTTAAAAAAATTGCAGAATTATAAAGTTTGTTATGTATTTAATTGAGATTTAATGTAAAATTTTTCAAAAAAAGTGTATCATCCACAGAATTGATTTCGTTCCATCCGGTGCCCCTAATTTTCAAAAAAATCCTCCCTAATTAAGCGCATCTTTTTAGGGCCTTTTGAATTTCCCGCCAAAACCGGGTGAAAAAAAAACAGGCCGACGGGACAGCCACCTGTGTCGAAAATCGGAGAATCTTCGGGCGATTATACCGAAGAACGATACGATAGAACCGCCTGAGAAAAGAGAAAAATTCGTGTTGCGGTATTTCCGTGTGCGCGGGGAAATAATAACCGGAGGCGCCACAGTGTTACACTTTCGCGTGTGTAACGAGAGAGAGACAGAGAGACACCAGTAGTTGAATTAACTCTCATTGTGACAGTTGAGTGGTAGTGTCGCGCGCTGTGTCCTTGACCGAACGACCATGTTTCTCGGGGGCAGCTGGGAAGCGGAGAACGACGAGAACACCGTCGCGAATCGTTATTACGACGATGAGGAAGATCATGACGATGACAGGTGGGTTGCTCGTTTAGTGAATAAGCTTTTGCATCGTAGATTCCGAGAGTAATCGAGAAATAGATGTGAGATCGGAGGCCGGCGCCAACGACGAGATGATACGAGGTCTTTTTGTCGCTTTATATATACACTATTGCGCGATGTAACTTGATTATTGTATTGCACGACCTAACCTTCATTTTTGCGAAACTATCGATACCTGCTCGGTAGGAATTGCAATGTTTATCGAGATTGCCGGTTATTGGGCGCATTTCTTCACGGTAAATATATGTATATAGTTATATATATATATGTACATGGGGCATTCCATAACATCTATAAACAGCAACCACAATTTTTAATAGATTTAATACAAAAATAATTTATGTACTTATGATTGTTTATGACGAAAGTATTGGAGTGCATTTTTGGAAAATGTGAACATTTTTTTTTACATACTTAGGCCCAAAGTAGGGAGGAGTACTTGGCGGCCGGCGCCATCGACGAGATTTGTGTGTATTGAGACACTATTGCGTGATGTAACTTGATTATTGTATTGTACGACTTAACCTTCATTTTTGCGAAACTATCGATACCTGGTCAATAGGAATTGCAATGTTTATCGAGATTGTCGGGCATTGGGCGCATTTCTTGACGGTCAAATGTAATGTAAATATATGTGCATATATATGTATATATGTACATGGGGCATTCCATAACATCTCTAAACAGCAACCACAATTTTTAATAGATTTAAAACAAAAATAATGTATGTACTTATGATTGTTTATGACGAAAGTACTGGAGGGCATTTTTGGAAAATGTGAAATTTTTTTTTTACATACTTAGGCCCAAAGTGGGGAGGAGTACTTGGCGGCCGGCGCCATCGACGAGATTTGTGTTTATTCAGACACTATTGCGTGATGTAACTTGATTATTGTATTGTACGACTTAACCTTCATTTTTGCGAAACTATCGATACCTGGTCAATAGGAATTGCAATGTTTATCGAGATTGTCGGGCATTGGGCGCATTTCTTGACGGTCAAATGTCATGTAAATATATGTGTATATATATATATATATATATATGTACATGGGGCATTCCATAACATCTCTAAACAGCAACCACAATTTTTAATAGATTTAAAACAAAAATAATGTATGTAATTATGATTGTTTATAACCATAGTCTGGAGGGCATTTTTTGGAAAATCTGAAAAAAATCTTTAAAATACTTAGGCCCACAGTGGGGAGGACCTCGCTTCTATTTGTTGTGGATTTTTTTTTTTAAACAAAAATTGGAAAAATTTTGATGCGTATGAGAACCCGCATCGCAGAATTTTTTTGGTGATTTTTTCATGAAGTGCCAAGCGAAGCGAAGTACAATGTCAAGTGCGTTTACACAGTCTGTTTGCTTGTGCCAAGAGATTAGAGCCAGTCAAGAAGAGCGTGAGTGTAGTTGCCCGGCTACACTGCATAAACGGGTAGTTTACATTTTACGTTGGTGTCTTTTATCCTATCGCAAATCCAATGATCTTAAGACGCAGTGGTACTTCGCCCACCACTTTCGACAATTTCGAAAACCTCTTTTTTCCCAAATACTCGGCAGATGGAGCTCAAATTTTGAGGTAATTTACGGAAGTATTGCAGAATTGAGCTAAACTTCGGGCTTTTCGATACTCAATTTCAGTAACTCAAAGCTCTTTGTTTAGGAGAATCGATAAACGGAAACGTCAGGTTCGGTGCGAGAGACACAGCCCTATAGGCGTTTAACATTGAGCGTAGAAATTTTCGCCGATGGAAATTGGCGAGGAGTGCTCCGCGCGCTAGCATCAGGGACTCAGAATAATTCGGGATTCGGGGCCCATTTAGGGACTCGGAATAACTTGGGATTCGGGGCCAATGGGCCATTATTCTAAGTCCCTAAATGTAGGGACTTAGAATAATTCGGGATTCGGGACCCATTTAGGGACTCGGAATAACTTGGGATTCGGGGCCCATTTAGGGACTTAGAATAATTCGGGATTCGGGGCCCATTGAGGGACTCGGAATAACTTGGGATTCGGGGCCCATTTAGGGACTTAGAATAATTCGGGATTCGGGGCCCATTTAGGGACTCAGAATAATTCGGGATTTGGAGCCCATTTAGGGGCTTAGAATAATTCGGCATTCAGGGCCCACTGAAGGACTTAAAATAAATTCGGTCGTGAAGGCCCATTTAGGGACTTGGAAAAATTGTGGTTCGGGGACCTATTAAAGGACTTAGAAATATTCGGGTTCGTGGGCCCATTGAGGGACTTGGAAAAATTGTGATTCGGGGACCTATTAAAGGACTTAGAAATATTCGGGTTCGTGGGCCCATTGAGGGACTTGGAAAAAGTTCGGGTTCGTCGCCCCACTGAGGGAAGTAGAATAATCGGGGCTTGGGGTCCCATCGACCCCTCTACATTTTTCTAAGTCCCTCGATTCTTGATACGGCGGCGGCGGCGGCGGCAGCGAAATCATTGTATAATATAGACAATACATATGTACTGTTGTCTGTGTCATCGGTAAGATGATACGGTCTGTGTGTATTATAAGACCTAACCCAGACTTTGACGAGACCATCAATTTCTCTTGAATACGAAGACTAGCTGGCATTATATATATATAGGCAGTCTTGGAATACGTATGTACTTTTGTTCGTGGTCAAACGCGGACTGCTCCCGTTGGGTCAAGTGTCAATCAAGTTATATCGCGTAATCGATCCAACCTCTCACGTGGTAATCCATGTTCCGTACTTGAGTATTTCACCAGTGAGTTTAAATGTAAATTATGTATTGTAATTATGCCGTGCGGTGAAACTCGAGGCATCGCAAGGCCGTATTTTGAAGGGGCATCAGCTGGTAATTCCGCTTTTGTTTAGCGATAAATCGTATGTATTGACTCGACAACAAAGATAAACAATCGAAACAATGTTATTTTGCGAATGTATTCGGAATCTATTCGGATCCCAAGTTGGAAAAATCACTGGAGCAGGCCTGAGCGTATCCCGATCAGAATCCAATTTGGGACCGTTACATTCATCTTCGGATTCTGAATGGATTTCTGGCTAGATCCCGAACTGCACGTAGTGAATCTAGTAAGTATCCAGGATGTGGATTCCAACCACAATTTCGGCACGGTGGGTTGCAAAAAAGGTGGAATTTTAGGCGCTCACAGGGAAGTAAGAAAGAACCTTTGCATCATCTTAATCATCAATTAAAACTGACGTTCTCAAATGAATTCTTAACATCACCTTAAAGTAACCGAAACTCTAAACTGAAAAAAAAAATGAACATAACGAAGACTTGGTTAACGGAACCTCTTCGTGACCTCAGATATTGTCAAACGGGTAAGGAGTCTGATGAACATTCTCAATAGACTCTCGCGGTTCCTTGCGTCAAGAAAATCTTGTGTAGTTAAGACAACTACCGCATTGTTATCTGAATTATTCCTTTGGTTTCACGCAGACGTTCCGTAGAATTGCACCAATTGTTTCACTGAGAATATCGTTCAGTATCGCACAGAATGCTCGGTATTTTGATTTTAAATTGATTCACTAACTGGTATCCAGTTCACTTCGCTACCCAGCAGAGATCACTAATCGCTAGAAGTTCAAAAAATGTGTCTTTGAGACTGATGAACTTGATATCCTGGGACCTCTTGTTCACCGCTGTTCGAATCTCCGAGCGTTCACCGCGATTCGCAATGGGAGATGCTAAAATCGTTGGACGATTAGCATCGCGCTCCAAAGCTCGTGATTCACCGGCCGACAAAGCGTAAATCACTTGTTGGGCCTGACCTGGCGCGTCGCTTCGGAGCTCTCGCTTCCGAAAGTCCCTCGGTCGTGTGCGTTGCGTTATCTATAGTGCAACCTCGCCTTGCGACGATAAGAGACGTCAGTGCTTTTCGAAAATAGCGAGCGGAAGGTGCGAGCTTGTCGCGGAAATTTTGCGAGCGAGCGAGCGCGCGCGCCCGACTCTTCCAGCGTTCTCCAGCGTTCTCCACGTTCTCCAAAAGGCTAAAAATTTCGCAAAGCCAACTACAATAACATTAGCACCGGTTCCTCATTATCGCCGTTGCTCGAGGCTTCCCGAGTATTTTTCTTGACGTCGCGAAAAAATTGTTCGTCGACATTCAACGCCTTCGAACAGCCGAGTCATCATCCGATCATCGCGACTCCGGGCTGGAAATTCAGGCCCAAAGAATTAAAAAAAACTGCTGGACATCCGCTTCGATCGAAATTTGATAGACAAACCAAACCGCTATTAATTGTCTTCATTATTCACCTTAAGAAGTTCGAAAATATGAATTTCGATTTTTCGTTCGGTCATAAGGGTTGTTTTATGGTGTAATATGACGAACGAGTAGATTATCAAAATTTTAAGTGCGAGTTAATGTGATACGGTATTATCGTTGGAAAACGTTTCGAAAAAGATTGAGAAATGTTTTTCTGCCGCAGTAGAAGGGGCTCTTTCAGTCCCCGGAGCGAACTCGAAGAATCGCTCCAAGAAATGAGCGATATTTACGGACAGACACCCCCGAGAACACGGTACATTCGACGACAACGAGAGAAGAAACAGAGAACATCCGCGGGGTGAGTTTCTCAAGGCCATCGAGGGTTTTTTTCTCAATTGAACTTCCGCTGATTTTTTTCAATTTTTATTTAGCGTATTTTTTAAAAGAATTTATTTTATTTCTTTTATTAACGTTAATATTTGCAACAATATTTGTACAATACACGAACATAGTTTTACTGAATTTTGTAAAATATAAATGCATTATCGACTTCTATTTGTACTGATTCTTTTTGCTTTCTCGTGGAGAATGCTTAGTTATTGTTAAAGAAGGAAAAAAAGTTTCGAGATTTTTATGTCACTATAATTGTGATACTATAATGTAATAGCAAACGGTATAACATTTGTCATATTATGGAATTTTGGATATTACAATCGACTTTGAAGTTGTGCTAAATAATTTCAGTTGCTACTCAACTTGTAAACTCGCCATTATTTTCGGCCTTTCCGTGTTTGGTTATTTAGTTCTTCATGAACTTGATTGGAAAGAAATCATCATGAGTTATTGTTTGCCTCCCACTATGAACTATTCTTCGTTTTGCTTTTTTCGTTCACCAATACCACATTTTTTTTAAATTATAAAATTATATTTATACGCGTTTTCACAAATACACTGTTTTTTAAATAATGCGTAGAATAAACAACCGAATGTTGCGAACTCATGGTCACCATTTCAACGTTCACCTCGCACATTTACTCTGATTTTGTCATTCATATTTTTCTAATTGATACCGTATTTAAAAAAAAAAAAAAAACACTAAACAGCCTTTTACTTTTCAGTTTTCGTCTTAATATAGTTCACAGCTTTCCCATATTTGTCATTGACCCTCAATTGTGCGATGCGTGAAGCTTCGATATTTGTTACTAATTTTTTTTTTTCGCGTCCATGGACCGCATCATCTGAAGAGTAACATTTGTGGAGCACCATTTTTTTGTTTTCAACCATTTGTTAACGTGTTACAACGATTAATTAAATCCGAGTATCGACGAGGCACTAAAAACAAATTCAATCGATATTCAATTGTTCGTTGCAGCGAAGGAAGATCCTCGACCCCGAAGGAGGTACGTCCGAAGACCACAATTTCCAGACGCAACACCTTGGACACGATTATTTTCAACAAAATGTGCGACAAAGCCGATATGGACCGCGACAACGAGACGAGGGAGGAGGAAGCGAAGGAGGGCAGCCGAAAGTGCAAGAGAATTTTGAAACTTATGCGAGGATGCGAGAGAGATTTGAAGCTGGACGTCGAGGCCGCTACTCATTACGCGGATCGAGGAAGCGAACGTCGTCCTGCAACGACGCCCAACAATATGAAGGTTCGGAACCGTCGTCTCTCCATGCGATCCATTCACGCTCCACTTAGTCACTAGTTCAAGACCCAAAACGATTTTGGCTTGCATTCAAACACGTATCGATTGGACATTGCTTTCAGATCGAGACCCGAAATAGATTTAGGTGTCTGAGATCCAAACCTGTGGACGTAGAGGACAGAAAGCGTGAACCCCTACAGGTGGAAACAATTACCTTACCTAATCAGGTCGACAACGTTGCACAATCCCCGAGATCACTCAATATCAAGGAGAGAGAAATATTTCACGACACCTTCTCCTTCCTCATTAAATTGGTAAGCTTACCGGTAGCATTTTATTCCGGCGACGAAATTCGATGGAATAAATTGGAGCGAGCAAAGTACTTTTTTAAAACCACGAGCCGATAATGTACCGCGGAACGATAACGTCTGATGTTGGTACACAAGAGATTGAATTATTAATCCTCGGCTAAAAATAAAAGTGTACCGTTAATGATTGTCGCTGTAGACTGTTTGTCTTTCGCGTTAGCTCTCAAATTCGTATCTCGAGCGTTCACGCCGATAAAATGTTTGCAGACTATTTATGAAACAGGCTGAGAATGTTTTTTTTTTCGAGCTGCGCTTGAAATCCTCGTTCTATTTCACAACGTTGCACAGGGTAGCACGGACAAGGAACGTAATTGTCGCCGTCAGATGAGCAGCGAAGAAACGAGATGGCAGAACGAATTAAAAGACCTGATATGGCTCGAACTTCAGGCTTATCACGCGGATCGGAGCCCCGTGGCGCAGGACGAGTATCTTTGCAAGCAACGCGAGGCCGTGGGCTCGTTGCTTACAGAAATAATTCAGTACAGGTGAGACGAATCCCACGCGTGCGGCGATCGCTCGTGCGTGTCATTGCCACCTGTTCGAACATGGAAAAAATGAATGAGCGAGATAACGCGACGACTTTAGCACACCGATATATCGTAATTGCAATGTTGCAGTGTCATAAACTAGGCAGTCGCGAAATTTAATGAGCTCCGTTCCATTGAACAGCCATAAAATCCATTTCTCGTTTTCGACGGATTCTCATGATATCGATCAAGAATATTCTCTGAAAAATCAATCAATATTGAGGGATTTACAGACGTTTTTACAGTTGGAGGAATTTTAGACGACCACTTTCGATCGGTAGTCATTCTTTCAAGAAAAACTAAATCTATTCGGTTTTTTCTTTCTTCATTTCAAATGATTTGTGGTCAGGCAGCAGTGTTCACAGCGGAGGACCTTTTTTAATAGACGATGGTCTGCGAAATGTATTGTATCTCTTACATTTACGAACGTTTTTCAATTTAAATAAAATTGTAAAACATACTTCAGATGATACACTTAACTGTGAAATTCATGAGAAGGCCCTTTTTCGGTCGCCAAATAGTTTTAGTCCCTTGATTCGTCACTAATTTTCGAACAGTGTTAAAACGCTGTATTTTTGTGCAGATACGATCCAGCGACGAGTCTGGTTGAGCGTAGTTCAGCTTCCTCGATATCGAACGACAGCGGTTTCGAAAGTACACCGAACAGTACGCCTAGTCCAGCAATCGACGCAGTTTGTCCGGGTTGCTTGTCGATGTACTGCCGTCCCTGCGCTCGTTCCCAATTGTGCGCTCTGAAGCAGGTCGAGAATTTATTGTCGCGTTTGGAAGCAGCCGAAGCTCTGTATCCATCGTCTCAGGCCTTTGCCGCCCATTATCCCATGTACAAAAGTTCCGAATTCACGGGCAGAGTCAAGGCCATGTGTCTTTGGTACAATATGACCAAACACCATAGACTGAAGCTCATGATTTTGGGAAAATTGCTTATGATGCTCGACACGTCGAAGAGTAATTACGATCACACGGATTCGGGCTTAAGGTGAGTGGCCGCATAGATGAACATTTTTTTTCTATTGTCATGAACGATGCTGGAGGGCAAAGATTTCAGATAAAGCTTTCAGCTCGCGGGCATCGGAATCTAACGAGACACAAGAATCCCGACAGTGCATGGTGCGATTTCAACTGTCGAATATGGAAGACGGTCACAGCACAACACCCTCCGATAGCAACAACAGCAACGCATCGTCCGTCGGCGGTTCCTATTACACGCAGACTTGTCCCTCGACTCCGGAATCATCGTTCACTTACTCCGAGGACGACAGACTTGATTTTTATCTGATGGAGTTCGACAGGCAGGCTTATAGGTGAGAATCGATTAAATGGGTTCAGGGAAACTTTGGGTAGGAGAATATAAGGGAGATCGTGGTCGCTTTTCCCTTCTCGTTCAGGATATTCGCGCCAATTTGGTGAAATCGGTGAAATTTATGGAATTACGTTTATGTAAATGAGGAAATAGTGAATCTTTTTGTTATCTCTCTGTTTTTTTTTTTGCAGTGAGAGAAAATTACCCTAAAATTCCATTGACACAGAAACAGACCGCCGATAGTCGATTTACTATGAATAATAAGAATAAATAATGTAGTTACTCCATGATTTGAGGAAAGCTCTCATTGCAGAAGCAAGATATTTGATTCTTGCTGTTTTTATACAGAAAATACATAGAAGACGTATTAAAAACGCGGGGCCTCAGCAAAAGTCTCAATTTCTTGGAGAGACTGCACACTTCGGTCCTCAGAAAGGCGCGTCTGGCTCTGGAGAAATACGAGGCAACTGATGACGATGCTTCGTCCAGCGAAGAGTACGAGGGTGATAAAGAGCTCAGACGATACGGAGCCTGGAGTCCAGAAGCGCGGGCGTTGAATCTACCTTCTTATAGGTAAGATTTTGTCTGTTTTCGACGGATTTTGACGATGATACCCCAAAAAAAAAAGAATTTAAATGTACGTAAATTTTTTTCCGGTAACGAATCGTTGCGGATTGAATATTCGAACGGTTTTTATTTAATTTACAAAAAAAAAAACATTTTCCTTCGAAAACTGCTTTTTGTGTCCACAAAAATTTGCAAAACTTGGAGCCCGTCGGTGCAATGGTTTCAGAAATAATGAAAACCGTAAAAAAACTGTTTTTGAACTGAGGAAAATGTAGCTTTTGTAATTGAAACGACAAAAAAAAAGTGAATAGCTCAACAAACTTATCATATAGCGTCTATAAAATTGCTTCCGTTTCGAATCTTCTCAGGGAGATTTTTTTCAGAAAATACACTGAATACACACACGCACACACAAAATTTGCAGATCTGCGTTCGTGTTTCTGTCGCGGGTCCCACTCGAGGTAGTTCACGAGTTTTTGCGGATGAGGCTGGAGCAAAAACCGGAGCAACCTGGGCCCTTGTCGGTGCGCCAGTTAATGCGGGAGATGCGAGAGGGTCTGAGAATCGCTTGCATTCATCGCGACAGATTCGAAGCCCATTCACGGACCGCTATCGCTTGCGACGCAATCACGGACACTACACTTTCTCTGGAGGACATCGCGGAGTTCGACAACAGTCTCAAGTCTGTGTGCGAAGTGTATCTCGATTATCTTCGCCAATGGGTAGAAATGGTACAATACAACAGCTTTCACAAGAATCTGATTGACGACGAGTGGACATTCGTCAAGTCGATTGCCGCCAACATCACCGGTGGATATATCATCGGGGGAGTGAAATTTTGGTGAGTATTGCGCGTTTGATGAAGCAATTTTATGCTCAATTACCGAACAGTTGTTTTACATATGCCTTTTCTCCATTTTTTTTAAACCTTAAAAAAGACACCAGTTATTAACGATAATATTAGACTGCCAAAACAATTTATAATAACATAAAATTGATCATCATTTTCATATCTCGAGTTCTTAAAATGCATGTATTATCGCGCGATCACGTTCACTAAACGCGGTATTTGATATGCCCAAAAATGTTTTCACTTTCCAGTGAAATCGCGTGCGCGATGATCGAGCAAGTGAAGGATTTTCTGTTCACGCGTCCCCAAGAGATCAAAGAGTGTACGGAAGTGAAGGAGGAGGACGGTGGACTGACGCGTTTCCACCTGATGTACGTGGGCCGCGAGTGGCAGGGGATGTTCGTGGAGGCTCGTGAGAAGGTAATAAAGAGTGTCTGTCTAGCGAAATCGTTGCGATACGACATAGACGCATTTCCGGTGAAGCACGAGGACATCGAGAAGGCTGTAAACGGCCTCAAAGAATCAGTATTGAGTTTGGGCCACCGGATAAGCGTGCTGATCGAGAAGTTCCAAGCAAACATCGACCAGGCCGAGGAGCCGATGGCAGAAAGCGATCGGGCGGCTTTGAAAATCCGCGTCCGTGAGATTCTCCATCAGGCCTACAGAATGGGCTTCGAGTATCAAAAAATAGTGTGCAAATTTTTCTTGCCGGAAGAGAGAGGCGCGCTTGTCAAGGGATTGGTCAGTTTCGCGATGCTCTGGATGGAATTTGTGAAAACTCGATGCGAAAGGGGCCGTGGTTTGCGACCAAGATGGGCGCATCACGGCCTCGAGTACCTGATGATCGTCTGCGAGCCCCTCAACACTAAACACTTGAGTGATTGCGAATTCGAGGAATTAAAAGCCTCGATGGATCGTTGTATCTCTCACGTAGTCGGGACTACGAGCACCCCGGGTGCCAATTCCGATCAGGAAGCTCCGAAAAGACTTCCCCGCTCGCGAGCGGCATCTCCCGCTCACGCGAGAAGCACAACGCCAAACTTTAGCGTGGCATCGAAGCCTCGAGAGAGCCTGAAGTCTC
This sequence comes from Clistopyga incitator, assembly GCA_947507545.1. Taxonomy (NCBI): domain Eukaryota; kingdom Metazoa; phylum Arthropoda; class Insecta; order Hymenoptera; family Ichneumonidae; genus Clistopyga; species Clistopyga incitator. The sequence goes on from OX382176.1 coordinate 3,165,447, forward strand.
TCGAAGCGCCGATTAATCAAAAGAAATGCCCGTCGCCGAGCGTCGTCGACGGAAACGTCAGTTTATCGGTACCTGAGCGAACCGTTAGCAAGCGGGAAAGGGTTATTCAGGCTGTGCAAAGACTGGACGAGGAAGTAGACGAGAGGAGAAGAAGTCGCGAGCTGATTGGTCAGGTCGCCGACAGACGAGCGGTCGACAGAGTTCGTATTAAAGTCAGACGGGTCACCTTCACGTGGCAACGAGGAATCAAAATTGGACAGGGTAGATTTGGCAAGGTTTATACCGTCGTCAATAATCAGACCGGAGAGCTTCTCGCCATGAAAGAGGTCCAACTGCAACCTGGAGATCACAGAGCCATCAGACGCGTTGCTGAGGAGTTGCAGATTTTCGAGGGCATCAAGGATCAACATTTGGTGCGCTATTACGGACTGGAGATTCACCGGGTGAGTTACGGCATCATTTTTTTATTGGACACCTGCGACATTCTTACACGGACAAATATGGGCCACGCGAAACTCGCTGGTTGCAAATTATTTCGACAGACAACAAAAAGATGAGACGGATTCGAACTCGTAGGGCGCAAAACGCTCGTTTGGTCTTTTGTATCGAAATATACTATTTTTCAATATTTCGTAAAGTCGTTTTATAGATAATACTCGAATATGAATATAATTGGAGTATGATTTCGTCCAATAAAACCACTCATACTATCCTAATGCTCTTTTTTTGCGCGGGAAACTATCGTTAATTGCACACTATAAACGGAATTGGCAATTTTTTCATAGACCATAAAGCCTTCCGTTATAATAGATTTGAAAGAAATGTTTCTCCGCTTTCACATGTTTTGCCGAAATTACTGAGGTACCGAATTAACACTTGCCTTCTCAGGAGGAGATGCTTATATTCATGGAATTCTGTGCCGAGGGAACGCTGGAGAGTTTAGTAGCCGGAAGTGGTAACGGTCTTCCGGAATTGTCGGTCAGAAAATACACGTACCAATTATTGTCCGCGGTTTCGGTGTTGCACGCCCACGGAATCGTTCACCGTGACATTAAAAGTAAGAAGAAGATTCTTTCGCGCATTGCGAGACGACAATTTTATTACGACGTTCGTCGATGGCTCGGATTTTATTTTTAGCTGCCAATATATTCCTCACCGATCAGGGAAACTGTCTAAAACTCGGGGACTTCGGCTCGGCGGTACAGATCAAAGCGCATACGACAATGCCCGGCGAGTTGCAAGGATTCGTCGGTACGCAAGGTAAATTCATTGATTGGCTATTCATTCATGCAACTGCTTTTTATTCACTCGAAAATAATCCGGTAACTTTCGAAATTCACAGCTTACATGGCCCCTGAGGTATTTATGAAAACGGAAAGTGGAGGTCACGGACGAGCCGCGGATATTTGGTCGGTCGGATGTTGCGTAATCGAAATGACGAGTGGCCGCAGGCCATGGGCCGAGTACGATTCAAACTACCAAATAATGTTTAAGGTAACAGCAATTAATTTCTCGCTTTCATCTCCACAAATGCTTGAAATAATCGGCTTTAGAAATTCAATAAAAAATAAGCCATCGACGATAGAGTTTTCAGCTAACGAGGCACTTCCGGTGAAATCCATTCGCGTATTTACGGGCAGAGTTGGAAATGCCCATTAATTCATGAGATATAGTCTGCGCTTAAATTTGTTTTGTAATTACAATTTCATAATACTAACGCGTAGTGATTATAAAATAGTGTGTGAGCATTTGAATAGCTGAAAAAAGACTAATTTTTGCTTTAACATGGAAAGAAATAGTGGAAAAATCAAATATTTCTGCCAATTTTGCATTTCTTTTTACACACTGTTTGCTGAATTGTAGAGTTATTATTATCTAAAAAAAGTTTCACCTAATAAGCTATTTGTTAAAATTGACTTAAAATTCGGTTTTTTTTTACAAAAATTCTAAAAGCTACGAAGTAAAAAATTCTGCATGCATTTCGTAAAAAATTGCACCACTTAACGACGGGCTTTGTAAAAACAAAACTTCCTCTATGAGCAAGCGAAAAAAACGTTTAATTTACGTCAAAAACAAAATCATCGATACAAATATAAATCGAACTGACGAAAATCGACTTTACAATACAGGTTGGCATGGGCGAAAGTCCCTCAGTGCCGAAACACGTGTCCCAGGAGGGTGTTGACTTTACCAGTAGATGTCTGCAGCACGATCCGAGGAAGCGACCGACCGCAAGTTCCCTTTTGACGCATCCTTTCGCGCAGACGTACGAAGACGTGAATTCGGACCTCCTGCGCGGCGTAATCGCGTAAACCCATTGAATTTCAATTCTCCCGTGACGATGTCGAACGAAAACTTAAAATGTTCCTCTTGATTAAAGTCTGCCGTGCTTCAGAATCGATTGTGGCAACGGACAGGCGATATTTTTCGATTTCGTTGAGTGAATCTCAAACATAACAAAATTACGTGTCCCTCAGGCGTCACAAAACAAAAGGTATTCTTTCATGTAGCAAAAAGCGGGAGGAGTTTTTGATATAGAATAAAATTAGTGACTTCGGGCATTGCTGATAGCTGTAATGAATAAATACCGTTAATTTAGAACGTAAAAGACAAACGGCGGTTCCACGTTGAGTGGATCTTGGCTCCTGCATTTATAGATCACATATATACATATATATATATAACATATATGTTTTGTCGATCGTTGTGTACATATCTTATATACTATATTTGATATTGTATAGCTGTTGGTGAATAATATACTGTATTTATTAACTGTATACAATGAGTAAACAAGCAGAATTGCAACTCCTATGGCGGATACACAGTTCGTGATTTGGTATTTTCTACGTAAAATGGAATAAAAGTTTATCAAATTTGCAGCTCTGCGATGCGTTGCATGAATCGCGGGGGAAAGGAGGCTTCACGTCGACAAAACTTAGCACAAAGAGTCTTGGCAAAATAAATTCGCGACAAACGAATTTGAACAAAAATTCCGATGAAAATGGCATTCCATTTCACGCTTTTCGAACGAACCTCTAACGTGACGTTGCACCACCGATTCTACCGATCACGCGAGAAAATTTCCGCTACTTTCTCGTTCCCATCGTCTCGTACGGATGAACAAGGGTCATCATGCGGCTATCCAAGTGCAGCGTTATAACCATACATCCCATGGCTTTCGAACTTACTTTATTAGTTTATCGGTTCTGTAAGTAATTCGAAGGTAATTCGATTTTTCGAGTCCCTATGATCTGCTAAAAAAATCATAAGTATTTTATTAATTGATAAAAAAAAAGGGATTTCCATAAATGTTCATGTGAAAAATCCCGGGAATTCAAAGTAATGGAGAAGATGATTAAATATTTCCATCAACCATTAGCATTTTTTTAATAACTTTTTTCAATTAATTTGTGGAGGATTCTCTGTCAATTGGCCAATTTTTATTACAATTGAAGCATAAATGAAGATTTTGAAAAAATCAGCTTATTACGTCTTGTTGTTCATCCACAATTAATTCCTTAACTTAGTTTAATTTGTCGGTCAATTGTAGAGGAACCTCCCCTTAATTGCCAAAACGTGGAAAATAAATTTCACCGCAGAGACAGGTTTACGTCCCGTAACGTTTTTTTAATTTTTGTTTTATTACATTACGTTTGTCATACATATTATTTCTGTAGAGATATGCGTGAGCGCGCAGTTATTATCTTTAAGTTGGCTTAGGTACAGTTGATCGAGGTGGGAGATGTTTTACGCTAATCCTCCCCTACAAACAGAAAGTTCGCCTTTACTTATTAGTTAACGCCGTGGAACTTAGCGTTTCATCGTCCTCGCGATATTTCGCGTTCGCAATTTATTCCGTTAACAACTCGATAAAATGATTTTATCCAAAATTACAAATTTCGAACGTCGAAGATTTTGAATAATTACCCAAAAATCATATTTTACGCATTGCTATTAATAAAAATCTACGTACGGATTAATCGTCATGTACGATAACTTAGAATATGGACAAACGAATAATTACCATACGTATTAACGTAATCTACGCAAATCTGACTCTTTATTTCGTAACAATATTATACCAAATTATTATCCAACATTTTCATGAAATATATCAATAAAATCTAGAATTGGCGAGTGGAAAAAAGCAACGTTTCGTCGATAGATAGATTAAAAATTGTACACAGAATATATGATTTGCAAAATAATACTATAAAGAAGATCAGAAATAACAATTCGATAATCATCAACACGCAGAAGTTGTATTATCGGGTATGCTTTGTCGGATGATTCGATAATTTCCATATTATAACATTTAATAGACACAACAAATATTTAATATTTCAACAAACATTTGGATAACAGAATTTCACTCCAGTTAATCGTCAATTATTTTACATGTTTCATATTTTGCTAAAATAATTTATGAAAATTATGCAATTAATAAACAAGACGTTTGAAAAAAAAATTCTTCGACGTCCGGAAATTGAGTTACTAATGATAAAATCTCTACGTTTTTGGCGTTAGCCTGATATGTTTGTGATATTTCTCGGTTGCAAAAGTGCGATCACAATTTTTCGCGATATGTTGAATGTACGAGGAGCAGAAATTTGGGGCCTGCACCAATTTACCTCTTAATCTAAAATGTTACAGTAGTTACTTTCGTTCTTAAATAACTATAGTGTAGAACACATATTGCACATACGAACTATATTAAAACACGTGTGTCCGTGCGTACACATACGATATGTATATTAATATCATCATCGGTCGATATACATAGAATATTTAAATAGACTTTAACAATAACGAAGGAACACTCGATTTACTTAATACTGCAACAACCTAAGCAACATAGTTTGTTTTTTCTTTCTTTGTTTTTTGTTCAAGTACGAGAAGAACTCATTAAATGTACAGTTATGTGGTATGTGAACAATAACAAGGATCTCTCTCTTCAACGTCTCATAAAATATTCCTACGACGTCCACGTCGAGTTTATAATCCACGAAACGGATAATCCACTTTGCGAATAAACTTAACGACCATAAATAACCGACATAAATGAAGCTACCATTATTCAAAGTGCGTGATAAATAATCGTGGGTTTGTTCTACTTTAAATATGTCGTTCCTCAGCTTTGAGTATTGTCGACAATGTAGCGTAAATTAAAATGTGATCTCCGGTCATCGGTAACGAAAAATAGACAAAATCTGTTTTTTTTTTTTCAGCAAACGTCGAAAATAATTAGTCACCGATTACAGAATTTCGGAGTATCTCCACTTATTTTGATATCAGGAAAGCAAAATACAAAATTTAATGGCAAATTCATAAAACGACTAAAAATGTGACGAAAAATACAATTATTCGTTTCACAAAACCATTTAAAAATTAAAAAATAAAATAAAAAATGAAATGTTTGCCCATTCTTGCAAACGAGACAGAACAGTTTTCGCGTCCCTTGCTGCAGAGCTCGCGAATGATTCTCGTGTTTCGCGGTGTGGCGGAAAACTTGAAAGGGCGGCAAAGACGGCGGCACGGCTCATGTGCACCGTGCGCGCTGCTACGTTATAATGGCAGAAGATTAGAGCGATAGACGGATAGAGCTACTAAAGCCGCGACTTTCGCCAACCGACAGCGGATGGCGTGAAGACGAGCCTATCTAAAAATTGGACAAGAGTTTACTGTGCGGGCGCCAATGCCGAAGATTGGCTACATTTAGAATGCCGTTGCGACAGAGAAGAGTCACGACGGGATTCCGTGAGATTATTTCATTTATTCTTCGCGATCTTTTCGCGTCGCACCGGCTGCTGCACTTTTATCATTACCGATACGATCACTCCAATAGATTTTCCCTCCTCGTTCTATGATCCCACGGCAACCCGGCCTCTCGATAAATCCGAGAGATTTCCCTAACAGACTACAGACGTACCTATTTAATACTATCGACCAAACCGATCGTTCTGACTATATTGCCTACTACACGCAGCGGGATTTTTGTCTCGTTTATATATATATATATTTTTTTTTTTGTTTAAATATTTTTTTAAGCACCGATGATCGCGATTCGAGGCATCTTCGTGACAGTCGCGAGAAATTATCGCGAATTGGTAAAAACCGTTTTAGGATCGAATCGCCGATCTTTCAAGCTAATTTCATTTCGTGCCGCTCTACAATTATACATTCTACTAGGATTCGATACAGACGTCGACTTGCCCTTTTTTTTTCGTTAATCCCATCAGTTTTTCGGGGTTTTTTCATCACTTAAGTTTCAAACAAATAATAGGAAAATTAGTAGTCAAATTAGGGTGAGAGTATGAATTTTTTTGGATTTTTAAAAGTTTTTAAATATTTGAGAAATTTTTTAAATTGTTTTTTACGTAGTTTTTTTTTGGTATTTAGGCAATTTGAGGCAAAAATTTATGTAAAGATACTTTCGGTCGATGTTTTCGCAATATAGGAACTTAATAACAGTGACCGATTTTTTTAGGGATGTATTTGGTTTTGTATATCTGACTAGATTTGAGATCGATTATTTATATTAATTTGTATCTCAGCTTTGAAAAAGATAATGTGAGAATAAGTTTAAATGGCGTAAGTGTATGACTTTGATAATAGTGTTTTATGACACTAGTGCGATAAAACTTTTTTCTGCCGACTGTGATTTTTTCACACGAGTTAAGAGGACCTTTATCGCACGAGTATCCTACGAAATTTTATTGCACTAGGTGTGAAAACGGGGAAAATTATGCGAAGCGTGCGTAAAACCGCGTTTCTCACACCGGAGTGAAATAAATCATATTTACACGGTTTCAAATCACAAATGAACGTTACAAAATTATGTCTGTAGCAACGTAATAAAATCACGAGTACCTCGTACAATGAAATGTCAAAAAACGTTTACAAAAATTAGACAATAAAACAACAACAACAAAATATTTCAAAAAAATTTCAACCTATTCGAATAAAAATTTCTTTTGGAACTAAATCCTTCATCCAACGAAAATAAAAAAGGTTGTTAACAATACGTCGTTTCATCATTTTCACCAAATGAATTTTAAAAAAACATTGGATCGTCAATAAACAATATTATTTAAATAATCATAAAATCGAAGGCGATTTAACTTCGACTTGAATATATTTTTCTAGCGGGTAAGTCGCTCGTCAATTGTACCTCTGGTCACTAAATCGACTAGTATGCGCTATAATATGATAGTTTGTCTAATTAAATAATTATCTACGACGAATAAATTAATTGCCTGCAATTCTCTATAGTGCGTGATAACTGATCGAGCCCTCATATCGTTTTAACGACGTCTCATTTGCAATAGCACCTCCCAAACTCGACCTGCCGAACTTTAAAAGCGTGTTTCTCGCTTCTCGCGTCAAGCTTTTCCCCTGAATTTTCAGGTCCGGGGTTTTCAGCATTTTTATCTAACGTTTGCTGAACTCGCTTCTGCAGTTCTGCAAAATTTCTATCTTGCCTTTCTACGACGTTTCCTCGTATTCTGATTCGTCCCTCGGTGAACTTCGCTCTCCGGTGATTTTTCGCTCCGTTCGTTATTCCGCTTCTCGTGAAAAAGTTGGCGATTTATCGTTGTTTCGTGTTCTTCAGCATCGTCGCCATGTCTCGAAGGCTTTGCTCTACCGCTTTCGCGAAGCGCATTGCACTCGTTCTTCCGTCACTGTGAAATGCCGAGACCGTGAATATGAAACCGTTCTTTCTTACGTTATAGGCACAGCCGTAACCGTCCGGTACGACCGGCCCGTATCCTGAAATCATGTCGTTCTTCGATGTTATCTGAAAGAAGAAAAAATGCACGATTTATTTTCTTTTGATAATCACGAGAAAATAATTGATACTTATGATGAAAAAAAAAAAAAAAAATGAAGCGAGAAAATTACTGTCGCTAAATTCGATGTGCTTTTGGATTAATGCAAATCGATCGGAAATCGGTTGAACGGTTCTTGAGTTATAGGTGATTTAAATTTCGAAGCTCTGCACGCTCACGCACACGCTCACGCACACGCTGATGCTCACGTTCACGCTCACGTACACGCATACGCTCACGCACACGCTCGCGCTCACGTTCGCGCTCACGCACACGCTCACGTTCACGCACACGCTCACGCACACACTCACGCACACGCTCACGCACACGCTCACGCACACGCTCACACACACGCTCACGTACACGCTCATACACACGCTCACGCTCACGCACACGCATGCACGCACACGCTCACGCTCACGCACACGTATGAACATTTTTTTCTAAACCATTTTTCTCAATGTTTTGAACTATTTAGTGTACCCAGACATGAAAATTTAGAAAAAAAAAAAAATGATGAAATCAAAGCTTCCTCTATGACGAGGAAGTAAAAAAGAATGATGAAGAAAACGAAGAGCTCTATGAATTGATTTGCGCGATTACGATGAAGCAACAAGCTGAAGCTGACGGAGGTTATGCCGGTTGTTTCGAGGGTGAAGTGAACCACATCCGCCCTGAGCGGCCGCGCGCGAGTAGTCGATTGAATCCGGTGGCGGAGCGCCGCAGGAAGGGCACCGGCAATGGTCTTTGTTGCCAAATTGAGTCTGAATTGAGTGTACGGAGGGTTCGAAGGGCTCTGGCCCAGACGGCATTCGCACCCCTTTTCAATTTTATCCTAATTACTCCTTTGCCAAACGTCCTGCGCAAAAGCAATCCGACTCACGGGGATTTTTATTCAGCCGAGTGACGACTTTGATGTAGATACATTTCTATACGCTCTTTACTGGCTGGGCGCTCGAGGGAAATTCACCGCGGCCCATTGAATCAATTCAATGCACCGGAGTCTATGTATTTATGCCTATGTATATTGACCTGTGATGTTGAGAGAGCAAAGTGATTCAGGATCCGGTAGCTCTCGTCGAGGAAAAGTTCCGGTATCGGTTCGCCGGCCTCTTTCGCAGCGTATCTCAGACCCATGAGATGGTTGTCGATACCGAGACCATGGATATTGTCCGACATCTCCTTAGCCTGTCTTTGAACAGCCAGATCGAAGAGCTCACGGATTCTCTGCTCCTGAAAAAATCGGTATCATGGTCAAGAACAGAGAACATTCGTTGATCCACATTGATCCGGTGCGTTAATTAAAAATCGGTGAGTGTGATCAGCCGGATATTTGTGCGAGGGGCTCCGAACGAATGCCAGTAGTAATCGATCGATGACACGTCTAAAGTTTGTCGCGTTACATTATGTTGTAATTTTTTTTTATACTAAATGGCCTTTGTTAATTTTCTACAGTTTTTTGGGAATAAGGTTTCCGGATTTTTGGACAGTTTTCAAAGCTCATTAAGCGACAGTTAATTTGCTTTTTTTTCTGTATTTCTTTTTGCCTTCGGAAGAGTTTTTGAAAAAAAAAATCTACTTTAAATTTAGTGTGGATTTACTGCAAGTTTTCATTGATAAACTGGTATAGTAAATTTACTATACAAGTGCGATGTCAAATTTATTTTTGGTACAGTAATTTCAATAATTTGCTTTAATTTCACTACGAAGTACATTATTTATTAAATTTTTTATTTAATTTCATTGCAAAAGTACCTTCACCTTATATCAAAATTGTCGAGTTCACGAAAAAAATATTTCCAGTCTTTTTTTTGTAGGAGATTAAACGAACAAAAGATGAAATGATTCAACGTGACAATTGCGCGTTAAATTATTTTTACGAGTTCATGAATAAAACCTTCTAGTCCTTTTTTTTTTTTGCAGAAGATAAGACGAACAAAAGTGAACCGAGTGATCGTGGAAAGGGATGGTTTCGGAATACGACGCGATGGTCTGAAACAACAAAGCGGTAATCGAGGAACAACGGTCGAGCGAAAGAGCAACAGAAATTCTACCCCTCATCGTGGAAGCAGATACCACACTGGGATAAGAGGGTTGAGAGCGTAGAAAAACAAATGGAAAATTCCCTTGGAATTCGCTCTCAAGGACCATGGCGATACTCTGCCATGGAAAAGGCCACTCGGCATTCTTTTTTTTTTTTTTGGCATCCCCCACAAGTGACTCCCACCATGAAAGGACTTCTCTTCTTCGCGCTCATCTCGACCAGGAGACCCTTTCGAGGAGTTGGCAAACACTCGATTCGCCTTCGACAATCCCGATACCACGCAGTGCTCTAATTGATTGTCGTTTCTCGAAACGCCCCGACGCTTTTTTCGCCGATTGTTGTATTTGAGTTTGCTATTCTTTCAACAGCTACATATCCTTGCTGACGTTTTCAGGGTCCTTTGTAGGGTCGGAAGCTTCGTTACTCAGGTGCAACCGATAAACTTTCTTGATATGATCACACGGTTTCGAAAAGTCGTTCGAAAAAAAAAAAGAAACCCCAGAAGGATTTTACACGATCATTGATCCTGTCGTCATGCAGGAGTCTTAAAATCAATGATTATTTTGACTGTATCTACTCTGATCGACTATTATTCGGGTTCGTACGTCGAGCTCGATAACGTCCACCATGTAAGGGGTAGCTTTCCGATCGGGGGTTATCGATATCGGTATCGATGCAACAACCGTACAATTTCTACTTGATTTATCCGAGGATTCTTATTTAATTTGGAGTAATTATTAATCAGAGCATTGCTCATCCCTATAATATCATCAGTATCTCATAAATCTTGAGAAAAATAAAAATTCTTAGCTCAATTGCCCTAAATGATTTCCAAATCATTCCTAGACATGTTCGATTATTAATTTGGAATAATTATTAAAAAGACTGTCGCTCGTCCCTATAATATCATCAATATCTCATAAATCTCGAGGAAAATAAAAATTCTTAGCTCAATTTCTCTAAATGATTTCCAAATCATTCGTAGATATGTTCGATTATTAATTTGGAGTAATTATTAAACAGAGCATTGCTCATCCCTATAATATCATCAGTATCTCATAAATCTCGAACAAAATAAAAATTCTTAGCTCTTTTGTCCTAAATGATTTCCAAACCATTTCTAGACACGTTCGATCATTAATTTGGATTAATTATTAACCAGAGCATTGCTCGTCCCTGTAATATCATCAATATCTCATAAATCTCGAGGAAAATAAAAATTCTTAGCTCAATTCTCCCAAATGATTTCCAAATCATTTCTAGACGTGTTCGATTATTACTGGCATGCTGTCAAAGTGAACAAGTAGCGTCACTTGCCCATTCTCCTTTGACAATTGATCTTCGGAAATGAAAAAAAAAAATATATATTCAGATCAATTTCACGCGGTCATCGATTCCAGTATCGACAGTCAGTAAACGTAAAATTTGCTACTTTATTAATCGAAGGATTGTCAGTTACACTGTAAATGGTGAACTGAACTCTTTTGGCGCCTTCCTCTTGAGGATCGATGCTCGGCTGGTTGGTGGCCTGCATTTCTGGATCGCCCTGGCACATCGCCTTCACCCAGGCGAGACTCTCGGGACTCGCTGCCCTGATGACGTCCACCCGACCCAATGCGAAACGCCGGATTCCTGCGCTCTCGTACGTTGCCACAAGACGTCCGTGCAATCTGTTACAATCGATAGATATATCGACGTTCCGTCACTGATCGAGTAGAGATTCGGTCGGGATTCTAATACTATAGTATATATAATGGTAATGTACGGTCGGGACGTCGTCTGAATAAGTCAAGAGGTCTTATACGATATTCATTCAGCGAAGGATATTTCTGCCGAGAGCGACTATCGATCGTGACATCCTTTTAGATATTGTGGCCAGGAAAACTAGGCCTCGATGGGAATGAAAATCTCGTCGTCATTTCGCTGGACGTAAAATTGCAATTTCACGTTGAATTAAAATTCGCAAGTGTTGCGATCTATTTTGTCAACATTTTTCAAGTTGGAATTTTTCTTTTTTAATTTGTAAATATTACTGTGATTTTTAAAAAATTCGTTTGCAGTTGGAAAAACGTGAGAATCTCATTAAATTTCGGAATGACAAAAAAATCTCAAAAAACGTGAGAATCCCATTAAATTTCGGGTCTCAAAAAAATCTCAAAAAACGTGAGAATCCCATTAAATTTCGGGTCTCAAAAAAATCGAAAAAAACGTGGGGAATCTCATTAAATCTCGGAATCTTAAAAATCTCAAAATCGTCATGCGAATGCAGGGTCCGCAATGAATAAGACGTGACGCATAGAGAGATTCTTCTTGAAAAGGAAGATATAAATTGGAGAACATCGCATGGCCCTGAAATGCCTGATACAATAACCATGACGGGATACAAATTGTATCGGTACAAAGATGGCGATAATTTCGGTGCATTTAGCTGCTCCCACCTGAAGTATGTTAACTGCAATGCGAGTTGTATGTAGGCGTCCGGGCTGATACCGCATGTCTTGATGAACTCTTTCGTGTAATCCTGGAACCACAGGACGCAGAGGTCCAGTTCTTCCACGAGGCTTCAGCAAAACGAGTCAAAATTAGTTTCAATCAATCGCTGAATCATCAATGATTTTTCACGAAGATCATTGACCCTGGATTCGGTCCACATTGACTAGTAAAATGAGTATACTGACGCATCGAATGTCGTCATGGCTTCCCTGATGTCATTGAGACTCCTCTCGCTGAGGAACCACTCCAGTTTTTCGGGCGCAGGCAAATGCGAGGGCACGAGGTTCTCTTCGAGCGGTGGTTGTGCGTCGACCTTCTCCGTGAGGTCTTCGAAGGCTTTTATGATCGCGGGAGCCTCGCCAGCTGAATGCTCGTACGTCAGACCCCACATACCATCCTGAGTAATTAAAAATAATAATAATTATTATATTAGGTTTAGATGCAATGTATTCCAGGACAAATGTTTTTGAGTGGATGGCTTTCAGCTCGCCTGCAGGAAAAAAAAATTCACCTGGAATAAGCAAATCTTTGGATCTGAAAAAATCTCGAGATCAGAAATCTTTGGATCCCAAAAAATGTCGAGATCAGAAATCCTTGAGTCCCAAAAAATCTTGAGATGAGAAATCCTTGAATCCCAAAAAATCTCGAGATGAGAAATCTTTGAATCCCAAAAAATCTCGAGATCAGAAATCCTTGAATCCCAAAAAATGTCGAGATCAGAAATCCTTGAATCCCAAAAAATCTCGAGATCAGAAATCCTTGAATCCCAAAAAATCTCGAGATCAGAAATCCTTGGATCCCAAAAAATCTCGAGATCAGAAATCTTTGAATCCCAAAAAATCTCGAGATCATAAATCTTCGAATTAAAAAAAATCTTTCAAAACGTGAGATTTTCAAGAAATTCTTAACTCGCAAACGTCTCATAATAATCTCATTTAATAAGAGGGTCTAAATTTTGACTCCGACTTACAAAAAAATAAAATAAAAAACAGGTAGTGACACTTCGGTTGATTAAATTGCTTCCATCGGGACAAAAGTGCAAAGTAGAAAGTACGAATACGTGTGCGACAGCAGTGCGTTATGTGAATACGCAAATTCGCGACAGTCGGAGCGAGCGAAGATCTCTTCGTTTACTAATTTCTATTGTACACCTGCGAATGCAAATCCGCGGGAAACGCGAACCTGTACCTGTGCGGCACGCACTTACTTTGCCGAGTATTGCGTGGAAGGTCTTGTCGAACCAACGATTTGCGCCCAGGTGTCTAGATCCGCCGCCGTGAAGAGCATGATGAAGCACGTTCGCGTAGTCTCGATCATTGATCCATCGATCCTCGGCTCGGAGTGGCTCGTTGAACGTAGACGGTAGAATGTCCTCGTCGATGCACACGACGCAGAGGCAACGCTCCAGGAGCTCGAGATTGTGCCGATTGCGCTCGTCTGTTACCCAAATAGATTTTAATCACACGAGGAAAGCGAATAAACATCCTACAATAATGATCCTCAATCCGATGGTATAAATATTAAGAAAAAAAAAAAAAACACAGCGAGACGAACGCAGTTGCACTCTGTTTTATTTTTTGTTGCGTTGGATCGAAGTGGATTTTTCATATTTGAGATGAATCTCGAATTGAATTGAAGAATGTGAATAATTTGACGTTGAACATTTTATTTTGGGTTAAGTAATCGGTGGCTTATTAAAATTTATACCAAATAATTTATAACAAAAAAAAATTATTTTTATGAGGATAAATGTGCGCCACCTAAAAATTATATTTATAATTGTCAAGAAAATGAGTTATTCCATTATTCGAATTATTTTAATAAAAAATATATACATTTAAAATTAATATAACTAACAATCTAATTTAAATAATTCATTATTGCCTAATTCATTTATAAAAATAATTATCAAACGATTTTTTATAATAACTAAAATTGTTAATAGGATTAATATGAAAATTAATTAATTGGGTGAATAAAAAATTCGAGATATTTAATCGGGGTGCCTAATTTGTGAACCCACGGGTCATTTTTTTAATAGATAACAATACAAATTTCACAATAACGTCATAACGACCCTCGTGAAGGAGGAAGCTGAAGAGGACCTCCTCAAAAGTCAGAGCGGATGGGACATCAGCTTTGTCAAGTGTCTTTTGACTCATGCGAAACAAGCTATCGACATTCGTCGTTAGCTCGTTATCGCTTGGCTCATTCGATTTGCCAATAGCGGAATCGACGGTCATGGGGTCGCGAGGCCTGCACTTACACCACGTGCCGTCGGTTGAGTAAGCTCTCGGCTGGCTTTTCCCGCAGCTTCGTCAGGCGCTTCACCCCGGGATCACTAATGGGGAATATTGCGAATATTGGTACGCGACGAGGAACGAACGGATAATTATAGCGAGGGGTTTCGATAGAGACGTGTCGAAGGAGGGTATCCTCCAGGCCCCGACTATGGTCTCCTTGTAATTATAGTTTGTCGATTATATTCGAAAGTAATACTTTGTTCGTGCTGTTTGTCCCGAGGATAAAACGAGAGCACCAGTGAAGGGCTTTCGAAATCAACCGATTAATCAACGCGACTGGCAAGATGATGTTGTTACACGTCGTGGCTTAAACTGCGCATGGAACAAAACGTAAATGTTCCAATGAGAATGTCATTAGTCATTAGCGACTATCAAATACTCGCTTGCTCCATGAGGCAGCCAAAATCGATGAACATGTATAAAAAAATCACGTATCAATCAAACTTTAAAAATATTGACGAAAATCAATAAATGCACGAGGACACAATTGTCAATTGAAAAATTAGAAAAAAAATGAGGGTCCTCGGCTTGACGTATCTCAACGTATCTCGCAATCGTACACACAAAAAACATAAATGTTCCAATGAGAATGTCATTAGTAATTAGCGACTATCGAATACTCGCTTGCTCCATGAGGCAGCCAAAATCGATGAACATGTATAAAAAAATCACGTATCAATCAAACTTTAAAAATATTGACGAAAATCAATAAATGCACGAGGACACAATTGTCAATTGAAAAATTAGAAAAAAAATGAGGGTCCTCGGCTTGACGTATCTCAACGTATCTCGCAATCGTACACACAAAAAACATAAATGTTCCAATGAGAATGTCATTAGTAATTAGCGACTATCGAATACTCGCTTGCTCCATGAGGCAGCCAAAATCGATGAACATGTATAAAAAAATCACGTATCAATCAAACTTTAAAAATATTGACGAAAATCAATAAATGCACGAGAGACACAATTGTCAATTGAAAAATTAGAAAAAGAAAATTGAGGGTCCTCTGCTTGACGTATCTCAACGAATCTGGCAATCATACACACAAAAAACATAAATGTTCCAATGAGAATGTCATTCGTCATTAGCGACTATCACATACTCGCTTGTTCCATGAGGCAGCTAAAATCGATGAACGTACTTAAAAAAATCACGTATCAATCAAACTTTAAAAATATTGACGAAAATCAATAAATGCACGAGAGACACAATTGTCAATTGAAAAATTAGAAAAAAATGAGGGTCCTCGGCTTGACGTATCTCAACGAATCTGGCAATCATACACACAAAAAACATAAATGTTCCAATGAGAATGTCATTAGTAATTAGCGACTATCGAATACTCGCTTGCTCCATGAGGCAGCCAAAATTGATGAACGTACTTAAAAAAATCACGTATCAATCAAACTTTTAAAAAATTGACAAAAATCAACATGATTTAAAAAATCACATATCAATCAAACTTTTAAAAAAATTGACAAAAATCATTGGGTGCACGAGAGACACAGTTGTCATTTGAAAAATCTGAAAAAAAAAATTGCGGGTCCTCTGCACATTTTTTAGATCACTTTTCTGGACGTTTTGGATCATCGTCAGTGTCCTGACATAAAAATCTCGATTTTTTTCTCCCTAAAAACACAGCTTCCTTTACGAGGAAGCAAAAATACGTACTCTTCAGCAACTCCGTTCTGGCCCGCGCCCAAACTGGCCTCTTCGCCGTCGTAAGAATCCCGACGGGCGGTGTTCTCGGATCGGCCGGTGTTTCCATGATCTTCAGAATTTGTTGTATCATTTCGCCCTCCGTTATTCGTCCTCGGTCCGAGGCTCTGACCGGCACGCTGAAGAACTGCAACACAAGGATTTCCGCGTTGCGTTACAGGAACCAGTGATGGATTGCGTAGCCGGTATATTGGCTGTTGCGGGCACGAAGAGATACAGGCTCACTGGCGTGATTACCGAATGTCTTTTCTAAATAGTTATAACCGAGGAGCTGAGTATGCGTGACGAACTTGCCAGAGTCTCGTGTCGGTAGCAACTTTGGCTCTCTCGTTGCGCAACGTTAAAAACGTTTATACAAACGAGAGTTTGCCACGAGGACCGTAGTATAAACAGAGAACAGAGGATAGTGGACGATGAGCTTGGCCACGCGTTTAGTAATGTAATGACAGAGTCCGTAAGTAATGCTAATGATCTGCGGTATCCGTGCGGCTCATGTAGCATGTGTGTGTGTTGGACATGTGATATTGGAGACGTCTAATGACTGCGGCTTGATGCGGAAGTACGCATTGTACAAAAAAGAAGTTTTTGGTCATAAACTTGTCATGTAAATTTAATGCACTTTTGCAGTTAAATTAAAGAATTAAAAAAAATAGATTTACAGTGAAATTACAGACAGTTATTGCAGTCGCTGTGCCAAATATAAATTTAACGTCGCACTTGTACAGGAAATTCAATATATCAGTTTATGAATAAAAATTTTCAATTTTTGAATTTTAGGTCAATTTATTTTACATTGTACACACTGTAAACAAAAATACTTGAAATTGAATGCGCATATGCTTCTGAAATTTACGAATTGAAACAGTGATTCAAATACAATTATTTTTTTTACAGTGCGTCAGCATTAAATTTCGAGTAGATTTTTTTTACAGTTCGTCAGCATTAAATTTCAAGTAGATTTTTTTACAGTTCGTCAGCATTAAATTTCAAGTAGATTTTTTTAAAAGTTCGTCAGCATTAAATTTCAAGTAGATTTTTTTTACAGTGCGAGTATCGGTACTAATTACGTGTATTGTGTTTTTGGTGCTGATGATGTCGTGCAGATGTGAGAGGATATCAGAATAGCCTTAGGATGTTTGTTAGTCGACATACCTGATTGTGATGAGCGACGATGATATGGTCGCCGGAGGTTGCTCTGTCCATAATTATCTGCTCGTCCACGCTTTCACCAGGTCGTCGGTAGATCTTTAGTATCTGGTAGTGTTGGGCCATGCACAGTGGCTGCATAGATTTTCCGTCCTTTGATTTTACACGTTCCACTTCCAATTCGGACCTTGAAATTCAATTGAAGGATTGAGAAAATTGGTTGGTTCAATGATTTTTCAAATATCGAAGTTGGGTAATGAGGATTCTTTTACATGGTCGTTTTTTTTAAATATTCGCTCTCCAAAATTCTCGAAAAAAAAAATATATATATACATATACAAGGAAAAAATCATGTCTTATTTTTAACGAAACAAGAAGAAAAATTATAGCTTCGAGTTGTTACAGTTCCGCTTACTGTGTCAACTAAATGCTGTCGACATTCTTACAAACGAGCTAAAGTTGAGCATCGGCCAGAAAAATCAATATTTATTTATGAGCATGTGGAAGATACTATAAGTACACGGCTATAGGAAATCTATTAATGGATTCGTGGATGAAACAGACGTTCGTTTCTGGTTGGTGAACAGTAACGAGAAGCGGATGGCCACCCTCGTCCCAGAAAGTTGCACCCCTATTCGAGTAGGCGAGTCATTGAGGACGTTGACAACGACAAGAATAACGAGACGAGTCGATCGATCGATACTCCGGGTGAAGCCCTTTCCCCCCCACCCTTATATTATTTCTTCTCCATACAATTCTCCCGAAGAGAATCCCACGGTTAATCGTAGGTTTAACGTCTTCGCTAAGCTAAAAAGAATTTGTCTTCGACAAGCCGGAGTTTAGGACAATATAGTGAAGTCTGGAGACTGGAGAGAAGCCTCGGTTTCGAGATCCGGATACCGGATACCCGCGACTAAGGCTTTGAGCTTCGGTTGCGAATCTCCGTTACGCTCTTTATGCCTCTCGATTTCTATGGATCTTACGAGGGCCGGATTTCCTCGCAGACTGCGTGCAGATACTCGCTAAATTGATTTGGCTTCTTCCTCCTCCTCTTTTGCAGCGGAGGTTTTACATTTTTCTTTCTTTTTTTTCAAAGGGCGGATCCTGCTTTAGAAGATTGAAAAATAGATTTTTTTTTGAGAATTTTTTTAAAAGGGAAAAAATAACCCAACTCAGCGAACTTTGGGGCATATTTTCTTAGGTATTTGAAGTATAAAAATGATTTTTTTCAAGGCAATACAATGATAAACAACAGAGCAATGAGCGCTTTCCGTGAGCGCAAACCAAAGTTTTTTCTCTTCAGTATTGAATTGTCTTCTGGGTGAACTAAGAAAAAGTTGAAATAATCATGAAATCATATCGTTTTTTCAGGTTTGAAAGAGGAAAAGATTTTTAAAAAACTTAAATGTGCTGTAAAAGGGATTTAAAAATAATTTTCTAACAATTTTGTTAGTTCAGGAGCTTCGTGACAGGAAGAAATTTTACCCTAAATCGGTGTAACTTGGTTTTGATAAACGAATCGGTGATGATAGTGCGAGAGGGCTTTCAAAAGGAATTTAGCTCGATTTGGAATGGTTAGGATGTTCTTCTTGTCTTCCTTCTGCAAGCCAGAAAAAAAAACTGGCTCTCTGTGGTGAAGAAAAATCGTCCGAAGAGCGAAGATCCATTTTCTTTTCTATACGATACACCCGGAACCTTCAAAGCATCTCCGGGACACCCGAAG
Source organism: Clistopyga incitator (assembly GCA_947507545.1). Lineage (NCBI taxonomy): Eukaryota > Metazoa > Arthropoda > Insecta > Hymenoptera > Ichneumonidae > Clistopyga > Clistopyga incitator. The sequence continues at coordinate 3,184,711 of OX382176.1, forward strand.
AGGGTTACATTCACAAATATTGATATCGAAGTAGTTTACTCACACGTTTGTGTCGGAAATACGAGATTATGAGAGTAACTCGAGATAAGAGTGGAAATACGATCGTTTGATTTCGTGCAACTTTGATGGTGAATGTTGGGGAGAAAACATGAAACTGAACGAGGAAATTTGGCTTTAAAAGGGAGAAAAGAAAAATGTATTACATGATGAAGACTTACTTTTTAAGAATTTCATCATATTCGATTAAATTAGTTAACTGTCAAAATGGAATAAAATTATCATTGATAACATTTAACATGGTGTAATTAAAGGTTCGGAATTGATTTTTGTCTTTTGCAATTTTTTTTTCAGGTTAATGAATAACAATTTATTCAGAGCATTAATAAATTGTTGTAATTGTAATTAAAGTCTTGGAATTGATTTTTGTCTTTTGCATATTTTCTTTTCAGGTTAATGAATAACAATTTATTCAGAGAATTGATAAATTGTTGTAATTGTAATTAAAGTCTTGGAATGGATTTTTGTCTTTTGCATTTTTTTTAGGTTAATGAATAACAAATTATTCAGGGCATTCATAGATATCAAACTCTCATAGTGCAGTCTTTTGCATTTTTTTCTAGTGCCTCGTAAATTTACAAATTGCGTGAATTGCGTGGCGAATTTCTCAGTGGTGTTCCATTCGGTGCGGATAGTAAGAATAACTCGTAAAAATAATATTGTTCTTCATAGTGAACGACGGCGATAAATTTGCCGCTTTCTTCTCGTCGGTGCTTGACAGCTGAGCGAATTCCCACAGTTCATTACGTCCCATCCGGTAATTTGTGATTCAGCGAGAATCCGAGCATTTGCTTTTAAATTCGTACATTTGCCAATGCAGAGTGCAAAAAAAATTGCAATACTTTGTTGGTTTAATATATGAAGCATTTCACATCAAATCACCAGTCCATGATTTTTGACATTACTAATATTTGTCGAGTCGTTAATTTTTCAAGTTTCTTTTTCTCATTGTGAATTATTGTAATTCTGATCAACTTAATCTTCTGATTGTGACTGTGTAAGTATTATATTGTTAAATTTTTTGTTATTTAAATTGCTATTTTCCGAATTGACATTGTGAAAAAAAAAAAAAACTTGAAATTGAAAGTACATAATTTTTTTAATTCGCTTTAATTTTATTGTAAACGTAGTTTAATTTTTCAAAATTCAAAAGTACCTCAATTTTATATTCCAATTCTGCATTAAATTTGATTTACGTGTTTATGGATTTTCGGGGTGTGATGACGAAATGGGGTCAGAATCAACATATATTCGCATAAATATTTCATGAGTATTTTGGGGTGATGAGCTTGGTGTGGAAATTTGAGAACGATATTTTTCGCCCATCAAGGTCGAACGATGGAACGAGGAATAAGGTTGTACCATGAGGGAAACACGACAGAAATGTCGTTTCCTAACGCGAAAGCAGTAACTAGTGTCAGGTGTGATGATGATTGAACGAGTGGCTGTCTCCGGTGACGGGCAGGACGATTATTATGTGCGCTAAGTGAATTAATTAGAAGAGTTCCCTCGGAGACGTTGCTAACAGATCGTTCACGGCTGAGATATATAGTCGGATAAGGTTTACATGGTATACCCACCATAATTTGAAAGATATTTGACCGAAATTAAAAAAAAAATCAGTCATATACTTGGGGATACCGATAGAAACCTTTCACTGGTTCATCTTTCCTTCGAATGAACCGAAACTCAACGAAAAGTGGTGACATTGAATCAAAGAAACATTTTTCTAAGCCAATGAACCTTTTTTGATGATTTCCAAAGAAATCGTGGCTGATGAAATGAAGCCTTCTTCTTTAACTTCGAACTCTTTCTATTGACGCCATTTAAAAGTAGCACTTGCCCACCTCACGATTTTGAAACCGATTTGTTCTCAAGTGACTCGGCGGATGAAACTCAAATTTTGAGGGAATGTGCGGAAGAACGGAAGAAATGAACTAAGCTTCGGGTTCCTCAAAAATTTAGAGCCGTTCGTTCGGGAGAACCGGAAAACAGAAAAAGTGAGGTTACGTGTGACAGAGACAGCCCTATTGGCGTTTATCATTGGACGATTTGGGTCGTTTTGAGTGACATGCAAATCAAGGAAAAACATGTAAACACCACGCTCCCTCTATAATTAAGTAATTAGCATTGATTTTCAAACGATTACCTATATTGGCCTCACCTGTCTAATGTTTCTTGGTAGTTTAGTAGTTCCATGAGAAATCGACCCAAAAATACAGCGGCGTCTCGTTGATTCGTGAACTTTTTCGGTCTTCCAACCATTCCTGGGTTGCTGTTGATGGGAAGGGCGAGAGGAACGGAGAGATACATGTCATGAAGCCACCAGTCAGTCGCCTGTCGATCAGAACGTGACAAATTGATTCGTTAGGCGAGTTGGGTTGCATATACAGTGGGCACACATATGCATATAAATAACAATGATAATAAACGCTCCCCGCATATCTGGGAATAATTGCAGCAACGAGGGGTCAGCATCGCAATCAGGATTCGCGACGGGAAAGAACAAAAGCGCTAATTATTATCCTAGATCAATTAATCCCTATATGGAATGGGTGCCAGAATAATAATGGAATGATCGTCAGATTCGCTATTCACTGTTTCGTTAAATTCGCGAATTTTTTTTTCAAATTCAATTCCATGGAATTTTTTTTTTTTTTTCAATTATGAATATTTCATGATTATTTCAATTTCCTCGCAGGCCGTTCTATTAAATATTGATTCTACGCGAGGCGCGACAATCTCATGATGAAAATTAAAGTGCCGCGATGTTGCGGCTCGCCTAATCCTTATTTAATGATGCGTAAGCCGTTGCTCCGCGCGCACTCGCTCGCGTAGGGTAATTTAAAGTTTAAACCGGAAAGAGCTTCCTCCATAAATAATATGCTCGGCCGAGCCGAACTTTTACAAAGCTCAGCCGTGAAATTTCGTTTTGTTGAAAATTCAACTGTTCCTCCTTAATCCGGAGAAGAAGAAAATGTTGATAAAGTCAATTAGTGTTTGTACAAAATCGATTAACAACAATTATTCATGTCACACTGGATAAAGAGTCACCGTAGAATTTTTTTCTAATGTGGGTCTATGCAGAAATGAATCTGTGCAAAAGTAGGTCTGTGTAGAAATGTGGCTTTGTTGAAGTGGGTCTATGCAGGAAACATTCAATCTGATTTTCCATCGTACATATATCGTCTGAACTGAGATAGGCCTGTGTAGAAATGGATCTGTGCAGAAGTGGGTCTATGCAGAAATGGGTCTGTGTAGAACACGGGCGATGTAGAACTTATGTCGTGTCGTGCACAGTTTTGTAGTGTTCGAGTTGTGTTGTGCAAAGTTTCGTCGTCGACACTTTTTCCCGTGTTGAATTATATTCCCGCAAGTGTTCGTCGTGTAGAAGCTAATACGTTTTTAATTTGGCTCTGTCGAGTTCGTGTCGTGTGCAGCTTCGTCGCGCTCAATTAAACACGTGTCAAAAAAATGTCACACACGTTCTCGTGTAGCGTTCCAAAAGACAAATGCCGACAGTGCGTTAATTTTAGCCTGCAAGACAATGCTTCATGCTACACAGCGCGTAAATTGGACGAAAAATTCTCTGATGACACAGCCGTTTTACCGAGAGAGAAGGAAACACGTGTCTCACTGTTAGCAGTGTTTTCACTTTCATGGGCCTATGGGGTCCTCGTACGCTGCACGGCTAGTTTTGCAACGACGAAACCGATCCTACAGTACTGCTTTCTCTCGTGAGTCCCGTAGGGAGTCACGTTGATATTGTGTTACTCACTTTCGTACGTCTAAAGACCGAGTATTCAACCTTATAGCTCATTACACTCTCGCATACGTGTATTCGGATATTCTTTGTGCCGCATGACAATGAGTGGGGTCACTCAAATTAGCGCACGATGGTCATCAACCTTTCATTTTAAAATGTAAAAAAAAATAAAATAAAATAAAATAAAGGAATGTTATAAAAATAAATGACTGCAGGTCTTTCGACAAAAGCAACTGGGGCAACATTATTTAAAATGAGAAACGTGCAGGACATGTGAATAAAAAAGGTCTTCACTATCTTCATCACCACACGGCCACTTTAATGTGCCCATTTTTGTTTTGTGCTCTGGACAGTTCCGGAGCTACGTTCCCTTTTTGAAATTTTTTTATTGGATCCTGCATTTTTAAAAAAATACATTATGTGGAAAGTCTGGCTAAAAGGATGAAAGTGCGAATTGTGAATATTGAAATACTATTGTTTCGCTTAAGATGGTAGCCGTGGTATTGTTTTATGCACACATAAATAATGAAAAAACGACGAAATATCGGCGATCCTTTTTTTTTTAACCCTTTCAGTTTTAACGATGCCACGTTGTCATATTTTTAGAAACAATTCAATTTTCAGGTCACGATTCCTCACGCAACAGAAAAAAAGTTAAGAGCTGCATGATTTACAACGCATTGCACAGTACTTGGTGCAAAAACCTTCGTCTCTGGGTTCCAGGAAGCGTAGGAAGTTGCAATCTACGGATCGCAGCACGTTCTCTGTATTTTTGCCCATTATACATACTCCAGCTCGGAAGAGAGCTGTCACTAAACGCCCAAGTGGAAAAAGAACGTTCGTGTCAGACGCCACTTCTCAAATGTCCATAAAATTTCTGATGAATTACTCATAATTCTTTGCATTTTTTCTGACGCGTATTTTTCATTGTTTTCTGTAGTGTGCTATTAGCTAATCGAGTGTTACTGAAATTATTGAGACAAATTATTTACAATTTGGGTTAAAAATTGAAAACAAAAAGCAACAGCAACAATGATTTTTTTTTCGCCTTGGGTGTAGAATTTTTATCTTCAGATATTTAATAATTTGAAAAATCATGATGAAATAATCACCTTTTGATTTTTATACAGTGCTAAATACCATCAATATTTATATCCTTTTTTTTTCAAACCTCTTCAAAAAAATTTCAGCTTATCTTGATTTTTTTTTTCAAACATTTCACATAGGGAAAAAATGTACGAGCATTTTCCCTCACAGGTGGTTAAGTGAATAATATTTACCGAGCAGTAAAGTACTCCATTCTACTTGGCAACTCTATTCTTATTCAAGAGGTGTTATCCTGCAAGTTTTGCGTTGGGCGTAGTATTTTTATCTTTAGATATTTAATCATTTGTCTGTTGTGACTGAACGAACGGTGGAACATCATCAGGAATAGTACTATCTACTAGACAGTGTGTCGGAGAACAAAAGTTTCCAAGAGTCCGATTGGGTCTAATAATATAGTTGCAGGTATATCATCGAGAGTTCACCAAGTGCACGTACACCGGGTACTAGATATTATTGTGCTGCGTGTATATCTTCCTCTTTTGAGGCGAATAACTATAATAGTCACAGAAATAGATCGGTGGCCAGAGGAGCCGTGTGTAAATACACTTCCGGTAGCAGTGAAATAAAACAAAAGAGAGAGACGCAAGTATAACGGTAAGGCTCCGATACTAAAAGTGAACGAAGGAACGAGTTTCAAGTAGTACACGCTTCTTTTTAACGAGACAATATCGATCTGGGTCACTCGACTCGTGTACTCGTCTTGTATGAATTTTTCACGACGTTTTTCCTTCCAGTCGACCACCCACACTCGATATAATTCATTGGGTTTGTAACCACCGAGAGAAAAAAAAAAAAAAACGTGTCTTTTCTGCCCTTACTTAGTATATGCACTGCATTCGCATATATACCCGCGCAAAAAAAGAAGGTATTAAAAAAGTAGTAAAAAAAAGTCTTAAGGGTATGGCGTATTGGACGGTTTAAGATTCCGTTAATACTCGGTTTGAGTATTAAAAGAGTATTAAATGTATTTCATAGGTATTCAGTATCAAAAAAGTATTTAAAAAGTGTTAATACTTGTGAAATTAATTTATTACTCTTTTGATACTTTTTAGATACTTAAACCCAGTATTAAGGGAATTTTAAACTGTCCAATACGTCATACTCTTAAGACGTTTTTTATTTTACTTTTTTTTTTCTTTTTTGCGCGGGTATGTATATATGTATATATGTATATATATATAAGTTTGTCTTTGACTGTGTCTAGAGTCTCTGTACCGGAAGTGAGCTTTGCATACTCATTGGGAGAGTAGATCATTTTTATTGACTCTCTAATGGACCAAGTAACCGATGAAATATCAAACCAGTTGAAAAATCAAATACTTCATATTACATCCAAGTATTTACTTAAATTTTCAATGAAGAATTTGTTTGTGTAAATTTAATCTCTATTTCGCAAATCGAAGACCAAACTTGAGTGTTCTGAAAGTGTTCATCGATTGGGAATGTCAATGATGGTTGACCCAAATTCAGGTCGGCAATGCCATGGATCGATGGTTTAATATCGAATAATTTTCGTGTATGCAGGTCAAACTGCTGCTTTCAATGCACTCGGAATTCCGGATCAATAAAGAGAACCACTTCCACAACACAGTAAACTGAGACTCCATAAAATTATTAATTACTGGGGGACCAAATGTAAAATCCTAATCGCCTATTTTTCTCTCCTTCATCGTTAATTACATTAGCATACGCGTCTCGGAGCAACAATAAATACCCCGTTGCAATCTCGCAACAATAGTCCAATGTGAGAAACGTGCGTTTCTCTTAACGCACCTGAAATTGAGTTACCATGGCAGACGCCATTATCGTTATCGGCGAATTTTTATGGTCCAATTTTGCTCAAGTGCACAAAATTTGTGGCGAAACTTGTTAATTGAGAGAAAGGTTAATTTTGGGATCTCGGTTTCTCGTTGGTGCACCTTATACAGCTTCAGACGGAATCGGATACGACCTACGACCCGAAGAGAATTCCTGCGGATACAATATTGGTGTACCTTGGAAGTGTGAGTACCGCGGCGAATTCTCGATCGGATTGACCGAATCGATAATTGAGCGAGACGCGTTTATACGACCGCGGCCTTTCCACAGCAGACCCTGAAGAGAACCAAGCCTGGATGAGCACATTGTTCGCACATTCTGCCCATAGCGGCAGACAGCGGGGAACATGGATTACATAAACGCGGACGCAACTGCTCTCGAGTGCACGTCGGTCTCTTTGCACTCTTCGTCGACGAAGCGAACGCAATACGCATGCTGAACACACACGCTTTACGTACAATACCATTTTAATTCAAGCGATTCGCTTGCGGCAACTGAAGAAAAAAAGAACAAATCGTTTCATCTTTTTTTTATTTTGTGTGTCGTATTCGCTTATGGGAAGAGGAGCGGCGTCAATAGGGTTACCGAAAACATTGATTCAGGGGATGGGGTAAAAGGTGACACAGGACACCCTGCTACATGGTCAATTTCACGCGAATTTGTAGTGGGCAAATTAGGAAATTTGAGTTGGTGTTGGGCACTAACTTAAATTGTAATTCGTCCCCGCAAAAATAATGGTACGGATAGTGCAAAAGGTGCGAAAAAAAACGATCATGGTTTTGGAGACCTTTTTGAACGAAAATATCGCCTGCCATTTGAACAGCCATGAGCGAAAAATGGTCAAATCTGATTTGGACACGGATCGGCGAATAAAATGTCCCGTAACGTGTGAGAATCGAGTACTTAGCGTAATTAGAGTACCGAAACTACAAAATGGTTCAGTTCGGTCAATATATTGTTGGAACATTTTTCCGCTGCTGCGATATATATATTTTTTTCGAGGAAGTTGCAGGTATTGCACTCGAAAGCCCATGCAATGCACGTTGGAAAATAGTGCAAACGTCCATCGTACCTCGGGAAGTTTATTTCACGGCACTTCTCTGCCTTCTTCATTTGTAACATATTAGCGAACTCGGAACTCGAACTTTGACCAGCCGTGTGCGAAAAATGGTCAAATCTGATCTGGTCACGGATCGGCGAATAAAATATCCCGTAACGTGTGAGAATCGAGTACTTAGCGTAACTAGCGTACCGAAACTTCAAAATGGTTCAGTTCGGTCAATATATTGTTGGAACATTTTTCCGCTGCTGCGATATATATTTTTTTTCGAGGAAGTTGCAGGTATTGCACTCGAAAGCTCATGCGATGCACGTTGGAAAATAGTGCAAACGTCCATCGTACCTCGGGAAGTTTATTTCACGGCACTTCTCTGCCTCCTTCATTTGTAACATATTAGCGAACTCGGAAAATCGTTTCTTCGTACGTGTCGTGCTGACTTGAGCCGGCATACGTTTACACACTATTGACATGGCAAGTGTAAGGCAAAAGTGTCGCCCACAGAGGACGACGGAGCCTGTCTTGAATTCGTAAGAACGTTGAGAACATCCAGGAAAACTCTCTTTACTGTCTACCGTGATATTGCGAATTGTCGCGCGGAGGGAAAGAGTTTACGAGGTATAACGCGCTATGCAAACTTTGCGCTTCTTCATTTGAGCATTAAAATTCCGGACGCGAGCGCGATATAAATGTCAATTAAATTCTTGGTAAGTAACTCGGCTAAGAAGATTTCGTATACATACGCGGGATTTCAATATGATATTGAAGAGAATGTGGGTGACTTAATCAATTCGACATTATATCTTAAGACATAAGAGCCCCTCAAGAGTTTTACCGATTTATGAAAGATATCGGATTAGATGGACACCATGGAGGTCGAATTACCGCGCATGGGGACCATGAACGGGGGGCAAAAAAATCTCATTTCGTTTTATCGGAATTTTTTCGCACGTTGCTACGGAGAAGGTGTTTTGGTTGGAAAAACATTTTATCGCACTAGTATCGTAACGTGCAATTTTTGCGGTTAGGTCAGAGGTACAGAAATGGCATTTTGGCAACGACAAATTCCATCATCTGCGGCATCTATTCAGAGCCATATTAGTCGGTGGCTTGATCTGATAGCAGACATTGAATGTCTCTCCGCAAAATTATTGTATGGTGTTATTACTCAAGCATAACTGCTCCTCGCATCGGCCCATCATGCTCCAACGAATACGCTGCTATCGTTGCTACGGAGAAAGTGTTTTGGTTGGAAAAACATTTTATCGCACTAGTATCGTAACGTGCAATTTTTGCGGTTAGGTCAGAGGTATGGAAATGGCATTTTGGCAACCACAAATTCCATCATCTGCGGCATCCATTCAGAGCCATATTAGTCGGTGACTTGATCTGATAGCAGACATTGAATGTCTCTCCGCAAAACTATTGTACGGTGTTATTACTTAAGCATAACTGCTTCGCGCATCGGCCCATCAAGCTCCAACGAATACGCTGCTATCGTTGCTACGGAGAAAGTGTTTAGGTTGGAAAAACATTTTATCGCACTAGTATCGTAACGTGCAATTTTTGCGGTTAGGTCAGAGGTACAGAAATGGCATTTTGGCAACGACAAATTCCATCATCTGCAGCATCCATTCAGAGCCATATTAGTCGGTGGCTTGATCTGATAGCAGACATTGAATGTCTCTCCGCAAAATTATTGTATGGTGTTATTACTCAAGCATAACTGCTCCGCGCATCGGCCCATAAAGCTCCAACGAATACGCTGCTATCGTTGCTACGGAGAAAGTGTTTTGGTTGGAAAAACATTTTATCGCACTAGTATCGTAACGTGCAATTTTTGCGGTTAGGTCAGAGGTACAGAAATGGCATTTTGGCAACGATAAATTCCATCAACTGCGGCATCTATTCAGAGCCATATTAGTCGGTGGCTTGATCTGATAGCAGACATTGAATGTCTCTCCGCAAAATTATTGTATGGTGTTATTACTCAAGCATAACTGCTCCGCGCACCACCGGCCCATCATGCTCCAACGAATACGCTGCTATCGTGTCATGTGAGCGATGCATCGGGGCGGCTCACGTAATGTGGATTACCCTTCGTATTTCCACGAGCAAGCGGCAGCGCGATGAGCAATACTGGCAGAACACAAGTGCCCGTATATCTGTCGGTACTTCTGCATATCTCCTGTCGCGTTTCGTCACTATCCGAGCAAACCTTAACCGAGTGGAGTAACGGCTTCTAGTATCTCATGAATACGATCAAATATAAGACTACAGTAGAACCCCGATTAACCGGGACGCGAGGGACCGCCGAATTCCCGGTTAATAATTGCTAACTTTATTTATATTATCAGATCAGGATGCACTGCGATAAAACGAATCGAGAAAATAGCATGCCAATGCAGCCATTTTTTCATTAACGCTACGGTAATTATGTCCTTTTTACCAAAATACTCAGTGACGTAAAAAAAAAAATTAATCGACGTTCTACTGTACTTGTGAATTCACAAAAATACCCTAGAGTCACATATCTAGTAATCTATGGTGTTGGCAGAAAATTTGGTTATTAGAAGAAGAAGGAGATCCTTTTTTTTTCGGAATGGATTTGGATGATAAAAAATGTTTGCAGCTGATATTCAAGTGATTCGAAGCTTTTGCTACTTTTCCCGGAGAAACGGAGCTGCTTAACGAGCTCAGCCAATAATCGTAAGAAGATCCTCCGCGTGTAGACACAGTGAGGAAATACCTGTTGGCTTGCAATGCCGAGAGGAACGACGCAATATCTTAATGCACACAGCATCGTTCGAGCAAGTGGCGTAATGATGTTGCATAGTTGGTGCTGCATGTACTGCGATAACTCGATTTGGTCCAGAGCGTATGCTAAAAACGTGAAGGCATCTCGAGTGTATTATCCGCATATAAAAGTGGATTATTTATTGTATCGATCTCGGGGTAAAGTGGAACGATAAGGCACAGCTTTCAGCTGCTTCGATAATTGTCATGCGCTAATTGGCCAGGGGATTATATTTTTATTGTGCATCGGAGAAATACGAGTTTTCGTGCCACGTGTTCAGGTGCACATTGACAATTCGTAGTCAACAAATACAATGATTATTATTTTTCTCTCCATTATACAATTGGAATTATATTTCGGAACTCATTTTCTTGCAAATCCAATTTTCCAATATTACATTTTAATCAAACATCTTGTGGTTTTGTTGCATCAAAGACTTTAATATCAATTTCGAGCGAAATTTAGATTCTAGTCAATTGAAAAAAAAAAACCATCAAATGTGATGTTTTATTAAACATGTTTGATAAAGTTATGAATATTTGAAAAAAAAAACGCTATCAAATGTGATGTTTTATTAAACATGTTTAATAAAGTTATGAATATTTGAAAAAAAAAGCTATCAAATGTGATGTTTTATTAAACATGTTTAATAAAGTTATGAATTTTTTGCATGTCGCCGGTGGTGGCGCTGGTGTATCACGTGGCCTTGGCAATTTTTACCGTACGACTCGGTAATTTTTGCTGGATGTTTCTCTCCAGGAACCTGAGCCTGGAGACAGTCGTTCAAGATGGAGAATAAATCGAGTTAGCGTGGATGATTTTTTACCGGGGCAATAGCTGTAACCTTTTGCTCCAAATATAATCGGCCCAAAGACACGTGAACCAAGAGAGACGGTCGAATGATGTAATGTCTCAATTAATCTTGACAGTAATTATAGAGTAAGCGCTAATTGGCATGTGCCCGAGTGTCGGTAGTAATTTATTTGTGGATCGCTCATGACAATTCGATTGGCTCCTTATATCATCGATAATTGGTCCTAGGTATTGATTGAAGATGGGACTACGGTGGTTGAACGACGTAAATATCAATTATTTTTCATCGTGCATAATCTCTCGCATTCGGTTGTAGAGGTACGTGATTTAGAGACTGCATGCACTAGTCCGTGGTCTCCGGTTGGCATATTAGACCGGAGGCTATCATTCACGATATAAAACGCAGCTTAGCCCGTGGAGCAAGCGAACGGTTTATAGATAATACACGATATTTGTAGCATACATCATTTACTGAATTACTAAATTGATTTCGGAATTTTAGAGCCTGGTGCTAATTCATTCGGTCTATTAAGAAGACGTATTCGCACGTGGAAAGAAGATTCAGCGAATAATTATGAGGGATTCCGTTCTTCGTTTCTGCACACTGTTGGAAAAGATTAAAAATTTTTATCGATTAACTAGTATATTAAATGTAATGCAGAATTTATGCCACTAGTGCGAGAAGTGCGATTTCTCGCACGCGAAGTGAAGCCGAGTTGTGCACGAAACTCGTGCGGCGAAATTTTTTCTCGGATTGCAAACTCACGGAAAACGTTTTTATCGCACTAGTGTCGTAAAGTTACTACAATGGACTTTTGTAGTAAAATTTAAGCAAATTATTGAAAGAAAAGGACTTTTACACTAAATTACTAAATTACTAAATTGATTCTAGAATTTTAGAGCGTGATGCTAATTCATACGGTCTATTAAGAAGACTGCTTCTGACGTATTCGCACGTGGAAAGAAGATTCAGCGAATAATTATGAGGGATTCCGTTCTTCGTTTCTGCACACTGTTGGAAAAGATTAGAAATTTTTATCGGTTAACTGGTATATTAAATGTAATACAGAATTTATGCCACTAGTGCGAGAAGTGCGATTTCTCGCACGCGAAGTGAAGCCGAGTTGTGCACGAAACTCGTGCGGCGAAATTTTTTCTCGGATTGCAAACTCACGGAAAATGTTTTTATCGCACTAGTGTCGTAAAGTTACTACAATGGACTTTTGTAGTAAAATTAAAGCAAATTATTGAAATTAAAGGACTTTTACACTAAATTAAGTCTATTAAGGAGGTCTTAGGTAATTAGGTCTATTAAGAAGACTGCTTCTGACGTATTCACACGTGGAAAGAAGATTCAGCGAATGATTATGAGGGATTCCGTTCTTTGTTTCTATACACGGTTAGAAAAAATGGTAAGTTCTTATTGGCGAACTGTCCGAATTAAATGAAGTGCGAGAAGTGCGATTTCTCGCATTTGACGTCTCACGCTTGCATATCGAAATGGAAAAGTAAAGTAAAAATATTTTTGACACATCCAGTAGCCTGTATATCCGCGTAATTGATTATTGTAAGGGCCCGGAATACACGGGCCGAATTCACTTGGTCCAGATCCCCCGAGATAATCGAATAATTTGAGGAGGATTCGGTTACCAGCAAATTCGCCTGGCCCGGATCCATCACGGGCGCTCCCCATACCCAGGAACAGTTCGTTCCTCGTTCTCGTTCTCGACGTCGTGCTATCCTTGCGCGGTACACGTACATTTTCTCTTTGAGACATGACGGATCGCGGTGACGAGGCTAATTTCACCGCGGCTTAGCTTCAACCACGAACTTTCGACCCTCTTACACCGGCAACTCGTTGCCCCACCGTATATAAGCACATGGATATGTACGCACGTGATGAGGTGTACGACGTGAGATTAGTTGGAGATGATATACAGCACTTGTAGCATAAATTCCATCATCATCTCAAAATAGACAATGGAAAATCGGAATTTCATTGTATTTACGATACATTAGTCACTATTATGACCCTGTTATAATTCAAAATCATGTATTTACAACCCAATTATGGTTTATTTAGAATCCTGTCACCGAACTCACCATAATCCATCTGTTCATATCAACTTATTTTTGTATAATTATTGCGGTAGGTCAATAAAAGCCAAGAGGAAGATAAAAGTGAAATTGTCGTCATTCGATACGAAGAAAATTAAATTTCACACTTACTCACAGAAGAAAATGATTATTAATGATGACGTTGATAATAATAACTATTTCCATAATAATTACAGTATCCTTAAGGTACTTTCATGCAATGATAGACATAATGGGCGTATATACGGAATGAATATCGCGAAGCACTACACAAAGGCTTCTATCAAATTCACCCTAAGGCTACCGGCGGATGTGCACTATATAAAAATTCCATTTTCTACTCATACCGGAAAATGATTATTAATCGTGACGAGTCATGCAAGAATATCGCCCTCGTTGGTGAGCGTGCAGTAGCAGTGGATACTGCAGCTGCGTTCTCCCAGCGCCTCGAAATGTATCGGCCCTGTGGTCTACCTACAATATTGTAGACGCAAACGAACCCTCGTTCCCTTACCACCCTTTCAGCCTCGAGGCTGATGAGATCCAGAGTTCGCAGGGTAAGCGCACCGGTATGTTATCCAGGATAGTCTGCGCGGTCTGTAGACGCGTACGCTGTTCCCATGGAACGACAGGAGACTTCCCATAGGGGAACTTTTCGCACCGAATGTAAATCGGTAATGGAAACCCTGGTTGGGGTGATAATTGCGATATGCCGATCGATCGTCCCTATTTTTGCGTGATGAACTGTGCATTTTGGACCTGGCCGTCATTTTGTATGAACTGACAAAATCAATCAGCTATTGCGGGCTAATGACAACCATTTTGTTTACAACCCACGCCAAAAGTTTCATTTCTCGCGTCTCTGTTCTAACCACAAAAAGACACTTTTTGTATGACCGGTTTAAAAATTTCTCGGTGGTCGAGGTCCGGCCCATTTTGGACCGAAGCTTAAGGATGTTCACATCTGATACAAGATTTATTGGAATTTTGTATTGGGGTTTCGAAAAATAACCTTCGATATTTCCGTTATAAATAATCATAAGTACGTAAATTGTTTACAAAAAAATCTGATAAAACTCGTGGTTATTGCTCAAAGATTGAATAATAATGGAAAAAGTGGGGGATGAAATTCAAGAGGTCGAGGATCAGAGCCAGGTCGAGTTGATATGAAATGCCCCATGTATATAAGATCCTCCATTCCACCTTAAGGATATTGACTTCAGGGTATCTTAAGGATATTGACATCTGATACAAGATTTATTGGAATTTCGTCGGTATTTCGAAAAACGCCCTTCGATATTTCCGTCATAAATGATCATAAGTATGTAAATTGTTAACAAAAAAATCGGATAAAAATTGTGGTTGTTGCTCGAAGATTGAATAATAATGAAAAAAATGGGGGATGGAATCCAAGAGGTCGAGGGTCAGAGCCAGGTCGAGTTGGCATCGAATGCCCTATGTATATAAGATCCTCTATTCAAAAGCATATTATACTGGAGCTTATCAACAGCGAAAGCTCTGTAGTTGTAAATAGAACAGAGAAACTCGGATCCAATGTCGGAGAGCAAGCTCTAATACACGTAGAATACAATCACGCTTGGGGAGACATCAACCCCGTTTGCCAAACTCGCGTGTGCCTACCCCCACCGGTGTCAGGTTACGGAGATTTCAACAGAGCTGTTGCTGCCTGAACATGACTCTACCAGGCGCTTCTATCGAGCTCACTCTACTCATCCCCACGACTCCGCTTCTCGTGTTTTCTCCTTTCACTCGTTTCAAATAATAGTACTTTACGACACTAGTGCGATAAAAACTTTTGTCCGACGAATGTCGTCACGCGAGTTCATAAATAGTTTCTCGCCCGAGGTTCGTATACAACTTTATGCCACTAGTGCGAGAAGTGCGACTTTTTTATTCATCTGTAATTGCATTATCTACGAGATATCGAAAAATTAATGAGTTAGTCTTATATTTTAGATGAATTACAAAATGTTTTTAATCAATTTCTGTATTTTAATCTCTTTTTACGTTCAACTCCATTTAAACGTTATCATTTTTTCTAATTTCACTAGAAATTTTTCAAAATCAATTAAATTGATATAATGTCTATAAAATACTTTGATCGAAAGTACTCAAAATATAATAGCGATAAAATAATTCGAATCGTATAATAGACACAAAAATATTTTTTTTATCACCAACACTTTTTTTGGGTTCCTTGCATGGCAACTTTAACGGTTATTTTTCATTTTCGGATTTGCAGTTACGTCGTGTAACTCCGATTTCAAAACGACACTTTGACATGATCATTTTTTTCAAATAAACATTTTTTGCATTAAATTGATTTTTCGAACCTCCCACACTTTGCGACGCTTTTGACTCTCACAGGGTCATAACCCTGTGCAATAAATTCTTTGCGTCTCTCTCCGACTCGCGTGAAATGGTTACACGCACAGGTATCTCACACCCCCTCCACCTCTCACCTTCGCCCCTCATTCTCCACCGTCCTCCTATATACGTCGGCGCAAACGCGGCCTTATCGACCCCCGGAAACACGACAGCCAGAGCACGGAGCCGCGGGGTTGCGAGAGCGCGAAAACAGAGACGCGGAGAGAGAGTTTTCTCCTCGGAAGGTCCGGTGTCGTTCGTCGTATGTACACCAATGCGTGCCAATTCATTCACACGTGAATCTCCAATCGCGCATTCACCCACAAACCAGCTTCCTCACCATCACGGGAGAAAGCCCAATGTAATAAATGTCCTACCTTTATACGGGCCATTCAACGTCAAATTAATGGACCCACTATCCGCTGCTTCCGGATGTCAAATCCCTTTCCACTAAACGTCCAAACCAGAAATTTCACTCCAGCGACGAGGACTCTTCGAGTGGGCTTCAAAATAGCGAATGGCTAGAATGAAAGTCTGAATCTAGAATGGCCATTTTTATGGGATTCCCTTTATTAGTCATAATTCCGCAGAAAATATCCCCATTTTTTGGTAGCCCTCGATGTAAACCTGGAAAACGTCATTACAGTCGACTGCGCAATTTTATGAGCCCTTCGATGTAAATTCGACACGAAACAGCCCATAGATACACATCCGCGCGGTGGTTTCCTGAACCGCGATAGAGAAAGCCACATTGTGTGTCTGTGTGCCCTGCAGTTTGCTCTTCCCTGTTTCCATCTCATGCACGTTACTGTACGGAGCTTGGTAAAAATGTTGCCAACGAGTGTAGCGGTTGGCAGGTGGTGCGTGCGGAGAGTAGGTATAGTTTCACCTCGTGTACAAACCGGGCTTGACCCCGGCGGTACGTTTCCTCGTCTGCGCCCCTCACCGCGCCCCATTCTCAACCCAAGGGCTAATGAAGAGTATCACGTTGAACCACCACCGGGAAACTCGAAACCACCCAGGCACACCGCACGTATCTCATACGGTGGACTGGGTTATCCACCTATGGCGAAAATGGTTTGCGTACAGTATTCAAGTGACTGATAGGGCATTCGGAAGGGCAGAGTCAAATTCATTAGTGCGCCTCCTCGTCCTCGGGATTTCGCGCTGTGATTAAAAGTTGGGTATAAATTCAATGGCATGGCAAATGGGAACCTCGGATTTTCCCGTTCACCCGGTGAAATGTGAATTGACAGTTTTGGCGGCGAGGGTCACCCGAGCCGAAATTCAATCGGATCGCGATCGGCAATATGTTTTAATGTCTGCTCTCGACAGTTCGAGCAGGTCCTGCACTGTTGCAAATAATTAGGGTCCATTTACAGTGTGGGTCAGAGAAGCTATTCAACAGCAACTGGAATATTCAATTTTACGTGCGGGTGTCTGTAAAACGAACATTACGGTATAGGTAAGCATAACGGTAGGTTTTTTTGCATATCCACTGTTTTTCCACGATGATTATCGTCTGGCTGGACACAGGCGACCAAAGGGACTGCTGGATGTCGCTTTTCGCTTCAACAACTCGTCTGTGGTGAGCTGGAAAAGCTGGAGAGTTCGATCGGCAAAAGCGGAGCTGGGCAGGGACGTGGCGAACGTCGGAAGCCAAAGTTTCATGGCTGAATGGAACCCCAAGAGGAATCGTGAAAGTTCATATTACATTTGAAATGTTTTATGCATGTTCACCCCGGTTTTTATTGAATTCATAACTCGATATTTGAATATTTATGTTAATATTCGACTTATGCGCTGAAACCATTGAGAAAATGGAGTCGCACTCGTTGTCATTCAAAAATAATTCTGGATAGAGTCCAAGTGACGAGCTTATGATTGAGGAGAGTCTCGTAGGACAAAAACTGAAAGGGTCGTCACGATGGCGGTGGTCCTGTTTCGCGTCACGCGATCCGTAATTTAGTCGATGCTAGTTTCCGAGGTCAAGTCCGGTAGGTCGAGTTATCCAGGTATAAAAATAACGTGGCTTATCCATCCCCATCGTCGCGTTTGCGATATCGTGGGTTCGCCCTGTTTAGCCGTTCATTGTCGAAAAGGTTGCGGTGGATACGGAGAGCTTTGACATTACGCGGTTGTTTTATGCCCTATGGATCTCATTTCACTTCGTTTATGCTATATTTCCTCTTCAGGTCGTGGCAGAAACTATGCATTGACAATGGGGTGGATATAAAAGTCCGAGTCTTGTTTTGCACGTATGAAATGTAATCGGTACATTTTGTTTCCGATTCACCAGGTTCATCATACGACTTCTTCAGGAACTGTACAATCGTACGTTTGGAAACAGCATTGACGGTGATTAGTAATACCGATTAGCACATTTTGCGATCCATTTGACTGTATTCTGACTACTAACAGTGTCACGATTAACAGGAACATGGCATTTGACAAAATGGCTTCCACATCATTGGATGGGGCACCTGATTATCATTTTTTTTTCGAGTCACGTTGCGTTCTTTTTGGGCTTTGGTAGATCGATTGTCATGAGGCGAATCGAATGAGTATATACACGTGTATATGTACATACATGCATATATATATATCCATAAGCAAGTGTTCCTTTAAGTGGGTCATAACCTCAGCGTCGTAGGTCCGGCCTTCGTTCGACCACGAGGTCGTCTCGCTTCGTGACCCAGATCTTGGAAAACGGAGTACCAATGGAACCGAGCCGGCGAAACCAGCTCGGCTCACCTGTGTACCCGTCGACGTCGACGTCGTCGACACTCGGGCTGCTGCCCTGCGTTACGTGTGTACGTAGGTAGATACGCGCAAGAGCTGCTCCTCCAATCGTTACCCTGGATTCTGCGCACCTCGATGAAAACCTCGCTTCCATGAGGACATCGCCTACCTTCACACCTTTCGATAGCTCACAGCATCGGCTACTCGTTGCCTTTTGTACTCTCGCGTTACCCTTTTTTTTTTCTTTTTTTTTTTTCATACGCCTGACACAAGTGTTACAACTTCAACCATTTGACAATTGCGACATTGGATTTGTAGTCATGATTATAATGTTGCGTGTACACCAATTAACTTTTTTCTACGCTTATCACTTTACTATGTGCCGGTGGCCATTTCAGTCAACAAGCACAATGGCCATCGCGTTTGCGTTATCAATATAATGGGACATTAATGCTGTCATCAATATGAAACTCTGTAATCAAACTCGACGACCATCAAATTCGATACTGAAATCGAATGCTTCTGAATTCATTGAATTGCAATTAATTAATAATTGATTTAAAAAAAAAGACTTTCGTTAAATTTTGCATCAACAATATATGATTAATTCAGTTTGGAAGTTACTCATTTATGTTTTACAGCTTTCAATTTTCTTATTCGACATTACAAAGTTTCTTCTCCAATTAAAACCTCGAAGAACTCACCAACCTCATTATGAGAGCTCTTCTCGCGGATATTCCGAGCATAACGTCGTCAACAATACACAAACGAAGGGAAGAAAATGGGGAAAATATGAGAATACAACTCGAGTAACTTTTGCTCGGCCCACTTTGCAATTATTCTCTCTCCATAACAAATTCTCAGGGAACGTCTGAAGATAACGGAGATAACATTATCAAAGTTTGAGGCTGCAATTCAGTTTGGACATTCAAATCGACATTACCAGGGGCAACTTTAAAAGCCATTAAGGGATCCAAAAAAAGTTGTGAGAAAAAAAAAATGCTGTTACATTCCAATTCTCGATACCCATCTTTTGAAAAATCTTACATTTAAATCTCATCGAGTACACACCAAGTATTATTATTCTGCAATTGTGTACATCCACTAAAATGGCATTAGATAAAAAAAAAATTAATTCACCTATTGTAGATTTCAGACGAAACCAGTCAATCAATTTTAGTTTAATTTTCGATGTCCAGTTGGAAAAATCATACATTTCCGAATTTAGGAAACTGTCCCACTTTGTCCCACATAAAAAATAAAAAAAATTCCGTTTCATTTTTTTCTCTCCTTGGTGAGATCTAAATGTTGGATTTCTACAAAAAAAAAAACGTATCATTTCCTCAGTGTTCGTTTCTCACGACTTTTTTTCGGTGACTCGCTCCCCTTAAGTTCGAAACTCGCGTAAATTTCTTTTTTTACATGTATGTATGTGTATTTGGACGTGAAATATCCTGCAGTTTTAAAGGAGACTGAGTAAGCGAAGGGGGATTCTGATCACGACACATACACACACACACACACACACACACACATATATATATATATATATATATGGAATACGTATGTGTATTTAATGGCACATCCACAGGAACGAGAACACGCCGCAGGCAGAGTGAACCTGCAGCATCGATCCACTTGACCTGGCGCACGGTTGCACACCAAGACATTCGAGGTGTACATGCTTCACTGTCTCCTACGTGAGCACGTTGTAGAAATTCACGAGACGACGACGACGACTACGGCTGGGAAGTACGAGTTATCGTGCCAGCAGCTTCCTCAGCTAAAACGCGAGGCTCTTCGCCCCCACGGATCTCCCGATCCCGTCGTTTCTATCTCTATACACGTACGAAAGTTACTGGAGCCCCAGAATTTATTTCCGGATCTCTCGGATTTTCTCCTGTCATCGTTTAATATTTCCGTCGCCTCGTTATCCGTTAATTAACCCTCTATGGCTTATTGGCTGCGATATTGATTTTAATTAAATTTATATATAATAAGTAAAAAGAAAGTACACTTTTTTCCGTCGGAAGTCAGAAACTATCTTCCGGAACTGCCATAATATTAGCTCCAATTGTCTCTGTGCCACTTTTCTCGTGATTGTCACGTGACATTTTTTTTAAAGACACCAGATTTTATGTGCATTTGTATAATAATTTTATTGTCATTATTTTCGGGTGTCCCGATATCCTTCAATGGATATAATAATCATAATAATGTCAATAGTGATAATTTAGGGACTATTTTGATCTAAAGTAAGAGGGATGATTTTTTTTTTAATTTGATTTATTTCATTTATTCATATAATGATTTTATTGTCATTATTTTCGGGTGTCGCGATATTCCTCAATGGATGTAATAATCATAATAATATTAATAGTGATAATTTGGTGACAATTATGATTTTAAGTAAGAGGGATGATTTTTTTTTTTTCTATTGGCTGTTGATCGGTGACTTCAATGCATTTCATAATTCACTGGTAGATAGTCAATAATGGATTCACCGTGAGCGTGTACCGTGCATTAATCTTAGTACAAAAACGAGAATCATGAGCGAAGCAGAGGCAAGATAGTGAGAATTGAGCCAGGGGATCGGGTACAGAAACGCTTATACTACTTGATTGCACGATCGCACTATCATAATCGTCGGCTCGATCACGACGCCGATCACGTTTTACAGGCACACCGCACATTACGCGAGACGAAAGGCGATCCGCGGCAGTTCGCCGGTAATTACGATCGATCTTTAAACTCTATCGTGCTCCTCATCCATTGGCAATAACACCCTCACTGTTGCTGTTGCGGCCGTTGCACCTGCTGATTATCGATTTAACCTACGCACACGAATTACCACACGCGATCTGCGGTTCGGACGAGTCTGAACGACAGATCTCATCTGCTCGTATATCAAAGCTCTATCATTAAAAAAAAAAAAAAAAAAATGAATCTATAAATAATCAAAAATTGGGGTTGCTACTTAGAGACGAAGTTCGCATGGAATGCCCCATATAGACCTCAAGGAACGAGTACTTCGTTCCGCAATTACGTACATTTCACGGCAATTGATGCGCAATTCATTCCTCATTGGACGATATTCATTTTTTTGCGAACATCTCGGGAAATTCTTGAAGAGAATTTCCCTCGTTACTTTAATTGACTTATGCCGAGAAAAAAAAATTTGATTTTCTTCCGTAGCCTCGAAGGCTCTGCCTGCCCGGAGAGGAGAGGTTCTCTGCACACTTGGGTAGGTGCATGTATATTTATGTATACCGGGGAAGCTGGATGGAGAGGTTTGGGTTCACCTCTCGCAGGCTTCAACGAGGAGAACGTGTCGTGTAGCTGTAGATGGTTTAGGGGGTTGAGGGGGTTGAAGCTGCGGGTTGTCTAGTGAGGGTGGATAGAATTAAAGGTTAATCCCGCACGGAAGGGCGAGGTGGTGAGTCTCGCGAGCTCGCGAGACTCACCCTTCATCTCCGATGTCCTCCCTTTTTCGTCGCAGCCTCTTTCCACCTTCCCTCCTCCTCTTCGGCGTCCTCTTCTCACGCTATTTTCCTCGAGTCTTTTCTCCTCGTGCCACGAGAGGGAGGGAACTTTGTTTTTCCGATGCTGCACGCGTCTTGGAGAAGACACCGTAAATATTTGCCCTGTTAAGTGCCGGAGGAATATCAAAGGAGGCAAGCCCATCGACAGTCGAGGGCCGCGACAGTTTCGGAGGTCGTGAAGCACCGTCACTGACCTATGACGTCGACAGCTTTTTATCTGGAATTTCAAGACTTTTTTTTTCCGGTCCAGCGGCTGACTCGATTCTGGCCGTAACATGGGAATCCCAGACTGAATCCGGCTAGAACCCTGTTTAGTACTAGATAGTTAAAGTAATGGCTGCTTGACCCATTACTTTAACAATTCGTGGGGCAAAACCAAGTAAATACACGAAATTAATTATTCCACATTATATTCCATTCAGAAATGAATGGTTATCAGTTTCGGGTTTTCTCATGTTGCACGAAATACGCTCAGTTTTCATTGTGAATTAAATGTAAATCATGGATAATGCGATGGGATACTTGCCATTGGCTAATAGCCGTAGCAGCGATTCCCCGTATCGATTCCCATGTTTCTAGGATATCACACCCTCCGGGGTAGTAAAAAGAGAAAAGAAAAAATGGCTCGATCGCTTATTTTTCCGGTTAGCATTTGCTTCATCCCGCACTTATTCCCTCAGTTACCATATACCACCCTCCAGCCTATATTCCATAAGCAGTACAGTATCCCCAGAGTAAAATTGGCTACGGTCCCCCATTCCCCGAGGGATGATTTCCGCATTCGAGCATTGGTCGTCGCCAATTTCATAAACGCCACGAAACACGTGGGGAGTTGAAGTCATCGGTAGTGTAAGCGACATTCGTGCGCTTAAGGAAGCTTCGCGTTTACCCCCATAGGATAACGATAAGGAATGAGCAGTTTTCCCATAAGTCCTCTTTCTGTCGCTCGGCTTGTCTGGAACGCAGGTTCCGCCTTTTTTTTTGGAAGGGTGCGACGACTGTATATGGGTCATTCGAAGTCAACTCGACGTATAGCTTTTAAATCAAGCTCTCTTACTCTTCATGGTGACATCCGTCTGATAGTCATAATCGTCCGGTCAAAACCAAATAAATTGCGAATGAACAAAAAGTGATGATATCCAGATACGAACTGAACATTGTTTCCATTTCCAATGAAGTATACAGTGTAAACTCATTCACGAGAAATAATGGAAACGTGAGTGTCCAGAAAACAGACTTGAACTTGATTGACCCGGCTTCCCGATTTGACTTGACCCGGAATAACCCGTATGCAGTGCAGAGCTACAGGACAAACGGGTGACACGGACAAGCTCAGGGGAAAGACAAACTAAGTAGCTGGTGGAAACGGGAGGAACTGAGATAAAGTACATACAGGACTACACGGTGTACCGCAGGGCGGAGAGAGTGTGCGAAAGAGGGCGAGGGCGGTTGATGCTAGCGAGCTAGGCAGCATAACAGCCCTTCCGTTGTTCCCGGGCTGTATCAGCGAGCAATACCACAGACAATCCAAAGGGCTTAGCGCTGTTTCAACAAGGGATTACCCGCGGCCTTGCGCACCCGAGACCGATACACAGCGGTCTCCCAACCCTCTGTCCCGTTTTTCGTCTCGCTCCTCCTTTCTCTGCCCTACGCGAGGGCCAAACATTTAAATTGGCAAGATTAGAAGGACACACGGGACGAAGAACGGGGGAAAAAAAAAACACGGAACATCCTCCACCCTCCTGATGGGGAGATTCTGAGATAAGCTGACTTCAATTTTGTTTTTCCTCTGGTCCCAGAGATAATCCACCAAATTTCTCATCAATTTTTTTCCCCGGAATTGTTCGCGTCGTCGCTTTTTACTTTTTATTGGCGCATTTTTTTTTCTCTCGTGAATGTCGGCTTGAAAAAATGGATCTGATTTGAGGGGCTTTTTATTTTGTGGAATTTTTATTGTGACGGAAAAATGTCCCCGTGTGGGTATTGGCCGTAAATATCCCTGGAAAATAAATCCCAGAAAAAATATCTGTAGGGTGAAAAAAAAAACCCAGGTCAAAGTCCATGCGAAAGAAATCCATAGGCCAATAGGAAATTATGACGGCTGAAAGCGTAGGGGGTTGAAGTTTGCATCGTTCGGATGCAACGAAATACATCTTAAAATTCCATTTTTACTTTTTTGCACGTTTGCCATTTGCGCTCTTCACCTTTTCCATACCCTGCAGCTCTAAGTCATACCCAGGGTAAAATTGGTTTCAGTCTCCATATTCCCTACGGAAAAATGTCCCCGTGTGGGTATTGGCCATAAATATCCCTGGAAAAAAAATCCCAGAAAAAATATCTGTAGAATGAAAAAAAAAAAAACCCCCAGGTCAAAGTCCATGCGAAAGAGAACCATAGGCCAATAGGAAATCTACTCCAGCATCCCCTTTAATCCAACAGATTAGGTAACGAACACCAGGATGGATTTTACAAAAACAAAAAACGCTGTTTTCGTGATGTTCCGAGGTGAAAAGACACCGGGATTTCGCATAGAGGATAAATATGCAGTGCGCGTGTCACGCAAATGCGATTACCCTCCGAACATCAAAGATTCTTCGGGGCGTCTTGAGTCTCAGGCGCGGAGCGGGCCGTAATTCCGTTTCGACGATTCGTTTGATGCGGAGTGCGAGAGCAAATGAGCCCGGGATCCCCGGCCCCGTTAGAAACGAAGCTGTACGACAGACTGCACCATTCCGATACCCCAGACGCCAGAATTGCCTTGTGGTAATTACCCTCGGACCGCGTGATCTTCCGCTTTTCTTGCTTCCAAGTACAAACTTTTCACCCTGCTCGTTAATAATTGGAAATCGTCCGCCGGTGCTTTCTCTTATTTCTCCAATTTTCTCCCTTGCCTTCGCCGATCGGTTCTCCAAGAAAATGCAGAATTTACAGGGGAATAGATTGGATCACGTATATCTTCATAGTTCCGCATAAACATCCAGCCTTCATCGCTTTTCGTATCCAAGGTTCCTCGGATTTCCACTTCCGGGTATGCAATTCGTTCTGACATCATTATTTAAAGGCAACCCTTGCATTTTTTGAGATGACGACGTTCGTACGATTACCAAATTGGTGTTGCATTATTTAATTAACTTTTGATTGCAATTTGACTTTTTCGTTTCGTCGTATCGTTCACGAATATTTTTCGGTATCGAGTGCACTCGCAAAAAAATTTCGCAGCCTATAAAACGAGAGAGCATCGAATGTTTTAATTACCAACAAACGATTATGAAATTCTCGGATGTTGAAGAGTAGATTCTCCCTCTTCATACTCTACAGCTTCAATAATTCAGAGATTCCTCCTTCGGGAATCCAAAATGAATCTGCGAACTGTTGCATAGCAGGAGCTGCGTCTACTGCAGTTGAAAAGAATCAGAATGCAATCGGTGAAATCTGCTTGGCTTCAGCTTCAGCTCCTCTTCCTTGTAATTTGTTCGGAAACTTTATCGACTGAAGAAACCGGACGTGGATAGATTTAAGAGGCGATACACGGAAAATGCTCTTTGGGTTTCGCGTGCGCAGCGTGGGCGTTAAAGAGAGCAGCTCGACAAAGGACCCTTCGCTTTCATCAGTAAAAGGGGACCCTGTAAAAACGGATAAAATAACGAAAAAGGACGAAGAACCTAAGCTCGCGTGATGAAAAGGCTATCGATTTACTCAAAAGGTTCATCCCTTTCTCACCTTCCTTTCCCTCATCCTATACAACCTTCGAGGCTCTATTAGCTTTGTCAAAATTGTAAGACAAAAGGCACAATGAGGAAAATCGAAAAAAAAGTCAAAGTCAAGTGGAAACGATTAGAAGGATTGTTTCTTTACAGTGAAAATATAAATTTTGCCGAGTTGAACATTCATATCCGTTTCATTGCGTCGGATAACTTCAGGAGCATGAGCACTCATCATTATTATTTATTTATTTTTGAACGATGTCTAATTGGGTAGATTGATATTATCATTATCCTTCGCCCTCCTCTAAAGGGCGTACTACATGTTTTGCAATGATTCATGAAAATCATTTTCGTGAATCATTTCGATCATTGAAGTACAACGTGCAATTCACCCTACCATTCGTGGTACTTCAATTAACCACCTTGTTTCAATCTGATATTTGATCATTCCAGCATAAGCTACGCTTCGATTAGCAGTTTTGGGCTTCGCCGACGTAAATTTATGGTCAAAGCGCAAAATCACAAATTGATTTCATTGGTTCAATGATCCCGCGGTTATAAACTCGCTTAATCCTTATTTATTTTTCCAAGTATCATTGGAAATCATCCGTTACTTTTTCGTTTTCCAGGTGCACTTGCCGGCATTAGACGCGTTTCTTGATAACCTTTGCACTGTCTTCATTTTCCACCCTTATGTTGAAATGGCGAGGAGGATCAATGGGCCCGCGATTATTTCGACCTAAATTCCTTTGAGGCAACGACCAACTTGCCAACCTCCTCGCGAGGTTGTCGTCCATTTTTATTTATTTTTTCCAAGTATCATTGGAAGTCATTTGTTACTTTTTCGTTTTCCAGGTGCACTTGCCGGTATTAGACGCGTTTCTTGATAACTTTTGTACTGTCTTCATTTTCCACCCTTATGTTGAAATAACGAGGAGGATCAATGGGCCCGCGATTATTTCGACCTAAATTCCTTTGAGGCAACGACCAACTTGCCAACCTCCTCGCGCGGTTGTCGACCATTTTTTTTTTTTTTCCAAGTATCATTGGAAGTCATCTGTTACTTTTTCGTTTTCCAGGTGCACTTGCCGGCATTAGACGCGTTTCTTGATAACTTTTGCACTGTCTTCATTTTCCACCCTTATGTTGAAATTACGAGGAGGATCACTAGGAGACCTCTTTCTCATAGCACGCAGCTATATGCGGACGAACCCTCGCAAAAACACTCCATCCTGTTCTTCCCCGTCGGTTCTACCTCGGTCCCGAGGGAATAGAGGAAAGTTACGGAGCTTGTGGATGGTTTCCATTCCGTGAGCCAGGGACGCAGCAGCCTCCCCTCGCATCCCCGGCTCCCTCTTGGTCCAGCGACTTCTCTCTTTTCCTCTCACGTTTCTCGCTCGGGTTTCGAGAACTCTGGCTGGTCTTTCTCGCTCGTTGCTCTCTCAACTCGTACAAGCGCTTTCCTTTTCGTTATGGGATTAGGCACTCACCTCTCCCCCTCATCGCTCTCTTTCCCCTTCCCCATTTTCCCCTCGTCGCTCGGACGACCTTCGCTCGGCAAAAGGAAAGGAAGGTACGTGCCCAGGATTCCCTTGACACCTTGAAAGAAGTCAATTTGGGAATCCCCTGGAAGAATAAGAAACATCGGGATACGGTTGCGGGCGTGCCACGAAATCTTCGGAGAGCCTTCGAAACGCGTAAGCGTTAAAAATAAACCGAAAACAAGAAGAATTCTTAGGAACGTCTGGGGCAACTCCTCTTTTTTTTTTTTTTTTGACGATTGTGATGCGAATTAATCAAGGGAATCCAAAATGGAAATTATGGTAATTAGTACATTGATGGTTAGAAAAAAATACTAACACCGGAAGTAGAAACGTGGGACTCTGCATATGCAGAGAAAAAATGTATTAGATTTTTATTAAATTTCATAATTTTCGATTTCAGTCTAATTTCCATGGACTCTATTTTTTTAACATTTAGGATGTGTTTTTACTTTACTTTATAGTTGATCAATATAATTATTTATAAATATACTAAGTATAGATAGGCATATTTAGGCCTGTGCAATAATTAGGAATTAATTTATAACAACTATAATCAGATTATTCTCGAGGGAAAAAAAATGTAGAAGAGACGTTTTTATTCATTCCTCATTTTTTCATTTGTTCATTTTTAGCCTGAACCAGCGACAACTCATAACATTTTTATTTATTTTTAACACAATCATTTCTATAAATGAGAGATCCCCATGCGGATTGGTTTGGGCCATTAAAGAGCTCGAATAAAATTCTAATTACTTCGAAGTAGCGACACTAAAAAATCTTTACGACCGACGCGGCAATATAGTCGTGTAGCAATCGCAATTTACCGGCTCGCTATAATTATGGTCAAAGATATCACGAGATTTCATTGTGCGTTACTACATAAATTATAATTGTATTTTCATTATCATTACAACCGAACGTTTTATTGAATCAATCTTGAATTTTTACGAATCCACGTCGAAAAAAAATCCCCAAAATGTCCCACTTACCGCACGACTATCGTTAGCTCCGCAATAATAAATCTCAATAAAAAATTGTATCGAATGGCAAGAGTCTTGCGAATCTCGACCACCCTGACGACTCGCACGTTTTTCATTCAATGGAAACAACGGGTAAAACTCGAAATACGATATAATCGAAGAAACGAGGCCTAACAATATACCCGATGAGAATTGAACACACGCAGGCATTCATATCTCCGGGAATAGGAGACTCGGTCGAAGTCGTAGGGTGTGTACGTTTCCACTCGCTCGGGTTTCCGGGTGCGTGTCGAGCGTCAATGCCGAGGGTGTAGAGGAGGGTGTAGAGTTGGATCTGGAACGCGGCCAGAAAGAGGCAATACAAGGGCTTACGGAGAATTCCTAAAGCGCGGCAGAACGATGTGTACGTATGGGAGCATAAAAAAGAAGAAAAGAAAAAAAAAATAGAAGGGGTGCATGGGGGAGAGAAAGAAGAGGCGAGAGGCGTCGATGTAAGCCCGAACGTTTACAGAGAGGCGACAAGGTGTACGTAAGCCCTAGCGAAGACCGTTTCGCGTGGCCATAAAGGTTTATTGCCTCGGTTCTTTGCCACCCCCACACAGACGTCCATACACCCTCCACTATCCACTTTTCCTCCCCCTCGTTGCGTTGCCCATTCTCAAGGTACCGGCTGCGTACTTTTCCACTGGGGTGAGCCTTAGGGAGAAATGCAACGTCTCTTTCTTCCTCGTTTCTTCACATTTCCGGTTGAAGCGATGAAGTGAGACGACCAGAAATAGAAGAATCGCGAGCCAAAGGTATAGACTATACATTCTATGCTTCTTCATATATTTCCATGCATCGTATTGGCGCGGTATCACTGGACTGTGTTGGCTATCGTGAAGGTACTGGCCGCAGAAGAAATGCAACGTGCCCGTTGTATTTCTTCTTTCCTCTTTCCTTGTTTCTGAAAAATCGCAAATAATGGACAAAAGCTGTAGACTATCAGCCAGTTGATTATGCAGGGACTTCTATATTTCTTCATATATTTACCGGCGAGCTTTCCGAGCTTTGGCGATAAAGACCCCTTGAAATAATAATAACGAAAATTTCCAAAGTTTTCACTTCGGGGATGAGCCAAAGGTTCAGTTTATCACGAAGCCCCTTAACCACCAGCTGGAATTTCATTGTTTTTTGCACCTTTTCTTATAACTTAAGCGAGTTTCGTCTGCCCATCAACTTTTGTAGTGGAGCATAAAAGTAAGCAAAGTGTATTTGTGTCTTTGTTTTTCAACTTTTATTTTTATGCCGTTAGTTCATAACGATTTGTTGAGTTTCGCAGCTCGTAGTAAAAGGGACAATTGGGGGTGTCGTATTTTGGTTGAAAATAATATCGAACGCGTTTAGATTTTTGACATTGAGGTAAAAGGAATGTTCTCTCAGCTTTGGGAAGAGTATTGTACATATTTAAAATTCGCTGACATGCCACCTCGAATCCAAATATCGTTGGACGTACGAAAAGCCATGTGGTACGAGGGTTGGTCGGCTGGCCTCCTCTCAACCTCGAGGTTTTGGTTCTCGCGAGCCCGGGACACCATAAAGGATGGGATGGGCTTATGCCGCGACACTGTGGGTGGCGGTAAGCTAATATTACGGTACCCCGCGGCGAACTGGAAAATTTCATTGAGACTTCCATTATTCACCCACCCCGGTCTACCCTTATCTCTCTCTCTCTCTCTCTATCATCCCTCTTCCCCTAAGCTCGTGTCGCGATTGACGCCCCCACAGCGCCCGTTTCTCTGTCCGGGACAAAACTCGATTTGAATTAACAAGCGGTCGAATTAACGCTCGCGGTTCTGCGCTCTGAGAACCCGTCAAAAAACCATTTCCAAAGCCACGAAATAAAAACCAGAATTGCACGTCCAAATTGCGAAACGAAAGCTCAAAGTCTTCAGGTTAAAATTGAAATTGGCCGCCTTGAAAATGTGGCGGAAAGCTTTATGTAGACGAAGAGTTGATAGCAAAGTCACAGTCGGTGACAGACTCTCTGCCACATTTCCTTTGGCCAAGGAATTTCAAATAAAAAGATAACTTTTTATTACCTACTGGAGTCAATTAATGGAAGACAAAACTCGATTTGAATTAACAAGCGGTCGAATTAACGCTCGCGGCTCTGCGCTCTGAGAACCCGTCAAAAAACCATTTCCAAAGCCACGGAATAAAAACCAGAATTGCACGTCCAAATTGCGAAACGAAAGTTCAAAGTCTTCAGGTTAAAATTGAAATTGTCCGCTTTGAAAATGTGGTGGAAAGCTTTATGTAGACGAAGAGTTGATAGCAAAGTCACAATCGGTGACACACTCTTTGCCACATTTCCTTTGGCCAAGGAATTTCAAATAAAAAGATAACTTTTTATTACCTACTGGAGTCAATTAATGGAAGACAAAACTCGATTTGAATTAACAAGCGGTCGAATTAACGCTCGCGGCTCTGCGCTCTGAGATCCCGTCAAAAAACCATTTCCAAAGCCACGGAATAAAAACCAGAATTGCACGTCCAAATTACGAAACGAAAGCCCAAAGTCTTCAGGTTAAAATTTAAATTGTCCGCCTTGAAAATGTGGCGGAAAGCTTTATGTAGACGAAGAGTCGATAGCAAAGTCACAGTCGGTGACAGACTCTCTGCCACATTTCCTTTGGCCAAGGAATTTCAAATAAAAAGATAACTTTTTATTACCTACTGGAGTCAATTTATGGAAGTATGATTAAAAATTAAATGGTGATACAAAAAAAAAAAAAATGAAACAGTTTGCAAAATGACAGTGGAACTGATTCACGGGTGGTTGACTGGTTTCAATAGTTCCACCCAAAAAAGAACCGTTCAATTGGTCCACCAATCCAGCTGATGTGCCAAATTTCTGAAGGTTTGCAAACAGTTTGCAAAATGATAGCGGGACTGGTTCACGGGTGGTTAACTGGTTTCAATAGTTCCACGCAAAAAAGAACCGTTCAATTGGTCCACCAATCCAGCTGATGTTCCAAATTTCTGAAGGTTAATTAAGGGTTGATTTTTGCAGGCCACCTGTAAACCCACCGTTCGTTGGACCTGAAGAACAGTTATTATTTAATTTTATTATTACATATTCCAATTTGTATTTCGCGTTGGTGCAAAAACCACTTTAACGTCACGGCACGAACGTTAGCACCGTAATCACCGTACGCCTGGATACATTAAAATGATTTTCTCACTGCAGACGATAACCACTTTAATGCCGTCTTTCCATGGATCATAATCGGAGTTAAAATTAATCCCGGAAGATATTACGAAAGCGGATTATACAGGGATAATTACCGCACACGTTTCATTACCCAATTACCAATTGATTGCGGCCGCTCTAATTGTATGCGCATGTGTTGCGCCTCTCTAATGAAAATGTTCGTGGCAGTTGCCCTGCAGCTGGCAAATGCAATTACCCACGCACCGATCGCTGCAATTAACACACCCTGAGTCTCGAAAAGTGAAAAAAAT
This sequence comes from Clistopyga incitator, assembly GCA_947507545.1. NCBI lineage: Eukaryota > Metazoa > Arthropoda > Insecta > Hymenoptera > Ichneumonidae > Clistopyga > Clistopyga incitator. Next base: position 3,216,630 of record OX382176.1, read on the forward strand.
AAAATAAAAAAAATAATAATCGTCTCTAATTTTTCCTTTTCTTTTCTTTCATTCTACAATGTTGAGTCATTGTAGAATGAAAGTTGAATGAAAAATCAATTCAATCCTTTTTCAGCTTTAACGTTAGTTCATTTTTGCGCGGATAGTCGATTTTCCGAGTCACAATGCGAGGAGTTGTGTGACTTGCTCTCATCCCCAAAATCCGAAAGCAACGTTTCCGCTTTAACGCCAGAATCGTCACAATCGGGCGCCCGAGATTTTCGATTTGCCGGTACACATCCGGAAATACATTTTCGTATAGCCGTCGTTATTCCATCGTTCGGTGAGTGAGAATTCGTTTCACCCTCGTTGCAGGAGGCCGAGAAGCAATCTTCTCTCGCTACACGAGCGAGGAGAGCCCACGAGAGAGCTGCGAATTTCGGCGACCCTCTTCGCTCCTCGATCTCTCGACCTTTTTCCCTTTTTTGCCTCTCACACTCCGCGCTCGGGCTGCGAGAAGACGTCGATTGATGAATTCCCGTAACAACCTAATAGTACATCGGTATACGGGACGTTCCAGACCGAATTGACAGTGCTCCGTCAGCCTCGCTTTTATTTTTATTGTACTCTAGGAAAGGGCGAGAAAAAAAAAAATTCTACTGTCATTTTCGGGCTTTGGCAAGACGAATTTATGTCGAGATCGGTTAAAATGCGCATTACTTTTTCAAAAAAGCGCATGAGATCGGTTCAAAAATTGTTTTATCGGAAAGGGTTGTTGTCGAGGGTCGTTGATTTTTTTTTGCGACAAGATGCGGTTGAAACTATAATGACGAATTAGCACATTACGACACTAGTGCGATAAAAGTTTTTGTGACGAATGTGAGTTTGTAGTCATACGAAATGTTATTTCACGAGGTTTGAGACGCTAGGCGTGCCTAAAACTCCACTTTATGCACCGAGTGAATAAGAGAATACTTATTCGTCATTGTATTTCGGTAATGACATTTTTCGTTCATTACAACCAAACTAATTTTCTAGAAATGCCGAAAATTTATGAATTCGGTTCTTCTAAGAACAAAAAAAACCTTCGTCTCTTTCAAATAAAAAAAGGGGACTCACGGTACTCGAAATTTGATCTCGAATGTCCTGTAGACGCATGTATACATCCTTCGACAAACAAGATACATGAGAAAAACCGGTGTCAGCAAACACATTTATTTGCCCAGGGATCATTTTTGTCCTGTATTTGGCGTACCTGACGTTGTATATTTAAGTATTACATTATAAATAAACGAGAGTCGAAAAGCAAAGAAGGAGAAGAATAAGTAGTCTGATTCTTATGCTTTCGGGTGCGCGGAAAGCCCGAGCCCTTCGACCCTCCTCTTCGCGTTTTTTACATTCATCTCTCTCTCTTCTGCAGCTCGCATATTGTCCCGGCATGAAGCCAGAGTTTCAAGCATAGCGGATTCCCCGTAAATCCATTTATTTATTTATTTATGTGCCACGGGGATAGGCTCGGAGGGTTGGGGGTGGAGGCAGACGGGGTGGCGCTGGGTGGCTCAACGTAACGCGGAGGGTCTGGGGAGTACCATCGTCCCAACGCATAGGACAGATCCCGAGGGACGAGGGGCTGCCTGTCGAGCCAAATCGCAAAAGTCACGGTGAATGCCGCACAGTATACCGAGCAGTTACGTACATATATAAAGTTGGAGTACGTAACTCGTGGAGTATAGTAATAGCAGCTGCGAAAGTGGTCGGTGGGCCCAAGTAGTGTTTTGCCTGGACGCGGTATGGGCCACCGGTTGTAAATTCTCTGGAGGCAAGGAAATACTGAGGAGGGTTGAAACGAAAATGGTGTCGTGCCACTTAGCGAAGAGACAACCCCCGTCGTTGTGTCAAGGCGCACTCTTATCTTCTCTTTATCCGGCACACGCGAAACCGACTCTCGACATTTCGGGTTGCCCGTGAATATTTGATGCGACAATGGAAGAGGTTTTCTGAAATCACCGATGGACAAATTAGGCCCATTCGTTCGAGTCATTGGGAAAAAAAGGGTTTCGCCTGTAGTTCATGAGGCACAGGAGGAAGTCATTGGTTGCCCTGATCAACCGGTACATTGGGTTAGGTACCCAAAGAGGTAAACCTCGGCTGGTGTAAACCTTTTTGATGGTGTTATCCATTGAAGTGGCAATGGACTCTTTTTGCAGGTTTCCAATCGCGGGAAACAGTTCTTTTGTTCAGTGCAAAAATGTTCGAGCGATTGAAAGTCCGGACGCTTGATGCGTGGATTCCACTTACCCAGTTTGTTGTCTTTTGACGACGCTCAATGAGAAGTTGTTGGAGTTTCGGACCGGGGCCTGATAAAAATGACCTAACCAGGGTCCGACATCGCTCCAAGTGGTTCGGTGTTATCGCCTCCACCTGGGCCAGGTACTTCTGCATCGTTGTCTCCAGATCTGGTACCGGGAGACTCGGCAGAGGCTCGTCTTTCTGTAACACAAAATCGAGTAAAGATGTCATTGCAACGAGAAGGACCGTTTATTATTATTTGGTCCATCTTTTTCGGGAGGAATTTTTTTCATTTTTCGAGAATTATGTTTTGTTGAAACGAACTTCCTTCGTGTTCGACCGGAGGAGGTGGCGGTTACGGTTCGGGGTTCTGTCAATTGTAAAATAAAGAATCAATCGGGAAACGAAGCGTGTCTAGGGGCTGAGGTGTACGGTGATAAGGACAGGACGTTGGTAGCCCCAAGGGCAGCCCACGGTTCGTTGATCAGAATCCCCTTTGCCGCTGAAGCATAGGACCTTAACAAGATCAACTCCACGATCCGTGCATACGGGACTTGCTCGCAGTCGGACCACCAGGCTGACCCTTGTGTGTTAGAACTCAGGCGCCGGACATCCCTCTCCCTCACTCGGTTCACCGAGTTAGTGAGTGTTTCGGGTTATAAAATCGTCGTCCCTCTACGCAACTTTCTCCACTCGACTTTAATAAACTCCTACGTAAATGTTAGGTTTTCGTGTTTTTTTTTTTTTCGCATGATAAATTCGAAATAATTATTGGACCTTGCCGAAATGGACAAAATGGAAGTGTTTATGCCTGGCCAATTGAATTTAATGTACAATTGTGGTATAAAATTAAGGTACAAAATTGTTAAAATATTTGAATAAAATAAATGTTTGATTGAAAAAAAAAAAGTACTCGATATTTTTGTTCTACTCTCTTAATTGTACATGTAATTTTGAGCATGAAAAACGACGAATTTGCATACCTATTTTTACTTTACTTACTTTATTTTTACGTAGATGTTGACGGTTGACATTTGGCAGTTTTGTTATGATCTTAAATTTTCCTGGGCGCACCATGATTATATGGTGTTACTTTGCAGAGTTACGACGATTTTACAGATAAAAATTTAGTTACAAAAATATGTAACCAAAATAAATCACTGGTTTATAATTTCTTTTTTCCCTCGAAAAACATAATAAAAGTATTTCTATGGGATTATAAATGAAAAATAATGTAATTAAAAAATTTGTGATTGCAAGAAATATTCCAATATTCATAATTCACGTCACAGCTTCACAATTTCCGAGAGAGAATATTAAAAAATTCATTGCGGACTTAAAATACACATTTTAATCGCGGATAAAAATGCTTCACTATTATCGTCGAGTTGCTCATGCTTATCATCTTTTATATCCTTTTTTTTTTTTTTTATTCACCACGGTGAATTTAATGTATTTTACAACGGCGACAAATTTCACGACGTTTCAACGGAGACGTCGACCAGAAGACTGATTACGAATAATAAACAGCCCACAATAATGCTCCAGTTTGAACCAATATACGAACACACATACGGACCTAATTCACCTACGTCAAAACGAAAACAACGTCGCAATCCAAGGAAAGCACAATATTATTCTTATTTCGACGCCGAACAAATCGAATTCATGTTCAATACATTTATGCCCGTGTGAACTTGGATTTTGTATGTTGAGGGACTGCGTGCATCTCAAAAAAGGGCGAAATGTGTTTTTTTTTGTTTTTTGAAAAATTGCTCGAACTAAAAACCCAAAGCTTGCTCGAACTAAAAACCCAAAGCTTGCTCGAACTAAAAACCCAAAGCTTGCTCGAACTAAAAACCCAAAGCTTGCTCGAACTAAAAACCCAAGTATTGCTCGAACTAAAAATCCAAAGCTTGCAAAAAGTCCCTTCAAGGTTATCCGCTCTTATATATACGTTGCACATACCCATTTCGTTCCTGGGTACAGCACAATATCTCAAGGTCATCTCAAGGCCCTTTCAAGGTTATTCGCTCTTACACACACGCAGCACATACACGTTTCGCCCTTAGGTACGTCCTGTATGCCCTTGCTCGCATATGGATCTGTAATAAGGTGAGATCTAGGATCAGTAGAAAGGGCAATAAAAGTACCCAATCGCGATTCAACGCACGAGGCGAAAGCTTTGCACGCAGTCGAGGTAACGAGTTCGATTATCCTGGGCACCATGAGTCAGTCCAATCCCCGAATAGCCCAGAGAGAAATCGAGTCAGGAGCATCGGCAACCCCCGCACTAGCGGCACTTTTCTGCGTCTTTCCCGTAACGGGTGTCCGGATTCCCAGGAGGTTTCAGCGGCGGGCTCCACACGCGTGCAATCCAACTATACTCGTACACTGGCAAGGCACAAAAGGGCCCGCGGCATACCGTAACAGACTCATTGATATGCACCGCTCGTACTGGATACTAACGACCTGGCACGCTCGAGCCCAGGGGCTTTACCATCTCCATCCTTGAACCAGGGTTATCCGCTGCAAGCCTCCCGAAACCCCACGCGATCGTAATCGATGGAATTTTCAATGTAATGCATCGCTTTTCCTTTTTCAGAACGCTTTACATAGCAAAATATCGGTGGGTGATAAGAGAAGGGTGCTAGGATCGCTAGATATTTCACGGACAGGTCTTCCGACGCCTTTCCAGACATGCACAACAATAGTCATTGTACACGGAGAGAAGATCGCGAGAACAGGACTTTACGACACTAGTGCGATAAAACGATTCCTGACGATTGTGAGTTCGCAGCGCGACCTGAAGGCCAATGTTGCAATCACACTACTTTTCTGACTGGGACAACGCCAGCCGATAAATTATTCAGATTTACTTTACTGGCCCGGACGTCGTTGTTCTAATTATGGTAATTGTAAATGGCCGGCCTAAAATAATTACGAATAATAATAAAATTGTGTAACCGTGTATTTGTTGGGAATGCACGGATTCCGAGCCGTTGTTCATTAATGTCCGAAACAAATTGCAAGCCCTGGGCACGGTATTCCGATTCTGTATTCCGATCGCCTCGGTGACTCCCATCAAACCACCCTCCCCTGTTCATATCCAAGTGCAGGTCGCTCTCGTCGTTAGCTGGAGTAATAATCAATCGGACAGTGCCGTGACGATCCGAGTGAGCTCATTTGCTGACATTCAGGCTTACTGAATTCGAAGTAATATCGAGGACAAAGTGGTGGTTGAATGCGGAGTCGTTTTGCTAGTTCACCCCTCGACCACAATCGCAATTCGAAATTGGCCACTGGTGCAATTGTTACTTTTTCAATAATACTGTCGTTTCGATTCACTTTTAACCATTTTTTCAAACAATCGTCCGGATTCCCAGGACAGAATACGCTTTTTGAGGACACTCAGTCGGAATAATGATTTTTGAGGACATTTTCATCCAAATTCGGTTTATCGCCCGAATAACCGTAATTTTGTTTGAGAACATATTCCTCAAATTAATTTTTTTTCCTCCCCCAAATGATCATAATGCTTTTTGAGGACAGTGTCTGAACTCGTGTTTACTAATTAGCCTAACGCTTTCGGAGGACATTTGTTCCCCGGAAAAATTGCTCACATTAAAAAGCTAAATTTCGCAATTCAAGTATTGTTGACGTGTCGCAAGAGTCATATGTGAACGGGGGTCAGTGTCAAGCACCTCTCGACACAGAAACATGAAAACTATCCTCCCCACTTGACGCCCTGTTCTTGGCAGAGTGAATGGAGACTCGGCCAAGCATCGCTTCAAACAAGCAGCTGTGACAGTCCCACAAGTATATCCTCTGCGTTCTCACCCTCGTCGCTTTTTCCAGGGATATTATTTTACATTCCACGTACAATAAACAGCATTTTCTTCCACATTGTATTGCAGCTTTTCGAATATTGATCCATAACGTCAACAGTAAAAAATGACACCCCCAAGTTTTCAGACATCCGAAGTGACGGCTGCCAGAACCGACGAAATACAGGATCAGTGCACTGAGTAAAAATTATGGTATTACGAACTAAGTAGCCTGTATAGTTAGTGACAACAAGTGGAAATAGACACGAGCCTGTTTTCCTTTTTCGTCTGCTTCAATTCAACGTTGAAAAAAATCGGTTTGTCGTCTCGATTATTTTGCTCGACTCCGCATTACAGACACAAAAGTTAGTCCAATAGCACGAAGATTTCTAGGTAATGCGCACAGTGTTCTCGACCCCCTGACCTGGTTAATGACAGGCCTTGCGCCGGTTTGTTCCACTTCTCGCAAACGATACGACCTGTAAGTGTGGCGCCAACGGTCAATATCGATCTTGCGAGATCCACGTTATCCGTATGTATACGGCTAATGTGGATAATATATGTATATGCTCAAATAATAGAGAGGACAAATTTTAATTGGTACCTTGAGCGGTCCTGAACTTATACACGATTTGCAGACGATCTTTTATGCATTTCATACCGAAGAACAAATACACCTGACACTTTTGATCAATCCAGATAAAATGAGACAATACGAAGAGGTTCGTCGAAACAAATAATTTTTTGTACGGCATATTGATCCATTGTTCGAAGGCTACTGAGCCCATGGAACCTCGGGTGACTCTGGAGAACCCACCGACGTTGAAAAAGGAGCGCCTCGACAACAAGTTTCCTGATTTCCGTCGACTATTCGGCTATTGCACGAGAACAAGCCATCGTGCCTTCAAGATTAAGCTGATAAACGGTTCTCCTCGTATTTACCCCTGAAATAAATCTAGCCCAGAACAAGCTAAAACACACACACACATCCATCTTTATTATCTGGTTTAGGATAAACTGCACTTGTTCGCCTGTTGTATTTGCATGTGCAATGTGTGTCTTCCATGGTTGGACTGTCACCTTGCGATTTTCAGCGATAATTCCCTGCGGAGATCTGCACGATGGTATGCAAACAGTGAACGCCTGCCTAACGGTACCTGCGAGAGATGCTGCGAAGGGCCGAGGGTGGGAGAGGGAAAGAAAATGCAGTAGGGGCTGCCGAGCAAAGAGAGGGTAGTTTGGTTTGTTGGGTTGTTACACGGGGCTGGTTGCTGAAGAGAAAGCGTGCACTGCTGGTCTCGATCAGGCTATCACTGTCACTCTCTCTTGCTTGTTCACCATGCACGTCTCTCTCTCTCTCTCTCTCTCTCTCTCTCAGTTGCTCTCGTTAGGCCTAACACTGGGCAATCGTTGCCTGGAGCAGAGAGTATACAGTGCGGCAAAGGGGTGGGTCGGGGGTGTTACTAATTGGAGGGGTGCCGAGGGGAAACCTTGTTATCTCTTAATTGCTACGACCCTCCGAGCTGTTTTGCATCGATAGGAAGTGCCTCCTCCACCTCTTCATTCTTCAGTGGCCAACCACCCCCCATCCCCTTGGATCTTTTGTCTCGCGTTGCGTAGGACGCGATGAGATCTTCACCCCCTTCGACTTGAGAACCCGAATGACTACAATAGTTAGCCCAGGTCCTGTGACTTTTACGACTACGACGTGGTATCGATATAATCGGGAAAGGGTCCGGATATCTCGAGGTCAGTTGCGAATTAGAGATGGAACTTGGTACATTACATGCTTGAGTTAAGTGGAATGGAACACGTGTCTTTTCGTGTGGTACCTGGCGAACGTGTCGATTGATCAACGCAATGTGCACTCGAAATATATCGGTAATTGCAGAATTGTTTTGCATGATATCGAATTTGTGATTATCGATTCTTGAGAATCTGGAAGTGATACCAAAATTTACGTTTTTGTGGCATTTTGGACGTAGAGAAAATTAGGCAGCTTACGATGCAGACAAATGGCAATGTGGACCTGAAATATATCGGTAATTGCACAATCGTTTTGCATGATATCGAATTTGTGATTACCGATTCCTGAGATTCTGGAAGTGATATCAAAATCTACGTTTTGGTGGCATTTTGGAATTAGAGAAAATTAGGCAGCTTACGATGCAGACAAATGGCAAACTTAGATTAGATAAGATCATTTAGATAGGATAATCCTTTACTTGGCAGGAAAGTGACGAAATATTTTTCAACAATTTTGGTCTACGAGGAGGAAAAGTTCATTTTCTAAAGAATTATGTAAGTTTTTCTCTTGGATATCGGCTCGTGGCTCATTCTTCTCTGTACAGGGTGTTGACAGTGGGCTAGTATAAGCGTAAGAAAATGTTCATTTATCCGAAACTGTACACTCGTCAGGATCGTTTGTGTCGAGGCTTGATTCGATTTCTTTTTCATTTCGTATAACCGGCTTAGCGCAAGAGCTCCTCTCGCTCTATAGTAATAGCAAGAAGCACTCCCACGGGAACTCCGCCAGTTTTTTTGCCGGGCCGTGCCAAGATCGAGAGTCTCTATGTTCTGGAACGCCGTTTTCACTGCCAGGCTATGGGGATGAAAATACCTTCTTTTTCTCTTCCTCTAGGCATTAGGGGAGCGCACCGGAGAAGAGAAGGGGCCATCGGGGAGGCGTTTTAAGAGGTTCAAAAGATATAGCCCGGGCAAATGAGGACTTCAATTTAAAAATTGTTTGCGCAAGCTCTTCAAGGGCAAATGACGGTAAATAATCGAATTTTTTTACTCCTGAGATATATTTCCACGGGGCCCAGAACCTTTGAAAATTTGAATAAGAAAATTTGAAAAAAAGGTAGAAAGGATATGTACATACTCTGCCTTGTTGAGTTTTCAAAAAACATTTTTCAAGTTTGTCAAAAATAAATAAAGACCCCGAAAAGTTCAAATCATCACATAATTTGCCTTGTCTGTCCTCTTTCAAAATAATTCAGGGGATTTTATAAAACTGAATCATAAGCGGAACAAATTTATTTCGCGTAAGATACAAATTCATTTTTTTAAATATTTTCCTTATTGTGCTCCCCATAATTAAAAAAAAACCTGGTGGTAATACAGTGCACCGCTCCGTATTTTCAAATCGTATATGATCAAACTATTAATCACAAACTGAAAAAATTTATTTTGTCTAAGATATTAATTATTTATTTTCCTAATATTTTCCTTATTAGGCTCTCTATAATAATGATTAAAAAAATAATTAAAAAAATAAAATAAAATAAAAAAAACCAGCACCGGTGCACCGGTACGTATGTCTAACGCCGATTTTCTTACGTCCCAATAAAAAAAAAAAAGAAAGACCGTCCAGCAAATTGGTAAACAGACGGCGGTGTTCACTGACGCGGAGCAATTACGGACTTTCGCGCGAGGTATTGTATAGTTACCGACTGTGTTCGATAGCAAATAGGCTGTGTGCGGCCGCGTGCGAACTCTTTGCCAGTCAGCTATACGTAACCCCGTCAAGCTTGTGCGTAGGAGGGTGTTCCTGGCCGCCGAAAAGGGGGTGAGTACACCGTCACACAGAGCTTTTGTACGAGGGTGAAAAAAAAAAAAAAAAAAAAAAAAAAATACTCGCGCGCTACGGATAATCGCACGCGAGAATCGCGCGCGAGTTCACCCGCACGCTCGAGTAATTGGAGAGTCGGGTCTGCCGTTTCCAACCCCCGCCCCTGGCTCCGTGCTCGAAAACCGGGGTTTCTACCCCACGCATTGCTCCTCTCGGTTGCCGCGCCGGTTTCCGCTTCGCGTTTCTAATGAGGCCGACCGAGAACTTGACCCCGCCGCGTGCCGAGAGACACTCGACTCTTTCACCGTCTCTCTGTGTTTCCCTTTCTCCGTACACGCTCCCAACCCTCGATAAAACGCAGCTCCGGATCACTTCCCAAAGATTCTGTAACTAAATTCCGCACTGCATGGTTTTAACGCGGTGCTTTTGCCGATAATGGAATTTTTCGAATTCTTAACTATTTTAAGAAATGTCAATGAGCTTCATTTGGGACAATTCAATGTTATTTCGCTTGCCGATAATGGAATTTATAGAACCAAGAAGTTTGAGTGGTTTCGTGATAAAACCATTTTTTAATATGTGTCCCATTTTGCCCCACCTTCCCTTATACATATATGATGCATCCACTTAGGTATTGGAACTGGGGAAAAGGGAGGGAGGAGATGGAGATTGAAGCGTCTGCGGCGATGAGCTATTTCTCATCACCGCGTCTGTAATTAACTCTCATCTCTCACCTATTCCGCAGGATCTCATTTTGCCTCTTCGCTATTGCCTTTCCCGCATGTGTACGCATACATACATTATAATCGGTATTTCGATAGATCAGCGACAAACATTACTCAACCGGAAAATAGATGACTTATCGATGTTAACGACACTACATAATCTTCAACAATTCAACGCTGCACACTGTAAAAAAAAAAAATGTTATACACCCGTTGCACATCCGATGTATGAGACTTTTATAAAAAATAAGACTTTACAAAAAATTTTCATTCACTGTGACAAGTAACAGGAAATTTACGAAATTGGTATGTGCAATAACGATTAGTATAACATTCACATTAAAATTAACAATAGTAGCAGTAAATTCAGAACAGTCCAGTAAATTCATTATACAAGTCGATGAACAAAAGCTTTCGGTACACTAAATTTCATGTAGATTTTTTTAAACAGTGTTCGAGTCTTCTTATTTTATCGTTGGACTCAAAAGATCATCTGCACACCTTGAAAAACCAGGCCGCCGCATTATTCATAATTCGCGTGACAAAATAGCCAAAGAATCACGTGTCCGTCTTACCTGCCACGCGAACGAGTGAATAATAATTAATGAATTAAGGTGCGGAGGTGGCAAGGATCGATTCTCACACTGTCCCTTGAATAAAGAGATCGAATCGTTGCGACACGCTCCAGTTCGCGCAATTATTCATCATCTCGATCACAGAAGATCCGCGCAATATTCTGAAAATGCATTTCGTAACGGTGATTCATGCGCGAGAGTGACATTTATCGTCGACGGAGCTCTCGGAGCGAGCTCGTCGAAAAATAACCGAGTGGTTAATCCTTTTGAAGCTATTATCGCCAGTGATGACGATTACCCTGCGCTACTCTAATTACGAAAGGACGTAATGCGAGTACTTGGATTTCGTACAAAAGCGTGCACTGTATTTTCACGAGACCTTGAGGCAAGTGATGCAACTGAAAGTACAGGACGAGCCACAAAAGCGAACCGCCACATCCAGATCCTTTCTGCCCCGAGGCGAACTCGTTGCTCCGGACGTTTCTTTCATTCAACGCGCGTCTGGTGCTGCTCAAGAATCGGGGAGTGCGGGACCAGCAGCAGTTTATCAAGAAGAGGAGGAGGAGGAGGAGGAACCCAGGAACACGAAGAGTTCCTGCTCCCCAGCAACAACTCGTTAACTATCCTAATGGCAATAACACTAATGGGAAAGAGAAACGGATACGAGATCTCACTCTTGCCTGCCTAGATAAGCTCCTTCGACTACGACACGAAACGCGGGAAGCGAGATGAAGAGAGGTCACAGTCTAAAATTTTTTGAAAAAACTAGAAACACTGGCAAAAAAAATGCTTGGTTAGAGCGCACAAGGATGCATTTGGTTGTACGTACACCGAGGATAAAATAATTAGGTTAAGGGAATTTAGGTTGGTCAACCTCTTCAGGGGGTTAGATACGGGGGTGGTAGGAGGTTGAGGGGGTTGACTCAACTTCTTCAATAGGTTGCCGCGGTTACCTTCATTCAAACATCTTGTGTAGCTGAGACAAGGTTGAGATTTCACCGAAATGTCGGAGCCTTCATGTATGTAATTTTATGTTCAATTCTGTACCATTTTTTTTTTTTTTTTTATTGAGATCACGGGAAAACCGGATATTTTATACATCTCGGATATACCACCCTCCCCCCCTTAACCCAAACTTTCCGTCCAATCTCGAAGGACTCAGTCATCAGACACTGAATGATTTTCTGTTCACAATGTCGAGATACGCTTGACTCTTAAGACGACGAAGAAACATCAAAATTAATCCGACTCTGACACTTCATTTAGGCCCCCTTAAAGGACGAAGGATAGTGATCCGGGATGCGTTTCACACGGACATTAGAGTACCTGAGATAACTGAGCTTGCAATTGAGTATTTCCTTGAGAATGATCGTTTTTCTGTGGTATCGACGAGCAGTCAAGTGAACCGTATACTCAAGCTCTTAGCTCCGGCTCGATGGGAACATAAATTTTCATGAGATCTCCCCTTTCGAAATGGGATAGTAATTCGGCGGTGCAATTAAGGGTGAAAACAACGAAGCGTGGGTTAGTAAAGCATAAAGTGCAGTGGGGTGGTTGGTTTATTCTCTCACTTTCTGGCGTAGTGCGCCGAGCCCTGAGCTTTTCCTTCCCTTCGATTACCCTCGCCATACGTTTTTACGGGCGTAGCGCGTGGCCCGAGAGAAACCGCGCCGGCTTGACTTACGCCATTAGCAACTCGATACCACCGGCGAAAGTCTACAATTTCTCTTCCTTCATCGTCTACCCTGCTCTATATATAGGTTTTTTTTTTTTTTTTCTCTACTTTGGCTCAATAAAGTTTCCTCGGATTGCACAAAACCCGAGGTACAATTTAAGCCCTTCGAAGCATCTTCGCTGAATAAAAGTGGGTTAAACATGTCGCTGTGAGAAAAATGTACTTGAAATTATAAGCATGAATATCGCGAGATATTGTGCATAAACTGGTATAGTTATTTTGAATATAATATGTATATATGTATATATATATATATATTTTTTTTTTGGAAAACTGAGACTTTTCTTACGTAGAAATATGCCTTGAACATTTATTAATAGATCATTAATCTTCTATAAAAATAATTAAAAAAAGGAATGGAAAAAAATCGCAATTAATTCATGCCCTCAGGAAATTGCAACAAAATAAATTTTCAACATCAGCAAAATTACAATAAAATCGATATGAGGTGCAACCGATGGTCGATAATTCGTGAAATCCCCCATATTAATATTTCTTCATTTGAATATTTTATTTGCAGGTCGTCGCTTCATTAGTGCACCTCCAATGAGAATCACGCGTCAATTTAAAAAAGGAATGGAAAAAAAATCGCAATTAATTCATGCCCTCAGGAAATTGCAACAAAATAAATTTTCAACATCAGCAAAATGACAATCGAGTCGATATGAAGTGCAACCGATGGTCGATAATTCGCGAAATCCTCCATATTAATATTTCTTCATTTGAATATTTTATTTGCAGGTCGCCGGTTCATTAGTGCACCTCCAATGAGAATCACGCGTCAATTTAAAAAAGAAATGGAAAAAAATCGCAATTAATTCATGCCCTCAGGAAATTGCAACAAAATAAATTTTCAACATCAGCAAAATGACAATCGAATCGATATGAAGTGCAACCGATGGTCGATAATTCGCAAAATCCTCCATATTAATATTTCTTCATTTGAATATTTTATTTGCAGGTCGCCGCTCCATTATTGCACCTTCAATGAGAATCACGCGTCAATTTATTCAACGTGGGAGGAAAAGGTGAAAGGATGTCGAACATATTCTGCGGGCATCGCGTTGAGCGAAACGCATTCGCATTGATCTCGATCGTGAGATATCGGAAAAAAGGCAAATTACGTGGACGCGTTTCGTGGTCGAGAATGGAATGAATAGAGGGGCTCTCGCTTAGCGGCAATGCGTTCTCGTCCTTTCGCAAATAGAGAAACGTCAGGATATTTGTAGCATCAGAAGGAGACCATTACATCTTCTTTCCACCATGGATGTACGGCGAGGGTGTGCATAAGCATGGCGCAAGTTTATTTGCTACGTATGCCGATTTTCACGTCAAGTATCGTGACACTTTTTTTGTCCGAGCTTTCCTACAAATAGTGAATTTTCCTGAATTTTCCCATACTTCAATTCTCAAGCTTTCATGTGTTAAATTTCGTTATGGTGTCAAAACAGAAAGTCGCCGTCTTATGATTTAATTCCGACGTATCGAATCGCTAGAATCAATCGAATCGTGGAGGAGTCATTTTTCGTGTATAAGTCAAGTTATGGCAAGCTTCAATTTTGCCAAAAATCGACGTGCTGAATTTTTGGAAATGCAAATAGAAATAGAAAGAATGAACAATGATGAAGAGGTACAATAACTCGGAACAAATCATTTATATATACACAAAACAAATGACGTAGTACAAAAAAAATGTAAAATCGCAGACTGAAAGTCTTCGGTCGATGGCCTCTTGCCAATGACACCATAAACTATGTACGCCATGGAATAACCATTGCGATAAAAAAAAAAAAAAACATTGCCAATAAAAATAATTAATAAAATTACTGCTACTAATTATTAAAAAGTATGTCTATCGTTACCGACAGGTCGTCATAACATGGAATGCCTGATATCCTGAACCTACAGTCCAGCGAATATCCAACTGTACTGTATTTACTCGGCAACTTCACAAGTTTACACTTAATCACGTAATGGACTCGAATTGGAAAGGCAAACTTCTCCCTACATTTATGCGTGCTATATATAACATAAATAGGTATAGCGTGTACTACCGTGTGTACTCAAACTCATGGGGAGCGAGAAGAGAGCCCCGGGAGTTTAGTTAGCGACACTCGGATCGCTTTGAAGTTGAACGAGCTTTTCTGTCGCTGAAGCTCCTCTACCCCTTCCACGACCGACACGCCACCAACGATCGGCTCTCTTCTCTCCGCTCCTCTCATTTTCCGAGCTTCCTTGATCATGCTTATTATTGGAATTGGAGTTTCCCGAGCCATTCGAAGCAGCGGCGCATTAATTCAAACGTTTGTGCGGGTGATAATGATTTTGCTCTTCTAGTTCCGACGAACGATGGGAACACAACATGAAGAAAGGAAAATTGGAAATGTTTAAGATGAATTTGACATCATTAACGATGAATTTCTCAAAAATAAATTATAAATTAATTTCATTGATTTATCATTAATAAATTTATGCTGTGTGAAGCTTTGTCATGTTCAGCTTGAACCCTGTAAGCATTTATTGTGACAGTGTCCACGGTGAATAGTTTTTTTTTTTAATCCCTGATTGATTATCAATAGACTTTACCTTGTTGAGGTTTATTCCGATGAATTGATGATTTCAGTATAAAGAATCCCTGATAACGTTGTATATATTTAGCGTCACCTATTCTTGGGAAAATAACCTGCGTGTAGACGCCGTTAACCTACGAAAAGTGGTTTGGGTTAAATTTAGTCCGTGGGCGACATAAAAAGCGGATCTAAGTGGGTTAAGCCATACTCAATAGACTGAGATTGTGTTAAACTAACACAACTTCAGTTTTTCCGTATTGCCCGCCGACCGGTCGCCTAACAGCAGCGTAGAATTTCGACGTATTCAACTTTAACCTCGTAAACTTTCATTGTGATTTGGTCTTGTTAAAGTTGATCGTGATGAATCGGATGATTTTAGTAGAAATCTGAAGGTCCGCTGAAGGCTAAGCGCGACCTTAATAACGCAACCCTTAAGGTCCCTGATAACGTTGGATATATTTAGCGATATCCATTCTTGCGAATATGACCTGCGTGTAGACACGGTTAACCTACGGAAAGTGGTTTCGGTTAAATTTAGTCCGTGGGCCACATAAAAAGCGGATCTAAGTGGGTTAAACCATACTCAATAGACTGAGTTTGTGTTAAACTAACACAACTTCAGTTTTTCCGTATTGCCCGTCGACCGGTCGCTAACAGCAGCGTAGAATTTCGTCGTATTCAACTTTAACCTCGTAAACTTTCATTGTGACTTGGTCTTGTTAAAGTTGATCGTGATGAATCGGATGATTTTAGTATAAATCTGAAGGTCCGCTGGAGGCTAAGCGCGACCTTAATAACGCAACTCTTAAGGTCCCTGATAACGTTGGATATATTTAGCGATATCCATTCTTGCGAATATGACCTGCGTGTAGACACGGTTAACCTACGGAAAGTGGTTTGGGTTAAATTTAGTCAGTGGGCGACGTAAAAAGCGGACCTAAACGCGGGCCAAGCGATACTCGAAAGGGCAAAGGGCCTTCGTGTCTGGAATCGGTCTATCGCTCCTTAATGGACGCAGGGAGACGTAGCGTGATGTCGTCGAGACGGCCACGAGTCCGGGGCTGGTGGGTTATTTGCTCTCCTGCGTGCACGTGCGTTTTAACGCAGTCGGGTCGCGTCAATTGAGCCTGTCGGTATTGCAGGGATTAACTGCACGCAGTAGATAAAAAGAAAAAAAAACGTCTCCGTCTGGCGCACTTGAAGCTATGCCCTCGCTCTCTGGCTCGCACACCGGATCCTGAGGGTCCTTTTCCCTGCGCCAGCAAACCAGACCGAAAAGAGACTCGCCATTGGTCTCGCCACTTCCACGCTCACCGAGAGTTTCGCGGTTAGCTTGCACGCGAAAGGAATATCGATCCTTTTTCGCCCCGTGTACGAACTTTTCTATAAAAGCGTTTTTTTTTTATTTTCGTTTTCGCTTTTTTTTGCCCTATTTTGGCTTGTCGACTGATTGCATCGCGGCAGAATTCTCGAGGTGAAATAGTGTGTTTTTTTATACCCTGAAGAAAGTTTCAATTTTTTTTCCCCTCTTACACCTGAACAGTGTAAAAAAAAATTCGCTGGAAATACTCGAAAAGTTATTATCAAACGTTTTCAGTTTTTTCATAGACTATTGTACATTTATAATGTTACGAATATAAAAGTTATAAATTGGACACATGCACATAGGATGCAATTTGGTAAATTAATAGATAACAGATTTTACTACGAATTCCAGTGTAGTTTCTTCACGTATCCTAAATAGCATATCCAATTTTGGAAATATTTAATTTATAATTAAACGGAAATTAGTATGGAACATTTTCTAAACTTGTATAACGTAAAACTGATGTGCAATTTTTTTTCAAATTCATGTTTTTTTAATGCAAATAATTTAATTCTCCCACATCTACATTGAATTCTCATTTGCTTTCGGATCTTAATTTGGAATTTCTTTTACTTCGGTAAAAATCCATTGCATTAAATTACTATACAGTACATAAATTTTCCGAATATTTTTTACAGTGTAGACTTCAAAGCATCATTTGGCAGGGCCACTCAAATTTTTATACGGTGGACAACCTTCGTTAGATATACGGGTCAGATAAAAACAGCTACTCTGAAAAATTAGGGCGTAATTTGATCTCGATCGGAGTCCCTGTCGCATTTGAAAACCTTGGGACGACCGATGAACTCGCCGGGTATGATACGGTAATAGTAATGATGATGAAAAAGGAGATATGTGCCTGTCATAATAGAGTCAGGGAATTCGAGGGCAGATGGCACGTGACTCATTCGGGCGAGCGCCACCCTGTATCGGCCCGGGACCCTAGTCGACCGCTTTTTTTTCAGTCTCTCGACTGCGGGGGTGCGGGTGGCTCGCGAGGGGATCGTCGGACAGCCGAAAGGCCGAACACACCATACCATGGGCATCATAAATAAATTAGCCGCTATCGGATGTCGAGATAACGCAAAATTTATGGAAGCATCGTGACGTTGCAGCGCGTCAGCCACAGCGCCATCTGCACGATCTGTTGTGAAGCATAACCACATCTACGCCACTATTATGAAATCTCGAACGAATCCATACAAATTTTGCTTTATCACCTGCCGAGCTTCTAACGATTATGTATTATTCTTATTCCCTGGTATACAAAAGTATGTATGAGAATATATGTTACGAACTCCATCGATAAAAGGTGCAAAGTAGAACTTTGCGAATTGCTTTCACATTATTCTTGGCTTTTGCTTAGAAAGCTATCTTTTCACAGAGGCAGCTTCGTGAAGAGCCAAAAATAATGACGAAGCATTCTGGATACAACGAAATAGAAATACATAATGATATCCCTAAAACAAAGAATTTTACACAGAAAACGCATCATGAATATTCGAACTCGACGTATAAATGTCCAGAATTCCGACTCACACGAGTTTTATAACATTCGGGGATCTTAATTGACAGACAGTGAGGCGTGGTTCACCTGGGTAGGCCCTGATCAATAAAACCGAAACCTTACTACGCACCACGGCCACGTCAGTCCATTTCTTTCCATCCCCAACTATCAGCAGGCCTGAAATAAAGGAAGTCGAAGCTAAGGCAGGATCATAGCCGTTTGACGCCTGTGCCTCGTCAGGATCTAGTCGGGACATGGGAATGACGAATCGTCGCGAAACACGGAGGAGTATATCGTTCACCGTTTTGTCCAGAGGACATGAGCAGTTTTCAAGGTGTCAGACCATGTGGCATTAGAGTCAACCTGGCTCCTCTGTACAATCCAATATAAAACCAATATCCGAAGTGACAACGCGCTGGAAGGAACAGGACTTCCTTTCCCGTGGGACGCTCGCTGCCTCCCTCTCCGCCCTTTTCCCTTTCCTCGCCAAGGGAGACCCTTTGCTTCTTCAAAAGTAATTTTCTTATGGCTGTCTGGTACGCGGCGTCCTCGCGACAGTTGCTTTCTCGCGAGTTATGGCTTCCAAGCACTCTGGGTTCCCTTGTTGCGAATGTTGGATTAAAGTACAGGGTAACGGCGGATACTCGGCCAGGTTCCTCTCTGCATTTGGGTATTCTTCGCTAGCTGCTTCACACCCTCCAGACACGAGATTATGTGGGCGATAAAAGTGCAGTGGCTTCCTCGATGGTTAGTATAGAAAAAGGAGACGTTTTTATTCCCCGGGAAATGCGGGAAAAGTCACAGCGGGAAACTCCGCGAAAGCCCGGACGATCCATCCGGACCGCCCCCCCTACGAATCTCGGGTATTTCACGAAAAGTTAGAGCACCACCGAGAAAACCCAGCTTTGAGGGCTTTAAGTTTTCGCGCCGGTCGTTTTTCTCCTTCTCGCTTCCCGGATGGACTACTTTTTCGGTTCCTCACATGTACATGACTCTCCTCTTGCTTCCTCATGGAGGAAGCATTGTTTTCGTGCAGAACAATGCCGATTGGACGCATCAAAATTGGGCACAAGTCCCATTGGACACACTGGCAATTGGGTCATCACACATTCGCACCTTGACATTACAAGAACGAAAAAGGAGAATACCAATGGGATCGAATAATGAAGGACCACGTCCATCTACTTTGGTGAACCACTGCCTGAGATAAGGTTCCAACCCAATTGTCTTCAATCTTCATTAGCTGATAATCACAACACCAAGATTTTTATCGATATGAGTATCATCATTGTAACTTTCACACATTCGCACATTGACATTACAAAAACGAAAAAGGAGAATACCAATGGGATCGAATAATGAAGGACCACGTCCATCTACTTTGGTGAACCACTGCCTAGGATAAGGTTCCAACCCAATTGTCTTCAATCTTCATTAGCTGACAATCACAACACCAAGATCCTTATCGATATGAGTATCATCATTGCAACTTTCACACATTCGCACATTGACATTACAGGAACGAAAAAGGAGAGAATACCAATGGAATCAAATAATGAAGGACCACGTCCATCTACTTTGGTGAACCACTGCCTGGGATAAGGTTCCAACCCAATTGTCTTCAATCTTCATTAGCTGACAATCACAACACCAAGATTTTTATCGATATGAGTATCATCATTGTAACTTTCACACATTCGCACTTTGACATTACAAGAACGAAAAAGGAGAATACCAATGGGATCGAATAATGAAGGACCACGTCCATCTACTTTGGTGAACCACTGCCTAGGATAAGGTTCCAACCCAATTGTCTTCAATCTTCATTAGCTGACAATCACAACACCAAGATTTTTATCGATATGAGTATCATCATTGTAACTTTCACACATTCGCACATTGACATTACAAAAACGAAAAAGGAGAATACCAATGGGATCGAATAAAGAAGGACCACGTCCATCTACTTTGGTGAACCACTGCCTAGGATAAGGTTCCAACCCAATTGTCTTCAATCTTCATTAGCTGACAATCACAACACCAAGATTTTTATCGATATGAGTATCATCATTGTAACTTTCACACATTCGCACATTGACATTACAAAAACGAAAAAGGAGAATACCAATGGGATCGAATAATGAAGGACCACGTCCATCTACTTTGGCGAACCACTGCCTGGGATAAGGTTCCAACCCAATTGTCTTCAATCTTCATTAGCTGACAATCACAACACCAAGATTTTTATCGATATGAGTATACAGGTTTCCAAAAATGTATTTTTCACCGAATGCCAATTCGGTTCCCCCACAGCAAAACCCACCCAACCTCGGGTTAGCGATTCCGACGTAGTAACGAGATCGTATCTGACGCGTTGCGTGTCATTTACATATTTCACCCTGAGGCGTCAAGATCTTGCGACTGGCAATTCGGAATGCGCGAGGGTGTGCGGGGAACCTCGAGCTTGATTTACATTTCGGCGACGAGGGGGGTGGCCATGGGCTGCATGGCTCGTGCCCCGAGGTTACAACGCGTCGAGCGCTTCGCTCTTTTGGGATCTGAAGTAGGGCCGAGGGAAGTAGAACTGATCGATCCCATGAAACTTTTGTATTAACAGGAAAAACGAGGTGTGGAAGAGAAGGAAGACAAAAATGAACGTACGTGGGCAGGAGAAATGGCGTCCGTACGTGGGAGAAATTCTGAGTTATCTCTCTTGGACTTTCACACAGATTCGGTGGAGAAGAAAATGTGGGAACCCCAAAAAGCTTCATTTTACACGCGGACAACCTTTGGTATATTAATAGTCATTTTACGCAGTCCAGGTAATTACTCACCGGTGCAGGACAAGGCGAACTGTCCCTGGAGAAGCTCCCGAGGGTCACTAGCAACCGGCGCGGGGCGCCCAGCACAGAGTCTCGCCATCCCTCTGTAAAAATACAATGTTGAAAATAATAAATAACGTGTTAATTGAATTATTTATTATTAATTAAATTGGACTGTGACTTGTAAACACACAAAAATATATTGGCCCGAATTGGTCTCGCCATCCCTCTGTAAAAATACAATGTTAAAAATAATAAATAACGTGTTAATTGAATTATTTATTATTAATTGAATCGGACTGTGACTTGTAAACACACAGAAATATATTGCCCCGAATTGGTCTCACCATTCCTCTGTAAAAATACAATGTCAAAAATCATAAATAACGTATTAATTGAATTATTTATCATTAATTAAATCGAACTGTGACTTGTAAACACACAAAAATATATTGGCCGGAAATGGAGTATCCATATATTGCCTTGTTTCACAATAAAAGGCCCTAACGTTGACAATTTCACTGCCCAATAATCCAGCTTTCTTAAAGAGAAGAATATGAACATAAGTAAGTGAAGAGAATTTTCACTTTGTGGCATGAGCAAAGTGAAAACGTCGTCGTAGATCGTACATCACTTTGTTCAACGGGCCTAAATGGATTACATTTGGCATAAGGAGAAGTTTTCGGGTCCGAAAATCCATCGGTGATCCCGACAGGATAAGCCTCGTGATTTCCAAGCCAGAACCTCGCTGAATGATAGGTAAACTGGTTCGGTGTTTCAATGGTGGAGTACGAGGATGGTCCTGGGCGTAACGGAGGATAACGTTGTTAAGGGAGAAGTTGTGACCGAGTAAGCCGCAGGAGGGCTTAATATCGCTCTTGGTCTTGGCGTCTTAAGCCAAGGCCCTATATCGGCCTCACTGTGAGAAAGTGAGACGGCGAGTGAACGGGCGCGACTTTCATTAAACGTTCCGATGACGGATCGGTAAGAGGGCACGCTTTCATCAGCGAGGGGCGAGATTTCCTTGCTACGCGCGCTCATGGGACTTAAGACCTCGGATTCTGATTGAACAGCCACGAAATCACGAGGCTGCATTACCCCAAGCTTCCTCGTTAACCTAATGTAATATTCGGCTGAATGTTACAGGTAATTATTCTTCTCTCATGTTTTCATTTATTCGCATGCACACTCAAACAGCAGCTAATAAAATAAAATTCAGTGTCCTTAAATAATTTGTCATGATTATTTCATTATTTATTTATTTATTGATTATTTATTCATTATTTATTTATTTATTTATTTGTTATTTCGTGATTACGAAATCACGAGCCTGCATTACCCCAAGCTCCCTCGTTAACCTAATGTAATATTTGGCTGAATGTTACAGGTCATTATTCTTCTCTCACGTTTTCATTTATTCGCATGCATACTCAAACAGCAGCTAATAAAATAAAATTCAGTGTCCTTAAATAATTTGTCATGATTATTTCATTATTTATTTATTTATTGATTATTTATTCATTTATTTTATTCATTATTTATTTATTTATTTATTTGTTATTTCGTGATTGCGAAATCACGAGCCTGCATTACCCCAAGCTCCCTCGTTAACCTAATGTAATATTCGGCTGAATGTTACAGGTCATTATTCTTCTCTCACGTTTTCATTTATTCGCATGCAGACTCAAACAGCAGCTAATAAAATAAAATTCAGTGTCCCCAAATAATTTGTCATGATTATTTCATTATTTATTTTATTATTCATTACAAAGTCCATGATCCAATTCCACAACTTTTCATTGATTTTGAGATCATTCAAGAAAAATATATCATTACGAAACTCTATTCTTTTGTTTCATTGGCGAAGATGTCCGTGTTTCAACGAAACCATTTCTCTCGGTGTACCACAAACTGTACATGGTAATTTTTCATGGTCATATTCTCCGCTCCTGCAAATTATGAAGCCCGCCCTTTTTATTAACCTCTGCATTAAGATTTATCGCGTAACGCTGGTGGCAAAGCCATTTACACGAATTCCAGCGGTGGATACGGGGGCGGGGGGGCATAGAGGGATGTAATATAATAATATTATTACGCGAAAAACCACCCCACGGTGCGTCATTCAGGGAAGATATCGTAGCGGGGCTGCACTGGACAGGGGTGGCTGCTGTTATGCTGCTTCTGTTGGTAGTAGTGGCCGGTATTATTGTAGGCAGCATAGGAAGAGGAAACGAGCGGTGCGTGGCCACCGACCGGCCTCTGTATTAATAAATCTCAATTACCCGAGTTAATACAAGGGGTAATTCGCCGGGACCGCCACGCTTCGCGAACCGGACGCGCACCGCCGCTGTTGCGTCTCGCAGGGGTGACGAAGGAGCTTCGGGGGCTTGCAAGCTCTGCTATCATATCCCTTTCTGTACGTCGTGCATTGTCATCCCATGCCAATCACTGTACTCTCGGTGTCCGGATCTGTCAACGTCGAAACTCGCGTACGCTTTTATACGAATTTTGCCGAGGCGCTTCTAGCTTTTGTATACTGGCTCACCAAATTCGGCTCTTTCCTTTTGATACAGTGAACCTTAAGAAAAGAAAAGAAAAAAAAAACGTAGAGTTTTTATTTTTTACGTTTTAAAAAGCTACCTTCGTGAAAAAGTATGTTAATGGACGTTGGCTTTATGAACTTGAAAATTTTATGGCGTACCTACACATCGCTGATATCGTGCATTGTCAAGATGTTTATTCAGTTGCGATTTCGAGAAATATTTGGATTCACATAAAAATCAAGCGGCTGCAAATCGTTATTGTCACTGTCGCCATTAAGTCCAAAGTTTAAGTCAGCGAAGCCCAAAGTTACGAGACTGCTGATGCCCACCGAAATTTCACCAGGTGACGTTTGGCACGGCGCCATCGGATGTCCATATTTAGCCGTCTAGCTTTACATTCCCTTAACTCATGCTTCATGCTCTGAACCATTTGACAACTTACGATCATTGTTTAACCCGAGAACTCGATAATGTTCAAAAATTTCATCACCGTCACTATGACGTCAAAGTTCCACATTGTAAACACAATGCGCCATATCAATTTTTGTTAAAAGTCGTTGTCAAATTGTCAAAAGTCCAACCAAATCTAGACGCATCGAATTTGATGAAATTTGATTTCCAGTAGAATGCAAAAATTCGTCAACCAACTGTCACGAGTTCGTAAATCCAGTAACGACTTTAAACAAAATACGTGTGTCGATATTAACCCGGTAAGAGAAAGAGTTGACATCGCAGCCAAGGCCACATGCTTACGTCCGCTTTATTAAATAAGATACGCTCTTGAAACCGTCTGAACCATTTAACAATTTAAGATCATTGTTTAACACGAGAACTCGATAATGTTCTCACAATGTAAACACAATGCGCCATATCAATTTTTGTTGAAAGTCGTCGTCAAATTGTCAAAAGTCCAACCAAACCTAGACGCATCGAATTTGATCAAATTTGATTTCCAGTAGAATGCAAAAAGTCGTCAACCAACTGTCACGAGTTCGTAAATCCAGTAACGACTTTAAACAAAATACGTGTGTCGATATTAACCCGGTGAGTGAAAGAGTTGACATCGCAGCCAAGGCCACATGCTTACGTCCGCTTTATTACATAAGATACGCTCTTGAAACCATCGTGATCGGAGACACTACGAGTGTAACATTTGAAGCAAGCGTGTGAGATATCTATCATCGCGATCATTTATCAACGTGGATCATTAGAAGCGCGAGGCGCTGGTTAGTCGTTTACGCGATAGTTCACTAATTAGTGGAGCCGCGAAGGTGAATTTGTCGCGACCTTGTTCCCAGTGGGATCAGGTCTAAATAGAGCTGATGTTTATGGGCGCATTGAAACGCGTCCAAATAAGGACGAGCCTCTCGGAGTATTCATCCAGACAATTCCGACACAGATGTCTTCACGCGATGTCGACATACAAGAACGAGAACACGAAGAGTTCACGCCGTGTATATTCTCATGCGAGTGTCCTCCGCGTGCGGAGACGACGACCGCGCTTTGTGGGGAAACGGCTTTTCGTAATTACGCTGCGGAGTTTCGCACTCTCCCTTTCTGGGGATCTCGCACGATTCTATATCTCGTTTCGTGGAACAAGAACCTTGCTCAGGGGCGTTCACGACGTTGGACACTGACAGATGGAACACTGCGATACACTTTGGTCTTGGCGCTTGGAGCTTTTAATGTCTTGTGCCTCGGTTAGGGACCGCAAGTTCAGCTGCACGACTGTAATGACTCAATTGTATCGAATGACTAAAGCGACTGAACTGACTGTAGACCCACAATCACATGACCCTTTTCAAAAAAGTATGTGCTTTAGGAACTTTACTTGGCACGATTTGCCATACTTGATAATAGCAAAAAGGGCAATTTGTGGACCGCATCATTCGAAATTGAAGCTGACACCCCAGACTTCAATTTCGACGGTACGACGATGATCGTGTTTAATAATTGTTCGGCTGGAATCCACATAACGAAACTGCGTTCAATTCTTTCGCTCTCACAATGAAGATCAGAAAGCAAGAATACGTTGATTCGGCTTTCATCAATGTGATCGAGGAATATTAGTCATTCCGTGGTAAAATATCAGCGCGACTTTCATTCGATGTAAACGTCGAGGGGTTTCATCCCCATAGCCTCGGCCTCAGCCTCGCGTCACGCCATAAACCGCTCGAGAATTCAAATCCCGCTCTCGTTTGCACGTCGAATTAAACTGAAATAAATCATAAATATTAAACGAGGCTTTCAGAGTCGGGGGATTACTAGGGTTTCCACCCCCGGGCTTGCGAGGGATGAAAACCTCCTGCTCTCTCTTTCTCTCTCTCTCTCCTGAATATCCTATGTTTTTCGTCGCCAGATTCTGTCTCCGTTGTACTTTATCGAGTTCCGACGCTTCGTCACTTTCATCCCCTCTTTTCCTGGCCAGTCCCTCATCTGGTCCTTCGCTGTGCACTGTCCCGTTAATTCTGGGGACATCCTTCACCGTTAAACTAGCCTACCGGAAATTGCAGACGTCCCTTCCTTCCCGTGGATTCACCCGGCAGATATTTCAATGACAATGGAGGAGAGCATTGTCCGTTTCGCGTTTCAAACGAGTGCGATTGACCCGCGATGGTCGAACCGTGGAACAGGAGAAAGCTGAACAGGACAACAGTAGCAGCGACCCGCGTGGCTCTGCTTTCGGATGGAACGATCCGTGTAAACAATTTGAGTATGCACGCTCAATGCATCTCATAGCTCGTAGATGGCACCCGAAAGTGAGATCGGTCAAACGATTATACATGCTTCGATTAGCTTGTGGAATCTCGTGACAATCGATGGCCAAGTGGAACACAAGTCGCCGGATAACGGAGAAAGTATTCATGAAATTATCTTCAAAAGATAACATGGATAAATAACAATATGATTTAATAATTTGTGTATTATTGAAAATTTTTGATATTCATTTTTTATTCCAAAGTAATAAATAAATGCAATTTATTTATTTTATAATAAATAAATACTATTTATTTATTCTAAGCAAGAAACAAATTTAACAAATATTAGTCTAAAACGAGGAAGTCATAAGAACGGTTTTCTTGATTTACAGAAATCGTTACTTTGATTCGAATTAATAATTCATAATTCTCGCGTTTCAAGACGTTGCGTCATTAAAAGTGAAAAACCGGCAGAAATGGAAAGCCGGAAATAGGTCTCTGTTCAAATACGTGATTTAAAACCATTTCTATAGACTTTCTTCATCTTATTTAATTAGCGACATGTTTATTTTATAGGTTACGCTTAGCTTTTAGTGTCTCAACGACAATTACTTAGTAATTAATGAAAAACGCATCATAGACTTGAAAAAAAAAAATTGTCTTGCTCCAATGTCACTGCGTTTAATTGAGTTTGGGATCATTAAAAAAAAATGATCAACTCAAATTCATTATTGAATTGATGTTGAGGAAATGTTTATGGGGCCGATATTTCAAATTGCAGACTTTTCAAGTAAACTTTTTCTCCCGCTGTGCTTGCTCGACTTGTCAACGATTCGAAAGCGAGAAAAATGAGTTAGGTCTTCAAAGGTTTTGTTTGCATCATGTTCGCGAGTTCTTGTGGTACTCTTCTTCTTCTGGTAACAATAATGAGCCGGTCCATCGTTCGTAGCCGTACGTAGTGTATATCAATCTTCAGACATCGCGTCGAGAAAGTAAATTGTGAAAACAGATCGATGTTCTTTTTCCGTGTAATGAAGATCTGGCGCTTGACGAGCAATCAGAGTGTTTGATGGACACTGGTGTACACTTACCATGAGCGTCGTAATGATCCTACGGCCAAGACGATTTCTTGAGCATCTCTTCCGGAAACGCGCAATCTCTAACTTGGTAGCACAGCGCATCGGTAATGTGGAAATGTACCATCGCGAATTAATGAGAATACCATAAAGAGATAAGGGCTAAGAGTGTTACTTCACGTACGAATTGCTACTTTCTATGCCACCTGACCTTATAGTGACATTAAAGTAAAATCGGTTGAAGCCAGAATGTAAAACACACGAATTTTGAAAATAATCTGATTCTAATTAATACCGTCATGAAATTTTCATTTATACAATTATTTATACACAAATCAAATAACAATTTTCCCAAAAATTTCTCTGATTTTCATTTTCAATTCATCTGAGTCCTTATCTGTTTTTCGTATGACACAAAATATTGGAAAAATCCTGTAGCACTCCAACGTAATCTATTCTCTGAAGTCCTCTTCAGCTTTTTATCAACAGTTTGTTTTTGATTTCGAGGGATTGGTACGTTTAAAAAATCGAAGAATTGATAATACATCAGCAATAGTGGGGAATAAACACTTGGGCAGTCTTATCATAGTTTTTTTTTTTTTTCAAAGAAAGATATGAAGAAAATATCCAAGGTCTGCTGGTTAGTTTCTCTATATTGTGCTATCTGACTTGAACAGCACATGGTCACAGAACTCCGGTGCAGTGGCCACTTCTATCGTGTGCTTTGATAATGAGAGTACAAAAAAGATGATGATAAATCACCAACATTTCCTGAACCAGTCTGAATTTTTAATACCCATTGACATTTGCTTACGACATCTAATTACGTAAGATAATTACAAATATCTCTGTTGTATGAAACTCAGCGCCTCGCCACATTTTCCGAGTTGGCCGCCATTTTGTGTGAGCGAAAAATCCATAATGAGAATGCCATTCAAATGTCAACAGCAGCGTTTGCGGGTCACAGTGTTGATTCTGTCACCGGAAATAATATCCAAGCTCCAACGTGGTGGCGTTACATGAGCAGACGACGCGCGAGAACCACTTCAAACCGGTCCAATCCACTGTCCCGGATATGACTTCGAGAGGCTACGGGGATCGTACTTTCGAGCCTACGTACGATATCCGCGCGGAATGAGATTATCCGCAAGGCTGTTTCTTTTTTCAATGAACTGACTTTCAAGCTTCTTCCCTCGCACCAGTCACCAGGGGGAACTGCGAACCCCTCGGTACATATCCGTACGTGTTCGCGCGCCGAGTTGAGAACATCTAGTTAACGATCTCGTCGTGACTCCGGCCCACCCGCTCCGTTTTTCTTCCTCTTTTCCTTAACAGGATGATTTATCGTGGCTTTGCATCGAAGATGAGTTCCCAACGTTGGTAACCTGTCTCCCGCCCAACGACGTTGCCTTGTTTTCGGATCGAAATATAGGAAGCGGATCATCCCTCGTCAGTTCGGTACATCGAACTGGAATCCTCGCAATACGTGACTGGAATCCGAAGCGGAATAATGGATAAATCGTTCAGGCTTTGATTATCGGTGAGATTAGGATGGATGCCGTACACGTGATGCACGCATGATGAAGACTTGGCAACGCTGTCTACAGATTTCGGGAACAGTCAGAGGGACAATGTTCCGAAGGTGATCGTCGAACAAAAACGTAAAACTGCACTTTGAATTTCGGCGGGAATTTCAAATTTACTTTGGGATGAACTCTGCGATTGAACCGACGAGATCCGCGAAGAGTCCAGGGTAAATTTCGGCATGGAGGCTAAGACAGTCCAAGCGAGAGTCCGAAATGGACATCATAGAGTTCGGGAGAGCACTCAGCATCCCGGATGGAGACCCGAAGGACGTTTGGAAAAATGTTTCGTATCCTGGTTAAAATCCAGACTGAGTCCCTTCGGGTGTCCGGGATGAAGTGATCGACTTCAGGATCGTCTTCGGGATCGGATCAAAAGCCGAAGTCCATACGAGAGTCCATCTGGTACCCACGTCCGGACAGCCCTGGTTCCTTCGAGGACTCCATCCTGGAATCCGACCTGGACTCCATTCCGAATTCCACCCCGGACCTTTTTTTCCGCGTGGTAACAGTGAATGTTGGAATTTATTGACCATTCCTGAGATACGCCACAAGAGGCGCTAATCCCGGTCCTGGAAATAGCGAAGTTTGCGGAAAATCAATGGTTTTATAGCTAGAATGAAAGGAAGGAAGTGATGTAGGGGATGGAAAGAGAGACGGAAAGCGGAATCCACATTCCGGTCCCGTACGAGCGAAATGGCTTGATTAACTGACGATGTGTCGTTACTGGCCGACCACCCTGGTGGTTCGGGGAGCGCGCGATTGCCCATACGGATGGACGACGATGTAGTAGCGAGGGTGCGATGCAAGCCATTCAGACCTTTTTCTCTCTCTCTCTCTCTCTCTCGATCTCAATTATCCTAGACTTCCAGGGTTTGGACGTATATCCAATCTCGTACGAGAAAGCAAGACGAAAAGGAAAGTTGCTGCTGTGAAGATGATTGAGTCGCGAAGAATACGCGTTGACTGCGTTTACACATGGCCCATAACTTTTTTTTTTTTATATACGTCACCCTCTTTCACTGAGTTTCTTAATCTCTTTATATTCTCGGTGAATGAAAAGTTCAACCCTACATCGCAGGGATGCAGTAAGTGTCTCCAGGAAATATCTAGCGATAATGGTAGCCGTAAGGTACGAAAGGCTTTAATACTTTTTATAGGGCCCGGAAGTTAGTGTCTGGGCTATAATACGAAATTTTATTCATCTTGAGCCAATAAGACGGTGATAAAACCGATTTTTTCAGCACCTTCAAAGTGCTTGATTGTTTTAGGTTTTTATCCCGTCGAGAAATGTTTCTCTCTGAATCTCACGTTTAACTGGACTGTATCGACGGAACTACCTTAATGTTAGGGTGAAAGCATCGAAGCAATGTAATCGTGCAAAGAGAGAGATTAGGCAGAGGTAAAATCGGAAAAAAAATATGAGCACTGTGCGAAGCTCGTAAATGACTTTATTAACACGTCCCAGCCACAAATGTACACCGAGGGCACTGGACTCTTAACTGGTGACAGGGATGATAAAATCCAAGTGCCGTCTTGAGCTGTGACGCCTTGGCTGTTACGTGTTTGGTGAAAACGTAAGTGGGTAATACACTCCGAAAGATTCCAACGTTGATTTACGACAAGCAATCTCGCACTCACTCTTCCGGTTGTCAAGTGAGAATTTCCTCCTTGCCCACGTGTTCTCGTCGCGGAAAATGTCGCAAAATGTCAGAGATATAAGATCACACTAAAAATGTCTTCCTACAAACAAAAAAAGTCTTGTCTAACTCAACCAAGGCACTTGATTGCACAGGGTGAGGCACATAAAGTGTTACAGGACAATCGCAATCAAACTATTGATCATTTCCCAAAATGTTTCAGACAAATACTTGACCACCCTATTTTTTTATCGGCTGAAGCTACGTCAAAGTCAACTCCATTTTGAAAAAAAAAAAAAAAAAACAATGAAAAATTACATTACTGATTACATGCCAATGTCTTCTGTAAGAACAGCATCAATCAGTGGATCAATTGATTCGTAAATCGATTCTTACAGCATTTTATTACAAATTTGGAATTTATTTTCAGCTTAGCATGGAACATACGATCTTAAGTTTATTTTTCCTTTTTAATATGATTAATGTGAAAAACGATAAATATTGAGTTATGCTCGTCCGGTAATATTTGCCGTCTGCTATGTTGCATTATCCACGATTCTTCATTCCCCCCCGTCGCACGCTTTGATGCTGAAATACTTCTGTCGCGACATATGGGGGACGTGCTAATGCCGCTTTATGGGCATGTGGATACCCGTAACGCAACATGGGGCCAGAAAATTCCCACCGCTCTGTCTGGTCGTCCTTCTTGTTCTTGAGGAACGACGCAACTTCTGAGCATAGAAGTGTGAACCAGAATATTGGTTGGAGGGGTTGGGTGGTTTAGTGCTTGGGGGTTGCTGCTGGTGGCTACTCTTAGATATATATCTGTTAATGGTCCATGAATGCCCCGAAGAGATACACTGTTATCACTGAAACTATCCAAACCAATGTCTTACGTTATTCATAAGGCGAGAAAGTCTGACGACCACCAAAGACGAGACTTATGTGCCGTAGACGAAGAACTATCATTATTCCATAAGTAGACGGAATAGACTCATTATCCTATGGTTTCCTGAAATGGATAAAAAGCTCGGTATTGAATTTATCTTCTTTGCCCCGACGCCCATTCCAGGCCTGCGAAATCCAGTCTCCCTTAACGTGGTTTTTCGAAAGACCGTCGATGAAATCACATTAGTCATGTCACACATATCATTTAAAAATGATTGGGTTTTCAAACGTCAAGTCCAAACGGATAGTCAGATGACTGGGAATTAGTGAAGACATTTTGTGTAGATGTTCATTCATGAAAAAGTAAGTAGACATTTTTCTGCCGATTTTTTTCGATAAGCCGAGTAGTAATAGGACTGAAGCAATCTCGAGTCTTCGTGAAGTACCAAACACGGTGAGAAGTACCCGAGAAGTACGCCGTAATTGCGAGGAAAGTGTCAAACGAGCGCACTTCCGGTTCCGACTGGAGTTTAAGCTCTCGCTTTTCTCTATTGTTCTCTTATCCCCGTATCGCGTAGGTACAGTGTGCCCCAGTGCTGCCAACTGCCGACAAATTAAGTTGCATCGAGACAAAAAGATCCCGTGGAACCAACTAAAGGCAACGTAAATATAGGCTTTGATTTATTGTTCGGGGAGTCCTGAAAATATCTCGTTTTTTTCGTTGCGGTGGTCGTTCGTCCCGAGTATCGTACGTAAGGTGCGAAAACGTGAAGCGTGCGTGAAACCGCGTTTCTCGCACCGAGTGGAATAAAATGGTTGCTGTATAATGTTCGTGCGCATAATCAATATAGATACTGGACTAAAAACTGTGCAAGAAGGAGTATCTCGGTTTTCTTCCATGCACCAACCAGTTAACCATGAAATTATAATGATTCCGTTTATGGCAACCGTACTCGTAGATGTTTCCTGTAGAACCGCGGTCGTGACCGCGCAATTGACAGAACTGCACACGCATGCAATAGTTGAAATCCAGTGAAGAATTTCCGGTTCGTAAATTTCGTGCTCCTGCAATTCAAACTCGTTCTCTTTCGCTCGCTCACTCGACGAGGGTTCGCGAAGGGTAAAGGGCAACAATGCCGCAAGCGACGGCCACTCGAGGCACCCAGCGCGGCCTTTGTCTGAAAATCTCGAGTTCGTGTTCCCTCTTCTCTCCATTTTTCCGTGTCTCGATCCGCGAGCCGCCCTTTTTCAACCTTCCCCTCCCTTCGATCTTCATCTTCCTCTTCCTCTTCGCGCTCTTCCTACACACATTTATTCTTCCTTTTCCTCTTCGCTCTCTTCCTACACGTTCATTCTTCCTCTTCTTTTATTTATCACAAGCGACGTGCACATTGACTGCATACAAAAGTGCAATCCTACTTACACGATATTCCTCGTACGTAGAAACAGTAGTTACCAAGGCCAACCTTTGCAACTCTTCTACTGTCACGTACGAAAGCCCAGAGACGGAAAACTAGATGGAGCGACACTTGTGTGTACAGGGCTTAGCCAAAATCTCTTCTGGACTAGCGACACCAGAAGCAGCGTGCCAATGACAACATCAGCCTGTTCGTTTGCACATTTCGCTCCTGTATCACCTTTACGTGTCCTGCACGACGCTCTTAATTTATCTGGCCCTTAAATGTTCAGGTCTTAATGAAACCCCCAATTTGTTCAGATAACTACAACATGTCTTGACGAACTCCTTACTCAAGGTATTGGTTAAGTTCTAATTTATTCACTATTTTATTTATTTCCACACTATCGAATTTCCACGAAGAGGGGGAATAGTAACGAAACAGTGTGTAATTTCCGATAAGCGTTATTGCGATTGTCTATCAGAATTCGTTTCAATTTCTCGTCGACGTGTACTTTGCTATTGTGCTGACATTTTCAGTGGCCAAGTAGCCAATTTTTTTTTTGCATGTCATGAAAGTTTGGAACTGTACAGTGTGAACGGTCAATCGAGTGCGTCAATTCGAGTCTGCCAGTGACATTTCTCAATGCAAGTGTTCCCGGAAGGGCGGCCTCGACCATCATCAGTGGAATCAGGAACTGAAGCATCGTCTCGGTCCTCCCGATGTTCCCGGACGATGTACCAATTTCTTTTTGCCTTCGGTCTCGCCGCCCTAGGGCCTCGAGACACGATCTCATTTTATCTTCCTCGAGCCCTTACACGATTCGCGTTTGTTGCGTCCCCACATCCGCACCGCACCGACATCCGCAGAGCGAGCACGATTCTCGTTCCCGTCTCCTCTCTCGTCATCTTCGTCTCCCTCGACGTTGGGGAGAGTGCGGCTCGCCTCAAGGCGACCAAGCCGAGATAGGGCACGCGAATTCTAGTGGTCGAGGGTGAACAGGAGCACGGCCACGTGCTCAACGGCAGCTTTTAAGTGGATCCTGTCTTTTAGGCTTTATGTCTCTTTCACTCTTACCCAACTCGTCTTCTCTCGATAAGTTCCTCGAACCATCGACTAGTCGAAGGCAACACAAATTGAACGAGAGAAGCTTTTTTCTAGAAGAAGAACTAATTGAGTAACCGGAAGCTTTAACCCTTTGATCGGGTAATTTGGCAACAGAGACAATTTTCCAATAATCACTCAATCAAATTTTGCAGACGAGGTTATTTTGAAAAACTTTTGGTCAACCGAAAAAATTTTTTTCAAATCTTTGAATTTAGACCAGTTTTGAAAAAGTTGTGGGCGAAAAACCGAAAAAGAGGGTATTTTATGAATACAAAAAACATCCTTTAAGCGCAGTATATAAATTCTCATTATTTCCTGAAATGCCATTACAACGAAAAAAAAATATTTGCCATAATTCACTTTATGTGTCTTATACTCGCAGGCCGAATAAGCCAGTAAAAATGAAAATTTCGAAACACCCTTATAAAACGTACCCACAACAAACTTTTCACAACTCTATCAACAATGTTGCAAAAATTAATTACGTCAGGCTATATTCGCAGTGTCGGCGAATGAAAATTCCGTTTCAACCGCACTGCCAATTATTTTCTCCTTCCGCCCCCGTTTACTTTATTTTTATTTTTTCCTGGAATCCACGACGCTCCAGGGAAAAGGTAGTCCCGATGATTGATGTCCGGCTCGTCCGTAACGTGTGGCAGGTGTTTCATTCACTTGTTGTTGGACAGTTGAGTTGTTGTTGCTGCTGCTGCCGAGTTGACGAGTTCGCAGTGTCACAATGCATTATTTATTCTCGGTATTCGGAATCCCCAGAGTAATGTGAGAATCCGCAGTGTCTGCCTCATATGTTTTCCCGTGTATGGTTATTATTTCTATGTTCCGGCTATTCAGCAGAACGATATATCTTCGAAAGGGGAGCGCACGACTCAAGATCCTCAACGGGAGAAAAGCTCATGAATCTCCGACTCCTTTTTCGTCCGCTCATTCGACTCCGACAACTGCGTCACCCTAGGCGTCCACGAGGTTACACCATACAAGGTGTATTGGTACAAGGAAGGGACGAAGGTGCGACAAGGACGACGACCGCAAGCGAATATCCTCCGCCCTTTTCGTCGACACTTCCTTTTCGCTATCTTGAGCTTCGCGTCGACAATTTGTCAGGCCCGCTACCCTTACGATGCTCGCTGGTCACCCCCATAAGGGCTATTCGTTTTTGATAAATCATGCGATAGACGCGGAACATTATCGGTGAACGAGGAACCCGCGAGGGGGAGGGACAGGGGGGAAAACCTTGGCAGCATCCCGGTGAAGGACAACGACCCTAACCCCTGCTATATATCATGATCCAGCCCCACTCCCCTCTCCCTATCCAATGGGGCTATTTTGCTCGCCCAGCGTGACAGGAACTTCCGGTCCTTTCGCACTTGGTTGAATGTTGGAAGATCGGTGAAGAATTGCAGAGTTGGGGTGGCTGTTGTAATAGTGTCGCGTGTTGATTAGTCGCAAACAAAGATATGAGCATAATTGCGATTATTAGGAATGTCGTAATGACAGTGTCGAGGTAGATAAATATTTTCCAATTTTTCCAATATGGTTCCGGGTGTACAGATAGTGTTGCACAACCATTTTAACAATGTGCTTGGGGGTGGTGATTGGATGGTCATTTTCTGAATACAAAGTGATGGTGAATATGGTCGTAAAGTATTTTTATCCCATTTTTTTGGCACTTGGTTGAATGTTGAAGGATCAGTGACAATTTTCAGAGTTAGGCCGCCGGCTTTATCGATATTGAGTGGAAAATTATTGATTAGGTGCATATAAAAATATGAGTATAATTAACGTAATTATTATTATATAGAATATATTTAAAAAATACAAAATTAATAATAAAGAATATTCTCAACACCCAAATGGTCGTGGTTTTCATTCCAGACTTGTTTCTTGTTACAAAGTAACGAAATTCTAACAAAATTGGAAATGTTCGGCGTAAAAAGTGTGTGGATATTTTTGAAACCATTTCATATTTGCAAATGACTAGCGAACGAGTAATTTGTATACAGCCTTTGTGACGAAGCTTGCGGACATATTTTAGTATGTAAGCCCCGCGCAGACTGACACGAATTGTTTGTATATATAAACAAAGGTGAACACTGTGAACGATCAGCATGAAAGCAGCAGAAGTGAAAACGGTAGAAGGCGCAGATCGTTGTTTCGGGGTCGCAATCGCGACGTTGTCAGTTAGTCAGTGAGATTGTAGTGGTTCGGGGTAGTACGAAGTAAACGCGCCACGGGTCACCATGGCTACGCACCCCAAAATAGTTATTTATTCACGCGATTCGCCTCTGGCCTTGGATCAAGTTCTCTCTGAGCTCCGTGCGCGCTCGATCCTCTCGGTCCCTCGGTCGCTTGGTTTGCGCACTCTCACCCCCTCCGATATTCACCCTCCCGCACCGAGAGACGTGTTGCCCTTTGTAATTATCGAATTCCCCCGGCCACCGCCGCTGCATCGCCTCGTTACTCTCTCGCGTTTCGTCCAACCGGAAAAATCTAACGAAAACAATAATAGACCACCGTACAATATAATGAACAAAGGTCTGAAGCTTTGTGTGCTTTATTATGCATTCCTCCAAACGATCTTCGCGATAAGATCGACGCAGAGGGTGGGAGTTAGTGGTAGAATCCTTGATATCCTGAAGATACAAAGGGCAAAGAAACCCGCATGGAGAACAAACTATCCGACAAATCGGATCGACGCTCGTTTTCCAGCAAAACCTGCAACCTACTGGAATTCCGTAAGCCTAACGAGGGGTGCCGAAGGGGAAAACGGCCTAAGCATATATACGAACACACCAAACATGGTTAGCTTCCGCGGCTCCATTGTACGTCCTAGATTCGGATCTCGACCGGCCTGACTCCATTCTCTTTCCCTTTCATTTCCTTCTCCACATCTCCTCCACCTCAGCTTGTTCTTCCTGTTCGTCAATGCCCTGCGCTCGTCACGACCCTTCAAGATTAGCCAGCCGCGATTAATTGACGGTAGCACGAGCCTTCCAGACTCCGACTTGTTCGACGCAGATTCGAACCGACAACTACTCAGATTCCTAGAGGGTGTTGGACACGTGGATTCAGCGACACCTACTGGGGTGCAACGTGTACTAATGTATTATCTTGGAATTCCTTCGTCTCGGTCTCAAAGACTAATTCTTAGAGACCCAATATTATTTCCGGGAGAAAACAATGATATTTATGTAAAAGGAAGTTGCAGGCTGTCCCTCAAATCATTGGCCTTGGAGTTTGAGAAATGGGCTTGTTAAAATTCGGACGGAGGAAATGGACACGTGGATTCAGCGACACCTACTGGGGTGCAACATGTACTAATGTACTATCTTGGAATTCCTTCGTCTCGATCTCAAAGACTAATTCTTAGAGACCCAACATTATTTCCGGTACAAAACAATGATATTTATGTAAAAGGAAGTTGCAGGCTGTCCCTCAAATCATTGGCCTTGGAGTTTGAGAAATGGGCTTGTCAACATTCGGACGGAGGAAATGGACGCGTGGATTCAGCGACACCTACTGGGATGCAACATGTACTAATGTACTATCTTGGAATTCCTTCGTCTCGGTCTCAAAGACTAATTCTTAGAGACCCAACATTATTTCCGGGAGAAAACAATGATATTTATGTAAAAGGAAGTTGCAGGCTGTCTCTCAAATCATTGGCCTTGGAGTTTGAGAAATGGGCTTGTCAAAATTCGGACGGAGGAAATGGACACGTGGATTCAGCGACACCTACTGGGGTGCAACATGTACTAATGTACTATCTTGGAATTCCTTCGTCTCGGTCTCAAAGACTAATTCTTAGAGACCCAACTTTATTTCCGGGACAAAATAATGATATTTATGTAAAAGGAAGTTGCAGGCTGTCCCTCAAATCATTGGCCTCGGAGTTTGAGAAATGGGCTTGTCAAAATTCGGACGGAGGAAATAGACACGTGGATTCAGCGACACCTACTGGGGTGCCACATGTACTAATGTACTATCTTGGAATTCCTTCGTCTGGGTCTCAAAGACTAATTCTTAGAGACCCAACATTATTTCCGGGACAAAACAATGATATTTATGTAAAAGGAAGTTGCAGGCTGTCTCTCAAATCATTGGCCTTGGAGTTTGAGAAATGGGCTTGTCAAAATTCGGACGGAGGAAATGGACACGTGGATTCAGCGACACCTACTGGGGTGCAACATGTACTAATGTACTATCTTGGAATTCCTTCGTCTCGGTCTCAAAGACTAATTCTTAGAGACCCAACATTATTTCCGGGAGAAAACAATGATATTTATGTAAAAGGAAGTTGCAGGCTGTCCCTCAAATCATTGGCCTTGGAGTTTGAGAAATGGGCTTGTCAACATTCGGACAGAGGAAATGGACACGTGGATTCAGCGACACCTACTGGGGTGCAACATGTACTAATGTACTATCTTGGAATTCCTTCGTCTGGGTCTCAAAGACTAATTCTTAGAGACCCAACATTATTTCCGGGAGAAAACAATGATATTTATGTAAAAGGAAGTTGCAGGCTGTCTCTCAAATCATTGGCCTTGGAGTTTGAGAAATAGGCTTGTCAAAATTCGGACGGAGGAAATGGACACGTGGATTCAGCGACACCTACTGGGATGCAACGTGTACTAATGTACTATCTTGGAATTCCTTCGTCTCGGTCCAACATTATTTCACCGAAAAAACAATTATATTTATATGAACGGAAATAATAGGCTGTGCCTAAAATCATTGGCCTTGGAGTTTGAGAAATGGGCTTGTCAGAATTCGCACTGAGGACATGGAAACAAAAAATAACATCACGAGGGTGATGTGCGTTCATAGTGAGAATAAAGGGAATAAAAAGGCGGAAAGAAGGCGCAGGAAGAAGAAGAAAAGTGGGAAAAAAACATTGATTGAGCTGTTGAGGGAGCGGTGCAGTGGACCTTGTGTGGTCGAGAACCGATGAGGCGAATAATCGGATTTGGGGATTACGAGGGCTCTCTTCTCGCGCCCACCGGCAACACCAACTCGAACGAGAAGTATCTCTTCTCGTCATCGATTTCAGGATTCATTAACGCCGTTACCGTATTCGATGCTCGATGGATAATGTCTGTGCACTGTTTCAGAATTTATTACGGAGCCTTAAGTACGTGCGACGTGTTTTGATCGCGGCCGGATTTCAGTTTACGAAATTGTGATAAATTGTCAAATATACCTTTACCAAAATAAACCACCAGTCAAATTATCTAGAATCTGGGATAAATCATCTAGTATCTGGGCCAAAGTATGTAAAATCTAGTACAGATTATCTAGAATTTCGGATAGATTATCCAGAACCTGGAAAAATGATCTAGAATCCGTAAAAAAATATTTAGATTATGTAGACAGATTATCTAAAATCTTGAAACCTCAATCTACTTCACCGGTTTTCCATCGCATTGCCCTGTGAACCTGTACTAAGTTGCATAACGAAAATACGTCCGAACACCTCACTCATTTATCGCAAAACTGGTTTTTCACCGTCGTTGCTCCCGAACCGATTGCGCGTCTGCTTTTATAACCCTCTTAGCATATAAACCGACAGAGTTAATATCAGATATCGCGATACTTAGTGCACATTGAGACAATATAATGCGCTATAAGCTCCCGCGGTTATCGCACCAGACGTGGTAATCCAGCCACAAGAGTTGGATCTCGATCCAGCAAAGATTTATGTCTCACCGTGAACAATCGAGATCCCGATCTACGCCGCTGCCGTTACTACTCCCGCCGAAAGCCCCTGCACCCTCTGCAACGCGGCATACGATCGTTTGGCTCATTCGTGACGGTCGTTAGGGCGTTACCAGGACACCCGGTATACCGTGGTACGAAGGTAAAGAACATGCTATACTCTATACATGTATACGACTGCTCTCTGTATATAGTACGACCGTGACAGTAACAGCAATGCAGAAAACCCTCACCCCCTAAAACGTCGGACCCTCCAGCCCTTGCCTATCCACCCTCGTCGCGAACCGCGCCCTAATATAAATATTATTACACTTTGATGGGGTTACGTTGACACTGGGACCCACAGAATTTCTAGTCCTTTTCAGCCCCCCTCCATCTCGTTCTCCACGTTTCGCCCCCCTGTCACGTATACTTTTCTCCCGTGTAACCGCTTCTATTTTTATCCGCTACATCGAGTCCTGTATGACTGGGCACTTGGCTCGATATGCCTTTCAATCGGTAGATCGTTTTCTTTTTTTTTTTTTTTATCATTAGAGGCAAGTTCAACGTACGCGACACGTGTCTTACGGGGCAACATCATACCTGACGGTTAAGTGACACTTGCACCCCTTTCATTCGTGGATTCTCGATAGAATTGCGCTGGTACACAGCCATAATATCGTCCCATGGAACGAATACCATATACCTCGAGTGAACGAGCCACTTCGACCCCATGAGAATCGTGAACTCATATGGCGCACTTGAGACTCGACAAAGCCGGGGGCTTGTTCTGCTGGTGCTTCTCGGCTGGTGACCACTCGATCACTGGAGTCGCTGGAAATGTAATTTCGAGGGACACCTTCTGATCCTCCAAATATATTTCATAATCGATATATCATCAAGCAACCATTACGAAGAATTTAATTTTCAACAAAGTCCGTCGATGAGTTGATATAAAGTCAAAAAGTCTGAAATTTAAACAAAAATTAAAAAATAGATCCATTTCCAGAGGAAATTATTACGATGACGGAATTTATATTTATTTGAATATTTTTTGCAGTGTAAGATTAAATAAAAATCATAACCACAGGTCTGAAAAAGCGAGATATTAATACACCCCTAGAATATATATATATATATATTAAAAACACAAGGTATTAAATATGCCCTTAGACCTTAGAGCTTGGATATATATATATATATATACTGTCGATGCTTTGGGAGAACTACAGACAAAATCGATTTGTGTCAGAGCAATCGAATATTCATGGGATTGCGCTACACCGACGGGCAACGGCGTCGATGCTGAAGAGTATAGAGCCACTCTAAGCCTCTTAGCAAAGTTTTCACAGCAAGTGCTCTGGGAACAGGCCACGCGAGTAAAGTATACACGCGAGATGGCTACTATCCGGTTACGGATTAATCGTGGGCGACACCGCAAGAACCTCGTCCAGAGCTTCATGCTCGATTATGCTTGACAGGATTTATTCTTTCAACTCAAAATGCGATACCCCTTCTGTACAAGGGCCGAAATCACAGCCCTTCCACGAGGATCTCGCTTAAGCCGTTTAATCAGTAACACGTGGCTTATCGATGATATATTTTGACGCACTATTGCTTCAGTATTTTTGTTTGAAAATGTAATTCGTAAAAGGAAAGAGGAAAAAATGTCGGTTCGATTATTCTCAGAGAGAAAAAAATAATAATTTCACAAAATTTTTTGGAATCTCGCCTGAGAAGGGAAGCTTAAAAATGTTCATTTAATTTTTGTTTAAGATGAAATAACTTCTGTTAAAAATATAAGTACCCAGGTGCGATTTGAGAGTCGAGAAACGCTGGCGGCAAGGTAAAGCCACCGCAGAAAGAAAGTCGTAACGATAACAACAGCTCGACGATTGTAAACGACGTTCGCCCAGTACTCGGGGCCGATGCTCGGCCCACATTGGCTAAAAAATAATCGAAAATCGATTGAATAAAAAATTATCGATCTGCGCAGTCGCCAGATGCTTTTTAATAATTCTAAACTTTTTTCAACGGGTCTTTTACGACTATTTCGGGAAATAGCTCAATAAGTTATTTAGGTATTGAGGAGGATTGATCCTGGAATTTATTTTCTTACTTATTGTCACTCGGTTATCCGTAAAATTGAAAAATTTGGTGACGAATTATGTACATAAATTACTCGTTATTAATTAATGCCGTCAGCACTCTTAATGATTTTATGATGACATAATAAAGTCCTCGGAAGTTTATTGCGAAAATGAAACGATAGTGGAAAATATGAAAAATTATTTAATCCGATAATGGGGAAATTACTGTATGTATTTATTTTTTATTTTTTTAAATTAGAAACAACGGAATTACCTAATATTCGAATTTTACGTAATTAATACCTGCAGAAATATTAGTTGGGAGTTTAAAAAATTCCTCAGCAATTTTTTTTTACTCGGAATTTCAAGAAACTCTATTTTTCATTAATTATTATAAAAACTAAAAGCTTAATTGAATAGCTGTTGCAATTAATGGATATCGATTCGATTTATTCGAGGAAAATTAATATTTTCCTACGAAAAATGATTTTTTTTACTCAGGATTTCAAAAAACTCAATTTTTCATTAATTATTATAAAAACCAACCGCCCAATGCAGTAGCTGTTGCAATTAATGGATATCGATTTAATTTATTTATTTCGAAGGAAAATAAATATTTATTGTCCTTCGAAAAATGATATATTTTCTAGGATGGTGACAGGTTAAGTGTTAATAAATATCGCCAGTTATACTTCGGTAACAATGACATCTTTAATAACCAGTTCAACATTACAGTGTTCATAGGTTTTTTTTTGTTTGTTTCAATTACATACGCAATTTGATACTTCGTATTACTTGTTTTTTTTTTTTTTTTTGTCTCCATTAAATATACATACATACATGTGTATAGATGCCCTTCCGAGTGTTTAATGCGACTTTTATTCTTCGTTTATGCTTTTTCTATGTCCGTCTGTGTGTATCATGTATATGAGATTACGTTATAATTTTCGTATTTCCGTGTGTCAATTATTATTATTTTTTTTTTCTTTTTTTTCCTTTTTCTTGTGTATATGCACAGGTAAGTGCGCGTATGCGGTAACTATACTTTTAGGGGAACTCCTCACGATGCGAGACACTTTATTAATTTTAACTTATTGCGTACACGACTACCACGTACGATAGATATGACCGTTGCCTGTATTTCACAACACGGAATCGCACGATATGTGTCAGAATTTTTTTCCCTCTTTCTCTCACACTTTTTTTTCGTTCTCTCTCTCTCTCTCTCTCGTTCGCACCTTTCATCGATTTATACTTTCATGACAAAATATGATAAAAACGCTTTTATTTATTTATTATTATTATTATTTTATTTTTTAATTTTTTTTTCAAATGACGAGGCGGGCAAATGGAACATAGACAGGAGCTCGCATTATCCAATTTAGCTCCGTCTTTGAATATTCTATTTAAAACGATAATCGATCATTCGTATTTCGCAAGCAGCGTGATAACTTAGTTAGTAGGTGTTATAATAATAATAATAATAATAATAATAATAATAATAATAATGTAGCTATAGGTCTATAATAAGTATACAACGCGATATGATACAATAGGCGAAAATGCTAACGCACTTTGGGATTTTGGGATTTTGGGAAGAGGTGGAGGAAGATAATTAGGAGGGGAGGTGTTTGGATAGGCTTTCACATTATTTACAAGAGATACATAAGTATTTTGAAAGAAGCTGCGAGTACAACCTAATATAATCATATATGCAATATATGTTTTTGTATATTTGTATCTGTTTTCTGTATATATATATAATTGATATACATATATATATATATATATATATATGTGTTTTTTTTTGTTTAAATTTATTTGTTTATTTTTATATGTATATTATTAGCAAGAGTTTACTTATTTCCGCGAATCGAATGGCCCTTTCTCCATTTTTCTTTTTTTTTCTTTTTTTTTCGTTCACTCTCCCATTCTCTAGTGTATTTTTTTCCTCGAATCGATAACGCCCTTTATATACTATCCATGTTTATGCTGCCTACGCTTAGGTACATTGATATCATAGCAATTGAAAATAATGATTCGTGAATTGCTACCGCTGAGGGAGTTTTGCGTTCGGTGAGGCCAGCTCAAAGAAAAATAGAAAGATTATACAAGTAATCGTCGAGTGTTTGCTACCTCGGTCGTTACACCATTGCTCTATCGCTGTACGATTGCACTATCATACGCATTTTGCACTCGCAACACGCTCTTGGCCGTAATTCTCTATGCTAAAGGAATTTTTGCACTCACATTCTCAACCGAAAGCTCAATCCGACTGGAATTTTTACGATTTCTGGATAGTAAAATTTAATTTTTATGATTTCTGTATGGTAACATTTATTTTTTATGATTTCTGTAAAATAAAATTTAATTTTCATGATTTCTGCATAATAGAATTAAATTTTAATGATTGCT
Source organism: Clistopyga incitator (assembly GCA_947507545.1). Lineage (NCBI taxonomy): Eukaryota > Metazoa > Arthropoda > Insecta > Hymenoptera > Ichneumonidae > Clistopyga > Clistopyga incitator. The sequence goes on from OX382176.1 coordinate 3,260,746, forward strand.
GTGCAATAAAATTTCATTTTTATCATTACTCCAATGAAACAGTGAACTCAACAATACGAAAAAAAATGTATGTGTAATTTAAAAGCTTTTTAAGGCAACATCCTAAAACTCCGACTTTTCAGCTATTAAATTCCAAAATTTACATGACATTTTATTTATTTTTTCACAGCAACATCAGATTTTTACCTGAAATCACTTGAATTCTAATCCAATTAAACTATTGATTGAGAGTGTGAGTGTGTCGCGTCCTTAATACCATGCTCGGCCTGGAGGGTGAAAAAAGTATTCTGCCTTCAGACGATTTTTTTTTTTTTTTTCGCAAGTAACCACCAAAATTATATTGCACGAGGATTAATTTTTTTTAAAAACAAACGCCTGAAAATTCAATTAAATCCTTCATGGTTTTTGTCTACTAACATAAATTTCTATTATTTTCCATTGTTTATACTTTGAATAATTAAATAATTATGATACCTTGGTGCGAAAATTTCGTTCTCCATCTTCCAAATTTCCCAACACCATATCGCACGTTAGGTTTTTATATTTCTTCGCTTTCTTGCAGATAGAACTTTAAAAAAATAATTTTTTCGATACAAAATGTTAACCAACATATTAAAATATCCTCGTATAATTTAATCTTGTCGTTTTCTTGCAAGAATATCCTTAATACGAATTGCTGTTTTAACCGCTAGGCCAAGCAGAGGCTTCAAAACAATAATAATAATAATAATCATTTTATTTTTCAAACCACTACGAACCTATCAAAGAGCACTATTATTATTCTACTCCAATAACCACTAACTAGTATATTTGTTTCATTGTGTTTCGGTGTCCTTGTGTCTTGTTATTTTTTTCCTTCTGTCATTTTTACATATAGACGAGAGACGTTAGATCGGGAGAACGGATACTTATTAATTATTATTAATTTTTGCCTCTATAGGTAAAGTCACATAGATTTTACAACCGAATCAATAAAAAAACTTGTTTTTTTTTTTTTTTTTTTTCAAATACAGGCACTGCAAAAATCAAAGCACTCCGGTGCAATGCCTCGTCTCTGATATATCGAGAGCTCATTTTTTTTGGTCTCGTTAACTTATAACGGACAATGAGTATTGACGAGTAGGTAAGGCCTGTACAGCGCCGGCACGGACATATGTTCCAGTTGTGCTGATTAAAATTCAAAAACTGATGAACTAAAGGTAATTGTATTTTTAATTCGAAATGTACCATTATAACCTTTATCATTACTTTCCTAATAGGTCGGAAAATTTGCATTTTACTAAGACTCGAAATTAGAAGGGTGAAAAGTGTTAATTACCCTCAGTAATTCGCGAGAGTTAATTTTTGTTCGGATGTAATGACACTTTTGCGTAAACATGAAAATACTATTAAATTCTGCAAATACGAAAAAAAAAAAAAAAAAATGCATTTTTAAAAATATAAATATTGAAATATTGAAAATCAAAATGCTTCATTTTCTCCAACAATCCACGGCAGATGTGATTTTTATAATCGACATGACGATCAAGGAGGAAATTGGACAAGCCTCGTAATAATCAATAAAATTGATGTCTCGAATGTACTACACGATATCTAAAGAATTCACGTACTCCCAACGCCAAGTCGGATCAACTCAACTGACTGCGACAAGCAGAACTCAAGTATTTGTTAATTAGAAAAGGATTCTCATAAAAATACGGATATGTTCATGCCTTTGGCCGATCAGCACGCAGGATAAGATTATTAACATTAAGTATTCGCGATCACGAAGTACCGGAGTGCCGCTTTGTCATCGATACCAATCAGCGTCTCGCTTGTCATATCTCGCGCTCAATCGTTCCGGACATAATACGCATCGTGTAGTGGATTTCAAGGTACTCGGGTAATTCGTGATTAGCATATGTTCCATCCACTCGATTATCTCCTAATTCTCTAAACTTAACGACTTACGTGCTAGATTTTGGGCTCCACTCGGCCTCGGTTATTAGCTCGATAATTTAAGCGTCTCCCGAGGCTTCGAAGCCCTGATATGTTATCCTGGTTCAGCAATAAATGAATTTTCGAACGAGATAATTATTTTGTTGTCATTTATCTTCAAGAACTAACTAAAAGTGCCGCATTGTTGGTCACGAAAAACCGATGGCCGAAGGTCCGTTTTGCTGATAGGGTACCTTGGTTCCAAAGGCTATCGTTTGACCAACCGGCCTCCCGCATTCGAGCTCCCATCTCCATTACGCGAAGACGATATATACTATATATTACACCTATAAACGCCACATCAAGAATTTGAAGCTCACATCGTCTTCTCCTATCATCGATGACCTACCGTTCGTGATATGCAGCCTTTTGTTCATCAGCCTTCCAGCAGCGACTTCATGTTCTTCCACTTCCGCTCCAAGTGTCCTAGCACACGTTGGGATATCCTGGAGCAACTCTCAATCCGAAACCAGCACATCATCACTCATCTTCCTTGATACGCGTCAACACCCGACGCTATTTCTACAAGCCGGCTGAATCACAAACAGGAGACACCAATGTTGGACACGAAACCCGCGCACAAACAGAGCCATTCCGTTGTTGTTGGCATCCAAATTCTTCCGATGCTTGTTACAGTAGGACAACAGAGACGCAATCGGTGTTGTATGAACTATATTTGGAAGCCTGGGCCGCACGAAGACTTTTATCTCGAAGCTGAGACCCTCGTCTCCAGGCGTCCATCAGCTTCATCACCGCGCAAGCACTCCATCCCGCCAGGGCACACTAGTACATCCCTTGTCTGAAGGGGTTGCTGTCCCCGGACGGTCTCTGCTCGACTTCCGGTGGCGGGGGTCTCCTGAACGGATTAGCATCAGCCGGTTGTTGCTGACTGGGAGCAACGCTAGCCACTCTGGGTTCGCGTGGCTCTTGTCCGAAGTTCCTCTGCTGACCGTAGCCGGCTGTTTGCCCGCCGTAGGCCGGTGGTTGTTGTTGCGCGTATCCACCGCCTTGTCCATAACCGCCCCCTTGCTGCTCGTAATTCGATTGTTGATCATAACCCGACACGGGTTGGTCCCATCCTGACGTGGTGTTCCTGTTGTAACCGGCGTCCTGGTCGTAGCCCTGCATCGTTTGGTAGCTCGGTTCCTGATCGATGTCGGTCTCCATTCTCGTGCCTTGCGTCAAATGGTTGCCAACATCACCGCTGATGGGTCTTTGTTCCTGGAGGACGTAAGTCTGGTACTCCTTGTCCGGTGGATCCTGCATGAGGACGTTAGCCTCATCCTGGAAGGGCTTGAAGTCGTAGATGTGTCTTAGATAGTACAGAACCGGTGCGTACATGAGATTCGAGAATGCGATACCGATGTTGAGGGCGGTAAAGCCAATCGCCTCGACGACACCACCGGCGATAATAGGACCCACCGCGTAAGCCACGCTGTAGGATATATCCGCAATGGCGTAGATGCTACCGTAGACCGAGACGTATCTGACGTCTACGAGGTAGCCGAGTGTAGGCAGAAGGGCTGTGTCGATGAGAGCGATACCGAAGCAAATTCCGCATATCGGTATCATGAGGAACGTGTAAGATGTGGAGAACGGTATAATGAAGCAGCAAACTCCCTCCAGCGTGAGTCCGATCGCCGCCATGAGCCACTGATGCTGAGGATACTTCTTCGCCATCTTTACCGTGATCACGACACCGAACACGTGAGGAAAGAACGCGGGCAACCAAACCATTCCCATTTTCCAATTGTCCGTCGTCATGTTGTCCTCCATCCAGAGGGCAATTGTGGGTTCTAAGAATGCGAGAGCTACGTTGGACATCATGAGAGCTCCGGCGCAAACAGCTATGTAGGGATCGATGAATAGCCGCCAGATCGGTATCGTTGGACGATGCTCTCGCTGCGTGCTCTCCTTAAGCTGCTCCTTCAGGGGTTTCATAACGAGTAACAGCATGAAAAGGTCGCCCAGACTCACGAACGCAAGTATGAGGAAAGGCATTGGCTTCCCGGCGAACTGATACAACGCGCCTCCGAACGGTGGCGCAACGAGACAACCGAAACTAATGAAAGCTAGAGCTATGCCCAAAGCCTGTGATCGTTCGTTCTCCTCGGTGTACCGATCAGCTATCATCGCCAGACCCGACGTGTCGGCGAACGCTGAACCAACACCTTGGAGACTTCTTGCGAAAAACAGGACTCCGTAACTGCCGCCGAATGCAAATACCGTCGTCGACAGAAACAATATGACGAGTCCTATCATCATCGGTATGTCGTAGCCTATTCTGTCGATCAACGCCCCGGAGAACGGATTGATCATCAGCTGAACGATGGCCTTAGAGGCGAACAAAAGCCCCGTTGCCGAGTCTTGACCATGATGACCGTGTGGTTTCGTGACGTTGACGTCAGTGTTATCGTCGTCATCAAAGGCACCAACGTATTTGAGATAATCGGGTATTATGGGAACTATTACCATGTACAACATGTTGTCAAGGAGAAGGGCCACAGAGACGATAACGAGAACGAGTCGCCTCTGGGACTTTGGCTCTTGAAGCTTCGCCCAGACGATCTCCTTAGCTTCGCCTATCTCCATGTTCAGAATTGGTATCTTGGTGTCCATGATTCAGCCGTTGGTGATCAAGATCACAGGTGATATGCAACGAAGATGCAATACTCTCTCGGTACTCGGGTGTCGGTCTCGATGGATGTCTGTGTTCGCGATGTGATTATCCTTGTTCTATGTTTCCCGCATTGTTGCACTTTCCAGGAATCTCTTCCGGCGGGTGTTTTTTGTTTTTTTTTTTTTCGTGTTTCTCGTGTGTCACCGAAAATAATTCAGAACGCGTTAATGTGGACCATATCCGGGACCTGGGGCGACCTTGGGGACGGTGGCGGAGCGGTCGTGATTGAAGCGGCGCGCATCAGGCCGGGCCGGGGGTAACCTACAACAAATAACCGTCACAACGGTTAGACTCCAGAGATTATATACTGATATGTCATCACGTGATTCTATTTCGTTATCACAACCTCCCGTGTAATCGAACGAAATCCAAAACAATTGTTATTTGCAGATTCGAGGTTGCGCGCAATAGTCACGTGACCGCTTACTTCACGAATTACTCGTTTGTCCACGGGCTGGGCCAACGACGTCTCAAACATTTTGGTTTTTTCTTTGCTTTTGTCTTGTTAATTGGAATTGATAAATGGGAGCCCTGGCCCGGCCTGGTATAACCGCGCAAAGTACAAAACGCGGACCCCGAACCCGACCTGAGCGGCAAGCCAGCTCAAGTCACGAGCACGTAGCTTCGTTTCGATCCGAGCAACCCAATTGGCTGAAAGCTTGTCGGAATAGGAACAGCGGGTTATCGATCAGGCACCGAAACTCGCCTGTTCAGGTGTTCTTATTATTCGAGGTGACTACACGCTTTCTTTTCATACATTTTAGCTCGAAATTCGGATGATCATTGATTCCTATGCAACAAATTGCTTCGGGTGAAGGCTCCCCTCGTTCGTCAGTCGGTGGGAGCATGAAAAAAATCACAAATAAGACTCGACAATTATTAACGAACTTCGAAAATCCATCACGAATAATGTTTTGATTTTTTATTTTTATATCTCTTAAATGCCCCACCGACTGAAAAGTATTACGATCTGACTGACCGACACGATTTGCCATTTTTCGTTGTCTCATCTTGCAATTTATGATTTTTAACTTCTAGTGAAAAATCGGACTTACAGCAAACGAAAAAAACAAAATTCTTGAAAAATTTTCCGATCTTCATTAGGTTTAGGAAAATCTATATTCTGCGAAATCGTCACTTTAGCTGTACAGACACTGTGACTAAATGAATCTGTCATTGGACTCAATTTTACTTAAACATAAAAAAAAAAAGAAAACTGAAGTTACGTAATAGAATGAAACGCATTGTTCAAGTTTCACCCTCTAAAGGAGATTCGTGGACGGTTTTAATGTCAATACTTCAGCTATTTTACAGTGACTGTCTTACCCTTTCTTTCCGTTTAATAAATTAAAATTCCCCGTTATGAACTCAGTGGATATACACTCTGTGCTCTTCGTATTATATGCGTCTCTTGGGCAAGTGCAGTATTCGTTCATGCGCGAACGCACGCTTGGAGCCCTCGTTAATTAATTAAGTCGCGGTCCGTCGGTGCCAGGTCTTTTACGAGGGGCAGTTACTGCTTTTTGCGGGGTGTGCGCCGGGAAGGCAAACACAAGGGAGCACATGATGAAGAGAAGGGAATAGAATATCGTAGTTTTGTCACGGTCGTCGGAATTGTTTTTTTTTTTTTTTTCTAGAGCGGGGAAAAGAGGTTCGTCCGAATAATTTCATGGAGAAGGCTACGATCTTCATACGAAAAAGCATCGCGAGTTGCGCCGGAGATGGAAAGATGGCTCACTTACCGGAGTTGCTGGAGAACTTTTGCCTGAGGGAATTGGCGAGACGCTGGGGCCCCGCTAGTGCCGGAAGTCCGGCAAGCAAGCCACTCAGCGTCGATCCGACGTCCGTGACGTCCTCGTCCTTCGAGTCGTTCAACGACTCCTTGGCTCCTCGTGTCCCCGGGCCCTCCACCTTTTCAGCCGAGTCCTCTACGGAGCCTGTAACAACGCACATTTCGCATTCGCACGTCAATTAATCCATATTATTATGAAAAATATTTTTGTATTTTAAATATTATTATGAAAAGTATTGATGTATTAAAAATATTATTATGAAAAGTATTTTTGTATTTAAAATATTGTTATACCCAAAAGTTGGTCAAATTTTTCAGACCGTTAAATTAAAAACGTATAAGGATTCGAGCGAGTTACATAAGCCACCCCCCCCACCCCCCCAACTTCCCAAGCGTCAGAGTTCATGCGAAGTTGACGAAAAACCTTGACTTTTTCATTAGCCAACAACAACATGAACCGGGTCGATTTATTTCATCCTGCATTACCAAATAACTGATTACTCCAGCATCTTCCAGATTCCCATTTTTTTTAAATGTTACGTGATGCTCAGAATTTTGCAAAATACTTTAAATATCATCGACGTTGGAAGGTAATACACATTGGAAGGGTCAAAATCGTTCCATCCGATCGTATCAAATTATATCAATTAACTTGATTATCCAATTACTCAACGAACACCGAGAAAAAAGTATAACGGTTAAATGCTATCCGATGGTAGAGTCCGGTCGCGATTAAGTATTTATCCACCCCTTTCATCAGGACATATCAGGTGTTTCAGAAACGCAAATCCCAAGCACAATCACCATAGCACCCGCACGCCCGGCGACGTATCACCATATAAAAAATCGCACACGTCCAATTTTACCTACAACGATGCCTCACCTTGGCCCAACAATATTCACAATCACCGTCGCGAATAACAACAAAAAAAAAAACCGTCAAGACAAGAAAAACAAATTGTCGTCGATGCGAGTACAGAGCACGGCGATAAAATCCATGTGCTTGTATCCACAAGGTCGTGCTTTATCAACGGCCTGAAGTGTGTATGTGTACCTCCTACCTCTAATATATCCCGCACACCGGAAGTCCGCTGCACCCTCGCGAACTTATCGTTCCGCTCACTCCGATCAATATCATCAATATCAAACGAAACCTTAATAAAACCGACCGCACACATGAACAAGTACCCGAATTACTTCTCCGATAAATTCCCAATACAATTGACCTCTGTCACTTCAATCTTTTCTTTTTTCAACTTCCGGTAACACTCGAGTCGCACATAATCGGAAGTAATGACGGACGAAGAAGAAAAAAATAATAAAATTATTCTCCCGAACGCTGATCGATGAATGAATTATTTGGGGGATGAAATATTTTTTTGGAAAACACCGGATATTCAGAGGGACAGTCGATTGAGATGATACTTACGCAGACCGATGGGGCTCCCGATGGCAGGGGCGTCTCGGCGTGTCTCTACGTCGGGATAGCTTTGAAACGTCTGCCCGCGGAGACCTCCCCGCCACCGGGCACGTCCGCCACCCCCTCGGCAGCCACCCCCGACCTCGCTGTGCACCCTCCACGAGCTTGGATCACGAGGGCGCAAACGCTAACCGCCGCCACCTCCGATTGGCCGGTGGAGTCTCGTGCGTCAGCCTCCGCACCGAACCCTCGACGTAGGCAACCCTCCTCCTCGCGAGCCGAGCTCGCGAGGACTCACCCCTCGTCTCCTCTTCATCCCTCCCGCTTGCCAACGGGCAACCAGCCCTCCGCCGACGCGACGGCGCGCTTCCGTCCCACGGGAACTATACACAATCACCCCGTCGGCGCACAGAGAGAGAGAGAGAGAGGAACTACGGAATTGGGGGTGAGAGGACGTGAGACAGACGCCGCCAGGTATAAACGTAGGCCGCGGTCGATGCTGCCCGGTATTTCTGGCCCCCGACAGCAGGTCGATAGCTCACCTGTAACACACCGGGCGAACGCCGGCGAGGGGATGCAGCCTGCTGCTGCTGCTGCTGGTGGTGGTGGTGGTGGTGGTGGTGGTGGTGATGATGATGCGTAGGGGTTGATCCAGTGTCCTTCAACATGAGGCTTCTATAACGGTGTGCCTCAGTGCTGGCTTTTGGATAGAAGGTTCACAGGGCAAGATGCACTGCATTAAAGCACGTACTTCAAGAATTAAAAAAAAAAAAATGCAGGTAAAATTGCGACACAGTGTAGGAGGCTCGTTCACAGAAACGGGGGTTGAAGATTTGCTACACGAATATAACGTACAATTGATGTAACATGCTTCTAAATTTGTTACGAAATTTGTATTGTACATACGGTTCGCTAAATTCGTTGGATAAGACGTATTAATTAATGCTCAGTGTACTGAACACGTCATACGAGGCGTGTTTTTAGTATGAGTTATGTTTAATTTTGCAACACCTCCCTCCATCCTCCTCCACCCTCATCCATTGTCGAAATTGTTTGAGGTAAAATTAGTACACGTGTGCGGGAAGGTCTTTAACAGAAACGAGTGTACAACGAGTGTAATTATATTAAATTCGTTGATAATGACGCGTTTTGAATATCAATCGATGTTTATTCTCACACGCGTACATTGAATTTTCATTTCCTTTCGTAAATTGAATTGAATTTCGTATAATGGGTTAGTATGGATTGTTATATGAATTTTTCAAATATTTTGTACAGTGAATGCTTCACTGTTGCTTTGGAAAATTACCAAAATCAGGTTTTTAGCAGTACAATGCCTTTTTTCATTTTGCGAAATGGGTGAGGGTCATAATAGCGAATGGCTAAAATAGCGAATTTCAACATAATAACCATCCGAATCTACAATAGCGATCATTAATTCGCTATTTTAGTCATTTGCTATTTTGACGCCCACCCTTGGTAACTAACGAAAAAAAAAAAAACGCCACAGGCCCGAAAATGGGAACTTTTGTGCACTTTTTGGACTTCTGGGCACTTTTGTGCATGTATCTTAGAAAAAACTTGTGATTTTCATTGAATGTTTTTGATGGAAAGAGGTAAAAAGTGTCCAACACGAGGTATCGATTCCTCCAAACCCGAACAATACAATGTTCGTGGGTGGTATATAATGTAGAGCCAGACCAGAATACCGAATTCCCAGAAACCGTTGAAGGTTCAGCTTCAATGTCAATTTAGTAGAGCTGACGTATAGTACCGAGTAAGCCAGTGAATGGGTTGGCAAGCAGGAATGTCGAGGTTCATCGCACGTTGAAGTTTCCACCGTGAAAGCCACCCCCTGGTAGCCGTGGTACCGGTCATCGCTGGTAACCAATATATGGTAATTAGTTAAACCGAACCGAGCTTGCAACGATCGCACGAACTCGCTGGTTCCATTTGTGGACAACGAGGTGCGAGCTGCTGGGTGGATCTGCGTTTTAGATCCAGCGCATGTATCTCTCTCTCTCTCTCTCTCTCTCTCTCTCTCTCTCTCTCTCTCTCTCTGCGACTCTCGTGGTAGTTGAGGTCGCCAGGGAATATATTATATTTATGGGACTCGCTACTCCCACGCTATTTCCAGATGCAACACTGCTCTGGGACTTCGCATATTTTAACATTATTTCCATCCACCAGATAAACGACCTCATCATCCATTTCATTGCTCACCACATTTTTAAAAAAATTCTTCTTTATTTTACCTTCACACCCAATTAATAATACTTGTGAATAAAAATTGTTTTTCCATTTTTTTAAAATTAAATATGTAAATACGTAAATTTGTTGCTTATAAAATTAGCTAAATCTACGCTGTAACTGTACAAGGAACTGCAGAATGCATTTTATTTTTTAGCATATTACAAATGTAAATAATAATGTCACTTATACATTCATGATTTATACATATAGATGAGTAGATCTTACCGTTTTTGTCAACACATGTTAATTATAAACCGTAAAACTGCACCTCTACTGAAATGCGATTTCGTCTGCTGATTTTCTGGAGGCTCACAAAATTAACCTGTCGCATGTAATAATTTATATAAGTATTGAACGGTCAACAGATACATATATATATATATATATATATATATACACATATGGATAAAAAAGTTTCGTACGACGAAGCTCTGAGTTGTCTTTTCTAGGCATGACTTTGCACAAGACCTGCACAAAGTTAAACCAGTTTGAAGATTCCCCATACCGGGGCATAAGAAACAAAAGTTTCAGATATAAACCTTAGCCATTGTGAGTGGGCGAGCGAGGCGCTGAATTCCAGTTGGATGCTTTTGCCTCGCAGAATTGCTGAGGAGCAGTTGCCGACGAGCTTCCCCCTCGTCTCTGTCTTTTCCTTTCTTCCTTCCACTTGTTCACCATCCATTCTCTATGTAATGGGTATATATAGCACGCGTACTGGAGGCTTCGCCCCCAAGACCGATCGTTGAAGTTTCCAGGGGTCTCGGGTGCGCTGGCGGCACGACGGTGAGCCGACCTCGCCGTGGGCGATCGTTGAACTTTCTGACGGGTACCTACTACAAGCGGTTCAGGGCGTATGTACGTATCCAGGAATAAGCGTACAGTCGTGGCGAGGCAACCACGACCACTGTCTGAACCATTGCCTAGCTACCTGGTAACATCTTAGCAAGAGATGGTGTTCCTTATTCTCTCGAGGATGATACGTCATTCAGGAGTTGGTAGAAACTTGAGCATGTGATCGAACCATCAGACAATGGGATAGTCGTCTTAGTTAGTATTGGGAACCTTGGAGTCCCCGTCCGTCACGTGCAATAATCTTGCGTTCGATTTCGACGATTTTATCAACAACCGATTATAAAATTTAACCATTGACACTTATGTTAGTTGCCAAGAACACTGCCTAAATTCCACTACCACAACCATTATCCGGCTACCAAGTAACATCTTAGCAAGCGATGGTGTTGCTTATTCTCTCGAGGATAATACGTCATTCAGGAGTTGGTAGAAACTTGAGCATGTGATCGAACCATCAGACAATGGGATAGTCGCCTGAGTTAGTATTGGGAACCTTGGAGTCCCCGTCCGTTGCATGCAATAATCTTGCGCTCGATTTCGACGATTTTATCAACAACCGATTATAAAATTTAACCATTGACACTCATGTTAGTTGCCAAGAACACTGCCTAAATTTCACTACCACAACCATTACCCGGCTACCAAGTAAAATCTTAGCAAGCGATGGTGTTCCTTATTCTCTCGAGGATGATACGTCATTCAGGAGTTGGTAGAAACTTGAGCATGTGATCGAACCATCAGACAATGGGATAGTCGTCTGACTTTGACTCATTAGGATTTCGAAAAAAATTTCAATCACAAAATCTTGCCATTGTTACTCATGTTCGTTGGGAATAACAGTTCAGGGCAAGGGAACCACAACCATTGCCTAGCTCTGCTGACGTGTTAATGACGTGTCAAGTATACGATCGAACCATCAGACAATGGGATAGTCGTCTGAGTTAGTAATGGGAACCTTGGCATTCCCGTCCGGTGCACGCAATAATTTTGCGTCAAATGTGTCTCCTCTATTAGAAAACACATTTTAAACAAACATTGATTTTATACAAAATCAAACATTCGCACAAGCCAAGCCCACGCTACCCCAAAAGTCTGCAAATACAAAAGTTTCCCGTGCTACAAATGCATATCCCCGATATCAAAGCATGAATGACGCATACGAAGTACCTGTTTCTGACATATGACAAGAACGTTGATATGGCCACGAACGCGAAAGCATGTAATTTGGTCAACGTCTCTCTCCAACCCGTACAGAAACAGCATCAGCACGGCCTATGGGGCAAAGCTTGCCACCCGTTGAGCAATCTGCCCTCCTGACCCCTCCGGGTGCTCCGCAATGTGTCACGGGCCTTCCTCGAGCTTTTGTCAGGACAACCCAAGGCCACGAGACGTGCATATCCACTTAAGCCCCAGACACCTTAAGATTTCTGTCCTCGAGGCCTCCGGAAGCCACGAGCGGTGCAAGTCCTCGCAGAAATGCTCTACTTCCGGACGCGTTGACGACAATTATACTCAGCACCCAAAATATCATGTCGCCTTAAGAGGCAGTGATCCACCGCGGGAAATTTCGACGCCCAATGTCACCCATAGGCTTGTCTCCCACGCACCAAACACTATCTCTTTCCCACTTTTTAGCTTCCGGATCTCCTGAACAAACGGCTTTGCATATCGAAAAGCCGGAAGCTCAACAATTTGAGCTCTATCTCTCGAGTAATTGAGGAAAAAATAGGTTTCAATATTTAGAGCGGTGGTGAGGGAGATACCACTGCCTCTTAAGCTCTCAAAGGAGATTTCAGCAACGTCGCTACCGGTTTACGAGTCATTTGAAGGTGCAAAATCGAGGACTAGGGAGCGAACGCCTACTTTATCGGCAATCGATAAGCCATAGCCGATCTATGGTTCTCTTGTTAGGTAAAACCACCAAGTTACTGTCTTTTAAGTACTTTCCTTGCGTACGATTGCGCAAATTTCATTCTTTCTCTTTATGTCGCCCCTTAGCTTATTGCCGCTTGTACGTACGCACTATGTACGTGCTATGTAAGCGTGTGTCTGTATAAAGGATTTGCACGATGCAACGAAACGTGTCCCGCATTCTTGGTTAAGCTTAAGGAGTCTCGCGCGATCCTCGAATCCGCTTAACTTTCTCATTATCCGGAACGCTGCCAGTCGAGGAGCTTCGCGAAGTCTCACCGCACCTGCAGAACAATCCGGTCATGTACGATCCACTTCGAATCCACCGGAGGTTCTAATACCATCGGTAACGTAATTGAAGCGTGTCTCACTCCGGTGATAATTCTTTTTGGGCTCATTCTACATCGGGCTCACTTCACTATCCGCATGCAGTACTTCGATTTATGTCCTTCTTGCTTCTCTGTACAGCTCGAAGCATCAGATAATTAACCCAGACGGCCAATATATCTTCGATCCCAGGATTTCAACAGCCACTCAATTTTCAAAAATATTCTTAAGCGGTTGGAGAACGGTGAACGTTATATTATGCACCGATTGATACTGTATACTTAAGGACGATAAATCACCTACTTTCAGCATTTTATTTTCGGAATCAACGCAAGTGAAATGTCGCTGCACATGCAACGTTGGGTTCGTGTGACTGTGTCCCAAATTAATTAATTACCAAGCACTGGGAGCTGTAACAAAAAAGACCCAAACCTAATTAATCCCAGCCGAAGAAGTTTCCAAAAAACTTATGAGAATTAAAACTAGTATAGATAATTAACACTAGTCCAAATTGGCTTTTTAAATTTTCATTTCAGGGCATTTTCGTTCGAAGAATTTAAAGACCACAAGGATTTGGCGAAAAAAAAGAGTTCGGACAAATTGACTTGTCGTTAATACACAAAAGCGCGAGAAAGCGAATGACCGGATACTTTTTAAAATCCTGAAAAATCGGCAACCCTTCGAAAGAACGCAGGACTATTAATTTGACCCTTAGACCTTTTCTTAGTACCTCATTCCCAACTCTACTAACATCGACTCCTATTTTTTTATAATGCTTCACGGTTCAATAATTACGAACCGGAAAAACTTTCCGATGGATGGTAAACTGCAAAAAGATTTCTCGGTAAACTCGAAGTTAAACTTGAAGGTACATTTCAACCGTCTCGATATAATGAGAAGGTGAATAGTGTGTTATCGTGAGGATGGGAAGGAGCAGGAGGGACGGGATCTTCGGTGTAAGGCAAACTAACGACCTGGTTTGAAAAAGTCTCTCTTTTTTTTTTTTGCTCTTTTATCTTTGCTCTGGTCTATAAAAGACGTCTCTTGAATTATTCGAGGACGAGGGGCACCGAGCGAAGGTAACCGAATGAACAAGCATTCTAACGACCTTCCAGCTTACACACTCTAATAACCATACGCATAACCTTACGCAATGCGCGTCTCTTTTATTCTTCATTCACTTTTTCGTATACACACCTTACTCATATCTATTTTGGGTTCAGGATTCGGGACATTCGCTTAGCAACACGAAGAGAAGGATCTAGCAAAAATTACCAAGTCGTATGGTAGAAATTGTCAAGGCGACGCGGTACACCAGCGCCACCACCGGCGATATGCCTGAACTTCACAGGCGCGCGCAACAGAAATTTTTACTCGATCATTATGGCAACTCTGCTTCATTCTAAAGGGAGATATTCGTGCCATAACACTTAAGGGTCGATTCTGCTTTAGAAGATTGTAAAGTAGATTTTTTTTGAGAATTTTTTTAGAAGGGAAAAAAACAACCTAACTCAGCGAACTTTGGGGTATGTTTCCTATATATTCATATATATTTGAAGTATAAAAATGATTTTTTTAAAGGCCATACGCGATACTCGAGTTTTCTGGCAGTTTATACTAAAAAAATACAAACGTATTTTTTTTTTTTTTTCTTGGGAAGTCCGAAGAGATTCGGGAAGAGCCTTGAAAGTGGTCGCTGGACCTGCCCGCGCGTTGAATCGATCTTAATCGCAGTTACGTGAATTCGGATTTCTCGCGCTTGTAATCGCTGCGGCATAATAACGAGGAAGATAAGTGAGGAAAGAAGAGTGTAATAAAAGTAATCTGCGAGGGGAGTCACGTTTCGGGTCGTGGAACTCGCCGGGAAGGAAAATAAGAGCCGCGAGGAAAAAGTGAGGCGAACGAGTAAGTTGAATGCCAAGCGAGCGAACGAGCCCCGAGTAATTCAGTTCCATACAATCGAGCTACCTCCCTCGGCATGTTCTAACCATTCGAGCGCAACCACGACAAATCTCTTACGAAATCTCGTTAGCGAAGACGGAATATAAAATAAAACAGAATAAAACTGCATTACGCGATTGAAAAACTTTCTTCTTTTTTTTCCTAACACGTGCATGAAGAGCGGAGCTTTTAATGGCAGTTTTGCGGGGCGGAAGTGGCTTGTTCCATAAAAGTGTCGAAACGGTAGTTCGGCGCGCTTCACTTTCGATTACAGGGACAAACGTTTGTAAGCTTCTCCTTTCGCTCTTCGTCCCGCAAATCTACAGTAGAACCTCGATTATCCGAACTAATTGGGACCGAGACTAATTCGGATAATCGAAACGAGGTCTTTTTGGGGACGGGAACATAAAGGACCCTTTTTTACATAAAAACAGGAAATATACATTAAAATTTGACATACATATCAACATTCGAATGTGTCTATTTTTAATATTTGAAAAAAGTTGAATACTTTTATTTGTCTCTTCTTCATAAAATCGTCAATATTCAATAGACCAATCGCTGTCACGTGTTTTTGGTCGGATAAACTAAGTCATCGTTCGGATAATCGAGGTTCTACTGTACCATTCAAACCACCGTCGTTCAGGTACTTGATTAAAAAAAAAAAAATAGTGTGCAACTCGGGCTAAGATCGGGACTTGCGTACCTCGTGTCATTGAACTCGCATCGCTCTGGTGATGGACCTCACGCTTGACGCAAGTCATAGGAAAATGAGGTAAGATTTTGGCAATGGCAAAAGAGGGTGTCATCTAAAAAAATTCCTGAGTCTCTTTTTTTCGGTAGGTCCCCTTAACTAAAATTCAATTTGACACGTCCTTCTCCGCCGAATTTAGGCGAATCAACCAATGTTCAGTTTCAATTCGTACTCCACGAAGATCCGCCTAGAATTTCGAATGAAATATTGTGTGTAACTCACGATATACTTACCCTAACGGTATGCTAACTACCAGCACTGTAAATTTAGTAATAATACGCATACGATGGGAACCGCGATTGCGGTGAAGTAACCCGCGCTCGCGAGGCAGCGAGACGAGAGACTCCGTCCGAGATCGAGAGTGAAAGAAAGCGCCGTATTTACGTACAGCGAGAAGAAGAGATGGAGATGCGAGGCGAGTCCCGCTTCTCGTGCCAGTAAAGTATAGTTACTAGCGCAATAGCATGAGCGCGTGCGGCACGAGCCCTCACCTTTCCGCTCTTTCCTCCGGCGCACACATTCACACATGTCTGGATTAACATATACGGTAATTCCGTGCAGGATGGCTACTCGGGTAAAACGTTCCAGAAATATAATCATTGCTTTTTCATAGAGGAAGCTTTTTTTTTTTACTTATTCTTGTACGGACACTTGAAATGATCCAAACCGTTGAGGAAAGTCGTTTAGAAAAAATGTGTGTTTGTCTGGTAAAGGATCGACGCTCCTTCCTATGTAAAGAAAATTTTCCGAAAAACTGAATTTTTTTTTTTAGTTTATAGGACTTAAGATTTTTCAAAAATGTTTGAATGTTGTCTAGATTCCAAATTTTTTTAGCTAATGTGCTAAAAAGATCTTGACAAATAAATCGATGAAAAATGACGATCGGAATTTGAGCGAAATCCAAAATGCGATTTAGATTGCATAAAATTATCAACACTGGTGCGTACAGGTCAGAGGTGAACAATAAACGATTATGCGTCCGCGTTACGCGCACGAGGTTCATTTAACAAAGTTGGGGGAAAAGAGCCTAATTTTCTAACAATGTAATTCACGTACGACATATAATTCAATTTTTCTATTTAATTTTGCGCCTGTAAAAAATTCTTTGCAGTTGTCGCCTTGTCATCTCTAAATAAGTTATTATGAACTGTACTGACGAATATCGGTATTTGGCTTCCTTGGAACGTTTAATTGAGCCGTTTTCATATTGTAGGAAAAATAATGGCCATCTCTCCGCGAAAAACCCTGTTTTCTTACACGGGCAATAGTTTCAGCCCGGGATATCCTCGAAGCTTAATTAAAAACTGGAACGTGAACATCCGGGTCAGATGTACGGACGGACGTGTCGTCTACCTTGCAGGCTTTCGCAAAAGGGGAAAAAAATACGTACAGACATGCGTAGAATACCTCGCGATACTGAGACGCGGGTAAAAGAGAGAAAGAAATATAATTAAAAAACGAGCTATCGCGATTGCAGCCGTGAGAACAGCGACCCCGAGTGTATTTCGTAAAGGGAATTGTGAGCCACGACCTAGCGTGTGTATGGCCACCCGCAACCGCTACCTAATTTTTTTTCTCAAAACATTACATTGTTTAATCTTGGGCATATAGTCTTCAACGTAGCGTTAGGGAAACGTAGAAGAGCGGCACGTGTACGAGTCACGCATTTATACTTCAGCGTCGTTTAAGACTTCAATTAAAGTGGATTGTATGAGTGTCGGCGATTATTTTGTTGCATTTTCGCATGTATGTAATGTATGTCTTTATTTAAAATACCAGGAGGGTACAGTAGTGACTCGTGCGCTCGTTTAATCGCACTTCAAGTGTCGTATCGTGCCATCTAAATCGTGTCACGTGCACATACACATCCTTGTACCCATACGCATAGAAATACACATATACAGACACTGACACTGACACTCACATTCGGACTTACACTGATGCTCACACTTACACTCACACAAACTCACACTTACACTCACACTTACACTCACACTTACACTCACACTTACACTCACACTTACACTCACACTTACACTCACACTTACACTCACACTTACACTCACACTCACACTTACACTCACACTTACACTCACACTCACACTTACACTCACACTCACATTTACACTCACGCTTAAATTTACACTCACCTTACACTCGCCCTTACACTGACACTCGCACTCACACTAAATCGTAAAAAGCAATAATAAAATTGGAAAATAACAACCTGAAGAAAAAGAGCACAAAAGCGGAGGGTGCTTAAACAAACATTATTAACAACGTATAGCAAGTGTGAGCAAATATTATCGTGCTTCGACATACCTTGTTTTCGATTATGAAACTGTAATAATTTCCCCAGGAACGAAAGAAAAGTGGGTCGCCGTTAAATAAACGGGTCGATATGAGCCGAAGCATCTTTCTTCATAAAACAGTTGCTGAATAACCATTGCAGGGAAACTGGAGACCGAAGCTTATAATTAAACCTACATAAAATAAGTCTAAAATAGAAAATATAATAATGCAAATCCTATGAGTTCATTATGAGTACGTACACTTATGAACAATTATTTAGCAAAATATCACACATTTTTTTTTTTTTTTCAACATATTCGAAGAGCTGTAAAACAACAATCTCTGGATTTATTTCGTAAAAAATTGCACCACTCATAGACGGGCTTTATTTGTGAGCCAATTTTGAGCTGAATCTGTTTAATGGTTCTGGAGTTATGGGTGATTGAAATTTTGTAGCCCTCCACACACACACACACACACACACACACACACACACACACACACACACACACACACACACACTGACGTATATTTGTTCTAAAACACTTTCCTCGATGCTCTGTACCATTTTGAGTGAAAATTTATCGTGCATCCTCTGCGGGGATGCAAAATTGACATTTGTGGAGAGGAACAAGCGATAAATTGAATAGAAAATATTTTCAGGAGAAGTAGAAAGGAAACAACGTATACCGGTTAATGGTATACTCCGACAATTCTTTGTTCTCTGTCAGTCAGTCTTGTCTCCTCTTTCCACGCCGACATAACTCAACGGGTGAGTGACGCTATAAAGAATGCTGTAAAGAGAACGAGATGGAGGGAGGAAATAAAAAGAAAATAAGAAAAATAGTGGGGGAGGGTGCGTGCGTTGCGGGATGAAACGGGGGATGAAACGAGCGCTGGTCCCTCTGTTTGATCCGCAAACACAGTAATTGCCTAGAATATTATATTAGGGCACGCCGTTGTGGATGCAAGAGGCGGGGATCGCTGCCGTTGATGCCGGTGGTGGCGCTGCTGCGCTCCGAGGCGAATCCTTCTCTCTCGTTGGGGCTAAACACGACGAGGACGTCAACGACGTCGGCGACGACGTCCTTCACCCCCGTTGCCTGCCCCTGCAGCCCGGTGTTTCCCTCGAGTTGCCAGACCGCCTGCACCGACACCGGAATAATAATTTATTTTCCTTTCACGCTCGCTACGTGGCGTCCTGGTTCCGTCGACGACCAAAAGACGGCGCGGCTGTCTCTACAGGTACAAGACGCTCGGTCTGCCAACAATGTGGAACACAAGCGTCCCGGAAGAAACCGCACGTCAACTACCGAAACAAGTGTAATGGATTTTGCAAAAGCTCCTTCAGAAATCACATTTACACGTTACTTAGTTATTTTTTTACTTCCACCTGGAGAAAAAAAAAAAAAAACTTTGGGGTTTTCTCGTCAAGACACTCAGCGTGAAATATAAATGAAGCAAAGGATCACCCGATCAAAATTTTACTCGCTTCCTTCCGTATTAAATAAAAACCCGGAATCCAGTTTGTTTTGAAGCATTTTTTAAAAAGATTAAAATTTTTTTTTATTAAATTTAAGTGTGAATTTTCATATGCCATTAAATCCCATATTCTTAGACTACGATGAGGTAATCCAAACCATGTGGCGAAGATGGATATCTGAGGTGAACTCCTGCCCTAAAAAAACAACCTTATAAGGTCCCGTACTCGAGTCCCGACTATTCCACCTTAAGGAAGATTTTTTTCTCTCAAATTTCATATGAGGTTTCAACTAATAATAATTTATTCGAATTAGAGAGGGCCTCCCAATTACCAATATTTCTTTTGTTTCCCCTGTAAATTGCATATATCTATTATGCAAAAAAACAACCTTATAAGGTCCCGTACTCGAGTCCCGACTATTCCACCTTAAGGAAGATTTTGTTCTCTCAAATTTCATATGAGCTTTCAACTAATAACAATTTATTCGAATTAGAGAGGGCCCCCAATTACCAATATTTATTTTGTTTCCCCTGTAAATTGCATATATCTATTATATATAATTAGTTATACTCTACTGATGACGCTCAGACATCCAGCCCTGTGAAACTGCGCAATCACGTAAATCCAATTGTTCACAGTTAACATACAGCACAAAGACAACGACGTTGACCACGTCGCTGTGTGTTGCATTCTCACTCGATTGATCAATGTGGCGCCGATTTGATCGTTCGGGAATTTCACTGGAGTTCAATTGAATTGAATTTCAGCATCACCCATGTGCAATATGCAGTTACGTTATAATAAAGCCTCTGCAAACTTGGAATCCTTCAGACGACAAATATGGCTCGAAATACCTGACATTAATCACGATACGTTAATCATACAATTTCTGAAAAAAAAAAAAAAAAAATTAGGTGTGATGAGTAAATTAGCCTCTATGAAATTTTATAACTCTTTTAATAAAACATGCGCAGAGATTTTTCAACGTTTGCCAACTTGGAAAAACTTTCTCGCTTAATAGCTTAATAGCTTTCCCGCTGAAACTTTCGAAAGCACAGAACAAAACCTTCATTCTTTCTTGTTAATTGGAATGAATTTTCACTCTTCCATAGAAAACTTATCCGCTAATCTAATTTCTTTTTTTTTTTGTTCTTCCTATTTTGGTCGAGCTTTTTCGTCACCGTACGTTTCCTTTCACTGCCATTCTCATTGCCTAGTCCCCGTTGCAGTGAGCATTGTGCACTATGAGCATCTCACACTTATCGTACCGTTCCTATCGCACTCATTACGACAGCCAGGCAAACGTGGCAGGTGCTAAACCGACCGAGCTGCCACGCTCCTTTTCGCCATCACGGATTTTGCTATTTTGTTTCTTTTTTTTTCCATTCTCTGTGCTCTCCTTTGTGAGACGAAAAATAGTAAACCGTGCATGCCGAGCAATCGTACAGTGACAGTGAGCGGTTTGATCCGAACGAGAGAAGGCTCCACGAACCGATGAACGAGCAATGCACGACTGGAAAATCAATTACCCGCAGACGAGACTGAAACTCCCGCGATGTATGCTCGTTACACATGGAGAACTCAGTATCCTATGTACGTACATACACAGGCAAGCTATTCCATGCCAAATTATACAAAATCTCAGGTTCAGATGTTGTTCACCTAAGGATTAACATGGAATAACGTTGTGGTATACATTTTATAGGAATCTTCACTTTCCATTCTGGATCCTGTCCAGGAAATGTACAAATGTTGTGGTATACATTTTATAGGAATCTTCACTTTTCATTCTGGGTCCTGTCCAGGCTCTACCTTGGGTTTTGCCCAAACCCCATCCTGCGTCCTGCCCAAACTCCATCCTGAATTCTGCCCAGACTTCATCCTGGGTTCTGCCCAGCTTCGATCCTGGGTTTTGCCCAGAATCCATTCTGGGTTCTGCCCAGGTTCTATTCAGGGTTTTGCTCAGACTACATTCTGGGTTCTGTCCTAGTGTTACTCACTATATTGTTTTCATCAAGTGCATGGTTGGTAATTTTCGGGACGAACATTGAAAAGTAAGGTTACAAACTATCGTCCCTAGGGTCGAAAGTGAAATACCAAGGGCGAACGTGAAGGAATCGGGTACTCGGCAGTAGGTGATGTCGTTTCAACACTGCTATGAACCTAGCCACTTTCGTCTCGCAAAACTGCTATGAAAAGCGCCGCTGTTCATGCACCTATTACAAAAAATATGTTTCGCCATATGAGATGGGATAAGGGCCTCGACATGTATCCCGAGATTTATATCTTTCTCTACTTTTGAACTAGTCATCATATATTCCGTTTGTGTTGCCTCATGCGCTCGTTCACATTTGTCTACTGGGACTACACTCTTCCTTTTTGACAGTAATATGTATCGACCAAATCTCCTGTCTGAGCGTAGACGTTCGGTTTCGAGTGGAACAGATGATAGAAATACGCGACCTTTCACGTTCGTTGAAATACGAATATCTAACGAACGAGGTCGAGAATAGAACCCGTTTATCATTAGTTTTATATAAGTTTCGGTTCGTGAAGGGAACTCGGTTCCTCGTGGGAATCAAAATTTCAAAGGTCTCGAGGGCAGTTCTGGGTCACTCGATTCACGAAATCCTATGGATGATGATTTGTTTTAATAAAAATTACATTTTCTTTTACAACTGTCAATACGAATTTTCGGAAGCATGTTTTTTAAGTGAACATACATTTGAAATATGATCATAATACTGATGATTGTTATCTCTGCTCAATGACATTTGAGAAAGCTCGCAATCATACGATACATTTTCGGCTGTCTCTGTATTTCTGGAGCGTTTAGCATGACATTGGATCTCAAGTGACTCCTGAATGTTCAACTCCAAGGCTCTTAGGTCCCATATAATGTTTCCTTTTATTTTCTAAAAACATTATACTTTATATTTTACTCATTTTCTCATTTATTTTCAGAAATTTTCGCAAACATGCATCACGAATCTGAGGAAGAACGTCCGTGGAAAAAAATCCACTCTCACTCTCACTCTCACACTCACACGCACTCTCACTCTCGCACTCACACTCACTCTCACACTCACACTCACACTCACACTCACACTCACTCTCATTCTCACTCTCACTCTCACACTCAACTCACACTCACACTCACACTCGCACTCACACTCACTCTCACTCTCACACTCACACTCACTCTCACACTCACACTCACACTCACTCTCACTCTCACTCTCACTCTCACTCTCACTCTCACTCTCACTTTCACTCTCACTCTCACTCTCACTCTCACACTCAACTCACTCTCACTCTCACACTCAACTCACTCTCACACTCACACTCACACTCACACTCAACTCACTCACTCTCACACTCACACTCACTCTCACACTCACGCTCACTATTGCTCTCTGACTATTGCTCCTTCACTGCCTCGTGTTTCGGGAATTTTCCGACTATTCTCCACTTTCTATTTTGCCCAGCAAAATAGGTATCAAGAGGACGACATTAATAGTCAAGCTAAAGAGTCCCTTGGTCTCTGTGACCCGACCTGGTTTAAGTGAATTCAAGAGTTGAAGAAAGGAGAAGAATTGACGATTCTTTTTCGGACGATTACTACCCGAGAAACTCGAGTAGTTATATCGATCGAGCGACTCTTGGACGAGTGGACGAGAGGTGCAGAGGATGCCTGGGGAACGGGTATAGCTTTGGTACACGTGATAGAGCATATGTGTATATATATATATTTATATATATATATGTATACATACGCATATAAAACTATATAGCACGCTGTTTGTGACCGTGGCCTACGTCGAATCTATGCTACAACGAACGCCCTTCGACCTTAGCTAACGCTTCACATGCTGCCACTTCGCTTTGGTGTACTGGGTGTACATGACCCTTAACTAGTTGCCATGTACCTGGTGAGAAAAAGGTACACAATAAAAATAAAAAAACTAACAAACTCGATAATAAATAAACGATTGATATTATGAAAAATTATGTACAAAGCATTAACGCAACACCTTTATCTATGTTACAGATCGATGATTGGCATCCAACCAAATGATCCAGTTCAGTGATGCTGAACGATACTGTTACGTCCGATGATATTTTTGTCATTAAAAAAACCAATAAATAAACATAACAATAAAAATTATAAAAATTATTAAATAAATGATTTTATAAGATTCATTTATTTATATTTAAATAGTAATAATAAGTTTAATAGCCTCGATATCCACTGTAAACAATTCTGTCGAATTTATTTTTCGTACAGTAATTTCAATAATTTGCTTCAATTTCACTGTAAAAGAATTTTCATTTTTTTTTTCTGTAATCTAATGTAAAAATTATCCTAATTTTATATCACAACTGAACATTAAATTTAATTTACAAGTTTATGCAAAAAAAAACTTCCAGTATTTCCTGAAATTGTAGCATTGCATTCCCTGTGCTAACTATTCTGAGAAAACTAATCCTGAATAGTTGAAGTTACTATTCGACGTGGTTGCGGCGATAAATTGATCAGTTGTCACAACTAATTATGCAAAACTCGGGTACGGCAAATTGAAAAAGTGGTTGTCACGCCCGATCTTTTATCTCTGGGTACACAATACGTACTGTGAAGTGGCGAGCAAAAAAATATATACACATATATCGATTGCTTTCGTGTG
This sequence comes from Clistopyga incitator, assembly GCA_947507545.1. Classification (NCBI taxonomy): domain Eukaryota; kingdom Metazoa; phylum Arthropoda; class Insecta; order Hymenoptera; family Ichneumonidae; genus Clistopyga; species Clistopyga incitator. The sequence continues at coordinate 3,285,113 of OX382176.1, forward strand.
GTACTGCGACTTCCGGCAGAAAGTTGTGTGTTCTGCACGTGAGCGCAAAACTGATTAACGATCAGCCACAATCCATATCTGGTACCGCAAAAGGGCGCGTTCTGGTCATTTCCGCTTACCTATTTTACGAGCTCTGGAACAGAAAACGAACAATTGTGTTCCGAGAAGAGCTTTTAACTTACAATGAGTATAGATGGTGTAGACATGGAGCTAGAATATTTTCACACTCACTATATCCACCTAATAAATTTGAAAAATGTTCAATAGTTCGAACGAAATCACGTGTCGAATTATCGGAAATTTCTCCAGGTACTTTATGGGGTGTACTTTGTGAGTTATAGTATGTCGTAATATTATTCGAAAAATACCATCAATAGAAGAAAAAAAAAATTCGATGAAATTATTTTTCCCGTTACATTTATGAATACATTTTTTTTGTTTATCATAGAATTTTAACGTCAGCTTTTCTTGACTTTTTCTGAAAAGCTTTCTCTCCTTTGTTTTTGCACTTTATTAATGAGTATATTGTATTAATTGGATCTGTGTGACTACGCAAGATTTTCTTTTACTCATTATAATGAAATGATACTCACATTTACGTAATTATTTATATTTTGGCCGACTTGTGCGCTATCACATTACTACAAGTGTAACAATAGAAATATAAATATAAATATATTGTAATATAATATAAAAATGAATAATTATTGCTAACAAATAATGTTTATCGCACATCAAGTCTCTTGCCACCGCAGCAAAGGCGATTATCGAATCCACCGGTACCAAAGTAATTTCCTCGCTGCAACAGCAAACTTGATACGCCATGTCAGGTTTGTTGTCGGAGCAAATAGCATTTCCTGTCAGAGCCGACGCAATTTCAGCAGCAGCAAAAGTGAATTTATCCTGGTAGCAAATTATTTCTTGGCTCGACAAATCAAACATCCCTTGCGTCATTTATTTCCAGAGAAAATTCCTATCCATCGAGGCTACAAATTATTTACCAACAAAACAAAACGAATGATTATATGATGAAAAACTGCCTGACAAAAACACTTTTCCCATTTCCCCAATCCCATTTTTCCCCGTGGCCTCCAAAATTATTTCTAATCCTTTTACTTCGTGGAAATGGCCCGCGCCTGTACATCCGAGAGTGCAGACGGAGAGCTTCTTCAAGGTAGAGGTGCATTCGAGGTTGAGAGTCATCGTGGCTGGTTCTCGTTCTGAGTACAGAGAGAGATTTACGGGGGAGAGGAAGGGTGAGTTGGGGTGGGATCGATGTGGTTTGGCAGGGGCCACGTACCGCTGGGCTACCAGGAACCATCATCCACCTCTGCCACACGACCATCACCACGAGCGCCACTACCACTACAACCACCCCCCGCACTCCACCACAGTTGGAAGCTCTCCGAGCGAGCTTCTACTCCCGGAGCTTCGCCCTCACCGTCGCAACCCTCTCGACCCGTCCTCGCCCCCTAAAGCTCGCGGCGGGGGTGGATATATTGATCTGTCGAGGCCACGCCTTCCACCCCCGCATTGCCACGCCTATATCTCGAGCATCAACCTTTTCGGGATGCTGGAGTCTGGCAGGGGTTGCACCCCTTCCTTTCCTAACCACCCTCCCACCCTCCGGCTCTCTTCTCATTCACTCTTTTCGATAACTCGTTCCGCTTCCACCCGAACTTTTACCCTCCGCGAACGATTTTTCCCCACGGCAATTTGTAAAACTGACGTCTAGATTGAGCGGCCCTTGTCTGATACCGACGCGTACTTTGCCCGTGAGATATCCTCGTACTAGCGTTACGTAGAACCTGAAGAGCACGTCCATTCTTCCCTGGATTTTGCTCAAAGACTCGAGTGATGCCGTGCACTTCGGAATCTGGGGGTCTGACTTCCTGGTGCGTACATCTGCACGCTGAGGTCACGTCATGTCAGGTGAATTGGACGATCGGCAAGGGGATACGAGGTTGTAGCGATAAGTCCTGACATCAAAAGCTAAAAATCCGAAAGGCAATGAAAACAACGCTTCTTCTCATTAAGAAGCTAAAGCATCAAAAATGGCAGACCCAGCCTTTGGATTTTTTTTTCTGCTTAGACATTTCGCCAGTTTGACGCAAGTCGCTGATCATTGTTGCAGAAAAAGTGAATTCATACTTGTTACACATAGGTACACACGTATATATTATACGTTTGGATACACTCGACGTTTCATATTGCAACTTGAGTGAGCGAAAAGTTAAAAATTCAAGTGCCCTCAAGGCCACTTGCGTGGGACGAAGAAAATTCGACCTTTTTATGGAAGCCTTCAACTATGCCAGGGCTGCTTACCGCAAATGCTCGTTTTAATATGTCGTTTACGAACCGGTGTTCCCTCGTGCCCCGGGGCATTCCAAAATATTCCTCATCCCGAATCTCCTTTCGTTCCCCAACTCCTTTTCCCCAGTGCCCTCATAGATCTGATAAGATATATCATTTCTTCAGCTTCGTACATACAAAAGACCGCTCGTAAGGTTTCTTCTTCGTGGTCGTCTTTACGTTCACCCCTCTGACGATCACGTAACATCGACATGTTCCCCAAATACCTAGCCGAGATTTATCTAGTCGTGAGAAACTGCCGTTGGGAAAGTGATCGTTCGAATCCATAATTTTTTAAAGTTTCCGTGCACGAATGCCACTCCGGTAGACGTAGAAAAATGACGAAACTCGATGGTATCTCCGTGAAAAATGATAAATTTTGAATAATGAAGCGAAGGCTGCCTTCGCAATTATCATCCGCAACCACTAATGAGACGAGAGAACCCGAGCATCATTATTTTTCTACCAATCAACGAATTTAAGATGATAATAACGTTCTCATTGAGAAATTGTTACACAAGAAATTTGAGAATCGAAACTTTTTAATATTCACGTTCATTTCTGTCGTATTCTTGACTCACACGATATTTCCGCATCGTCTTCAGAAATATCACGAACGTAACATGCCGAACTCTTCTCGAACTCAGATTTTCAGAAAAGTATGTTCCTCCTTGCCGCATTTAGCATTGGAGTCTTACATATTCTGACGCGTCGAGTCACTTGCGAGAAACGGCTCGACCGCTCGCCATCTAGCGGCGCTTTAACGCAACACCCTAACCCTGAATAAACTAGCAAAAAGTTGGAATATTGGTTGGTTTTTGGTCGGATGAAACGCGAGGGAGTCAATAAATCGAATTCTCAAGGAACCAAATCTGTTTTATTTTATTATAATTATTCATAACATTTAATTTAATTTTCGCGACGGATAAAATGCAATTGAGCTCAGTGTCACAACAGCACAAAGAACATTGTACACGCGCATAAAACCAACGAGAAATTGGCACATTGTGGCACACTCTTCCCTAATCGTCGTGGAAAAACAAGACAAACAAAATATTTAAAAAGCGAAGAGCGTCGACGAAGCGTCGTCGGGTCAGCAATTATCATAGGCTTTCACTGATTGATCTTTGACAATCGTCGCGACGATGCCGGCACGCGCGCCGATCTCTCACTGCGGAGGAGAAAGCACCTGCTATTTACCGCCGAGAGACCGATAGTCACCTAACCGGCAAGCTGCAATTTCGTCTCGCTGTCTCTCCAGCGACATCTCCGTTTCCATTCACTATTCTACTCTCCCTCTCTTGTATCGGGCCTCACGATCTTCTCACAGGAGAAGTAAACAAATGGGCCCGAGGCCCAGAAACTTAGCTAATGCTGGGATCGGCATAGAGCCCCATCTTCGTTACCGTCGTCGGATTTTCTATACGAAAACAGATTCACGATTTGGGGAATAAATTAATACGAATGTAACGGACAATTACGAGGCTTCTAAACCGGTCCTCCTAATTTTCGAAAGTCCGGCCCATTGCAAAGGTTATTTTCTGTACGCTGCGTCCTAGTTACCGATCAGAATCGAAACACCTGATTTTTATCGCACTAGTACAGTAAAATGCGTATTGTATTAAGTAAATTTTCTCCTCATTTGTATTGCATTCAAATTTTGACCAATTTTTTCTTTGTAAACGAAAATTCCAACCTTGATTTGGCAGTTATGCTGCATCTATTCTTTTGATTTTGCAGTAAAAATCGGTGAGTAAAATAAATGCGAAGAAAAGGCCTCCTTTTTTTAGCACTGCGCAATGTACATTCGTAATTGTGCTCGCAGGATCAAGAACTAGGACACTCACCTTCCTCTTTCACTCTTCATGCAGCTATGCATTCATTCAAGCATCTATGTCCCTCGATATATGTACACTTCGTACCGTTTATGGCGAGCGGTGAACGATCGAAGCGACCATTAACTTTTAGGAGCGTTTAGAACGCGCCTCGTGTAATTCACTCTCCCACAGGTCATCGTAGCACCTTTCTTCGATTGCGAAATACGCGTACGCTACTATCATCTCAATTGTCATCGGTATACATATATATTCCGGAAGCCACTGTTGCTCCAATACCGCGCCTATAAATCTAATTTCTCCTACGATTATATTTACGATGATCCCATCGTCTACGTAACGTAGAAAGTTAGCCATTTAATTTCGATACAGCGATAGACCGAACTGAGAATCCACTCGAAAAATTAACTAACTTAAGCACACTAAGATGCTGACATAGGAATTCTATGATTCAAAATCCTCGATGCAAATATATCTGAACCTTGGGACTTTGCTATTGGATAGTGACATCGAAATAAAAATGGCGACGTTAAAAGTTTGCGATCCTCAAATATGGCCAATATTATTATATTATTAAAAATGTTATATTAATAATATAATTATGAATATTATTACAGCAAAGTGTTTTAAATATGCAAATTATATTACAATTTATCAACCAGACGTCAAGATGACATTTGTGCATTCCCATTACATTTTTTAATGACGAGCCATTAGCTGATAAGATGTTTATCAAACTGTGTACTTACTGCGTTCAACGTAGTCTGCATATTAATTCCAATGCAAAAGAGAAACCCAATATAGAATATATCGGGAGAATGGAGGAGGTTTCAAACGATGTGATTCGCCATAAAATGCGCCAAAAAGTGATTATCGAAAATTACGCGAAAAACTGTTATCTATGCATAATTTGTATACGCACAAGCAATTTCTTTGAACAATTTACGTTTACCTTTCTCATTCGGGAAACAATAATCATAATCATTGTACACTGTAATATTTCCACCATAAATTAACATCGATCGGTCGAGAAAAATTCAAAAAAAAATTTTTTTCACGTTCAATAAGACGTAAAAAAAGATCATTTTCCACGAAGCGTGTGTGCAAGTGAATATACACATTCGTATTCGACTCCAAATGAGTAATTAAGGAATTACAAAATTTTTCCAGCCTGACAATTGTGAAATACCTCATTATTATTTCACGCCAGGCGTAATATCTGTCTCGAAGTATCTTACGTACACGCGGAATTATGCAGAGATTACTTAAGCCAATTAGGCCGGAGTCAGTTGTACGGGGAGTGGCGGTGTACATGCTCGCCGGATGCGACGAGCCCATCGAGGGAATCTCATGGGAAGTGGAAACTTCGGGATCGGAGCCAGACCACCTGGTAGACGGAACTCCGGACTGCAAGTCCCGCGTGCAACGCGCGGCGCTGTGCGCTCGCGGAAAGCACGTGCGCGCTCGACAAGCGCGAACAACTTTGCGATTGAGCACGTGCGTGCCGCACGCGTAGCACGCACTTGCCCCTCATGACCCGCGCGCACCGCCTCCACTCGTCCGGCACAAGTACAAGATCGATAATTGTACTCCAGGTGACACATTATTACGAGGGCTTCTGTCGATGACATCGCCTGGCGAGCGAGTGAATGGTAACAGGGGCCCACCCGCCGCGAGCGCGCTCGCTCGTCTGACATAACGCGACGCACGCGAGCCGTATCTACTGATAATAGGGCGGCGGGGCAAAGCCACGAGGCCTCGGACACCCGCTCGCGATTGCGGCCCAGAATTTTCAGAGACATCGCTGTGCTGCTAAACGAAATTGGGAAAACATTTTTTGTTCTTAATTTGTCAAGGCGTCTACAGTTATGGTCATTAGCCGAGACCTAATAATATCAGACATTTTGCATTCGGACGTTGTTTTTTTTTTTTTAATATTCTATTTTAGCCATTCGCTGATTTTCATCCTGATTTCATCACGAAGAGTATTCATCGATCCATTGAGCAAAGTCCGCTGAGCTGAAGTTTAGGATTGATATTATGAGACGTTTATTCTAGGATATCCCGTGAGGAGAACGGACCAGAAGCGAGCGGCCTTCCGCTTTTGTGTTTGCTCTCCAGACCTTCGCTAACGAACAAAAATATAATTGGAAGGATTACGTGGGATGCTCCAAGGACTTCTTCCGGACCTCTGTCAAGACCGGATCCGCTTTTATTCTCCATTTTTTGAAGTCTCGCTTGTTTCTTCTATTCCCAATGCAGATTTCATTGGGTTGGCTATTATCATTGTTTATCTGTTTTTTTTTTGTTTTTTTTTTTCTAAATTTCTTCTTTATAATTACACTCCTCAAAGTCGTAAATGACTACTCTTCGCCTGAGAAGTACTTCAATTAAAATTTAACACTGGAGACTTAGCCTCGGGGTATTAATTATAAACATCGCATTAGTAGGGGAGAGTGGCGGACACTGTTGGAAAAAATTTAGGTATTTACTAAATTACTATACAATGTAGGAAGTTCGTTTACGGAAACGAAAATTGAAAATTTAGTAAAAATGTAATACCTCACTTTTTCTCTGAGGCAACTCGAGTCTTCGGTTGCAAATGACATTCTAATTATCGCTGCATTGCTCAATGACCATGAAAAAAAAATGCAAAAATTAGAAACAATTGGAAAAATCTGAAAAACAAAATCTGGGAATTCCGGACAATTGGAAATATATGTAATTTTTTGTATCAATGATTTTTGTGCGATCGAAAAATTCGGGTGGTGAAACTAGCATAGAATTTCCCATATGCGTAACGTTCTTTCTAACATTCATAGAAAAAAAAAATTGACTTGTCCCTAATTATATCTCGAAATAACGAATTAACAATAAATCAATATTCATTCTTAAAATTAAAATTTATACCACGATGAATTATGTTCTTTATTAATAACGCGAGTAATTTGGAAGTCTTAATGAATATATATGACTAACAAAGTATTGGCCAAGTGACTTACTCTGCATTAATAATCCATTCCATTTTATTCGCCTGTAATTAAGTGCTACGTATAATCAAATCAATTTCCCAACGTAAATATAGCGCAATGGAGAAGCGATTTTCGTTTCGTCACTGTACGTATAAGTTCGCGGGTATCGTCGCTGTCTTCCCGAGAGGAAAGGATTTTCTAATAAATCGCAGCCTGCGCTAAGATTTATTTATCCTCTGAAATCAACGCTTACACGAGTGGAGTCTTCCCTGCAGTCGGTGAGTCCGAGAAATCATCATCAATTTGCAATCCTCGGAATGTCCGCAAGAATGAAAGGGCCACGGCAGTACACACGCGGATACACGAGGTAACTATTGCATATAATTGTATTCGTAGCCCCGAAGAGCCTGAGACACCGTGAGACTGAATGAACAACCGACGATATGATAAATACGAAGCCGCGGGGCTATACCGCAGTCTCTAATAATTATTATTGAATATACATTACATTACTTGATATTTAATATGCGAATTACAAAATTTACATACCGACACCATTTAGGCTTTCAATGATCTCCATTACCTCGTGTTTTCAAGGATTTCGCAGCTTTGGAAGCTCCGTATTCATGAAACTTTTTTTTTTACTTTTATGTGATCACAAAATTATTCGATTTATCGATAAAAGTGATGTAGAAAAAATTGCCGGGTGTGTGTGTGTTTCAAAATTTCAATCACCTATAACTCAAGAACCGTTCGAACGATTGAGCTAAAATTTGGCACGCAAGTGAAGCAATAGTTTGTCTCTGACTGCTGCAATTTCCAACGAAATGTATGCAGAACTTTTCATTTCGCAGCATTTCGAATTTTTTCAAAAATGAATGTGTGTACATTTTTTACAATAACATTCACGAAAACTGAAAATTGTTTAACAAAAAAAACGTTCGAATTCCGACCAAAGCACAGAGAGTCTAAAAATTTGTTACCAACGATTGGACAATCATAGAAATCGACAAAAAAAATCACTTATCCGTCGAAAAGATTGTGCGGATGGAATCGGGAAGCGAGTTCCACTGGCAACTCTTATTTCTTATTTCCGTTATTTTGGACAAAAAATGGCAGAGATCTTTTGATAAGTAGCAACGTAGCAATGTAGCAAATATATTAGATCGGCAGTTAGAGGGTTAAATGTGAAATCGATTGATTCATCGATGTAACCGGAGATGCCGTTTGAAATTTTTTAGCCTCCAACTAATGGCTGAATTCCGTTTTTTTTTTTTTTTTTTTCACCTTTATTACAGGAATCAGAGATCGTAACGAAATAGGTTTGAAGAAGGATCGAGTAGAATTGCGTACAGAAGGAAAGTAATGTCGGAATGATAGGTACAGCAACGCGGTTAAGTACGTTCAGGGTAATAGATCAGACTAATCGCATCGGCGGTGGCTCGGTTTAACACGACGAACAACTGCGTACAGCGCGGTAATAAACCGCGTGTATGCACACACACACAGTTGGAGTACATCTAAATACGCGGACGGGACGAGATTACATAAATATGGGAAGATTTCGATATTTACGTAAATACCTCCAAAGCCAGATAGAAACGCGCGATCGAACGAAACGAGAGGCAATAGAAGAATGAGACAGCGAGCAGAGGACGCTCGTGATTTCACGTACGGCGGAAATTACACGTTTTACGCTCGGTGGGTTCATCCAGGTCGTGAACTCCCGACCGTCCTTTCAAAGAAACGGCGCATATCCACTCGTACGGCAGCAATTGCTCCGCTATTTCGGAAACCTTCGTGTCTAATACGTCACATTTCGATGATAAACTTTCTACCGAAATTTCAGAAACAGCGCGGATCCCATTGGTCGACGATCAAAGACGTCGGATGGTCACGCGTGTGTGCTCGCTCCTCGGATGAGAGGCCCAACCGAACTCACAGCACCAATTTAAACCACCGATTTCTATTTTTCTAAGACTCCGGGCGATTTCTGGGTTCACAGGTATAACGAATTTCTTGGGTCTGTGATTCGTGCTTTTAGTGATACCGCTTTCAAAATAGCACATCGAGCGTCGGAATTAAATATTTTATGACTATTCTTATTTAGGTGCTCAAGATCAATGTCTCATTCATCATGTCGAAGCAAGATTTCAGAAATGCGTTAAGATAACTCACACTTAGCAACTGAAAAGACGTTTTATCGCACTAGTATCGTAAAGTACTATCCTTTGGCTATCGTTATCGTTGCTAACGCAAAAATTGACACTAACTCATTCAAATGAACCTGAACTAATCCTCCAAAAATAATTAAAAAATACCACGTTATCGTTACAATTTATTTTGCATTGATGTCACACCTTTAGAAAAAATTTATTGCCATTTTTATGAATTCTCGTGGCGTGTGGTTTGAGAAAAAAAGCCAAGAAAATTTCGTCGATTTCGGAGCACCATTGAAATGCTTGCCATTAAATATTGGACTCATCGGTGGACTGTAAATCATAGGCGAAGTCGTTCTCCATGAAACGTCTTACGATTCTTCACTCGAGATGGATCCAGCATCCGTATATCCATCACCCACAAGACTCCCCTCCGATTCCCATTTCCTTTTGTACTCTGCGAACGATCGCAATAACTACCGATATAAAGAGCCGCTAATGATTCTGCATATTGCGAAATCACTCGACAGACACGAACAATAAAGTGAACCGATATCCTGTCGGAGTGAAGATTCTCGCGAGCCATGAAAAATCCTCCACGGTTTTGTTCCATTGTTTCGTCTGATCTTCGCGAGTACCGGTTTACATGCGTCTGTGTGAACTCGATAGATTTTCTAGACACGCGTTTTGTCCGAGCCATCGCTCCCCATATATCTTAACCAATAGCACTCACTATCTCTTTGAGTGTCTGAGGGTCGTCGAGATGAGACTTGACAGCTGCGAACATACCGATATTGCGAAACCATAATACTCGACCTCCTCCTCCTCCTACGCTTTCGAGCCACTATAGCCGAGAAAATCGCTCGGCGATCGAGTACCTTATTACCAAACCACTTCTTCGAAATGAATGCATTCGATGGAGCGCGCAGCTGAAAATAATTTATTTAAATTAGACAATTAAGTTTTACTCCAAAAAAATGCTGCCCGATATGTATAATTTATTTTATATAATATTTATTAATCATACTGTTTATATAATACAACTATATGTACTTTTTAATGCACAATTGTTGTTCATTATTAGTTCTGTCCATTAATAATTTTTTTTTTTTTTTTTTAACAAATTAGATCATACGGAGAAATAGGTTCGATACATACATCAATTGACTTGTATTTACGCGTGTGTATATTGATAGACGATAATACATTGCAGATCATATTTCGTGATTGGGTATCAATTGAAGTATACCTTCGATTTCGAATACCTATTAAGGTACATTTTTCACGATATCAGCCAAATCGATATCAGGTGAAGAGATATCGATTCTGCGGAATACTTTTTTCGATTTGACAATATCCTCGGCGTATTTGAATTTCTCATTCAGAAACAACACTTGGTTGCTTTCCCCTGACTCCTTATGCAATGAGCTATCTTAACGTAAAATTTCTTGGCGATAATTGGTGACAGACTTTCGAAGGTTGTAATTATATTCAAAATTGCTTAAACTATAACCCGTGTAAAAAATATCCAGTATGGGGAAAGTCTGGCTAAGGAAATTGTTTATAAGTATGGTGCGGGAATATTTAAATAGTTCGGCTGAATATCGTAACTCTTTTTGATCCACTGGAGAGGGGAATTCTGACTGGAATCCAGTTCATCACGGCACAGTAGATCATAGCAGCCAATATTGATCCCTTCAATCGATTAGCTCTCGCCCTCGACAATTAGACAATGCCGAGCCCGCGTAGTAAACAGGCGGGATCCAGGACAGGATCCAGGGCGGAATCCAGGGCAGAATCTAAGATGGATTCTAGGCAGTTCGGGATGGAGTGGCCAGATAGGCAATGAAATCGGATCGTATCCCGTTTTCCATCCTGGCCTACCCAGTCCCCGTCCGGGATTCAATATTTTCACGCGGGATCCCGGACTGGAAAGGGAATTTGGGTGGAATCCAGTTAATCGTGGCAGGGCAGATCATTCCAGCCAATTCTGATGTAGTAATAACTCCAATCAATTAGCTCTCGCCCTCGATAATTAGACAATGCCGAGCCCGCGTAGTAAATAGGCGGGATCCAGGACAGGATCCAGTGCGGAATCCAGGGCAGAATCTAAGATGGATTCTAGGCAGTCCGGGATGGAGTGGCCAGATCGGCAATGAAATCGGATCGTATCCCGTTTTCCATCCTGGCCTTCCCAGTCCCCGTCCGGGATTCATTATTTTCAAGCGGGATCCCGGACAGGAAAGGGATTTTGGGTGGAATCCAGTTAATCGTGGCTGGGTAGATCATTCCAGCCAATACTGATGTAGTAATAACTCCAATCAATTAGCTCTCGCACTCGGTAATTAGGCAATGCGATTGCAAACACCACCGGCGGAGGAGGTATTAAAATAAAAAATAAAAATAAAGTGTTGCTCGTCCCGGGCTTAGAGAGTCCGCGAGCCGTATCTACCTACGGATATTAATTATGTGGGGCAAAGATGCGCTCACAATACGCTCATTGCTCGTACAGGCAGCTGGGTCTGGTGCATAATATCTTTTCAGTACATGCTGCGTCAAGAAATCAACGGTTAACCGCCAGTCGCGGTTGCGGACGATGACTACTTTCGCTTTTCTCTGTGCTATACCCTCGCAAACGACGAGCTCCTGTCTATATGTGCACTAGTTGGGCAGACGAGTTTCGCCCACTCTGCCGACTCTGCAGATTCAGACTGATAAAGAGCCGCGAGCACGTCGACGACCGAGTTTGTGGAAATTTACGTTTCCCGAATGCACGAACCATGAGGGATGCCGGGAACAGTAACTTCGGCTTCTATATGTTACCTCGAATCGGAATGCAAATTGTTAACGACTTTTCGGAGCTCCGAACAATGAATCAATTCATTAGCAATCGTAGGCTTCGCGCTGGATTTTGTAATTTTACCATTATGATATTTATTGGTTATTAAAAATGAGTGTGCATGGAAGTAACGTTGATGTTGTTTAGATAATATTTGCCGCTTCCGTAATTACGAAAATTGTTATTGTCGCTGTTACACTCCACTCCATAATTGGCTCAACAACTTCAGCGTCTCGAAAGGTCAAGTTACCTTATAAATCAAGAATTACAGGTGCGAGGAACAGGAGACATTGTAAGTGGGAAGTTCAACGAGCACTGGCAGACAGCTGGGCAACTCTCTAACACTTGCTATGACGTTAGTCACGGCCGGTTACGGACGTGGTTACGAAGATCAAATGCTTGCCGTAGAAATCTTCCGAAAAATCGTATTCCATCAGGCATTTCATGGAAACGGCCAGATTCGTGATTATTTATCAGCAATATTTTCAAGGCTTTGTGCATTTATATTTCCAAAGGTCTCGACATTTTTCTCAACGTCGATTCTAGTGAATTATGAATTACGACCGACCAATCAACTTGCCCTACGACATTGGCAATCGCGAATCCGAGCCTCTTTATATTGCCGCATCGTGACTCTGCGCTGCTGTCAGCGCGGGACATGAACGAGACTCTAAAGCGCCCCCTGACGATAGCGTCAGGAACTGCACGTTGCGAACTCCTAAGCAGCGAGGAAATATACTTTTGGTTCAGATAAACATATAAAAATGATTTTTACCCTGCTTTTTTGGACCAGTTCTTCATTGTTACCGACGAGGAATTGATTAGGCATATGTTCTATAACAAATGTTACGAAAAAGCATAGCATCGGAAATATCCAGCCACCCACGTGTTCACGTGCTGTGGATCGTTGAAAAGAATGTATAAAAAAAAAGGTTAAAAAATTGCGACGTCCTCGGCCTACAAAGCGTATACTTACCTGCTCCTCATTCGTGCTCCGCATAACGAAATGGGCAATGACGCATTATAGAGGTCGTAGCCGGCCTCAGCCCCGAAATATTTGTTCTTGTCTAGTTTTATTGGCTGCAGGATTTTCTTTTACCTATCGATTTTGCCGCCACTCTTGAAAGATAAATAAAACAACTCACCGTTTCATTAATAACCGAAGTCACATTCATTACGACTAAGTACACACACTCGGAGTGAAATATAATTGCATTTACTGTATATCCTGTATGAATCAGTGGAATCATTGTGTCGGTTACTTTCAAAAGGTTAATTGGTCGATTAAAAGGTTGGAATGTAATTAAATTTTTTAAAAATAAATCATTTAATGAATCCAATCAGTTCTTTTCCTCGGTGTACCAAAGAGTCGTTATTCCTGAAAATGAAAGCATCCTGAAGTGATCCTTCTCTCTTGAATTCTGTGAAGCAGACACAGAAGTATTTAATGTTTCGTTGAGAAGAATATCTTTAAATTACGGTAATGAAAAAATTCAATGCGATTCGAAGAAGCGTAAAAAGTGATTCGCGGCCAGGGTCAACTTTACCACAGCATCAACTCGATTCCACGTTACTCCCGAAATTATCCCCACTCAAAAGTACATTCATTCCAAAACAACAATGTAAATTTCTCTTCACATCATAAAATATTTCGCCTATTTAACAAAATCATTTCACGCATTTTTCAATTCATCAAATTTTTTTGTGTACCAAAACACCGTTATTCCCGAAAATGAAAGGATCCTGAACTGAAGCTTCTCTCTTGAATTCTCCAAAGCAAACCCAGAAGTATTTAACACGATCAAAAAAATCGACTTTTAATTGAATACACGAATACCGGAAGTTCCTGTGCATTAACTCGAAAATTCATGAAAATAATATGATAAATAGTAAAAAATTAATTTTCAAGTTTCGTCGAGAGAAAAAAATTCAGTGCGATTCGAAGGTACGCGGGGAACGGCAAAAGGAGATGAAATATGAAGGAGCGCAAAAAGTGATCCGCGGCCAGGGTCAACCTTGCCAGAGCATCTTCTCGATTGCACGGTACTCTCGGAATGATCCCCACTCCGGGGGGAACCATGTGGTACCAGAACGAAGAGAGTACCTAGTCCACGGTGGGCAACGTGTAATACCACCCCCGGATCTTCCTCTCCCACCATCTCAGCCCCCCGCGGGACCTCTCGTGACGGACTACGCAGTGGCATCCTCCTGCACTCGAGCAAGACTTTCTCCGAAAGAGCCACCAACTATATAAGCCACATCCACGATGTTTGAAGCATGTTAGAGCAATTCGTGGCTTCGTACGAACAGTTCACAGCAGAATCGACGAGTTGTGCATAGTTGTTTGTTTTTGCCACACGTGTCTCGCTGACACGAAATTTTCATTCTCCATCCGCGTTCATCTCGCGGTTACGGAGTTATCGACGCTCCGGAAGACGTCGCCGCGGTTTCAGTGATCTCGATCCTAGCGCAGCTTACTGCACCCGTGAAATCCTAGTTCGTGAGGATCATCATGAAGCCCGCTGGAAAATGGGCCCACCTGGCCATCACCCTCGTCGCTACCGCACTCCTCGTGCCGGCCTGCATCGCTGAACGTAAGCTTAGTTTTTCTTTTTTTTTTTTTTTTCGCCGAGTAAATAGAACAAGTCCGACTGCAAACAATAACGAAAACCACAAGTTTCTGTGACTCGAGTTCAACGAATAACAAATTTTCAAAAGTTAATCAATTATTGCTAAATTAGAAATATTGTTTTCATCAATTTTTCTACATTTTCCATCAGATTTCCAGACGAAAATTTGTGACTTCATTTTTTTTTTTTGTATAATTATGGAAGAATAAAATGAGAAATTCAGTAATTCGAAACCCAAAATCAAGGATGTCAAATTACATCTTTAGACCCAGTGAATTTTTGCAAATGTTTGTGACAAAGTATTTTTTTCAGGCTAATTTCCATCTGCAAAAATATACTATAATTGTGTATAAAAAAAATGAATGAAATTTATCGAAGATCATATTTTCATTTGAAATTAATTGATAAAGTTACAAATTTTTAAGCTAAACAAAAATGAGCATTTGGAAAAGTCGATTTTTTTTTTTTGTGGCTTTTGAAATAGAAATTTTAAACGATAGGATGAAATTGGTCACGTCCAGCAATTATATTAATACGGGGGTAATCATTTAGACATTTATTATACATTAGTACTCCGTAATGTGCAATCGTAAGATTTATCGAGCAATTCGAGCTCTTCTACAGGAACTGAAAAAAAAAAAGATCAAATTGCCGTCTCGCGTTCAAAGCATCTTCAAACAAGTTTGTCGCGCGTGCGGACAGTCGGTGCACAGCGCCTCGCATTCAAGTTTATGATTAACTCAAGAAAGTCGTTTTCACGCTGGCTGCTTCAAAGCAGAAACGGCAACGGCTGGCAAATCGCCCCTGAGAAAACGAGAAGAGTTACACGCCTCGACACCAAATTACAATTCATCGCGCATTTTATTATATTTCATTTCTCGAAGTCCCGACAAAACGTTTCCGGTCGGCAAATATTTATAGCTAAGCATCAATTGTTCCCTGCAGTATAACCGGAAACAAATCATATTTTTTCACTTCTCTCCGGTTATCTGTAATTTGACAAACAATTTAATATCAATTTTTTATTGGACAATTACTGTCAGAATGTAAGAACTTACAGTTACGTATAGAATTATTTGCAGACTTTTTCGTACATCGATTTGGTATAAAAATTTTCACCAAAACCAATTTCATGATAAGTGAAAAAAAAAAAACAAAAATTGTCAGTGCTTTTTTCGTCTACTTCAATGCTGCAAATTCGATACGATTCCAAGAATAATTAAGAAACATAATAAAAAATTTTGCGCATTGGAACCACTGACAAATATATTGTCTTCGAACGCACCTTCACTTGCACAGGGTCAAGGTGCTCGGGTTGCGATAGCGGACAAGGCGACAAAGCGCCGCGGTATCTGGAATCGCGTCGCGAGATGGAATTTCTTAATCGAATCGCTACTGGTTCATTATCGTGCTCGTAAAAAAAGATGCGTAACCTCGTGCCGATGCATAAAATCGATTAGGTGTGAAAGCATGAATGGTCGCTCGATCGTCGGGCGCCAATGTGAGCTCGCGAGCGGTGGAAAGAGGATGGCCTTTTGCTCGCCTCGAGTACCTTGGCACCTGCAGTTTCCGACGACCATGATAATCCACTGCAATTTAATGATACATCACGAGCAATCAAATCACCGGATAACCCGTATAAATTGAAAGTTTTGTGGAAAATTATTTCGTGATCGAGCTCACGGTATCTCGTCATTGATTCTCACGGATAATCATCTCCGAGACAATGCCGATCTCTCAGATTCCATCAGCAACAATGTCTGTCATGAGAGTTGAGTCTCGGTCACGAAGTTAATTATCGTCGGAGTCGTGACTCAGTTTAACATGCCAAGTAAATTCACTTTTTCTTCTTCTTTTCTTTTTTCCCTGAAACCAACAATGTAATACTACGATAACGATCTTGTACTTAAAGTAATCCCTGAACCAGAGAGAAATTATAAGGTGATATGAACCGACAGTTTCCAGTGTATGTGTCAGCTTAGTTGAGCGTGAACGTGAAACCGAGAAAACTCACGGCGATCTTCGCTGTAAGTTGGCTAAGGTCGTTAAGTGGGTACGGTCGCACGGGGGGACAATCATCATCGAGGCACGGAACACGCGTTCGACGCACATCGCGCTCCGGTCTCCCACACTTTCACCGTGCCGCGCGGTACAGACGGAAGAGCTCGTGGATCTTCCGAGTGGCCGAAAGGAGAGAGAAAGAGGAAGGGGAACGATGATCCGGGAGATTCGCTCCTTGGCTATTCACGACGAGCCTCGTCGAGCATCGCGGGATACCGATTTCTTCTTCGTGACACGATCGAAATAGGATTTCCGTTCGCGGACTACGAGATTTGGTACTCCGGTGCGACGCCATGCGAAGATACACTTTCAATTACCCCCGACGGAATATCCGGCAAATATTTTTTACCGGTTTTTCAGCAAATAGAAATCTCAGTTGTTTTCTGCAATTACTTTAGTATTGACAAATGTTCCTTAGATCATTTTGCTTAAAGAAATTCAACAGAATGAGAAAAAAAATCGTGGATGACAAAATTTCTGATGGTCTGTCCCATAATCTGCGGAAAAAACGATCGGAACCGATTTATGGAGGCATTTGATCAACGCTGTAATTGAAATCTTGCGAGAAATATGAAATTATGATTTGCCATGCTTTGTGGGACAATGAAATCTGAGTGACCGCCTCTGGCGAATCAGCGATGGAAAAGTAGTATCGCAACTAACAACTGAAACAGGTTAAACGGAAAAACCTGCTTAAGTTCCGACCGCGATCCGAGTCGTCTTTAGAGCGATGCCATATACTTCTATAGCATCACGGGAATTCGAAAGTTAGCATTTGTTTATACCGATACTCCTCTTCAGGCTTTTACTTATTTCGAAACTGAATTAAATGAAATTGATTTCGAATTTGGCGAATATGAGACTTTTGTGGTGGGATCGTTTTCGAATATTAGAAAATTGGGTTAGATCAATTACATGAATAATTATTAAACGCTTTGTGAAAGGGTTGTACTGGGTTATAATGGGAATAATAATATTCGGTAATATGAAAAATCAAAAAAAAGGGAAGACAAAGTATGTTAACGATCCCATGTCAGCAACACGCATTGAAAACAGGCACCGCCTGCACGAGTCGTGTCAAAAAGTGGTTTCCGTGTTTCACATATGTAATAGTTACACGAATCATATCTTCGTTTGATCTCCATTGCGTGCACAAGCACCTGAACACGATGATGACCGGACGTTGGAAGAAAATAAAGTCAACTTCAAATGATGATGCAAGATTGGCCCCGTAAATAATGCGGTGTTGAATGTGACACCGGTATGAAGTCCCGATAGACTCAAAACCGATGGTTGTTTATTTATAAATTATTGGTAGCAGGCATTTCCACCCATTCAGTGGTGTAAGTGGATGAGGTTCAAGATTGCGAATGTCATATCAATCCGGACATCATTTCACTTAAATTCGCTATTTGGACCCTCATCTTATTCCAATGCAATCAAAATGGCGAACCACTAAAACAACAATTTTCAAAGCGATGGCCTTTGTATATTCAAACGTTTATTATTTCGAATTCTGCAATTTTTCTATTATTTTTTTTTTTTAATGTAGCACCATCCAATTACCTGCCGCCGTCGACGAGCTACGGAACTCCAAACCTTGGAGGCGGAGGATTCGGAGGTGGCAGCGGTGGAGGTGGATTCGGTGGTGGCGCACCGTCGTCGAGCTACGGAGCGCCCTCTGGTGGAGGCGGTGGATTCGGTGGTGGCGCTCCTTCGTCGAGCTACGGAGCGCCCTCTGCCGGCGGTAACGGCGGTGGATTCGGCGGCGGCCGTCCCTCTTCCAGCTACGGAGCGCCCTCTGCCGGCGGCAGCAGTGGTGGCTTTGGAGGTAAGTTCCTAAGATACGCCCTATGACCCAACGATACCGAACGAAGGGTGGCTATTAATACACCGCGCTCTCGCGGTGAATAGTAAAACCGACATTCTGTGCTCTGCATCAGCAGCCAGATAATCGATGGCCCACTTTCTATTAACGATATTCCCGAGCATGAGCATCGCTGGGAGAACGATGAAAATACATGAATGAACAATTGTACGCTCATGCCGAGACTCCGGGGTACGCTTGATTCCGAGGAATTAACCGGAGTTAAAAAGGCTATTTGTAACAACAGTCGCGGAAGTGAAATTCTCGTAGGGAAAGGTCATTAGAAAAGAGGTTTCATAATAACAAAGGGATTAGTAAGCTCCGTGGCGTACGTACAAAAAACAAACGAGCAAAGAATGACGAGCTCCCACTCGGTTGCATTCCGATGGTTGCGTGACTTTCGATACTTTCGATTTTAATAGCAACACGACATTTGAGGTGAATATCCTAGGCATTGACCACTCATCGGGACGTGTTGTGAATATCTCTGTGCAATCTTAACGTTAGCTTTGGTTAAGGCTCAACCGATTCCAATTTCAACAAACAACGAAATACCATTCTGGATCACCTGATTAATGCCTTGCATACAAAGAGATTGCTATCGTCAACTGAATAATGTAACTCAGTAGCCATAAGTACGTAATTACGCGAGAATATACGGCCGTTCTTTCTTTTCATTGTGTGATCTCAATTACTCGTTAAGAGTCAAGGTCTTTCCACAATGTGTGATCTAGTTTCCTTCCCATTCATTTTGTACGATACATTTGACCAGACAATCCGTTGAAATAAAATGACTTCTTTACCCATCTGAATTAAAACGTCAGAGGCCACGTTGTAAAAAAGTTTTTCCTGTGGCTACTTAAGGTGGAGCACCTTCCTCGAGCTATGGAGCCCCATCTTCCGGTGGATTCGGTGGCGGCGCACCTTCGTCCAGCTACGGGGCACCGTCCAGGCCTTCGTCCAGCTACGGAGCACCATCCAGGCCCTCGTCCAGCTACGGCGCACCTTCCAGGCCCTCGTCCAGCTACGGAGCACCTTCATCCGGCGGTAACGGTGGTGGACGGCCCTCTTCCAGCTACGGAGCACCTTCGTTCGGCGGAAACGGTGGTGGACGTCCCTCTTCCAGCTACGGAGCACCTTCATCCGGTGGCGGACGACCCTCTTCGTCCTACGGAGCACCTTCATCCGGCGGAAGCGGTGGATTCGGCGGCGGAGCACCATCGTCCAGCTACGGAGCACCTTCCAGGCCTTCTTCCAGCTACGGAGCACCTTCATCCGGCGGAAGCGGTGGATTCGGCGGCGGAGCACCATCGTCCAGCTACGGCGCACCTTCCAGGCCTTCCTCCAGCTACGGAGCACCTTCTTCCGGCGGTAGCGGTGGATTCGGAGGTGGCGCACCTTCCTCGTCCTACGGAGCACCTTCGGGTGGCGGTGGACGTCCTTCCTCCAGCTACGGCGCACCCTCGGCCGGTGGTAGCTTCGGTGGCAGGTGAGAAATCTTACGGTTTACGTCCCAAATACCAGAAACCTTTCCATTCCTCTGTTCATGAAAGCTGAAGCATACCTTCGGTCTTCCCGCTGCAGAATTACCTAACTGCGACTCCAGTAATGCAGTCAACTTGATCATAAACTCTTTTCGAAGTTACCTGCACACGTAATACATAAAATCATGTCAGAGCTGATGTTACCGCAGCTTATTATCCATGGTCAAATCATTGTTATGCTAAACAACGCATCGTGTAATATGAAGGCAAATCTAGTTGACCTCCACAAAACGCTCAACGCGGCAGGACCTGCGGATAGTTGACACTTGAAAGGTGTGGCACGTTGCTTCACCATTTTTCCTTTGTTCTTCCTCTCTCTTATGCGCTTTTCTTCTGTTTCATTATTGCTACAGCTCCGGTGGCGGATACTCCAGCGGTGGTAGCAGCCGTCCATCGTCCAGCTACGGCGCACCCAGCTCCAGCGGATACTCTGGCGGCAGCTCCGGCGGATACTCTGGCGGTAGCTCCGGCGGATACTCCGGCGGTAGCTCCGGTGGATATTCCGGCGGCAGTTCCGGTGGATATTCCGGCGGTAGCTCCGGTGGATATTCGGGCGGCAGTTCCGGTGGATATTCCGGCGGTAGCTCCGGTGGATATTCCGGCGGTAGCTCCGGTGGATATTCGGGCGGCAGCTCCGGCGGCGCTGGTGGTTACTCAGGTGGCGGCAGCTCCGGTGGACAGGGATACGCCAGCAACGGCGGATATCAGTACTAATGAAATACCGAACGCCACGCTCAAGTGCCGCAGTGAACCTCGTAATGATCGCATCTCATCGAAAAAATTCATCAGCCATCCGAGGTTCAACATCACATTCGTTTTGTAAAAAGAGAGAAAGGAATATCCGTTCGAAGTGAATGCGCTCGAGTTGACGACCACGAGCGCCATACGCGGTCAAAAGATTTTTGAGAAAATGGAACAAAAAATTGTAAACTAGTAGAACACGTGAACGAATTGCCCGAACGAAGATATACGCGCAGACGCTATTGTTTTACTCCACACCACGTTCTCGAGGATGTGGAAGAATGTAAAAATACTCGAGGGTTACGGAATGTCACCAGTCCAATGGTTTGACATATCGTTTACCGATAATAGCGTCTGCATAGTTTTTATTTATTTTTTAAAGACACGCTTTTTGTACTAATAAAGCCGCAATACGCTGAAAACCTTGTGTACTTTGTTTCGTTAATTAGTTGGTTCAAACCTAACCTGTCCCACGGTAACTCATTCATTTTTCGATTTTCCATGAGGTTCATATAAAAATCATTTACAAACTTAATATTCATGAAAATTTATTTCAAGTACCGTCTAATCCTTGAAAAATCTTCATTCGATTATAACTATAATTTTTAATAGATTAATTTTCACGGTCAACTGATCGTTTATCCATGACTTTCTAAGTGCGGTCGTAAAATTTGATTGGAATGTGGAACTCTTCTGTTTCTTAAAGTATCACATTTTATGGTATTCCGGGAGAAGCCGTTGCATGGGTGAGATGTGCGCGATGCACATGCATCCGCATTCCGCCTCAAGTCGTTATATCTCAAAAGCTGAACGGTAAAACATTTTAATTTGCATCAGCACATTTATCTTCTGCTCCTGTCAAATAAAATTTTTCTACAAAAGAAACGTGCTAATCATGGCCAATTATAATTATCTCAACTTGGAAGCAGTAAATTCATAACATAAAACTTCAAATGAATTAAAATGAAGTAAACACTCTTTCAAAATTGTCATAATTTTTCAATGCTAAATTTTTTTCTTAAGCCGTTTCAACGAAAAATCTCCTAATTGCATTAGTTATTCTATAATGACAAAGAATAAATAAATAAATAAAAACAATATAAATCTTTTAAAATAATTTTAAAAAATGTACAATCTTTAAAAAAATGCTGAATTGTAATTTCGTTCAAATCAAATATATAAAAAATGTTACTGTGGAAGGATAAAAATAAAACAATAAACAAATTGAAATGAAATAATTATTTCCTCTGAGAAAGAATCATTCGAATGATCAACATTTTTTTAATTGTCAAAATTTCTAATAATATCAATGAAATGATGACATGAATACTGCTTTTAATTATTACCGGACGTAAGGGCCCAAAGGGCACATCGCTTCCTTGAATTTTCTGGTTAAAATGAGCAGGGGTGTATAATTTGTTCGAGACTAATTCCCGAACTAAGTGATAATACTGTGACAAACGTAGCCGAAACGTATCGGAGAAACCTATGCTCCGGATAAGGTTACTCGGCCGCCAATGTGCGCGGTAACAGCCGGTCGATTTATCGATTCCCTCGACTCGGATGCCGGGGACGCATGAATAACTGAGAGGTCTTTCTATTCCTGCTGCAATCCGGCTAAAAACATCTATAATATAGACTGTATTACGGTGGCGAACGTCGGAGCCGCAGACTTACCAGAGAATTTCATCCTTCTTTTCTTCAGCCGGCATAGTCTGCATCGCTAAATATAGGATAAGGGTAGGAGACCTATGCTGGGCATAATTGAAATAAAGTTCACTTGGAATATCACCGAAAACATTTTTTCCCCGAAGCAATGAATTAAATTATTAAATCAGAGCATGAGATGAAAGAACTTATGTTTATGTTATGTAATTATCATTAATCGCACCTCAAATCGTGCAGACGCAATAACGTTAATCTCAATATCGTATACGATAATTCGATAAATTGAAAATACGATTTTTCGAATATGTCGATAAAATCGATTAACAATTTTCTGACTCATGAAATATTGATTGGAAACGTCATTTGTATTTTTTTCATGATACAATTATCGGTTCATCATCGATATTGCAAATTAATTCGATTTTGAAAAACTGTAATTTTCCACCTCAAATATTTTGTGAAGAAATATCCAATATGATTATCAATTTTAAGGAATAATCGTAAATGAATATTTTGAAAAGCACTCAACATTTTAATTCTGAATTAAATTTACGTCCACTTCTGATTTTTTTTTTCAGCATTATGGTTATTGTCGATTTGTTCTACGTGGAAATCGCAACAAAACTATATTTTTTTTTCCATTACCAATTGATTAGTAATAATTAATATATATGCGCATGTAAATTATTGTTGATTTCCTATTTTTTATCGCATTTCACTTTTTTTGAAGCGCAGTAATAATGAGTATTAAGGGAGGGGGTCTGTAATTAAAAGACATGCACCAGTAAAATCAATCGGAAGCCGTTTTTTACACACCGTTTATTTTTAACATTTACAATCAACGTATCTTCGGCCACTCGCCCCCAATTATACACGTATAATAATATACACATATGTGTGTCTGTGTGTCTGTTGGTTTGTCTGTGTGTGATGATGTTATGTACGTCGTTATTTATTATAGTACAGCACTGGAGTACAACGCTTCGTTTTTCTTTTTTCCTTTTCTCTTTCTCATCGATATACACGCGAGTAAATTATTTTTCGCCCACTACCTCAGCTTTACACGATTTATCCTCTTAATAAATTAACATTCTTTGCGCCTCGGTTAACTAACTATCTACGTCCTAAGTCTGTGGCTATCACACCAGAGTTTACAAACTCACGGACACCACTGGTTGCATTTTATTTATTTTCATTCAATTTTTTAATTATTTTCACTAAACGGCCAATATTTTTTATTTATTTTTTTTTGCAATTATCTCGCATATACATTTATTTCGGTGTACCGCAGGAAGTCCTGCGTGTCGAAAGGATCTCGAGGATTCGAAGAATTGATTCTTGAACTTCGGTAACGCCCATACAATTTATTTTGTGTGACCGCTTGTTTGGAAAATAGAAAAACAAACAAAAAAACGCAAATTCGCGAAATTCTTTCTCACGCTAATATTTAATACTTCCATTCTCATCTCTTAACACTAACAACGGTAGAGCACACTTCGTGATATGTATAGGTTTTCTTCATCTCTCATTTGTTTCGTTACATCGCGATTACAATGTAATTTGTATTCCCTTTAATTGATATGTAGGTGATCGGAGGTCCCAGTTGTTTCGTACTGCACGACCCCTGATTAACTAAACGACTTGGAATTAAAAAAAAAAAAAAAAAACGCTCAAGCAATTCCCTTTTCAAAAATATGAGAATATCATCGAATAATCATCGATCAAATTCAAAATCATCCTATATGGAAGAAAAATTCTCAAACGCAATTTTCGAATACGACAATCGAAATGAAGAGCGAATAAATCGCGTCTAAGTTGCACGAAATGCAAAATTAATTGCGCTAATTTTAATTGTCCCGGGTTTTGTGTCTGCTGTGTCGCGAGTGAAAGTACCCGACATCACTCAATGATTTCAATCGAGTTGCAAGTGTAAATTAACGGAAGAGGAGCTGGCTGCCTTTTTTTTTTTTGTTTTCTTTTTTACTCGTCCTGTCTTCTTCTCGTAGTCGCCAGCGTCTTCGAACTTTCGTACAGGTAGAAACGATAATTTGTCTTACAGTCTATGTAGGTACATCCTAAATTACCATTCTTCCCTCGTACAGCTAATGCTCGAGCTTCGGAAACGCGTTTCTCTTCGTTGTCTTGGCACGTCGAGACTCTTCTCCGCAACGCAGTGTAACGAGCTCTACATCCACATCCACGTAATAATACTTCTTCTGAAACTTCCGTTTCCACGGCGGTTTCGTACTTTCCCATTGGCCCCCCCACCACCCCCTCGATCCCAAACAGAGCTTAAGACAATTATAATAATTCGAGTCGTTCGCGGTTCGCGACGCAGTCTCGTTATATTCGAATTATCTCAAAAAATGGAGAGAAGAAAAAAGGAACTACAGGAAAATAAGTGGAGTTGTCACGTAACGTGTTGCAGAAAAATTATTATAATTACGTTAACCAAATTTAATCGTCAGGATATTATTTTTTTCTTCATATTGCACTTATAAAAAACAAACAAAGCTCGATGGATTAAAAAACAAGACTAAAATATTTTATTTCCTTTTTTGCTCTTGATTGATGCCAGTAAATTCTGGGCTTCATTTTCGTATTAGGAGATCGGTGATTTATTTACTGAATGAAGCCAATGACTAGATAAAACAATCAAGTTGAATACGACGAAAAAATTCATTGCCTTGAAGAAAATAGCCCACGATCCATATTTTTCTTAACTTGATTCACGTGCAATGTGCTTTAGAATTGAACTTACATAAATCGTTTTTTATTTACTTATTAAATTAACTCCAAGTAATCGATAACACTGTAAGCAAATTGCAAAAGTGAGGAAAATTATCAATTAAGCCCGATAAGTCGATAAAAAGAGGAGGACACATTGAAACAAAAATGATTCAAACCACAGAGTAAGTCGAATTAAATATAAACAATTTGTTTTTTCTACCATTAGAAAAAAACTGCGAGGAGGAGAGTCTCGAGAGCCATCAAAGCGTACAATTCAACACTCGATTTGTTTATATTACACATTATACACTATACTTGTGCATATAGAGCCCCAACGATCAACAGCGATAATGACTACACGTTCATTATCCTCGCTACTCGTATATACTAATAATAATAGTAGTAGTAGCAGTTGTGTTATGTATACGTGTATGTATAATCCGCGATTAAAGCAATCGTTTGGGTGAATATATAATAATGGCGGAAACTGAAAGTAACAACAAGGATGACGGTAACAACGATGACCATAATAATTAGATACACTCTGCAGACACTAGATTGCCCGTCTCGCGCTTGTATACGTATATATATGTGTGTATATATATATATATATATAGTCTTCTCATAGATATGTATGGTTGTTGCATAAATATATATATTTATATTCATGTATGTATATGTATATATAATATATATATAATATATATATATTTATAATGTCTTCCACTTCCGGAGGTGCACTTTGATAACTGATGCCGGTCAGTTAATTTTCTAACACCTTCAGATTTTTTGTTTTTTTTTCTGTTTCATGTATTTCGTAATGACTTATACTCACGATAGTCTCTATTTAATAATTTATGTATAATATACTATATGATAAACACAACTGTTTATTGAGCGTGGGTCGATCCGTCCTTATATACTTTCTCCTCCTTCTTCTTTTTTGTGTTTTTTGTGTGTGTGTGTATTTTTTTTTCAATTTATTTACTTTATTTCTATTAATAATAATGTCTGCATACTCCAGTCGATATACCCGCAGATCAACATTTCCAATATACATTTAATTAATAATATATAGAGGAACCACTTTTAATAAAACAACACACCCGTGCCCGAAATGTATTCACCGAGGGCCTAGCACCACATATATATATATGTCAATTTCACGTGCTTATCGTCAACTTTATCAACCGTTGTACTCGATATAGGAGACATTCTTCAGCAACTCGACAACTTTTTTTTAGGTACCTTCTCGGCCCTGTGTTGTAATTGTCCATATGGTAGTAATGGTTAAAGGTATTTTTTTTTTTTAGTTCACTCGTATCGAAAATGGGTTTTTCTTTTGCATTGGATGGGCGGTTGAGGTCAAGCGTAAATAATAATGTAAAAACAAAAGAGTGACTTTTTTTATCATCTCCTTTATAAAATATATGTTTTTTTTTTATTGCATGAAAAAAGGAATTTTCAGGGTAGCCGAGGGTACCGAGAAGGTAAAATCAAAGTGGCCGTGTCGGTGGAGAACGCTTCATGCACGCAAAAAAGGCTTGGCTACGTATGCGCCAACCCAGTTATCCGTCATATGATGTAGCAGCAATGGTTTCGGTCAATAAGTTTTAGAAAACCTTCGTTACATTTCGACAGTTATCCGAGTCTTGTTCAGAAATTGGTTTATTATATATATATATATATATAGTCTACAACGTTTTGCACGATGAAAGAAAGATAATTAAATAATAATTAGTATACCAAATTATTTATTAAGAAAATTAAAACCCTTAAAGGAGAAATTTAAGTTTAGTTAACCGAGTTCTCCGATTGAAAGCTCGTGAACAAGTTATCAATTAAACCAACCAAGTTATTGATTAAACCAACCAAAATATTGATTGAACCAACCAAGATGTTGATTAAACCAACTAACTTGGTTCTGCCAACCAAGTTGTTTGTTAAATCAAGTTATTTGTTAAACCAAACGATTAATTGGTTAGACCAACGAAGTTTTTGGTTATGCTCATAACTTGGTTGGCTTAATTAATCGTCTGGCGCATATATAACCAAGCCTTTATTCCATGTGTATATATGTATATCAAACGACCGAGGCCGCTTCCAAATCTAACAATGCGCCTCGACCCGATGAAGAGCACGAGACAAACACGCAAATCCATTTGGTCACTTGTCTTTCTCTTCTCGCCCGCGAATGCCCTAATATATTCATTTGTTTCGGTCGGTATACGCGTGCGCATTTCGACCATATTTCAGAGGTACGTATGGCATATAGCATCGCGAATGTGGCGACGCGAACGCGGGAGCAGGGAAGAACGATCGATTATTGAGTACAAAAGCTTTTCTTGTAACATAGTACTGCCTATAGTGAAGGTATTCTCAAAGTATACTGTACCTTGCTTGTCGTGTGTTTTATATATTTATATTAGTATGGGTAATCAATCATAAAATCGTCACACGTGAACCTGGCGGAGAACAATCGAACTATAACCCTAAGATATGTTACCCTGTATTATCTGGAGTGCTATACATTTTTTTGCTTCATATTTATTGTTTCTCAGAATTTCGATGAATTCACAAATATTCTCTAAATGCAATTTAGATGAAAAAAAAAAATATTTTCATACATAAACATTATCACCCCGATAATAAATCTATTAACGATCCCACGACAATTACAAAAACAATTCCTAATTTTCAAAAGTAAACCAAAATCGATATTTTCATGGCGATTTTCATTGAAGATATATTTATCAACATCTATTCTTTTTACGAGATAAAATTATTGTTTCCATATTATGCACATGAAACAGTTGTGAAAAAAGGATAAATAAGGATAAAATTTAAATTACGTTGACGAATAAAAAAAATGTACAACACTCAAAATAATATACCCTAAGATGTTCTGGCGTTAAAATCCGATCGGGATCCAAGAGGTTCACGAAGATGGTGATTTTGACGAGGAATGACCTATATGTTTGTATGTAAGGGTGCGAAGTTCCTTCGCTTAAGAGTCTCGAGGTTATAAATTCAGAAAGGTTTCCCTCGACGCCCCGAGCTTCGACTAAGGCCTTTTCGGGGCTAATTAACCGTTAGCCCTAATTAGCGCTGCTCATTCTTCGAATCTCGCGAAATTAACAACGTGACCGAACCCTGTACCGCATTCCTCGCTCTGTGTATGTAAATACCCACACATACCCAGGTCAGCGCCGACGAGGAAATTCAGTGATCGATAAATAGTCTCCCACGGGGATCTTACGTGGACGGATCGGCCTCAACGCCCCACCATTATCGTTATTATTATTTATTCATTTATAATATTCATCTCAAGCAACCGATAAACTCTAAATATATACATTTTTATGTGTGTATATATATCTCAAAAAAGAAAACAAGGAAATCACTAGGCCTAATTGGCGACACGGTGCCAAGTGGACAGAGGATCTATGGGAAAATGTCGATAAGTGTGGTTAACTGGAGTGAGCCGTCAACGACGTCATGTTTACTGGGCGAGACGCGATTATCTATTACAAATATTTTCTATACTGCTCAACGACGTCGGATTCGGCGCAGGAGAAATCTCGGGTTAGATCGCTAGATCCTGGAAGACTTGGGTTTTCCTGAAAATCCCAAATACCCCAGAACTGAAGGATCCGAGACGCCACCTGGTAGCAAACTCCAGAAACATCGAGGAATGAGGGCGCTAGTGGACCGGCACCAACGAACAGCTGCTTAACCTAAATCCGCGCCACTTACGATATGTGCAAATTCGAAAGTAACCATGGAAACCCAATAACTGTACCACGCTTGCGTAGACATTTCGTTAAAGAATAAAATTCATTTCGCCAGCCATCACCGTGTCCGTCCATTGTCGCCCTCACCCAACCAGAATGCCAAAATTGAGAAACCAAAGATTGGAGGTCGACTGGGTTAGCTGGTAACGCAGAATGCCTTGTTAAATGTCTGTTCTCTATCCTCATTGGATCACCGTCAACATCAAAATAGTCCTTCGGGCTTTCAATTCAACGCAAACCTCAAACAACACAAAACGTATTACTCAGTAACAACCAATAGGTAAAAGACCAGTTTAGCAAGGCATTCTGTGCCACGAGGTTGCCCAATGTCCCTTATATATGGAAAGGAAGAGCGGACGTAACGAATGAAACAAGAGTATGAAAGAGCCTAAGGGAGGAATTGAAGGTCAAAGGATTGGCACCGCGTCACCGCACTTATTGTTGGTCACAGCTTGTGATCACGGAACCGGGTATTAAAACGCGGTGCTGGATTGCGGCTGTCGTGCAACATTGGGACCATGTGGTCCCGGATGTCCGACCCCACCTCCACCACCGCCGATTACGCCGTCTTGACGACCAACGTCGACGCATCCCGGCTCCATGTCATAGTCCGGCTCGAGTGCTTCGTTCACTCGTCCGTTCGCCTCGTCCTTGCTGCCGTACAGTCTTCCGGCCCCGGCAGCAAGTACCGCCATTTGTTCACCTTCGGCCGGATCGGGTCCGACCCTTTCGACGTCTTCGGGTATGTTGACGACGCATCGAAAGACGTCATAGCCCGGGGCTAATCTTCCCGTGAGGAAGGCAACTTGGGTACCATACGATACGCCGATCAGTGTGATAAGCGATATCAACATCGCCATTGTTCTGAAGGGGAACATCTGGACGTCGTTCACGTAGTCATAGCCCGGATAGTGAATGAACGCTGGCAGACCCATTATCGGTTCGCCGCCGGTAATCCTCACGAGAAACGCTATTATGTAGGCTGCCAGACTACCGTACGTGTTGCAGTACTCCTTGAAATGGACCACCATCAGCAATTGCGGAAATAGTATCACGTAGACAAGATCCGAGCACATCGACCAAAGACCGTAGATCGATGGTATCGTCAACGCCATCACCGTGCTCAACACACCGACGACACCGATACCCACTCGCATCACCCAGATGATCTCCATTTCGGACGCCTGGATATTTGACAAAGGGACACGAACTTTACCAGATGAGTCGCGGACGTTATAACTTATTGTTCTGCCACGAAGGGGTTTGTATTTATAATTACAGACGTGACGATATGACTGAAACGCCACATAACTGGTAGCCCGATAAATGTGTAAAGGTTGAATCAAACATTTTTACTTTGGTATATTTACTGATGACTGTTCAGCCAAAAACTGTACAGCATGCCATTGTCTTCCATTTCTACCAATGCAATGATTTTGAGCTTTTACCACCTGATCTCTCAGCATCAACTTCTTCGAATTCGACGAAAATGGTTGATTCATACATCTACTCATGAACCAAGAGATTTCCGCACCGTTATAAAAAAGAGACTTTTGATTCACGTGACTACTTTTGAAATCGAGACTTTACCACCTTTGAGCTTTACCACGAGACTTTACCACTTTTGAGCTTTTACCACCTGATCTCTCATCATCAACTTCTTCGAATTCGACGAAAATGGTTGATTCATACATCTACTCATGAACCAAGAGATTTCCGCACCGTTATGAAAAAGAGACTTTTGATTCACGTGACTACTTTTGAAATCGAGACTTTATCTGGGATATCGCGGTGACGAAAACAAGGCGAGAGAACATGTCCTAATGACTTACAAAGAAATATCAGGCCTTGTAAAAATGTCCAAACATGAGCCTAACTATCCCAGAGGACTTAACGACATCTAATGAAAGATACACTTCAGTTATAACTAGTAAGCGGTCCATGGCCTTGTGAGATCACTTACCCTCTGGCGAAAGATCAATTTGTACACATTCCGCGCGAACATCGAGCTTGCCGATAGGATACTGCTATCCGCTGATGACATGACTGCGGCGGAAACCGCCCCCAGCCCGAAGAACGACACGAAAGCTGGCGTCAGATACTGGAGTACCATCGGCAGAATCATGGTATTTTCCGCTTCCGTTAATGGCCAAGGCCCCCTGTAATCCGTTTCGTTCCAAGCTGTGAACAGAGAAGGCACGAAAATTCGAATTTGTGTCACCTCGACATGTTTTGGAATATGAGGGAACCCCCGACCCCCATTGATCGTTCACCCCATCGTGTGTTCGACCGACGGCCCGATATCGATGTGGTCCTTGAATTAGAGCCGGGTTCGATTCATCGGCGCGTAATTTTTGGCACGCACAGCTCCAAGGCCGTATTGCGTGTTCAGTGGCGTCAACCAGACCCTATCATCCTAGCGGAAACCCATATGCCGAGATCTCACGGCATATTATGTTCGCGGTTGTGGGCTAGGTATCGGCCCAGCAACCCCCTCATGGACCCGGTCAACACGCTAACCCCAACGGAACGCAACCCGGTGTGTTTTAAATACCACCAGCGTGCCAAGGCAAAAAATCCCCATCACCCCTGGCAAATGTCAAGTAGCTTTACGGGGCCCTAATTTAATCCCCCCTCGATATAGACAGGGTCAAAGGCGCCACGAGGACGAAGAATACAATAACTCATAAATATCTGAAACTCGGTGGAAGGAGAATGTCAGAGAGACAGGAATTATTCATGCCGGATTAAAATTTCAAAGGATTTTCGAGTGCACGGTTACCGTCGACGTGAAGTGGGATTGTATTTATCGAAGTATGCGGCGATGAAACCCAAGTTATTATAAATCGAGTTGACGTGAACGAAGCTTTGGCTGAGTCCCGGCGGATAATATCGTGAAATATCAAAGGAAGTCTTTGGTGTCAAGTGGGGACTCACGTGTTGCTTTGGCAATCGCTCCTATGAGTACCGGTGGTATCGCCATGAGAAGACATCCGAAGGCAGCGACGTAGCTCAGCAATTGGGCTCTTCCCGCTGTTTTCGATGACAGGACCCGTTGGAAGTACACTTGCCACGGTATACCACCAAAGATCAGCAGCAGACCGTAATCCACATACGACCAGTACTCTATAGGCTGAATCTCACCTATCCAGTCGACCTCCAGTGAACTCAGTGACTGAACCTTTGGATGCATCCACGCGAAAGGGATGCACATCCACTGCAAATCAAGAATTTCGAGGTTGCTTTCTTTAGAATCTGCTCTGCCAACAAAATCATGGACAAAATTAACGGATTTATAGACTTTTTGCACAAAATTTAAGGACCATGCACCGTTTCATCTGAGCCTAATGATGGTTGGTTCACTGACTAGACGAATTAAAACCAAACAAAGGAGATGGCCGTTACAAAAAAAAATGTTCAATAGTAGCGTGACGTAAAATTACACGAGTAGGAAAGTAACATTTATAGTACAGTCTTTAAAAAATTAAGTGTGAAGTGCCTGAAGTGGCATAAAAGAGCTTCCTGCGCACTGTAATAATTTAACATTAAATATTTTTAACAGTGTGACAATTCCCTGACAAGTTCCATGAATTATGTCGTGGCATTGATGTCACATATTCTTTGTCACATTAGCTCAGCTACTTAAATCGCTATGATATTGCACAATACGCGTTTCCTGGGGCGTATAAGTCAGCGAAACCATATTCGTTGAAGCGCATTCAAGAAAGCGGCAATTCGGAATGTAAGGGGGCCACCCAATGAAAGGTACCTTCAAAGGTTTCCTTTTTCCGGTAGGCCTGCCGTAATCGCAAAGGTATCCGTGTCGGAAAAAGGCCCGAGTTGACTTCACGGATCATTAGATTAGGATTCGAGGGAAAAAAAGATGACACGGGAACTGTGCAGGGATTCTTTTTCAACGACGGATGGAATTACACGGATTACAGAATAATCTCAAGCGTATATCATATATTAATTTGTAGACTGCCGAATACGGATTCAACTCACCAGTCCAATGAAGATGCAGAAAAGCTGGATGACGTCTGTATACGCGACGGAATACAAACCGCCGAACAGAGTGTAGAATACGGCGATACAGGCACTCAGTATGACCGATGTACTCTGCTCCATGTCGATGATGACCGCGATTGTAGCACCCAGGGCTGCCAGAATACCAGCTGCCCAAAAGACCTCGCCACACAGAGCCGGTAGAAATAGGAGTCCGCCCATGCGCTCCCCAAATGCGTCCTGGAGCGGATCCAGCATCGTAATGTACCCCTGCTGTCGCATCTTGTTGGCGAAAAATATACCACCTGGCAAGAAACAACGATGTTTCGTGGCGTACATTTAGAAGAGTCAGTTATCCAGGTCAAAGGCAAAACTGTTACTGCATGGGCAACGTCAATGTCAGATCTTGCATGTTTTTGAACTGACAGTGTCTCGATGTCTTCAATGGAAGTACCAATTTGTGATGTCACTGGGTTGTCAGTTTTTTTAATGTAGTCATACTTGAACCTGGCATTGACCTTGACCATACATTATTGTTTTGCCACATAACAAGAATTGTTGAAGATATTTACCGAATACGAGGCTGAGGGCATAACCGAACGGTGCTTGGCACCATACGAGTCCCTTGGTGAAAACAACCTCGGCGGTGCCGTTAATGTATCCCCCGCCGACCCATGTCGCCGTCATCGTGAAGATGCCGACGAAGAGGCCGATGGAACGGCCGGCCAGCATCACCTCCTCCTCGGAGTCGTTGCCCGCTTCCTTCTTCCTGGCCGCCCATATTCCGACGCCCAGGATCAAAATGTAGAATAGTACGATCGACACGAAGCCAGCGACGTTGATCATCTTCGGAGAGGATAGGTCCACCGGCGTTAGCTCGAGTTGACGGAGTCGGAAGTCCGAGAGGTTCGGGATACGATCTGATTTGGGAACGTTTGGATACCTGAACGGAGACGGAGACGAAGTGCGTCTTGCATTGTGAATACGCACACGAACGGGTAACGAATACTTTATGCGCAGGCAATGCTTTCATTCTATGCAACTAAACTATTGAGACAACTGAACGCATTCAATAGAATCCTGCAGAATGTGAATTGAATTGTAGTCAACAAAACTAAACCAAATGCAGTTATAGGTTCAAAACCATCATTTGTAAAATCAATGCCAAATCTAAGGTAAATGTGACTAGTGAATATCGGTGATACGAAACCCAATCACGGCCAACATATGATAAACAAAAATCCATATACCTGGACATATTTCAATTATATTCAACCGTATAAAATGGTAAGTGATGTAACTTGGGCGAAACCTCCCTAACAATATAAGTTCCTGTATGTGTGAGCCTCTTACAGGCATCCATCTGGTAGTTTTACCTATGCAACCTTGCATGACCTCACCATACGGATTGACCTCATACGCATGTCAGGCCGTATATCGAATCCAAATACATTACAACCCACGGGTCATTAGGTGAACCCGTCAGTACGGTATCTCACTCCTCATCACCCATCGGCCTTTCACACATGGTAGATTTGGCATTGATCTCGAGATTTCTACACTATGAAGTAATGCTCGATCAGCAACGACAAAAGCATTCGAGAAAGTAATGGCTATTGCGACGATGCTATGAAAAAGGTTGATATACCTCTGAAGACCCCGTGGGGTACAATCACGCAACAGCGGGGGACAGCCTCACACGGGCACCGGCGGCATGTCCTGGTGACGGTCCTTCAGGACGGCCGACGACGCCGGTGGGCTGAGATACTCGATGTTCGGGGGGCAGCAGTCACCCCACCGGAGCGAGGTCTTCTGGGAGGGGCTATTCCTTGTCCTAAACGCGAGGCCGCCCATGGGCGCTGATGGCCATCGATTTCCACCCAACTCACCCGCGGCCCTGCTTTTGCTTCCGCTGCTGGTGCTACCGCTACTGCTACTCCTGATGGCTCCTCTTCGTGCGCGTCCTCTTCCTCTTCGAATTTTTTCCACACACCTTCTCCTGGTCTCCCCTTGATCGTCCTCGCCCACCTGGTGTCAGTGTTCCCGTTTAAATCCCGCGATCAACGCGATATCTAGCATGTACATCAAATGATCGGGTCCTTCATGCAAGGCAGGACTCTCGAGGGCGGGGGGGGGGGCTATGACTCGCGATCCAAAGGCAAGGACAAAAAGTCCGATACCTCGCAATGTCCGAATAAAGGACAGGGTGGTTTTGATCATACATTGCCGGCTTATTGTAAGGTAAGGTGTTTTTAGTAAAAATCATGAATACAAGACTAACGTTGACAAAGACAACGGGGCCGTAAATATTTAAGGAACCTTAAGGAGAATCGATCAGACGAAAATAGCCGAGCCGCGGCACTATCGATCCTGCGGTGGATATAGAGAACCCGCGACCCTCAACTATAGACACCACTTTGCGAACCGTCGTGAACTATACTCTTAGCGATTGTGAATAAATAATAGTGATATCTGCGAGATAGTCCAGGTACCCTTATAGACATATCGAGGCGTATGTCTATCAAACGAGATAAAAATGCTTGGCGTGGCTGAAGTTCGAAGTATTTAATGAGACTCACCGATCGAGCGATCGTCGTTCCCGATACTTTGAAATCCTCGGCGGGGCGCAGCAGCCACAACGACCTTGAGTAACACCGTGGCAGCACGTTGACTTACACAATCCTGGCTCGCACGCAACCGGAAATCAAGTAGGTCCAGGTCAAGCGATAACGGGAAACAATACTTGAGTGCAATTTCACACACACCGATTGTTGTTAAACGAATTCTCTGTCATTTTGTTTAACGTTTTAATGATTTTCGTGCTGTACTCAATCCGATTTCACGTTTAATGTGGCGATTTTTTTATTTCCTCGTGTTGTCATGGTTATTTAAATGTTGTATTTTTTGTTTTTTTTTGTTCATTTCATAGTCGTATTGTTGTATTATTGATTGAAAATTTTAATTGTTTTCGTAATGTACAACTGGACGTGGACGTCGCCGGTCGTCGGAGCGACGTGGTTTCGACGTCCCAAACGTCGCGGCGACCTCCCCGCACTGAAGGCACTTGGAATATCTCCGCGGACGAGGACCGCTCGCGGCGCGGCGCGGGACGACGAGGATATTGATTCGCGTCCCCCGCATGACGTCACGAGCCCCGACGAACCGAGGTGCGCAGCCAACCCCTCGCGCTTCCTCGCACCCTCGCGCACCCTCGCTTCCTCTCGCTCACCCTGTGCTTTCAGCTGGGTGCGGGGGCGCCCGAGAGGCGTGGACTCGGCCGAGCCCGCGATTCTGCGCCCCGAAAACAACCTTCGGCATGCGGGGTGGCGAACCTGCCCCTCGAGCCCCTCGGCGCGGCTGGGACTCGCCCAGACTGATAAGAACTAACCCTGGTACGACGCTCTCACCTTTTCCCGTAGATCTTCATCGCCCCCCTCCACGTGCCCTCGGCGAACTCTAATTTCTTCGGTATTTCGGTGAACGGAAAATCCGACCAACCCTTCAACTCGCATTACCCTTCGTGTCCTTTACCGCGGCTGAGGAGAATTCAATAGCGTTGTTTGCAATGAAGGGTCAATTTCACTCTGCGTTCGGGTTCACCGATTCTCGCACTGGTATCGAGATTTATTTTTTACCTGGACTCCTCGGGGAGAGGTGGGCTAGGGGATGAGGTCAAACATCACGGGTTCAAATGGTAGCACTTTGACCTTTGGGACAACGACTACGGTTGATGCTTCTGGTTTACTCGCGCGCGGATTAATTATTATAAATTCAATGCTACTATCCTGGGAACTAAGCACGTCCCCGAAAGCTCATTGTATGACGACGTATTCCATTCTGCGAACAGCGAGAATAGCTGAGCGACGTGGTAAAGGTCCTGGTCCCTGTATAGGCTGTGATAAGATAAACTTTTGTATGGTAAGGAAACTCAAAGAAATTGTTAAAGTTTCGGATAACAACGGTTAACTCCTATCCTACGTGACTATTTTCGTACATGGTTAAAATAGACATATATACGTATTAGTGAGGTTCATTTCAAACTTTGATTTTGTTTTTTTTTTTTAGTTTTCCAACTCAAACAGCAGTGCCAAATACTTTTAGAAAATTCCTCCCAAATCACGAGAGTGTACAAAAAAATAGGAAAATGGAATTTTTTAAATAAAAGATACTGAACTGTTTGTCTGACTGTAACCCTTTTTGGGCCTCACGCTGTATAATCAAGACAATTGGTCGGAAGTAACAAATGTTTCTTCTTGTTCCAGCTATTTCGTTTTTTTTTTTTGTTCGTGTGTATTAGCGTGTACTAAAATCATTCGACCAAAAAATTTCGCCGGAATGCTGAATGAAAATTTGTCGCTTAAAAAAAATGGTTTTTTTTTTT
Source organism: Clistopyga incitator (assembly GCA_947507545.1). NCBI lineage: Eukaryota > Metazoa > Arthropoda > Insecta > Hymenoptera > Ichneumonidae > Clistopyga > Clistopyga incitator. Next base: position 3,322,691 of record OX382176.1, read on the forward strand.
TTTAAAGACTTTGACTTGCGCATAATAAGCTTAAGCTGCACGAGTAGGCAAATGTACGTGTGGTTGGCAGTACGTAACACGTGCTTTGGCGAAGTCATGCATGCTGTTTCAGAATAGTTCATGGAAAGCTCTTTTTATATGCATAACTTAACACTTGGCATGGTTTCAAGTGAACCTGCACTCTACAAGGGCACTAATTTACCCTCAAATAAACATACCACTGTAAATCAACGCGACCGGTCTCACGGTAATTCAGTCGCACGGTTTTCGCACGAATTATGGAAATTGCGTGAAATATGAGATAGGAGTAAAGGCACAACAAACACGAATCCGATGTAATCAGATTTAACTGGAAATTCTTTCAATTTAGATTTTGTTAATATTAAAATTACGAAAATTTATTTTCACTTTTCTTCACAGATGTTTCAAAAAAGTATAATTTGGTACCTGCAGTAGGGAACCTTCAGCCCTCCCAGCATCCCCTCAAATTAAAACGTAAACCTTATTCAATAATAATCCTCACGTGATCCATATTTAAACAAAATACATGAGTAATTATTGTATAAGGTCTGAATATTTGTTATATTCGTAATTTGTTAAGGGAACTTGTTACCCTAAACAAAATCGTCTGAAAACGTTTTTATTGATGATTCTGTTCCTTCTAAAAGTCCTACACTTAAACCTTATAATTATGCAATTTAGATAAAGCATAAGATACACCGGGCGTAAGGTGAAATGTAAAACGTTAATTTGTTTAAAGAGTCAAATCTTTGTTAAACCACTTCGAATAGAAGGAACGTGGTAAAAAATTGTTTAGCAAAAATTTGCGTTTGATTCCACAAAATAAAAGTAAAATCGAAAAGAATTTGACTCTGATTGGTCGCGAATAGCGAGTGCTGCCCTCAACGGCGCCTCCGACGAAAATCATAATCGATGCGCATGCTCCACGCGCAAGAGTCAAAGAGTGGGGGAAGACGGAGCAAAGTACAGCTCATCCACGATTCTAAGTTATGTAGGGTCCAACTGTACAGTGTGCAATCGTTAGCGGGACACTAAATGAAATTTCACTGTGTACGAAAGGTGCACTACATACATCGAGTACATTATATACATTATATATACATTATATTATACATGAGTAATTATTGTACAAGGTCTGCATATTTGTTATATTCGTAATTTGTTAAGGGAACTTGTTACCCTAAACAAAATCGTCTGAAAACGTTTTTATTAATGATTCTATTCCTTCTAAAAGTCCTACACTTAAACCTTATAATTATGCAATTTAGATAAAGCATAAGATACACCGGGTGTAAGGTAAAATGTAAAACGTTAATTTGTTTAAAGAGTCAAATCTTTGTTAAGCCACTTCGAATAGAAGGAACGTGGTAAAAAATTGTTTAGCAAAAATTTGCGTTTGATTCCAAAAAATAAAAGTAAAATCGAAAAGAATTTGACTCTGATTAGTCGCGAACAGCAAGTGCTGCCCTCAACGGCGCCTCGGACGAAAATCATGATCGATGCGCATGCTCCACGCACAAGAGTCAAAGAGTGGGGGAAGGCGGAGCAAAGTACAGCTCATCCACGATTCTAAGTTATGTAGGGTCCAACTGTACAGTGTGCAATCGTTAGCGCGACACTAAATGAAAGTTCACTGTGTACGAAAGGTGCACTACATACATCGAGTGTTTCGTTGTGTATGGGATCGATATCACTTGACCCACTCTATGGAATCCATCGACCGCGCACAAGACCTTACACAACCTCGTCCTTCTCCTTTAGACGACAAACGCTCTTGTACCGTTCTATTCTGCTCTTCTTCCTTTTCATCCCATTTGCGACAGCAGCCTTTGGACCTGAAGACTTTTCGAAGTGCATCTCGCATTTCTACCTTCCCATTAACTACCGAATAACCTAACAGACTGCATAAGCTAATAGCCAAATGCTTCGGCAAAGGCAACGAACTGTTGGGAATTGATAGAAGATTTCAACGCAGTGGAAAATATAGAGGATTCGTCGTGTAGTGAATCCGTTAGGGTAATCTAGCGCTCCAGTGGCTGTGTTACTATAATGTTTACACGTTTACTGGCGTATACAGACTCTGACGCCAGTTTCACCTAAATTTACTAGGTCACATGAGCGAGTGCTCGTTTAAGTGATTTTCTGTAAATGCTCAAAGTATTTCAGTGTCTGTATGAAAATAAAGGAATACTGTGAAAGTGTATAAAAAATTTTATTTCAAGAATATTTCTGTTTAAAATAAATAAATAAATGGAGTATCAATGTGAAGGAGAATAAATAAACCACATATTAAATTCACATTACGATATCATTTTATTATTTCGATAGCCATTCTAATGGACAAACAAAATGAATTATTTATACCACGATGACATTCGCGATGGTCCGCAACGCCAACAGCAGTGAATCAAAGTAACACTACTTCCTTGCATAAGCCATATCTACAATCGCATTCATATTCGCCTAGGTAATTACTCAAAAGGTCATTGATCAAGCAGCGGGGGCTTTTTGCCAGCAGTTAACACAGTTGGCGGTCGCGCGATCAGTGCAGGTTCCAGCAGCCTAAAAAAAAAAACGAAAACACGATTAAAAAAAATATGCCAGAATTTTACGACTCGCAATGTTTACATTGAATAATAAAGAGAGTGTCAAAAGCGGAATTATATCCAGCAGAAAAATAGTTCAGGCAGAAATTAACAATTAAAAACTATACAAAATTAATGTACAAGGATCTAGCAAAAATTACCGAGTCATATGGTAGAAATTGCCATATGTGGCACACCAGCGCCACCACCGGCGACACGCGAAAAATTCACAGCTGCTATGGAAATTTCTAATCGACCATGGTGGTAATTTTACTTTTTTACAAAGGAAGCTTTGTTTTCGTTAAAAAATTCATAGTCACAGCATTTAAGAGGGTATTAACAGTCCAGAAAAGTTAAAAAATGGCCAATCCTCCAGCATAAAATATTTCACCATCTAGCTAAAATTATCACAGCATAAATGACCATTAGCTCCAACAGAGCTTATCCAGTTTTACAGTAAAGTTCACTAGAGTGTCGTGGTGGTCACCCGGTACTAGAATTTCCTGCTACTTTCCACCGGATATAACGCAACTTTTACAAAATTCTCCCTCCTCCCATTCATATCACTTTGTTACGTCTACAGCTTCATATTTCCTCCATAAATTGATTTAGCGAGAAGACATATTGACCCAAAAGTAATGAAGATGGACCTAAGCGCTTGCAATCTTCGTGCCCGCGTCAAAGTCAAGGAGTTCCTTAACAGGATGTAATTAATGAATGTGACGCAAACGAGCCTCCCCATCGAAACTCGACCCGCCCTTAAGGTTCTGCGCCGGCAGAACGAGGAGAGCGAGTGATTGACGGATCGCACAGGGGACATTCAATTGATAACGTTCCTCGAGTTATGATATTACTGGTTTACGCTTTGTACGATTCGATCCGATTACACGCGACCGCTCCTCCACTCGAGGGTTCATCCGGCCACAACCGAGGCAATGAATCGGACTTAAGCTTGCGTACCAGTGTCAAGAAGTCAAGCAGGACTTTCCTCGTGCACTGTAGTGGAGTATAGCTCGGTACGTGCGCATGTATATCGGTTGAGGGGTAAAACGCGGGTCGCTGGACTGAAAATCGCCACGTGCCAGGTGAAGCACCCGGTTCGAATTGGTCACGTGCGTTGGCCACGTAGTAGTACACCGCGTAACTGGATACACGTGGTGAAAATTCACGCAACGTATAGCGTTACGTCCGCACACATGGGACACGATATAGGATAGAGCGGCAATGAGAGAATCGCAAAATGACTTTCGGCTCGTTCACTGAAACTCGTTCTGCGAGTGCAACGCGTCTGCAGACCTAGTTAATGGCCACTTAACCTGCGTAGCGTCGTCACGTGACACTCGGACATGCAGCAGTGGGTTTTTATAGTGCACCGTGTACTGTGGAAATTATTCACGAAGCAATGTGCAAAGTTCTACTTTACATCTGTACTTAGAATGCATATGAAATTCACAGGAAATTATAGAAATTTGAGAGATGAAGAAATCAAAGTTGGTTACGAATTGTCGAATACAGAAACAAAAACGAAAATTACGTACATAATTGTAGCGATCATGAAATCACGTGAAATCCGAACCGCTTTAACGATCATTGTCAAATTTGGTAAGTAACAACTTACGAATTAATCGTTTTTTGCATTTAAATATGATTAATTTAGTGAAATGTTAATTTATGCCGAACTCACCTCATTAAAGTGGTTGTCTGGCGGACAAGCCGTGACCTTGGCCACTCCTTGGTTACACTTGACATAGAGAAGGCAGTCCATGGGGTATACGAGATTGACGTCACCGCTTGCTGGGCATTTAGGTGTGCGGCATTGTGGCGAAAGATTTTCCTCCGGTACCGGTGGTGGTCCAGGTTGGGGAGCGCCATAGACACAGGCCACCATCATCAAGCATGCAAGACCAAGTGCGAACTGCATTTTTTTTTTTTGTTTTCTGCAAAACGATAAATGAAATCGAAAATTATGATTTTCAATTGCAAATGCATACCTGGGTCGATGAGACAAATGTACCGTAAAATAAGTATCCGGATATTGTACATTGTTATTCCCAAAATGGAATACTAAACACGTTGAAAAAAAAAGAAAAATGCACGTGTCAAACTTTATGTGCTCATTTATGAATAAGAACTTTTAGTATCAATACATTCATTTTTATATCTTGTATACACATTTTTTTACAGTTAATAAATAAATTACGAAAAAGTTCAATTTTTTTAAGAAGACTTACTATATTCATTAAAAATCCCATTACTTTTAAATACAAATAAAAACACATTTAAAAAATCTATTTTAGCAAATATTAGTCAAGTGTTATATATATATATATACCCGTGAAAAATTGTACCAAAATACAAAATAATAATTTTCTAGAGTTATTAACCTTTGACAGCGAGTGTTGTACTAGACACAATTGTCGACCGTATCGCGTTTGAAGAAGAAACTCTACTGGATATCATCTCCTTAAATAGTAGCAGTCTTATAGCCTATGGATCAGTGGATAGATGCACGCGACTCGGAATTTGTCACCCACTTGTTGCAAGGCACCTGCTAATTCTTTAATTCCTCAGGACGTACAAATAGTGCCGATGCTCGACAATAAAGCGCGTTAGACATTCGGTTAATCCCCCGTAAGCCACGAACGGGCTTATCGCTTACTGCACCGAGTCTCAAAGATCAAAAACAAAGATATGAACAGATTTTTTTCGAAACGCCGCTATTCTTATCATTCGTCAATTTTTTAAATTCGCATTCAATTCCGTTCCTCGTACTGACGCGAGTGCAAACGATTAGATTTTTTTTAAATAAAAAATCAACACTGCAAAGTGTCAGAGACGATCGAGGCACATCCGATGCTGTATTTCCTCATCGAGTCTCAAAGATCAAAAACAAAGATATGAACAAATTTTTTTCGAAACGCCGCTATTCTTATCATTCGTCAATTTTTTTAATTCGCATTCAATTCCGTTCCTCGTACTGACGCGAGTGCAAACGATTAGATTTTTTTTAAATAAAAAATCAACACTGCAAAGTGTCAGAGACGATCGAGGCACATCCGATGCTGTATTTCCTCATCGAGTCTCAAAGATCAAAAACAAAGATATGAACAGATTTTTTTCGAAACGCCGCTATTCTTATCATTCGTCAATTTTTTTAATTCCCATTCAATTCCGTTCCTCGTACTGACGCGAGTGCAAACGATTAGATTTTTTTTAAATAAAAAATCAACACTGCAAAGTGTCAGAGACGATCGAGGCACATCCGATGCTGTATTTCCTCATCGAGTCTCAAAGATCAAAAACAAAGATATGAACAGATTTTTTTCGAATCGCCGCTATTCGTATCATACGTCAATTTTTTAATTCCCATTCAATTCCGTTCCTCGTACTGACGCGAGTGCAAACGATTAGATTTTTTTTAAATAAAAAATCGACACTGCAAAGTGTCAGAGACGATCGAAGCACATCCGATGCTGTATTTCCTCATCGATCGATCACGGATACACGTACTGTGCAAATGTAAGGATAGAGAAGCTAACGTTGATCGAGAAAAACGAGAACCTCGTGAGAAGAGGTGAAAGGAAATCAGCTGAGTGAAAAGTATGGATTGAGATCGATTGAGATGAGACGCAAGTGCGCTCACTGAATGCAACCTTGCAAGTGACACAATTGTTCACGTCGACCCTACGATATTTTTCAAACAATCGGTTGTAGACTGTGCCAATTGCATTATTAATTATTTTAAGGCAGTTTTCATGCATGAGTAATTGAAGTTAATTTTTCTTATCAATATATTGATTATTTACTCGATTAAAAATAAATAACAGCAAATTTGTGTACATGATAAAATTCATATTCGATACAAAATATTTGTTTAAGGGCAATTAAGGGCAATTTCAAACATTCAAAAGCATCGAGGTCGAATATTTCATCAAGTTTATCAACAATTGTTTATTTTAAAAGCCAAAGACTTTGCAGTAGACTCGTCGATAGTGAAGACAAAGTCTCTGACTCGTTAGTTTGCTGCTTAAGCCAACGATCAATGTCTGCAACTTTACAGATAACGAACAATCAATGGGATTAATAGAGTCCAATTCTAATTCTCATTTATTGCGCAATACCGCACGTGTTTCGTATACATATACGTTCAACGAGATACGAATTTAGCCACGGAGCGGCACGTTCCGCTCTCGCTCGCGCGAAGCCTCTTCAGGGTGGAGGCGGTTCTCGATGAGCGAACTGGGTCAGGAGGCACGATCTCCGAAAGGACTCTCGTCGTCATCGTCATCGCCGTTTCAACCCTGTATGAAGCATTCTCTGTCAATTCAGCCACTTTTTCTTCGACCATCTCAGATCTGTACCATTATTGGTCGCATAAAAAACCACTAAAAGACAATCTATGTGATTTTTTTTTTTTTTTTTCAAATTTCTAAATCCAAATTATTTTTTTTTTAAAACACCGTTGACACACATCTCAAAAACTTGAAGTTACCGAAAAACAATGTCACCACATAAAAGTTTCCGTTTTTTCTTAGCTTTTGAATTATTGTATTTTTCTAGTAAAATTGGATAATTTTTTTCGGCCATTTTTCGGTAAAAAATGAAGATTATTTCAAATGCTCTATTTTTATGTTTATTTTGAATGTCCGATTCAAGGTCCCAAATTACAACTTTTATGCGGAGACATTTTTTTTTCAGTAACTCTGAGCTACCGGAATATGGTCACGTGAAAAAAGCGGTTTTTGAAATATTGAATTAAAAAATCTGAGAAAAAAAATCGCAGAATGCTTTTTGGTAATGGGTTAACATGACGTGTTCTGGCGAAGATTAGAGGTGGTCGAACAAAAAGTGGGTAAATTGAGGGCGAATGCTTCATACGAGGGAAGGAAATCTCTCGAGGAACCCACAGCCTTATGCTCTCTTATTACCTCCCCCACGTCTAATTACTTTCGAGCCGAGCGTGACCGTACAACCGAAACAAATTTTCAATTTTCATATTATATCGCGTCGTACCACGTGACCCAAGGGCTTCGGGCTATGAAATGAGCTTTTACGGCCTGCATTTTAATTTACGTACCCGTACCGTAACATCATTTTAGTGGCAACATTTCTTCCCTATTTTATTTCATTTCTTTTACACAGTGAAATTGTACAATTCCACTAGATTGTGACAGAAGTATTGTAATTTTCATTTAAATATTTGAAAAATTCATCTTCACGTACATAATGTTACGCTACTATTGTTAATTTTAGTGTGAATGTTATACTAATCATTATTTCACACACCAGTTTTGTAAATTTTCCATTAATCGTCCCGGTAAATCTACAATTTTTTTTAACGATGTAGCAGATCGACACGACGATATTATGGTGAGGTTGCACGAGAAGCGCGCATAGTATTAGTCTTGATAATCGTCATCGTCGAGCGGACATCAAACTGGTGTTAGGAAATTATTATAAGACCGAGACCATGCGGCTTTATTCTCGGTACTCGAATAATGCAACACGCGCGCTTCTGATGACGCCGCCGATCGAAGCGAGCGAAGCTTTCGTAATGCCTTCACGTTTATTCGGATTCAGACTAGAATTATTATTTGATTGAGTTTAATTGAATTGATTGCACAAGAAGCTGCGCTGAGAAAGGTGTAATCGATTATCAGTGTATGAATGCTAGCACGGTATCCGTTAGTACTCTATCATCATTACCTTGTAATATTGAAACTACAGGTATGGTGATTTAATTTAGAATCCCTGTATATTTTTTCGTAACCAATAACATTTTTTTTCATTCAATTTATTCGACAATGTTTTAGTGATATTTTTTCCCCCTTTATGAAAAAAAAATATATATATATATATAAAGTGCAATTGCTCAGGGAACTAGACATTAAAATTTACGCATCGTTTGATTTTTTTATGTTTTTTTTTTTTTATTTATTTTATTGCGGAAAGTGAAAAAAGAAGACCTTAAGGACGCTGGCGAATGATTATCGTTCTTGTAAGTAATACTAGCGCCATCTATCAGGATCCATCGGCAAAATTGGATGCGCATGGGGAACATGGCAGCGCCATCTGTGAAGCGATTGATGAAACTTCGATGTATATTATATGTATTGTTGGTACGCAACTTCGTAGCGTACGTTAATTTCGAAAGATGTCACTAGTATATGAGGGGAAGCCCAAGTTTCTTTCTGCAACGCCACCGGCATTTAAGTGCCGTCGCCAAGTTATTCGAATAAACGTTCACTCATGCCCCATTGATATTTTTGTTTTAGTCTTCTATACTTACGTAAACGCGTAAGAAATATTAAGCTATCTTAACTAATTCTACGTTTGCTGACGACCAACTGAATTGTTATTTCGTGTAACAAAAAAATTAATCGCATTAGTTCAACAGAATATGTTTGAGGCATGTTTATGCTATTTTGTTCACTACAAAACCAATCAAACATCGACAAACGCTAGCCAAACCTTTTCATTACATTTTTTTTTTTTTTTTTTTTTTTTTTTTCAAATACCGAAATCGAGTAAAGAACAATTCTACGATTTTACTTGTTAAAACTTCATGTTTCCATTTTTTTTTCTATAGAATAGTGCGATAGAGTAACGTGATTTTTATTTTCTCGTATTTGAAAAAAATGTCATCATAGCTTTCATAAATAAATTCCAATAATTCCATCAATGACACAATACTCTGTATACAAACTGTATACTCACAATATAATGATCAGGTGAAGAAAAATAGCTTCTTGTCTGGGTTTTGTCTGATGATGATGATACACGTTCACACTGACGACTAAAGGCTGAAAACGATCGTACATATTGTATATGCAGCTCCTTTTATATAGGAAATCAAGATCCTATTGACAAAATCAAGTGTGATGATACAGGTGGTTTGACGAGTATTGTAATTACAGAGTTATCCAATGAAAACGCATCGCCGCAAGGTCAAAATGGTACGTTCACCTGCCACGAGCGCAAAATTAAAAATACGGATTTACTCAGATTGAACGACGATATTCCCGCGACGACGTCAGTAAGGCAACGTTTTTTTGTTCTCCGCCAAAAGACTCAAAGCTCGTAAGAAATCACGGTAGTCCAACTCGAGACGTCCCCCACGCTCGATCGAGAAACATTTGTGAATCACGTCTACTTCGGTTGAGCTGATCAACGGTAACATGTTTCGAACCGAAAGAGCCTTGATCAGTCTATCCTTCGTCACTGTTCCGATGTTTTCCGTGTCGTAATCCTGTCGAAGATACAAGTTCATATTTGTGATTATGTCGAATAACGTAATATCTCATGTGCATTTAGGCATTCGGACCAAAACTGTCATTTTTCTGCGTTTACACCCTGAACGTATCGTCGTTCAATATTGGACATTATGATGACAATATTTTTTGTGCTACATAAAATATGTACAATTTTATTATTTCTTCTACTCATTTTCTAAAATAATCGTGTATTAAACTGTTGTTTTAAAAAATTGCAATTAATTTTCATTTTCTCACATAGACGTTCCATAGTCTTAGGGAAAATCGGAGTTTCTATCTTCAATTATTTTGTAGAAACATCTCTAAAAAATAGTTAAACCATGAATTTTCTTTGCGTATGTATCTTTTATATATTGCAAATCATGTATTTTGAAAAATCGTTCTGCCAGATTTGATGAAGAAAAGAAATGCTGAAAAAATATATTCTATTTTTATCAACCTGGTTCCACCGTGGCAACAGTTTGTATCGATGCCTCTCTCCTCATCGCATCGAATTAATATAGTCAATCACAATTAGCAAAGCATATTTGTCATCTCATTTTAAATAATTTTCGCCTCCAGAAATGCCAATTTCGGTCCGTTAAATCGATGGGAGGGGATACGAACGTACCGTGAATATCTCTTCGAGATTATGATGTTTCACGGTTACCAGTTTATCCATCGCCTGAGCAAGGAGTCTTCTTTCCTCGAAATTCAAAAACGTCCTTCCGCAAGCCTCTGAAGGTATGTGTTGGATGGGGACTAGTAGTGGGGCCTTCTCCAAGGACCCAGTGGCCACAGCTTCTTCCACAGCTGAAGCGAATCTCGCATACTCGATGAATTCGTGTCTATTTTACGGAAACGCACACTGTTAAATTGTTTGTAATCCTGATAGAACAACAAAGCTTCCTCTATGAGGAATCCAAACTGGATTAAAAAAGTTCCTCATGAAGGTAGCTTCGTAGAAAGGAAAAAATAATGAGGAAGCAATGTGCAATCCTGGTCGAACAACAAAACTTCCTCTATGAGGAATCCAAAGTGGATTAACAAAGTTCCCTATGAAGTTAGCTTCGTAGAAAGGATAAAATAATGAGGAAGCAATGTGCAAGGTTCAACTTTACATCCTTTTTGTCCTGGACATTTGCAATTTTTCTAAATTGAAGAAGTAATAAAAATTTGAATTAACCTCAGTGGTGCCTTGAAAACGTCCATTATTGTAGCAACCTCAGCGCAACTGAGATTACAGCGAAGTTGGTCGAGACCTCTGACGAAGTTTTCTTTGGATATTACCTGTTCGTTGCGAACATCGAACGGCCTCATGAATTCAGTTACCTGTTGATAAAACTGACACCTGAGAACCGGTAAATTTACGTGATGACTCTTCCAGGTGATTTATCATCATTTTATGCAAACTTACATTAATTCTTTCGCGAACGACTTTGGCCTTGACTTTGGCCAGAATAACGAGAATATTCGTTTCGTCCTCCGAAGCTTTCGACGCTTTGCGCGGGCCATTGAGTCGCTTTTTCTCTTCGAGCATCCCTTTATACAAAGGAGTTTCGACTGGTGTTGCTTCCAATTCTTCCATAAACCAGAAATAATTGAAACCCAAGTCGTCGTTGTATCTCTTCTCGAGAGCGAAGATTTCTTCACGCGAAAGAAGTATGACCGCGGTCTTGAGAACTTGACGCATTTGACTGCGGGACACGTGACCACGATTCAATCTATATTGCAAACAAAGATTTATAAAATAAACACAAATGGCGATTAATCGCTAATCTTATAATCTCCGTTTTGTATGTTCAGAAGGTGTCCATTATGTATGCTAATGATCTTCAAACAAACAGGTTGGAAAGTTTTTAAAATGTGTTTTTTATAGCTTCAATCATCGGTAATATTGAGTCACGGAAAAAAAATTCTAAAGTCACAATTCTATTTATTGCGACGTAAAAATGACACCATGATTTTGGGCACATTTTGGTACTACACAATTATAATGAACACATCATCATTGAAACAATTTTTTCTTTTTTTTTTTCATTACCGTAAGGTATAAATAATGGTAATATTAAAATAACGTGCCCAACTCTATAATCCACAATAGAAGACCACAAACTAATTTTGTACACCCTAAAACATGTAATTTATGTCGAAAGCATTTTTTACCGTTCTGAACTGAATTATTTGTTTGAATAAGTGATTTAAATTGCAGACTATCGATTTTCTTCTTCGACGATTTAGATTAAACATTAAAAGTTAAAACATCATTAAGCAGGTGGTTTCAAACAGTCTCAAAAAACACTCGAAAGTGGAAGGTTTAATATTATTTTGGAATATCTTGAAATATTCAGTGATATTTGCACAAATGAGAAAAATGACTTTTCTTCTGTTCACCGCCACCCTCAAGTATTACAGAATGTAATTTATCTCTACTACTACATTAAAAAAAAAAACCCCCACTCGGGATCAATGAGCTGAAGGCATAATAATTTTCGTCTTAATTTCAGTACAAATGTAATTTTGACATTGTTTTTCAACGTGTATACGTGTACGATGCGTTTATATACTTGTCGTAGTTCTTGAAGAACTGTTTCAGTAAAATTCTTCGTTCCTCCACTCTGTGTCGAACTTTCTCCAAGCTTTCCTCGCAGAGTTCTCTCATACTTTTGTTCTCACACTGCCAATTGCTTTGGCCTCTTCTAGGGAGGTCAGCTATCTCAGGGGGAGGCTGCTTCACCCTCAGCATCGGCAGCTTTTCGAGTTCCTTCACCGTAAACACTTTGACAAAAGGTAAGAGCTTTGTCGTACTTCAAACAACCAGTCCAAACGGATCATAATGCTTGAAATGCTATATCATTTTAAGTATTAAGTAACTGCACGAATTTCCGGTGTTCGTTGGTTTACGATACAACAGCAAGAACGTATCCGGCCTATGAATCTTCACTATGCTGCGTTCAAACAATAATGTACAGCAGGTGAGGTGTTGCTTCAGACGTTGTGAGAATGGTATATGTTGTGAAGTATCGGCGAATGACGGCTTTTCAAGTTTTTTTGTTTTAAAACTTTACGTTTCGCCCTGATCAGGGCCTCTTCAGAATTTTATTTATACATTTATTGTATTAATATTATGGTTGTCAGGGCTCTCCGGTCAAATAGGTTATGTTTGTACCGTTTATCTGTTTTGTTGTGGTTTGTTGTTATTTGTTATTACCATGATTTTATTGTGCTTTTTTTGACCGGAGAGTTCGGTCAATGTGTTGTCACATTTTGATGTTTGTCAGTTATATTACTGGGTGGATTTTGATAATGTACAGCTAGTAAATGATTCATGAATGATACTGGTATCGTTTGCTATATTGTACACCAGCCACGACAAATTGGTGTTCAAAGTATCTACTTTCATGGCAACCATCACACAACTTTTCCATTGTGGTTACCAGAAAATTATCTCCGTGATATTCATTAGAAAGCTTTGTACCGTGATCGATGTCATCCTCAAACGTTCTCCAACATACGCGGTCCGGATCGTTAGGATCCTTGTACAAGGCTGTCAGGGCATCAATTTCCGGTTCAGCGAGATAGAGATGGCCTAGGGAGGACACTTGAAGAGCGTCGAGACCCCGCTTGAATTGTGATGTCGTCACTCGACCCACGTTCAATACGTCAAAGTCCTAATCGTTGAATAACACCTTAAGTTAAAAAAAAAAATAGGTAAGCAAGAATGAAAGAAGGGAAAGACCTTGAAGAAATCGTGAATTCGTATGCGGCGTTCCAGCACGTGTCTCTGCAGTCTTTGAATAACTTCTCGAATTGGCATTAGCGTCTTTTGTTCATCCATCACTGGGTGGAAAACCGTTTGCTTGCCGAAGACTTTGCTCGGTGCGACCCTTCCTATTTCCGGTCTAGGTAACTTGGGAAGCTCGGCTGTGATAATACGTCCAGGAAATTGATCCAGGATATCCTGTGCGGCACAAGTCATTTTTGGAAATTGAAAAAATCGCCAAAACCGCACGACCCTATCGGATCACCGCAAAGAGAAAAAACAAAAAAAAAAAAGTAGAATGATAATAGCGAAACGCCGTGAAATTAGACGCTCGATACCCGCGATTCTACCATTGCAAATGCGAAGCAACCACATTTTTGCCAAAACTGTTTGTTTCTTCAAGAAGCTTTGTATTGGCGAACAAAAAATTTTTTTACAGATTTTCATGTCCACGTGTTCAGAATATTCCAAAACGTCGAGAAAACATGTAATAAACATATAATAGGAAAAATATCTTGCAGTAAGTGTGTGTGTGTGTGTGTTATCTGTACCGACAAGTTAGAATAGATAAAGCGAATAATTGAAAAGCCATTATTGATACTATAAGCAAACAAGTTTAAGTTAGCAAGTGACACATTTGTCCGCAACTCTAAGTTCGAAGCAAACTTAGCGATAAAATTGGCGCATTGTCGAATACTTTGTAATTTGTAATTTCATACGTAAAGTCGAATAATCCAAAAAATGAATTACCGATATTCCGGGAAAATGTAAAATAAAAATAATACATGGAATTTGTGTATAAAAGTTCGCCAAAGTATAACAAAAAAAAATGTTCATACGCCGCCAAGATCCAGCATTCCATGCTGATCCATGAAGTTTTGAGCCTCGTCGATGGCTTTCAAAAAAGCGATGTAATTGACGGTGTAATTGTCTTTGGCGAATCGCTTAACGAGGAGATTGAACTCTTTGGAGTCCATAACGATGCCTAGAAATTTCAGGACTCTTCCGAAGTGGGCAAATGTAACCGTTCCAACATTTTTAGCAACCTGCAATAGTGAGATATTGAAAAAATTCCATAACTCTTATTTAGTTGTAACCGGTACAGAGTCAGCGGCGCTTGAAAAATCGGATTATTCTTAAGAGTCATTACCAGTTCGTAATCTTGAAAGTACGGTCTCAAAACCATTTTTCGTTTATTCAAAAGTACTGCGATTTTGGTGATAATCAGATTGAGCCTCCTGTGCTCGGTCAAACTGACACGATTTACGTGAAGTGGGTCCTCCCACTCAAGGCCAGTGACCAGAGGTTTCGAGTCGCCAAATTCAGGAACTGGAAATTCCGCAGGAGATATTATTGAAAAAATGTTGCACAATATATCAATAGTATATGCCTCTGAAATTTGCATCGTTAAAAGATTAATTTTAAAAGCCACGGATTCGCGCACTGTTAAGAGCGCCGGAATACAGGGCGAAATTTTTTTCAACACTACCAATCGCCATTTCAATTCAATTTCGACCTTCTGTAATAATTTGGAGTCGTGAGAATTTTTCAAACATTTATTTCCTTGCATCCCCGCAAGAAATCTGACGTACCGCTGTCGTGGATGACCTCGCACATCTGGGAATAGAGGATCCGTCCATCCTGGACACGAAAATAGTCTGCAAGATTACCGATCTCAGCGTCCGACAATCCGATCGGTCCTCTCAGGGGCCCGGTCAACACAGCGACGAATTTTGACTCTGAAACGTGGACACAAAAGAAGAGAGAGCATTGAAACGATGCTTACCTTCGCTTGCAATATTTTAGATACCTGGGCGCAGGTACGCGGCTGTAACTTTACACAAGGATTTATTGCTAAAGTGGAAAACCGTTAAGAGCTTTTCCAAGGGTTCTCGACCTACTCTTTTGTACCTTGCAGCGATGCTACAGGAACAACCGCTCACGTTTACCTAAATTATACCTGAGAGAAGACTCTCGTTGTTGGGGTCGAGGGGCTTGTAATAGTCCCAGAGATTTAGACCCACACGGAAAATGGCAGCGCGAATTTTATTGCAGGTACGCCAGACATCCTGCAGCTTGAGGTCCTGCAGCAAACGAAAGGTCATCACATTAATGTTGCGAAATAATGCAATGTTGAACGAAATTTGCAAATCCTTCCGATTTATTTCTCATTATTTCCTTCAAATTGCACTAATGTAATGTTATTTAGTACAATATTTTAGAAAAGCGCGCATATGCTTTTTTAAAAAAATTCAAAATGGCATGAAATAGAAATGTCTGCATACATTTCGTAAAAAAATAGCACCAGTCAAAGATGGGCTGTCGATTCTACGGTCGTTACGACCAACTTCCGGTTTTTTTTTTTTGTAAGAAACGACCCAGTCGTTTTTACGGTAAAACGGTAGTTGTTGAGATTGTTAGGGTACTTCTCATCTTTTTCCCGAAATATCAATTGTGGCCAAGAACAACGCTTTACAGTTTTCGTTACCGACCGAGCAGTAACACGTCATCTTAAGGGGATGCTCAGCAGGTATGAGTGCGCGAGAAATAGCACTCAATTTTGGATGCTGAATGTCTCAGAGCTAAAAAATGAAAAAATCTACAATTCAGATTGGAGATCTTTGTTGCCGACTACTCCGTCGGTAACGAAGCCTGTAATGATTTTTTTCGGAAACTGCCGAACGTTTCTGGGTAATGAAGAGTCCTACATCGTGCATCTCTCAATTCTGCATTCTGGAATACTTTTTTTCCCCCCAAAACCGATAAACTTTTCGAAAATTCACGTTGCGACATTTGCTCGCTTTTCTTTCCGCATTCTCATTCATGAACATTTTGCTGCTTTTACCGATCATCGCCAAATTTGATATCTACTGCAGCTGGATATTAATTCATTCTTATATTAGATGATTTTAGTAGAATTGATCGAACTTGATTGAAGAATAATTGTAAGGTAATAGAAAAGTTGACATCTGCGGTTGACTCGTAATTCTTCAATCGATTAACATCACAAACCCAATTTCACTTAATTTGTAGTATTTATTTATTAATAACGATCGAGTTGAAAAGGCTTCGATAATAATTTCGTAAGTTTTTTTGTACTAATAAGTACAAAATTTACTTCACCAATAATAATAATATTAATGTTGACTCATATTAAATGGACAATTACATCAATGCAAACTCATCGATCACACCCATTAGCAAATAAAAAATGGGCCTAAAAAATTGGATTTCCCAAAAAAATGATAAAAGCACTGAAGAATAATTGCAAATAATGATCATCCGAGTAATTGTAATTAAAAGTTGATACGAATCGTACCTTTTTCGTTTCCTCCGGCATTTTCGAAATTTAATGATTTATTCTCGAAATATATTTGTCAGGGGCGGGCCACGAAGAAATTTGCAAAAAATCAATGACGCGTTTCATCGGAAAATTGGAGAGGCGGAAGTAGGCGCAGAAGAAACGACTACCACACTCGCTTCTTTTATTTCTGCAAATTTCAAGCCGTTGAATAGTGGCTTTACATATGTATATGGGTCGAGCTCGTTGAATGGCAAGCACGTGATGGTACTTGTGTTGTGAATATCTTCTCTCATGAATTCTTACTCATTTAATTTTCTCGAGCATGGAGCGTTCATTGGTCCGAGGAACTTGCAAAATTCCACACACACACACACACATCCGGACAATGTTTTCTAAACAACTTTCATCTGCGTCTCATACCATTTTGAGTGTTCCGACATGAAAATCTCGAAAATAATTTTTTTTTCACGAAAACAAAGCTTCCTGTACGATGAACCAACATTAAAAAATCAGCGCCCTAAGATTACAGAAAATGATTCATTATTATGAATATCATATGTAAAGAATTAAACTTGGGTCATTATTCTCATTACCAGATCATACGAAATATGCTTATATTTCAGTAAATAAAAGAAAATGACATTATTTTCGCGTCCTTTTGGTTCGTTGTAGTGCGTCTCCCTCACGCTCCCAAATAATTGAGCACCCGTTATACAGAAGCCGGGTTGATCAAGGCCAGACGCAGCTGCCGCTGCTGCTGGCGTCTATCGAGAGCTGACGCGCTCCCTCCCTTCCTCCCTCTCTCGCTCTCTCTCTCAACAGAAAAAGCGTGTGGAAAAAAAATAGCGGGTTTCGCGGCGTGTGCACAGAAATGCACGGCACATAGGCGGAGAAATTTCCATTCGCTTTACCGTTTCCGTAGATACGTTGACTTTAAGCGTGTGGGTAAAAACGTATCGCCAAAGATCCACGGAAACCACAGACGTCCCAGAATTATTTATAGAGCAGCGTGTATATAAAGAGAAAGAGAGAGAGAGAGAGAGAGTGAGCAAAGTCTCACCGCCGGCACCGGAAGCTGTGCGCGTCGTGTTCCGCGCATGCGCGCGAGCGCCCGAAGCCAACGCTACTCGCCTCCACTAAACAAGCATTTCCCTCGCAATTAATCGTCGCGATATTTCCTCGCGAGAAATATTCTCATTTCCGGTTTGCAGACGATAATACAAAAAGTTTCACGAAAATCCAGTCTTACGATGCGTTGGCGAATTGCGCGGGAGATGATCCCACGCTTTATTGATTTCCTGGTAGACGCGGTCGCGCGCGCACCCAATCGGGGGAAGTGACGCTCCCGAATAAAGCGGGCCTGAATTCTCGTTGACTATTGGTCAGCGCGCTTTTACTCGACGAAAGGACGCCGGTCTCATTGGGCTCCCGTGAGCATCGTACACTCAGCCGCTTCCCTTGGTCCCGCCGCGCCCCGCGCCCACGACGCCGAGCATCGATTCGAGGCGCAGGGCCGTATTCAGGGGGTCCCTCTCTTTCCCGGGCACCTCGCGTCTGTACATCTACGCATGTAAATTGATGTATCTACAATCTTAAACAAGACAATCCACGATCAAAAATCGCAGCGAGCCTAATCTCGCGTCATTATCGATCCATCGATGATCCTTATCGCGTAAATTCAGCAAATTGCATTCGTAGTATCCATGGAAAATTCCACGGATTCCCGGTTTCCGGATGTACGCGATGAGCCCGAAGAATCCCGAAAAAAACGTATCACTTGCTCTTTTCGCGATCGCATATAAAACTCAGCGACACATCGTAAGTCGTCGGAGTTGCAATTGAGCTTCAAGTACGCTCGATTACGCCTCGTAAATTCGTAAATCGGCTTCGTTGAAATATTTCGAGGATGCGGGGCTCCGAGTTCGGGGGGCACGCGGTTGACGCGCGGCTGTGATTGGTCCGCGCGGCGGAGTGGGGAGCGGCGGAGGATATCCCATGATGCATCGGGCGCAGACTCGTGAAACGGAACGACTCGCTCCGGCAGCTCTCCCTTCTCCTTTCGGCAGCCGTACGGGTCGGACGTGTAATTTATTAGTAACCTCGGAATAAAGTGTTACCGATAGATCCGAAGATTTTTTTTTAGTCGTGAGAAGACTAACTGTGCGTCCGTCGCTACGTGGTTCATAACTAGTAAATATATTTAAAACACACAAGAATATCTAAAGACATGGCCGATCAGGAGAACAAGGACTTCAGCGAGGACGTCGCCGACCAGAACTTCGAGCAAAACGGCGAGGCTGAAAACGGCGGCGGTGACGCCACGGAGAACGGCCAGGAGTCACAGGAGGACAGGTAAAACATTTTTCATATCGCAACCAATGAGCAATCACTTCTCTTGTAACTTAAGGCCCGCGCGCCATTTTGGTAATTTAACAAAAAAAAAAACGTCGTTTCTTCGTTATTTAACGTTGAAAATAACTTGGGTTTCACGCTATTTTGAGTAACTGCGTCGGTACGCGGCGAGAGATGCGAGGAGCGTGAACAAAATGGCTGCCGCGGCTTTGCACTCGTGATATCAAAATCAAAACGTAATCCGCTGGCATCGCACGCGCTCGGATGCCCTCACGAATTTCAGCGAGTTACTTTGATAGCCAGTGTCGACAAGTTCAATGGGTAACGCACATTTATCGGATCCAACGGGTCCTCGACTCGCGATATTCTTTCGTAGAAATAAATAACAAGTGGAGACGCCGGCCGCTGCGCCTCGGGTAGACGCGCCCACGCATCGACGCCCACGGGACACGTAAAAGGGCCACGTACCAATGGCCGTCTTAAATTATCAATCGCCGAGTCGGTTATTTTTTCGTTGGGAATAAAGAGCGCGCGTTCCCCTTGTCACCTTGCACGCATTTTAGCATACTGGTACACTGTTTGAAATATTTAAGGCGAAATTCACTACGTTTGCGTTACGCTGAGCTCCGATAATGAGAAATTCGTTCCAGGAGGTGTATTAATTATGCGCGCTGTTACAAACACGCGATGAGAGTCCTGTTTTTTAACATGAGTTGACTTTTATTTTTAAATACTCTTCGGCCACTCGAAAATTCATTTAACGCAAAATTGCTCCACGTGCGCAGGAGACTTTTTCTATGGAAAGTGGTGCTGAAAATTTAGTATGCGAGTGTAACGTTTAATTGAGGCAGAATTCTGGTAAATTAGTCGCAAAAGTTGCATTAGCCGATGCACGGTCTCCTAAAATCGTAAATAAACTCGTGTTCCTGATATAAATTAAAATTTGATTACACGTACATTAAATTTTCATTTTCATTTGTATATATGTGATTGAATTTCGTACTCCGGTTTGATAGAAATGAATTGCAGGAAATTACGATACAGTATATGAATTTTCCGAATATTTTTTACAGTGTACACAAAAATCATTGTTCCTTCTTCTTCTTTTTTTTTCGTTTTTTTTTTGGTTTCTCAAATTTGTAACATAAATACGTCTAATGCGTGATAAGTTTGTCTTAATGTAATGGCGGAGCAGCGGTTCGCACGATTAAAAACTTGTTCTCGCTCTGTGACAATAGTCTGTAAGAAAATTGGCTCGCGCGACTCGAGCGCACGTTGCTTTTACTCCGTTTTCAGCGTCAGTAAGGAGAGAGCCTCTCGAGAGCGAGACCCATTTCCGGACAATCCATTATATCGAACCGTGTACGCGGGATATTAATCTCATTTTGTAAATATCCTGTTATCTCTTGTCGCTTATCTCTGTCCCTTCGTATACGTATGTACATATTTTTTTCCTATTTTTTACTCTTTTCAATTACACATTTTCCAACGATAACAGCGTTTGAGAGCGAAGGGAAAACTCTGTTTTGTTTGGTAAATTCGTAGCATTACCAACAGCCTTGGATTGTCTCAATTTTCCGTCGATCGATCTAATTAATGGGAGATATGTTTTGCGCGCGAATATGGGTAAGCATTTTTCTTCTAGAAATCTTAGTAAGATGAGAAAGTTCAAAGTTTAAAAAAAAAAACGAGAGTCGCATTGCCGGGAAAGCGGAAACGTGTTACCTTCAAATATTCAGTCAAGCATAAATTTTTTGCAAAATTTATGAGAAATATTTCAAAGTATTTTGCACAATTTTTCGTTTATGTAAGAAAAAATTAATATGAAAATTAGGAGGATTTTTTTTTTTTTTGGCTAAGTGATTTTTTACGAACAGAACATTTTTTGAGGCACGTTTCCGCTCGCCCGCAGCGACGAAAACGCTATAACGGAGGGGGACGCGGCCACGCTCACGAAAAAAAGGCTATCGCGAGGCCATCGGTCGGCGCTCCACTGTTTTTCGGTGATAATGTGCGAAAGAAGAATATTTCTCCACTGATATAATTTGCATGCTCTGATAATCGCTAAAGGACAAAATGAACAAATTTACTATAAGCCAGAATTACGTATAATGTCTCGTGCTGTTAAGAATAACTTGTTTAGTAATGTAGATGAATAATTGTGTCATGTGTGTGTAATTATTTCCACTTATTCTCGGATTTAGTGCGTCCAATAATGGTTCTACTATAAAATGAACAGAGAGAGCAAAATGAAACTGACAAGCTCACGATAAATCAAGCAATTAAATTTAGTAAGTGTGTAAATTCCTGTTTTCCATTCCTCGCCTCAATCGAATTGTACGATAAAAATGTTGTATTTCTTTGTAGAAAACGAAAAACGATAATGATAATGATAATACAAATTGTAACAATGATATTCTCCTCCCCCCCTGTGGACGAACAAACAAATTTCTTCATTTAATGATAATCCTTTATTTACCGCTTTTTTTTTTGTCTCACAATAATTGTAACAATGTGTTTTATAGAGCGTAAAGAGAGAGAAAGAGAGTTTGTCGATTCGCATTGATTGGCCAGCCGAGATTCTCTTCTTGTGATTTGCAGCCGGCTTGTGGTCGGTCGATCGTGAGTTTTCACGATCGACCAATATTACCCTGGGATATCTCTGTGAAAAAGCGAAAAAGCGTTGCCGAATACATTGAAATAATAAATATAAAATATATGCTGTATATACATAGAAACAGACAAACAGAATAATGCCAAAATAGAAAGAAAAAAATTATAATAACGAAAAACAAGCAATGAATAATCAAATAAAATAAAAATTTTCCAACAAAAAAAATATATATATATATTTGTATATCTATTTAGCTACGAAGTCAACATCAAGTTCTCAAGTCCGTCATGTTATCGTCACGACACAAGCACTGGAGAGTTAATCGAGTTATCAAAAAAAAAAAAAACAAAAAACAATATTGCGTCAGATCAATCAGAGTCTCGCACAGACACACACTTTCCTGCTGGGTCACGCAGTAGAGTCACAAATTCTGATCCGATGTCGATGCAAGTTTGGATGCGTGACCAGAGCACAGAGTCACTAGGGCCAACCGTCAACTCCTCCGAACAGGTCGGAACGCCATTAACCCAGTTTATGTGGCTTGGTCTGCAGGTGGCAAACGACCCAGTGCGAATATGGCGGGCGGCTCGCAACCGGCTAACCGTGACCCGACCAACAACTGAGTACCGGCGAGTGACTGGTGCCCACGGTATTTATCACCAGCCCTAGACGATATATGTGAAAAGACCGATATATCTCGATAAAGATAAACTACCACACAGACAAAAAAAATCAACCAAACAAACAAATATAAAAGAGAAAAATATGCAACGCAGCTCGCAGCTATTTGAGTACGAAAAAAAAGCAAGGATACAAAAACAAAAAACAGTACGACTCGAAAACCAAAAGCATAAAAACGATATAAAGATCAATTGTCGATGACTAAATACTGAAAGAGAGAGACAATCTGTGTAATAATACGTGTACAACTATGAGGATTGTGATATTGATTATATAATACCGTCTCAACGTCCTACAACTTGTTATGTACAAACCGATATTTTATTATCATCTAGCGATTTTTTTTTCTCTCAATAGAGTTGCAGTCGATCTACCTATTGTCAATTCTTTGGGCCAATCAGCAGTCAGAGTGTGTTCAGGTTGAAACATAGTTGAATCTTGTTTTCCTTAGGCGCAGCTGTGTCTCTCAACTGGAGTTGTAAAGAAAAAGAATCTATTGCTCGGTTTCGCACGTCGTGAAAGTTCTCTTCACTTTTTTTTCTTTTTTTTTTGTTTCAATTTTCTTTTTGTTTTTACTTTCACGTGTCTTTTGTTTTGTTTGTAATTATCAATGATTTATTGTTATCTCTCGATTTTGTTGTTACTTTTTGTGGCATTAGAGCCTGTAATTATTTGAGTTTAGCATCTGCGCAAATCCGTTGTGCGGCTGGTTAAGCTGCTGCTCCTCTCTTTGGTCTTTTTTCACCTCGAGATGCGTATCACGTACCCCTTTCTTTTCATATTGTTATCCTTTGCCAGGAAGATCATCTGCTTGTTCTAGCAACGGTATGATACTACTACTACTACTACTACTTCTACTACTACTACTACTACTACTACTATTTACTGTTATAAAATTCTTCAAAATTCGATTATAGTAAATTAAAATATATAACATGCAGGCTTTCTACAATTTTAGACTAGCGTCAACCTAAATATATAATATATATGCTTATTTATTTATATATAATACGTATAAAATAAAAATAAAGTAATTGTATGAATAGCTGCTTAAGAGCGAGAATTCCTTTCGATATTAAATGTAATGTAGCGCACAAGAAAGAAAAAGAATGTCATCGAAAGATAAAATAAATTGTCCAAGGCCCCTTGTCGTACCAAAGGTACTCTCGAACTTTCTATAGATTTTATTTGTGTGATTTTTCATCTCTGCGTTTGCCGTAATTTTCGTTTTTTCGTTACATTTTTAACAGCAATTATAGATTTTATTCCAGGGGTCAAGTCTCTCGAGTAGTCTCGTTTAACGAACAGAGAAATGGATATTATTAGTTTGATATTTTTTGTGGTCGTTTCAAAGATTTATTTAGAAAATCTTTTTGGCAGCGTAACCTTGATTATTTAAAAGACGAAAAGAAAGAAACGAATAAAAATAATAAGAGAAGGAAAAGAAACGAAAGAAAGATAGAAACAAATATTCTTGACGCAAAAGAAAAATTGCAAAATTCATCTGGTAAAATAAAACCGTTCAATTGCTTTGCAGGTCGGCCGTGGCTAACCAGGAGTCTCTGAACGATAGGTACATTCAAATATTTTTATTACTTTTCTTTATTTCACGTTGGCCCCAGAAACTCGTCTTGTTCAACGAGTAAGAGAGACAGAGAGAGAGTTCGAGTGTCGAGGACAATCGGAAAACCTTTAGTATCCGATCGACACACATTGGTCCAACGTGTCTCTGACATAAGTTCATATCCGGATGGTTAGCCAGCTGTAACTCTCTCGGAAAGAAAGAAAGACAAAGTGTTTTAATTGAATATTCATATTTTTCTGTCGCAACGCAAATATCTCTTTCACCGTTTTTATTGCAGATCATTCAATTGCACAGTTGCTGAGATTTGAAAATTTGCCGACATCTTCACGTGCCTGTGAAAATAATATTCTTCCACAATATTCAATTGTCTGTTATTTAAACTGTTTTTAATCCCGACAAATTCGATTACTTCGATCGATAAGTGGCCTAAAGACGCTAGATTAAACGATGACGCGCGCTTTTTTCTTTGATTTTTATTAATTCTTATCTTCTCTGTTTCTGTCAATTGCAGGAAGTTGTTTGTTGGCGGACTTAGCTGGGAAACCACAGACAGTAAGTTCAAACTATTTTATTTTCAAAATTATTTTCTTTCAACAACTTTTTTTTTATTTTTTCAATCAGAAAAACAAATAATTAGAAAAATCAATCAAATGATGTATATATCTTAGGACACCTTCAGACAACAGAATGGCACTGTTGCATGAGACTACCACTTTTGAATTATCTGAGCTTGATTTTAAAAAATATATATAATTTTTTTACTCAGATGAAAAAATCCATTTTTCTAATGAAAATATTTTTATGATTCACCAGAGGAACTGAGGGACCACTTCGGAACCTATGGCGACATTGAAAGCATCAATGTCAAAACAGACCCAAATACTGGACGGTCGCGAGGGTTCGCCTTCATCGTCTTCGCCAAAGCCGAATCGTTAGACAAGGTAATTCGAGAGAGAGAAAAATACATATATTTCACAAATATCATTTAGATTTTTTCACATTATCTAAACTCTACATGATGATTCTCCAAAGTCAGTTCTGCTACTGAATGGAAAGTGACGACAACCTTGACACCTGAAGCTTTTTATCACAAAACTAAGTTGTTTTGCCTTTCCGGAGCATCCTTATTCACGATGGAAATATTTTCTTTCGTTTTTTAGATCATGGCCGCACCGGAACACACCATCAACAACAAAAAGGTTGACCCGAAGAAAGCGAAGGCGCGCCATGGCAAAATCTTCGTTGGTGGACTCTCGACAGAGCTTTCCGATGACGACATCAAGAGTTTCTTCTCCCAATTCGGTTCCGTAAGTTCAAATTACCCAATAATTAACAAGATGGAAAGAAAAAAAATTCGTTACTTTGAGAGAAATTTATCGGTCATTAAAAATGTTTTGTGCATCTAAAAAAGTTGAAAAAATGCACCAACAATCGAGATATTTCGTTCACTTGGTCATATGAAAATCACTCTACGTTTCGCTTTGCAATAACAAATTTCCAAAGTAAATTTGTTTATTGCGTGCATTTTTTTAATCAGAAAAAAAGGAAGAAATCACGAAAACTAAAATGTTCTTTGCTAATTTTGTAACTCCAATTTAATGATGCAAATAAATTATCTCGCGTGTACAATATATCAACTTTTGCAAAAAAAGTTGAAACAGCTTAATTTCGTCGACATGGAATTTTATCTGCATCCTCTACAATAAATATAGCAAAAACTAACCGAGAATTTCGATTTATTCGGTTGCGTAGATTGTCGAGATGGAAATGCCGTTTGACAAGACAAAGAACCAGAGGAAAGGTTTCTGCTTCATTACCTTCGAGTCCGAGCAGGTCGTGAATGAGCTGCTGAAGACTCCGAAACAGACGATTAACGGAAAAGAGGTGAGTGTCGCATGTTGTTCCAGAAAAGTTATCATTTTCCGCCTTCAAGAAAAGTAACGAGCAACAACAGAATTTCCCAAGCTTCGAATACAATTTATCGGTATTTTTATAAATCTTCTGTTCACTTGACTGTTCCGAGGATTTACTCCTGTGGCGGAAATAATTCTTAATATATATAAGTAAATTCGCAGCCAAGATTAGCCTTTGGATTGGATATCCAAAATTTGAGCTTTTTCTGTCAGCTATCTTGGGAAAAAATAAGTTTAAAATATTTTGAAAGTTCTACTTAAAAAAAAGTACAATTTTCTCTTAAGTCAAACGTTGCGTCAAAAATTTGAGATCGCGAGAAGACTGAGAATTCATCGAGTATGATTTTCTGCTAAATTCTTTAACAAAAAAAAAAAAAAATTTTTTTTTTTTTAAAAAGGTCGATGTCAAGAAAGCAACGCCGAAACCCGACGGTATGGGAGGTATGCGTGGGGCTGTTGGTGGACGTGGAGGACGTGGAGGTCGAGGTGGTCGTGGACGAGGCTTCGGTGGGCAAGGAGGTTGGGGACAAGGAGGATACGGCGGCGGTTACGGCCAAGGAGGATACGGCGGCGGCTATGACGGTTATGGTGGCGGCTACGGAGGTGGATACGAATACTATGGCGGTGGGTACGGCGGCTATGGTGGCTACGGCGACTACACCGGATACGGTAATTTTATTGAATATTATTAGGTCGCTCGTAGACAGACATTCAAATCTCCGTATTCGACGGCTCGGTCCTCGTCTCTTTCCTTTACATTTTATTCATTCGATAAAACACACACACACCAATTCGGAATTACAAAAAACGGCAGACGACACTGACTCAAATTTTTCTATTACCGGTCAAAGATAAATGTACGAAAAACCGCTTCGAATCCGATCGTCTCCGCATCGAAATTATTTTATCTTACTGCATTATTTTATTTACATTCGCTCGTGAAAAATACGGAAAATAACGATTTTTAATTCAGTCTATCCTTCAAATCACTTCCATAATCTCTAATAAAACACGATTGCGAGTGTCGTTTTAAGCTTTTTACGAATCTCAGCCTCAACTCGCGGTTGATAATTTCGACATTATTTTCATTTTCATTTACGACATTGTTTTTTGCAACCATTATGCAACTGGAAGTTTTTCCATTTTTATTTGCCAAAGATTTAATGTATGCGAATAATCGTCGAATTTGGAAAATTTTATTAAAGTTTGTAATCGTATCATTACGACTGAAAATCGGGAATCGTGTATTTGACAATTTCCTATTGCAAACAATAATTGTTGCTTTGGTTGTTCAAACTTTTAACTTTTAACGAAACTTTCTACTCTATTTGTGTAGAATTTCAACGAATTTCAGTCGTAATTTATGATTGGTCATTTTCGTAATAATCGTCGATGTGGTGACAAAAGATTAGACGGTATTCACGGGTCTCGAGTCGTCCGCCTCGTACGATGCTACCTCGTAGTTCGGAAAGTGGTTTATATTTAATGAAAAATAACAATAATGAAGAAGAAACCAAAGTGAGAAGGGAAAAAGGAAGAAACGCCTGTTTGTGCGTGCCGTTCGAAACGGTCACGTCCAATGTGTGTGATATTAATCATAAAAACGAAATAACGCGGCGTTAGCGCTGGTTTGCAGGCGGATCAGCCACAGAATTAGATCGCACCAGTTTAACACACGGTTCATTTTAACACATTTTTTTATTTTTTATTTCCTTCATTTATCGACCGCGTGTTAATTATTATCAATTTTTATTATTATCATTATTTCAATCGGATGAGAGTAAAAGCGCGAAGAATGCTAACATCCTAAGATTCACGCGCCAATAAGCCGCAGGCGCGTCTCTCTTTCAAGGAGACGCGACAAAGCGGCGGAAAGTTGTTTGTAAATCAGCGACACGAACAAATCACCGAACTGATCGTTCGAATTATGTTCCCGGCGAGGTTAGACAGCGGGACTATTTATTAAGAGACAAATGAATCTCCAACTTCCGGTTTACGGTGCTGAACATAATCCGAAGGAAAAATGTTCGACGCCTTCCACGGCACGAGATGCTGTTTTTTTAATACTATATGTGACCAACTAAACCGACCTAACCTGTCGATTTGCTAATTTATTATATTCTTTAATGTTTCAATATTTAACTAACATATTATATATATATTATATATATATATATATACGAAAATGAGTATATGACGCATAAACGATATCTATACTAGAGACAGAGAGAAGAAAGCAGCATATAATATGTAACAGTGAAAGTGTGAAGGCAGATGAAACATGAAAAATGCACTAATATAACGAATCATGCTACAGAAAAAAAGCTTGTTGAATTTAAAGCATCTTGCAATTGAAGAAAATGAGAAAATCGAGTTTCTTTACCCTTGATTATTTATCTGTAAAGCTCCGATCAAATGGCTAATAATTTTTTGATCCCTTAATAACGAAGAAATGTTAACATAGAAGAATATCTATATTTCATACGTTCACTGATTGATGTCAGTGAATCGGTGGAATTATTCTTATTGTTTTAATGGTTCTATTTATTTTATCCATTTTTTCAATTAACTGCTACTTTTTGATTTTCGATCATTAATTCTATGGACTTACTGACTTCAATAAATAAATAAAAACACGCACTCACTGTAACATAATTATATAATCTATGAAAGATGTGTGGAGAAAATTAAAGCAAAAGTGTACAGCACAATAAGGCGTATGAAAATGGTGTATTGTACCTTCTGATCCCGCTTTCAGATCCAACCAATCCCTGTCATGCATGATTCGAATATTTTTCAAAGTTTGCGCGTCAATGGTTTCTCTATTAAATGCTATATTTTCGCTGCTTTGGATACTAAAAATCGCTCACAAATTGGGATTTTTTCTCTGTGAATTCACTGTCTTTTTTTCTTTGCATGTTTTTGGATTCGAATTATAAATTTTAGAAAGATATTCCTGGCAATTTTCAAATTGTTCGCATACCAGTGAATTCATTTTTTTCCCGGCGGAATAATAACAACAATCGGTGAACGAGCCTTTGCTATTTCCAGTTGTTTCGTGAAAATTGTTAATATTATCACGCTCAGCAGATGAAAACATGGAATGGTTTCTTCTACGCGATCACATCTGCTCCTACTTCCTCAACCCCGGAACAATTACGACCGACCCCGTAGATTAAAATGAATGTTGAATTTTTTTTTAATGTTTCATGGAGACACGTGCATGCATCTTAGTGTGCGATTTTGTCAACTACAATCAAGTTTTTATTTTATTTTTTTATTTAAAAATATATATATATTTTTTCATAAACTTGGGAAGACTATCGTTGTTTCGTTGGCTTCCTGGACTTTATTGAAATAAATACTTAACGACGCTTAATGGCAAGCACGATTGTATTCTTCGGGTATCAAGCAATGCATTAAAGGTAAACGGCCGTTGAACAAGTTTTTTGATGTTACCATCAAAATAGTAGGCAAAAATTGAATTAATAATCCTGATAATTTGCAACAATGAATCATTTATCAATTTACTAGTCCAATTAAATTCGTCGGTAAGATTCCGTGGGAAACATATTCTTAATCAAAAGTTTTATACGATCAGAATTTGAGTGAGTAATAAAAAAAATGTATGTCATTAAAGATGTCGAAAGCATTAATTTCGCACAATCGCGACGAAGAGCTATAAATTCACAAAAAAAAATTCTCACTTTTATGGTTATTAAAAATATGAAAATTCGTGTTTTGTGAGTAAAGCCAAAAATGATGAGCTATGCACAAGGTTGGCCGTTTATCTTAACTTTCACGCTGCTGCACTTGAACGATTTGTTTAAACGACGAAAAACGCGAAGCTCGACTCAAAAGTTCAAGATCTTGGAGAAAGGGTCGTCAGCTATGAAGACTGCGTTCGTTTGTCATTAATTGAGTAAACGCTCCTGAAGAAAAACAAAAAACCAAAAATTGAATAAATGAATAAATAGAAGAGAGAAAAGTAAGAACGACGATTTACGTCGATAATTATGCCATTGACTTTGTTGTACCGTGTGTTCCATGATACGCAGACGGCTACGGCTATGGCGGTGGTAGTTACGATGGTGGCTACAGTGGTGGGCGCGGTGGTGCACGCGGTAAAGGTACGCATTAGCGTTCCTTCTCTATTGGTTTTCTTCTTTCCCAAAATATCATCATTTTCCATCTGTTTAATCCATCGCTCTCTCCTCTCTATCTCTTTCTCTCTCTCTCTCTCCCCTCAATTTCACAAACTAACTTTCCTATTAGAGCGAATTTCGATAACCAACGAGAGTCTTCGGCTACACGATATAACTGCCGCCTCTTTCTCTCTCCCTAAATCCTCTCGTCTCGCGACCAGAGACTCATACACCTGTTATTACTACTCTCTGATCCAATATTTCACAAAGTGGTGCCGATGCGACTGTGTGCGAGAGGCTTGAGACAGAGGGAGAAGAGGGCGACTCGCAATGCCTGCTTCGACACCCTATAAACTTTTTTTTTTTCTTTTTTTTTTCTCGATATTTAAAAAATATATGATATATTTACTGCATAGAAAATAGATCTCCTTTCCGCGCTAACTACCGACGCTGTTTTGAACCCGTTTCTCCTTGCGTCGAAATCGGCTTGTTCGCGAGTTTCGAAAATCCCAATTTCTTTCTTTTTTTTTCTATATATATATATATATATATATATATATATATATATATATATATATATATATATTTTTTTTTTTTTTTCAATTGAGCCTGCACGTTAAAAATTTCGTGGATCATAATTGAGAAAAGAAAGAAAAAATAAAAATTACCGCGTGCTCACTAAAACGCCCGATTTTTGTAATTCGATCGTTTGGCATGCAAGGTAAATGATGACGTTCCCGAAGTTGCTTTATAATCGTCGTCTCGTGATGTATGCACGTTTTTTTTCAACGCGCTTAGTACGTGTAAAGAATTTTTGAAAAAATAAAGAGGAAAAATGCAAAGCATGCTTCGTGAGAATTTAGCAAATCGAGCGTCTCGTGTAAATCACTGTTTCTGTGGACTTGTACACCCTTCGGACTAGTTTCAATCGACGTGCAAAATCCCTTGGCCCTTAAGCCCCCTCCACCGACATTTCTGGCATCGGCTGGCAAATCTGTCGAAAACCTTATCATTCAACAGACCCAGCCGCAAGAGTTTCAACGATTATCGAGAATAAAATGAATAATCATTGGTAATGGTACCGGTGAAATGGGACGAACACTGGGCGTGGCCTCCGGTGAGGTAACGTTTAAATAATAATTAAAAAAAAAAGGTAAAAAGAAAAAATGCGCTCCGAGCGGATCGATACCGCGGGGCCGAACCAGAAATGTTGGGGGAGGGCATAATGGGGCGAAGGGTCACGAATTGGGACACAGCCTACAGCTTACTACCTTAGCCTGTAGCCTCTATGTAGAATTTCTTTAGTCTTCTCTCGTACCTTTGTAATTTTATTACTTTACAATTGTTTAATTTGTTTAATTATTATTATTATGGTCGTTTTTAAAAAACTTTTTATTTATTTTTCATTACTTTTTTTTTTATTTTATTTTCTTTTTTGTTTCAAATGAAATAATCTGATTATTCGTTACAAGTGTGCGTGTGGTAGATTTTAAATTACTCTGCCGACCGTTTACCTCGGTGACTGGTCGTTTGTCACTTTTTCGATTCTCTCTGATATAAACGAAATATCGGTGGAAGGTGCAAGGGGGGAACGTCCAGAAACGTTGGACTAATAGTGCGACATGGGTGTGTTTCAGGAGGCTCAGGCTACGGCGGCAAGCAGAGGGGTGGTGGTCGCCAGAACCAAAGGCACCAACCCTATTAATGGAAATCCTTATTCGCGACCGCAATGCAATTCGCATTGTAACCGCTGGTGAGTGTCCCTTCATAATCCAAAACAACAAACGATCCTGATTATTTATTTAACCGTGTTCGTAATTTTATTCAATGTATATTCAATGTGTGTGTGTATATATATGTATATTATAATATATATATATATATATACATACACATATATACGACGAACTCTCTCCTCTCGCGCTCGCAAAGCCTTCTCTCTCGCGCTCTCTCGGCCACCTTCAAAAACCCAATCCATTTCTATTTGTTTCGATTATTCCATTATAACCCATATCATTTTTCATTCGTGCTTTTGTTTTTGAGCCTGCATGTCGATATTCATTTGCCGATATCCAAATACGAACGACTTGTATTGTTCTTTCCTCTCTTCATTTTCCATCAATTTTTTAAATCGCAATTCTTTGTTACAGTTGGAAATATTCGTGAAAAATCGAAATTTCTAATAATTGAATTTAAAATGGAAATTATAGTGCATTTCGTTTCGGTAGCGAAAAAAATGTCCATGCTCGTTCGCATTTGGTGTAATCGGTGACGTTTGTTTCCGTTTCGAATAGTCTCGACTTTTTCGTTGGTCGCTGATGTTTTTATTTCTAATTAATATTATTTCTCGCCGCCGCGATGATAACGGCAGCTTATAAGTTTATTAATGTTTCATATTTTATGGTTTTTCAGGTCCCCAGTCCTACAACAAATCTCATAACTCGTCAAATCATCATTCCATGAAATCCCGCAATTATTTACAACCACGCAGACAACTGCCGCAAAACGATTTCAATCATCAAGAGCCGCAACAAAAGCAGTAATAGTAACTTTTTTTCTGGGTGAAATGAAAGAGAAAGAAAATAACGAAATAATGAAAACAAAGAAAGATACTAAAATGAAAGCAGAAGCCCTCCGCACGCTCGTATTTATAGAAAGACGGAAGAAGAAAAACGTTTGTACACAAACACACACGAAAAACAAAAAATTACACACACGCATACCGTATATACATATATGTGTATATGCATCAAAACATATACATGTGTATGTTGAAAACTAAAAAGCGCGCGCGGTTGAACTTCTCCGGCTGCGTTCTTAATTCTCTTGAGCCCCTCGTACAAAGCGCGGTACGTTATATTTCATGTCGTCCATTGGTTTGTATCTCAATTTATCGTATTTATCATTAATCCTCCATGATCAACGAATTGCGTCGGCCATAAACGTGTAAACGGGCTCGATGCAACGAGCTGTTCCTCGTCACACACATACACACACACCGTTTGTTATTTTTTTTGTACGAGAGGAAGAATTCAAGGATTGCAGATCGTGTGAGATATTTGAAAGCAACAACAACAACAAAAACAGCTGAAATACGTTGAATTGCGATCCAGTAAAGAAGAGAAGCATAAGAAAAACGCGATATCGAGATATTCTCTCTTATTCAACCTCGAAGGACATGGCAGTAAACGGATAAAAATAACCATGTCAACCATTTTTAACAATAAGATTATTTTAATTTTGTCTATAACTAAACTTAAATGAGGCGGATTACCTATTATTATACTATAGAGGAGTAAGCAGGCAATGTACTTTTTACACGGAGAAAAAAAAAACAAAAAAAACCAAACAAATAACAAACAAACGAAACCCACAAATACGTTCAACAAAACAAAAGTCTAACAGTCTGTGGAACTGTTTATAATGATTGCGTGAGGTATGAAACAGTTGTGGTAAAAAGATTATTGCTTCCTTATCGAAATAAGAATTATATAGGATACAATAATAAATTCATTTTGTGTACATAATACATCTTGTATGCTTTCGGACTTAACGGTTCAACCTTTGAAACAAATAATCACGAATCCTAGTAGAATTTCTTTCTTTTTCTATTTCTTTTTTTTTTTTTCTTTTCTTTTTTTAATATGTATTTAAAAACGTTTATAGAGATGCGCCGATGTGAATGAATGAGTATTAAGTCGAATGTTCCGCTCAAGTTTTTATCAGTAATCAACAGTTTTCGTTGTAATATTGCCGCATTAAAATCGCACGCTGTCGATTACTGGTATTTCGGTCGATGACGCATTCGTCTTTGTGTGGAATTAATATGTGAAACTGATATTATAGGGAAAAACGAACAAATGAGGAAAGAAAGAAAAGAGGGAAAAATCGATTACGTTTTACGACGTAATCAACAATTGACAGTATTTTTTATCGATCCATTGAAGGAAAATAAATGAAATGAAATTGATAAATAGGCTACCACTCGATTTACAATGAGCGTAATCGTACAACATAATTATCGTCCGCGTGAAGGAATTGTTTTTTTCCTTTTTTTTTTGTTACTTTTCTATCCGATTTTGTCGAATGTGCAAATACATTTAATAACGCATCGGAGAATACGTTTACTATTTTTTTTGCTTATTGCGATATTCTACATTCCCGACAACATTCATCTATGAAGCCGGAAATTGTTGCTGGTTTGCCGATTATAATGGTAAGCATAGAAATTTTATTACCAATTTTAGAAGAGATTGAATCAATAAGGTTGTTAAAAATAAAGCTTCATTATCAACGTCTCCGTATTATGCGCAAAATCTCGTTTTCATGGCAAACATTTTGAAACCTATTTTCTCGCAAAATACTCGCCAGAAAGAGCTCAAATTTTGATAGAATGTGCGCAAGTATTGCAGAATTGGGCTAAGCTTCGGGCTTTTTGATACTCAAAGCTATTTGCTTAGGAGACCCGACAAACCACAAAGTGGGATGAGGTCTGTGAGAGACAGCCCTATAGGCGTTGAAAATTGGGCGAAGAAATTTTTGCCGGTGTATCATTGAGCGTTAAAAAATAATTCGATAAATACGAAGTCCATCAAACTTATTGTCCATTACGGTTATTAGCGAAATTTAATGAGCGGTCTCATTAAAACCTAAGTTTCACGTATTCCACTGGGAATCAGTTATTTAATTATATTTGAAACCACCGAACGATTACGAATCAAATAGCGCCGGGCAGAGTGGAATACGATTAAATCGGACATTTAAATGACAGCTGTTGTCACGCGGTCATATGACCGACCCCGGCAAATAGCGAAGAGACAGTTTTTCCACTTTTCCATCGAAACAGTTCACCACCAAATGTTTTAATTACGATAATCGTGGCCACCAAACGATTGTGCTTCGAATGAGACTAATTAAAATCGAATTCGTAGAAAAAAAGACAAAAACTATTTCGGTTAACCTCACACCAAATTTTCTTTTTGAAAATGGTAAGAAAGGCATCATTTACCGGTAAATTACCAACACTATCAGCGGAATTGCAGTTAATTACAAATACATGAAAACGTCAATCTCAAAGTAGCAACTGTCAAAACGCAAACAACTCGGTACAAATTGGTAGAGGCACATATGATTCCGTGATAAAGGCAACTCGCGAAAAGTCTATATTCACGTTTTCGCAACTGCGACGTTGCGCCAGTCGAACGACACCCGAATTCATAACCTTCAATATCATCATGAAGGAAAGCACGATATAAACAGATCTCCATACAGAGTTTTTAATTTTTTATGTAACAACAGTGTCGAAAAATAAGGTTTTTGAGCGTGGTTGAAAAAGTTTTCGAATCTGTTCGCAATGGCTACTCCCACAAACGGAAACGGTAATTTGGTGGACGAATTTGAAGAGGCGTTTCAGGTAAATTATAAACAATGTTACGTACCTTCAATAATTGATTGTTTATCAACTTTACTTTATTATGACAAGAAGCTTAGCGAGATGGCAAATATTCAAAATTTATCTAAAAATGTATGGAATCTTAAAAAAAAAAAATTACCTCTGGAGGAAAAATTTTGAATCGGCACTTGGATTTTTGGAGATTGGACAGAAATCAAAAGAGAAACAATTTTAATTCTACCATTTTCTATATTTCTACTAATTTTCTAGAATTCTTAGAATTCTATGAGTTTCCTTGATTTTACGAACAACAATTGCGTGTTGTAACAAATTGTGGTAATGCTTTGGATTTTTTACGAACTAAGTTTTTGAAAATGCGGCACAAAGTGCCTCCCAGTCAGCAATTGACGCGCAAACCAGTGCACGGCTAAGTTGTCTTTCATCCAAGTTGCGTTTGCACGAAATGCTGCTCAAATTGGGTAGCCGCTGCAGCGGTAACACAAACCGTAATTACCGCTGTCGGTTTACCCAGGCAAGATGTGTCACTGACGTTTAAACGGATGTTTTGACCGATTTGGATCAGCCCCTATTTCTCCTAGTTTTACTGACCTTTTAACCGAATCCGGGGCTAATTTTTAATTGTGAAAAAAAAATATATATTTTGTTTGGTGAAATTGACCGATTTTAATTGACAATTTAATGGAACAAAACATCCTTGTTATCGATTAAAATGTCAGTCACACTCAGTCACGCAGAGGCCCAATCGAGACTTATCTTTTCTCGGTTGTAAAGTCGGTAAAATAAAAAATTGTTTTTGGTCAACGCTTCGGTGACACAGCCTGCAAGGGCAAGGAATACTCCAAAATTTTAACGACTTAATATGGACTTATTTTTGCTGATATGCCTCAAAATAATATACAGATCTTTTGTATTCACATTAGACTAACATTGAATTCACAAAAAAATCTTTTACAGCAATGCCTGAATATCCTGACAAAGGAAGAAGGCCTCGGGAACAGCAGCATCAGTAGCGGACTAGCCATAGACAAAGACGAAGCCAAAGGGGAGATAGAGCAAGTGACCCTGAGGTTCATAGATCTGGCGCGACAGATGGAAGCTTTCTTCCTCCAAAAAAGATTTTTATTGTCGGCACTGAAGCCCGAAATAGTCGTAACTCAGGATATAATGGACTTGAAACACGAGCTTACTCGTAAAGACGATCTAATAAAGAGGCATTACGACAAAATAGCCGTTTGGCAAAATTTACTGGCCGATCTGCAAGGATGGGCCAAATCTCCGGCACAGGGACCTGCTCCAAACGGTAATATTTAGCAACAATTAAAAAATCGTTAAGTACCTATCGATTTTATAAAGTATGTAACATTGCCAATTTTGTCACAGACAAAACACTATTCAATTTAGTGTTACATTTCTGTAATTCTTATCTAAAATTCCATGTATTAAGTTAATCCTCTAAAGGACAAAAAGAGTGAGCGTTAGATGGGGATCAACATTTTATATATTGTGATAATAATAATAGTACCAATAATTTATTAAGAATTTTCAACAGGAATACATTCAACATACTAGACAATAAAAATTTAATAATTATTTAATAAAAATAGATAATCATTTTTAACGTAGCATTTACATTTCGCTTGATACACATCTCACTTGTAAAAGTGTAATAAGCACTTGTCCGTAATCTTAGAACTCACACATTTGAAATTTGAAAGAAATGAAAAAATAGTAACCCATAGAAGGTGTTGACGGGTTGAATTTTAGTTGCCTGTGTTAATGGATCAAGTGGATCGGGTAAATTTCCGTATTTCCCGATCTTTCAGGCTTGGCGAACGGCAATCAGGGTAACCAGGGTCAGCCAGGGCCGAACGGCGCTGGCGCTCCTGTTCTTCAGCAGCAGCAGACACAGCAACAGCAGCAACTCCTTCAGCATCAACAGCAGCTCCAGCAGCAGCAACAGCAACAGTTGCAACACCTCCAGCAACACCAAATGCAACAACAACAGCTCCACCAACAACAGGTATTTAAGTAAAACCGTTTACAAAAGAGAAAAAGGACAAAAACATCCGCAATACCGGTATACGAGACTCGCGATTTGCCTCGACGATAGAGTTTTAGCCAGATTTATAATATAAACGATATATCCATATAACAGAAGTATACATAGAGTTTGTACGAGTTCGAGTCCGAGGAGCCGTTAAATATTTAAGAATTTATTTTCCAATCTGTCGGAAAGCTAATACTCATCCTGAAATTTTACCTGTTGTAGGAATGTTTATTTATTTTCCAAGTCTAATGAAAGGCTTTTTTCTTATCCCGTGGTTATATATTTTTTTTGTTTATTTTTTTTCCCACGTTTTAAAAATATTTGTCCTATAAAGAATCAGTTATAAATTTAGCCTGTGTGCGTGGATGCATCAATTGTTACGAGGATGATCGAAGAGATTCGTCCGTGCGTGTTGATATGCATCGCCAGTGTGTGCGTGTGAAATGAAACGTGTGCATGCCCGAAGAAGCATGTTCGGTGATGAGAATTTAAGTCATCGCTAATCAAATTACTGTGATCGAATATCTGACGATTCCGTGAACAAGAAGCGGATCTTCCATTGTTGCAAATCAGCCACGAGACTCTTGACAGAAATGTTGTGAGCTTTGAATTGATTGATTCATCGTTCAATCTCTAGCAGCAGCGACGGTCGTAATTGTTGTGTGTACAATCAGTGCCTTAAATAAGCCCTGTTCGCTGAAAATCGCAATTGTAATATATGTGCACGCTGAATTTGCTATTAATGAGAAAATAAATTGCGAATGCGAACTTCATTTCCAAAGGGACAGAGAGCACAAGACGTGGCCACTTGTTGCTTCATGCTGAAACCTTTTGCCTATAAATATGTCTGAAACTTCAGATACACCAAAAAAAAAAAAAGGGTATTCTAAAACGACCGCAAATATTCTGCTTTCCTCTTGCTCGGTATTATTGTAAGAGGAATTTTCGCGTCTTCTAAAGTTTCAAATACAAATTCTATCCACAGAATGATTTTTCTTTAAATAAATACGCTTTGGAATATCCGAAAATAATGTTTAAATACAGAACCTCGTGTCGGCTCCACTTCAAAAGCCAATTTTTCGATTGAGAGATCGAGCCTGATGATTCAATTTTCCAATGGACTTGCGACGAAAAGAAAAATAGAACCCCTTGGGAAGATTTTTCGATCGATTATTGCGAACGCTATCTTGTAAAGCGAACCAACGGGGTAACCGTCTTGTAGAATTAATAGACGATGAAGTTGTTGAGAAAAAAAATGGCGGTGCCAAAACTATTAACGTTAAAATATGTACAAATATATGTAGCCAAAAGAGAAGAAAGGAGAGAAGGAAAACTGAGGGAAAAGAGAATTTATGAATCCGAAAGTGACAATAAAAAACGAAGAGTAGGTTTGTTATTGAGAGTTCGTTAGAAACGACAGTAAAGATGATCACGCAACCCATACGACCTCCGCAGCCCCTTAAAATTAACGCTCTATTATCGCTGAGGCGTGCGGCGGCCCATCTTTTTATCTTATATTAATTTTCAATGGTGCGTATCGGTTAAGATTACCTTTGTATTTTTCTTCTACTGTCGTTTTTTTTTATTTTGACTATTTTTCAGTTGCACTATCTTGCAGCTACGCGAGAAATTCGATACTGATGGCTTTTATACTACAGGCAGTCTGCAAATAACAGCGTAAATTTTTTTTTTTTGATATAATAATAATTTTTTTTCGTGAACGAAACAAAAGTAGTCTCGGATAATGGAGGAAGAGATTCGCCGATGTCAGACGAAAAAAAATCGTGTTTGATTAATTTTTCGACTCGAAAAGCCAACTTCATAAAAAATAACTTGTGATAGGCAGTACACGAAAGTGTTTCGAGGATTCAAAGAAAATCCCTTGGCCCATTTATTTGAAACTGCATATTTAGTTTCTCGATTTTTCAGAAATTCTATTTGTCATGTGGCTTTTTATAATCGGAGATGGGAATATTTCTGAATAACCTTAATACCGCCACAATCACTCTGATTAGGTGTTGGCTTATAAATAATTCTTTTTAACCACTGAAAAAATGAAATACACGTTTTTTGTCTACAGTCAGAGAATTCTCGTATTCCTAACATTTTTTTTTGAAAATCATGTA
This sequence comes from Clistopyga incitator, assembly GCA_947507545.1. Taxonomy (NCBI): domain Eukaryota; kingdom Metazoa; phylum Arthropoda; class Insecta; order Hymenoptera; family Ichneumonidae; genus Clistopyga; species Clistopyga incitator. The sequence continues at coordinate 3,362,493 of OX382176.1, forward strand.
CGTAACTGTGCACCTATTCAAATTGGCAAGTCTGTTAAACAAAGTAAAAAGTATTTTCGGCATATTCTACGTTTTTGAACGGTAAATTTGTCTCCTGAAACTAGCACATTATTAACTAACGTAACGACAACACAAAGATTTGCTATCTTATCAAAAGCATTTGGTTAGCAATAATATTTGTGCTCTTGTATTTACGACATATTTTCTGGTTCACTATAATCGTTTGCTTCGTATTGACTCCATGAACTATGCAAAATTCGAAACTTTTATCTCAAAGTGTCGAAAATAATTGTGGGAGGGGGTGAAAATAGCGCATTTCATGATTGCCACTGTAGATTCAGACTTGATTATTTTGAAATTCGTTAGTTGAGCCATTCGCTATTTGGACCCTCACTCATAATCGTCAACGATGCTAACAGCTAATTCTGGAGCGATTGCGGACTGCTTATCGGCTTTCTCTGCAAGCGAGTTTCTCGTGTATCACGCCTCTCTCGTATTGTCTTTTTGATTGTGTTATCACACGATTATCATTTGTAAGAGCTATTCACTTTAATTTGTTCATTCGTATTCTTCATTTTCTCGTATTGTAGGTCTTTTGGTTCATAAGATGGTATGTATTTTCTGCATGTACGTACGCACGCGTGAGGCAAGCATATTCGCCACTGGAGGAAAGGATTTGCTTTTTAAGTTTCCGTGGAATGGCTTGTCACACGCGAACGTACTCGAGTAGAAGTTCTTTTATTTATTTTTTTTTCATGGACTATAGATCGTAGACACCCTCGTTGATGATACTCGTGGGGGGCCGCAACCCTGTCCGTTCGAACGATCGCAACGTTCACGGGCCCTCGACACTTCTCACTTATGTTGTCATTACTCGCTGGTAGATATCTGTAGAATAAAGCTCTTTTCATGGTGAACCATTGTGCTTTCTTTCATCAACCTCGTCAACTTCCCACCCAGTCCAACATTATATCACGTGGCTTTTGTTTTTCCCACCTTTCTTATTTATATATTTATTTATTATTTCGTTTTTTCCATCTCCGTTCTTCCGGATTCTATCTATTATTGTACTTCGCGATTGTTTGTTTATTCATCTTGATCACGTCGCGCAAACGTGCATGCACACAGATTTGATTTATTCAGCGAATCCTATGGGAAATTTGTCGGCCAAGTTACCCTCGAAATATTATATACGGCAAAAAATATATCAGGAATATATATTCGACAGTGCTTAACGTTTTGTGAAGAATTATACAGTGGACGGTATCTTTTAATTACATCGTGAAACACGGGAATGTGTTTTTATTTCACTCGATGCGAGAAACGCGGCTTTTCGCACGCATAAATCCCCATTTTCACACCTTGTGGCATTAAGTTCCGTGCGAAAAAACCCGTGCACATTTCTCGTTGAATCAAAGTGACGTCTTGCTCCGTTATCTGCCTCGTTTAATCCGCCATTCTGAAAAATTTAATTATCAATTAATATTTGTAATTACTGCGAAAACTGTCGAGTACTGAATTTCAAGTGAATCATACGTAAAAAAAAAAACATGGAAGTGTCAATTGGGTTGTAATTCATCATTTATGAATGTAATACAGGAGTAAAAAATTGAAAATACGATTTCGTATGTGCGATTCCAAAAGATAAGTTGTTTGCGGTATAACAATTAAAAATTCGCCAAAGACGGTCTCAAGGCGAAAATCACGGTTTTGATGGTACCACAGAAAATCGTTATGTTTTTGTAGAATTTAATAATAATGCAACTATCAAAAATTGTGTGTTGGTGGAGGTAAAATGGTTTAAACAAATACGGGGTCTTAGTTGGCTGGCATCAACCATTTCTCATGTGGCTTTTTATAATCGGATACGAGAATATTTCTGAATAATCTTAATACCGCCACAATCACTCTGATTGGATGTTGGTTTATACATGATTCTTTTTAACCACTGAAAAAATAAAATACACGTTTTTTGTCTACAGTCAGAGAAGTCTCATATTTAAAAAAAATATGGAAGTGTTAATTAGGGTGTAATTCATCATTTATGAATGTAATAGAGAAGTGAAAAAATTGAAAATACAATTTCGTACGTGCGATTCCAAAAGATAAGTTGTTTGCGGTATAACAATTAAAAATTCGCCAAAGACGGTCTCAGGGCGAAAATCACGGTTTTGATGGTACCACAGAAAATCGTTATGTTCTTGTAGAATTTAATAATAATGCAACTATGAAAAATTGTGTGTTGGTGGAGGTAAAATGGGTTTAAACAAGTATGGGGTCTTAGTTGGCTGGCATCAACCACCGAATATGTATCTGAGATGTGTCGTTCGACTTGACCTTGCAGGTGCAACAGGGCGCGGGTGCACCGCAACCCCCTGGTCTTCAGGGTGTCGGACAGCCGGGGATGTTCATGGGACAAGGAGGGATCGGTGTGGCGGGCGGTAGAGCCGCTGGATTTCCGGTGGGATCGGTCGGCAGCGGAGCTCTTCAGGGTCCCCTCGCGTTCCTGGAGAAGACAACGAGCAATATAGGGATGCCCGAAAGGCGGAGTTGACGCGGAAGGGGGAGGGGGCGGGGACGTGGTCGAGGAAGAGGTCGGGGAAGGGGTCGCGGAAACGGTGGTGGTTTACCACCACCTCCGCCCATTCTCGATCCCTCGGACCCGTCATCTTACGCAGCTGCGGCCGCTGCAGCGGTGGCCGCCGCCTCGCCCCTTCCCTCTCAGCAACAGCAACCTCCCCCGTCGTGCACCTGAGCACCTTATTTTCCGCTCATTCCACTCGGAAGGTACAAATGCTGATTTCCCTCCTTCTTCCCCTCTCTGATTTCTCCAAGAAAACACACACAGACACACACACAGACACACATGGACACACATCAACCAAGCGGAATTTCCGCCGCTTCTCTGGCTGAGCTAAAGAATCAAATTTATTTTCGACTCCGAGTTTCTCAGATTTTTCAGGGTAAACATTGATGCCTCAGCTGCGCGGCTCTGTGAGCTGCCCGGTGTTAAATATATTTTTTTCTTCTCTTTCTCTTCCTTTTTATACGGGACCTGTGGGTCTTTTAGTTTGAGTTCCCGATTATCGGGGCTTTGTTTATTAAACGTGGAACGACCATGAGCTTCCCTTTCCCTAGACACCATGGCCGATAGTCTCTACTTCATTATAGAATCTTTATTTTGTTTCTTTTTTTTTTGCCTTTTCTTTTCAATGTCTTCAATAGCTCTTTTTAAGGCCCATTATTGTTTGTCAAGGCCGCGGATTTGTTTTTTTTTGTATTCTTTGTATCCAATTGTATTAGCGGGAACAGTTGTAATGTTCTTTTAGGATATACAGGGAAATGGTTAATCCGCTGAGGACTACTTTCGCGTTTTTATATCCAGCTACACACTGTCACTTCAAAAATTTAATGTTTGCAAAAGAAACATTATCATGGGCGCGGGTAATGGTGTTATAGTTACATGGGTAATTGGGAATACTCAACAGATTTAAATACTGTGTGAGTTAGATACTGGAATTTTTTTTTCAGTATAGGGTTCATAATTTTGGTTCACTGCACAACCAAGGAATTGTTTGTTTTTTTTTTTTTCTTGAAACTATTAGCTATACTGACCCCAGAATGCAAATGGTGTGCACAAGAGGAAAGTTGATTTTTGCCGAGGGTGAAAATTGTTACATAAATTGCACAAATTGCCCAAGGTAAAAATCACGCTCGCTCTCTTGTAGCATACGATATTTTTTATCCGTTTTGTTTTTCGATTTAGGGCTGTACAGATTATCGCTCTTTTTAACCGGTGACGGTATGCACGTGCAGTACCTTTTTCATTAGTCTCATCGGGAAACTGGTTTGCCCATAGACGCGAGTTAGAGGTAAAAGTTAAGCGATTTTTGTGGTCGGGTTACATGCACGAAGGTAGATTATTTTAACGGAGTCGGGAAAAAGTTTTTTTTTATTCGTCTTTCTCTGACTTCATTGTATTTTATGAAATGGGAGTATCTTCCGTGGACTTGTTCGATCAGTTTCCGGTTAGTGGCGATTTCTTTTCGTTAGGGTGAAGTTGAAACATTAGACTTTATATACGGCTCGCGGATTTCAAGAATTTTTTTTCCACTAAAATTGTCTGACTTTCTCCGGTTCTCCATATCAAACATGGAAATTCTTCTATCTATCGATTCAGAAACGTGGAAGTAATTAAGAACGCAACGGAAAAAACACGACTACGATCAATGATCCGAGTACATTTGATCCTTGCAGCTGAGATTTGCTTAAGTACCGGTTGCCAAAAGTCTTCTGAGTTTCGAAAAAAAAATTGCGTGACAATTTCTCTACAGGCTTCGACTTATTCCTTGACTTTTCGAGATCTTGAATAATTTCCGGACGTTTATAAGTCCTGAATGATGTCCTGGCATTCCCCGGTTTTGAACAATTTCTTTAATTTGTATTTCTTGACTAATTCCATGACTTTTCCAGATCTTGAATAATTTCCTGACGTAAACAAGTCCTGAATGATGTCCTGGCATTCCCAGGTTTTAAATAATTTCTTAATTTTTACATGTCTTGACTAATTTCCTGACTTTTTTGTTTCCCCCCAATCCTTTGACTTTTCTGAATTCTGAATAATGTCCGGTCGTTCCCAGATCACAATTTCCTCCTTTTTCTGGTCCCAATTTATGTTCCTTCTCTTTTCAGAACTTTAGAGACTCTCAAGATAGGATTGAACGAAATAGGAAATACTTTCGGTCTAATTAGTCATTTTACGATATTTTGTTCGGTTAATTATTTACCCAAAATTACGTCGCGTTTCGTAATTGCGTGGTTTGCTAAGGCTAAGTAATTTTGGAAATGTCCGGACATTTCCAGCTTTAATAGGTTCGACAATTTATAGGGCACTAGACATCTGAGGCAATCGATATCAGGACATCGGAAAATAGTGGTCCTTGGCGGGTCAAAACTAATGTATTCGAAATCATTAATTATATTAATTAAAAAGATCATTAGTTTACGTAATCATCTTCCCGTTTTTTAGTTTATTTTTTATTTTGGGCATTATCTTTCTTCACAAATAATTTCAACGAGCTTCGGCAAAGAAATGAGCACGAAAAAAAAAAAAAAAAAAAAATAGCCATTGAACAGCAGATTCCACAACTCATTGAAAACTCGATTTTTGGAGCTTCTGTCGATCCACGTGGTACTGTACGTAATCAAAACGCCATGCGCGTTCAGCAATAACGCGATACACATCCCGTTTTAACGGAGCGTTTGCATGGTTTGCCTAGGAAAAAAGACGAATATTATACTTTTTAATCTGTAATCTTAACTGACTGGTGTAGTGTTAATATGTTTAAGTTAAATTTGTGAAGTTGCTTTCGGATTGAGAATGCAGCGTCTAAAAATAAAGAATAACGAGTGTGAAACATTGAGTTCATTTGACTGATTAAACGATTATTATTGTTGTCGACCTGGAGTATGTTAATTGCGATATAAAGTGAGTCATAAATTATCAATGGCAGTTTTGGAAAGTGTGCCTCATCGTCTTAATGTTATATACCGACACGAAAAATTACATTGACGTACTAAAAGAAAAGGGAACTTATCGCTCATGTCCAAAAGCGAATGGGAAGTAGATTGCGTGAGTACGTAATAAAAAATTAAAAAAAGACTGGACAAGAAAATGAAGAACTCTGGTACATACAACAGACGACCCTGGCATAATAATAATTAAGTATATTATACTGTAATTACATATGCATGTTTTCACAAAGTGGAAAACATAAGCTTTGAATTAATCACAGTAATTTTTCGTTCATATCATCCTTAATGGGCTGAAATGTCGTCGCAAATCACACGGTGTGATTTTTTGAGTGTGCGGTCACTGGTACATTGACCTTAAAGACACGCAGTGGCCCCGGTTCATAAATGTGAGATGAATCTGGTTTCGCCTCCTGGCTGAGTAGTCCATGAATCATTGGGCAGTCGGATTAAGTTGAATGATCTATTTTCAATCAACAAATTCGATCAATTATCGCACACGCGTAAAGGTCGGATTTTGGGTCGAATTTAAACATTTTACCGTAATCCGACTGTTTCGTCGTTGGTTTTGCGTCGAATTCATCAAACCTGCTACACACAAACTTAAAGTGAATGTGTATTAGGTTGTAAATAATGCAACACATGATGATCGATTTTTGGTGATCCAACATAAATCCACATTCCAACCAAGGTCCGGCTCTCAATCGACCGAATATTCAATGGTTGAGCGAATTTCGATAGCTCTCGCCATTTTTGGGTTCATTTCCATGCAGTTTTCTATCTCATCATGAGTATCGAAATACTGTTTCTGTTTGAAAATCAACTCTGAGCGTCGTTGTGCCTCTTCAAGTGTCTCTTAAGGCTGAATTCGTGCGAAAACATTTGCTCGCATAAGTGACATTTGTAGGCCTTAGTGGCGGTATGTATATTCGCGTGTCGCCTGAGATGAGCGGCGAGTTTGTAGCGTTTTCCGCACAATCCACAATGATGAGGTCGCAACGAGGTATGCGACGCTTCGTGCGTCTTCAGATGACTCGATTGCGAAAAGCTCTTGGAGCACATCCTGCATTTGAACGGTTTTATCTTCGTATGGATCCTCAAGTGTTCGACGAAATTGCCTCGGGCGCTGAAGCTCTTCTCGCAATAATTGCACTTGAGAAATTTGCTCGCCACGTTGTGCGTTCGCAAATGAACCTTCAAGTTGTATTTCTGGCCGAAAGTTTTGTGACAAATTTCGCATCTGACCAATCCTTTGCCCGTGTGGAGCCTCACGTGTACTTTCAAATTCTTCAATAGCCGAAATTGTTTTTTGCAGATAGAACATTCGAATGGCTTCCCCTCTCGAGACGGTGGATTCGTTTTCCCGATTTCGTGAACCTTTGCGTGCTCGGCCAAGTACGAAGGATACGGAAATGTTTTGTCGCAGATGTTACACCGATGAACGTCGATCTGAGTGTGGAGTCTCGTGTGAGCGTTGAGCTTGCTCTTGGAAGTGTAAGCTTTATCGCAATGAAGGCATTTAAATGGTTTTTCACCGGTGTGCTGCAGGTTGTGAGAGACAAGCTTTGACTTTTGGGTGAAAGATTTATCGCAAATGTTACATCTGTGCAACTTTCTTTGACTACTCGAGCTAGTTTCTGTTGTTAACGAATGTTTGTACGCCTCGTTGGCCGAAAGACAGTGAGAAGCTTGTCGCTGTTGAAGATTTGCCGATTCGTGATGCATCTCGACGTCGGCAAAGCTAGGATATCGCAGAATATGATCGGAACAAACGTCGCTCGATATTTCGCTGTCCTCCGAGTTGATATCTTGTCTCCGAATTTGAGGGTCGCCGACGATATTGCGCGAATCTAGATTCATGTGAGCGGAATAATTGATGGCTTCGACGTCGGCGGAACCGTAGGCTACGGAATTTGGAATCCCCGGGTGCACCGATTGGCTTATTGCCGGTTCGAAGCCCGAATTTCGGAGATCGTGAATTTTTTCACTCATTATTAAATTATCGTCACAAGATGATGATTCAGCGTCATCCTGGCAATGGGTGAGACTGTGGTGATTTATCAGTTGCATTCTGTTGGTAAAAGTGTGATTGCAACGAGAACAATGCAGAGCGCAAGCGGCCCGATCGCTTTTCGTTGGCGATACGGTTTCGATCGTATCCGGTGTCACATATATGTTTGTCATGGTCCTAGGACCTTTCGCTATCCTTGCATCGGCTCCCATGTATCCGGGGTTATTTTGAGACTCTACTATGTTCATATGCTGAACGGGACGGTTTTCCTGTACGAATGGCAAGTGCGCTTGGCTGTGAGTGCAGAGCTCTTGGTAGCTCGAAAATACTGCGCCGCATTCGGCGCATTTTGACGACTTTTGACTACTTTGCAGGGGAGAAAATTCCTGTTTGTGTTGGTGATATAGCTTCGCGCTGGAAACTGTCGCATCTAGAGCTTCTCTTGAAACCTGGACCAAGAAAGAGTAAATCGTTAATTGTTTTGTTAAATTAAATGTATACAAAAGAACAACGATAGTTTCAACAACAGTTAGATTTTGTTCTCCCCCAGAATGGCATTTTTGATATGTTACAGGATTCCTAAAAACTGTCGATTATCAATATATAATTAGTCGTTGCTCAAAGACTTACTAATTTGGCTTCTTCAAGAAGCTTTCTATTTTACCTTTATAAATTTTACATTTTATAAGTGTTATCAGGAAAAAAAATTGACAATCTTTTTATATCCCTATTGACACATTTGATTGACAATGTAATATTTGAGATGGATTCTACTGAAATAAATACATAAATTTGAAAAATAAATTGGGACATTTTTGGATTAAGTTAATACCTTCGAAGCTGCTTGTCTGAGAGCTCGATCAGCAGCTCTGCATTGTTCTCTGTACAAGAGAGCGGATTCCGCTCTAGTAACACATCGATCACACAACTTCTCTGGCAAACCGTCACCTTGCCAAACCTGTTAAGATAACGGAAAACTTGAACACTTGTAACGAGTAGTAAGAACATTGCAAAATGGGCTGAAAATTATCTTGTGTCAAATATGATGTATAAATGTTAAATATTCGAATGAATTTTATGAATAAAGTGACATTTCAATGGAGAAGAGATAACTACCGAATGATGAGCTCCAAGTATAACCTACCTCGAGACAAGAGAGTGTTCGCAATTTGGCAGCCAAAGACGAGCCCGCAGGTCCAACGAACAGACACACCATTTTCTCTCCGTCTTCGCGTAAACACGTTCGGCAAAGTTTGCTTATATTCTCGCTGTCGATCTCTTTGGTGACTATGAACATTTTGTTTTTGCGGAATCGAACACACTCGACGTTTGTTATGCCGTGGGATGTAAATAATGCAGACCGAGATAAAGTAGATCGCTACATGATCACCGAACGACGTGAAAAGGGGGGTAAAATGACCGGCTATTTATGATAGTTACTAAAATAGCCGGTTATGTTGCTGGTTACGTATCCGGCTATTTATGATCGTTACTAAAATAGCCGGTTATGTTGCTGGTTACTTAACCGGCTATTTTTAGTTAATATAACGTGCTGCCAGCTTTTGATTACCAAGCATATATTCCGATTCACATTAACGATCAGTTGTACACCGGCGAAAATATCTTCGCCCAATGTTAAACGCCTATAGGGCTGTCTCTCTCGCACCTCACCCCTTTTTTTGGTTTATCGATTCTCCTATGCAAATGGCTTTGGATATCGAAAAGCCCGAAGCTTAGCCCAATTCTGCAATACTTCCGCACATTTTATCAAAATTTGACCTATTTCTGTCAAGTATTTTGCGAGAAAATAGGTTTCAAATTTTTTGAAAGCGACGCGGGGAGAGGGGGAAATCACTGCCTCCCCGAGCGGCGCGTCTAAACCAATCAACACAGTGGAATTACCGGTCGTCGTAGCGAATGGTTATTACACAACTACCGCTTCCAAAGAAAAAGCGGGTTTTGCCGGTTCTTTGTTTACCGTTTGCTTTACAACGTTTTCGCTCGTTATCGTGACAATTCTTTTAACGTACATATCTTGGCTGTTATTCACGTGTACATTTTATTCCGTTACACTAATCGATTGTAAATTAAGAATTGATTGGAAAACTAAGGTCCGTAAATAATGGTAAGGACTAAAGCTGGCAGTGTCTCGACCAAAGGTGAGATTTTTTGTATTTAAATTTTATGTAGTACAGTGATATAGTATGTTCATATTTATAAGTTTTTGAAATAAGCATTGAAGATATTGGAGATATTAAAAAAGTAACTGTTCGTCATTGAGTATTTTTGTGTAAAAAATTATGGGCCCGTTTTGGGACTAATCGGCGAAACTTTGAATGCACTGTCATGAAACGTTTCAAATGCTGTTATCGTACCTGTTGCTATTGCTATTGCGAAGGCTCACCTTTTCAAAATATACATTTCTTATACCTAAATGAAATTTTTGAAATCCCCATCGGGTTTGAATTTTCAATGAGTTTATGCATTGTTAGAAATTTTTGGTAGAAAATTATTTATCCAAAAATGTTGAACTAAAAAAATATACATAGCTGTTTATATATTTTTTTATAGCTTTGGGAAACGGGAAAAAAAATCACCATGACAAAGGGTCTTCTATGGGGAAGCAAAAATAGAAAAATGATCTTAAGCTTTCACTTTTTAATTATGTTTCTCAATTATACATTTTACTAGCTTCTGAGCTAGCGTAATCTCTTGAGTTTATAGTTTTTATGCTCGTCTGTTGCAGCGGTCGGTGCGAAGGCACCCCAAAAGGTAGCAATCACAGCTATACTTTCAGGCAATGCTGCCAAGGGCAGAAATCATTCAGGCGGAAATTCTTATCATCCTAGAGAAACTCCCGGCTGGCAGAAACCCATTACATTCTTCATGAAAGGAGGTGAAAGTTCGAGGGATGTTTCTAAAGAAAAGGAGGAAGAGGAGGATATTCTTCCCGGTATTGTAGCAACAAAATCATCCAAAGAGGTAAAATGAATTAGAAATATTAGAAGAATTTTCTGGAATTTGATAAACAAATACTTAACAATTAATAAACTATTATTTATTTAAAAGGTCTTCCAAATGGATATGGATGTTGAGGAATCAGAAAAGGTGGAAGCAAATAAGAAACAGATAGAAATAGAGAAGCCAGGAAATCCTAAAAAAATGAAAAAAGAAGAAGCGAAAAAAGATGGGACTAAAATGTCTGAGGATTCCAAAGAAGACGAGAAGGAGGAGGAGGAGGAGGAGGAGGAGGAGGAGGATCAGGGTATTCCTGGAATCACAGCTTCAAATTCCCCCAACAAGGTAAATTCATTGAAAATATAAGATACATTTTTTGGACTGTGCATAACAAACAAATGAGAGATCATCAACTGTTTATTTAGAAGATTTTGGAATCTCACGACAATATGGAAGTCGAGAAAGCAGTGGATGCTGAAACAGTGAAGGAAAAAGTAAAGAAAGAAGACTTCGAGGAAATCGAAAAAGAGCGGAAAGCGAATGAAGATATGGAAGTAGAAAAAGCAGTGGATGCCGAAACATTGAAGGAAAAAATAAAGAAAGAAGACTTCAAGGAAATCGAAAAAGAGGGGAAAGCGAATAAAGATGAGGGTGAAGATAAAGAGAACGAGTTCAAGAAGGTTGATACTAAAACGAAGAAAGACCCAGAGTCGATAGAAGACGCGGGTGAAACTAAAGAGATTTAATTAAAAACAAGCAAATGCTAAAAGGAAAATAACCGTAAAGTGAAAAAGACCTTCGCAAAGATGGAAACCGAACAGACAGAATCAAAACCGTTGCAAAAAGCTGGACGTGAAAACAAGGAAGAAAATAAAAGAAAACAGAAGCTTATGACATAGGATGAGGGTGAAGCTGAATTCCAACGCAAGAATCAAAGGAGTCTGTCTGATATCTGAACCGATTTTACTACTTTTTTTTTGATAATCTATTTTATTTTAATATTCACTTAAGATTCAGTATTATGGACAAATAAGTGTTTTCGAATATCGTCTTTTAGTTGGTTAAATACTGAGACGTATACAAAACACTTTTTCCATTTAGAATATTCTCATTAGTTTTATGTAAGTACAAATACCAGACTGAGAAGAATAAGTTGTGTAAAACCCGTTATTTAATTGTTCGAGAAAAAAAACTATGCAAACTGATCCGTTAATTTAAAATATTCATCTAGCAATTAAAATACTCTCTGTGATGTTACTCAAGTAAAGTTTAAGTTTATAACTGTCCAGCGTGTCGATGTGTGTCTGCGTGTGAAGTGATATAATAATCTTATGAGCGAAAAAAAATGAATAAATTTGTAACGAAATAAATAAGGCTGCTTTCGTTTGTTTTTTGCATCTAGGGGATCGTTTTTTTTTTTTGCGATTGTGGGCTGTCCGGAGATGTCTGCGCCGGAAGTTGATGAGGAGGACACTGCTCACGTGGAATGGCTGAATGAATTGATTGGGGAGAGCGGTTTGAACGACTTGGAGGCTCCGATTGATCTTAATATCGCTACTATGACGGTGAAAAAGTTGAAGCCCCTGATTTGGTGCAACTACGAAGTTCCGCCTAAGAAATTAAAACTGACGAATACTGGAAAATCGGGTGAACTTTCTTGAAGGATCATTCAATTTTTGTTTCTCTAGACTTAGTGTTATTGCTATTTACATTGTCGTGAAATCGTAGGAATTTGCGGCATTTACAATAACTTCTCTTGATTACTGTTAAGTGAAGCTTAATCACTCAGCTCGAATACTCGTTTGAATAGCTGTGCTGAGCGGGAAATGGCATCAAGATAGTCCCTTTATCATCTCCGGACCGTTTTTATCGCGATACGTGTTCTCCCAAGTTCATTTCCATTGGAGCCAGGATTACATGGACGGAAATTATCATAGTGTTGACGGAGGAAGGTTTGAATGGAAGAATAATTGGTCGAATACGAAGGATCACTTTTGATCGAAAAAATTATTCAAGTTCATAATTTTCCAACGCTTTGTGAATTTTATATGTATATGCTTTTTCTACATGCCGGCACCGTCCCATCGCGGTAACAAATTTTTATGATATTGATTGCAAAGTTAAACCAAAATCGGTAAGGTGAAGTACGAACGTTTCTCAATAATTGCTGTAATGACTCATACAGCTTTTTACCTAGAATTCATTCTATACAAAATCAACCAGTCTACAACAATGAATATCATCGATTAGGTTCAAAGTTTGTGAAATTGCAGTTTACAGAGTATACACGAGTGTCTGCGGGTGCCAATCTCGGATAGAATTTTTTTCTGAAGTTGTTAAAAAAAAATTGTAGACTTTCGCAATTTTGTATTATACAGGCTGTGGTGATACTGAACTTCTTTTTTTATACTCTGAGTTATAAAAGTATAAAAAAATCCGAGTACTTTTAAACCTAATAGATGGTATTCAATGTTTTTGACAGGTTGATTTCATATGGAATGACCCATAGAGAAAAATGGAAGTGATGTCTTATTTTTATTCTAATAGTTCACCGCTGGAGCTCCACGTGGTCCACTTCAAGAGCGACTATCTCAATCATGAAGTTGCAATACATAAACCTGACGGAATATCCATACTTGTATATTTTTTTAAAGTAAATTATTGTTCATATCCTCGCTGATTCCCATAACACGCATTGGCTTGTTTATTACATAATTAACTGGTAATTTTTTGAAATTGTCATAAAATAAGATATTTATCATACTTTATTCCAAGTTTCAGACACTGGACAATCCAAAAATGAATCCGATAGTGAAGGCATTGCCGTTAATAGAGCAAGCGGGATTTTCAACGAGGCTGATTCCATGGGCCATGACGGATCTTCTGAGACCGTTCAGTAATGATTATTTTTTGTACCGTGGTTCCATATCTTCTGGAAGTCGTGTTCACAACGTTTTATGGCTGTTGAACCGACAGCCCATAGGAATATCGATAGAACAGGTGTGAAATTCCACTAATTTAATTTCCACAAAAGAAAAGTTGTCTTATCGATGTTTTACGAGTATATGTTCGTCATGATAAAAAACATTTTTGAAAAATGCCCCGTGAAAAAATGTTGTGTAAAAATGGACCACTTTATAATAGAATCATAAATACTTTGTATTTCTCTAGGTCGCACAATTTCATAATTTGAAGGACAAGAATTTTGAGCCCCTTGGTCGAAAATCTCGAATTTTGCACGAGACCAGAGATCGAAGCGTCTATCATGTTAATCCCTCGGGGTCGATGTACGCGAGCCTTTTGCCTACTCCGCTGGATAATTTATCGTCAAATTCAATGGGTACCATCGAATGCTGCGAGAGTGCGATCGATGGAGAATACAGGAAGCCTGAAGAAGGAAGTTCTATGGTGTAAAAGGATCAGTTTCATCAGGATCGAAGTTTCTTGAGGCTCTCATGAAAAACCTCAGTGCATCCGATTTAGAGACCACCAATCACCAACATTTCCAAGTACTCGACTGACAAGTTCACCAAAAATGAAAGCATATCATATTAAAGCAATTTTTATACAAAATTTACCATAAGATAAAAAAATCGTCGATTATTCGAGTCACTTATTATGAATGATGTTGTTCAGGCTATTCTAATAATGACGGTGAGAAAAATAATGCAGGCTACGAAAAATTGGGCCAAAAACAAAATAAATGTGCCAAATATCATAATTAAAATTATTATTATGCATATTGCTACGAATACCGAGATACTATACAGAAATAAACAGAGTATAAGGAAACATCAGCACAGCTCATTAAATAATTTAATTATGCGCGAAAAATAATGCACCCTACGAAAAATTTGTCCAAAAACAAAAGAAACGTGTCAACTATCAGAATCAAAATTATTATTATGCATATTGCCACGAATTCCGAGATACTATACAGAAATAGGCCGGGTATAGGGTAAAATCAGCACAGCATATTAAATAATTTAATTGCGCGCGAAAAATAATGCACCCTACGAAAAATTGGGCCAAAAACAAAAGAAACGTGTCAAGTATCATAATAAAAATTATTATTATGCATATTGCTACGAATACCGAGATAATATACAGAAATAAACAGAGTATAAGGAAAAATCAGCACAGCTCATTAAATAATTGAATAGTGCGCGAAGCTCTGTGCGGCTGCAAGATGATCTACTGCTAAATTCGATAAATGCGATTAATTGTTAGGAGAGTGCGGCCACTGGAAAAATCGATAAGTCTGGAAAAGGGAAATTTTGGATTCGAATACACAGTTTCATTTCCTCCGGCGTCGACGTCTCTTGATGCGCTCACGAGGAAGATCGCAGTGGGGATAGAGCGAGTTGCAGTCAACCCCACCGAGGCCCAAAACAGAGGCTTTGACGGACTCGAACATCGCGGGCCAGGCTCTTCTGCTGAGCATTCTTCCTGATAGCCAACTCATGCCCAAACTAAAGCAAGGAAAATCGTACTGGTTCAACAATTTCTATTTAGAATTGGGTAAGAGTGAATTGCTCATCATTGACGCAACACGTTAATGCGGTATCCTTAAATTTTAATTAACATATTATACAAACTTTTCATTATAAATTTATGTACATACAGCGAATCCTCACAGAGACGTACCTCCATACCGGAAGCCATACTCGTTGCGATCCCTTCATGAACCTGGATTCACTGTTATCCGTACAAAGTGACCAACGAAGACATCGACCGGAGTCTTGTTCAGCAACCAATGCCGCTTCGATGGAACGCAATATCCGGTGCGAAAGGACGTTAAATTCCTCGACTCCTGAGTACACTGGCCTTCCGGAAGCGTAGGCATCTCTTTTGAATCTGGTACCATCGATATTAGCAAAAAGAGCCTCTGCCCCCGTGGTTGTCGTGGTGGTCATTGGGTTCTAGATTATTTATCAAATTTATTCGCGAGTCTGGGAATAATATGATATTTAATTTTTTTAGGACGTTAATGCTAACGTATCGTGCTGTGTTTTACCGTTATATTCATGAGCAACTGAATGACGAAGAGACCGAAGGCGAGAAAAGCCAAAGCCGTCAGCGCAATCTCGAAGAAATCTCTGATCGACAAGTCGTGACCTTTTCCCTTGTAATGGGAAGGCTTGTGATAGTATTCCTCCTCGTCGTGGTGACTCGGATGTTCGTAATAATGCTCCTCGTGGATAATCGGTATCACTTCGTGTTGATGACCGTAATGATCATGTCCACCGCCATATTGGTGGTAGCTGTGGCCCGATGAAGAAGTAAGCATGTGATCTGTCCACAATATTTAGAACTTTAGATTCGGGGTGATATCTCTCAGTCGTACATCGTAATTATCACCGTTTCACCGTTCTATTTTTATACGTTCACGAAAATTTATCGGCACAGATTCCAAGTCGTAATAAAGCTTCCAAAAATTGAGTAAAACCTTGGAAAGAAATGGTATTTCAAATTTAGTTGCGTAGATCTACTTCGAATTTTCTATTGCATTTTTTTATAGCTGAAAATAGGCTTTTTTTAGCGGTTGCTATATGACAATATATTTTCATAGAATCATATATTTTAACGAAGCCCTAATGGTTCGATTGAGTTACTTAATATTTTCTATGCTGACCTGCATGTTGTATTTGTTGTGTTTAGTCGGACAGCCGAAATTTGGGACGTAGCCAATGGAAAGCGTCAACGTAAAGTCGAATAACTTACATATAAATTCATCCAGCGGCAAAAAATTCTAAGCAACTTCTGCATGTTGATGCACAGGCATTAGCGAAGGAGATTCTTACCTTCGTCGTAATAAGGCCCAACCTTATCGGGTGTTATGTGCGCGGGCATCGCGTAACCGGTAACTTCACCGTCGAACTCTTCGATCCCGTGATCTTGAATGACGTGCGACTTGCGCGGAGGATGACGACCGGTTATTTTTTTCTTCAGCTTTTTGTGGGGCGCATAGTGACGGTATATATCGTCGAGAGTAGTCGTGCTATCGGTCAGTCATTCATACATTATAAAAATCCTTTTTCACCACGAGAATTTACGTCCAAACTTATTTCAACAAGTTTCAATGGACCAAAGGTTCTCACCGCTGTAGCCAATCTTTGTACTTGACGCTACCCTCGTCCGAGAGGAGTTTGTCGTGGACGGTGACGTTGTCGATCTCGGCCTGTGTGTCGATCTCGTTTTCATTCTCGTACCGAACCGAATCCCCCAAAAAGTCGGGCAGAGAATTCACAAGAGCCGCACGTTCGTCGGGACGTCGCTTCACTCGGGTCGTTTTCATCTCTCGAAAAATTTCCTCCGCCATAAAGCCGTGACAGAGATACTCGTTCATGCGTTTTCTGAGTCCACCAATTGAATTCACGTAACGGAAGATTTTTATTTAATTTTTTTGAGTCATTAATGTGCATGAGTATCATTTTATTCACGAAAAAATATAGTCAGAGGACGAAAAATGAATAGTTATCTCTATTATTATTTTAATAGTTGCCATTGCCATAATAATTCTTATGGTTGCAATTTTATATCATGACAATGAATGAATTGCAACTGCGGAAATTGAATGTCATCATTCGGTATTCCCAATGGAAAAAGGTGAATGTGAAAATGGAATAGAATGGAGTCAGTTTGTAGAATAATTTTAAAAATTAATTTAAACTGCAGAAATGAAGTTGATGAGGCACAGTACGTTTTTTTACAGTCATGCGAATTTACTTTGCGAATTAGTAAAATCGAGAAAAGAAAGCGTTCGGAAGTTGTGAGTACTATTTTTGTAATAGCCGTACCTGTGAAAGTCCATTTCTCCGAGAGCTCTGTCGATGCTTCCATCAATGGTGACGTAATTAAGTTTCTCCAATTGGTTCTTTTGCTGGGTCGGTGGATCCATGAGTAAGAAGGAACCAGGCAACAGGTCAGCCGAGAGTATATCTTCCTGATTTATGCAAAAATCGTTGCCGTCGTAGTAACACGTGCGTTGCGCTCGTAAATCCCTGATTGTTAGTATTATGAGCAACGATATTAGCATTAACATGATTGAAGAAGAAATCTTATAAGATGACTTTCGGGTTCAATTTTTTCAAGGACAATGTCACGTCTATTTTCTTTGAAAATGTAGGAGGAACTGGTGACTGAGATGTCAACGTTGGACGATAAGAGTTACAACGTTAGGTGACTGATACACGCGGCTGAACGCGATAATATCTTCTTTCACAGTGGCTGACATAATTGCATTAACTGTAACCATACTCAAGGATCACACTGTACGTGAACGCTCTTTAATACCGTTATGCTGTGTCTGTTGGTTGAGCAATCCTCGAGACAAACTATATATCTATCTATCTAGTGATTAAAAAATGTACATTTAATTCCACAATTATATTTATTAATCAGTATGCTTTAGTTTCACGCGAAAAGCACATTGCTGTCTCAACATAACGTAATTCCAATGAAAAAAAAAAAAAATGTATCCTTTCGATGAAACATGAAGTTTCGTTGTGTCAAGTTCAAGTGTTCGAATCGTGTGTAACAATTGATAGAAACTATTTATATATCAATCCAGTGAATAAAAATTACTAACGTCTAATGGCGAAAATTATTGGGGTAAAAATAGAAGTGGCGTTTTATTGAAATTTACTTAAAATTTGTTAAAGCATAATCTATCTCGATTAATGCTAAGCAGCGAAACAACCGTGAAAAATCCGATAGTTTTCAAGCTCAAGGGGAATTACAATCGAATAGTGTATGCTAAGAAATAGCTTATCTATGCCGGTAGAAAAGTCTACTCTAGCGCCCCCTTCAGAAGTTCGAATGATTTTGTTTCCGGTGTCTATATTAATAGTGCACCGTTTCACGGATAATACATACAGCTCTCTAAACGAATGAGATGTAAATCAGGGAATTGATAGTTCGCTTTAGCAACCGCCTTAAGTGATGAACATCCCCTATCCTCGGGTGACAGTAGGAGGGTTAATCGAATTACTGAGGAAACGCGAGAGCTATGATTAAATACGTTTATTAAAAACCACTTACAGCCACTCTTATGAATGTTTTAGGTATATAAGGGCGCGAGGGTCGCGCGGATGGAGGGTGCCAAGACAGGGTGGTAATGGTGGCTTTGTTCCCTTGGGAACTCGCTCACCTGTCTAATATCTCGGGAGAATGGTTATATTCGTTCACCGCTACGGGCTTCCCGGGAGAGAGAGAGAGAGAGAGAGACGACGGCGAAGCGAGCGTGACCCGCTACCGCGTTCGCTATGGGTCCAGCAGCTATGGGTTCACTCGCCACCCTCTCTTTTCCACTCTACGGAGGTGGGGTTGGATGCTGGCACGCGTTTCCCTTTACTTCTACGCTTGTGCGAGACCTTTGCTCCCTCGCCACTATTTTATTGTGCTATCGAAAAGATGCACTGGCCGGAGATTTCATATCATAAGCCGTCATATTTGGTGAATGTATATTGATCAATTTTGGAGCATCGACAGATTTTTCTCAGAAAAATGTAGCCGTAGTGATAACAAAATGAACGGTAACCTGATGAAATGATAAAAATGAGATAAGAATTTTTTGCTAAATAAAAGATTATTGCAAAATGCCATTCAAATAATAGTAAAAAAATAGTGATTGCTTCACTTCTCATATCACTGCCATAGCTATTCGTTATGTTAATACAACTATACCCATAGAACCCATGACTGATCTGCATGCAGCTATCAGTTAGTTAGTTGTGAGAGCTATGCCGTTTTATCAGTATACTTTGGAAGGGTTGTTCAACGTCAGCGTGGGATATGGTCATATCCTGGTCATGAGCTGAAGGGTAAATAAACAAATAAATGATGATAAAATGATCTGCATGCAGCTATCAGTTAGTTAGTTGTGAGAGCTATACCGTTTTATCAGTGTACTTTGGAAGGGTTCAACGTCAGCGTGGGATGTGGTCATATTCTGGTCATGAGCTGAAGGGTAAATGAATATGGTTCACTTCATATCGAACAATCCAGTGACTTTTTATGAACCGCCTCCTACTATACCCATAGATCCCATGACTGATCTGCATGCAGCTATCAGTTAGTTAGTTGTGAGAGCTATACCGTTTTATCAGTGTACTTTGGAAGGGTTGTTCAAAGTCAGCGTGGGATATGGTCATATTCTGGTCATGAGCTGAAGGATAAATGAATATGGTTCACTTCATATCGAACAATTCAGTGACTTTTTATGAACCGCCTCCTACTATACCCATAGATCCCATGACTGATCTGCATGCAGCTATCAGTTAGTTAGTTGTGAGAGCCATACCGTTTTATCGGTGTACTTTGGAAGGGTTGTTCAAAGTCAGCGTGGGATGTGGTCATATCTTGGTCATGAGCTGAAGGGTAAATGAATATGGTTCACTTCATATCGAACAATCCAGTCACTTTTTATGAACCGCCTCCAACTATACCCATAGATCCCATGACTGATCTGCATGCAGCTATCAGTTAGTTAGTTGTGAGAGCTATACCGTTTTATCGGTGTACTTTGGAAGGGTTGTTCAAAGTCAGCGTGGGATGTGGTCATACCCTGGCCATGAGCTGAAGGGTAAATAAATAAATAAATGATGATAAAATGATCTGCATGCAGCTATCAGTTAGTTAGTTGTGAGAGCCATACCGTTTTATCGGTGTACTTTGGAAGGGTTGTTCAAAGTCAGCGTGGGATGTGGTCATATCCTGGCCATGAGCTGAAGGATAAATGAATATGGTTCACTTCATATCGAACAATCCAATCACTTTTTATGAACCGCCTCCAACTATACCCATAGATCCCATGACTGATCTGCATGCAGCTATCAGTTAGTTAGTTGTGAGAGCCATACCGTTTCATCAGTGTACTTTGGAAGGGTTGTTCAAAGTTAGCGTGGGATGTGGTCATATCCTGGTCATGAGCTGAAGGGTAAATAAATAAATAAATGATGATAAAATGATCTTCATGCAGCTATCAGTTAGTTAGTTGTGAGAGCTATACCGTGTTCTCAGTGTACTTTGGAAGGGTTGTTCAAAGTTAGCGTGGGATGTCGTCATATCCTGGTCATGAGCTGAAGGGTAAATGAATATGGTTCACTTCATATCGAACAATCCAGTCATTTTTATAAACCGCTTCCACCTCCTTCTGGATCCCGGGTATGCTATTATGTCACGTGATTGAACCAAGAGCTTTGATGGTGAACCTTGGTGAACGGGTTTTCGATATGATGACGGCTTTTAGGACGTTGTGGTGCTGGAACGAACAGCACGAACCCCTTCTTCGCACCATACATACCCCATGCGTACAGATATAGTACATGAATGCTCAGCAATATCAAGTTATATACACGTAGACGGAAAAGTGGGCGGTTTCCGAAGTAAAGGCATGCGCCCTTGCGGCACCAATGAGAAATCTCGCAGTTCCGGTAACCAAGCACTGCTCCTCGACAGTTTACACTTTAGCAGTTTTCCAATCGGGGGTAAATACAATTCGATGGACGAAGCGAAAGACTGAAGACTTCTAGCTTGTCTCTTAGCTTCAGCTCCTTGTCCGGAAGCTAATGGGGCATTTCCATGGGATCCATGAGTAACGAGGAACCTTTAAATATTAAGGAACGGGGGTTTTGTTGAACTGCTTTCAAGGCTTCTTCATAACAATTTTATATTTTATAATCGCATTCACTTTCAGCGATGATATTAGAATATTTTCAGAACATTTTTTTTTTTTTTTTTTCGAGTTGTTCATGTCAGCACATTCAAAATTAATGTCTGTATGTTATCCAGCTTCTGCAATTTTTCAGATAATGAGCATCTGCGCTGGATCCTATGGGACATGCACCGCCAGACTAAATGTACATGGAATTTCAAATGTAATTTCATTTTAAGGGTGGTCGAAGTGGCGTTTTCCACTAATTCACAAATACCATATTGAGCCAACAATAGCCGCGGCTCTGAAATTCTCTTCCTCTCTCCGTATCGCTGTTCACCATTCGTGATAATTAACGGTCAACCTTTTGACCCGGTGTCCAGTGGTATTGACAAAAATTGTACGATCTTTAACTGTATGTTATCCAGCTTCTGTAATTTTTCAGATAATGAGCATCTGCGCTGGATCCTATGGGACATGCACCGCCAGACTAAATGTACATGGAATTTCGAATGTAATTTCATTTTAAGGGGGGTCGAAGTGGCGTTTTCCACTAATTCACAAATACCATATTGAGCCAACAGTTCGGACATATGTGCATATCGTGATGAGTTGAGAGGCTGTGTGGTGGCGACAGTGGCGTGACTACTATTTATGGGCTCCGAAACAAGAAAAAAAGGGGAATCCCCCTTCGCCGGGAGAGCTGGCTTTCACCACACATGAATTAACACTAAAATTGCAATTGTAATTTTTAATCTCAAATAACAGTTTATACATAAAACAACAAAGAACGTGTGTCAGAAAAAAAAAACATTTAGTTAATTTTCAATACCACATGTATTATTACAAATAATAATTAATATATCACAATGATAAAGAACGTCTCAGTCCCACAATAAAAAAAATATATGAAAATATGCGAAAATTACTGTAATAATAAAACATACTTAAAATTACAACTAAACTGAAAAACTATATACTTTGAGTCGCATTGGGCCAGCTTACGACATTTTTTTTTCTATTTTTCATTGAGTGCTTTAATAATAAAGAAAAATAATAATGAATCGAAAGAAAAAGTGGTTTTTCGCGTGCCGGGGCCCGCGTTGGTTGCATTGTCATAGCTACGCCACTGGGTGCGGTCCAGCCACTTTGGATCCCTACTCCACGAGTATCAAAAAAGTAAAACGCCCACGATGCGCTCGGCGAAGTGGCGAGAGAAGAGGATAGACGGTAGGCGGTAGGTGTGAGATTTGTGATGCGCCATATCCCCAAGCCGGCCGATGATTTCGAGGGTAGGAGAGAGGACCGAACGGCGTTGAGCAGCATTTTCGTTGGGGAGGGGGTTTCCCGGGGGGTGGCCTTTCCGGTGGACCACCACCAGCAGACACGTGCCCCACCTGTCACACATTCGAGATATTCTACGAGCACTTTTTACACTCTCCCACGGGGGATTAGTTAAGGATTAGCCGCGGCTCTGAAATTCTCTTCCTCTCTCCGTATCGCTGTCCACCATTCGCGATAATTATCGGTCAACCTTTTGACCCGGTGTCCAGTGGTATTGACAAAAATTGTACGATCTTCACAACAAACAATAGTGCAATTAATTAGCATCGCGGTAAATCAAAATCATCACCCCTCTTGCAACAGAAGAGTACATATACATTGTTTGTTTAACAATGTTTGTATCCGAGAGGAAAATCGTTTTGTTTAGTGAGTTATATAGTTGTGCTTTGGTGATGTAACGATTTTTATGGTATTTGATGTAACGTTGAGCCGTAAGGTAATTACGGAGTGGAGGCTGCCCAAATGACTCTGATAAGTATGGATACTACGTGTGAGATCGTTAAGGACGATAGAAGAGCTCGATCGAGAGGAGAATATCATCGAGAGCACCAGGATAACAGCGTGGAATGGTCGAATTCGAGTCGACGCGATCCGACGGGCTGCGGTTCGGATTCAAGCAATTCCGCCAGCGAAAGTAACGAGTACGTGGGTACTCGCCTCGCCGACGGAGGACTCATCAAGACCGGCACATCATCGGCGACGATGACCATACCCACCCCTTTCTCCATTGAAAATATCCTGGCTCGTGATGCCAAGAGCTTGCTCTCCAACGACGACAAACAGACCAGCGAGGACTCGACCAGACGACCTACACCCTCACCGGTATTTCGGCCGACGGCCATAGCCCCATCACCCAACCGGAGTCATCCTCTTGGTGGTGCATTGTCTTCCTACAATCAGCAATGTGGGTTTTCACGAGTACTTTTTTTTCTGCCGCTTCGCACGTACGATACTTTGCGGCGAAGGGCAATGTTGCGGCAAAAATAATTGGTTCTGAAGGGTTAAGGGGATGCCGGAGTCGATTGGGCGATTCGTCACACTATTAATCGCAATTATGCAAGAAATATGATTGAAATTTTGCAGGGATACGATAGAAACCTTCATGCTTCAGCGGATGGTCTCATTTCGCACATCCGAGCCCCAGAAACTTTTATATCTTTAGCGGATCTTTTGATCTTTACATTTATTTAAACATTTGGTACATGTCTTGAACGGTAATTCAACCGGACGCCGAAGCACGAAGATTTTTGTTGAGTCTCTGCAGAATTTCAAGCTTCCTTTTTGTCATATTCACTTTCGTTTTAGTCGTTTTTTGCTGTTGGAAAATTTGGGAAAAGAATTTTTGAAAATTCGCGATCGATTGACCTGACCGTACCGACGATGCCTCCTTAATGAAAGGCTTTTCTTTTTCACATTAACAAAAATCGCTTCTCTCTTAACAGATCGACGTTTGCGGTGCCAGATGTTTTTTTATGCGTTTCGTCAGGGAGTCTCGTTCGTTAATCGATTTGGAATTCATTTTTTTTTTAGTACACTTTATCGGGATTCGTAATGAAAATTTTTTGTTTGTTTATGGGCTTTTCACTTTGCTTATGAATTATTTTAATTTACCC
Source organism: Clistopyga incitator (assembly GCA_947507545.1). Classification (NCBI taxonomy): domain Eukaryota; kingdom Metazoa; phylum Arthropoda; class Insecta; order Hymenoptera; family Ichneumonidae; genus Clistopyga; species Clistopyga incitator. The sequence continues at coordinate 3,386,608 of OX382176.1, forward strand.
ATCGTTTCGAGATGCCTTTCGCAAATATTTCCCACGAGATTTCGAGAGACGTCACGAGATTCCCTAATTTTCTGTTAATGATTCCAATGGATTTCAAAGATTTTCGCAGGTTGCTTACTTACGAATTATTATTTATCATGACAGTTGGAAATACGGAGGAGTCCGCTGTATATGGGGACAATGCTACCGCTACACCTGTAATGTATTCCGCTGACGGTACTGCTGTTCTGCCAGGTTCGAGTGATTCCTCCGATCCATCGGGATACACGGTGGCTGCGGTGTCACTCGCATCCGCGTCATTGCTCTACGGAGCGGCCTGTTGGTTCCCTCAATCGAAACCCAATCAACTGTTTGGATTGCACGGTGTGTATTTCCTAATATTCCAAATCATACATTACAAAATCAAAATAAAAAATTCTTTAATATTACAATCCGTCGTTCAGCAGTGCCGATACTTGAAATTTTGGAATTTCCAGTCCACTGTAATGTAATTCCAATTAGGGGTTTGGTGAACATGAAAGGCATCTCTCACTTTTGGGCTTCAAAGTCAAAATTTCGAATTTTCAGACAAAACGGAGTTCACCTTTATGAATTTATTTATTGTTATAGTTGCATTCAGCAAATTGTAAATTGTAAATTGGATTCAGTGTCGTGAAGCTCCTCGGTTCGTGAATTAAATTAACACGGAAAAACAAGCAATGGGCTGTCGATAATATTGTAATGGGCTTGGGCGATCTCTGATGTTAAGCAGCTCGATCCATGGTCAGTACGTGGATGGGTGACCAGTTAAATGTTGAGTGGAAGGCAGTTATTGTGAGTTTCCTATGTATTCTCATGCCTCATACCCGTCGCCTATACTAACCATTATGGACACATACGAACAGGTAATGGGTGAGCGCTGAGGGGCTGAGCCCCTTGGAGAGGTATCTGAATGATAAATCATCGGAGGTGGAGAAAAGTGCGCTGGAGAGATTCGGCTGGCGTGAACTCGTTAATAAATAATAAGACACACGTACGACCAGGTGGCGGAATAGGTTGTTCCCATTTGGCAGACAATGGAGGCTCGTGTTAGGGGTGGCGATGCAAGGCGCGAACGCGAATATTGGGTATTACGGACAGGTACTGAACGGTACTGAAACACGCGAACCCGGCATCAAACCCCTCGGTGTACCAACCCCACAACTCTCTCTCTCTCTCTCTCTCTCTCGCTATCTTAAAAATATATTTAAAACATTTTATTTCATTTTTATTATATATAGAATTTTAAAAAATGTTGATTATTTTTTTTATTCGTTGCTCACATCTCATCTGCTCTTTTGTATCGGCTCATTTAGATCAAGACCTTTTTCTGTACTGTCTCTCCCTGCTTCTTGTCAATCTATTCCACGTTGTTCCTGTACTTCTCAGGTCCTTAAGGGGTTTGAAATCCCAGGACCTAATAAATAATCTATAATATATCTTAGGGTTTCTCCTCAAACCATATGGTGTATTAATGGAGGATGTAATATCGAGCATTCTCAGTTCACGATTCGGTTTATTTATCGGTTGAGCCGGCGATAGATTTTCCGCTTTCACGCGTTAAAATGGCTTGCTCGATCACGTACATGTCCGCAGTGGTTCGAGGTGGGGTTCGCGAGTTAAAAATAAAAAAATAAAAATATATTTAAAACATTTTATTTCATTTTTATTATATATAAAATTTAAAAAAATGTTAATTATTTTTTTTATTCGTTGCTCACATCTCATCTGCTCTTTTGTATCGGCTCATTTAGATCAAGGCCTTTTTCTGTACTGTCTCTCTCTGCTTCTTGTCAATCTATTCCACGTTGTTCTTGTACTTCTCAGGTCCTTAAGGGGGTTGAAATCCCAGGACCTAATAAATAATCTATAATATATCTTAGGGTTTCTCCTCAAACCATATGGTGTATTAATGGAGGATGTAATATCGAGCATTCTCGGTTCACGATTCGGTTTATTTATCGGTTGAGCCGGCGATAGATTTTCCGCTTTCACGCGTTAAAACGGCTTGCTCGATCACGTACATGTCCGCAGTGGTTCGAGGTGGGGTTCGCGAGTTAAAAATAAAAAAATAAAAATATATTTAAAACATTTTATTTCATTTTTATTATATATAAAATTAAAAAAAATGTTAATTATTTTTTTTATTCGTTGCTCACATCTCATCTGCTCTTTTGTATCGGCTCATTTAGATCAAGGCCTTTTTCTGTACTGTCTCTCTCTGCTTCTTGTCAATCTATTCCACGTTGTTCTTGTACTTCTCAGGTCCTTAAGGGGTTTTAAATCCCAGGACCTAATAAATAATCTATAATCTATCTTAGGGTTTCTCCTCAAACCATATGGTGTATTAATGGAGGATGTAATATCGAGCATTATCAGTTCACGATTCGGTTTATTTATCGGTTGAGCCGGCGATAGATTTTCCGCTTTCACGCGTTAAAATGGCTTGCTCGATCACGTACATGTCCGCAGTGGTTCGAGGTGGGGTTCGCGAGTTTCGCACGTTTCGCGGCCATCGCAGTTCGCGTTCCCTCCCCCGAAATCCGCCATACTGTTAGAGGCCCATTTATCAGCGTCGTGGCTCTAACCACCTTCCGGAGAGGTGCTAAATGTCTCCGCACACTCGTAAATCTTTTTCATCTCGCCTCTCTTCGCTCTTTACTTCTCACTCCGCTCGCCGTGTGCACGTACACATTTTTCCCACTTTTCGAAGAATTCAACGCGAGAATTTACGCTTCCGAGAATTTTCATCATACGCCTTGCACCGATTTTATCTCCCAACACGTCGAGAGCTTGTCGTGTGAAGAATTGTGAGAAATATTTTGACAAACCTTTAATTTGCAAATAAAAAAAAATGTTTGGATTTAGAAATTGATATGTCGATTGATCTCCACGTGAGAAAATCATCAGAAACCAGAGACGAGTGAATACATTTTTGTCGCGGTTCATTCGTAGCTTCGGAAGTTTAATAAATATTGTAATATGCTAAAAAAATTGTTGAGGATTTGACAGAAAAATAGTATTGCAATTTCACTTGGTCCTAAATGATGGATTTTCCGGGTACAGATCGAGGTGGACGCCCGAAAGAGGCTCATAAAAATCCCTAAGGTCTTGGTCAAACACCCGACATCCTTTTGTTGATGTATGTTTAAGTTTAATAAATATTGTAATATGCTAAAAAAATTGTTGAGGATTTGACAGAAAAATAGTATTGCAATTTCACTTGGTCCTAAATGATGGATTTTCCGGGTACAGATCGAGGTGGACGCCCGAAAGAGGCTCATAAAAATCCCTAAGGTCTTGGTCAAACACGCGACATCCGTTTGTTGATGTATGCTGTAAGGATGGTCCGGCTAATTTGGTGGGCAAGCTACAGATCCCCGGCTACAGACGGGGCAGAGGTTTGGCCCTCGTGGATCGGTCTTTTCACGGAAAATCTATTAAAACGTTAACATTATCGATACACAAAGGGTACGAGCGGTGTTCCCTCCATCCACACGTGCTTTCTCGTTTACTTCGTCATGCTGGGCATACACTCATTAATTACACATTGACACGTGATTAAAAACAGGAAGGAATGCATACAACGTGCGTGAGTTTCTTCGCACCGTGAGGGCTTCGGGGGGAATAACACGTGCGCGCGTCCAAAGCCTTGTGGTGGGTTTATTACCGTAAACTGTTTGCTTAGATTATTGTCGGCTTGTCACCTCCGCTTGCACCGAGAACGCGCAGTCACAAATCTCCTCGTTAAATACTTCGTCACTCGTTTGACTTGATAGCAGTGGAAACAAGGCATTCCGATGCGTGTGTGCGTGTAGCTACCGCTAATAAATGATTACAATGTTAAATTTTCATTAACACCACACGTATACATCCTGCTGTACTTCTTATGATGTCCTCATATTTCTTCATTCCTTCCAGCCACTTCGTTATTGCGAAATTTGCGGTGGACAAAATCTTGTTTATCGAAATATGATTTTTTTTTTTTTTTCACTTTTTAAACGTGAAAATAATTTTTTTAAAGATATTTTTCATATCGAGGGCAAGATTAACAATAATTTATGATGATGCACAATGTGATGTTAACTATAATTGTTATGATGGTAAATATGCACTTGTTAAATCGTTCGAATTCGTTCGGCTCGATAACAGCGGAAACAAGGTATTCCGAAACGTGTGTGCGTGTAGCTACCGCTGATAAATGATTATAATGTTAAATTTTCATTAACACGACACGTATACATCCTGCTGTACTTCTGATGATGTCCTCATATTTCTTCATTCCTTCCAGCCACTTCGTTATTGCGAAATTTGCGGTGGACAAACTCTTATTTATCGACAGATGATTTTTTTAACGTGAAAATAATTTTTTAAAATATTTTTCATATCGAGGACAAGATTAACAATAATTTATGATGATGCACAATGCGATGTTAACTAATTGTTATGATGGTAAATATGCACTTGTTAAATCGTTCGAATTCGTTCGGCTCGATAACAGTGGAAACACGGTATTCCGAAACGTGTGTACGTGTAGCTACCGTTGATAAATGATTACAATGTTAAATTTTCATTAACACGACACGTATACATCCTGCTGTACTTCTGATGTTGTTCTCATATTTCTTCATTCCTTCCAGCCACTTCGTTATTGCGAAATTTGCGGTGGACAAACTCTTATTTATCGAAAGATCATTTTTTGAACTGAAATAATTGAAAATAAGTGAAAACAATTTAAAAAAAAAACACTTTTTTCATATCGAGAGTAAGATTAAAAATAATTTATGATGATACACAATGTGATGTTGAGTAATTGTTATGATGGTAAATATTGACTTGTTAAAACCGATGATTATTTCAGCTCCAAAGCCGAGTGGTCGACGATCAAGAAAGCCCGGCATCGACAGAAAGCCACGACAGGCGTACAGCGCCAAGCAACTGGAAAGGCTGGAGGCTGAATTCAAGATCGACAAGTACTTGAGCGTGAGCAAGAGGATGGAGCTGTCCAAGAGCTTGAACCTCACCGAAGTGCAGATCAAGACGTGGTTTCAGAATCGCCGAACCAAGTGGAAGAAACAGTTGACCTCGAGGTTGAAGATCGCCCAGCGTCAGGGTCTCTTCGCGGCTCCGACGTATTTGAATCCCAGTCAATATCCGGCTCTTCTGCCGTACTATGCTGCGGCAGCCGCGGCTGTAGCCGCGTCCGCGGCGTCACCCACATCCGGTGTACCCACGGGAACGACCAACACCATTGCCAACACCAGCTCGGAATCCTTCACGTCCTTCTTCGGTACCGGGGGTGGCACGAGTGGTGGCTCCGAAGACTCGTCGTCGCCGCTGGTCGGACCACTTCTTCACCCTCTTGCCTCCAACAATCGACACAGACAGATTTCCTTATCGGCGATCAAGTACGTAAACGACTACGAATGAAGTGGGAGGGGCTACGATAATCGTGCACGGTTAATTGACGAGCGGTGTGATTAATTGTTGAGCGACTCTTCGATGGAACTGCACTGTGCTGGGCGCAATTATTCGGATGGTCGAGCTCGTTTGCCTTCGGACTCTTGAAATTCGAGTTTCTCTGGAAGCTACAAAGTTTTACCTTATCCGAATGCGTAGCTTATCTTCCCCTCATGAAAAAGAAGTGTAGAAATATGCAGGCAAAGACGTCGAGTTTTGTCGAAATATATATTTATTGCACATCGAAGAGGTACCTTCCATATATAAGAGCTTGAATCTCACCGAAGTGCAGATCAAGACGTGGTTTCAGAATCGCCGAACCAAGTGGAAGAAACAGCTGACCTCGAGGTTGAAGATCGCCCAGCGTCAGGGTCTCTTCGCGGCTCCGACGTATTTGAATCCCAGTCAATATCCGGCTCTTCTGCCGTACTATGCTGCGGCAGCCGCGTCCGCGGCGTCACCCACATCCGGTGTACCCACGGGAACGACCAACACCATTGCCAACACCAGCTCGGAATCCTTCACGTCCTTCTTCGGTACCGGGGGTGGCACGAGTGGTGGCTCCGAAGACTCGTCGTCGCCGCTGGTCGGACCACTTCTTCACCCTCTTGCCTCCAACAATCGACACAGACAGATTTCCTTATCGGCGATCAAGTACGTAAACGACTACGAATGAAGTGGGAGGGGCTACGATAATCGTGCACGGTTAATTGACGAGCGGTGTGGTTAATCGTTGAGCGACTCTTCGATGGAACTGCACTGTGCTGGGCGCAATTATTCGGATGGTCGAGCTCGTTTGCCTTCGGACTCTTGAAATTCGAGTTTCTCTGGAAGCTACAAAGTTTTACCTTATCCGAATGCGTAGCTTATCTTCCCCTCATGAAAAAGAAGTGTAGAAATATGCAGGCAAAGACGTCGAGTTTTGTCGAAATATATATTTATTGCATATCGAAGAGGTACCTTCCATATATAAGAGCTTGAACCTCACCGAAGTGCAGATCAAGACGTGGTTTCAGAATCGCCGAACCAAGTGGAAGAAACAGCTGACCTCGAGGTTGAAGATCGCCCAGCGTCAGGGTCTCTTCGCGGCTCCGACGTATTTGAATCCCAGTCAATATCCGGCTCTTCTGCCGTACTATGCTGCGGCAGCCGCGTCCGCGGCGTCACCCACATCCGGTGTACCCACGGGAACGACCAACACCATTGCCAACACCAGCTCGGAATCCTTCACGTCCTTCTTCGGTACCGGGGGTGGCACGAGTGGTGGCTCCGAAGACTCGTCGTCGCCGCTGGTCGGACCACTTCTTCACCCTCTTGCCTCCAACAATCGACACAGACAGATTTCCTTATCGGCGATCAAGTACGTAAACGACTACGAATGAAGTGGGAGGGGCTACGATAATCGTGCACGGTTAATTGACGAGCGGTGTGGTTAATCGTTGAGCGACTCTTCGATGGAACTGCACTGTGCTGGGCGCAATTATTCGGATGGTCGAGCTCGTTTGCCTTCGGACTCTTGAAATTCGAGTTTCTCTGGAAGCTACAAAGTTATACCTTATCCGAATGCGTAGCTTATCTTCTCCTCATGAAAAAGAAGTGTAGAAATATGCAGGCAAAGACGTCGAGTTTTGTCGAAATATATATTTATTGCATATCGAAGAGGTATCTTCCATATATAAGAGCTTGAATCTCACCGAAGTGCAGATCAAGACGTGGTTTCAGAATCGCCGAACCAAGTGGAAGAAACAGCTGACCTCGAGGTTGAAGATCGCCCAGCGTCAGGGTCTCTTCGCGGCTCCGACGTATTTGAATCCCAGTCAATATCCGGCTCTTCTGCCGTACTATGCTGCGGCAGCCGCGTCCGCGGCGTCACCCACATCCGGTGTCCCCACGGGTACGACCAACACCATCGCCAACACCAGCTCGGAATCCTTCACGTCCTTCTTCGGTACCGGGGGTGGCACGAGTGGTGGCTCCGAAGACTCGTCGTCGCCGCTGGTCGGATCACTTCTTCACCCTCTTGCCTCCAACAATCGACAGAGACAGATTTCCTTATCGGCGATCAAGTACGTAAACGACTACGAATGAAGTGGGAGGGGCTACGATAATCGTCCACGGTTAATTGACGAGCGGTGTGATTAATCGTTGAGCGACTCTTCGATGGAACTGCACTGTGCTGGGCGCAATTATTCGGATGGTCGAGCTCGTTTGCCTTCGGACTCTTGAAATTCGAGTTTCTCTGGAAGCTACAAAGTTATACCTTATCCGAATGCGTAGCTTATCTTCTGCTCATGAAAAAGAAGTGTAGAAATATGCAAGCAAAGACGTAGAGTTTTGTCGAAATATATATTTATTGCATATCGAAGAGGTACCTTCCATATATCTCAGGCATGTCGTTTAGCATATAACGGGTTAATCTTAAGACGATTCACATTTTTGCAGCTACGTATATTAATGTATGTTAATTGTATACCAACAAGTATACTTCATTTTTGTGAGGGTCTATGTTGCAAGATAGGCTGTAAGATAAATAGAAGCTGGGACTCAGATTCAAGAGGACACACCGGATGCACTCAGTGCAATTCTGTCAATGCGATTCTTGTCACTAGTTGCGTTAAGGGGGTCGTCAAACAGGGTCTTATCGAATTTTCAGCGTGCCGCCTCCTAAATTCGTTCCAAATTAATGAAAACAAGAAATGGATTTTTTTTTTTTGGATTTGGATAAAATGGATTTGCAATAAAAAATTCACATTTAACCCTCTTCCTCGAGGGTTGAAGTTTGAAAGTGAATTCCAGGATTTTTTACTGTTCATGTGGAACCGTTTTAGGGGTTGTCACGGAGGAAACTCGATGAAACCCTGACTACCGACCACCCTGAAGCGCGTATATGACCATGCACCATCAACGCGCCGACGTTTTCGAATAAACATATCAATACGTTTGTACCAGGAAGATTTGATCGTGTCCCGCAGCCATGATTCAATCACTGATAATAAACCAATGTCAAATGATAATTTATTATACTATAATTACAATCATTTGGACAACTGTCGACCTCTGCATTGACGCATTGCGCAACACAGTATTATTAATCATTTTTTACGATGACAATTTCACTTTTTTTTTTATTGGATTTCTTGCGACGGTAATTAGCTCCCATGCGAAGTTGATTTTCCGGGTATCAGAAGACACATCAACGTCGCCACTGCAATATAGGAAAATTACATGTAATGATTGTGAATGTGACTTAACGATTTTGGAGATATTTCTTGCTCTTGTCAAAGTACAAAAGTAACGTTTCTTCTTTTCTGCCTGCAGTTCGATATTAGCCTTTTCATTGAGTTAAAATGGAGACCTATTTTTTTCCAAATGTAAGACATTTAAAAAATGTAAGACATTAAGATTCGATCTCGTCGGGGTTAAGTTAAGTTTAATTTACTACGGGTATTTAGAGGGTGGTTCACTAATTTTTTTTTCTTCTTCCAAAAATAGCCACTGCAGTGGAGATATTTCTTGCTCTTGTCAAAGTACAAAAGTAACGCTTCTTCTTTTCTGCCTGCAATTCGATATTAGCCTTTTCATCGAGTTAAAATGGAGACCTATTTTTTTTCAAATGTAAGACATTAAGATTCGATCTCGTCGGGGTTAAGTTAAGTTTAATTTACTACGGTCATTTAGGGGGTGGTTCACTCATTTTTTTTTTCTTCTTCCAAAAATAGCCACTGCAGTGGGATCATTTTAATCGGAATGAAATTTGATGAGCATTAGGTATTCGGCTATTGATGTACTCACAAAAGAGTTGAGTAGCTATGGTACCAATCAGGGCTGTGCAGTAGTCATCTATAAGATAGCCGAAGAGTACATTGCCGACGAGTGCACCTAATCTGCCGCAAACGGCGCTTACGGATGCAGCCATGACCCTGCAACCGGAAGCGAAAGACACTCATCGATAATGGTCGGAAATTCATCGCCGCTCCTTTCAAATGTCTGTGACATTGTCTGTGACGATGAAACGATAAACACATACCGCAAGTCTGTCGGAAAGAGGTCTACCATGAGACTGAGAATGGCGCTCAAGCAGACTGAGGAAAAAGCTTCGAATATGCAAGAAAGTATAAGGTTCTGTGTGGTTGAATTGACGAAAAACAATCCAACGGTGACGCTTGCCGCTGCGATTGTTGAGAACACTAAAATGCAAAAGAAAGTCTAAAATAACATTGCATTACATGAAGCATTCCCTATTCACTCAGCCACTTCCTTTCGGACCATCCCGGGTCCATCCTACAATTGGTCACATCAATTTACCACTAAACACGACTCTGCAATTATTTATTCAGATTTTTAAATCCAAATTTGAAGTTTTGTCGTAGCTTTTCATCGGGACATTAAAGATAATCTCCCCGTTTTTCGGTAACACTGATTTATTACCGAAAAAACGGGGGGATTTTTGTATTCAAAGGCAGACATTTTTTTGTTTGTTCACAAAACTACGGAGTATTTTTGTAATAATAATTTTGGAAAAATATAAAGAGGGCGAATATTTGCGCCAGACGATTAGTTCGTGAGACCAACCAAGTTGACTTGGCTGACGTAATTAAAATAATCGTTAAGCAATATAGGCACACTGTATGTCATGCTTGGACTTCCTTCCGCTTAGGCTGCTAAATAAGCTTTCAGCGTCCGTGAAGTTGAAGTTGACATACAGAGACGAACAGAAATTTCCATAAGGGCATCGTATACTGATAATAGAGTCGCAGGTTCATCGAACGACCGGTCAATTGGAAATCGGCTGTTACGTACTTAGAATGAATTTGTATCCCAATTTGTCAACGAACAATGGTAGAACCGCTCCAACTGGCAGACAAGCTAATCCAAGAATTATGGCTTGTACAAAAACTTCATTTTCCACTATGGTCGGGCAATCACGTGGTAGATCATCGGGATCGATAATCTGCAATGAAATATGATTTGTGTAATGAAAATAAATATACTTGTATAGATTATAAAAACGAAGATCAGCCTGAAATTAAAGCGAACTCTACATCGAAGTGTAATGTAATTTTTATTTATTTTTTAATTTTTTATTGAATAAGGGAGAAATAAATGAAGAATAACGAACCGTTCGGTTAATCGATGACACTTTACACACGCTCGTTGACTCCATGGGTTGACTTTTCTCGAACGCCGCAAATCTCTGGAAAACCTCTGGAAACCATAGCATGAGAGCATAGTAGGATGAGCAGATACAATAGAACAGACCACATGTGATGATCGTGTTTCGAAGATGCGGTGGTTTCCATAATCTTATGGTTTGCGAGTAGATTGAATGCAGAATCTTCCATATCAATTGAGTCTTTGACACTGACGGCACGTCGGGGCTGCCATTCGCATCGAGGGCTTTTTTATGGGGCCCAGATCTCGCTAAAATCAACTTCAGCCGTAGTCGGTCCTGCCCATTTTCGCTCAATTTATCCTGACGTAATAAATAAAAACAGGTAAATAAATAAAAAATGAGTCATTCGATCAGCTCAAATTTGAACAACATGTCCAGTACTGAATAATCTTCAATTAGCATAATTATCGTTTAAATCACTCACCGAATTTCATTTTTATAAGAATTTGGAAATTTGGGAAACTTTCAAGAATAAGGGAAAACAATGTCCTTGAAATATTGCACATTACCAATGATTCGGTGTAGGAAAACGAATATAATTAATTGATGGATGAGCGTGATCAAATTAGCTCGATTTTTCGATCTCAGTGGACGTCGAGATCGTTAATATTGCGTTCGTTGTAAAAAATGGTATTGAAAAAAGGGTCGAGAAATGCAGGGCGAAAAAAATTTCATAAAATGAATTATGAAAAATCATAATTTTGAAATTTTTTTCTTTAGCTTATTTGCACATGTTATTTAATAGACGAAAATTTGTGCTCCTCGATAATAATTACGAGAATCTATTTTACATAGAAACATGACGAAAAAAAAAATGTCTAATTATTCAAGGTCCATAAATGCAGGCTTATGAATATCGTGAACTCACCAGATACTCGTGAAACGAACCTCCGGTGTTCTGGGAATGCATCACCTCGAGTACTCGCGAGAGTTCATGGTGTTGTTTGCTTTCGGCGAGGTGCTTTGGCGTCTCGGGGAAAAAAAGTAGCCACAGGCCGAGGAGTAAAGACGGAATGGCGCACGCGACGATGAAGAGATTCCAGGATCGAAACACAAGGTAATCCGACACGTAGGCAAGTTGGATGGGTATCAAACCCCATGCAATGACTGTAAAAAATTTCGGGAGTACAGGAGGTACCCAGTGAAACTTTAAAAAAAAATTTTATCATTTTTTCTTAACGATTTTTTGAAAAATCTAAATTATGGCCGAGATTTAAAAATCTGTAAAATTCGAGTACCAAATAGATGACATTTTGAGTCTAATTAGAACGTAGACATTGACGATCTTTCTATTTTTCTGGCGTTGCAAATTGTTTTCAATGCCTTCTGACTTTTTTTATTGCGTATGCTTTCATAAAAACTAAAAACTATGGGTTTTATGAAAATCATCAGATAAAATCTATCGTGGGATCAATATTTCATCGAGGGTTCGAATACATACGCATTGGGGGTAGTCCGCATGATCTGAGCCTCTTATGACCATGCAAATTCCGAGGCACCTTCAAACGTTGAGTCACAGAACCCAGAAATAATGACACGGCATTTTAGAGATAACATTTCTTCTCGTTTTAGTGATTGGTTATTGATTTTGGTATTGCGTGCACGACTGAAATGTTGCCTGGCCAAGAAGTGACCCATATCATCGACGTCGTTAGTGGGTACGTATTAATGGACGTTGTTTCATACGTGGCAGGACAATCAAGCCCAACGTCCACGCCATTTCCATCCAGGATAATATTCTATCGCGGTACTCATTGGGTTGGAATTCTCCGAGGTACGTGAAGACTATTACGCTCTGGCCGTTGATTCTGAAGCGTTGTAATTCATGCAACATACATCATATTCGTTATCGATAAACCGGTCTGCGAATGGTATCGTTTAGCTGTTCCAGGAAGCAGCCTGTGTCTTGACGCGCAATATTTTAAACAAATGCACTTACGACCATCCACTGAAGAACTTGAGTAGCAGGAATATCCAGTAAGTTGTCATGAACGAGGAAATTATTTCCAGAAGAGCATAAGAGAAGAGAGCCAGCAGAAGAGCCACTCTTCGGCCTTGCATTTCTGCCAAACATCCCCAGAAGTACGAGCCCAGGAACATACCTTTGAGTGGTTTGAGTATATATATATATATATTTTTTTTTTCAAAAGCCACGTTTGTAAATGTTATTTTGCGGGACGAATATTGTCCATGGTATTTTTCAACATAAAATCAACAGCTGTGGGAAGCGAGGCTGGCAAAAAAGTATATTTTATGCAGTGTCGTCTTACTCGTTTTATCAGTGGTTTAATTGAAGATTTGCGTTATTACGTTATTTAAATTGAAGCGCTTGTGTGGAGACACGTTTTTAGAAGCGAGGTGTCTGATCACTTGATTCGAATGCGAAAAATAAATCCATTAACCCAATAAAGTGGTGGAGCTGATCCGTCCTTTGTCTATGGTGGTGAGTTGAAGATCACAAGCTGCTGAGGGAAGTATGAAGCTCACACTGCTGATACCGATACCGGTATTCATGTAGATGAGTCCACAGAGAATTGCCACTTTTATATTGAACCTTCCAAATCCTAAATTCAACCGAAAAAGACCCCAAACATATGTATTATGTATAATGTAATACATAGCCTCCAACGTATTATGTATAATGTAAAATGTATGATGTAATACATACATACATATTAGGGTGTGCCATTTTTGGGCAATTTTTTTTTTTCGACTCAGAAACAGGTTGTATACTTTCAGGAAGGTAAAATAAGAAGCCTGTAAAAATTTGAGCTCTTAATATTAATATTTAGATGCGCCTCATCGCGAATTTCTATTTCCCATTTAAATAACATGGGAAAAAAATTTTTTCATCTTTGGAATTTTATACGTTGGCAATGCCATATTGTTCGATGGAACGCAAAACATATTTTATAGAGAATCGCACGCTCTACAAAAAAGATGTCTTGCATTTTTTCGATAGACATAGCCATTCTGATGATATTTGAGTTCAAAGTTCAAAATATACGAAAATTCATCTTTTTGTTAATTTTTAACATAAACATAAACATTTTTTTTTTACTATTAATGGAAATAACGAAAGATATTTTTCGTGAGTATTTTGTCGATTTTTTTTGTAACTATTTATGATAAGTATCAGCCCATTAGAATCAGTTTCGTGACAGAAGACAGGTCTCTACAGCATTGAACAATTAACAATAAATATTAATTAATCATGGATGAGACAATTTTCATGGTAAATTTAATAATCTACAAAAAAGTTGATCGAAGATTCTCAACAGAGTCAATAGTTTCGCTATAATATTAACAAAAAGATGAATTTTCGTATATTTTGAACTTTGAACTCAAATACCATCAGAATGGCTATGTCTATCGAAAAAATGCAAGACATCTTTTTTGTAGAGCGTGCGATTCTCTATAAAATATGTTTTGCGTTCCATCGAACAATATGCCATTGCCAACGTATAAAATTCCAAAGATGAAAAAATTTTTTTCCCATGTTATTTAAATGGGAAATAGAAATTCGCGATGAGGCGCATCTAAATATTAATATTAAGAGCTCAAATTTTTACAGGCTTCTTATTTTACCTTCCTGAAAGTATACAACCTGTTTCTGAGTCGAAAAAAAAAAATTGCCCAAAAATGGCACACCCTAATACATATATATGTATGTATTACATCACACGCGGATATTTTATCTAAGTTCAATGTACCGGTTTCTTTGACTGCATTTTCGACTTCACCCTCGTCCGTCCTTTGAACATCCTCAGGCGTGGTAACCGATACTTTACCGAAAAAAAAAAAATCAAATTCTTCCGGTTTAAGGGGAAGCGATGCCAAATGTGGGATTATCGTAAATAATTATTAATTTCTATTCATAAACTCACCCATCGTGACGGTGATTGTGAATTTTTTTCGATTATCGTGATAATTTCGCCACCGAAAATTTGCCAGCGATGAGACGTCACACAAGTCCGTCACAGTACTGCGAATGATGTTAGGATATTAGTTGTCAATTCCCCTGTTCCAAACGCATCCCGCATCTCCCTCCTTTTGTCCACTGTCGTGAAAATCTTCTGGTCGATTATGATTATAGTGTTACCGGTTACACTGTCCAGCACGTGTCTCGATGCATGTTTTCCATACTAGATTCCGTCACGCGTTGTCTTAATACTGCATGGTCTCTGATGAGTTTCTACGCTTGATCTTCTTTGATGACCTGATGGTTTCTTCAATTGTCTAGCCATTGATTTGAATTGCTCTCGTTGTAATCATAGGGAAGTTTGTTAGGTGTATTACTATTTGCATACTATCTTAAGAGGCAGTGATACTTCCCCCGACACTTTCAAAAATTTTGAAATCTATTTTCTCGCAAAATATTCGGCAGAGAGAGCTCAAATTTTGGTACAATGTGCGGAAGTATTGCACAATTGGGCTAAGCTTCGGGCATTTGGATACTCAAAGCCGTTTGCTTAGGGGAATCGATAAACCAAAAAGTTGGGGGAGGTGCGTCACGCAGCGTTAAGAGGCAGTGATACTTCCGCCGCCACTTTCAAAAATTTTGAAACCTATTTTCTCGCAAAATATTCGGCAGAGAGAGCTCAAATTTTGTTACAATGTGCGGAAGTATTGCACAATTGGACTAAGCTTCGGGCATTTGGATACTCAAAGCCGTTTGCTTAGGGGAATCGATAAACCAAAAAGTTGGGGGAGGTGCGAGAGAGACAGCCCTATAGGCGTTTAACATCGGGCGAAGAAATTTTCGCTGGTGTGTCACTGAGCGTTAAGAGGCAGTGATACTTCCGCCGCCACTTTCAAAAATTTTGAAACCTATTTTCTCGCAAAATATTCGGCAGAGAGAGCTCAAATTTTGGTACAGTGTGCGAAAGTATTGCACAATTGGGCTAAGCTTCGGGCATTTGGATACTCAAAGCCGTTTGCTTAGGGGAATCAATAAACCAAAAAGTTGGGGGAGGTGCGAGAGAGACAGCCCTATAGGCGTTTAACATTGGGCGAAGAAATTTTCGCTGGTGGGTCACTGAGCGTTAAGAGGCAGTGATACTTCCGCCGCCACTTTCAAAAATTTTGAAACCTATTTTCTCACAAAATATTCGGCAGAGAGAGCTCAAATTTTGGTACAATGTGCGGAAGTATTGCACAATTGGGCTAAGCTTCGGGCATTTGGATACTCAAAGCCGTTTGCTTAGGGGAATCGATAAACCAAAAAGTTGGGGGAGGTGTGAGAGAGACAGCCCTATAGGCGTTTAACATTGGGCGAAGAAATTTTCGCTGGTGTGTCACTGAGCGTTAAGAGGCAGTGATACTTCCGCCGCCACTTTCAAAAATTTTGAAACCTATTTTCTCACAAAATATTCGGCAGAGAGAGCTCAAATTTTGGTACAATGTGCGGAAGTATTGCACAATTGGGCTAAGCTTCGGGCATTTGGATACTCAAAGCCGTTTGCTTAGGGGAATCGATAAACCAAAAAGTTGGGGGAGGTGCGTCACTGAGCGATAAGAGGCAGTGATACTTCCCTCGCCACTTTCAAAAATTTTGAAACCTATTTTCTCGCAAAATATTCGGCAGAGAGAGCTCAAATTATGGTACAATGTGCGGAAGTATTGCATAATTGGGCTAAGCTTCGGGCATTTGGATACTCAAAGCCGTTTGCTTAAGGGAATCGATAAACCAAAAAGTTGGGGGAGGTGCGTCACTGAGAGTTAAGGCCTTATATACGCGATTTTGCCGTTTTTGGAAGGTATTTTTTTTAGACACGGTTTCAAAAAAATGATCCATATATCGTCAACATTTTTTTTTACAGATCATTTACGCAAGTGGCTAAGCATATGTAAAAACATATACAAAATATTAATAAACGTCGGGGATATATAATAACATAATAAATGATTGTATTTTTGTTGACTATCAGAATGGGAAACGGAAACTAATAAAACAAAATAATTGTGCGTAAATTGCTCTATTACCCAATGACATGTATTGATATAGGCTTCGCTTGTTTTATGTACAATCCAATTTTTACAAAATATTATTTATTCACCTAATAATTTTCGTCTAAACAATACATACAGATAATACTCATAAAAAGTACAGACCGAGCGAAAGAGGCGCAGAGGGATTGACCGATGTCTTAACAAACATTATACTTATCAACAATCGTAAAATTAAAATAAAATAAGATAACGATAAATATGAGACACTCGTGTCCATAACTCGTAGAAAATGATAGTCATAGCGAATAAATACATATTTACATACAAGCAATAACTTGTCACATTAATCGTTCGTACGTCTAATGTCAAATTGAAGTGTGCGGCATGCGCCGATCGTTCGTTCACGGATCATTTGACAAGATAAAAACGCATCGTCGAGGATCGACGTCCTCGAGATCTTTTTCTCTGCAGGTACTCTTGAAATCTACAAATTAGTCTCGACGCGTGCATGGAAAATCGATTGCGATCGCTTTTTATCTTCAATCCAGTGTCTCCTTTCCGGTTTGTGGGAGGAAGAACGAGAGGAATCCGCACGCTGAAAAGGCCGAAGAAAAATCGTTAACCCCGACAACCAAGTATTTCATCGAATCGTTAATTAACCGATACTCTTCGGGAATTCGTTTGGCCGAAAAATATTTTTGTGAATATCGTCTTGATGTTGGATAAACGTATTAATTAGGCACAACTGATCATACGGAAATGTACGCGGTGAAGTTATTTTAAAAAAATGAAATTTCTTTCGGCAAAACATGGCAAACATCGCGGTTCAGTTCCTACGATTTATTATTAACGTTCAATCGACACGTAGTGGCAAACTGATGTGTTCGTATGCTTCGCAGCGCTTGTCATCGCGTTTGATCGTAATGAGCTTGCCAGTTGAGCATATTTGTCGAAAGTGGTGGAGTAAACAGCCAGTCCACCGAGACTCGTGGTAATTATAATCATTATTCGCTTGTAAAACGTCAAACGAAAAATCTTACCAAACAGAAAGGCGGCGAACAAGATCACCGGCACCACACATGCGAGATCGATGAGGTAGCCAAATAGGAGATTGCCAACAAGCGCGCCCAGACGGCCCATTGTGAGCGATAACGCCGCAGCCATCACCCTGTGAACCAGAAACGGTATATCATCTGTTAGCACAGCCTTTTACCTCGGATTCCGACAATTACGTAGATTATTTATCAAATTAAATATACATTACCGTAAATTCGTGGGAAACATGTCGACGATGACACAGTAAACGAGAGAAATACCCAGCGATGTGAGAGCCTCGAAGATGCACGATAACACCAGATTCTGGTTGGCGTTGGTGACGTAATAAAAACCAACTGTCACACCACCGGCGATCACGAGGGAGACAACTGTCGAATTTACGATTTATCGATCAATCACTGATTGGATTCGGATTTTTACTATATGTGGTTATATTATAGTGTATTACTCATCAGTTATACTATTACTATTGATACTTGTATTAATTATAAGTCGGCAGAAATGCGGAATTTGTGACGCAACGAAACTGCTTTTTTTTTTTTAAAGCCGCAAACGAAAATTAATGGTGTAAGTAGAAAAATGTGGGATCAAAGGAGGTCAAGAATTTTTACAATATTCAATGCAATATGTGTTATGTTTCAGATTCTGGTTGACGTTGGTGACGTATTAAAAACCAACTGTCACACCACCGGCGATCACGAGGGAGACAACTGTCGAATTTACGATTTATCGATCAATCACTGATTGGATTCGGATTTTTACTATGTGTGGTCGTATTATAGTGTATTACTCATCAGTTATACTATTACTATTGATACTTGTATTAATTATAAGTCGGCAGAAATGCGGAATTTGTGACGCAACGAAACTGCTTTTTTTTTTTTAAAGCCGCAAACGAAAATTAATGGTGTAAGTAGAAAAATGTGGGATCAAAGGAGGTCAAGAATTTTTACAATATTCAATGCAATATGTGTTATGTTTCAGATTCTGGTTGACGTTGGTGACGTATTAAAAACCAACTGTCACACCACCGGCGATCACGAGGGAGACAACTGTCGAATTTACGATTTATCGATTAATCACTGATTGAATTTGGATTTTTACTATATGTGGTTATATTATAGTGTATTACTCATCAGTTATACTATTACTATTGATACTTGTATTAATTATAAGTCGGCAGAAATGCGGAATTTGTGACGGAACGGAATTGCTTTTTTTTTTTTTAAAGCCGCAAACGAAAATTAATTGTGTAAGTAGAAAAATTTGAAATCAAAGGAGGTCAAGAATTTCGGCAATATTTAATGCAATATGTGTTATGTTTTTGATTGCAACAGAAAGGGTTTCTTATTTTTAGCAACCAAAGGGGTTAACGTAATTAGCAGATCTAACCATCGATAAATTGGTAGTGATTTTCTGAAATCTCTTCCCTGTTTCACTCTTGAATACTTATTATTGGATATGACACCAAATTATTTGCCCTCTTCGACAAAATACAGTAAATGTGTAACTCACTGAGAAAGACCTTCGCGCCGACTTTGTGAATGAAGAGGGGAAGTATTATAGATCCTGGTATACACGCCAACCCGATGTAGACCGTGTGAAGATAAACCGAAGGTGCTATATTCACGGTGCAAACGCTGCTCGACGAGTTCATAAAGTTTGTTGAATTTTCGGCGAGTGCTGAGACAATGCAGACTGAGGTACTTTCGCCGGGATGAGAAACCTCAAACTCCTCGAACCTGATTTTAAAAAATCATGTGTCAAATTTAATACAACAAACGTTTGTGAGTTACAGGATGACATTGTATGTGAGTTCCCCAAAAAGAATAAGAAAAATATATTAATATTTGATTTTTGTACAAGCAAGTATATGTATATTTTGTATAATTGAAAAAAAAAAAAAAATTGAGTATTATCGGTCACGACAATTATATTCAAAATTTTGTAAATTACTTTGTATCTTCTTTTTACTTTCACTATTATTTTCGTTAGTCTCATTTTCCCCGTAAATTTTTAGAATGGGTAGATTTCAATGGCCATTTTCACGACACTTAGAAAATTCATTTTGCTTTCGCAATGTATGGGAAAAATGTGCCTCTGTACCTGGTGAAGAGCTCGGGAAACCAAACCATGAGAGTGTAGTAGCTACTGGTTAGCCCAAATTGAATGGCACATGCGAGGAGCGTGTTGCGAAGGTACGGAGGCTTGCAAAGTGCTTTCGTGAGATCCCACACCTCGCTGCACAACACTTTCAGATCCTTCCTCTTGTGAAGTTTCAGGGCTCTAGTACTTTTGTCCTTAGGATTCGGTTTCTCTTGAAGGGACTTGACCTGTCATTTTTAGATTGTATTTTAGATTGCAGAATTGAAAATTCTAGCGAGAGAGTTGAATATTAAAATAAAAAATTCATATCTTAAGAGGATTTTCATTTAGTTACGTCTAAACGATGTGAGACTGTGCGTCAATTTCAAAATTCATTCGGATACCAAATAACGACCGCTGTACGTGCAAATTCACATACAATCAGTAATTTTTTTTTTTTTTCTTACACTTTTTGTTAAAAAATTTGATGTTTTAAGTATTTCTAGAGACATGCGAATCGAGAATATTGATTTTGTTATTAAAAAAAAAAACATAAATTTATGACACATAAGGGGATAATGACATACCGGATACGTTTCGGGTTCCTTGCCAGTATTCTGCGAATAAATCCATTTGAAGACCTCGAGTGCCTCGTCGGTCTCGCCGCACTCGAGAAGAAATTTGGGACTCTCGGGAAAGGCGAAGAGCCACAGTGAGAGCATCAACGATGGAAGAGCGCACAGTGCGACGAAGAGATTCCATGACTTGAAGTGAAACAGCTCGGACTCATAGATGAAGTCGCGGGGGACGATTGCCCAAGCAATAACTGTATGTTGAATTATAGACAATGTTAGGTACCAATTATGCAGAATTGTAACCATTGCGAAGAGTCCAGCCATGATTTTACATGCGAGCTGGAAATAAATGATTAGCTGCTACAATTAACGGCATGATTAATTACGCTCAAACGCTTAAGGGGGAGTCCTGCTTCGGAAGCTTGAAAAATAGATTTTTTTTTCATAATTTTTTTCGAAGGGAAAAAAACAACCTAACTCACCGAACTTTGGGGTATATTTTCTTGTGTATTTAAAGTATAAAAATGATTTTTTTTTTAGGCGATGCAATAATAAACTGCAGAGTAATGAGCCCTTTCCGTGAGGGCATTGCTCCTATAGTTTCCAATTGCTGGGCGTGATAGCAAAAAAAAAACTAAATGCCCGATGGACTCAAACCAAAGTTTGTTCTCTTAAGTATTGAATTGTCTTCCAGACGAACTAAAAAAATGGTTGGAAAATTATTTTTAAATAACTTTTTCAGCACATTTAAGAAAATATACCGCCAAATTCGCTGGGCTAAGTTGTTTTCTTCCCTTTCAAAAAAATTCTCAAAACAAAAAGCTACTTTTTAGCCTTCTAAAGCAAGATCCCCCTTTAAACCTTAGGCAGTTTTTTGTTATAGCAATCAATTGGGTGGTATTTAAAACAAAAAATGTAATGCACGTATAATGATGCAGTTAGTCATGCCAGCTTTTCGCCTTTATCCATACGTTGAACCAATCCAATACTTTGAAATACGTGACCTGGTCTGTTAAACCAATGAAGTACCAACCCATTTTCAATTATTTTACCACAATCGAAGTCAGTGCACAGCTTATTTTTGGCTACCAATCTTAAGATTACAGTACCGATATCAAACGTTGGATTATCAATAGTTCCAATTTGATTGAATTCGTTAAACCCAATAGGTTCAATCAGAACGATGAACCCATTGATCGGTTACGTGCAAGCTGGATCCATCGTGGGTGAGACAATTGTTCAAATGGATGAGTGCAAGAAGAGCGATAAAATACTTACGGGGTAGGGCGATCACACCGATTGTCCAAAACATTTCCATCCAGCACAGGATCTTCTCACGATACTTGGTTGGTTGGAATTCACCAAGGTAGGGAAAGCAGATGCCCATTGCGCCGGTAACACTAGCGCCGGCAGATGGAACATGTACTTGTTAATAACAATATTTTCCATTTCGCAAGTTACACATCTGACACAACAGGACAACACAGTGAAAACGATTTCACAATATCAGAGTTGATTTAGACACACCAAAATCGTTTTGCCCAGAACAAATGCATCAATGGGCCAAAGGCTTTTAACTGAAGAAAATTAAGAAATTTTTTGGCAAATTGTGATTTTGCCACCACTTATCCACAATTTATTAAAAAAATTGTACACATGAACATTCTGAAAAAAAGTGGAATCGCATGTTTATCATTTTCAATCGGTAAAAATGACGATTTTATTTTTGTCTCGTCAATTAGGATTGCAGTATCAATACGCAAAACCGATACTAATTAAATATCTAAATTGTGGTACACTGAATAGAATAAGTAATTGCAAAAATCGGCCGATCGTTTTCGACAACCAACCGGAACAAGACAAAATCCGAACTACTGCGACAGCGATCCACAAAACCAGGAAGTCGTTTTCTTTGAACATTTTGGTTGAAATATTTTCGAAAACTTCACCTCACAGGAGTGAAATTTGACGCGCAAGATCGTTAACAACTTACGCAAAACCATTGAAGAATCGGAAGATCAAAAAAATCCAGAAGTACTGCACAAAAGAGGAGGCGATGCCGACAAGTCCATCCATTAAGAGTGTCGCTATGAGGACGACTTTTCGACCCTTGGTATCAGCCAGGCACCCCCAGATGTAGGACCCGATCACCATTCCTGTAATCCCCGATCGATTAGCATACCGAATGTCATTCTATTGCGCTTTAAATGAGTGGGCAGCGCGAAAGTTCTCGGCCAAATGAAGCCAAACTGCTTCGATTTGGCTAATCGGACGCGTTCTATGGCCTCCCTTCCCTTGCCGATCGAGGCGAAACGTGTGAGTCGCGCTCCGATCTTACTCCGCCACGCTCACCCTTTATTTTCATTTTGCGTAGAGGATTTTCAACGTCAACTTACCTAGCATAGGAGACGCTGTCAACCACCCTTTTGAGGTCGAGTCCATTCCCAAATCGCAAGAGGCGGCGGGTAAGACGAACGATATTATCGTTACCCCGATCGCGGTGTCCATGTAGATAAGCCCACATATTGCCAGAAGCATGTAGTGGAATTTGCCGAAACCTGTAGAATCGGTAGGAGGAAAACCCATGAAAAGTATGGACAATTGGAATATACGGTAGTTATATAACCAATGAAAGAATACGTGAGGTATAACGTTAACGGCCCGGCGTACTAATTACGGGGTACTAATTACGTCGATGTCTAGATTTAATTACAAAAATTATACCCAAGACTTAAAAAAAAATTAATCAATTTTATTTATTAAAAAATTATACTCGAGAATGGAAAAAAAATGTACTGAATTTTTTCCATCAAAAAGTTATACTTGAGAATTTAAAAAAATGCAATAAAAATTATACTGCAGAATTGAAAAAAAAAAAAATTAATAAAATTTGTTCATTTAAAAAAATTTATAAAATTTCGATTGCATTACTCATTATGCTTTGAGCAGCATATCTAAAAACGATTTAATGAATTTAACTGGAATGTACCAGACGGAATCCGATAAGGAATCGAAATCAATCGTTTAATCTTCACTTTTCCAAGGTAGATCTTTTTCACTACGTACGATTGGTCACACATTTATGCACAATAGTTCAAGTGATTCTTAAGTTCACGTTATTCGCCCACAAAAATGAGTCTGTATTATTGACGTATTTCATAAAATTCCTTCTAGTTCAGCACTGAGTTTTTCGTGAGGATTCAAAGTTGTAAGTAAAACGCAAATTCCGACATTTGAAACGTTATCACACTCGACACTTTTGGCACTGTCACTTGACTCCTCACAAGTTTCATGTCCAAAGAGTTGGACGGTCGACATCACGCACGAAATTTTCAAAGCGAAGAGTTCTTAATGAAATTAATAAGTAGCGATAGTGAGGACGGATGTCCTTACCTGTAACGGTGATGGCGTGCTCGAAGTCGGCACTTCCGTCTGCGAGGAAGTCGAGCCCTGAAATTGTATAAAGACATCAATGTAGTTTACCGACTGTACGACTATTATAAATTACACGATTAATCAAAACACAATAATGACAATAATAATAATAATAATAATACACTCAAAGGAATCGTGGTAGTACTAAAAATAATCATGCAATAACTATCAATAGTTGTAGCTTATCGATTAATAAACGAATTACGGTAGCGGCTGAGAAAACATTTGGCATTCATAGCTACGAATGAAGTTTCGAAAATTACGATAACTTTTTGAAAAATCTCAGTTACATATTTAGGCTCTCGTGATTACGGTGACCGTCACTATTCAGTACTCGGTAAAACTTTATTTAAATATGCAAATAGTTACACGGACTGATAATTGTCACTAAGACGATTTCTCCGAGTGTAATAATGATAATAATAATAATAATAATAATAATAATCGAAGCAGCGTTCGTACCCATGACCGTGTGCTGATTTTCCGTATTGATCCGTGATAGATGTATAATCGATGTCGTTGTACAGATATTCGGGGTACGTCGTAGATGTTCGATGATGCGATGTCCTCAAAAAATGTAACCGCAGTTCACGCCGCAACGAGTATCTCCGAGCTGCGATAGAACAATGCCCGTTTTGTGATTGCGTCCGTGACTTTTTGTTTCGCGAGCAAAATTTTAATCCCACCTGCTAATTTGCTTGTGGGCGCGATTCGGCTATCACATATCGTGATCTTCTTCGCTTTTATCGCAAGGTATTAATGTACCGCACACGCGCGATCTCCTTCAGACATTTCTCTACTTCGACGTAGACTACTCTCTTCTTCTTTGCTACGCTAACTATATCGATACACATATATATATATATATATTAATTACTCGAATCAACAGCTCGATTCCGATCTCAGCCAAGATCCTCACTTTATCTCGAGTCACAAATAATTCGGAAGTGTAATAAGTGGCGGCGTTCTTATACCTCGATAGCCGAGACCATCCGGCCTCGCCGGATAGTCAAGCGATAAGATAAACACCAATATTTAGCTCCTCAGACACGTCCTCTTGAGCCGCGTCCCTTTATCTGCCAACTCACCTCATTTGTTTAATCAAAATTGTTAAAGCAACGCGGGTGCAATAGAAAATTTGTCGAATTTTTAGAACGCATCGGTCCAAGTTTTCGAGGATTTCATGTCGAATTAGGGCAAGACCTTAAGGGCCCAATCAGGCTTAATCATGGCAGCGATCCGCGTCCCTTTATCTGCCAACTCACCTCATTTGTTTAATCAAAATTGTTAAAGCAACGCGGGTGCAATACAAAATTTGTCGAATTTGTAGAACGCATCGGTCCAAGTTTTCCAGGATTTAATGCCGAATTAGGGCAAGACCTTAAGGGCCCAGTCAGGCTTAATCATGGCAGCAATACCAAAGTGATACCAAGTAAATAAATCGGTACTAATTCTGCCACACAAGCTACTCGAGGGCTTAGTCAGGCCCAAGCGAGGTAGCGAGTATGTTTTTACCACACAAGGGCGTTATCAGGCGATTCCAGGCTTCCATAGCGAAGGTCAAGCGGGGCCTGCGACGTTAATTTCGTGTGGGCCAAGAATCATTGGTGGTCGCTTGGTTTTGCTGATACCCCGAGTGAAGTATCATCATTCAGGGACATGACTTGGATGGGTGATCTCTTAGCCGTCAACCGGTGAGCGGAAAGTCCGGTTTTCTGAGGCCTGGCTGGTAAGTCACTTTCGTTTTTATACGAGCGAGTCAGAAGAATATGTCATTTCCAAAAAGGTATCGCTGATTAATTGCACGTTCACAGCAATACATACTCAACTTTCTCAATTCAACCTCAACTCTTTGGTTCTTCCGATTAAACCTCAATTTTCGAGGCTCTGTGTACGTGCACGAAGCGAATAGGGGAAAGCAAGGTAAGAATCCCCTCGCGGATGGTACCTCGGCATTGGAACTGGTCAAACTAAACAACGAAACCATTTAAGGGCTTGCATCCGGTTGAAATCGTTGGAAGAATCGATTTTTCATTTTCCATGGATTTTCAAAAGACAGTCGATCAATATTCTCTGAAAATTGCACAGTGATTTTCGCTGATTTAAGGATTAAGAGATAAAAATGCAGTCGGGTAGTGAAATACAAAGCGAAGAACAGAAATCACGGGAAATCTCCGGTAATTAATGTATATTAATGACGTGGCTACAATCCTGTCGTTATCTCGACTATTTGTATCGCTTCACAAACAGCTATCACATACAATAATAAACGCATCTATACCTTGAGAATCTCGCGGTATCTCGGCAAACACGTAGCGTCTCTAACGTTCTTATCGAACCGTCACTAATCAATCTCACCGCACTGACTCTACGTCAGATGTGTAAATCTCAAACGATGACGGCACTCACGCACGAGGTGCATTACGTTCATAGATTATTGCGTAATACATCAAATCAGTATCAGGTACTAAACACATTGCGCAGAAATAGTATATTTATGGCTTCGGGTGTTTGCTTGATAGAGCGTTTAAAAACACGTTTTTCAGCAGCTAAGTTGGTCATTTGTATTTGAAATTTTACAGGGGACATTTAAAAAAAATAATTATTACTGTAAGTCATGCAATGGTTAGTTGGTACCGCTTCAAAATTGTAAACAAATTCTTCGAGGGGTTTTATGTGGCTACTTTTGTTTATAATTTATGTCGTGT
The DNA here is from genome assembly GCA_947507545.1 of Clistopyga incitator. NCBI lineage: Eukaryota > Metazoa > Arthropoda > Insecta > Hymenoptera > Ichneumonidae > Clistopyga > Clistopyga incitator. The sequence continues at coordinate 3,413,070 of OX382176.1, forward strand.
CAATTATCCCTTGGTAAAAATAGTAATTGGCACACACTCGTTATTCTTACAAATGGTAACTCCGACAAATTTTCGTTTTTATCAGTTTACCGTATATTTTTCATAATTACCCGACGGTACCTTTCGATTCTAGATGCATTTGTATGTTATTGGATATCGATATTTATTGAGAGGGATACGATGTTACGTAACGCGGATCTTGTTTATCATTTCACTTCGATTGAATGTTTTTTGGAAGTTGTCCAACATCGCGGTCCTCCAGTGGAACAATAATAACGATGGCGGTTGAGCGCAACAAACATGGTTCCCGGGTAAGAAGAGTGAACGATTTTGTCGATTTTCGATAGCGATCGATTCGATCGGTGTTTGGATGATACATCAATCCCTATCCGGCAGCGATAAGATCTCGACGAGACTCCGGCTCGCGCTCGCGATAAGCTCTCGTAAATCTCAATAAAAATTTCTTGACATCTCAATCGACAAGATTGTGCCGTATCCAACGACCTTTGTTTCTATTTGTAACTTCACGCGCCAAAATTTCGTTACACTTAAAAAAAGAAGAAAAAAATAAGCACGTGCTGAACAATATAACAGCGGTTGGCAGATTGTCAAGACCCGGATTGTTTCGAGAGTTAGGACCGCGCGGTAGACAGGCCGACGGATTGTTTGCCGCTTCATGTACGACGCAGGTGGAATTATCCGGACGTAACCGGATTAATATTTCGTAATTTTTCTGGAAACTTCCGGGAGCTTATCGGACACATCGACGCAAGTCTTCAACTATTCCACGCTCACCGATCTACGAATTCACAATAAACTTATCACCCATAAAAATCATTGTTCTACCAGGGAAATATGACACGGAAAAATAAAAATGAGCCTCATCGACGAAGTTTACGTAACCGAAATGCATGCAAAACATCGATAATCGGAATTGATTGCAAAATCAATTTTTGTTACGTACAAAAATATATAACATATATTTTCTATAGATGCGATATATTGACAATATATCTTACCTATCGAACATATCTAGAAAATGTAATAATAATAATGATACATTTGTCTATACAATATACAAACTATATCGTATCCTCTAGGATCCTCCATATTTTGCATATATTTTTACTGACATTAATTTCCGTGAGGCTCGCGAATGAAATAATCTTCAAGCTAATTAAAGGGACTCTCGATATTGGCAATTTGCGTAATCGCCGAGGCACTTTTTTCAATCAGGCAAAAAACTGCTCCTCACTCTCAGCCGCAAACTCAATTGATTCACGAGAAGATTTTTCGACCATCGAAGAGACAGCGAGATGAACGGCCCCGAGATTAACGAGACTCTGTGGACTTCACTGAACCTTCGTCAAAAGATGTTGAAGCACAAAGCCGAAGAGCAGATATACTTTTCAGACGCATTATTGCAGAAATTAATTTAACAAGTTTAAATTACGTGCGACCGAGATACTGTTTCGTCTGTCCGAGGGACGAGTCCGTGAATCCGTGCGAACTCAAGATACTTAGCAGGCCTGTTAGGCGGCCAACGCACCAAAAGAGACTTCCCGATGCGAATTTTCTGGCCTCACCTGGCTCGACGTTTGACTTATCTCCTTCAGTCACACCTTATCACCGAATGGTCAACTGTAAGGTGGCACTTTCCGCCTAAGAAGTTACGAATGTACATTTTTTCATTTGCATATCGCCTCTCGATGTTTTCCCTGATCAGCCCAAAGCCCCGCACCGACGGTAACCGACAACAATGTACCGTCGCACTTTGTTGCGTTATCGAAACAACGTGGAAATTTGCAAATTGACATAACAAAAAATGAGAAAAGTAAGAGTACGTACTGTGAGTACGCATGTAGGTGATTCACGAGGTCTTCGCCGTTGCTCCGGATACGATGCTATTTCCTGAAGGCAAGAACAATGTGCCGAATGCTTTGCAACCACTCGCGTTACAACATCACCAAACTGTGCCGCGTAATTCCGGTTGCGCAATTTTGAGCTCGATTTGCTTTTGTTACTTTTGCTCGTCAACGTTGTGTGCTTCGATCGATCGACACTTTTGGGGAGATTGATTTTGGTATCCGGTCGCGAACGAAGCGCGGCTTATTCGCGCTAATCATCGGGTATAGCGATTCGCGAATATGGGACAATGACAGGAAATAAGGCTGCGCGACCGAGGTACACCACTGTGCCTTAATTAGACCGTGCCACCAAGGGTAAGAAGAACTATTATTGGTCCAACTTCTCACACGAGGGTCGCCAACTCTCGTCACCGCGATATATGTCGAGCAATGCTCTACAGGTACCTCGGTGGATATGCTTTTCTATGTATAGCACCAGAGTTTGCGCCATTCACTCGCATTGATCATCTTCCTTCGACGCCCGCCGAAGCAATAGTTGTTTATTGCCTTTGTTTGCCATTCGAGTGGTGCGTGGGGCTGATGAAAGTTCGAGCCCGCTGATATTGTTGCCAGTTTCAAGTTCAAGTTGTGTCGTGGACAGTCGCATAGTCCGAAGGCTGACGAAGAGCGCGGAGCGATTTTGCTTTGACGTTTGCCGATCAAAATACAGTGACGCAAGATCGTAGCATTGAAAGGAATTTTGTGTTTGTATTTATATTGTGAACAATATAATTTAGGGCAGAAGACATAAAATAAAAGTAAAGTTCATGTTTAACCGCGGATGCGATTATTGGTAATCAGTCAGTCGTTGTTTTGACGAGGCCAATTGTTTTTATGGTGCAATTTGTCCAAATCTCGCAGTTCATCGCTGGTCCACTCCTTCGGTGACTAGTCCCGGGTGTACATCAGACCATTTCTCTTGTTTTCCTATTAAATGATTGTAAAAGAATGCAGTTTTCTTTCGAATCAGACCCGAGACAAATTTCCAGAACCCTAGTCAAGATTTTATTAATGTTTAAATCCAAATAATTCAGATTCGATACAGTATAGAGCCTCAGTTAATTAGGGCAGTCGAAACCACAAGATCTACGAATAATTCAAATTACGAATAATTTTTCAAAGATAGCGAAAATGGGATATAGATGTTTTATCATCGCCGATAGCAAAACCTCCAGCATTGTCCAGCAATATGTGAATGGTACCTCAGAACTTAGCCATTTTTGCGAATATCAGCGTATGACTTTACAAGGATATAGATTACATGGATATTCATGTTTTTACAGAGAAAAAAAAAACGATTTATTTAGATAATGCTCTAATACCGGGAGACACAACAGAGACTTCCGGCCATTCTGTGCATATATTGTTACATACATTTTAGTAATATGTAATACATCTAAATAATGCGGAGATAAGGCTAAAGGATTGACCTCGCATTATTTTGTTTGAATAAAACTCCTTTTACGCAAATTGTATCGAAAAAAAGAGCCCTGTATTTTTTCGTTGGGCTAAAAAAATTGTTTTTCAAAGATTATGGCGAAAATGGGATAAAGATATTTTATCATCGCCGATAGCAAAACCTCCAGCATTGTCCAGCAATATGTGAATGGTACCTCAGAACTTAGCCATTTTTGCGAATATCAGCGTATGACTTTACAAGAACATAGATTACATGGATATTCATATTTTTACAGAGAAAAAAAACGATTTATTTAGATAATGCTCTAATACCGGGAGACACAACAGAGACTTCCGGCCATTCTGTGCATATATTGTTACATACATTTTAGTAATATGTAATCCATCTAAATAATGCGGAGATAAGGCTAAAGGATTGACCTCGCATTATTTTGTTTGAACAAAACTCCTTTTACGCAAATTGTATCGAAAAAAAGAGCCCTGTATTTTTTTGTTGGGCTAAAAAAATTGTTTTTCAAAGATTATGGCGAAAATGGGATAAAGATATTTTATCATCGCCGATAGCAAAACCTCCAGCATTGTCCAGCAATATGTGAATGGTACCTCAGAACTTAGCCATTTTTGCGAATACCAGCGTATGATTTTACAAATACATAGATTACATGGATATTCATATTTTTACAGAGAAAATAAACAATTTATTTAGATAATGCTCTAATACCAGGAGACACAACAGAGACTTCCGGCCTTGATCTTGAAGATATATGGGAACTCTTCGGCAGACGGGTCTGTGACGTAACGGTGGCCCTGTATTTCTGCGTTCCCAAGTGTCTCGACGTCTTTTTGCATCTATTTCGAGTACGTGTCGTTCTATTTCGGAAACTCAGAGCGTTAATTCTATTTAAATCGTGTAATCGTATTACCTCTTACCGAACATAGGTTCCGTAAATATAATACAAAGTTCGGTGAGTTGGGTTGATTTTTTTCCCTTCTAAAAAAATTCTCGAAAAAAAAAGTATATTTTTCAATCTTCCAAAGCAGGATCCCCCCTTAAGCTCGTAATATAAAAAATGGACGCCAGATTAAATAAGTCCCAATTCAACCCCAGATCCGATGGTGAATCGGAAGCAACCACGAGTACTTCTCTGAGGCCAATCTATTTTGTCCTCCCACTCACACGTCGTAGGAGCTTAAGAGAACGCACTAATTAACTTCACTTGGCGATGAGTTATGCATGCTCCACTGTACACAAAAGCACAGAGGTGACGACATCATTAGCGACGAAGGATATATTACAATTCTACAGATAAACGTGTTCCCCGAAAAAAACAGCGAAAAATTATCAGTAAGCAATGTGTACACACCTGCGTACTATAGATAGTTATGATACGCAAGTACAATACGTATTTGTTGAAAAAGCGATTATTCTGGGGCAAGCAAATCTCTTAACAACACATATTTGATCAAGTACTAGTTTTATGAATAATTTGAGTTTGTCTATTATATTAAAATTGAACATGGTGTTAATAAGATATAACTGTAAGTTTACGAATTACAAAATCGTTTTTTTTAAGTGCGCGAAATTAGTACAATGCTGTATGGAAATTAATTACAATAAAGATACATTCAGCCATTAGATTGAGTTTGATTTTTGTCAATATGGACATCACGCTTACCAACAGGGAAACCCATCGAAGCTACCAAGGAGGGCAGAAAAGTTCTGCATTTCATACCTTCGCCAACCTCAGCTAAACGGATGCACCTAATTTGTACAATGTTGTATGGAAATTAATTGCAATAAATATACATTGAGCCATTAGATTGAGTTTGATTTTTGTCAATATGGACATCACGCTTATCAACAGGGAAATTCATCGAAGCTATCATTAAGGGCAGAAAAGTTCTGCATTTCATACCTTCGCCAACTTCAGCTAAACGGATGCACCCAATTTGTACAATGTTGAATGGAAATTAATTGCAATAAAGATACATTGAGCCATTAGATTGAGTTTGATTTTTGTCAATATGGACATCACGCTTATCAACAGGGAAATTCATCGAAGCTATCATTGAGGGCAGAAAAGTTTTGCATTTCATACCTTCGCCAACTTCAGCTAAACGGATGCACCCAATTTGTACAATGCTGTATGGAAATTAATTACAATAAAGATACATTGAGCCATTAGATTGAGTTTGATTTTTGTCAATATGGACATCACGCTCATCAACAGGGAAATCCATCGAAGCTACCATTGAGGGCAGAAAAATAAAGATACATTGAGCCATTAGATTGAATTTGATTTTTGTCAATATGGACATCACGCTTATCAACATGGAAATTCATCGAAGCTACCATTGAGGGCAGAAAAGTTCTGCATTTCATACCTTCACCAACTTCAGTTAAACAGATGCACCCAATTTGTACAATGCTGTATGGAAATTAATTGCAATAAAGATACATTGAGCCATTAGATTGAGTTTGATTTTTGTCAATATGGACATCACGCTTACCACCAGGGAAGCCCATCGAAGTTACCATTGAGGGCAAAAAAGTTCGGCATTTCATACTTTCACCAACTTCAGCTAAACGGATCGGCATATTTTCAGTGGCAACGAAATATATAAAATCACAGGACATGGTGATAAAATCATAAAATACAATTGCAGTCACCGTGGCATGTTTAAACAATTTTATGGGAAGAACGTACCGAGTCACAATGGATGAGTGCATCGACGTATTGAAATAATAAAAATCACGGGTGAGTATGCAAAACGTATGAAATGTTCTTACTATTTTTACTTACACACCTATATGGTTAGAGAAATCCAAGATAAATTTACGGAACATGTGCAGGAAACATTTTTACAGAACGCGTTTACGGACGACAAGATCGTGAATTAAGTAGCATATCTGGTGATTCCAGATACGAGCTTGACGTCACAATGTTTCCCTCTCCCTCGACCATTTTAATTAACCAAGGACGGAAAAAAATGGCACGCCAACTTTTGTACTCGATATCAGAGTGCTATTGTTTGATTGATGAAAGTGATTATACTAGTATATTATATGAATATACTAGTATATTATATGAATATACTAGTATATACTAGTAAAATGTATATACCAGTTTTTGTGTAACACAGTCAGTTCTGCTTAATTTTTTTTAACGATCCGAGAGGATGGGATCATTTTTGATCGCGTTGGTATAGAATGTTACACATTATTGATACATTATTGATTATCTCACAACGGGAAAATTATGACACGTTCAAAAAACCATAAAAAAAAGAGTGTTAGGATTTACAATTTTTATTACTAAAAATAAAACTCCCTTCGTGTAGAACCAAAACGTACTGATATTCTGAAGGTATGTATTTATAAAAAGTTGCAAAGCAGAAGTCATATCAAATTTGTTAGAATTATAAAAGTCGTAAAAGTCGTACCCACACATACATACAGAAACATCAAAATCGTTTTTCTCGACGTTGTGGGTGATTTTGAGCATGCTGATATGAAAAACTCGATTTTTCTTTTTTTTTTTTTTCATGAAATCAAAATTTTGAATGAAGCAAAAAAAATCGCGGTATGGTTCAACTTAGACGGCATTTCGAGGTAGACGAGGCTCCCCTACTTTTCGCAAAAATCAACATACCGTCTCATCAAACAGGTGGATGGCGGGGAGTACCGTTCCTAATATGGCTACGAATTTATCACAGCCATATCTCGTATTTGAATGTAAATTGGATGTACTTACCTTAATGACTGACGATCATTGGCGAACATGTGATTTTTGGTATCGTCCCACCGTGGGGGGGCCTTCGAATTTTTTCAAGACCCATGAGATAAGGTCTTCATTTCGGCACTTCGATCGTAACCGTTGTTCCGTAGCTGCGAGAGTTTGACTACTTTGTTAATATTTCTGTTATTGATTTTGTTACTCGGATCTCGAACCTGACAAACGTCGTGCATCAAAAGGTGAGCAGGCCTTTAACCGAGCACTTTTCATAATTCCATTGAAATAACTGCAGACTTTATCCAAAGTTCTGACTGTATTTATCGTGAGACCTCGTGCAAAAAGTTTATAGATTCAGAATCGAGTGACGTTCATGGATATTTAATTGTAGCACTGTGCGGGTACAGTGCGAATCGTTGGCCAACCAAACCGATTTGGTTTTGAGTGATGAATTTTGGATGTCATTTGCCAAAAATTGGTCTGCGCGAGATTGGGACCAGACTGTTATACAGAATGCGGTTGTTGACGTGTCATTTTACCTCAGTGAAGTTGGTCGATGATTTTAACGAACCTGATTCCGAATTATCGGTATCGATTGGCGGCTATTGGTGGCCTTATTAGAGCATTTGTTGGTGAACCGGTTTTGTAAAATTAATGAATCAATGAAAATTGGCCGGTGAAGTTAGCCGATTTACTTAATTCGTGTTCACGAATTTGATTCCTTGTGTATCTATACGATGGGTAATCGTTTGGTGGTCAGGAATATCATGTTAGGCCACCAATCGATTCCGATAATTTTCGAATTGGATTCCTCAAAATCACCGGCTAACTTCACTTCGTCATAAAAAGATACACAGACAAATTTTTAAGTGACATAATTATTGCTAAATAAATTTGATGCTTTTTTCTAAATCAGATTAATTTCCTTCGCTCAGCCGGTATACAGTTTCACGAAGATCTGAGTGAACCATCGAATAGCCCATTCTGCTTTGCAGTTTGGTCCGAACTTTGGATGTCATTTTAATGATTTTAACGAACTTGATTCCGAATTATCGATATCGATTGGCGGCTTTTGGTGGCCATTGGTGGCCGATTAGAGCATTTGTTGGTGAACCGGTTTTGTAAAATTAATGAATCAATGAAAATTGGCCGGTGAAGTTAGCCGATTTACTTAATTCGTGTTCACGAATTTGATTCCTTGCGTATCTATTCGATGGGTAATCGTTTGGTGGTCAGGAATATCATATTAGGCCACCAATCGATTCCGATAATTTTCGAATTGGATTCCTCAAAATCACCGGCTAACTTCACTTCGTCATAAAAAGATACACAGACAAATTTTTAAGTGACATAATTATTGCTAAATAAATTTGATGCTTTTTTCTAAATCAGATTAATTTCCTTCGCTCAACCGGTATACAGTTTCACGAAGATCTGAATGAACCATCGAATAGCCCATTCTGCTTTGCAGTTTGGTCCGAACTTTGGATGTCATTTGCCAAAAATTGGTCTGCGCGTGATTCCGACCAGATTACTAGGCAGATTGCGGTTCTTGACGTGTCATTTTACCTCATTGAAGTTGGCCGATGATTTATTAATTAGATGAAGATTAATTTCCTTCGCTCAGCCGGTGTAGATTTTCACGAAAAAGTGAATTTTGCCATCGAATAGCCCAATCGGCTTTGCAGTTTGGTCTGAATGACGTGCAGAGTGGAAAACCAAAGAACTTTCCTTAAGATAATATTGAAAGGCTAACAGGAACAGGAAACAGATAACAGGAAAAAATCCTTTCATTGAGTATCGATGATACAGTTTGCTAGTCATTGCTATATGCAGTAATACGTAGATGACGATGAATTTTCAAGTTCAATTTCTCAGACCTGTCTCCCTGCGCTCAATGAGTTCACCATTCTGTGCATATATTGTTACATACATTTTAGTAATACGTAATACATCTAAATAATGCGGAGATAAGGCTAAAGGATTGACCTCGCATTATTTTGTTTGAATAAAACTCCTTTTACGCAAATTGTATCGAAAAAAAGAGCCCTGTATTTTTTTGTTGGGCTAAAAAAATTGTTTTCCAAAGATTATGGGGTTTTTTGAATTATTAAAAAAAACCAGTGAACTGACAAGGTTTATTCACGATTGTTGTCTCGAATAATCTTAGTTATTCGAACCTATATGGATTTTAAATACATTTCCTGCCTCTTTTTCTTCCAGCTATAAAGAGCGCTAATAATCTGATCAGCGGAGGTACTGGCAATACAAGCACCATTTCATCTAGCGTGACAATTTTCGTCGCTATGGTATCATAAATAGCTAATTGCAATTTAGACCGCAAATATGGGTGAGTTGATTGTTTAGATTTTTTTTTCTGGAGATGGTAAATGAATTTTCGTTAATTAATAACAGGCGTTGTTGCCGCGGACGATATCCGTTCGACGGATGAGATCGATGTCGAGAATGCAATCAGTGAAGCTGGTATGTTGAATTTCAATAACCCGACGTGTGATAGATTGTTGTGACGAGTAAAGGGCGCATTGTTGTGTACAGGGTTTGGAAAGTTCAACGTTAAGGTTGCAATTATCTGCGGTCTTATCTATATGAACACCGGCTTCGGGATAAGTACCGTGAGTTTCATACTTCCATCTGCGGCATGTGATCTTGACCTAAGTACCATCGACAAAGGACGAATTACCGCCATGCCTATGCTAGGTAAGCTATTTTTGTAATTTAAAAAAATTCTTATCTTCAAATTGTTTAATCAGCAAAAATATATAATAATGTACATGAAAGATATCGATAATTGTAAAATTGGAGGATGAAACTTACGTTCACAGCGAAAAAATGAAATGTTAACTAAGTAGTAGTTAACTAAGTATTGACTTTTTGTTGAACCTAGGTATGGTTGCTGGTTCATACTTTTGGGGCTGCCTCGCAGAAGTTCAAGGTCGAAGAGTGTCGCTCCTGTTTGCTCTCTTCTCTTACGCTATTATCGAAATATTGTCCGCATTAGTGTCGACGTATTACTGGCTTTTTCTGCTGCTCAAATTTTTGGGTGGCTGGGCGTGAGTATAAATCGCAAGTTTTTTTTTTTTTGTTATACCATTAAGAAGTGGTGCCATCAGGATTCACGTGACTTGGCGTTTTACTGATGTCGATGCTTTGTGGGGTGGAGGTCGAAATAGTGAATGACCAAAATGGCGAATGGCTTAAATAGCCAAGTTCAGAAAATGGACATCTGAATCTAGAATGGCCATCATTATGAAAATCGCGATTTTGGTCATTCGCCATTTTGGTCATTTGCTATTTTGATCCTGACCCGCTCTGTGCTATTGGTAATTTTCAGAATCAGTGGACAGACCGCACTCGTCTTCACGTACGTGGGTGAATTCCAATCCAATAAATATCGTGACAGAATTCTGTCCTGGATGGAAATGGCATGGACCATGGGTCTCATCGCCTTGCCACGTAAGAGACGTTGTTATTTGTTCTCTAACTCCAGAAGATCAATAAAAAATCAAGGGACCAGGCAATTTCAATAGTCGCTAGTTTCATTCTCATAATTAACGTTTTTAAATACCGATATTTAAAAAAATTTGCGTTAGTGACATTTGAATTGCCATTATTAAAATTGATTGAAAGTCGCATACAATGGGCAATTAAAAATTAGTGGTAATCGTACCAACTGCTGTTCATACGAACCCTGTGATATTTACCCAACTAGCGGTCGTAGTGGTTCCCATGCTCGCTGTGAAGCTTTGAAACTTCGGTGTCTTTATTCGCGCCAATCCACGTACAGGATACTTTGTAGACAAGGCAAAAATATGGTGGACTTTGTTCGATCAAGCCACATGCTAATTCCGTGACACAAAATAACATTATGTGTGAAGTTAGCGGTGATCAGCTAAACTCACCAAAATGTCGCGCCCAGCCAGCTCGACAAAATGGAGAACGCTTCAAAATGGCGGGCATCTCATTGAAAGCCAATCAGGCGCATGCATACGCAGCGCCGTGGCGAAAAAAGGAACTGTACATTTTTAAATACAAAATACAGCTAAATGAAGAACAAATCGCGTACATGAATATCAGAAACGAATTCCTCGATCAATTCTGCATTAATTCTGAAACCAGTTTTGAGGGGGAGCAGCTTGTGAACCACTGTAACTTGCTAGTTTAATAATAGATAAGCACCTTCTACGTTTCCACAGTTTCTTGAGCTAATCGTCATTTTTCCAGGGGTATCGGCGTTTCAGTCACGTGGTTAACGCTTAACTTTGTTTTCAGTCGTCGGATGGGCCGTGATACCCTTTGAATTTGCCTTCGTAACGGAGTACTTCGTATTCCGGTCGTGGAACCTTTTTATCGTCGTGTGCGGTTGTCCCTCCCTGCTCATCGGTTTGTGGCTACTATCGTTTCCTGAGACGCCGAAGCATCTCGCCGAGACAAAACAAGACTATTATCTCTCGCAGGTTCTCGAAACAATGTACTTTCAGAACACCGGCGGACATTTCGATAAATATCTCGTGAGTTCTTGAAAATTCTAAGTTAATATTGGCATATCATACGAGAAGATATGCGGAAGGTTAAATAGTGTTTTCCATAAAAATATTAAAATTGCTATCAACAAAAAAATGTGAAGTAATTTCGTCTTTCCGAATTAAAATCGTTTTCCACAAAACTGTATCGGCATTTCCGACAGAAAATCGGTATGTCACGATTTTCGGGGTCGTACATACTAACGAATAAGACAGAAAAAGAAATTGATTTTTTTTACACTGGAAAGACCGCTTAATTCAATTATTGAAGTAACAAAAATATTAAATCATACAATTAATCGAGCAAATACTGGCGATTACTTCAGTTTTCGACTCGTCGAAAGTAAAATGAAGAAAAAAAAAATGAACACATTAATTCGACCCTAGCATATTTACGTCCGGCGATTTCAATGCGAAATCTGCAAATGCGATAGATCGCTCTCATCGAGTCCTCCGAAATGAAATCTCAACGACATTTTTTCGCAGGATAATTTAAGTAAAATGGGTTACGAGCGTCTGCGATCGAGGCTGATGACAGCGAGGGCGTTGACGGACCCAAAAACGCTTGGCATAATAAAACGTGTGAGCGGAAAAATCCCGGAAACGCCTTGCGAACCGAAGAGCCGAATAGTATGGGCGATCTTGCGGACGCTCTGCAGTCAGACAGTGAGACTGTGGAAGCCACCGTATCTCACGCGGACGTTTATCGTCTGCGGTCTTTTCTATTTCATTGGCTCTTCTTACTTCGGCCTGATGCTCTGGTTTCCCGAGGTATTCCACAGATTCGGAGCATTCGAAAGAAATCAGCCCAATGAGACAACGAGTGTGTGCAAGGTCTCATCGATTAATCGAACGGTAAGTTGACGTAGCTTGCATTTTACATGCTAAGAACAATAAATACGTGGTCCCTTTCATTCCCATTCACATTGCTGAAGACTGACGATCAACTTTCACCTCGTTCACCATTTTTCAGATGTTCGAGGTCGAAGACTGGATGCCCGAGTGTCAAAGCGAAGTTAAAAGCGAGGTTTACGTGCAGACCATAATTCTCGGCTTGGCTTGCATTCCTGTGAGCATTGTCCTACCACTGTGCATCGAAAAACTAGGATACAAATTTTTCTTGGGTACGTTACACTTGATCCATGATTATGATCCATTGAAATATCCAAACGGACATTTCGTGTGGTGCAAATCTATAATGCGTCATTTTGTTTCATTTTTGGCAGTATTGTCGTGCATAGCCGCCTCCGTCGTCACAATTGGCTTGTTTTTCGTCCAGTCGGCCACACAAAATCTCATACTCTCTTGCATATTCGAAGGGTTTGCTTCGATAAGCTTGTGCATAATCCTCAGTCTTATCGTGGATCTCTTCCCAACGGATCTGCGGTAAGTCATTGTACTTTGAAGAGTTGTCGTGACATCAGCAGTACGAAAATTGGAAGGTAAACGAGTGATTGTCCCTTGTATCGATTGACAGGGTCATGGCTGCTTCTCTCACAATATTTTTCGGAAGACTTGGCGCACTCGTCGGCAGTACTCTCGTTGGCTATCTCATCGACGACTACTGCATAACTTTAATTTCTATCGTAGCTGCCCAACTTATTCGTAAGTACACGAACAACAACGAACGAACAATTTTTCGTCGCCACTTGCGAGTGAATGATTCCCTTTTTTTTTCTTCCAGTTTCGACTATCCTGGGCCTTATGATCCCGGGCAAATCAAAGTCGCACATGGCCTGCCCAGAATCCACAGACAATTCTTCCGCGTGCAAGAATGCTTGATATAAATAAGTTTTTTTTTAACGCTCTTCGCTATAAGCCCCTCGATTAATGAGGATTTTATTTTTCGCATCATAAAAAACGCTAGGAACATAAGAAATCTGAGTAAAGATCTGTCGTCGATGAAGATATCGATACTTTTTTCGTTCAATTCACCTGGTCGGTGGTTTGCACAAAAGCATGTAAATAAAAAAAAGATATTTCTTGTACTTAATGTAACAGTTCATAATTAAAATCGGTTATTCACCGTGTCATTGTACAAGTGCAAATTTAGCCAGTACATTGACGGATGAACGTGAAATCAATCGTGTATTCAGTTACAAATTCTGTTTCCCTTATTCCTAAGCGATTTTAATGCAGTCTGTGTGTTTTTGGATCGTGACTGGAGGTTCATTCCACATCAGATTTGAAGATCCTTTTTGGAAACCCTGCGATTTTCTGCAATGTCACAGGAACTCGAAGAATAGAAGGGACCCAAGATTAAGGCGGTATGATTGATCCGCGAAATTTCGGTAGTATTTTCGTCAGCAGATCAAATTATCGAATGTAATATATCGTGTGACAATAAAGAATCGTATGGCGGGGGGATAACAAATCGATGATAATCAAGTCATAAATAATGACAATTATATGGCATCTTTATCATTCGTCACACTCAGCATCCAATTAAAATTCTTCGATAAAAAGATTAATTTATGATGTATTGCTTATCTTACAAACGAATACAATAATATTTTCATTTATTATTGTAGAGAATAGAAAAATCCTCATGCAGCAATAAAAATCACAAAATTCTGTGACAGAGGGCAAATATTATTGTGCGCCGTTAATTTCTTGATATCTAATCGTTGACCCCCGGCTGCCTCATCGTTCGATTCCTCAGCGACATCCCAATTTGTATAGGTGAAAAATGCTGCTGCGGATGTGCTTTGATGCCTTGAAACCACGTGACTTCCTCTTCGTCCGAAATCTGTACCATCCTCAACGACAAATGTCGTCTTACCACGCAAAAGTCGCTCGGAATTACCGGAAGCTTGTTGGAGAGGAAATTTCAAGGGAACCGGAAGAGCTACTGAGAATGTGGGAGGCGTGTGCGAGATTCTCTTTGACGGTGTACGTTGATACTGCATCTACTGACGAGTGACTGATTAGCTACTATTGCTGTTGGATAGTCTTCCGAGGGATGAATATACTGAGTATTCCGCTGACTGAAAAAAAAAAAAAATTTGAACAATTGACCAAAGGTTTTCCCTTATTTATCATAATATCTAATTGGAAATATTTGTAAAAAAGGTCATTTATTGTCCATAAATCGCATCAGTCCTGATCAGTCACTATTTGCAGAACAATAAATGGCCCTACCAATTGAACAGTTGAATCTCACTACAGCAAGGGTACAATTATTTAATTGTTGAACAAACGAACCGATTGTTGATTTTCCCAACTAAGACAATTTTTTCAAACCTTTTCGATGGCCGTTCTGACAGCTCAATTTTGGTCCAAGTCAATAATTAAATTGCTGGATAAACAAACTGATTGGGTTTGTTGATTTTCCCAACTAAGACAATTTTTTCAAACCTTTTTATTGGCGATTCTGACAGTTAAATTTTGGTCCAAGTCAATAATCAAATTACCGGATAAACAACCTGAAATTGGGTTTGTTGATTTTCTCAACTAAGACAATTTTTTCGAGCCTTTTCGATGGCCGTTCTGACAGCTAAATTTTGGTTCAAGTCAATAATTAAATTGCTGGACAAACAAACTGATTGGGTTTGTTCATTTTCCCAATTAAGACAATTTTTTCAAACCTTTTTATTGGCGATTCTGACAGTTAAATTTTGGTCCAAGTCAATAATCAAATTACTGGATAGACAATCTGATTGGGGTTTGTTGATTTTCCCAACTAAGACAATTTTTTCAAACCTATTTGATGGCCATTCTGACAGCTACATTTTGATCCAAGTCTGATAAAAAATTTTGTTGCAACTTTTCCTGATCCATATTGCCAAATTGTAGATTCACATCCAAGTAGGCTGATTAACGGTAAACTTATACGTATACTTGATATACTTACGAAGGAGTTGGCCGACTATGATGGCGATGAGAGGTATACAGTAGTCATCGATGAGATATCCAAACAGGGCATTCCCGATAAAGGAGCCTAGTCGTCCAATGAAGGTCGAGAAAGCTGCAGCCATGACTCTGAAATTGGATTGAAGAGCTGTCTATATAGTGTACGGCATACCCTTGAGGACCCGCAAACAAAAATGAACAATTAACTGAGCCACACATTCCAATTGACTTCGTAACGTCTTAAGCGTGGTGAAGATATGTTTACCTCCGTCGTCGGCTTCTCTATTCTTTCATAAAGTCGCGTCATCCACCAGGCAGTGGTAAATTTTTTATCGATATAGATAAGAGTCTGCCGGTTGAGAAACGTATTTTAATCCAAAGCCTGCCAATCGACGCGTGTGACGTGATCGTTTATTGTAATTTATGACTATCGTGATGTGCGATAAGCACGTCTGACATTAACGAAAAATGAGCGTGTTTGCACGGTAAGTAAGCACGTGACTACTGTTATTCAAATGTTAAGGATGCAAAGGATTATTGATAAGCAAAGGCTTCGCGGATGTTCCCGAATTAGCCGACAGTTCGTTGCTCTTCAATCGGTCACACGTCCATCGCCAATGGTCAATTCAGATAAGCCGATTACTTTCCAAAAATAGCCAATTACTAAGAAGCCTTGATTTAATCGTCGAGTAGCAGCGTATCGATCATTGAGATTTCCGCTTCCATTGCTGGCTGTGGGTCTTTACTCAACTCTGTTATATTTAGGCACGTCAAGGTAAAAATATCACATCGCGAAACTGAAATGATTGTCACTCTATCGGGTATTATCGATTTGGTGATTCAGAAATCGATAATCTCAACTATTTCACGGGTCCCACGTATCCCACAATTTTTTTTCCACCCACAGATTCTGTCAGAGCGTTTTTTGTCCTACCTCCTGTGCTACACTTCATTACCCGCTCATTAAGTCCTAATGAGCGAAGCATCATTCAGACCACGTCGTTCGGGCGACGATATAAACATCGTTTGCCTGAACACATACATGATTTTTTACGTAGTTATGGTTAAAGCCATACAAATGGACAACGACGGTGAACACAAAACCATAAGTCCGTGCCTTACCTACCTTAATAAAAATGTTAATAAACCTTAATATTGAAAATAAAAAATAATATAGTATTGAACGCCGTACTGTTTTAGATGACTATCATAATTGAAGGGTGGACTGACACTCAAAGGGATTCCACATTTTAAAAAAAACCCCGACTTGGGTAAAATTCAGTTAATGACGAAATTTAGCTATTTCCTAAAAAGCGAGAATTGCCAATAAATTAATGTTAATTGCTCTTTTTTTAAATTAGAGAACGTCTATTGCTGAAAAAATAAGCCGATAAAACAACCGATTGTTTTGTTAAAAAGATTCACTTGACAAACGATCGTAAAATGATCGTTGACTCTCATAATACCGTCGATTTTTCTATTTTGCATAGCAGAGCAGTCGTGCAAAAGCAAATTACGTTTTCATAGACGGCTGCTTGTCCTGGCTGTTTTTTTGTTGCAAATTTTGAAGCCAAACTAACTTGTTAACTAGCTCAGTGTTCGGTGTTCGTTTGGGTTTGTATACATTCTCTTATCTCGTTTAATTCATGTGGATTCGTACATATTCTCTTATCTCGTACACACTGAATTTCGTTCATATTTTTCATTTTCACACTGTTTATCTACGACGTTTTGATTGTACACATTTCGAGCATGTGCTTTGCTAGCTGTGCAAACGCGGTTACCGAAGCTCGGTGTACCGTACATTCTGATTGTACACAATGGCTTAACAGGATGTTCCACTGCAACTTGAGTTTCGAATTAATTGTACACATCCTTATCACCACACACCCGTTGTCACACTCGCTCGTTACTACCCATCCCGATTGTGCACACAGCCGTTACTACGGATGTCGACTCATCGCATTCCAATCGTTACATATTTTTGCACCGCACGTCGAGCTTGCACAACTGTCGATTACCATGTGCACAAAAAATGCTCAGTTAACAACCTACACAGCTAATCGCATTAGCATACCAGCGTGAAAAAAATTTGCCAAGTCGGTTTTGATAGTGTAACTGCGTACATAAATGTGCACAAAAAATATTGTGTACACATTATACCTGCACACAAATCCTACTGTTTATAAAGTATAGACGTGCACAAAAAAAATCGTTCTCAATACAGTGGAACCTCGATTACCCGAACCAATTGGGACCGAGAGGGACTAGTTCGGATAATCGATACGTGGCGTTTTTGGCGACGGGATCATAAAGGACACTTTTTCACATTAAAACAGTAGATATATATGAAAATTTCACATATATATCAACATTTGAATGTGTCTATTTTTAATATCTGACAAAGTTGAATGCTTTTTTTTTGTCTCTTGTTTATAACATCGTCCATTTTCAGTCGACGAACCACTGCTACACGCTTTTGTTCGGATCAACATTTGAATGTGTCTATTTTTAATATCTGACAAAGTTGAATGCTTTTTTTTTGTCTCTTCTTTATAACAACGTCCATTTTCAGTCGACGAACCACTGCTACACGCTTTTGTTCGGATCAACATTTGAATGTGTCTATTTTTAATATCTGACAAAGTTGAATGCTTTTTTTTTGTCTCTTCTTTATAACAACGTCCATTTTCAGTCGACGAACCACTGCTACACGCTTTTGTTCGGATCAACATTTGAATGTGTCTATTTTTAATATCTGACAAAGTTGAATGCTTTTTTTTTTTGTCTCTTCTTTATAACAACGTCCATTTTCAGTCGACGAACCACTGCTACACGCTTTTGTTCGGATCAACATTTGAATGTGTCTATTTTTAATATCTGACAAAGTTGAATGCTTTTTTTTTGTCTCTTCTTTATAACAACGTCCATTTTCAGTCGACGAACCACTGCTACACGCTTTTGTTCGGATCAACATTTGAATGTGTCTATTTTTAATATCTGACAAAGTTGAATGCTTTTTTTTGTCTCTTCTTTATAACAACGTCCATTTTCAGTCGACGAACCACTGCTACACGCTTTTGTTCGGATAATTGGGGGTTCGGATACACTAAGTCCATCGTTCGGATAATCGAGGTTCTACTGTATAAATATGCACGAAAAAAATTGCGCACAATATCATTGTGCACAATAAAATTGCGGTCAAACGAAGCGAGACCCTGTTGCAACTTCATAATGTCACCCTTCGCCTCGCACTCAATATTTCGTAACGGAATACACATACCTGAGGTTCGTAGGATACAATTCCACGAGCATGCACAGCATGGCTGTTATGCAGATCGAAGTAACCGACTCGAAGATACACGACAGTATGAGATTCTCGAAGGACGAGCTGACGAAGAATAGGCCGAGGATCACTGCGGCGGCGGCGAACGAACCAAATACTGCGAAGCCAGAATAGTTGTGGTATTTCAACCACGATGTGGTACTTCTTCGCCTCGTCCCATAATCCTCCGGATTATACATGCATATTAAACGCAACTGATTAAATGTTCAATTATACCGACCCAGGTGAGAAACGTAGCCCAAACGTTCAACGAACAGAGGTAGCCAAAGAGCTGTTGGTATACAGGCGAGTCCTAAGATTATCGTGTGCAAATACACGTCGTCACTTATCCCCATGTCACAGACTGAGGAGCTGTTCCTTGACTCATTCTGAAAAATCATTAAATCACCGTTCGAATAAAATGCGGATTACATATTACGAGCATTATACACCATCCGGACCACCGTTTACCATGACCATCGTCAATATGTTCGATTATTATTGCATTTATTGACTCCAACGGATGTTCCATTTCTTAACAATGTTATTTCCCATTTTCACACACTTGTGAATTGTTTTCTTTGCATTCTATATTGAAGTTGGATTTTTTAAAAAAGCTATTGTTAAATAAATATTGAACATTTATTCGTGCGTGAAAATTTTTGAAAAAAAAAAAAAAAACAGAGCGATCCATCCATTGGTGGGAATGAGTAAATAAAAGATTGAAGCACATCGACGATGATCGTGGCGAAAGGTGGTCCGTTTCGTCTAAAATGCCCCGTTTACAATAATTCAGATAGATGCATCAGTCAAAAGCTTTTTGTTTAATTTTGCAAGAAAGTCTCGATTAGAAGTGCATTTTAAATTCGCGAGGACTATGCTGACATTGTTAATGAATACGCTCCGCTACACGGAGTTCTCCTTGCAGAACTCTTGTGTTTAACAAAATTAATAATGATTACGTTTATTAATTAATACAAAAAATTCCTATTACTTCATACAAAAAGCCTGTTTTTGCACAAGGCAACAAAGTTTCAGTTTACACGTAAAACAGAAGCTTCTAGGAATTTTTTGATACATTGTTTTTACTGAAAATCATTTCCAAATCAGTGTTCTTAGTATCTTCACCGACGTTGATTTTGTTATTTGGATTTGTCTCTTGTTCAACATCTTCGGATTCCTGTGTGACTAAACTTTTGGCTGATATAATGAGTGTATATTCAAAGGCAATCAAACGTAATTTGCATTGTGTAGAATCGGCTACATATTCATGATAAAAATGATGGTTATCATTACAGTAACAGAAGTGATACCAGTAAATAGCCAGTGAATGACCTGGACAATAACTTGCACGTTAAAAAATTTTGTAACCGGTGCATCTATGGGCTTTTAGTACGATTGATACTATACAATTATGAGCTCCATGTCGTTGGTGGCATTGTGACGTAATGCTGAAGAGACGGTGCAGACACTTGCTCTCTCGCCGGGATAGAGCGCCTCAAAAGTGGCGAATCTGTTGAATACTTCAGGTAGCCACATGATCAGTGGAAAATACGTTGACATGAGGCAGGTTGTTACTGTTCCGACGATCAATGACCGGCTGAGATACGGAGGCTTAAGAAGCATTACCGTCTGATGCCAAAAGCTCAAAAATATTTCTTTGCTTGTTCTCGTTCTCTTGTTAACTGCATTGCCCAAACGTCCCAAATTGATCAATTCGTTGAGCGTACTGTCGTTGATCTTTGAGATTTTTTCCTGGAAATAAATATTGTCATGAACATTGAGTATGAAATCATCGATAATTGGACATTTTATTGACTAACCGATGAAGTATGTATCGGTTACAAGATCGAATATAAAATCAGCAAGTAATAAGTCAATTAGCTTGTTCGATCGATTAAGGTGGTATCTGCATTGGCCCCATATCGACAAATCAACAATCGGCATGTCGATATTCGGCCAGGGCATTATTTAAGGGTGGCGAAGTCGACGATCGAGATTAACCCGAGTACTGGCCGAAATCGGCAAAAATTTACATGGGAACAGATCGGTAATATTTCGTAGGTCCACTTTCCAAATATTCTTATTCAATAAAAAAAAATTAAAATAAATAAAATAAAGAGTTTACGTACAGCAGACTGAAATAAATGAATGTAGCTGCGTGACTTCGTTTTTATTTCGCGTTCTCCCGAAATTAAGGTCATAAGCTCTGTTATCACAATTGTACTGAAAAACGTGGATACATAATGGCACAATTTCCGCGAACTAGATCTCAGTAACAAGCTTCTTAAGGTGTGTACGTAGTCGACGTCGTGAGCTGAACTTCAAGGGGCTTAATTACGAAACCTTGCTACACTCATCTCAGCTTACCTCAAAGTACGTTTCACCTTATCAAATGATAAGCCATTACGTGTCAGGTGAAACCGCGAAACCTAATTAAGGTACTTCATTCGCACATGGAATATAAAAATCTGATGCTTTATGTCTTTCATTTCCTCCAATACAGATACTACCTTAATTCGGTAGTCAGCAAATAATTTAATTTCATTCTTCGAGTTAAAAAAATAAAAATACAAATATCGAATAATACCTTGATTCTCAAGTGATTAAATAATTAGTCATTTAGTCACGACGATAAATTAACAGATAATTATAATAATAATTACCGTGTACTCTTCGCTCATCTTGTTGTTATTCTCCATGTACATGCATTCGAGGACTCTCAAAAGTTCGGCGTACTGTCCACTCTCGGCAAGGTATTTGGGTGTTTCCGGGAGAAAGAGCAGACAAGTGGCGATCATGATGGCGGGAAATGAGCAAATGAGCATAAATAAGTTCCACGAGCGGAAGAAGAAATACTCGGTTCGATACGAAAACTCCAGGGGTATAATTGCCCATCCTATAACTGTGCGGATAACACGTTAAGTCACATCCTGGACAAGCATCCTCGGGGGATTTAAAATCAGACTTACTAGGAACCATGGTGTACCCCACGACCCAGGCCATTTCCATCCAAGACAGAATCCGGTTACGGGCATTTGTTGGTTGAAATTCGCCGAGATACGCGAATATCAGAGCCAACTGTCCACTCAAGCTGATCGGGGACAAAACGATGCTTTTTTCAATCTGTCATACACGTATCACCACCGCCCTTAACTCACCTATTATACTCACCCCAGTCCGCTGAAAAATTTCGTTGAGATGAAAACCCAATAGTTGGGCGTTACTGCGGAAATAGCGTCGAATCCACCGTGAAGAAATAGCGCAACGAGTAATGCAAATTTGCGTCCTTTCACGTCCGCCAAACAACCCCACATATATGCACCGCACAACATCCCTAATCAACACAGACAATACATCTTTACGTCAAGTTCGATATCAATGTTAACGTCAAGTTTCGTGGTGAAAATGAAGAAATTTTTTACCCAAAGCTGACGCTACGCTGAGACGACTCTTGTCGACGGTGGTCATGTCGAAGTCGCAGGCCGCTGATGGAATTACGAGTCCCAGGCTACCATAACCGAATCCAATGTTCATATAAATCAGTCCACATACCGCCATGATCTTCAAGTTGAACCTTCCGAAGCCTAGGATTATTCGGGAATTCCATGAGATGAATGTAGTGCAGAAAAATAATAATGATAGTTGTGTCATGTAGATAGTGCATGTCCAATTTGAGTTTACATTTTCTATTAAAAAGATTGTTCAAATGATATCCGGAAATTATGGTTGTATAGAATCTAACACATGCTTGCATGCAAAAGTGAACTTATGACATAGTAAACTCATATATGAATGCACTTTTGTAACGGATATGATATCCGGAAATTATGTTTGTATAGAATCTAACACATGCTTGCATGCAAAAGTGAACTTATGACATAGTAAACTCATATATGAATGCACTTTTGTAACGGATATGATATCCGGAAATTATGTTTGTCTAGAATCTAACACATGCTTGCATGCAAAAGTGAACTTATGACATAGTAAACTCATATATGAATGCACTTTTGTAACGGATATGATATCCGGAAATTATGTTTGTATAGAATCTAACACATGCTTGCATGCAAAAGTGAACTTATGACGTAGTAAACTCATATATGAATGCACTTTTGTAACGGATATGATATCCGGAAATTATGTTTGTCTAGAATCTAACACATGCTTGCATGCAAAAGTGAACTTCTGACGTAGTAAACTCATAGATGAATGCACTTTTGTAACGGATATGATATCCGGAAATTATGTTTGTCTAGAATCTAACACATGCTTGCATGCAAAAGTGAACTTCTGACGTAGTAAACTCATATATGAATGCACTTTTGTAACGGATATGATATCCGGAAATTATGTTTGTCTAGAATCTAACACATGCTTGCATGCAAAAGTGAACTTCTGACGTAGTAAACTCATAGATGAATGCACTTTTGTAACGGATATGATATCCGGAAACTATGTTTGTCTAGAATCTAACACATGCTTGCATGCAAAAGTGAACTTATGACGTAGTAAACTCATATATGAATGCACTTTTGTAACGGATATGATATCCGGAAATTATGTTTGTCTAGAATCTAACACATGCTTGCATGCAAAAGTGAACTTATGACATAGTAAACTCATAGATGAATGCACTTTTGCAAAGGATATGATATCCGGAATTTATGTTTGTCTAGAGTCTAATACATAATTGCATGCAAAAGTGAACTTATGAAATAATTAACTCATGGATGGATGCACTTTTCGAATGGAGTCGTAACTATTACGTTATTGTTGACCTGGTTGCGTTGAGTTACCGATTCTATGTATATAATCTTGGATCAATTAATCGCGTTGGAAAACAATTTATGTGATAATTTATTGACGGAAGAAAGAATGTTTTTTTTTTTCAAAATTAGCTTCCGGTCAAAAATCCCAAGCAAATAAAGGTAACGATAAAGCACGGCCAATTGATTGACATACAATGTTTAAATAATCTATTATCGGTTAAGTAGGATGTTAAGATGTTATGAGGAAAAAAAAAATTATAGAATAAAAAACAGGTAGCTGAAGTCACATTGAAGTATGAGAGCTTCAACTCTACTTTGTTTTAAAGTGTAGGCAGAGTCTTCTGAACATGGAAGGTGAATATTAATTTTTTAAATATATATATTGATGGATAGAATCGACCCATTCGCTACCACTCAGCACCATAAAAACTGTTTTTGCAACCGGAAGAGAGTGAAATGAACGTGAACCTGTACAGTACCTGTTTCGTTGACTGCATTTTGAGCGACATCCTCGGCTATCGTCGGGCATTCTGAAAAAGTCATTGATATCCGATTTTGGTACACAATTCTCGAAAAACTACATGCCAAAATGAATTTAAAAAAGAGAGCCAAAGAAACACATATAATATGTACACGAAATGAAAATATAATTTTCGTGGAGACAAAAAAAACAGAATACGAATATAATTTTGTAAAGAATCTAATTAATAATTCATAATTCATAAATATAACTCATAATCAAAAATTCATTGATTCTAAAATGAAGACCGGATTAATTTTCTTTTTTCATCGTTTCTTTACAGTCAATGAAGATGATGGCTCAATTATATCGTTTGATTGACGTCGAGGAAATGTTTCATAGATCGAGATTTCAAAGACATTTCTGTGAATGAACGATACGATTCCTCTCGCCGCAGAATTTCATTGTAAGCTTCTGAAAAATGTAACGCGCTCATTTTTTTCGATAGACCATGAACAACCTAATGATATTTTTAGGGCGGTCGTTACGACCGATTTCTGGTTTACATTTCGCAAAAAAACCACCCGTTCGTTTAATGGTAAAGTTCTGCCAACGAATTTGCACCAAATATGTTATTTGCGGTTAAAAATTACAATGTAACTTATCATGCGAGCATTCTCTGCAAGATCACGTGCCCATGAACTCATTGCTTTCTGTGGGGCTTGGGATGGTTCAAGAAAATGGCGACCCCGTGCTCGTAAAATGAAATTTTGATTCTTTGAGGCCGTGAAAGTTGAAGAAGAAGTTGGTTTGTGAGATATGTCCATGTATCCGAGATTTATAGCGGATTTATCGAGCAAAATATACTTTCGAATCGACTTTTTTTCCATGCGTAGGGCATTGTAAAAAATGTATGGCGCTCACTTTTTTCGATGTACCATGAACAACCTAATGATATTTTTAGGGCGGTCGTTACGACCGATTTCCGGTTTGTATTTCGCAAAAAAACCACCCGTTCGTTTAACGGTGAAGTTCTGCCAACGAATTTGCACCAAATATGTTATTTGCGGTTAAAAATTACAATGTAACTTATCATGCGAGCATTCTCTGCAAGATCACGTGCCCATGAACTCATTGCTTTCTGTGGGGCTTGGGATGGTTCAAGAAAATGGCGACCCCGTGCTCGTAAAATGAAATTTTGATTCTTTGAGGCCGTGAAAGTTGAAGAAGAAGTTGGTTTGTGAGATATGTCCATGTATCCGAGATTTATAGTGGATTTATCGAGCAAAATATACTTTCGAATCGACTTTTTTTCCATGCGGAACAAGATGGAGGCTGCTAATATCACATAACCACTGCGATACACATGAGTCACGTGGACGTTACAGATTTTTGCAACTTTTTTGCAATGTTACCGCGTTACACAACGGTAACGGAACTGCGCTATACGTATAACAATTATATAACTTGCATGTTCATGATGTAATATGCTCGTTACGTAAATGTCACGTAGTTATTACAAAATACTCGAAATGTTCCAAATTTCCATCACTGCAATATTGCCTTCCTATCATGACAGCGGTGCGAATACATTGTTACAATTAACATGTAACTTATTGATCACAGTGCTCTTCAGTGACATGTTTATCGAGTACAGTAGAACCTCGATTATCCGGACGAAAGCGCGTGACTGCGGTTCGTCTCCACTGTGTTAAAATATTTTGGAGATGACACGTTTACAGATTCGATACAACTGGAGAGCCCGGTTGTTATTGACAATTATTGTAATATAAATTTACAATAAAAAGATATTTATAAAAAATTGCCAAACAACATTGGTTGTGTTCAAGCAAAAATCAACCGCAGGTTTATAATTACTAGGAAATTAATTCACGACCGTTCATCACTTTCATTTTAGAACGGGCTTTGGTTCATCTTCCTAGAACAAATAGAACCGGAGATATTAATTGTCGCAGTTTGCCATGCACTCGATCCTTCATAAAGTTGAACATCCTATTATTGAAAAAAAAAAAAAAATGTTTGGCCAAATAAAAAAATTGGGATATGTTGTTTTTGGGGGTAGTTCGCGTGAAAAAGAAAAGTTTAATTCGAATAAAAAAATGCGAGACCAAAAAACACTCATTCCGGCTGATTTCATGGGGAATTGCTCAATAGCTGTGTACTCATGGCTCTGTAGTGTATGCAAAGTGTTCAATTTTCACATTTTATAGCAGATTTTATTGGCGAACACTGAGTCGTGTACAAACTGCTTTTAGCATACGGCTAAAAAAATAACGGCACTTATGTTTGCCGAGGCTGAACTACATTTGCACAGATTATACTCATCCTGTCAGCTGTGACCACACGTATGGACGCAGTCTCTGTAAATTCAGCCACTTTTTCGTTTGAACTTCTCCGTGCTGCTTCATAATTGGATACATACTGCAAAATATCACTAAAAGGGACTTTATGAGAATATTTTGAGATTTTTTGAAAAAATAACATTTGAGAAATTTCCATTTTGCCTTCAAGTGCAAATATCTCGCTTATTAATTGGTTTTATAAAAACCTGCTTAAAATTTGGATTGCTGTTTGAGGATAGAATAATAACGTGAAAAATCGGCAATGAAATTCAAGGTCACAGTCAAGGTCGACTCGGTATATTTCATATAATTCATATATTTGATTTCATAGCAACTCAGAAACTGTTTTCACTGACTAAAGTCATGAAACGCCGATTTCTGAGCTCATCATTCATCGTCACACTATATGTATAATTTTCACCGAAACTTAATAAATAAAGATACGTCTAATATTTTATATAAATGTACTTCAGAGCCGTTAAAAAAAAAAACGGTGATTTTCGGATATCGATATGCTGACTCATATCTGGATACCCAGGTGTTAAAAATACCTGTTCGCAAAATCGGAGACCTTTACGTCAATATTTGAGAGTGCCGCGTCAATGTTGAAAATGAACAAATAATGACATTTTTCACGTTTTATTTTATTTTATTTTTAATTTTTTTTCAAGCCCGTATCAAATTAGTCGTCCATCGGAATGAATCACGAAATTGTGTGAAACCGAAAAGTTGCAAGCCGATATTTAATACCACGTATAATTAATTCGTTTTTTTTTTTTTAGAGCCACACTGTTGCTTATTAAGACCCTCATTGTTTTTAGACTCGGCATAGGTTCCGTAAACTATCGATAATTTTTCGATTATGGCGATTTGTTTTTGAGGTGATGACGAGCCTAATTAAAATTTCGCTAATTCGAATCCTTGCAAGTATCGACTTTGGGTGCTTAATTAATTCAATTAATTAATCAAGCATTCACAGTCGACGCATTTTTATTGCAACGAATTGTGGAATATATCCATTTGTTAATAATACTGAGGCATTCTAGAAAAAATACGCATTCCTAAAAAAAAAAAAACGCTGTAAGTTTAAAAGTAGTAGTAGTACAAAGATATTTATTGACAGTACGTTTACAGTAGGTTCGACATTTACTGACATGGTAATTAAGTATCTTACAAAGTATCTTGACTTAACACAACGTTAATTACCAAAGAGCCATCGACCGGGATCCTCCAGCTGCAAGAGTAAAAATTTCATTAATTTTATAAAGTCTAATAAAATGAATTATAATGTTCGAAGCACACACTTGGTCAAATACATGTACTTTACACATTCAATTTGGTTGAAATTTATCAATATTTTATTTATTCATCGAAAACTAAATAATTTATGCACCTCCACAAAATTTATTCAACTGACAACTCATTATTTCGTGACTTTGTGTGTAAAAGGATCATTAGTGGCCAAAATACCAGTGCCAAAAATACAGTTCGTGTCTCTTTACACAATATATATTCCAGTCCACGGTAAATCACAAATTTCCTCCATCCTCAGACATTATTTCATAAACTGAACTCATGAAATGATGAATTCTCATCTGATCATTTATCGTCACTCCACGTGTATAAATTTTCACTAAATTTGGCGAATCGACACAGGTGGATTAACTTATGCAAGGGTACTTGTCTTTAATATTAATAATTAAATAAAAATCCGAACAAACATCACGCAGTAAATTCCAACGCTTGTTTCGTGAATTCTTCATTACAGAATTTAATAAGATCCCTCGTCTAACACCTACGCCGGAATGAAGATGATGATTTTCGTGCACCAAAAAACGTGTTTCAATGTTCTTGAGGATATTAACGTCGAAGTTGCAGGGTTTAACGTGATCCCGTGCAGAAATTGTCGTTGGGTCCAGCTGGATCTTCACTGGATTCCCTATCTGCAGCTCATCTATGTGCAGCTCGGGATCTAGTGAGAGATCTCTGACTAGATCCCGAACATGACTGTAGTGGTCGCAAACTGAATTCTCATCGAGATACGCGATCGGATCCCAATCTAGAATCCAGACCAGATCTGGGCCGAATCCAATTACGACACTAGACTACACAGTAAATATAAGAAAGTCCCGGAAAAAAAAAAAAAAAAAAAAGTTGATGAATTTGTCACTCACCGGAGATCGAACCACCGAGTCTGTTGATGATGGAGCATACCAGCTGTGCCTCAACTCGATCGGCTATCCAGATCTTAGCAAATGTTGATTCTAATTTTATATTAAATACACACAGAGGATTAAATATAGAGAGAGAAATACAATATCGTTTCGGCACGAAATAGCGAAAAGAAAAAAAAAAGAAGAAATGATTGACATTCACGTTGAACGCAATAAAATGGTATTTGGTTTGGAAATATCCAGAAATCGATCGGTGATCTACCCCGTAGACGACGAGAGGAATGATAACATCGATAAACTATGAATATTGCTTATTAATTATCTATTGACAGGCATTACGCAATGATTAAATCGTTAATTAATAAAGTGATTAATAACTCTTGTTAATTAACCCAAAAAAATTATGATTTTATTCACTATTTGTTCATCAATAATTCATTTAACACCATACACGAGGAACCGCAAATTTTTTTTTTTGACAACTGTTACTCAAAAAGTAACAACAATAAATGATCGCCAATCAGCTAACGATTCTCAATCCGAAAGAAGTACGGGTTAAAATCGGTAAATCGGTAAACTTTGTTGGGACATCTCCGAATAATTTCAGTGTGTTATGTCATTTTATGTGTTGGTGCTCCTAATTAATTCGTAAATTCGTAAATACGTCATTTTCATCGAAATTAAGCAGAGTCCGTAACGTCACGCGGGGCTGAATCCAGTATCCAGTAATCCACATTATTTTAGCACACCTTGCAGTTCACTGAAGTGCACGATGCGCCCCAACTGTGCAGCCACGTCTCATGACGTCATGTGTGCATTCTAGTATGAGTGTAGGCATTTTTACTTCAGGCCATTATGACAAAGTTACGATTCTGAATTCGTGGATAAATCTTTCGTTGTTAAAAACTTTTTTAAATAATTGATTACAGTAAATCCAATTTCAACTGCGTCGAGGCTGCAATTACTACACTGACCCCAAAATGCAGTCTTCGACAGGTAAAATAAGACACCGAATACTGAAATTTGTTCACCGGTTTGGTCTCAAAAATACGGCAAGTTCGGTATTTCACTTTTCACCGCGAACCTGCGGTGATTCAAATTTTTTTAAATTGTATAATCATATTATGCGATTGGAGTGAGTATAGGACGAATGTGAAAAAAATGTATATAATAAATATGTTTTTTAGCGATTAATATATGAGATCAAGGAGAAGTAGACAAAATATCTAATTAAAAGTGCAGGTTTCCTCAATTAAATAAGAACGAATTGATATTTTTTAAATCATCTTAATAAGGGCTTAGTATGAGAGTCTGTATGGACCCTAATGGGAAAACACGTAATGGGCCCCAAGTATTCAACCTTAAAAGGCCTGCAATATTTTGCTTTTCAAAGCCTCCTAAAATTCAGCCTCTGAAGGCTCTGAAGAAAAAAGGGTGACCGGCATTTAGAAAATCCCATGGGCTTCCACATAAGACCCCCAAGAGAATTAGGCAATATTAATTAAGGCCTTGGCAAAACTAAATTGCGCAGATGTTTCGATAATACAATCAATAATGTCCACGACAAATTTAAAAAATTCCGTTTTAAGCCATTCCACAGAGTTACCACCGTCATTGCAATCATTTCAGTTTATAGACAGGATGCTCATTATTTTATTCAGCACAAAGTGTGGTGCCTCGATTGTCGATGTATGCTCTCAAATTTTTTGGGACAGAAATTGGGTCTTCCCAGTTTGCCTTCACAATTATTTTAAAAAAAATGTAAACATTAGAACATTGTTATAATTATGTCACCGACTAAAGCGACATAGCCTAAGAGTTTACTCAATCAATTACTGACAAATATCTCGAACCGCCAAACAAAATCCGGACAAAGTAGCCAGTAAAAAAAAAGCAAACGTCATACAAGTCAGTGTATGTCTGTAACGGCTATGCACACTGGCTTCAACTAAGGCTCATTTTAACCACAAAAAATTGGCAAAAAAAAGTGCAATTAATTGATTGGACACTATTAACGCTATAGTTCAAATGACTACTTTTTATTCTAATAAAATCCATTTTTATTGACCCTCCCTGATAAACAAATTCGATAGAACATGATAGAAGAGTAAGGCAATACGAATCGTGACTTTGGTTCTGAAATCCTTTGTCCGCCACCATTTTTTGTCGAAATTTTTGACCAGCAAAAAAAAGCAAACGTCACACAAGTCAGTGTATGTCTGTAACGGCTATGCACACTGGCATCAACTAAGGCTCATTTTGACCGAAAAAAATTGGCAAAAAAAAGTGCAATTAATTGATTGGACACTATTAACGCTATAGCTCAAATGACTACTTTTTATTCTAATAAAATCCATTTTTATTGACCCTCCCTGGTAAACAAATTCGATAAAACATGATAGAAGATTAAGGCAATACGAATCTTGAATTTTTTATCGAACTTTTTGACCAGGGCCATCATTCACGTTTCATAATTCCAATTCTATTTTGGCAAAAATCAACAACGAGGCAAAACCTCATTTATAATATTTAAGAACTGTCAAAATGGATGTCATGACTAAACGTCATGACTTTGTAGACGGCACGTGGAGTTACGACTCGGATTACTTTATCGCGACACGAGTGAGGGGTTAAGAACTCATTTCCTCAAAAAAATGTCGAATTTCTGTTTAAGTTTACAATAGACAAGATTGCCTTGATAACATTAAGCTATATAATTTTTTCGCTTACGTTTGACATTGCAATCAATTGTTCTAAGAATTTTTACGAGAGAACCTAGTGTTTCTCGGTACCGAAAAAAAATTAGCCAAGTGTACGAGGCAGGCGGAATCGATGAACTTACTACCCCATGGGGTGACTTTGTTAAGGGTTGAAAATATTGGGAAAGCAAATCGCACAAATTTTATCGTATCCATTACACAGTTTTTTTATAAATACTAATTAATAAAGTTTATTTTAAAAAACCACCCCAAAATTGAAAAAGCAGTTAGAAAAATGATTGAAGTCATAGAGTGTTTTGTACTACATACTTGTATCCTCAGTCATGATTGAGCTGTGCAAAGATGTTCGTTTTGTCCAATTAGTTGATTAAGTGGCAGTTGCGTCTAGTAGATGAATTACAACTTGATACCACGTCTGCTGGACGATGGATGCAAGCACGGCTGTCGTGGAGCACGTTTAACTGAATCGTCATGAGAGAATGATAAAAAGAGTTTGGCTAACAATTCGCCGTTGCTTCTGTTTATCGGAGATACGATGCGGCGAAGTGACACACTTGAACACATTTCATCTCCAGACCATTTAAAACGTACGATGTGACGTCAAGTAGCAATTCAAATGGTAAGCGTGACCCTGCACACGACACTCTTATTCGAATCAACAGACGTCGCCTTCCGCTTAAGTAGTAAGAAAATAAAAAATAAAATGAAATAAATGGTGGAAGCGCAACCACAGACTTTTCAAAGACAATCCCATCGCTCATAAATAACGTTTATAAATTAGAGAGCAGCAATCCTTTATTTATCCTTTATCTATCAGAGACATACGATTATACAAAAATACGGCGATGGCAATTATAATGACAGATAACGCCCAATGAACCAAGCAAAAGGGAATTGGACCTAGGTTGGATTGTCATGGTTTGATAAGCGATTTTAGTCGGAGGCAATTTCAGCAATTTCTTGTGTGTCTTTCGCTCCCACATTTTTCGTTTCAATTTCTCCTTTTCCAGGTATCAAACACCCTAGCATCCCAACTACTGCAATTAAGATTAGATTGGATTGGATTGTCATGGTTTGATAAGCAATTTTAATTGGAGGCAATTTCAGCAATTTCTTGTGTATCTTTCGCTCCCACATTTTTCGTTTCAATTTCTCCTTTCCCAGGTATCAAACCCCCTAGCATCCTAACTACTGAAATTAAGGGTTAACAGCACTATATATTTTTCAGAAAATTGATTTTTTTTTTGGCTTGTAAGATCTCTTGAACCTTTTAGAATATGGAGACCTAGAACTAGGACTAGAATTTTATTTCCATGTAAGAATTTTTTTACCTGAAAATTTCGAGCTCTTTCCCAAGCGCGTTGGGCGGCTCCAAAACGACTACCCGCGAAGGAAGTCTAAGTTCCTCCCGCGGCAGAAATAAATTCCTGCCGGAAAGGCACCTCATTTTTTGATGTCCCATCTCTTTTGACACACAATAGATGTCGTTAGAAAGTCTTTAGGTTCAATTAGAAACATTTTCAAAGAAAGTTTCGAATACAATGTTTATAAAGTTATATATAAGTTTGTATAAGTTTATAAATACAACGTTTATAAATTAGAGAGCAGCGATCCTTTATTTATCCTTTATCTATCAGAGACATACGATTATACAAAAATACGGCAATGACAATTATAATGACAGATAACGCCCAATGAACCAAGCGAAAGGGAATTGGATCTACGTTGGATTGTCATGGTTTGATAAACGATTTTAGTCGGAGGCAATTTCAGCAATTTCTTGTGTGTCTTTCGCTCCCACATTTTTCGTTTCAATTTCTCCTTCCCCAGGTATCAAACCCCCTAGCATCCCAACTACCGAAATGAAGGGTTAACAGCACTATATATTTTTCAGAAAATCGATTTTTTTTTTTTGCTTGTAAGATCTCTTGAACCTTTTAGAATATGGAGACCTAGAACTAGGACTAGAATTTTATTTCCTGTAGGAATTCTTTTACCTGGAAATTTCGAGCTCATCCCCAAGCGCGTTGGGCGGCTCCAAAACGACTACCCGCGAAGGAAGTCTAAGTTCCTCCCGTGGCAGAAATAAATCCCTGCCGGAAAGGCACCTCATTTTTTGATGTCCAATCTCCTTTGACACACAACAGATGTCGTTAGAAAGTGTTTAGGTTCAATTAGAAACATTTCCAAAGAAAGTTTCGAATACAATGTTTATAAATTTATATATAAGATTATATAAGTTTATAAATACAACGTTTATAAATTAGAGAGCAGCGATCCTTTATTTATCCTTTATCTATCAGAGACATGCGATTATACAAAAATACGGCGATGGCAATTATAATGACAGATAACGCCCAATGAACCAAGCAAAAGGGAATTGAACCTAGGTTGGATTGTCATGGTTTGATAAGCGATTTTAGTCGGAGGCAATTTCAGAAATTTCTTGTGTGTCTTTCGCTCCCACATTTTTCGTTTCAATTTCTCCTTCTCCAGGTATCAAACCCCCTAGCATCCTAACTACTGAAATTAAGGGTTAACAGCACTATATATTTTTCAGAAAATTGAATTTTTTTTGGCTTGTAAGATCTCTTGAACCTTTTAGAATATGGAGACCTAGAACTAGGACTAGAATTTTATTTCCTGTAGGAATTTTTTTACCTGGAAATTTCGAGCTCATCCCCAAGCGCGTTGGGCGACTCCAAAACGACTACCCGCGAAGGAAGTCTAAGTTCCTCCCGCGGCAGAAATAAATCCCTGCCGGAAAGACACCTCATTTTTTGATGTCCAATCTCTTGTGACACACAACAGATGTCGTTAGAAAGTGTTTAGGTTCAATTAGAAACACTTCCAAAGAAAGTTTCGAATACAATGTCTCATGGAAGTGGCACACACGGCTTGAATGAAATGAATTTTAATTATTATTGTGCTCGCCAATCACCCAAAAACCAATATTTTCACAAATCGCCTACCTATTTCACTAACTATAAACACGTAGATTGAGTCATTTTTTTTTTCCTTTTTCCAAATTCAAATATGGGGTATATTAACACTGCATGCCGCAAAGAACTTCAAAGAACTTGATGAAGGCCACGATTCAGAAATCTAAGAAAAATCATAACAATCGTGTAATCAAAATACAGAATTTCGAGCCCTTTTCAATAGTGGCGAGATTCGTTTTCTATTGGAAAAAAAAAAATTGCTTGAAAAATGCCAGGCAATGATAGTGCGCAGTGAACAAATACGTAAATTACAATGATTAAAAATCTTCTGACCACAGTCTTCTGTACAAAAAGGAATTATGATATGCAAATAATCATTTATATTATTATTTTACAATTGCTGCATCCCCAGTCGGGGGTTTCTTAATTTTTGTAAAACAATTTTTATGTTATTCCATTTTTGAATGTCGCGCGCACGTTTAGTAACGGACTCGCTCCGCCGTGAGCGCTGTGGTCGACGAATCAGCGCCGCGAAGGCGGCCATCTTACAGCATTTCAATATTTACGAATCTGCGATCTGGCAATTTTTTTAAAACGCTTATATCTATGGGAAATTGCGTCTAATACATACAATCTATGAATAAAGACACATGAACCGATACACGGAACGAGCATACAAAATTCTGTGCAGACACCCTTAACCGCTTCAGAGAATATTGTTCTAATAGATAGGCATATTCGCGCCATTGAAGTGAAACGTCTACTCCCGCCTTTTCGCCGTGCGGGCAGTCGGGAATAAAAATAGAAGCGAGATTCGGCTCACTTTGGGTCTAATACTAACCGTAATATTCAATTGAGTGACATTCAATTAAAATTATAATGAAAAGACCCTGGTATTATCTATAATTGTCGATTAGAAACTCGGCATATACCAAATATTATTTTTCATATTCATATACATGGGATATGTAGAGGATCGGTATACGATAATTAAGTAGAGACCTTTGATATCAATGGAACAATGTTTTCGAAAAAAAATGTTTATAACATTTTTACTCATTTTTGTAAGTGATGTACATTAATAATCATATACGACTGAACCGTTGCTTCTGCTTTATGTATACTAATTTGAATATACTAGATTGATTGACAAGTTGATCTTAGTCAATAACATAGAAGCACACATGGAATCAAGAGACTCCATGCTTTCAGAAATATGTCTAAAATGAAAAGCTCTTCCGCTGAGCTGCAAAAAGTTGCAAAGTTCATATGTCCGGATTCTAAGTCCGCTCACGTTTCCTGAGATCAGGACCACATCCCGCTTATTTTATGCCACAAAACTACTTCGACATTATTAACCCGTGAAATAATAAACACGCAAATGTCACGGATATACGCTGAGTTACTTTCGCTTCACAACACGTTTGCCTTCTGCTCGATGGAAGTCGATAACGTCGGCTGTCAAGATGTACCCGGGCCGCGACAGCAGTGAACATCGAGCCGGTACCTGATTTCGGGGGTCCCCGGAGTTAAGTCGTCTTTCTTGCGGCCATAACTTGCGGAATGGTTAACCACTTAGTCAAGCGCTAACTTGCGCATAAACCACTGAGCGGGTGACAGTTTTTTCGTGAGTTAGAATGTCTTGTCACACCGAAGTCACTCAGAAAAATAGGGACACTTGTATCGGTACAGGTTTCGCGCAGCCTCTCTGCGCTCCCGTGCCGATATGATACAGTGATTCAGTATAAGTGGTCCCGGACAACATTTCCGGTGGGATAATTAGTTACAGAATGGAAATTGTGGAAAAAGCGGCTTGAAGGAAAAAACTGAATTTAAAGAAGTTAAATATTCATATCGAAAAAAAAAAATCGATTTTGATAGCACTTTGATAAGATCGGTATCGAAATAACGAATGGCTAAAATACCCAATTCCCATATAATGGCCATTTGTTAGATAATGCAATTGATGGTACACGATGGAAAAGCAGGTGTTAAATAAAAATGGCGGTCGAAAGATTGTCACCCCCACAGGATGCTTGTCCATTCTTTGTTCCAACAAATCGATGTATGCAATGCTGATATAATGAAAATTAAGTGAGTTTTCGGTCGGCCATTTGACGATATAATTTTGACGACGAAAATGTCATTCACGTGTACGACTTTGTGCACGTGACGACGCGCATAACAATACGTACGCTAGAGATGCCTCTGGAGTGGAGATTGTGACGTGAACCCCTCTCCATCCCGTCCACTCCTGTCTCCTCTGAACCTATCACCGACACCGAGCTGTCAGTTGCGTGAGGGTGCGCGAGCCGCATGTACGTAGCCGCATGACGGCGCTGACTAGCTGTCAGTGGTTCGAGTCAGAGCGTACCTGTCGGACGCCGGTTAGTAATTAATCTTACTATACGTACATTCTAGTTGCGCGCGATTTTCGAATCCCCTGTTTATTTTGGATCCCATTTTTATTTATTTTCCTCGTGCCCTACCATCAATTTCGCGAATAATTGAAGAAAACAATTTTCGTTTGTGTGTGTGGAAGACGTCAAGCATAGTCAGGTTATGTGTGCGTTCGAAAGTGCAGTGCGAATAAATGGAAAAAAGATTTTTGTCTAGCAATTCAGATGGCGAGCGGTAACATCGAACGCAGGACACGTGACGACTATTGGATGACCATCAGCATACCAACTGCAAGAAAACCATCCTCCGAAATTGCCGGTGGACTACCTAGAGTAGCTGGGTGCTTTTGTCACACAACACATTTTTTTCGTTTCTATTTAGTTTTGTTTTTAATTAGAAACGTTCTTTTTGTTTCAGAATTACCGAAGCAACAATGAGCAAAGAGGAGTGATAAATAATGATAATTTTGACGAAATAATATAAAACTGCAGAAGGGGTAGGCAGTGGCACAGCGGATAGAGTCGCCGCAACACGCGCGGTTCGCTCGGGTTCCATTTCCGGCCGGGCACCAATGGAATTTTTCTATGTGCTTCTTTTGGCAATACCCTGATGGTTCAGAACCCACTTTAAACTGTACAGCTCCTCTTCCGAAGCTTAGGCCTCGTCCAGTTTTCGAAAATTTCGGAAACTCTGTAAAATTCGAATCGCTATTCTAAATTCAGTCGAATTTAATACTAATAAACGTCAAAAGAACCTTCTGAAGAATTACTAAGCAAAATATCGCCAATTTTACGAAAGCTGGAGCGCACATATGCGGTTTTGAAACAATTAAAAAACTGCAGGATCAAAATTTCTGCATATATTTTATAAAAAGCAAGGATGGGAAAAACATACACACATACACACGGGCAGTTTTTTCTAAACCACTTTTCTGGATGTTTTGGACTATTCTGAGTGTTCTGACATAACAATCTCGAAATAAATGCCGTAAGGTTTTATTCTTTAATGAAATCAAACCTTTTCTTTTCAATACATACAATGTGTTACTTAACTGGCTTATATTTTTTCCTTTCAATAATTTAATAACAATTTTATGTACTTTTTGAAATAAAGAATAAAAATCAAAAATAAAATTATGTTTTTCACCACCCACCTGTAAAATAATTTTTAAAAAATACGTGCTATATCATGAATGTAAAAAAATAGTATTTGACGATATCAATTATGTTATTTATGTTTTAAAGTTGTGATTATAAGCAAGATTATGATTGTGAATTCGCGTATAGCTGCTTACGCATGAGTTGTTGTCGTTTGCTAAGTGACACGAGGCTCGCAATGTAATAGCGCATACGCGATTATTAATCAGCCTTACTCAATATTTTTAAACTGCATCACGAGCTGCAGTTCTTTGCGGGAACAATATTGTGATTATGTTTTTTTTTTTTTAACACCACAGGTAAAGCATGATTATCTATAGCGTAAATCAAAGTAGCGAGTGATTCCGCGCCGTCCATGAACGTCGAGCGATCTGGCACCGTTCCCTTTCACGAATAGCCTTAGCCGCCTGGGTTTGAATTGCGTCACGTATGCACGTCTCTAGCGGTTCAAAGAACTATATAATTAATGTGCGATTGATAATTATTAATTGATGTGCCGCTAGCTCGACATTAAATCGCATTCCGACGTCGATGAGAAAAATAAGTCGTTTGTATCTATTAAATTAGCGATTGTGGATAGTAAATTCAATCTTGAGGTGATAAAATGCAAGCTCTCACTCGCGAAAACAACAGCTATATCGACATGTGAAAAGTTTCGATCAACACTCAAGAACTTTTTTTTCGTCCCTGTTTAAACTTTTTTTTCAAGAACACTTTCCTGGATGACTCTGACGTTTTTGAGTATTTTGCCATGAACGTCTGGATTTCATTTGAAGCTTGCGCTCGGGGGAAGCAGAAAAATGTCTCAGATATCGATAGCATATGCATTGGTCTCGTATTGACAAACCAAGAATTGGCGAGCCAATACTTAGCCGAGAATTGGTCTGATATCGACGAGCCAACAATTGGCATGTCGATATTCGGCTGACCTAAGGCAGCGAAGTCGAAAATCGTCACGCCAACATTAACCCGAGTATTGGCCATTTTGGGTTTATCGGCAGAACCTACATCGGTAAAGAGGGTAGAAATGCCACAGGGTCAATAGGGTTGATAATTTCTTACGATACCAGGTGTCAAAAGAGCGGAATCGGCCACGCTTAAACGAACCTATCAGGTTGATCCTAAAGAATTTTGCTGTTTATTTACTTGCCCTTGGTAAATATTTATTTCGGAGTAAAATATTATCGTGTTGCCGGAACTTTTCAGTACGACGACGACCACAAACTACTGTACATGCGAATAATCGCTTGCATTTAACCACCTGAACATTTTATTCACCATTCACAACCACTAATCTGGTAGATTCAAGCTACTTATTTTTCTCATCGATCTCGGAATGCAGTTTAACGCACGTTTATAAATAAGTATAAATCGCACGTTAATTGTATAGTTCTTTTGACCTCTAGAGAAGTGCATGCGTGACGCAATTCGAACCCGGGCGTGAAAGGGAATGTTGCCAGATCTCTCGACGTCGTCCCGCGTTCTTGCGCTCCGTGGATTCACTCGCTAGTTTGACTCACGACTTGGGTAGTCGTGCGTTAACCGCGGGTAGTGTTTAAAACGTAGCCACAACAATGTACCCGCTACGGAGTCGTTAAAAGGTATTTTGCAAGGCTGTTTAACACCAAATATATGCGATAACGTATTGGCAGTGTCATGTCACTTAACAGACAAGGGCAGCGCCACGTGCGTGACTGATATCATTAATAACATAAGTCAGCACATATGGACATTATAAGGAATGTGATAATAAATACTGTAAAAAGTCCAATATTATGTAAATAGCGAAAATGAATCAATAATAATATTAACACGTGTGATATTCCATAGCATTTCACTCAGTATGTGATAGATATGATATTTTTAATTTACTTATTTTGTCGATAAGATTGAAATAAGCATCTATGGATAGAAGGTCCGGTGGATCCGGTATTAAAGCGTACTTCCGCTTATCCGGTACTCCAATCATTCGGATAGTGTACCGCACGCTACCAATAATTCGATGTGGTAATTTGACGTTCAAAAGCGACCTTAATTTCCATTGCTGTAATCGGCAAAGCTATAGGGTGCATAATTGGCACGATATTCACAATAAAAGATTTTTTACTTCGAGTTCAATTTACAAAAATTAGGACGAAAATGCATGTCAATCTGGAGAACGAAACAGTGAAGTGAATACTCAATGTATGTTTTTTTTATTTTTTATTATTATTTAATCTCAGCAATTACACTGCTGCCGGTATTCGCCAGATAGTCGTGCAAATATTGGGCTTCGGGCAAACATTTTCGCACCGATAACGACATTGTTTTCATAACCGGGAGCACTGTAAACGCTGAGATTAAATAATACAAGTACTTATCTCAGGTGTTCGCTGGATATCGGTGTGCGGCGGTGTCGCCACTCACAATGAGATTTCGTAAATCACAAAAATTTCCATCTCATCTAAGAATTAAGAATTTAGTGTGAAAAAAAAAATCAAAGAAACAACAGGCGTTTTAAAGAATTTGAAAAAAAAGGTGTAAAATACATGTTCCATCGCTAAGCGCGCACCGGGATCACCGTTTCACTCTTGATTGTGGGCGCGCACGTGACTCA
Organism: Clistopyga incitator; assembly: GCA_947507545.1. Taxonomy (NCBI): domain Eukaryota; kingdom Metazoa; phylum Arthropoda; class Insecta; order Hymenoptera; family Ichneumonidae; genus Clistopyga; species Clistopyga incitator. Next base: position 3,453,435 of record OX382176.1, read on the forward strand.
GTGAAATCTTCTGCATGCGTACTTAGGATTAGGCGACATTATTTTATTTTTTATCGGTGATTATTATTATTATTATTATTATTATCTTCGCCTAACAATTATTATATTTTCAGCTCATGAAAAATCGAGTTTTCTTGAAGATGCGATAAAAAATTATATATATTACGCATATCCGGTTCCGAGCGTTTTCCGCAATACCAAACATGTATTATTTCCTATGGTGTTGTAGTTTGCGTCGTTCGGGATGCAACGAAATACATTTTTTTAAATTCTATTTAGATTCAAGATTAAATAAAAATTTTGCCGTTTTTGGAATCTGTGGGAACCACTTTTTTTTTAGAAGGTCTGACGTTAAGTGAGGAAACGAGAGACTGTCAACTTCCTCGACAGCAATCGTTAAAAAAAATACGAAAAAAAAGAAAAAAAATGAAAGAAGGAAGCAGTATAGGGACGAAGACTATTTTAAGGTTAGAACGGATGGCTAGTGTCACTTGCATTCATCACACCGTTCATTTATTTACTACTCACCTTTAAAACTGCTGTGTCAGTTCTGGAAACCCCGTGCCTGCTTCACTCACTCATCCATTCGTGAAAAAATCGCTCAGTAATTGTACAAAATCACTTTAGAAACCACGTGACAATGCCGCCCGGCGTTGCGCTAGAATCCAGTGTACGCGTCGCTCCCACAATCGACCGTATGGCTCCTGCACCGGCGCGGATTGCTCCCACAGCGATATTGGCATTCTTACTGCACCCAACTAACGAAATTTCTCCAGTAACTGAAGCATATTGTTCCGAGTAATTTTTCGCATGATTATAGTAACGAGAACATAGCCAGCGAAGCAATATTACTGTTATGAAAATTTGCATTGCTCGTCGTCGTCATAAAAACTTCATTTGCAGATGAGTTAATTATAAAATGGTTGTTAATATTTTCTCTACCGAGCAACTGGCTTAACCCTTTGAGGGGCGGTGGGACATATACGTCCCACCTAGATTTTTTTAGTTTTTTCATCATTCCCGCTGTGTTTTGCAATACTTTTATACTTGTGAGGGCTTCCGACATCCTTAAAGGTTCAAGTTATAAGATCTGTATGGAAAAATTATGTAATTGTTTATTCATAATTAGTTATAAACAATTCAAACGCGAAAAACTCGTTTTTTTTGGAATAAATTCGGCTGTGCTTAAACAAAGCGTCAAATCGTTCTGAAAATTTTTGTAATATATACTTCATACCTAGTACTATAATATATATTTTTTCCAAATTTTTCGGCAGGCTAGATTTTTCAAAAAAAAAATGTTCAAAAATCGAGTTTTGAAATAAATTTTTTTTAGTATTCATGATCTGGTACAAAATCTCCATTTCTGTTTGTAAATAAATTTTTAAGTGAAATTCTCCTTCCGAGCACCTTGGGTCCGCCATTTTGAATTTTGCAATTCTGACGTTAAGATTGTAATCAGCGACCCTGAAAACCCCCTTATACTAAGTTTTATGCCAATTGAATGGAAAACCGCAAACTTAACTTAAAATAGTCACCATAGTGGGTCCGCCATTTTGAATTTTGTAATTCTGACTCCAGAATCATAATCAGCGACCCCGAAAACCCTTAGATCACCTATAATTTTAAAATTTCGTTCAACAGAAAAATGTGCCCCTCAAAGGGTTAAGACCGTAAAATATAAGTTGAGATTTCTTGATAAGAGAGCGATGATTTACACGGGTGTGATAAAAAAAATTTTGAAAACACAATTGCCGTTGCCCAAAAATTTAATTAAATGCATTGGTGGTGATAAAAGCTTTCAAGAATATATAAGCCATAAATCGAAATATATATATATATATATACAAATATGTCTGTTGTAATTATAAAGCCAAAGTCAAACGGTATTTAAAGTTGATAAAGTCACAGGAACAATATCGATATATTTTTTTTTAATATGGAGTCAATGCTATGACATGCTGCGAGAAATGATATGCATAAAAGTGTTTGCCAAACTTCTTTTGAACTCATTGTACTAAAGTCCACATTGAGAGACAGTTTATTTCAGATATACGAAAAAAATATTTTCAAAATGTGTAAACATGCTTTTTCCAAAATCTCGAATATGACGAATATATGTCGGAATATATGTCAGATATATCAACATATATCCGAGATATATCCAGAATATAATTGAAAAGTATTTTTATTGTATAATCGTCCGAAAAGTTACACATATATTTTACGATATATTACTTTATATTAAAGGGGGGGGTCTAAAAAAATTAAAGAATTTTTAATGTATTTTTTGGATTCCTGAATTTTTGACTCTCCAATACTATTGAAGAGATTAGAGTACATTTTTTTACATTGGAGCTCATGATACCGGAAGAACTAGAGTAAAGTACCGAAAAGGCGAAAGGCTCCTGTGAATAAAGGATAAAAAAAATATCGTTTAAAAAACAAACGTAAAAAAAAAATAGAAGGAATAATTTATCTATTATTTATTAATATTTCAGAGAAGACAAATGATTTATAACCGAAAAGACGGAAGCTTACTTTCCGAGAGTGGATTTGAAATGATCTCGATCACACAATTGTCGTGAATTTGTAATAACAAAATATTGATGTTTATTTATGTTGTGACGAAAAAAGGTGTCTTTCTTATTCGAAGAAAGTGAGTGAAATCGGGCGTTACATGAGACATGTAAAGGAAATCTTATCGAGCGAGAACAGATGAACGCGTGTGTGCGAGGCAATATAATCTTTGCAAGTGAGTTCAGAACAAACAGTATTATGTACTTCGCGGTTTCGTGTCCTCCTGACTGAAATTAAATCTCATAAACGGTTCGTCACTCAGACAACGCTCTGCCTTATTCAGTTCGGTGTATCTCGCGCGTTTGTTTCGGTTTTATTCGTATCACAAGATGATTGAACCTCATGAACTGGGCTATCGAATCAGTGTTGTTCTACCGTTCCCCGAGAACTTATCAAAGGGTAAATTTCACATCGACCATTTCGCAGCGGCTACCAATCATTTTAAATGCTCGCCGGTGTTTGCTTACAGATGAAGTGCACAAACGCATGGAATTGGACGTTCAGAGAGCACTCGATGAAACAGGTTGGTACCCCCCCCCCCCCCCCCCCCATCTCCTCTCATTTTGCCCCCACGTGCTTCAGGGGGATTTTGCTTTAGAAGGCTAAAAAGTAGCTTTTTCACGAGATTTTTTTTGAAATTTTTTTCTTGAAAATTATTATCTATTAAATTATCTTCTAGGTGAACTAACAAAATTGTTAGAAAATTATTTTTAAATAACTTTTACAGCACATTTATGTGTTTTTTTTTTAACTTTTTCTTTTTCAAACCTGAAAAAAGGTATGATTTCATGATTATTTCATCTTTTTCTTAGTTTACCTAGAAGACAATTCAATACTGAAGAGAAAAAATTTTTGTTTGGAAAGGGCTCGTTACATGCTACAAATATGATTGAAAATTTGCAGGGAAGTAATACAAAACCTTCATGTTTCGGCTTCCGGTCTGATTCGACACATCCGAGGCCCCGAAACGTTGATATTTTACTTCACAGGATCTTTTTTGACATCTCGGGCGGCCATATTGATTTTTGAGGGAACCGGGCGCCGAAGCACGAAGGTATTTATTACGTCCCTGCGGAATTTGTAGTGTATTTTTAGAATAGTTACGACGAACAGTGTATACCCCAGCATCCCCTTAAGAAGGATTGAAAGATAATGAGCTTTGATGATACCGCAGGGTTTGGAAAATTCAATTACAAGGTCGTCGCTGTTACCGGACTGATATGCATGAATGTGGCATTCAGCTTAATGACGATTGGCTTTATTTTACCGTCTGCGGCGTGTGACTTTGAAATGAATTCTATCGACAAGGGCCATCTCAGCACGTCACCGATATTTGGTAACCGAGCGCTTCTTTTTGGTATCGCAAAGTTGACGATCAGCACAAAAGAACTTTTATCCAGTTGACTGTGCAGTAATATCCAACACTTATTTACTTTTCTGCCGATATTTGGTCATGAGAAAAATTGATTATGAACCGAGATAATCCACAGCTAAACCAATATTGTCCAATATAATTTTAGTGTCTGCAATGTCCTCAAAGACATTGATGGAAAGTGATTTATGACTTCATGGTACAAAAATCGGTCGGCATATTTTATGCCATGAAGAGAGCTTCATCGAAAATTAAATTTGAAGCGAAAACGACTATACTCTCTCTTTGAAGAATAAAGTAAAATGAAAATCGCTCTGAATTAATCTAAAAAAAATCTCCGAGGTCTGAGGTACACAGAAAAGTGCAAAGGATAGTTTGCGTTGTTTTGAAAAATATTCGTGCAAAAATAGAACTGAGGTGGAGGAAAAGTTATCGCTAATTAATCAAAGCGATGACCCGGATCAAAGTCTCCGACTGATTTTTTTCAGTATTTCTATCTACTTTTTTATTGCTATAATAATGAATCATTAATGTCACCTAATTGCCATTTGATGACGGGATTACAGGCATGCTCTGCGGTACTTGCATATGGGGTTGCATAGCCGATACCAAAGGACGTCGCACGGCCCTGTTGCAATGTCTGTTTCTCCAGGCGTTTGCCGAATTTACAGCAGCGATCGTTTCCAATTACTGGGGCTTCCTGGTCCTCAAATTTTCCAGTGGCCTTGCGTAAGTTGATTCTCAAGTTAATGGTAGACATATTTTTCTGCCCATACGGACATGGGCGAATTGGAAGTCATGTATGTACCATCAGGACCATCTTTTACCATGACCATCGTCGACATGATTGATTGTTATTTTTCCAGTCATTCACCCCGCTTAATAGTGCCTGTCGCATTTTTTTCAAATTTTTTTATGCAGTTTTCGCGCAGTTCTGATAGATTTCGTCGGCATAAAATGTGTCGCAGTACGATGATTTTCGGGTATTCCCCTTTTAGACTCAGCGGACAGATGGCTATTCTCTACACGTACCTTGGTGAATTCCAGCCCACGAAATACCGTGGAAAAACCCTATCTTTGATGGAGATACCGTGGGTCTTGGGTGTCATATTTACTCCGAGTGAGTAAAATCACAATTGAAACAGGACTATATTTATTCTTCAACAAAATTGATATTTCATTGTCATTCAACCAGCATAAATGCTGAATGTCCGGTTCACAAACGAAGCGATTAATCTGGTTGCAGTTCTCGCGTGGATCATCATTCCCCTTGACGTTGAATTCGAGAGTGGTGGCTTTTTTTTCAAGTCTTGGAATCTCTTCGTATTGATAAGTGCAGCACCGGCTTTTCTGGTTGGCTGTGGCCTCATGAGGTTACCCGAAACCCCCAAGTATCTTGCGATAAGTGGCCGCCACTCTGACCTGGCTAAAGTTCTCGCAACAATGCACGGTGAAAACACTGGTAATTCATCCGAAGAATACACTGTGAGTAGCTAGAGAAATCCCATATGGCGGTTGCTGTAGTGCACTATTGCTATGGTTTCATATTTATTTAATTTTTCCCAATGGTTCATTAAAATGAGAATAACGTTGGCAGTGGTTATATATATAATTAATTAAGCTATCGCGAGCAACCGAAAAGATAATGCACTACAGCTGTGGTTTCATTTTTATTTAATTTTTACGAATGGTTCCTTGAAATTAAAATATTTTGGGCAGTGGTTGTATATATAATTAATTAAGCTATCGCGAGCAAACGAAAAGATAATGCACTACAGCTGTGGTTTCATTGTTATTTAATTTTTACCAATGGTTCATTGAAATGAGAATATCGTGGGCGGTGGTTATATATATATATATATAATTAATTAAGCTATCGCGAGCAAACGAAAAGATAATGCACTACAGCTGTGGTTTTCATTTTTATTTAATTTTTACGAATGGTTCCTTGAAATTAAAATATTTTGGGCAGTGGTTATATATATAATTAATTAAGCTATCGCGAGCAAACGAAAAGATAATGCACTACAGCTGTGGTTTCATTGTTATTTAATTTTTACCAATGGTTCATTGAAATGAGAATATTGTGGGCGGTGGTTATATATATATATATAATTAATTAATTAAGCTATCGCGAGCAAACGAAAAGATAATGCACTACAGCTGTGGTTTCATTTTTATTTAATTTTTACCAATGGTTCATTGAAATGAGAATATTGTGGGCGGTGGTTATATATATGTATATAATTAATTAAGCTATCGCGAGCAAACGAAAAGATAATGCACTACAGCTGTGGTTTTCATTTTTATTTAATTTTTACGAATGGTTCCTTGAAATTAAAATATTTTGGGCAGTGGTTATATATATAATTAATTAAGCTATCGCGAGCAACCGAAAAGATAATGCACTACAGCTGTGGTTTCATTTTTATTTAATTTTTACGAATGGTTCCTTGAAATTAAAATATTTTGGGCAATGGTTGTATATATAATTAATTAAGCTATCGCGAGCAACCGAAAAGATAATGCACTACAGCTGTGGTTTCATTTTTATTTAATTTTTACCAATGCTTCATTGAAATGAGAATATTGTGGGCGGTGGTTATATATATGTATATAATTAATTAAGCTATCGCGAGCAAACGAAAAGATAATGAAAGTACCGACATCGGTATCTCATTGGGCACTTACGCAGTAAACTCCACGAGCCATTTTAACGCCAATTATTGCGCGAATGAGCTACATGTTTTTCAATTAATATTATCAGACATCGGGTAATTATAATTTTTTACTGCACAGTAGAAAATATCGATTTCGTTGTTGCTATATCACTATTTCCCACTCGCCACTGTCTTAAATAACACTGGACGAAAAACAAAAAGGTAACACATAACGCGATAACAGATTTTGTCCAATCGTCTAGGCGAAACTGGACGCAGCGGGGATAAAGTTTGCTAACTCAAGCAACGGACAAGCCGATGAAGTTAACGAAGACACAGGTTATCGTGTCTCCACCATAGCCAGTCTCTCCAAATTCATCGGGAATCTCTACACGCAGACGGGGATGCTCTTGAGACCCCCGTACTTGAGTAGAACACTGATAACCAGCCTCGACTCATTCTGCATACTCTCGTCGCTGTACACCCTCATGCTCTGGTTTCCTGAACTCTTCCAGAGGTTCGCGGATTACGAGGAAAAGTATCCTGGTGTGGACGCCAGCATCTGCATAGTGTCCCACCTGGACCCTCAACCACTGTTACGCAACGACACCATCGATAATTCGTCGCAGCTGATGGGACAGGTAGGATTTGCTGGTCGCCTTCCCAAAAAATCCTTGAATTTACACAGAGAGCTTTCTTAACGAGAAAAAATTAATTAATTCACCTCGAAGAGAAATAATTTGGGCTAGGGTTACATTGTGTGTTCACCCCTTTCACCCTGCACACTTTCATTTTTATCTCCAGGCTTTTAAAATCGTCAAGAATCTCAATTATTTCCTAGGACACTAGAAGTGTTTGCGATATTAATTATCATCTGTCATATTGGTCCAGAGGGTACCAGGGACTTTTCAATTCACTGACACATGCGTTCATGCGTGAGAATCTCGATCTTACGCTAGGCGACAGCGGGGCCGGTCCGGAGCCGAATAAACCAAGCGTAGTGGGGGAAAGTGGGAGAAAGCCCGGCTGCGAAATTTGGTTATCGGGAGAAATGATCATTGTTCGTCATGTGGTGCTCGAGAGAGGTGGTGTTTGTCGTCGGGGTTCGAGCCGCGGCAAAACGTACCCGGGATTACCATTTTTTTTCTTTTTTTTTTTTCTCTCCGTCGTGTCGTATTGAATTTCGAAAAGCGCGTGTGTTCCATTCTGCGCTTTCGTTATTGTCGCCGTGTTTGTAGCGCCGCTTAGTTAAAGGACTAACAGAATTTGCTGGAGCGATTTTATACCAGGGCCATGGGCCTCGGTTTTCGTGTGGAAGGTTTCGCCGGTTTGTCTTTAAATTGGGAATCATCAGAAATCACTGGATGGTGACCTAGGAACGGGTTCACTGACCTAACGATCTTAGTGTCAGGAGGTTGAAGAGTCGCGAGCGCAAGTGTCCATGGAAAGTGAGATCGTGGCTTTCGCTGTAGCCCTTGTGACCGGAAGCGCGTTCGATCCGTTGGATCCATGTTATGTCCAACATTTTGAGGTGTAAGAGTCCCAATGTGTACTTCCGGCGCAATCCCCTAACGCTTTGAGTGAAACTTAAACCGCATCCGTGTGTGTACATTACTCATTAATGTATTCAAAGTTGAAGGAAAGTGGAAGCTAATCAGACCATCAATCAAGAAACTTTAACGTAATTGTGATCTTTCTTAATGCGCAAATAGCTAAAACATTGAGAGCTACTCATTGCAGACGAAAAATCATTAATGTATTCAAAATTGAAGGAAAGTGGAAGCTGATCAGACCATCAATCAAGAAACTTTGTCGTAATTGTGATCTTTCTTAATGCGCAAATAGCTAAATCATTGAAAGCTACTCATTGCAGACGAAAGATCATTAATGTATTCAAAATTGAAGGAAAGTGGAAGCTGATCAGACCATCAATCAAGAAACTTTAACGTAATTGTGATCTTTCTTAATGCGCAAATAGCTAAAACATTGAGAGCTACTCATTGCAGACGAAAAATCATTAATGTATTCAAAATTGAAGGAAAGTGGAAGCTGATCAGACCATCAATCAAGAAACTTTAACGTAATTGTGATTTTTCTTAATGCGCAAATAGCTAAATCATTGAGAGCTATTCATTGCAGACGAAAAATCATTAATGTATTCAAAATTGAAGGAAAGTGGAAGCTGATCAGACCATCAATCAAGAAACTTTATCGTAATTGTGATCTTTCTTAATGCGCAAATAGCTAAAACATTGAGAGCTACTCATTGCAGACGAAAAATCATTAATGTATTCAAAATTGAAGGAAAGTGGAAGCTGATCAGACCATCAATCAAGAAACTTTATCGTAATTGTGATCTTTCTTAATGCGCAAATAGCTAAATCATTGAAAGCTACTCATTGCAGACGAAAGATCATTAATGTATTCAAAATTGAAGGAAAGTGGAAGCTGATTGGACCATCAATCAAGAAACTTTATCGTAATTGTGATCTTTCTTAATGCGCAAATAGCTAAAACATTGAGAGCTACTCATTGCAGACGAAAAATCATTAATGTATTCAAAATTGAAGGAAAGTGGAAGCTGATCGAACCATCAATCAAGAAACTTTATCGTAATTGTGATCTTTCTTAATGCGCAAATAGCTAAATCATTGAAAGCTACTCATTGCAGACGAAAGATCATTAATGTATTCAAAATTGAAGGAAAGTGGAAGCTGATTGGACCATCAATCAAGAAACTTTATCGTAATTGTGATCTTTCTTAATGCGCAAATAGCTAAAACATTGAGAGCTACTCATTGCAGACGAAAAATCATTAATGTATTCAAAATTGAAGGAAAGTGGAAGCTGATCGAACCATCAATCAAGAAACTTTATCGTAATTGTGATCTTTCTTAATGCGCAAATAGCTAAATCATTGAAAGCTACTCATTGCAGACGAAAAATCATTAATGTATTCAAAATTGAAGGAAAGTGGAAGCTGATTGGACCATCAATCAAGAAACTTTATCGTAATTGTGATCTTTCTTAATGCGCAAATAGCTAAAACATTGAGAGCTACTCATTGCAGACGAAAAATCATTAATGTATTCAAAATTGAAGGAAAGTGGAAGCTGATCAGACCATCAATCAAGAAACTTTATCGTAATTGTGATTTTTCTTAATGCGCAAATAGCTAAATCATTGAAAGCTACTCATTGCAGACGAAAGATCATTAATGTATTCAAAATTGAAGGAAAGTGGAAGCTGATCGGACCATCAATCAAGAAACTTTATCGTAATTGTGATCTTTCTTAATGCGCAATTAACTAAAACATTGAAACCCACTCATTGCAGACGGAAAATCTCATCGTTTCGACAATTGAAAATTGTAAAAGTACTATAGAGACGCAAGTGTACACCCACTCATTGATGTTGGGATTGGCCTGTGTTCCTGTGGCTATAATTTTTCCCCTGTGCATCGATCGCCTGGGTTTCCGATTTTACTTGGGTAAGTTCGTCGACTGAAAAAGATGCAACTCAATTTTACCGTAATCCAGTAATTCAGATACACTTTTTATGCAGTATTCAGTACATTTTCGTGCTGCGCCGTGACGATCGGCATGATCTTCGTGACTAACTCCGTGCAAAATTTGATTCTCTCGTGCATTTTCGAAGCTCTCATATCAATATGCTCGACGGTTATATTTTGTCTCGTCGTCGAACTCTTTCCAACGCACTTAAGGTGGGTTTAATGAGAATTATTAAAAAAAAAAAAAAACACTTATTATTTGTATTGAAAAACATCGATGCTAATAAGGTTTAATTGCAGGGTCACCGCATCAGTTATATCCGCAATGTTCAGTCGAGCAGGTGCATTTATTGGCAACTCAATATTTGGTTACCTAATAGACGATCATTGTTATCTTTTGATAGCCATTATTACAGTGGAGTTGTTTGGTAAGAAGCTTTGCATTGCTCCCTCTATCTATATACGTAATTTCTTCACAATGATAATCATCTGTCTGTAATTTCCTCTTTAATCGCTATCATTTTTCATTAATTTTAGTGGCTGGAATACTGGGGTTATTTATACCTAATGACCCGGAACTTGAACCAAAAACGAAGGTACAGGCGAATGAGAAAAGCACCCAAGAAATTGCCGCCAGTTCTCCCGATTGAAAAGCTCACTAAGCCATGACAATGCCTCGTGGATCAAATTCCCAGCTAATTAGCACAGTTGACGTCATCAATCACCGCAATTGTCATCGCCGAATTTTTGTATAACCCTCATAAATGAAGGAAAAATAAAGTTGGCCCGCTTCCTAATTTATTTAAGTTATCTATGAGTTAAAGGATTGTATTTGAAAAGTCTGTAGATGCGCTGCTACCATTCGTTTTATGTATTTTTATTCCCTTACTACTCAATTCGAAAGGGACGTCTGTCGATTCAAATAAGACTATGCAGGGTCACGCTTATTATTTGAATTGGTACTTGACGTGTCGCAGTGGAATCTGAACCATTTGCAGTTCACAAAGCCTCCGAAAAAATCCTTGACCCTGACCGGGGTTCAAACCCGGATCCACTGCGTGTGGGTTACACTCCGATGTTACTCAGCCACGTTCACCCTTTTTTCGTTCGTTCTTTATGCTTTCTTGCAATAAAAAATTAAACGTACGAAATATATGATTGAAACAAAAAGCCCTCAGTTCCAGAGCTACAAGCTACATCAGTAAACGATAACATATTAGCAATGAATGTTGTGCTTACACACCAATTGACAATAAATTATCGATGATAACCACTAGTGCTATAGTCTAACGGAGTTAATACCCGAGCTTTTGCCGTGCTGCGATTAAAAATAGCCTGAAGCTTTCGCACTTAAACGTAGACAAATTTGATTCGAGCTTATGACACAGCAAACGATTTTTGTATGTGGTGAAAATCATTGTCGCGGGTTATCAAAATCTGTCTGGGTAAAGTTTCATTGGAAGGGAATTAAATCGTGCAAAGTAAATTTGATAAGGGGATGAGAAACGTATGACAAACAGAGTTTTGCTGTTCAGGCACTGCTATACTCCGAGCTAAGGCACAACAAAGCTCTTCCTGTCGTTGCGATACTAGAAAATGATGTCAAGAACGTTTCTCCAAGGATGAATAGTAATCTAAAGCTTTTGCATCCAGACGTACACAAGTTTCAGCTATAGAAAATTTTGAATAGCCGTGAAAAAGGTCACCAGCTCGAACAGTTATGAACCCTAATGGTCACAGAATCCAACGATCAAAAACTCGAATGGCCATAAGGTCGAATAAATGTAAAAAAAAATTAAATAGCCCACACAAATGGCTTCCTGATGGAAATTGATGAGACCCTGGTGAACGACCACCCTAATATATTCCATGCAGTACCTTAAACAGTACCTTAACATATAGTGATTGGCAGAGAGAAGAACGAGACAATGATTGGCAAGGGACAAATGGAAACGATGGCAAAATCAACATTTTTTGGAGGCTTCGTGATGTGAAAAATCGTATATCTTTTATCACTCAAATCTTACAGCATCCGTTTTCGTTGCAATCACAATATTTTCAACCAGTTCATAGAATGGCAATGAAAAATAGGATCAGAACGCTCCCAATTGTCTAATCTAATGGAACGGCATAAATGTGGGTCAAGTGAGTTGGTTGATGTAAGAAGTAGTGGCGAAAAGCCTCTCCTTTCGGTGAGTAAGTCAGTAAGGTAGGTAGAATGGACGTGTGTCGAGCTCCTGATATATTATGATTAAAACTCGGATCCTATAATCTCGACTCCATTCTAATGTTGACTCAGCAGCAGGTTCAGTTGCAATCTATTTTTAGTTCAACGTCCACTACGAGTGCCTCTGATTTCGCAGATACCTTCAACCGTGATTGGCTAACAATTGCATGTGTAACCGCGAATAGCGACCTGAAAGTTCTTGTTTTTCCCAAAGCAATCGAAGTTGTGATGTTTATCCAAAGTTATGCAAAAATTATGCAAATGACGGTTCGCGATGCCGCGGCTGTCACCCGTTGACTAATATTATCGAACCGACTTCACCGGTTGATATATTGCATTAACGTCTTCTCTAAGTACTGCATAAACTATGGAACAGAGGTAATTGATGTTATTAACGTGGACGTTACACCACCTACACAATCTTTAAATATGTTTCAGTAGAAGAGACCGATGAAATAAATTGTTCAATTTTCCCCGTATGGAATTGATTTTTTTTATTTTTTTATTTCGACACAGGTAATTATGTAAAATAATCACCTGTAGTATTTAGAGATACCGATGCTTGCTTTCTAACGCGTTGAGCAATTTGTCAAGAAGATTCGCGCGCAAGAGGCGCAACGTTAGGCAGGCTTAAGAGGCAATGATACACCCGTGGGAATTTCTTTGACCAATGTTAAACGTATGTCACTCTCGCGCATAATATTTGTTTTAGTTCCTTTGACTTTAATTAATCACGACTTTCTTTCGCAATGTCTGCAGCTTAATTAGCCCAATTTTTCCAGAGAAGCGCAAATTTTCTCTCCAAATTTTCACCCGGTCCATTTGGAAAAGAATAGGCTTAACAAATTGGATAGTGGTGGGAGATGTAACCCTGCCTCTCAAAAATAACTGGATAGGAATGTCGAAAAAAAATCTTCTACATTGCTATTTCATCCTCTTCCTCATTCTGCGAGGCCACCTTCATCGGGAAATACGAGCATCGATTTGAGGTCCGTCAGAAAACGAAAACTTTGCCAGAGGTAGGAAATCATACGAAAACAATGAGCACAGTTGTAATCTGTAGGAGTATTCAAAAGTCGTATAAAATGATCTACTGCAAAATTGAAAAAAGTCTGAGCGTTTATAAATGCAAAAGCACGTGCTAACTTCCATTGATCGCGACTATCACTTATGGAGAATGTATAAGGCCGACGACTCAAATGTTACACTGGTTTGTGAAACCAGTAAAAATATCGTATGGGTGGCTTTCGAAACCACTTTTCTAGACGAGTCAGACAATTGTAGATATGCTGTGATCAATTATCGAAATTGAACCAAGGAAAGAATTGTCTTCAAGAAATTTTTTTTTTCGAAATATTGGTATTAGAAACATTGATTCTGGAAAAATTATGTTCAGGGGTGCCGGTACCTTTTTCGTGGTATTCGTAACTTCAACAACGCGGCTGTGCCCAACGCTAATCGAAATTGAAACAAGGAAAAAAATGTCTTCAATCATTTTTTTTATATTGGTATTCCGCACAGACCGGATTGATCGGATGAAATGTGAACTTTACAATTGGAAACATTGATTCTGGAAAGATTGTGTACAGGGGTGGTGATATGTACCTTTTTTCGTGGTATTCATAACTTCAGAACCTGAAGAACCCAACGCTAATCGAAATTGAAACAAGGAAAAAAATGGCTTCAAGAAATTTTTTTTTTCAAAATATTGGTATTCCTCACAGACCGGATTGATCGAATGAAATGTGAACTTTACAATTGGAAACATTGATTCTGGAAAGATTGTGTACAGGGGTGGTGATATGTACCTTTTTCGTGGTATTCATAACTTCAGAACCTGAAGAACCCAACGCTAATTGAAATTGAAACAAGGAAAAAAATGGCTTCGAGAAATTTTTTTTTTTCAAAATATTGGTATTCCTCACAGACCGGATTGATCGAATGAAATGTGAACTTTACAATTGGAAACATTGATTCTGGAAAGATTGTGTACAGGGGTGGTGATATGTACCTTTTTCGTGGTATTCATAACTTCAGAACCTGAAGAACTCAACGCTAATCGAAATTGAAACAAGGAAAAAAATGGCTTCAAGAATTTTTTTTTTCAAAATATTGGTATTCCTCACAGACCGGATTGATCGAATGAAATGTGAACTTTACAATTGGAAACATTGATTCTGGAAAGATTGTGTACAGGGGTGGTGATATGTACCTTTTTCGTGGTATTCATAACTTCAGAACCTGAAGAACCCAACGCTAATTGAAATTGAAACAAGGAAAAAAATGGCTTCAAGAAATTTTTTTTTTTCAAAATATTGGTATTCCTCACAGACCGGATTGATCGAATGAAATGTGAACTTTACAATTGGAAACATTGATTCTGGAAAGATTGTGTACAGGGGTGGTGATATGTACCTTTTTCGTGGTGTTCATAACTTCAGAACCTGAAGAACCCAACGCTAATCGAAATTGAAACAAGGAAAAAAATGGCTTCAAGAAATTTTTTTTTCAAAATATTGGTATTCCTCACAGACCGGATTGATCGAATGAAATGTGAACTTTACAATTGGAAACATTGATTCTGGAAAGATTGTGTACAGGGGTGGTGATATGTACCTTTTTCGTGGTATTCATAACTTCAGAACCTAAAGAACCCAACGCTAATCGAAATTGAAACAAGGAAAAAAATGTCTTCAATAATTTTTTTTTCAAAATATTGGTATTCCTGACAGACCGGATTGATCGGTTGAAATGTGAACATTACAATTGGAAACATTGATTCTGGAAAATATGTGTACAGGGGTGCCGGTACCTTTTCCGTGGTATTCATAACTTCAGGAACGCGGCTGTGCCCAACGCTAATCGAAATTGAAACAAGGAAAAAAATGGCTTCAAGAAATTTTTTTTTTTTTTCAAAATATTGGTATTCCTCACAGACCGAATTGATCGGTTGAAATGTGAACTTTACAATTGGAAGCAAAGATTGTGTACAGGGGTGGTGATATGTACCTTTTTTCGTGGTATTCATAACTTCAGGAACGCGGCTGTGCCCAACGCTAATATTACTGTCAGTGTATTTAACGAGCATTTTCAAACTGATACTGAGAGTCTCACGATCACTGATTTCTCCACTCTTTGAACATCCGTGCGCGACGTTTACCGATTGTATACTATTTTGTTTAGTTATGCAGTGAAGACATCAGAGGAGGTATTCCATCTTAGTATGGCACGGTGGGGGTACATGCGGAACGTAGAGAGTACAACACGTCAGCAGTACCTGGCACTAAAGAGAATATATACATATATGCCAAAAGCAAACCGGTTTTTTTAAATGTGAATATTATCAAGACCCAGAAAATCATTGATGTAAAGCCTATGCATAGCTTTCATATTGGACTCTAAAAGTATGCTTGAAATGAGCGATCAAACTTTTATAGGCGTGTATTGCTAAAATTCCAGATCCAGCACCGGATGCCACTCCGGGTATCATAAGTACCCGTACACGCACATCAAATGAACCCAACAATTTTAACCAGGTGTCAATGAATTGATTCATGCCAAATTTTTTAACATTTTCTATCACGCTTCATGATCATAGAGCCTTTCCTTCAAAAGGAAGTTCATATATGTCGACCTCTTCAGTTAGACAATGTTCAGTGTGAAATTATTCCACACAAAAAACGCCCACTCAAAACCATTGTACCAGTTACATTAACTGATGACAAAAAAGAAATCGCAAGTTTTAACGATTTTTACATTTTCAATTTGGTGATACAGGATTGGGTACGGTAAAAAATTGGCTGGTCCTCGTGTCTGCTAGTTATGAATTAGTCATATTATCAGTGACTAAAATCGTCATTTCATTATTAGGATTAGGCGATAACTGAATGATTTATCACTTGTTTCGTTAATCAAACATGGCAAACTATAGATGCAGCTTGTCTATGCAGGTCGTTCGAAGGCTTCGCTTCACGGGTTTATATTATTGCAAGATCATTGTTGAAATAACTCGGTTCCATGACGTATTTTTAGTGAAAATTGAAGAGGTTTATCGAAATAGAGCCGTCGAGGGATTCGAGCGCTCGTAATACGAACATTTCTTAACCCTCTTATTAACCGGTCGACAAGACGTTGTCACCGTATTTCTTACTCGAAGCAATTCATTTTAGCCACCTTTTTTAAGGTTAATATGTTATATGGGATAAAAGATAGCGTTTCGAACCATTTCTTAGGTATAATCAGCGGTATTACGTACAACCACCGGTTTCCCACCAGTGGGAAATTGCCGATCTGCCCACCACCGCTTTCGTTATTTCTATGATGATTCTCACCTCATTCCTACCACCCCTGGCCGCTACCGGACGCCCCCCGTCGGTAATATCGTCGTGCGCAAGATACGTGATTCCCATTGTGCGTGGACGTCGCCCGTCAGCGGAATAGCCGTGCCTCCCTCTCGATTTCCAATGCGGATATCACCGGAGCATTCGATGAGTCTCTGTTGACAGCTGTAACTGTCAATTTGCCTGAAAAAAAAAAAAAAAAATTCATTGCAATTTATATTATCGACGGTGGTATTACTCATGCTCTCAACGAATTATATTTTGGTCATTTTTATCCAATCCCCTCTGCGCACCGAATGCTCCGGGTAGTAGTAGCGCGAGCAGTGGGTTCACGTAAAAGGGGTGACGGTCTTACCGACCCCGGGGTCGCTGCAGCGCCGGTATCGCCGAGTACCCGATGACATCAGTAGCGATCCCACCGACTGGGGGCGTCTATCGGCAGTAGGAATATGGTGCGAGTCACGTGATCGCACACCGTCGTTGTGCTGTATATGCGGCAGTGGGAATCCCCGGGCAAATTACTAAAACAGCGGTGAGCACGACGGCAGAATTCCACCCGATGGGAAGCACGATCGTTTCGTTGTACAGTGGATCCGTTAGGGTAGCTAAAGATATTTCATCTTGGGCTTTTAAGTGATCGGTAACATCAATCGTAATTAACCCAACAATAAAATTACATCCATCTAACTATGAGGTACCGGTTACCACCGTTGGAAATGCAAGTACCATTGGTATATAAACCATATAGGATATGAACCTTGCAACTTTGAATTGTAGAACGATTTCCATTCAACACATCAAACGTATTTTAAACGTATAACATTTGTCAAATTCTAAAAGGGCAAATTGGTGAGAATTCTACCGGCACTGGGAAAAATAGAGTCGATAGAAAACTACTTCATCATCAGCAACACAACAAGGCCATTTTGACTTTAACCAGAAACTGAAAACCCGACACAGGATTCGTTGAAAGCCCAACATTTCACGTTGTGATGACATAGCTTCATCTACTCGGCACTAAAAGTATCAACCAGTCGATTGTCTTTCCAGATGAGACTCGGAGGTGAGAACAATTGCGAGTATCCGGGAGAGCGAAGTGAAGAAGGAGAGAGAGAGAGAGAATCGACGGAAGTCGTTCCCGTTGAACTTTATTTCACCGTATAGCACGACGAAAACCAATAGAGCTTACAGTTCTATCGAAGGGGAGTACGTTTTATTGGCCATACCCAGTAGAAATTCAGTGTCGACGGCTGTGTTATTATTGCTCGGGGTAAAGACGTTCCGCTAAATTGGACTATTACGTTTTATTAACAACGACGCGTCATATAGAGTCGACTACCGTCGCAAAGGCTCAACGGCGCCTAGGAGAAAGAAGATGCGAGCGTGGATATGGAAATGGTCGTATGGACGTTCGATATAAATTATTACGAAGCAAGGTTCATTCTAATTGAAGTCAATGAGCGTCGACGCACGGAGAATACCGATAGTTGCGTACATACGATAATTACCGATGATATTTATCTTGCACATCTTTTCCTTATATTTTTCATGCTCTACGTATTTCGCAAGCATTTTTCTGTTTTCATTATCTACGAAGGTTGCATTACGTCTTTGCGTTTAAAGGAAAAATGTCGATTGAATCTTTCAGTACATTATTCGAGAAAATCAAAGTTGTTCTTTCATTTTTTTTTTTGAGGAATAGTGATTTAAGGAAGTGATGATGCTGAAGATATTACGAAACTTACCGATAAATTAGCAGGATGAAGTTATTCTGTGAGAATCACCGAGATTTTCAGTGCATATCAGAAAAATAATATTTTAATGTCGGACAATCCAACGGTGAGGTCAAAAACCAACGAAAACTGTCATTTTCGACGCTCGATTTTAATGCAATGACTTTTTTCAACGGTCGGTCCGCAGTCATTAAGAAACGTAAAAATGATTTTTTCAAAATCGCTGTTACAATTATAAATGAACACACGATGATGGTATCGAGATCAATCGTTCATGGAGTCTGCGCGCGCTATTCATTTGAAGTTCAACTCACACAATTGCGATACCGAGGTAATAAAGGAAGTAAGGTAATCGGATTGGTTCTGGGTTCTCCGTCCGTATACTTCGTACCACAGCTTATTCCTGGACATCTGATGGCAATGAACAGACTATGAAGAAAAATGCTTGGGAGACATCGAGAGTTCTTTATACTAATTAATTATTGATCGATTATTAAACAGCTGGAGGCGAGTTATCCAAATAAATGTTACAAGATAACATGGAGAAAATTATACATGACTTTAATAAATAATAATTAATTACCACACAACACACACACACTTTTTTTGGTTGGGCCCACCGTGACGGTCTGAATTTAATTTTGATGCAGTGCTTAGAAAAAAAATTAATTTAATTTAAAAAAAAAAAACGCTATATAAAATCATATTTGCAACAGCCTGATTTAAACAAATTATAAATTACTCGTCGTCCCGATACGATTATTGAAGAAAATTACACCGATTTGTGACTTGTGCACACGCTGCTATTTTCTGGGTCACTGATAGCACGTATATATCGGTTTATCGTGGAGGTGCAGCGAACAACCAACGTTGCATCCCCATGTTCCACAAGGTAAGCCCATCTCAAGGCCATCCTCGGAACGCAAGCCTAGCGCACCTACTTTGTACGACTTCCAAGCTGTCTCCGAAGCACCAAACGCTAACGTTATTCAATCGAAGCGCGCTGCAAGACTGCGGATAGGGCAGAGGGGTGAAAAATCATTGATTCCAAGCGGGCGTAAAGCTTTCTATTTCGCTCGAAAGTCTCGTTTCATTCAACGCATTTCCCGAGAGCATTCGAACGCGGAGGGAGAGAACGGTGCGCAAATGACTCGTAGGGGATATTTGCGTGACGACGAAGCTTAGACGGGTAATATTTGAAACGCCAGCAGGAAATTACATGTCCCGACGATGGACACCCGTCGACGATGTGTTCTGATTGAAATTCAATATTGCTTCTATAAATGAGCTTACGAAAATATAACTATCGAGAAAAAGAGCCCAATAATACAAATAGGATCGACAGTTTGGCGAAGCTGAAGCAATTGCTGATCATTAAAGATTACGAATACCTCGACCTTGCCAAAAAAATACTCATGGTAAATACGAGTACATACAATATCAGTTAGAAAAATGATAATTAAATTCTAGGACCAGGACGGTAAGCTTCCGATGGAAGGAAAATGAAAATGTACGTGTTTTTCTTTAAATTGCAGGTTGAAATTTGAAATAAATAAATAAAAATACAACTTCTTTCACTCTTTCATTGGTGGATATTTTGTTTTTACTGAAATCGAAGAAGTGGAGGCAATTCGTAAAAATGAGTGATTTTTAAAATCATTTTTGTCTGTTCGCTTTAAAGTTTTATGATTGAATTTTATGATTATTCACATTGAACCGACGGTAGTGGACGCGTGGTCGGTGTGTGGCTTCGGCGGAGAGTTAAGCAGCATTGCCTGAGGTCGTAACTTGGATAAAAATTAGTCGGGACTCCCACTTGGCCCTTTCTAGCTTGGCCCAATTCTTTTAGGGACCCACTACGGAAATTTAAACCCGGGCCTACTAAGCTCTTGATCCTTGAAAAAATTACGTCATTATGGGTCTCCCTGTTAGCGCCTAATACAAAAACCGAGTTATTAAGTCTGTACTAAAACAACAATGAAATCTACTTCAAAACCTTAATTGTTATTATTTAATCCAGAACATTTTTATGTATATTTTTTCCTCATTGACGGGAATCGAATCTGAAACTTACCGGACGGTATTATTGCGCTGCGCCTTAACTCACTCGGTCATTCGGATCGTATGATTATTCATTTATTATTTTTTGTCTATTTTGATGACTCTAATATGAACCCAATATAAACAAGAATGTAATATTGTCCGCACTTAATATACGTTTATATATAGTGATTTCTCATGGCATTAATTTTTTTATTATTATTTTTTGTGTATTTCAATGACGGTAATATGGACCCAGAATAAATAAGAGTGTAATTATTTATTATTTTTTCGTATATTTTAATGACTGAGTGAAAACATTTATCGAAGGTCAGGTTGCCTTTTTGCAAAATAAAAAAAATTCATCCAATCTAACTCCCATGACGATGATGATGACACTTCCGTTGCTGAACCAGGATCGAAATTTGATTGAGGGGCAAGGAGTTCCGGTAAAAAACATAGGGATTATTTTTCCGGATCACTTTGCACAACATTTCGGACAATTATTAATTATCGAATCATGAAAAGAAGTATGTACACGAGGAAAATATTTTGATGACTGTAATATGAACCCAATATAAACAAGACCGTAATACTGTCCGCACTTAATATACGTTTATATATAGTGATTTCTCATGGCATTAATTTTTTTATTATTATTTTTTGTGTATTTCAATGACGGTAATATGGACCCAGAATAAATAAGAGTGTAATTATTTATTATTTTTTCGTATATTTTAATGACTGAGTGAAAACATTTATCGAAGGTCAGGTTGCCTTTTTGCAAAATAAAAAAAAATTCATCCAATCTAACTCCCATGACGATGATGATGACACTTCCGTCACTGATCCAGGATAGAAATGTGATTGAGGGGCAAGGAGTTCCGGTAAAAAACATAGGGATTATTTTTCCGGATCACTTTGCACAACATTTCGGACAATCATGAATTATCGAATCATGAAAAGAAGTATGTACATGAGGAAAATGAGGATGAGAAAGCAAAAAACCATGTGAGGGTTAAGGTTACTCGTCCGACGAGGCTTTTCAAAAGCACCATTAATCCTGCCCCGAGCGCATTTCTCAAATTAGCGACTCTGCAAATTCGCCGTCGAGTTTCCCGAGTGCTGTGCTTCCGTTACAGTGTCACAGTACGTCGAGCTCACAGGAGCGTCTTCCGATGCTTCCCCGCAACACCTCAGTCACCATCGGTGGGCAATGCTCACGCAGGGGTGGTGCAAGGTGGTTGGTGGTTGTATGCTTCCAGCCGTTAGTCGATCACCGGACGTTCCTAGAGCACCACCACTCACGCTCCGTACGTCTTGTTCCACAGCAGCACAAGTTAAACCACATCTGTTCTCCAACTTCTCAAATTTCGATCCAAAAACCAAACAAAAAAAAATACAATCTGCCGGAACAAAAAGTGCACCTTGCCATGGTGAATGACACATGAAATTGCAAAAAAAAAATAGAAAGACGAATAAGAACAGATTTTGATTAAAAACAACGAGTGATTCCGCAATGCGAGTCAGCATGGATTTTCCATAGATAAAAAAATAAAAATAAAAAAAGGAAAACAGTGCACGCACAACGAGTGAATCTGTTTGAGGTGAAATTTTGCCGTGTAATTAAAAAAAAATGGTGGATAAGTTACACGAGTACGAGGGCTTGACTGGGCGAGTTCATGGGCTGAGGGATAAAGTGAGGCAAAAATGGGAAGGCTGGAAGGAATGGAAAAGTGAAATACCAACCGATCAGGGAGTCGCCGGTCTCCTGAATCACTTCCGGGGTCCACCGAAGTTGGAGCGAACTTTGGAGGACTATTCGCACGTGTACAGGTAAAGCGATGTAGATGAGGATGGTCGAATGAAATCGGCCCATGATCTTACGGATGATGTATTCAAGGCAGAAGACCCGAGCTGAACTGGTTCGCGTGTCAGCCGCTGTGATGGGCATCGAATTTTCCTACGCAGCCGAGACGGCCTTCGTATCGCCGACCTTGTTGAAAATCGGCGTCGATCATCAGCACATGACTCTCGTCTGGGCGCTTAGTCCACTTGTTGGGTTCTTCGTAACGCCGATATTGGGAAGTGTAAGCGATCGTTGCCGATCGAAGTACGGCCGCAGAAGGCCATTTATTCTTCTACTGGCGATCGGTGTATTTATGGGTAAATTTTTTAATCATTTTCAATGTTCAATTTGTTGGTTTTGTGGAAAACTAAAGTAACTCATCGTACACGATTCTGTTATTTATCTATTGTTGTTATCCATATTTGAATTGGAATTTTGTCACGCGAAATTGCGAGCACGATAGAAATTACTACGAGGTATTTAAATGACATTTAGATTTCTTGAATCCCGGGAAAATATTACCTGGGAAAAGACGTGCACGAAAGTAACAAAGGAGCTATACATTTTTTTTGTACAGAATAGGCTACATAAGGAAAAAATCGCGTGAAAAAATGTCAAAAATGTATTCCTCAATGAATTTTGCATGGCGGTCAATTCGGTATTTTTTCAGCTGCTCCCCATAACCCTATTCCATTGTGATAAGAGAATTCATTTTATTTTACACCTCACAAGCACCGTGCGCCAAATATCTCAGTAGAGGGTGATGCATGCTGCACCTCTGCATTTATGAAAAAAGTTTCATGCGATTCGGATGATTAATCCAGCCATAATCTGTAAACAAAATTTCGAGGTGGTATGTCCGCCATATTGTGGAACTGTGAGAAGCGTTGGTCACGTGCGCTTGATGGGTCTTAACGTGCCGCTGAATTCAACAGGGCTATTATTGGTACCGAATGGTGAGGGAATGGGATACGCGACATTACTACGAGGTATTCAAATGACATTTAGATTTCTTGAATCCCGGGAAAATATTACCTGGGAAAAGACGTGCCCGAAAGTAACAAACGAGCTATACATTTTTTTTGTACAGAATACGGCTACACAAGGAAAAAATCGCGTGAAAAAATGTCAAAAATGTATTCCTCAATGAATTTTGCATGGCGGTCAATTCGGTATTTTTTCAGCTGCTCCCCATAACCCTATTCCATTGTGATAAGAGAATTCATTTTATTTTACACCTCACAAGCACCATGCGCCAAATATCTCAGTAGAGGGTGATGCATGCTGCACCTCTGCATTTATGAAAAAAGTTTCATGCCATTCGGATGATTAATCCAGCCATAATCTGTACACAAAATTTCGAGGTGGTATGTCCGCCATATTGTGGAACTGTGAGAAGCGTTGGTCACGTGAGCTTGATGGGTCTTAACGTGCCGCTGAATTCAACAGGGCTATTATTGGTACCGAATGGTGAGGGAATGGGATACGCGTTTGGCGATCCTCTGCCAATGTCGAATCAAACATTTGCACCCAGCGGACATCGGACGACGGCGAGTCAATCGAACCATACTCTTGATTCATCAGGTCGAGTACCCACGTCCCATTCCTGGGGCATATTCTTCACAATCCTCGGCACCGTACTCCTGGACTTTGATGCCGATGCGTGTCAAAGCCCGGCAAGAGCATATCTTCTCGATGTAACGATACCAGGTTAGTTTTACCTGGCCAAACTGTGCAACACTATGAACCTGTAAACACCGTAAACATTGTAAACCTATGTCATCGATTGTACCATAAATATGACACGACTTTCTCCACAGAGGATCATGCAAGGGGACTAAGTACCTTCACAATTATGGCCGGGCTCGGAGGTTTTATGGGTTACGCCTTGGGTGGCATAAATTGGGATGCAACAAGTCTGGGCATTGCGCTCGGTGGGCATCTCCACGCAACCTTCACTCTTATAACTATCATTTTCATAATTTGCGTGTCGTACACCATCACCAGCTTCAAAGAGATACCGCTTTACCTACTCGAGAGAGACGAGTATGAAAACATACAAGAGGGAAAGGTTTGTAGAGTTTAAATACCGTATTAAGACCCAACCGCGCATACGCGATACTTCAAATGGCACGTAGAATCGTATTGGAGAATTTAACATCGATCTCTTCGCTAAGACCTTTGAATATCCATCCAGATAAAATTTAAAAAATCTAATTCCCTTTCACTTTTATTCACTCTTAATACATTTCATTACACAAAACTATTAAATTTATATTAAAGTTAATTTTTTTTTAAATATTCGATTTTTAGTTTTATAAGAAATAATTATAATATATTTGCAGAAAATAGCGGAAGAACGAAACGACAACGCGGATTGTGATAAAACAGCGGGAGGTGCGGAAGATTGTGCTTCTTATGGATCCCTGGGAGGAGATTCCGAAGGCAACACCGATAAGCCCGAGGTGGGTGGTTCAATTAACGGCACACAGCGAGGATGCCCTTGATTAATCTTATCCTGCTAGTGACAGGACAGGACCAAAGGATATACGCGCTTAATGAGTTTTCGTAGAATTTCGGTTGAGAGAGATGTGTTGTGTCGTTGCAGGAATTTGTACTAAAGCCAATTCCGGTAGAAGAGCCGAGCAGGAGGTATGGTGCTGTGCCAATGCTACCGGAGGTCGGAATAAGCGGACCAAATGCAGATAATCAATATTTGCCGGCCGGCGATAACCCAGAAGTCGATCCTCGAGCTACCCTCACCGAATATTTGATGTCGATCGTATACATGCCTCACAGTATGCGAATGGTGTGCCTCACAAATTTGTTTTGTTGGATGGCTCACGTTTGCTATTCTCTGTATTTTACAGATTTTGTCGGGGAAGCCGTTTATGGTGGCGATCCAAAGGTAACATTTTTTAGTATTTTTAGTAGTTGGTAGGAATCGTGATGAAAGTAACGTTACCGATTGCTTCCTTCCTTTCATTCCGAAGTTCATCCATCAACTTCTTCATGGAGGAAACTTCATTTTCCTCAAAATGAACATTTCGAAAATTTCAGTATAAGAACCCTTTCACCGCAGACTGTCGCTTGGGCATTTCCATGTACCTCAGACTTTGGAGAATTTTCAAAGATTTTTGTCAGGGCGATATTTGTTTATAAGAATTTTTTGTTAATTTTCTTAAAAATCCATGATTAGATCCGTGCCTCACCTTCGACGATCATCGATTCAATGATGAACCGAATAATATAAACTGGACTTTTCTTTGCAGGCTCCGGAAGGGTCGGAAAAGCGTGAGCTCTACGAGTCAGGCGTGCGTTTCGGATGCTGGGGAATGTCGATGTATTCACTCTCGTGCGCCTGTTACTCCCTCGTCATCGAGAAGCTCATCGAGAAATACAAGTTGTTACTTCAGACCTTAACGAATTGTGCGCCAGGCCATCGCCCAATACGTTCGCAGCGATAATACTTTACGACACTTTGTTTTCAGAGCCCGCAAGGTTTACATATGCGGCCTCTTGTTCTACAGCACGGGAATGATGATGATGGCCTTGACAAAACATCCCGTAGGCGTTATTATATTTTCCTGGACAGCTGGTGTCATGTATTCGACACTCTTCACCATGCCGTACTTACTGATCGCTCATTATCACGCGTCGTCAACGGTACGTATAATCAATGGTCGTACCTTGAAGAGCTGACATCAACAGCGTTAGTTCGCAATAGATATCCTTTCGCCTTTACTATAATTATTATTTATTCATTTTATTTATTTTATTTATTTTATTTATTTTATTTATAAATAAATGAATAAATAAATAACAAGTTGATGGATGAAAAAAATGTTGCCAGTTCGAGGTAACAGCGGAGGGCGAAGCGATACAGAGCGGTACGCTCCGAGGATTGGGAACGGATGTCGCGATCGTGTCATCGATGGTCTTTTTGGCACAGTTCCTGCTGTCCTGCTGCTTGGGAACAATAGTCAGCGTGTCCGGTACAACAACTGCGGTTGTGTTTGTCGCAAGTACATTGGCTGCGTGTGGCGCCGGTGCCGCGACACAAATAATGTATCTGGATCTCTGAATGATCGTAAACTCCTGTAATTTTGTATCGTGTACGGTGTATCCGAAGGATATTCCCTTGTTGGCCTCCACTCCCCAGAAGGACTGCAACAGTCTTGATCTGATTAACCGGAATAACGAATTGAAAAGTCTAACGAGCATGCACAAAATAATCGTTATTGTAATATACGAGAGTTCGATGCTGTATCGCCAGGTCATTAACGCGTATATGTAAATATTTACCATAATTGTATGATAAATAAATCAAGTGACGAAAAACCTTCGTAACGTCGCATCATTATTCCCCATCTTAAAAAACCGACTCTCATTTTTGCTTGCTATTTTCGATTACAGAAAAAACTGAACTTGAGAAGAAGAAATCACCTCTTGCATGTCAGGATATTCCGATTTTTTTTTATTACGGAGAATTTCTGCATAATTCGGTATTTAAAAAATAATAATCCCGTCGTTTTTATTAGAACGTTCACACAAATAAATTTTTTTATACCAGAACATCGATCGGTGCTACTACTCTGATAACAATCTAGTCTATTTGACGAAAACAAAAATTATTCTGCACTGAAGTAGAAACAATTTGGACGGCATTCCGTATATAAGGGATGCTTATCTACAAACAATTTGTAAATCACCGTCTTACACTTTTAAATTGAAACTGTTGGGTTACAAATGATGTAAAACATTGTTAAGAGAAATACTAATGTAAAGCGCGTCACTGATGATTTTTCTGATATTCACATGATTACAAAAAATACATAGAACTGTACATACCTCGAAAGAGCATTTTCACTCGGTGAGATCATCCGAGGTGGGATCATTTTGACAAAATATCAAAATACTGAACAACGGTGTTCATTATCCGAGAATATTTTGTAGGTGCGTCACAGAAATGTTAACGCATACTGCGATTACTAGAGCGAACTAGGTGCAAACTGTTGAACGAGCAATAACAATTATCACGGATTTACTACACGGTATATCATACAATTTTCAAAAGGTACATCATCGTCCCAATCATTTCTGCACGCGGCCTTTCGTTCGCGGGGCTTTGCTGGTCCTCGGACTGCCGGTCTTCAGGAGGTTCTGCTTCGGTGATCGGGACACGATTTGCTTTCCTTGAATTTCCAGACCCTCGCCATTGTGATCTCTCAGGGTTGCCGATGGCACGGACTTCGAAGAGAGCAATATCGGGCTGAGAGAATTCCTGTTCCTGTGCGGTAACGCAGGATAATCGGACGAAGACCTACGGCCAAATGAAAAGTTAGGAGAATATCGAAGATCGGTATGCAGTGTACGCAATGGATGACTAATCGATGACGGCAAATAAATGTCTGTAACAATTAGCAACGAAAAACAAATGTGCTCAATGCTTATAGAGGTCCTTAGAACCCCGCGAAAGTGAGTGCATTAGCTGAAATGAAACGCAAGATGTAATTCGTCTTTACCGTTTTTTGCTGCTAGGGAGTCTCGAAGGATCTATCGGTGCAAGCCTTATATTTTTTGGCCAGACGGTAGGGCAAACGGGCGCTTGCCAGGCCGAATGGCTCTGTGGTATTCGAAATCCGGACAATCGTTGTCCGGAGTTTGTCTTGGAAGCTGAATTAATGTATCTTCCTAATCCTGTAGGCAAAAGCTCATTTCTAAAATTTGCACAAGTACAGTGTGTACCATTGATACATGAATGAACATGAAGAGCTCACCTTGTGGCATTGAAATCTCAAAAGTTTGTGTGCGAAAGCTGATGGGTGTTGTTCGCAATGTCGTGAAACTTTCCCGCTGCGATACAACGAAGGGCACCGGACTCACAACGACCTTCTCATTGAATACGGTACCGAGCTTGTTTCTCGTTACCTGCGGTTCATCCGACGCTTCCTGGTCGCAATCGTTTATCGGCAAGTTTTTGTCGGCTTTCAAGCTTGTTGCAGAAACTGTCCGATTGTTTTCCTTTCCACCGTCATCAGCTGGGTCCTCGGGGGCCACAGGCCGAGTGTCGTTGGCGCTGATCTTTCGAGTTTCCTTCGCATCTCGCTTCATCCGGCCTTTTGTCATCGTTGTAGCGCTGTAAGTGGGGGCGGGTGTTATTCTTAAAACGTCATCCAGCTCTCCATCCGAAGAATGGGTCTTCTTTTCTTCCTCTTGTTTCGAAAGCTCCGTGTACACGAATTCGACCATCTGATCAAAGACTTCGTTCTGATTGTCTTCCGAACCTGGATACCTCGATGGGCCCGTCATACCCTGAAGCTTGTAACCGTCTAAGCTATCTTCCACTATTATCTCTTCGCCAGATTGATTTCCCGCTCTAATCCTCCTACTGGCACTTCGAATGACCTCGCTATTGGAATTTTGAGACACCCCAGAGTTCAAGCACCTGCCAACTATCCTTAAATGCGTCAACTGCGACCTCCACTGATTGCACTCGTCCGCGACTTCCTCCGCGAACTCTCCATCCACTTCGTCGAATAGATTCCGCTCTATGGCATCCCAGAGCTGCAATACTTTTCGCGTCGCCGCGTCCTCCATGTCACCCGGCCAAGAGGAGGACGTTGCCCTGCTGTTGCGGTCGCAGCTCGACGAACCATTGTCCATTTCCGGCCAATTGCTCTTGCTGCACGGACTGACTTCCGGGAAACAAGACTCCCGGCTTTCCTCGTTTCTCTGGTGCACGGTCATCCTGAAAGCTCGGTGCGATTCCTTGCCTCTCTCTCTTGCCCAGCTATTTACAATTTTTTATGCATTAACGTACGCTGAAGAAAGTGGACATTTTTAACACTGGGATTTCCCAGCCTTAGTAGCAACGATAAGCAAACAGCCATGGTTATATCACTCACATGCTTTTAGTTTTTTTCCTGGACATTTCATTGTTTTCAGAGCTAATTCACAGCTTATTCCGTGAACAACGAGAGCAAAGTTTGAAGAACGAAGGCGAGGCGAGGGGAAACTTCGGGAGAGGCTATAGTGAGCTTTATATTTCTGAATATCGTACAAAAATCACACGATAACTATTAATTGGTTTGCTTTTAGCGGCTTTCAATGAGTTTTGCTTTCCGGAAACGCCAGATTTTTCAGAGCATGCAACTACGTAGCCCTGATATAATTTCATTTGCAATAATTATTTCGAATTCTTGTAAGTAAACCTTGCATAAGGTTTCTTCTACATTTACATTTAGTTAACTAACAGAGTTGCCTGTAAATAAAAAAACAAACGAAACTTGTTCCGCTTGCATAGTCTGCATCCTAATCCTAAAAAAATCCTGCAAGGCTCAATAAAATAAAACGAAAAATGCGATCGCACCTTTTGTGCCGAATTACTCGGAGATTTGAATTCTGCATAAATCGAATAAAACGAAACTCACTATAGCCTCACGAGCGCAGGTGTCCCGGCCGAGGTGTACGTAGGCGCCGGCCACGACTTTATCGATTATTCTACAACTATTTAACTTTCAAACGTGAAAACGGTAGTGCCCTCAAGATTATTCAGCGATCGCGTCCGCCTTCGCTCACCGTTGTCGAGTGTGAGTGCGGATCGTGGAGATAAGCACGCCCGAAAGTGCAACTCCGTACCAGCGACTGCGTGCACCCGACTGCGATTGTTTCTCGGTGATCCGGAGGTTTTATACCGACTGTCGCGTGCTCTCGATATAACCAAGGCCATCTCGTATCGCGCTCTAAGTGCGATCGGATAAGAAACCACAGTGCACTTACGTTCGGATTTCTCTCTCGTGTGTTCGCGCTAAGATCTCTTCGCTGATCTATGCGCATGGCCAGCACGGCCCCCCTTTCTTCTTCCTCTTCTTCTTCTTTGATGAAATTGGAGGTCCCTGTGAATCCGAAGACGATATCCCACCTGGCCTCCTGTGCAAACCGTGCCGGCCAATCCTTCGCTGGTTCCCTTTCGACTGCGCTCGTGGCTTACTTCATAGTTAACTTATTATTTACAACTGGCACCCTCGTCGAAGCTGCTACTGTCGGCTACTACTGGCCCACGCAAACTATTGTTGTGCACTCGGCTGTGTAGGCTCTACCACGCAAGTCTCGCCATCGACGAGAACCGAGCGCCATTCATCGTCCTTCCCTTCTTTGTCGACCAAGGGACATTAAACCCTCTTCTTATCATTCCGGCTTATCCATACGTGCTGTATCGATTTATTTTCCTATTGTGTATTCAGGCTCGACGCCACACCGGCATCAACGGGCGCTGTGCGCTTGTGAGTTAGGCTCACAACTCCAGGCTACCAGGGTATTGACATTGGTATGCTGTTCGATGCCGGGCAGTGGGCTTCCCCCACTACTTTCAAAATTTTGAAACCTATTTTCTCGCAAAATACTCAACAGGAATAGCTCAAATTTTGATACAATGTGCGGAAGTATTGCAGAATTGGGCTAAGCTTCGGACTTTTTGACACTGATATGCTGTTCGATGCCGGGCAGTGATACTTCCCCCACTACTTTCAAAATTTTGAAACCTATTTTTTCGCAAAATAATCGACAGGAATAGCTCAAATTTTGATACAATGTGCGGAAGTATTGCAGAATTGGGCTAAGCTTCGGACTTTTTGACACTGATATGCTGTTTGATGCCAGGCAGTGATATTTCCCCCGCTACTTTCAAAATTTTGAAACCTATTTTCTCGCAAAATACTCGACAGGAATAGCTCAAATTTTGATACAATGTGCGGAAGTATTGCAGAATTGGGCTAAGCTTCGGACTTTTTGACACTGATATGCTGTTCGATGCCAGGCAGTGGGCTTCCCCCACTACTTTCAAAATTTTGAAACCTATTTTTTCGCAAAATAATCGACAGGAATAGCTCAAATTTTGATACAATGTGCGGAAGTATTGCAGAATTGGGCTAAGGTTCGGACTTTTTGACACTGATATGCTGTTCGATGCCAGGCAGTGATATTTCCCCCGCTACTTTCAAAATTTTGAAACCTATTTTCTCGCAAAATACTCGACAGGAATAGCTCAAATTTTGATACAATGTGCGGAAGTATTGCAGAATTGGGCTAGGCTTCGGACCTTTTGATGTTCAAAGCCGTTTGTTTAGGAGAATCGATAAACCAAAAAGTGGGGTGAGATGCGAGAGAGGCAGTCTCTCTATAGGCGTTTAACATTGGGAGAAGAAATTTTTACCGGTGTATCACTGAGCGTTAACGAAGGCCCTTGTTTTACACGTCGCTCATTGGCCGAGGAGGCTCAGGGGTAGGTTTTTCAATGCCAACGTCGCACGACCAAAGCGACCATTACCCACGTTGATACCTTCGAAGCTAACTGAGGTCTCGGTAGTGGGCGCCCATGGCGATAAATATATAAACTGACTGCGTTACTCCGTTGGCGCATGCGCGTATCGTTACGATACGCGGGCACCGGAAGTTCCTAAACGCCCAATCGGAACGGCACAATTTATAACATTTATCAATAGGAATATGAAAACTAAAGGAGAAACTTTCGAGGGAAATGAACTAAAATATACCGAGATCAACGGGTGACTTGACACCTTAGATATCAAAATTTTTAAGGTATTACTTTTGACAAGGTCAAAATCGATCTTTTTTTCAAAAAACCCTTTTATTTCACCATCCAAACCTTTTTTTAAATACAAAATCATAAACTGACTCTTATCGCGCGATCCCCATGGCACCCCCGCTTTGATATCGGAAGTCCCGTTACTTGAGCCGTTCCGCTTGACCGCTCGCTATGTGTTATACCCGCATTTTTGGGATGGCATCCGTAAAATTTGCGATAAAGCTTCTTAGTGGTCCGATAACGGTCACCGGGTATAATTGTCAATATTAATTGTCGTGTATGTGTAGTTTACCGGATATTTCCGGTAGAGCGTGTGTGTCAAACCGATTAATGTGGACGTCGGGTACACTGAGAAAACAGAGAAGAAAATGTACTCGAAATTAAATGTACATGTAATGGAAGTTTTCATTTATAAACTGGTACACTGAATATACTGTACAAGCGAGATGTCAAATTAATTTTTGAAAGTGCATTTTTAATAATTTTGATTATTTTTACCGTAAAAGTACTTTTTTTTTAATTCGCTTTAATTTCAATGCAAAAGGTACCTCAATCGAAAGCAGCTTATAGGTGAAAGCGAGGAGATCTGAAGGTGGCGGTTATTTCCTGACTTACAGACGAATTTCCGGAAATGTTGGGGACGCGACATCTACCGGATGTAGAGGATAGTAAGTATTGCGGCAGAAGGCCATAAAGAGCACTTGCTAACCGAGACTTGACAGCGAAGTGTAAAGTACAAAACGATGTAACATTTACAAACCGGGTATATAAATACCATATTGATATACTTTTATTGTAAATTTAAAAATAGTATAAGAATACTATGATACTGGTATTTGATAAATACATACATGAGTATTGTAATCTTTATTTTAATACAACAATATTATATTTATAAATGTGAAATTATATCTGTCGAGTTATTTTCCCACGGACATTTTATCCGTACTCTGTTTTTTACGGAAGAGGTGTTCAAATGTCAACAGATCTTTCCCGAAAAACTATACCACTCGATCAAAAAAAAAAGAAAAGAAAAAAAAAATCTTGTCTTCTTCGTGTTGGAATCCCATTGGTTGTTATACACTATCTTTCAGCTATTACAAGCAGTAACAATGAATGATCTATGTGACCCATTAAAATAACGATAAGTCATTGCGCTCGTATAAAGTTTTTTATTTTACCAGAAAAACCATATAAATGCACGTGTCTTAGATTTCTTCACACACATAAAACATTTTTTGAGCGATATAGCATATATTGCGTACATCCATAAACGACGACATCCTATATATATATAAGGAACAATAGTCGAGGAATTATTATCCGTAAACGCAAACGAAAAAATGTGTAGTGCAATTTTTTTTGAGCTTCTAAAATAACTTGGTAGTGGAAAATGAAAATCTTATTTTGCATAAACGTATTGTTCGGATTGCTCAATCCAATAGCGAGTAATGAGGAGGTTTTCAATAGTGTGAGCCTCAAAGAGAGACGATCTTTTTTTGAAACTGAGGATGGATCGAGTGAGATAAACTTTATAAAAAATATATATTTAACCTTCGAGCAATAGTGATGAACAAACAAATAAGCAATGTTTTTTAATTCATTAAGTTCCGCCGTACGAGATTGTGGAAATGGTATTACCGTCACGATCGAAGAGGTCACATGAGGGGCCCGTACACTTGACGTTCAATGCTTTTGGTACTTTCTTGACCCTGTACGGCGTTGAAGACCGTGATCTCATAAGTCGTGGCCTAACGGGCGTTTGGATTGCTGTAAACAATTCGGAAGCTTATCAAAACGTCGAATATCATCCGTGGCCACGTGTAATTATGTTATTGGCCAATAATATTGAAAGAATAAAAAAATGTTTTTAGTAACAATTTTCAAATCTTCAATTTTTCAACCTCAAGTGGATCAATTTTTCAAAGAACTATTTTTCTATTTTTCTCCGTTTAATTTTCACTTTTCAACATCTTAATTTTCAGTTTCTCGGTTATTCTATTTTTGTTATTTTGTCTGTTAATTGATGATTTTTCGAATTTTTCGGATTTTTAAACTCTTCAGACTTTGAATTCTTGGATTAAAAAATTACAGTAATTATATTTTTATGATTAGATGTGACGAACCCGTGCTTATGAGACTTTCGTCCTAGAAAACCGGGATTTCGAAACTCAATATGTCTTTTAAAACCGCTGTTTTGTTTGTTCAAGGCCTTGGAAACAATTGGAGACATTGAATTTTTCCAAAATATTGAGGAGGGCTCGGCAGTGACAAAATTTCGGGATTCAAACGGCGACGAAACTATCGTTAGTACATATTTCGTTTATAATCGATTATTCTGTACACTTCTGTATTCTCAGTTCTGAACTCGACTACAACTTTTATGCCAAGACATTTTTTTTTTCAATATCTTCGAGTTTCCTCGATATGCTTACTTGATTAAAAAATCGGCGATTTATCTAATATTTGATTTAAAAATTGACGAGTGCCTTTTAGTAGAACTGTGATATAAGAAAATATCGGGCAAATCTGAGATGGTAAAAATAAGTGTCCGAATTGAAGGGGAATGTCAATTACACACTACACTACATTGCCTTCATGTAGACACAACGTGTCAGTTTCAAAAATTAATTTTACCTATTTTCAGCTGGGTATTCTTAAGCAAAATTATATGGTAAAGTCTGTACCGAAGGAATTTGAATATGCATTTATCGACATTAGTCAACGACACGTTAGTAGACAGCCATTTTTGGATGCTACGAAGGACCAAAATGAGAAACGGTTGCCCTTAGCAATTTTTAAGGGCGTTGAAGTACCCGAAAAATATTTTCGTTCCTACGCTTTCGGTACGTAAGCCTTTACGAGTTCATATTTAATTAATAGCAGTTTTTAAAACAGACGAGTGAGGGTCGATATAGCGAATGACCAAAATAACGAATGGCTAAAATAGCGAATTGGAAAATACTAAAGGTTTTAATCTGGAATGGCATGAATTAAATCTGGAATTGATTTTTTGGATTAACGTAAAAACTCGTATTTATTTATTTATTTATGTCGGAAAATAGCAGAACATGAAGCCCTCGGCAATCACGGTTTACACAGGGCGAGACGACTAAATGCGTATCCCACTAAAGTACCTGATATCGTTTATCCAAAACTACTAATCCTTCCGGATACCAGTGCCTTAACGTAAACAAACCAAATTTTATTGAACTTGTTGATTACGTTTTGCACATAGTAACAACATCTTTTAACTCTTTTTAGGGCTTATGAAAATTACCTAGATTTCCTCAAGCAATTGATTGCACGGTTCCACTCTGTGAATGTGATGTTTCGCCAATTAAAAGACCCTGAGATTCATCTATGTATCACTGGAATTATACTACCATTGGTAATATTCATTGAATTTTTTTAAATTAATTTACAATATTACTTTTTTATTTGAAAAAAAAAAAAAGACATCCATTCGAAATATTAACATTTTTTTGGAATCCTTTGTTTCCATTGCGAATTAAAAATGAGATAATATGATATGAAAAAGAGTCATAATCAATATTAATATATATTCATATTGGAAAATATTTGTTGCCGGTTTCCAATGTAATATTCAAGATTTGCAACTCTTAAATCATTCATCGATAAGAAAAAATGTCCCATTCTTAGGAGAAATGATATGCATTCAAGAAAGGCTAGCGAATAAATGTTACAATTTAACAATGTAACAATTTTTTCGTTAATTTATAAATAATGATTTGGAATTGATGTTATTGAAATTCAATTTTTCGAATATTCCGAATCACGATGTGTTTATATTTTTTGTCTGAATTCCTATGTTCTACATATGAATTCCAGGATCCTGAGGCGACGCCTTATATTACACGCCATACCAATTCTGAATATCAAGTAGATGCTTTATCTGCACTGTATGATACAGAAACAAATTTTCAATACGAAACTCATAGATTTCCCATCCAAGACTGGCACTCGATTGTCATATTGACCACGTGAGACTAGAATAATATTTCATGCCGCGCGGTGCGAGAAATCGCCATTTATTTTTGTCAGTCGATCAATTCTATGAATAATTCACTGCCTTTACAATGTTGCATTCAGAAATCATATTCGTGCTTATGACAATGCTACGAGAAAGATGGAGACAATTAATGGTAACTAAAAAATTACGATAAGTCGTTGCGCAGGACTTTTCTCTTTTGATTATTAATTCGACGTTTTTTTCATATTTTTCTCCGATAGGTCTCAGTTCACTGGGAAAAAGCTGCGGAGGAGCTGCGGTAATTTCTACTTTCACGGAAAACATGGAGAGCGTGTATACCTTGGGACATGAACTTGGCCACTTGTAATTATCGGCCACATGCCTTACTTTTTTTTGACTGAGAGGAATTTTGAAAAAAAAAAAAAAAATAGAAGTATCAAAAACCTGCAAAGCAGAACCTTGCAGTTTGCTTCCTCATTATTTTTTGCTTTTCTACGAGAAAGAATGTGAATGGACTTCGGTTTTCTCACAGAGGAAGCCCTGCAGGAGGCAAAAAAAAGTGCGACCAATCAATTTGCAAGAATCAACTTT
The DNA here is from genome assembly GCA_947507545.1 of Clistopyga incitator. NCBI lineage: Eukaryota > Metazoa > Arthropoda > Insecta > Hymenoptera > Ichneumonidae > Clistopyga > Clistopyga incitator. Next base: position 3,489,939 of record OX382176.1, read on the forward strand.
ACAGGGTCGATGAAAATCCAAAGTGTAATTAAATCTGATCCGCTCAACTTTCGTTTAATATTTTTTCTAATTTTTCAATTTACACAAGAAAAGATGCTTCGATAAAATTTGAAATAAATCTCCGAAGTCCTGACGTATACAGCAATGTTCAAGCAAAAGCTTGCGGTAAAATCATTTTTACGCATTTCACTTCTTTCAATTTTCTTTTTGAAAAATTTCGTGAATTAATAGAAACCAGGTCGAAAATTTTGATATTTTTCTAAATACCGACCCTCAATGTGTTCGTTATGAATAATTGTGAATATGGAAATTGTGCAGGAAAAAAAAGGTAATAAAAATAATGGTTGTTTCTTAGACATCGAATAAGAAGTCGAGTTGGCATGGAATACTCCATATGAAGAGGAGAAGATGATATAAAATAAAATACTATTTTATGATTCATTGATAGGTTTGGCGCGAGACACGATGAAGTTCAAGGCGCACCGGAAAAACGTAAGGATACCGATGGTTATCTAATGGTCAGCCATTATGGTCATTCTCAGAAACTGGAGTGGTCGCCTTGCAGTCTCGTTGCTTTCAAGAATTATTTCCGGTAAATTAACAAGTTGATATTTCCTATCGAACTTTCCCATATAAATCGTACATTAATTACTATATTTAATAGTAATAATTTGATGCCTTTCTTTATCGAAAAAAATTAACGAATTATAAAAATAATAAAAATTGCTATATTTCGTACAGATCAGGTCTAGGATATTGTAGCTATCATCGACCGGAGGAAATGCCGGATACATTAATAAATATGCCAGGAGCTTGGATGTCGATAAGTGGACAATGCGACAATCTATACAACGATTCTGAAGATACTTGTACGGTAAGCTTAAGGTTTTCTTGTGACGAAGAAAAATTAAATTTTGAGTTTTTTATGTCAGGACACTGAGCATGCTCCATAATATTCAGCTATATATAAATTTTGAATTATTAAAGGTAGTTTCCAATTTCTCCGCGTTTTAATTTTTTTTTTATTCAAAGAATTTATTGTTTTAAACTCTCAAAATAATTTTAAAAACGTTGTCTTTTGAATAATTCTGTTGAATTGTATTGTAAAAATGCACTGCCTTAAAAAAATATTTTTCTGCACCCGAAAAAGCATGATAACCAATGTGAGTGCTCCACGTTCGGATGCAAGAGAAATGGTGAGTGCGATCGGATGAATAACCGACTAATGGAAGGAACGTTTGTATATAATGATGATAACGAAATAAAGGTAAGCGATTTACCGATTATTAAACGGTTCTTGAAATCGGCCAGATTATAAGTCATCTTAACAATTCCATGCATTTTCATATCTCCTTTTTTTCACAAAATGAAGATAACAAAAAATTCACCTAGAAAAGAAAAGTGATAAAATAGAAACATTATGCGAAATATATGCACTTCTAATAATTATAGGATGATAAGCTTATTTTTTTAAACGATAAGTGCGCTTTCATTTATTCTCATTTCTATACCATATAATGTTTCACATTATTGAATTTTATTCCTTCAAAAGATCACAATTAATCATGATAATCGATTAGGCTATCGTACTTATCACTGGCTAAAAAGAAATGCTCTCCGCATGATTTGTAATATTTATAGATTGAGCAAAATGCACCCGAGTTAATGCGCCCGTTTTCTTTTTTAGGCTTGTATAAATCAGACCTGGGTATCCGTATAATTTCAGTCGCTGGATTTATATCGAGAACTGAACCAACAAAAAATTACGATTTTTTAAAAGTTATTTGAAGTACCAATAAAATAATATTTATCGACGATAGTATTGCACAATTGTATCTATCAGTTCACACAGGAAATCCGGCCGGTTTCTCGTACTCAAAAATACAGTGAATTTCTAAGGGACATTATCGAACCACAGTTTTCCAATATACACCGTTGAATTGTTTAATAACATTAGTGATTAGTCTTACATTACTTTATAAAAATTACATAATGAAAGCGCCCCTAATCAAGATCAAATCGCCTCGCGCGACTTGAAACTTGACCGGTCGTTCTGTTTTACCAAACGACCGTCAGAATTGCGTCGTACGACCGCATTTATCCCGAGCGTGGCCGTATGTAAATGGCACTGAGATAAACGACGGTAAACACGAGCAAAGCTCGAGCTTTTCCGGGTCGTAATGCGTTCGTATAGACCGTGGGTCGTATAGTCGTACAGCAGTCGCAATATACGATCGCGTGACTTGCTAAGGAGTTAGCTCAATTTACTTTAAATAACCGAGATGTATGTTATTAAAACATTAAAAAACCCTAAATCCGGGTTACGCGATGAAATAACCATTCAGTTTGTGTGTTCTGCAATTAAAAATTACGTTACAATATTATAGAACTGATGTTCGATTATGGAAAATCGGTTCCATAATATTATAAAAAACTAATACATACATGATCGGGGACTTGAAGTGACGACATTGCAATTCGTGCATTTCAGGCTTTCGTTTAGCCACTGTTTCATTCCCGCCAATTTCCAGTCTACCACCAGCCGTAGGCAGCTCGACCTTTTGAGGATTACGAAAGTCGAGGACATCCAGTTAGCTAGCAGCTAAGGCGCCACATTGCTGTCTTCGATTAATGAATATTGATTAAACCATGGAAAAACACTTTTTTTTCGCACGTCCTCAAGGCGGGAACACGTGCAGTCTTGCGCAGCGTCTCGACGAAGCTCGTAAAGAAGATGTGCCACTGCTCGGTCGGTAACGAAATTATTCGAACGAAATACGAGAAGCACTGAATGCGTTTAGTATACTGCAATCAGTAATACGTGACTTTTATGACTTGATTAATCAATTAATCATTAATCGATTTTATTAATTAATTGAGCAGCCACGGTCTATTATATCAATCAATGTGATTAGTCGATTAAGCAGTCAGAGCCTATTATATCAATTAATTTGAATAATTAATCAAGCGGTGACAATCGGTGAATTTGTATTCAAACAAATTGTGAACAAAATTCTGCCACGACCCGGAACCCTTCTTTATCGGCTGAGGACTTGCGATCTGTCAACTCAGTTACGCCATGGAGGCGTTGCCTATGCACAACCACAAATGTTCAGCCGAAGAGCCTTTCTATAATCGAAAGCCCGAGAGTACGTTATTTTCAAATATTTTAAATGAAAGTAAACAAGCTCCCGCTGTTTGAGGATCGTTGAACGGCTGTGGAAACGAATTCGCGTGGTAAAATGAATGATTGGCTTCGAGATATCAGAAACTCGGCGAAAACTATCGACAATGACATACAAAAGCTAGCGAAAACTTGGGAGACGCCACATCTTCTTATGTATGGTGGAAATGTCGAGGAGGCGAGCCCCCATGTCGAAGCATTTCTTGGCGAACTCAAAGAACTCCAGGTGACGATAAACATAAGAAATTTTCCTTTCAATTTTATTTTAATAATCTCTGTATCGTATAAGATGAATTAGATAAACCTTAACTACTAAAAAAAACCTTAATAACAAGGAAACAGGACGAAGGGCTCCTTTTTTTTAAAGTTTGGCTTATGGAAAAGACTGTACATAAAATGATGATGAAAAATAGTACTAAAGATACAAAAAACACCATTAACTCATGAAACAATAATTGTAGACATTCAAGGCTTATTCTCGCACATGCAAACATACATTTGTTTTTTTTTTTTTGGTTTTTTTGTTGTTTTTTTGAGGCCTTGTGCCTTGAACAAGTGACCTTGTAGAAAAGATGAAGGTCTCCGGGCGATGGCTTATTGCTCACGTGTACACATTCAAATGCAAACCTATGCGCATACCCAAAAAATAATATTAATAATAATAAGAATGTAAAACATAATGCAATAAAAGCATAACTACTACTCTACCAAAGGAACATTGCCAATGTACTATTTTTTATTCGAAAAACATAGGACCAATTGATGGCCGACCGTGAATCGCGTATGAAGTATATCACGAGCACACACTCGTACATGTCGAGCGTTGAAAACTTCTACGACGATCTCAGGCAACAATGCGATGACATAGAATATATGCTCACCGACTATGGGTATAAGCCATTGCACAACGATTCAGAATGGTGAGATATTAATTTCCACTAAATAATATTTATTACAGATTAAATAAGCGTTTGAGTGCTAGCAGCTATAGGAATAAGGGACATTTTAGGAACAATGGGTTCGCAATCTACAATACAATACAATAATATAATAACAATATCCTTTTTTTTTTTCAATTAGCAAGCTTTGATTTTGTCAAATTATATTTTTGTAAAATACCAATAGTCCAAAGCTTAGTATAAAATATTAAGAAAAGTGGTTTTTAGAAAATGTTTAATATGTGAATAAAGTTTTGATTTTACCTTTGTGAAAGGGCACTTTTACTTTTCTATGCAATAGATGATATGTAAATTTATCAGGTACACTGTATAAAATATTAATATGCTAAAATATTAAACCCTGTAAAAAAACAATAACGTGCATTATTTCTAAGCATCAAAAATCTCTTTGAAAAATATTTTGATACCCATTAAAGTTTTTAGTTATAGGCATATGAAGTAAAACTAAAAATAATTCGATTTTGTTCTTAAGTCTGTCTACAGCTGAATCAGAAGCAGATTCCAGTATCTTGACGACCTCTCAAATGGAAAACAGCCAGTCCTCCTCCGATTTTTATGACAAATGTGAGACGCACTCATTCTGCACTCCCATGATAAATATTAACCGGCCGAAAAGTATAGCTACACCAGTAATCACAAGTCTGGCCTCTGTTACTAAATTGAAGTGAAATAGCGGAAATTGTGCCACTGCGATGCTCAATTATGGAGTCAAAACCGATTTGTATATAGGAGAAATATTGCACTTATAACATGTATATTTAATCGTATGCTCGGAAAGTAAAATCGATTAAGGCTACTCCGATTCCTGCGCTTAATTACTAATTCGTTTATCTTATCTACTCTCTAATAGTACCTTAATTAATTCGATGCGAGAATCGCAGTTTTACGCACCGCAGACTCACGTGTCTCAACCTCCATTTTCGCACCTTATCAAATAAAATTTTGTACAAAACTCGACGGAAATCCTCTGTTCGGGCTGAAAGCTCACACTCGTGAGAAACAGTTTTTCCGCACTCGTATCGTAATGAACTACTGCAAGTACATTTTCAGATTTTAGATGAAAGTATTTTTTAAATCAAGCGTATGCTGCAAAGATTGTTTTAATGAGATAGTAATTCAAAAATGTTATTGACAGATTGAAGATAAAAATAATTGATCAAGTATTTGATTTAAAATGTCTTTTACACACGAATTAGCTCGATTTCAGAGCATTTTTTTTTGGAAAACCGGCTGCAATCGCAGCTTGCCATTTTTGACGTAAGATATTATCCGCCGGAATACCGATTACGACAAAACCACGATTTCGAAAATACTTCAAAGTTTGATTATCCACCGTGTCGCGCCGTAACGTAAATAACATCCCTTACACGTGGCGCACCTATCAACGATCATGAGAACTATGCGATCCGTTTTCCCGTGGTTTATACTAGTTTATACTGTTTACCTACAGTCTCCATGCGTCTTATTTTGATTTGAAATGTTAACCTAAAAAAATTGTTCCAAATGTAGTGAGTTTCTGATTATCATTGCATCCTAATAAACATTGGTCTTCGAAAAAACGAAACTGGTACTCCGCGATGTCTCTATTTTCTTGACATAAAAAATTACTGCGGATTCCATGTACTCAAAGGATCATGGCTTTAAACGATACCAAACTTTGCCAAGGGAAAGACGTTTTCGAAAGGATGAATTTCTTGTATCAAGTAAGAAGAACTTGCCTCTGTACATTGCCATGTTCAGTAATCAACGCTATTTTTCAGGCTAGTCGGCTCGTTTCAAGCAGTAACAAAATAACAGCATCGTACTATGGGAACCTCATGGTCAGCTGTGCCAAAAAGGCTGTTTTACGAATGTAATTAATTTCTGTTATAGGAATGCAACGTTAGTTTCTAGAAATTTAATAAATAATTAATTTATGGAGAAAAACATAATATTTTATCCCTGCTATGTAGTGGAATTAAAAATAATTTGTTGGTATGGAAATGTTTTTTTTTAATGAGAAAATGGAGGAATCGATTTCTAAATGTACTTCAGATTCAGAGTCAAATTTCTATTTCACTTGTTCCTGTAATGAAATATTGTACTGACTTTGCAAAAACTTGTATGTACCTTTTTGTTTTGTACTTGAGAACAATCTTATGGAAGTAGATGATATTACAGGGAGCCAGAGATAAAGAGGACAATTTGCAAAGTTTGTCACTCTCCACTGATTGCTGGAAAAACAGCCAGGACAAGATTGGTATCGAGGCCTGTAAAAGCAGTTAAATGGAGTTGCCTTCGATGCAATGCAACTCGCAGAATCCCTACAAAAAAAGACTACAATTTGTGGAACAACAAACCGGAAGCTGTGGTTCAAATATTTGATTACACTCCCCAAATTAAAGATGCACCATCGGATACTATTTTACCAAAATCTTTGGAAGAAGAAAGTGACTCTCCAGGGTTAGTCACAGAAGAAGAAGAAAGAAAGGAGAACTCTACAGATTTTGTGGCACAGGAAGATAAGAGTTGATAATTATATTGAAGTACACATTTTTGTCATTAATTCCATTAGAAAAACGACTGAAATTCAAGATAAATGAAAACACAAAAAACTCAGGAGATATGCAGTTCATAATTTAAGATTTCGAGACGAATATCCTAATAACGAGAAATAATAGGGGACTAAATACTAAGCATAAATTAAAAGTAGTCCATTACTTTTCGAGTACGAATATTTTATAATAATCGCTTACATAAAATATGTTACAATATTACAATCAATTTGTAATCAATAAACAGACAATATTTGTTTCTAACTTGATTGATAATAATAACCATCTAGTTAATGTCGGGGGATGATGACAATATAATAGTATGTATATAATATTAAACGTTCTTACACTTGAATAACTTGACGAAATTCGATTACGCGGTTACATGCTTGCGGAATATTTCGATTTCATTCATCGCGAAACTGTGCGTGTAACGCACACCGCTTTCACATATTTAAATATGATATGACTAAGTCCGCCCTTTGCCCGCTCGGTTCACCCCACAAACACATATCGAAGATAATATCAACAAATTTAACAATATATTCGCACTTCTATGAGACATAATCACAGATCAGACGAAACGGAGATTGTCACTTAAGTGCTGCTTGACTAATTCAACAATCGCGAGTTAAATTATTTCATTGATCATTAAACTAATGACTTACGAGCATTTTCATCGTACAACTATTAATGGATCGTCACAATTTTGTGCCCCACATGCAAGTCCATATTGAGATATCCCGACCGCGTTTACAGAATTATTAATTGCTAATGCGTTCGCGATTACGTTAACAAAAAGAAATACAAAAAAAAACAATGAAAATAAAAAAAGAACGCGGTACTTAAGAATACTGCGACAAAAGAGCAATGAAGACCTGGGCTGGACGGAATCTACACATTCACTTATATACATATATCTGTCGTGCCAAGCTCAGGTCGCCTGTTTAATTTTTTTGTTGTTTTTTTTTCCACGATAATACCCTACCGTACCATCACCTTTTTCAAAAATTATTAAACACAATGTGGTTACTTTGAGTCGGCTCTTGCCACAAATTTATCGAAAACAATCGCATCGATTGATCCTTAAACACCGTATTAAGTAGCCATGCGCTTACACATCAACAGAACATTTCGTTGAGAAAATGATTTCGGCTTATCGTACGATGACATTAGAATACTTCTCATTTTCGAAGTGAGTACGAGTATGAGTGTAATTGAAGAGTAGCGTGATGAAATGAACACATTATTATACTCTAAGATAAGTGACGGATTTCTATTTTTTTAATGCTCAGTGAAACCCTCTATTGGTTATTCATTTTTTTTTAAAGTTCAGCATCTTCACCGACCAATGAAAAATACACAGCAGTCGCAGCAGAAATTTTTGTTCTTCAAAATACGGTGTTAAGGCTGTGATTTTGTTCAGTCATTTTACGAGAATTAATGGGAAAGCACCCAAGGTTGGCATCGCACACATTTATACATGCACGCATTGATTTTCGTTTCTACAGGATGACGGGGCGAGGGGGGGTGGTGAAATGGGTATGGGGATATGCTTGCCGTATTAACAACTACTATCGATCATCGATACTCTTCACCTTGCACACCAATGCGCATACTTATACGATAACACCATCGAGTTGTCTAATATGACCACGAAAAATGGATGAGCTTTAATTCGGAACGTATTAGTTTCGTTTGAATCCATTGTCCACAGGCGCTAACTCGCACGCTGACCAAACCCATATTATTCCAGTTATTGTCGAGGTCGTGCATCCGTGCGAGTGTCGAATTTTGTTTCGTTCTGCCGGACGACTTTCCGTGCGCCCGTTGCCGGATTAATTGAAATACGAAAAAGGAAAATGAATAATCGTGCTCTCTCCAACGCAGAGGCGCGATTTACGACGACTGGATTACGTATAGATAAGAATGAGACTCGCTTGTGGATTATAGTCTTTTGACTCGGCTCTCTCTCTCTCTCTCTTTCTCTCTTGCTCTCAGTCTCGATTTCCCAATCGTTTACTCCAGACCGGAAACAAACTGAGGCTGACCGTCGCGCTCGAATGTTAATTGGGGAACGGTCGTTGTCGATGGCTGGAATGTTGAGCCTTGGAAACCCATCGCTGATTCGTAAAACTGAAATGAAATAATCATGAGTGATTTTGCATTGTCACGCCGAAACCCAACGAAATATCCTACAAGAACTTTCGCCACGAACTTGGTGATTTTTGCGATCTTTTTCCGAAGGATTTGGGATTCAGCAGCCGGATTATATATTTTTTAAATAACGTTTTACCGTCTACGGCTCGAATGGCGTAAAGTTGCTTACATTGTGACTTCCAGGGAGCGTAGTGTAATCAGGAGTTGTAGGACGATGCCTGTTCGCTGGTAGGGGATGCTGAATCGTTGCATACGTGTTATCTTGCGATGTGTCGCCCATGCCGACGCTCACTCCGCTTCCGCGCCGCTCGACCGCGAGACCACCCTCGGGTTCACTGAACACTTGCATAGTCAGTTCCTGTTCCTCGTACAACTTGAGCTTTTGTTCGATCCACAATGGATTTTCCGTCGTGTTGAGTTCGTCTATTATCTGTTTTTTGATCAACCCGTCCTTCTTACGAATATCATTTGGCACAGTAATGACCCTAAAAAAATATTCAATATCATTGAGATATCGCTCGGTTTCATGACGCTTTGAAATCTGTTACTCGGACCCATTCGCTGACTCACCAGTGCCTTAAACAGCAGCACACGACCGTAACAGTGACTGCTCCTACCAGGAGAACCACTAAAAGGGCGATAAGCGCAGCCAGAGCTGGATCAAATGGCTCCTCTTGGATGCCAGCGTACGCCGGCTGAAAGAAACATTTCACAAAATAGTTGATAACTTAGCTGTGATTAAGCTCCGATTTTACATCAACTAAAAAATAAAGAAATGCGAGATACACATGAAAATAATTGACGAGACGAAAAAACACTCACCACTACGTTTTCAATTGCGAAACCCGCGTAATAATCCTTCAAAAAGTCATACTTAGCATCGATGACTCTAAGAACTTGAGGAATAGGCGTGATTGTTTGCGTCTTCGTGTCTACCACGTGCAAAAACATGTCGCACCTGAAAATTTCATGATTTATTCAAATGATTTTGGTAGATATTTCATTTCAAGACATTGGGCGTATTAAAAAGAAATTTTCTAATAAGGCAATTTTTTTCGCCTATGAAAATCTGTTTATTATCATAACTGTTACTGAACAGAAAGCTTTCCTACCATTCTCTGCGGATATGCGCTGAAGCGTCGACGTGATAACGTATATCGTCGACGACAACGCGACTCTGCGTTGCATTCGACAGCTCCGCAACAATCTCATCTCGTGCGCGATTCACTTCTTCCGGTGGTCGGGATAGGATGACTCTGATGAGTTGCGACGGCTCGAATACCCACACCTGGTTATTAAAAGTGCAGTGAGAAAATATTTTCGTTGAGAAGGAAAACAAAAAAATCGGTAAAAAACACTCACATGAACTCGGGCCGTCGCGTATCGCTCAGGAGGCGCAGTTTCCTTTGCGATAACTTCGACGATGAATCTGTCCTGATTGTACTCAGCCATATATCCACTGGTGACGAGTTTGCCATCCTGGCTTACATTGAAAGGACTGGGTATGATGGAACCGCTCGATTTATCGGATCCATATTTGTACAGATAAGCCCCAGCGACGTAATAATGAAGCGTTCCATTATCCCCGAGATCGAGATCCGATGCCGTTACTTTAGCCACGAAATCGTATACATTTGCCATGGAATTAATGCCAGCGTAATAGTCGCTACGCTCGAAAATCGGCGGGCTATCGTTTTCGTCGAGAATGTTTATCGTCACGTTCACGTGACCATGTTCCGGGTTCGTCGCCATCGCTTGTCCCGCTCCCTGGGGATCAATGTACAAATCCGGATCGTTGGCTCCAAGGATCGTGAGAATATAGGTGTCACGTGTCTCGCGATCGAACGATTTGTTCGTGTATATCGTGCCGTCGGACTTGTCTATGTAGAAGCCACGATCTTCGTTACCTGGAACAATTTTGATGGTAAAAATGAATTCTATGCTAATTAATAATTTCCCTTTGTTTTACTTTTTTGTTTACAGCACGCCCTCAAAATTTATCAATTTATTTGAATCGAATATGAAGGGGAGTTTATGAAGTTCAAAATGGCACGTAGGATGTAAGATTTTCATGAAAATTGCAATGCAATTTTTTCGAAATCATGGGAAATTAATATTTGAGAGTTGCCGTCACAATATCGAATTACCACATATCAATTCTCACCAGATTCGATATAGTAGTAGACTCGGGCGTGTCTTCCCTCGTCCTTATCTTCGGCGGTAACTTTGCCAACGACATAATCCTTCGGACGATTTTCTAGCACGTTGAATTTATACTCGCCGCTAAATTCGGGAACATTGTCGTTCGTGTCGACGAGTAATATCGTTAATAGACGCAGAGTTTCGTAGTAAGTCGGATTTCCATGATCCGCAGCTACCAGCACCAGCTGAAATACGAAAACAATAATGGATTCGTTAAAACGCGTCAAAAGATGATTGCGTTTATGTCATCAATCATATATCCATACTTCGGAGACCCGTTGCAATTTTTTCCCTCGCTTTTGACAAAGCTAACTCTATGAATGTAGTACACTCATAGAAATATATCGTTGCATATATAGGATTGAAATACCATTGCTCACCTCAAATTTACTCTTGACCTCCCGATCCAAGATAATCTTGGCTCGAAGTTCACCTGATTCCTGATCTATTGAGAATTCATCATTTTCCTGAACGTTTCTGTTGCCCACTTTGAGATAATAACCGATACGGCCATTTTCACCGGGATCTTTATCAGTTGCCTTTACTGTCATAACTAGATAATTTGGAACTCCGGCATTCTGCAAAAAAAATTCATGTTTAAAAAAGAAAATAGATATTTCCGTGAAAGTGGAAATTACATCAAAATTTTCTTCCAATATTTTTACCTCTGGTACTTCGACGGTTGCGTTCGGTAGTTCCGGCATAATGAATTCCGGTGTGTGCTGATTTACCGGTATGACGCGAATGTCGACGTAACATCTGTCCGAATGGGGACCACTTCCGGCGCCGTCTCTAGCTTCCACTTCGATTCTGTAAGAACCTGATCTGCCCAGAAGCGCTACTGCCGGGTACAAAAAGCCCGTCTCGGGATTCAGTGAAAACGAGCCGTTTTCGTTGCCACCGACGATTGAATACCACACTTGTCCATTGGCACCGTCGTCATTATCCACTGCACGTACCTGCAGAATTTAACAATACTACAATTCAGTATTTGTCGCTTTGTATAGACAATAGCGGTGGTTTTTTATTCATTTTCTGATAGCCCTTTTTCTTCTGATTCGTTGTTCGTTTACCTGAAGTATTGTAGCGGGTGGATTGACGGGCAAATTCTCGGCAACCGAAGCGATGTAACTGTGCTGCGTGAATACAGGCTTGTTGTCGTTGACATCAATGAGATTTATAACCACCGGTACGGTATTTGACCTGCGAGAGTTCAACGAAGCACCATCACTTGCCATCACCGTGATTGTGATTTCCGGTGTTTCCTCACGATCAAGAACCGTTGCCGCCCCGACGGTGATTTCTCCAGTCTCGTGCCCTTCAAGAAATATTCGTTTGCTGATTTGTTTCTTATCTACTCATTCAATGATGTATTCATTTATTTGCTAAATATTAATTCATTTAGCACGCCGTGCGGGCCTAAACAAGAGGAGTTTTCGTGCATTCGTTACAAAAAGTAACTTAAAAAATGAAAAGTAAGTATAAAATTATGTGATGCTCGCACAAAAAAGCGGGTTTTCGACGGGGGGTGGAAAGCAGGCGGCGGTAACTTCCTCTGGAGCTGTACAAATGTCACTCGACTTAGCCTCGTGCCGCTATGGCTATTGGTCGGGCGGCAAACTTTTCAACCTCCGTAGAAAAGACTGTTTCAGGGTTTTATGAATAATTTTGTTTATTTTATGCACTTCGGCTCTTCAGCCATGAAACATAATTGTTTTCAAGGGTTGTTGTTCCGGTTAATGTAAATTAAAAAAATTAGTCGCCTACTTTGGGCTTAGATGTGTCAAAAATTTACCGATATTGAAATCCGAAGCGTGCTCGCCAATGAGACTGTAACTGACTTGGCCGAATGGACCCTCATCGCCGTCAACGGCCTTGACAACGGCGACGTGAGTACCTGGCGGCGAATTTTCTTCCACCGTGACGCTGTACGATTTCTGTTCGAAGGTAGGATTCTGATCGTTGACATTGATTATTGTAACGGTAATTCTGGCAGCGGAGGAGAGCCGAGGCACGCCGGAGTCGTAAGCAACGACGGTGAAGTTCAATTGCTTCGTCTCCTCGTAATCGATTATTTGGCTGGTGCGAACGATGCCTGTGGGAATGAAAAGTTGTAGGAAAATGCGAATACAACCGGAGTGAGTTCGACCAACTTCAGTAGACAGATAAACGAACCAGTGACGTTATCAATTGTGAAATAAGGACTCGGCGGTTCGATTGCGTATCCCGCGATGTTGCTGTCAGCGTCGGTAGCCGTGAATGCCCCGACCACGGAGCCCGTCGGTTGTTCCTCCTGCATCTCGATAAAATATTGAGGATTCTCGGGCGTCCATGGCTTCAGAAATTCCGGTGGCATGTGATTTACGTCGATGATAGTAACGACCAGAGTACCTTAAAAGAAACCGTAAATATATTTCTATATATTTCCCAGACATGGGTGAAATCGATACTTCGAATTGCTTTCAATATTCGACGGACATACGTGATTCAAAATTATTTCTCTCGTCGTATTATTTTTTATGCACAAAATAGACCGTTCATTTTGCAAGAATAGTACCGCGGACCGATAGAAAATGCAAAATCTCTTCGAACAGTTAATTTCGAGCAATTGCAATGCAAAAGCAATTATATTTTCGATGTAATGATTGTACTTTATGTAACATCAATTAAAGTGTCATCAAAAAAATGTAAAGCCTTTCGGAACATTTGGAAAATGAAGGAAATTGCTCTTAAAAAGCATAATATACTAGACAAAATTCATTTTACGTGATGTGATTACACATAATATAATTACTACACGAAGTTGACTTATTGCTTTTTAAAATGAAAATGAGAATCTAATTTACCAGTTCCTTGCTGAAGAGTCGGTGCAGTAGTATCGGTAACGATGACGTTGATGCTGACAGTGGCGGCAACATCGCGGTCAAGAGGTTTCACCACAGAAACCTGGCCACTTTTGCGATCGACGGCGAAGAAATCTTTGAAAGACGGCGAATTCGCGCCAACTTGTTGCCCTTTTCGGTCGATAGCTGTGATGGGCTCCGATATGGCGAAGTTTAGAGCATCGGGATCAGAACTGTCGGGGTCTGTGGCTTGCAGGCTAGTGAATACCGTGCCGATTGGAGTATCTTCGGTGACTTGCGCTCGCTGCGTTGCTGGTGTAAAATAGGGAGCCTTGTCGTTGCTGTTTTCAACTTTTATCATGAGTGTCGCGGTACCGGTGAGACTTGGAGATCCTGAAAAATGATTCAAAAGCCTTCGATCAACAATAGTCGTTTGTAGCGTATCGGTAAACTTTACGTTGCAACATTTCACGGACATTGATACCAATTCATATGATTTGAACCGACGTAGATAGTATTCAAACTACTTCATTATTAAAAGCTGCTAGAAAAAAAGGTCCTCCATTTTTATGTTAATGAACAGATTTTGCAAAATGTTTACATCAATTAATTAATATTTTCTTGCACCTTATTCGGGACAAGTAATCAACTTTCGTTTTTCATCAATGAACATAAATTCTACTCGAATTTCCAAACGATATATTTTTGTAACGAAACTTACCTCCATCAAGAGCAATAACTTCCACATGATAAGTATCCCTTTCGTCATAATCGAGCTTTCTGGATACAGTTATGACGCCCGTAGTCTCGTTGATAGAAAAATCGTCGAAAGCACCTTTCTGAATTCTGTACGAGAGTTCAGCGTTTATGCCGCTGTCGGCGTCAGTGGCCATCATCTCCTCTACGACCGTACCTACATAAATAACAATTTTCTGTGTACTCTGTACCGGAAGGCGCATTTATTTCTGCGATGTCTTTCCTTTTGTCTTCCCATGAAGAAAAGCATTGTTTATATTGTCATTTTTATTCGTTATTTTTGTGTCGTAAACCTAATATTATTTGCAACGTGACGAACGTGAAATTAATGCTTTGAGATTATTATTTCATTGATCGATTACGAACGTATCCCTACTAGTTTTTTTTTTTTTTTTTTTTTTCTATAAAGAATAATGAGTATGGAAAAGTTGTATGTGTGTTTTTTACCAGGTGTTGATATTTCCGGAACGCTCGCGGTATAAACATCTTGAGGGAATATCGGAGCGTTGTTGTTCACGTCGCGTATGGTTACATTGACGATAGCTCGATCCGAAAACTTGCCGTCGCTCGCTTGCACCGAAAGCGCGATCCAATCTTGCGTGGAGTTAGTCACGTCCACGGGTCCCCTGTTCGTTATCGTAATTTCGCCAGTGTTTGAGTCGATGGAGAAGAGACCCATGTCGTTACCATCGACTATGGAATAGCTGATCTTGGAAGTTTTGTCCTTATCGCGCGCCTGGATCTTCAACTCCGGCTCAAACTTGTCCGCTCCCTCATCCACCACAGCTCGATATTTTTCTTGCAAGAACCGAGGTGGACTGTCATTCGCATCCCCGAGACTGACGCGCAGCGAGACGCTTGTAGTTTGTCCTTTACCGTCGTCGTCAGTGGCCTGAAATAAAATTCTCATTGATATAAATGAAACATTAATTGGCTAATTTCAAGTAGGACGATCATTGCGACTGTGAAAAAAGGAAATGAAGTTAGGAAAAAATTAATCATCATTTTTAGCATACCCTCAAGTTTTGGAGGGATGGATAATCCCTTGCATTTTGGTTATTGGCTACCATCGTCACGTATTTCAATAAAATTTTATGCAATTTTCAAATGAAAGAAAAAAAAATATATATGAGATATAATATTTTATTTCTGTTTACTCATGTAGTCCTATTAAGGTGCCATTTTTAGCTTGGCATGTTTTAATACGTGTTATTGCAACGTGTGCCGTTTTTAAATTGAGTTAATTTGACCTGTTTTTATTTTTTTATTTTATTTCTTACCTTGTAATTGAGGAAGTACTCGCTCTGTTCTTCATAGTCGAGGCAAGGGGTTGCTCCGGGAGTGGGGCAAGGGGCGACAGTGATGGTACCATTTCGTTTGTCAACCGCAAAGTGTTCGGAATCTTGACCAAGAAGCTGATAGATTATTCCAGCAGTGCCGAATCTGCCGCTGTCACGGTCCTTGGCCCTCATGGTGACAATAGGGGTACCGGGAAGCGCAGTTTCAGACACGAGAGCGGTGTAAGTCGGGCTGCTGAAGGACGGAGCATTGTCGTTGGCGTCGGTGATGGTGACGGTAACGGTAGCGGTTGACGAGAGCTTCGGATTCGTGTCAACTTCCTCGGCGATCACGAGTATGATGAATTTTTGCTGATTTGGATTTTCGTAATCGAGGGAACCGTTCGTCACCCGAATATTCACCGATGTACTTCCGGTAGCCATCGTCGGCTCGACTGTGAATGCTCCGGTGATATCTTCCAGTCGCAGGGAAAACACCGAGTTGGAGCCCTTGATAAAAATAGAATTCAATGAAAAGCGAACTGAAGCATTGGTTGCGATATATTCTTATTTTCCGGCTCCAGCGAAAATTCATTTCCCACAGAATGCGGCAAATTGGGTATTTTAATCACTGTTAAATCGATCACTGGGTTCCAGACGCATTGCCGAATTATATTTTACCGTTTTTTGATATTGAACAAAATAAGGGAACGGAAGTTAGGCAAACATATAAAAATATATACTCCTCTGAAAAAAACCAACGTTTGGTTTTGAGTTGGCTCCATATATCAATCATTTATTGACTTCAAACTATAAACCAAGTACGAATGAACCACTAATTGAGGTCGGGTTTTTAGGTCCGATATTTAGGGTTTTTGGCTTGGATCTTTTGGTCAGACATTTAGGACCTTCGGTTTGGATCTTCAGGGTGTATATTTGGGTACTGGGCTGGATCCCTTCGAGTGCTATGTGTTGATTAGCTTGGTAACTTACGACGTCGGGATCTTTAACGGTCATGTCCAAGTGTGGCAGAGGCGTGCCGTCGGGCACGTTTTCCGGTATCTCGATGTTGTACTCCCGTCGATTAAACGAGGGAGGCTCGTCGTTAACGTCTTTGATAGTGACAGTCGCCACGGCCATCGAAACAGTCGAGTCATCGTTTCCTGGTGTACCATTAATCACCTCTCGTGCTTTTACTTTAAGCGTCAACACACCCGTCGAGTCTTCCAGTGCCTCACGGTCCAAAGGCTTTGCGGTACGTAATTCACCCGTCTCGGAGTCGAGTAAAAAATAATCGAAGGGATCTGAGGACAGAATAAAATAAACGACACTCATTAACTTTGATCAAACTAATAAAAAATCTTTCGGAATGAACTACTTAAAAATTTATCGGCTACGTACTTGTCACCAGTTCGTAAATGACTTTCCTCGGCATTCCCCTGTCACCGTCCCTAGCTTTGACGGTCATCACGAGGGTACCGATTGGATCATCCTCTCGCACTACGCCCGTCAATGAGTCGAGAAATTCCGGTGGGCTGTTTTGGATGTCCGTGACTTTGATCTCGACACCGGTCGTGTCGTTGTTAGTGCCATCCTAATTGGAGTGTCGGGTTCAAGAGAGTCATTCAGTCGTTTGACAATATTCCAAAATTGTCATCAATTGGGAACGGTAATTGGACGAAAATATAAACGCTGTTTGCCCTCAAAAACTTGATATTTCAGCGGGAAAGGCACGAACAAAAGCAATTGATAATTTATCATGCACCAAATATTTCATACGTTTTACTCAACTCAACCGAAATTTGTTCAACAATTAATATTCGAACACTGCGCCACTTCGGTGAGTGGTACACTGTTAAAAAAAGATTATTAAATTGACTTTTGACAGCTGATAAAAAATTCATAAAATTGGTGTGTATGAAATAATAATTAGCATGACATTCACTGTGAAGTTGACAGTGGTAAAGTAAAGTTATATACGTGAAGATACATTGATGCAAAATATTTTTATACAAATTACAAAATGTTCATAGCAAT
This sequence comes from Clistopyga incitator, assembly GCA_947507545.1. Lineage (NCBI taxonomy): Eukaryota > Metazoa > Arthropoda > Insecta > Hymenoptera > Ichneumonidae > Clistopyga > Clistopyga incitator. Next base: position 3,507,891 of record OX382176.1, read on the forward strand.
CCTGTTATTACATGAAAAGTGTGCGCCTCTTTTAGACATAACGTTAGAATGTTCGACTCACGCAAAAAATTGTTGAGGTTTGATTTCGGTTGACACCGGTGTAATTTTTCTGCGTTTTTTTATGTGCGTTCTACTCGAGGTTTTGGAATTAATTGTAAAAAAATTGAAGTTGAAAAAACAAATCAAGTATTGGAAGCGTATAGAAGCGTATGTCGTATGAGAGTGGTTAAAAAATCAAACTAGCTTGGCAAGTGATGTCACGTGGGTCTGAATTAAAATCAATTTTGAAGATTCACCCACAGTAGCTCGTAGTAGCAGCTGGTAGAAGGGTCGTTGCCTGTAGTCGAGTGGCTGTCGAAGCACCAGTGCACCGACATACGTATTCTCGCTCTTCTCGACGTCCACGATATCGAATTTGCTGCAGGCATCCGGAAACTACGGGCAGAGACAGTAGAGAGTAACTAATGATTTTCCGATATTCATTAACACCTCTCCAGCAAAGGGGAAGTTGTGTGTGCACGCTCACGTGCAACACCAACCGCTCTAACAAACTTTACCGGCTTTCTCTTCTAAACTCGTGAGACCGGTGTTCGATGAAGTCAGCCAAATATGTTCCTTGAAATTATAAAACTTTAGCTTCAACGAGCGATATAAATAAATAAATAAATAAAATCTCCGTTACACGGAAAAGGGTACAGGATAATTTATGTGTCTCGAAGAGAGGGACAACACATAAAAGCGACAACAAACACCTTTTTGTTACACTGTAAAAAATGTGGTGTTAGAATTAACACCATTTCAACACCACTGTGTAGTCCCAATGTAATCCACACGATTTTGTGTAAGCGACTGTGTAAACGAGCGGTGTGAGCAATTCGGTGTTATTAATTAATACCTGGCAATGTGTCTATTTAATACAACCACACGATTCGGTGTAGTTTTGACACCGTTAAAGGCATAATCGAAACATTTTATAGTGGCTAAATATGAGGCTTCATACGGGTATACTTTTAACAACGAAAAGGTGTTGATTCGAACACCGATTTGTTTTTTGTCACCACTCACACCATTGCAGTTTACACCGCCGATTTTTTACAGTATGCCGAAACTGCTCTTGACGCAAAAAATGGTAAAAAAATAACAGCTCTTATTATTTATTTTGGGACGTATTGGCTATGACTTCACGAACTCCCAATATTATTTTATCGTGATTCCTCATACGGTCATAAAAGCAACAACCAACACCTTTTTGTAACACTGTAAAAAATGTGGTGTTAGAATTAACACCATTTCAACACCACTGTGTAGTCCCAATGTAATCCACACGATTTTGTGTAAGCGACTGTGTAAACGAGCGGTGTGAGGAATTCGGTGTTATTAATTAATACCTGGCAGTGTGTCTATTTAATACAACCACACGATTCGGTGTAGTTTTGACACCGTTAAAGGCATAATCGAAACATTTTATAGTGGCTAAATATGAGGCTTCATACGGGTATACTTTTAACAACGAAAAGGTGTTGATTCGAACACCGATTTGTTTTTTGTCACCACTCACACCATTGCAGTTTACACCGCCGATTTTTTACAGTATGCCGAAACTGCTCTTGACGCAAAAAATGGTAAAATAATAACAGCACTTATTATTTATTTAGGGACGTATTGGCTATGACTTCACGAACTCCTAATATTATTTTATCGTGATTCCTCATACGGTCATAACAGCAACAACCAACACCTTTTTGTAACACTGTAAAAAATGTGGTGTTAGAATTAACACCATTTCAACACCACTGTGTAGTCCCAATGTAATCGACACGATTTTGTGTAAGCGACTGTGTAAACGAGCGGTGTGAGGAATTCGGTGTTATTAATTAATACCTGGCAGTGTGTCTATTTAATACAGCCACACGATTCGGTGTAGTTTTGACACCGTTAAAGGCATAATCGAAACATTTTATGGTGGCTAAATATGAGGCTTCATACGTGTGTACTTTTAACAACGAAAAGGTGTTGATTCGAACACCGATTTGTTTTTTGTCACCACTCACACCATTGCAGTTTACACCGCCGATTTTTTACAGTATGCCGAAACTGCTCTTGACGCAAAAAATGGTAAAATAATAACAGCACTTATCATTTATTTAGGGACGTATTGGTTATGACTTCACGAACTCCTAATATTATTTTATCGTGATTCCTCATACGGTCATATGGTACGAAGCTTTACCAAAGACTTTGTCGTCATGACGATCCGCTTCAAATGGATCAGTGGTTTGGGTTCAAATGTTTCGTTGCACGGCGACAATTGACACAAGTTCGTCAGGATAAAATATCCCTCGCGCTTTGGACTTGAGATTTTTCGAAGGACATAAAAATTATCGGAATACCCATCCCCGGTTGCGTTAAACGGCAGAACGATGTCTCGTAGCAACGAGTGGAAATAAAAAATGAGGTAACCCATAAAATGCACATAACTACGGGGCGAGTAAATAAAATAACGTGAGGGTTGCCTCGATACTGCCGTAGGAGTATAAAGGGTGCAGGATACTCGTTTTTTTTTTTTTTTTTCCGTAGCTGCAATGCTGGTTAAGCTTAACGAGAGAGCGAGTACTCGGCTATAGTTTTGGGCATAGTTCATCCCCGACGTAGCCATTAAAATTCGGTCCCCGCCTGGTCACAGACTCGCAAACCGTTTCGAACTATGGATATACTATTAGTTAAAAGGTTCCGCGGCTTTACTGGCCGGATATAAAACTCGTAGACCAGCCGTAACTGCAGCAATGGAATTTATCGAGTGGATATGAAGTACGCGATGTACGAGTGAGAGTATATTTGTTTTCCGTTCGATTCTCTTCTCTCAATCTTCTTAATCCCGGGGCAAAGCTTCGGATAGCTCGTTTTCTCGATTAATTTTATCGAATATTGTTTCCGTTTTATTTTTTTTTCAAGTTCTAAATCCTGTTTTGGCGTTGAATTCAATTTATTTTCGCGGTCGAATAGAATGTAGAATAGTAATTGCGGTATTCTGTACACTGTGGGAATCGACGTGACCCACCTGTGGCTGGGTTATACACGATAGCTCGATGTTATCGCCAATCAAATCAGGATCGCTGACTCGGATGCCAGGTAGGGCAGTCATGCCTAAAGGAGCATCTTCGGGAACCACAGCCTCGTACGGAGTCCCGATGAATTTTGGCGGGTTGTCGTTGACGTCGAGAACGATAACGTAGGCGTCCACACCAACGATGTTCGGCTGTTGGCCCTCCGGCACCTCGTCCTCCAACGTCACGAAGAATCTTATCGTATCGTTTTCCTGTAAACATTAAGTAGACGAGATTAGAACGCTGACGAATTGCAGGTTACTTCCTCCAACTCAATGCCCTATAGTAGCACATTTCTCCTCGAAATATAAGAAAAGCCCGGGGCTTCGAATTTATTGTACGCTATGCCACCCTTTCCCCGTTACCAGCACTTTACCCTAATACGCATTTACATCTTCGCAAGGTTAACAATAAAGCTGCTAACGTTGTTTCTGGAAATTAGATTATAATGCCCGAGAGCACGTCTTGAATAGCGGGAGCATCGAGTCTACGAGGTTCTCCATTTGGGAAGCAGTAGCCCCGACGCTACTAATGCCAGTGGGGGTGTTGACCTTCGAAATTCGCTTCGTGGGTGGCAGAGGATCTCGAGCTAAATTAAATTGGCTTCCGCATGCAAGGCCCTGCGGCTCCTGCCGATCTGAGAATGGGAACCCTCCCTCCTACTCCCTCCCCCGCCCCCTCCGCTCTCTCACACACACACACACACGCACTCTTCCTCCCCCGCGCATCCGTTCATACAGAAAATACCGCAGATTACTTCGAAAAGTCCGGGAGAAGTTTGCCCGCCGAACTGAACTACCTCCGGCGTTCCTTAGCTCCTGCATCGCGTATAGATTTTCGAACTTGGCAACGGCTCCACGTACGAACATCAATGATAGCTCAAAGTAATCGTTGATTTTGAGGCTCCTGAATGGCGTTGGAAGCGAATTAAAAGATCCGACCGTTCGATTGGAAAGCGGCCCCCGCGGTGTCCTGGTCTAGCTTTGGGTGAAATTAACGTGCAAGTAAATGTACAAGTGCGTGAAGCGGGCGAGGGAAGTCCTCGGCAACATGATAAGGTGTTGACGGCAATTAACCATCCACAGGAAATGCATCTCATGCAGGTACAGATGAGTCTGAGTTTGTTGACTTTGGTTTAAATTTTAAGTTTGTTGAAGAACCATTGTACTACACATGAACCATTCGAGTACAGTCACTGTTCGTGTACTTGTATGGATACCGATAAATTTGTTAGTGAGGATGGGCATGAACTCAAAAGCTCGTGCGCTCAGGACTCAGCTCGAAAAGACTCGGACGGACATCAGCGCTGTATCAAGGCTTCCGGTAGGCTCGAGCGGTCCGAGTTTGCAGTAACCTCACTTGAGTTTTTCGTAGGTTTGAGCTGCTCGAGTTTTTCGCAGGTTTGAGCTGCTCGAGTTTTTCGCAGGTTTGAGCTGCTCGAGTTTTTGGTAAACTCGAGACCGACAATACAAAAAAGTGTTGTGTATTCAAACGCAAATTTTTTCTTCAGCTTTCCTAATGAGGCGCTAATCTTTGGTTTTTCATGTTTATTTTTATAAGTCGTTGCACTCCAACAATGCAAACGTCAACAGCACTTCCATTGACATCCCCGCGATAAGTCTATTCAAGGCACCGAAGGCCGAAGGATTTTCGGTTTTCCAGGCTACCACAACAGGAGCTTAAGGCCCTTTGCTCGGTACTGCCTCAACCACCACTACAACAACAACAACAACGACCGAATACGACAGCAATGAAAATGACAATGCGGTCGGTGTATCGTGACGACGACGGTCCATGGACTGCATCGCGATACCACCGGACAAAGGGGAACCCTGGAGGTGCTTTTATTTTGGCGAGCCGCGTCTCTGCCGGCGACAAGCACGAAACAAGTCGACGGATAGCCGGCTGCTCTGTACATGGGAACCCCTCGAATTGCCTTCGGCTCATTCCGGCCAGCCTTTTGTCTGTTTTTCGAGCGGAAGCGGAGCCACGAAGATTCGCTCGAGAAATGCGATACGAAAATTTCGGACACGTACGACGCGGACGTGATGAGTACATAGTACGTACGTAGTGGTCATTGAATCGCGAGCTGCGGATTTAATACTGTTTGAGTACAAAGCGCATTGCTGCCGGCGGTACACTTTTTTATGAGCTACGCCATCAACTCAGTTAATAACGAAGAATCTACGCGTCCTTGAATAGAAAATTCAGAAGAAAAATGGCACGCCGAGTATTAAAGTTTTAGCGATCCTAAAAGAAATGAGTAACAAAAAGATTTTTTCGCTGAAAAATATTTCTGTAACAAGAAATTCCTTGCGAAAATGATAAATCTAATCCTATATATTAGTCGACTAACCCTTCGTAGCCGTTTAACAAATTTGGTTGGGTAGAAATTTCGGCATTCCTACGGCAAACGAGTGACCATTTCGATGTTTCTCTACAGATAATTTTTAACGGACCAGCAACTATCTCTCGTACATAGTCCATTGAAGTAAATGTGGGAGAAACGAATTTTTATGTGGTGCTTCGCTGCGGTATGGCAAAGTCTATGAATTTCCGGTGCACGACATTCTAATGATAATTCACTATTCTGTTCTGTTCATTGCCGTGGATCGTCGTATCCGCACGACGGTAATAATGCAAAGCAAAGCCTCGGTTCTCTCGAAGACACTCAATAATGGATCCTCAGGCACCTATTAGCAGATATCCCGCTTTGTTCAATGCTCCGATATAGCTGTCATGAATGCAGCATTAGTAGCTCCACGCACTGGTCGAATGGTTATTGTTAATCGCCAAATCTTATAAATCAATTATAACTTATTGGAAGGTTGTATACTGTTAATGATTTCAGGACAAATGAGCACATATTTATTTCATTTTTTGCGATTACGCACTGGTCGAATGGTTATTGTTAATCGCCAAATCTTATAAATCAATTATAACTTATTGGAAGGTTGTATACTGTTAATGATTTCAGGACAAATGAGCACATATTTATTTCATTTTTTGCGATTACCCTAACGTTCAATACGTTACTGTATTTACTTAATTGTACCCTTTTAATTTACGAACAAAGCATTTTTATTACAATATGTCAGCTAATTTCAGGTAATATTTCATTTTCTTGCGCACCACGGAAAAATAAATGACAAAAAAGGCATCGTGACTAATTGAAATCCTTGCAACGTTCGGTCTGATTATTTAATGGAACGATCAATTTGATATTGATAATCCTAATGAATTGGAAAAAATTGCTTTTAATGGAACAGCCAAAATGCGCGCCTGATTTTTTCTTCCACTAGCCAGCGATAGATTGAGATACGTGAATTGACATTATCAGATGCATATGTAATTTGTAAATAAATGGTTTTAATTAACTTTACCTCACGATCCAGAGGTTTTGCCAGAGTGATCACACCAGTCTGCTGATTGACAGTAAATTTGTCGGTCGCCTGAATCCCATATTTCACCGGCGATCCCTCGGGATCATGGCCCTTAAGGGTAAAAATCTGCGAGCCGACGGTAGTGGCCTCCGAGAGAGGTAATCCCGTTGGATAGCCACCGGCATCGAGGATCGGAGGTTCATTAACATTGTTGCTCGCTGAAACATAAATGAGCACGTGCGTTAAATCGGAATTAATTAAATCCACTGACCGAATAAATCAAGCGGAAAAATAATAGAAAATCCGTATAGTTTATAATATTTATGATTTATGGCAGGCTGGGGTAAAATGGCACACATATACAAGCCCAAATTGGTTTTTCATTAACAAACTTCAATATAGAGGTAGCGAAAAGTTATAATGAAGCAATGTGCAAGGTTCTCCTTTGCAGCTTCTGTTTCTCTTAACGCTCAGTGATACACCGGTGAAAATTTCTTGCCCCAATGTTAATTGCCTATAGAGACACTGCCTCTCTCGCACCTCACCCCACTTTTTGGTTTATCGATTCTCCCAAGTAAATGGCTTTGAATATCGAAATGCCGAAAGCTTAGCGCAATTCTGCAATACTTCCGCACATTCCATCAAAATTTGAGCTATTTCTGTCGAGTATTTTGGGAGAAAATAGGTTTCAAAATTTTTGAAAGTGGTGGAGACACTGCCTCTTAATCGTCAGATCAGGCCTCTAATTTGTGAAGTGCTCCACCGCCTTTCATGTTGCCCAGGAGGTATATGTATTCCCACACAATAACCACAGGTACATACAAAAAATGAGACTGTGCCCAAATGAAAGGGCGAACGGAAATACGGACAGGATTATTGACGACTCGCCAAGAAACTTGGCTTCCCAGACAGATTCCCGAGTCTTTTGCAGCCTTACTAAAATATATTCACCAGAGTGAACCCGGTGAGAGTACCAGCAACTGGTTACGAAGGGTTTGGGGTTATTATATCGCGAAGGAAAAGGCAGTAAAACGCGAAGTTATTACCGAGAAGGAGTGTACTAGGGCGCGAACGACAGTACGAGCAAACGAGATAAGCTCTCACTCGCACTGGCGGACAAGTTTTCGAATCAGCTACGTGTATACCTGCTCTTTTCGAGCCTTAGGGCAAAACTCTACATCGCGAAGACTCACGCTTCGGTTCACCCACCAGTAATCTCTCTTCGACTTCCCATTTTCGATCGATCGCACCCAGCGTCGCACGATAACGGGCTTCAAACCCGCCAGAGAATTGCCTTCCAATTTCCCAGCGCGGCAAGTTCCATCATCCTGACGTTCCCTCTCAACTCACAAAAACATAGAGACATTAGTGATGACTTTTGTGCAAACGTCGTCGATATTGGAAAGCTTTCTGATATGAGTTACCCATAGTGTCATACCTATCATTTTTTTCTCGAACCCACATAATGGTCTGTCATCCACAGAAACAAAGGACCCATTTGAAGTACGATTGAGTAATGCGTAAGGTGCATATTAGGTGTGACAACCATACCCTGTAAAAAATCGGCGGTGTAAATGTGGCTAACCATAAGAAGCCTTAAGGCACCATAAAATGTTTTGATTGTGCTTCTAACGGTGTCAAAACTACACCGAATCGTGTGGCTGTGTTAACTAGATACACTACCAGGTGTTAATTAATAGCACCCAATTCCTCACATCGCTCGTTTACGCCGTCACGTACACCAAATGGTGTACACCTATTGGGACTACACAGTGGTGTTGAATCTGTGTTAATCTTAACACCACATTTTTTACAGTGTAGTGTTTATTGGCGAAATCTCGATCGATAATTGCAAATTCGTTACGACGATCGGATCATGTTCGGTCAGTTCGCTCGACAATTTCACATTGAGTAGGATGATCCGATTACAGCCAACACAGTTAGTCACAGCGAGTATGAAATTGTGTTCGAATCAAAGAAATTAACCAACGAAGATTGAAACGACAAAACTGAAACACTTTCCTATGGGCCCATTTATTCGCTTTAAAAAAAAAAAACGAAATCAGCTACGCCGTACCTGCAGTAGAGTATACTGGCAGGGTCTCGTGTGGTGCCATTGCCAATCTCGAAGCCAGAGTAAGGTCTACCAGAGTCCCTGCGGGTATCTCGAAACTTTTGCTTCTTATACCATTCGCAAGAGGGTATAACAAAGTGGAAACGAAAAAAAAAAGAAAAAACATAAAAAAGCACCGCAGAGTGGGCCCGCAAGCTTAATGCGAATTACTTGAGGCGGTTGCGAACGAATACAAGGTAGTTCGCACTCTGATTTGCATGAGGCACGAGGACATTGCGGCAACGAGTTTTCGGGGTACTGGGAATTGGTCCAGAATAGTGTTGCGGAGTTCGGGAGCGTTCGGTGCGTACATCCGCTCTCCTCGTAGGCGTACGTACATCGTGAGAACAGCCTCGGGGGCGTCGTTACCCGGAAATTAATTGAGCTGGCCTGCTCGTGTTAACGAAAGAAAGCCGTGCCGCTCGGGCTGCGCGTCAAATGGATCAGGGTTTTCTCGCTTACTTCAATTTCCACGTGCTCAAACTTGGATGGACTCACCGCACGGGAACGAGAGATACTTTATTGCGGAAATAATGGGTTCGCAAAGAGCATACGTTACGAAGATAGAGTACTTGGGGAAACTCGAGGAAATACGTAGTCTCGATGTGAAAAATTCAGCGCGGTGGGAATTGAATTTAAAAAAGACGTATCGGGATTGAACCCCCGAGAATAGAGGTTGGAACTCTCAAAAAATTCGGATAGAAAGTTAGACTCGAAGACGCTTGCGGGAAGAATGGAGTGAGTCTTTGACTGGCTGAAAGCTCGGTACGCCGTTTCCACATAAATTCCAGTGTCTGTGCACTCGGGTTCAACTTCGGATAAAATTTTATTGTCAAGTTTCGCAGTATTCATTAGCCGCGATGGACGAGTGAGGGGAAACGGCAGTACAATAATTTTTCGGTCTGTGAAAATATCAAATGAAAATCACAAGCGTTCATAAAATTGATATTTAGCCTCTAATTTGAGGGAGAAAGAGTGCACAGCTTTGTTTAAATTAAAAATCAATAGCACTGTTAATTTGATACGAAAGAGAAAGATTTAAAAAAAAACAGATCATGTTAGTCAGTAATTGATTGTTGACCTTTGATATGTTAACTTTACACACACGGGAAAACGATCGAGTGGCCGATTCGATTTATGACTGTAACTAGTGTGGTATCGTCCTATAATTTAACCCTTAATTTGAGGGTAAAAGAGTGCACAGCTTTATTTTTAATTAAAAATCAATATCACCGTTACTTTTATATGAATAAAAAAAGATAAAAAAAAACAGATTGATGAGTAATTGATATGTTCACCTTTGATATGTGAACTTTATACACATGGTAAAACGATCGAGTCACCCATTCGATTTATGACTGTAATTAGCGTGATATCGTCCTTTAATTTAACCCTTAATTTGAGGAGAAAAGAGTGCACAGCTTTTTTTTTTTATTAAAAATCAATATCACCGTTACTTTTATATGAATAAAAAAAGATAAAAAAAAAACAGATTGATGAGTAATTGATATGTTCACCTTTGATATGTGAACTTTACACACATGGTAAAACGATCGAGTCACCCATTCGATTTATGACTGTAATTAGCGTGATATCGTCCTTTAATTTAACCCTTAATTTGAGGAGAAAAGAGTGCACAGCTTTTTTTTTATTAAAAATCAATATCACCGTTACTTTTATATAAATAAAAAAAGATTTAAAAAAAAAACAGATTGATGAGTAATTGATATGTTCACCTTTGATATGTGAACTTTACACACATGGTAAAACGATCGAGTAACCCATTCGATTTATGACTGTAATTAGCGTGATATCGTCCTTTAATTTAACCCTTAATTTGAGGGGAAAAGAGTGCACAGCTTTTTTTTTTATTAAAAATCAATATCACCGTTACTTTTATATGAATAAAAAAAGATAAAAAAAAACAGATTGATGAGTAATTGATATGTTCACCTTTGATATGTTAACTTTACACACATGGTAAAGCGATCGAGTAAACCATTCGATTTATGAGTGTAATTAGTGTGGCATCGCGAAATCGTTCGTGAAGCCTTAAATCATATTCTTAGAAGTAGATTCCAGTGGCACAACGCGAGGATCGGCTATCGGCGCTGAATTAATCCCCGATTATATAAACCTTGAGTTGGGCTCGTTGCTGCTCGGGTCTGGGATTATTTTCCGGCTTTATCGCGCGATGCACGTTGGTCTGCTTATCGACGACTAAGATGAACTCTCCGTTTTACGAAGGGTCCCGTAGCACCTGCGGTGCAAATACCCATGGGCATTGCGTAAAGCTCCGGTTAAAGTTTCATTAGGGAGATTAAATGGATCAATCTAGTCGGTGAAATCGCAGCTCAACGAGGTAATATATGCACAGTTTGTATCGATCATGTGAGTCATAAACCTGTGAACGTCCGATAAATTAATTTACAACGGTATTAACGAAATTTGACGTGTTTCCCTTTCGCACGATTTACGGATTTATTTTTCCTCCCCCGCTGTGCCTGCTGGAGAGCATCGGTTTCAGACACGATTCGTCGTAGCGACTTTCGCTCGCTGTATATTCCCACCAATGTGCGAGGGTGCATGTTTAATTAATTGAGCGCGTAGCGGAATAATCCTGATGCAGTGTATCGGGAACACGCGCGAGTACAACGCATTGTACGACCGATATTTTCGCCTAAATGGGGTGCTCGCCGGGCTGTGATAAACGTTATTAACGGGTTTATTGCAACACGATGAGATTTAAAAAAAAAAAAAAAAGACACAAGTACCACCATACACCATGACCGTCATCGGGAAACTGTGCAACCCGCCATCATCGACCAACTGTGACTTGTCGTTATCCAATTATTCCATTTTACGCATAGGATGAAGTGGTGAATTGCATGCAAAGGATCAATCGTAAAACCGTTCACCTGCGAAGTTCGCTTTGTATAATTTCTCGAATTTGCGTTGATTGCAAGGAAAGGGACAGCGGAAAAGAAGCCGGTGGCGTATTATCGGCGGGCACCGATAAAATCCGAGGGATGTTGATTAGATTTTCCGTCGGCTGGAACACGATGAAATTTTACAAAAAGACAAGAACCATCATACATCATGACCGTCATCCGGAAACTGTGCAACCTCGCCATCACTGATCAACTGTGACTTGGCGTTAACCACTTATTCCATTTTACGCATAGGATGGAGTGCTGAATTGCATGTAAAGGATCAATCGTAAAACCGTTCACCTGCGAAGTTCGCTTTGTATAATTTCTCGAATTTGCGTTGATTGCAAGGAAAGGGACAGCGGTAAAGAAGCCGGTGGCGTATTATAGGCGGGCACTGATAAAATCCGAGGGTTATTGATTAGATTTTCCGTCGTCTTGAACACGATGAGATTTTACAAAAAGACAAGAACCATCATACATCATGACCGTCATCCGGAAACTGTGCAACCTCGCCATCATCGACCAACTGTGACTTGTCGTTATCCAATTATTCCATTTTACGCATAGGATGAAGTGCTGAATTGCATGCAAAGGATCAATCGTAAAACCGTTTACCTGCGAAGTTCGCTTTGTATAATTTCTCGAATTTGCGTTGATTGCAAGGAAAGGGACAGCGGAAAAGAAGCCGGTGGCGTATTATAGGCGGGCACTGATAAAATCCGAGGGATATTGATTAGATTTTCCGTCGGCTTGAACACGATGAGATTTTACAAAAAGACAAGAACCATCATACATCATGACCGTCATCCGGAAACTGTGCAACCTCGCCATCACTGATCAACTGTGACTTGGCGTTAACCACTTATTCCATTTTACGCATAGGATGAAGTGCTGAATTGCATGTAAAGGATCAATCGTAAAACCGTTCACCTGCGAAGTTCGCTTTGTATAATTTCTCGAATTGGCGTTGATTGCAAGGAAAGGGACAGCGGAAAAGAAGCCGGTGGCGTATTATCGGCGGGCACCGATAAAATCCGAGGGATGTTGATTAGATTTTCCGTCGGCTGGAACACGATGAAATTTTACAAAAAGACAAGAACCATCATACATCATGACCGTCATCCGGAAACTGTGCAACCTCGCCATCACTGATCAACTGTGACTTGGCGTTAACCACTTATTCCATTTTACGCATAGGATGGAGTGCTGAATTGCATGTAAAGGATCAATCGTAAAACCGTTCACCTGCGAAGTTCGCTTTGTATAATTTCTCGAATTTGCGTTGATTGCAAGGAAAGGGACAGCGGTAAAGAAGCCGGTGGCGTATTATAGGCGGGCACTGATAAAATCCGAGGGTTATTGATTAGATTTTCCGTCGTCTTGAACACGATGAGATTTTACAAAAAGACAAGAACCATCATACATCATGACCGTCATCCGGAAACTGTGCAACCTCGCCATCATCGACCAACTGTGACTTGTCGTTATCCAATTATTCCATTTTACGCATAGGATGAAGTGCTGAATTGCATGCAAAGGATCAATCGTAAAACCGGTCACCTGCGAAGTTCGCTTTGTATAATTTCTCTAATTTGCGTTGATTACAAGGAAAGGGACAGCGGAAAAGAAGCCGGTGGCGTATTATTGGTGGGCACTGATAAAATCCGAGAGATATTGATTATATTTGCCGTCGGCTTGAACACGATGAGATTTTACAAAAAGACAAGAACCATCATACATCATGACCGTCATCCGGAAACTGTGCAACCTCGCCATCACCGACCAACTGTGACTTGGCGTTATCCACTTATTCCATTTTACGCATAGGATGAAGTGGTGAATTGCATGCAAAGGATCAATCGTAAAAACGTTCACCTGCGAAGTTCGCTTTGTATAATTTCTCGAATTTGCGTTGATTGCAAGGAAAGGGACAGCGGAAAAGAAGCCGGTGGCGTATTATAGGCGGGCACTGATAAAATTCGAGGGATATTGATTAGATTTTCCGTCGGCTTGAACACGATGAGATTTTACAAAAAGACAAGAACCATCATACATCATGACCGTCATCCGGAAACTGTGTAACCCGCCATCATTGACCAACTGTGACTTGTCGTTATCCAATTATTCCATTTTACGCATAGGATGAAGTGCTGAATTGCATGTAAAGGATCAATCGTAAAACCGTTCACCTGCGAAGTTCGCTTTGTATAATTTCTCGAATTGGCGTTGATTGCAAGGAAAGGGACAGCGGAAAAGAAGCCGGTGGCGTATTATAGGCGGGCACTGATAAAATCCGAGGGATATTGATTAGATTTTCCGTCGGCTTGAACACGATGAGATTTTACAAAAAGAGAAGAACCATCATACATCATGACCGTCATCCGGAAACTGTGCAACCTCGCCATCACTGATCAACTGTGACTTGTCGTTATCCAATTATTCCATTTTACGCATAGGATGAAGTGCTGAATTGCATGCAAAGGATCGATCGTAAAACCGTTCACCTGCGAAGTTCGCTTTGTATAATTTCTCGAATTGGCGTTGATTGCAAGGAAAGGGACAACGGAAAAGAAGCCGGTGGCGTATTATAGGCGGGCACTGATAAAATCCGAGGGATATTGATTAGATTTTCCGTCGGATTGAACACGATGAGATTTTACAAAAAGACAAGAACCATCATACATCATGACCGTCATCCGGAAACTGTGCAACCTCGCCATCACCGACCAACTGTGACTTGGCGTTAACCAATTATTCCATTTTACGCATAGGATGAAGTGCTGAATTGCATGCAAAGGATCAATCGTAAAACCGTTCACCTGCGAAGTTCGCTTTGTATAATTTCTCGAATTGGCGTTGATTGCAAGGAAAGGGACAGCGGAAAAGAAGCCGGTGGCGTATTATTGGTGGGCACTGATAAAATCCGAGAGATATTGATTATATTTGCCGTCGGCTTGAACTTGAGGAGTGCGACGAAGACAATCCGGGCTCATTGTTGAACAGCTTGATAATCAAGCGTCGTGTTATATCTGTATCTCAAGGCGGCTTCGAGTGTGCACCTCGGGACTCGAAAAAGCTCGAGTGCCATCAGAATGAACTAGTAATCGGAAGAGAGAAACCTCATCCCCAGATGAAGGGTTGCGCATAGCTGCTGATCTCGGTTCCGAGAGAAGAGGGCGCTGCAACAGAGGAACTGGGACGAGGAACGGAATACTTCAAGCACACCGTATTATCTCTCGCCAGCGGCTGTGCCCGCCTCGCACAATCAGGTCGACCCCTTGTCGATTCCTATATTACAGTATACAATGTCATAGGAGAGGTTTCACTTGAAACATTTCGTAGAAAGAGAACGATAGAAAATTCACAGCTTACAGTAGTTCTCAATCTCCATATCTATCGTTACAGCACACCAATTTTATCGCCGGCAACCAATAGTAATAGTATTTTGTGACACCAGTGCGAGAAAGTGGCCATTAGGCGCGCTATTTTGCAATACCGTGGAAAAAGGGCACCGGAATTGGCGTCGATCGGGTCTTCGACTGTGTGAAATACCGTGGAGTGTACATATAATATAAGTAATATAGAATATCTCTCGAGAGACATGACCGACATCTTTCCGTACTTCGAAAATGAGAAGGATAGCATTTGCGCAGCACTGCAAGCCTCACAAAGATACAGGAATAAAAATATGCAAAAGTCAAACAAAAATTGACGAAGTACACCGAACTACTTTCTTTTCAACTCTTTTCTAGAAAATTTAAGTGGGTCCTCAGTCACTGTTTTCAGGCTCGACCGTTGTTCGCAATCCTTCACGACTCTACCTCAATGCGATTGGAATTTTACTGACTCGATAATATACCTATACATGTGCGACTATATCTATATATACAGTGGTACCAATTCACACGAGTCCCGACTGGATGCTCTTGGGAAATGGACTCCGAGTGTTTTCCAGGTCTGAGACGGATATATATTCCGTCTTGCTCGCCTTTCTGTACCGGTATGGTACCGTGGGACGAGGACTCTCATTTATTAGTGGGTCCCGCGAGCGATCTTCAACCTTCGAAACTTCGGACACACGGTGAGTTATGGGCTTGCTATGGATCAAATGGTAATAAAACGAGAGGGAGAGAAACCATGAGAAACACTGAGAGAAAATTTCAAATTCTGACAACCTCTCGTGGTGGTTGGTGAATATTGCATTTTTTTTTTTTTTGCGAACACCATGACCATGTACACGGAGAGATTGAGTCAACTTCTGCTTCACTGTGCCTAAAATTTGTTTTTTCCTCACCGTAGTTGATTTGATAGTAAATGCCGATATATCTCACGTGACCTCACAGCAAACGTACATATCATCCACACTGTATGCAATATATGTACCAATAGTGGGTTATAAGCGATATAGCAACGTGGACGAGAAGGATTTTACCGGTTTGGAAATAAGTGATGCAGGCAGAGGGTACCAACCAAGGCAGAGCTGTAGCTACACGAGAGGATCTAGTCTGCATGCATACTAACCCCAAGGGAGTGTAAAATGGGGGTAACAAGGCCTGTAAGTGAATTTCAAGTCGCTCGACAATCCCGGCAACTTGTTCCCTGTACCTACTATACTCTCCCTCTTCCTTACCAGCAGGAACACAGGTAAATCAGCCCTAATTTTGAAGCTCCAATAGACGATGCGATCCCTCCTTCTCCCAAGAACAGCGTACACCAAAAGGCTTCGGACTGGAGACGCGATTTTCGGTACTGTTCACGCTTCATACCCAAACTTGCACAATGCAAAGTTGGGTCCTCGTGTATGAGTGTGCATAAAAGAGCAGCCCCGTGTACGAAGCTTGATGTCACTTTAACGAGATCTCAAAGGACCACCACTGGAAAGCCAAAAGTGGAATGTCCTTTACATACACCCCTGGGCGCACGTGCCGCATCCCTCATCCCATTCATCTGCAAGCCTTTGGAGATTCTCGTTTAGGTGCTTCGCCAAAACTTCACTCGCACACGCGTTTACGACTGTCGATGAATTATTTAGCAGTTCCACTTTACTCCGCTGAATTATCGTGAGGTTTTGTCGAATCTCGGCAATTATCCCGAGTAGGAGTTGGGACATGGTCTACTTAGAGTATAGAGTGGATCTAGAACATGCTGTCCGGAATACGTTCTTCATATTTGGGTCACTGATGAGGGGTTGGGCTACGTAACGATGAAGTATATAGTACCCGTGTGTGTGTGTGTGTGTGTGTGTGTGTATGTGTGTGAATAGCCAACAGCTCTTTTTACGACCTGCGACATTTGGCTTTTGCATATAGTCGACCCAAGGACTTGAGTTATTCTTGGACACGGCAAAAATTTCGCAGACGCCGGCAGCATCGCTGCGTTGGAAATTTCGATCTCCCGATTCACGGCCTCACTCACTCGCTTGCATTCGCGCGATTCGAGGGGTAAATTTCACGTACACGAGAGTGATTCATGGAAAGGATGGATGCAAAGCAGCTCGATCGAGGTTATCGGCGAATTCATGGGGAAATCGGACCACTGCCATCGCATTCCTGATTGTACATTTGATGTCGACTTGTTCGAGGGCTTGTGAGTCCGGCGGAGGATGTTGATTGATCTCTGTTGGGGGAGGAAATAAGAGCGGAGGGTCTTTGGGCTTCTTGAAAAATGGTCAGACACTGCGAAGACCCGCGGACACATCAGGACGACAATTTCACTCGGTTTAAACCGAGTGCACAACAGTTCTCTTTTCAGTTGGGTAATTAAACTGCCTAAAGCATTCCGCCAGTGGGACCAACGTGAAATCAAGTGAAGTCATATTCCAGCCCGCGTTGTTCCATCCACTTTTGTTGGTCCATGTGGGACAGTATTGAAAATGTAACTTTCACTAACTACTGGTTGTTCGGATGGTACGCAGAGGAAATTAACTTGTTGGAGACAACTCTATCCTGTGTCCAATTCTGTTCTGGTCGTTTTGTACAATGTGCACAGAGTACGGCCAGTGGAAGAGTCACACATGCAACATGCATATGTATATGCTTACTGTTGTTGTTGTTGGATGCCATTCCTTTGATAAGCGCGATGAAGAGCAGGGTCAAATGGAACTCGAACGCAGATGTATCGGCGCTTCGGTGGTGACTCTTCTCCAGCCCTGTCCTACGTCCTCCGGCTTTTCGCAAATTTATCGATCGTCGAAGAAGGGGAGGGAGATTGCAGTGAAGGTAGTGCGTGTTTGTCACACAACGGACGACACCGACACTGGTGAAAACGGGTGGAGAATCACAGGATCGGGCTGGGCTTTGGATCGATAGTCGATTGAACGCTGAAACTGCAGCAACTCTCTCTCCGGTCTAGCCAGTTTGATTGTCTATGGATCCGTTGTACAGTGTGGGTATATTTTGACAGACGGGAAGTTCCCCCGGGTACGTACCTCCGGTTTTCGGCTATTATTCCCGTGTCCGGTTGCCGCGATCAACGGCAACCGAGGCCCCACTGGCTTATCGGACCCAATGAATCTGACGTGTTTCATCAAAACCGGCTTGGCACGATAATGCACGTGTGTCGTTACCTCGATATTTCAATTATTATCGAGCTGGGAGGCCGATGCGTTCAGGAATGAATGTGGACTCTCCGGAATTTCCGGCTGTTCGATTCTGTCTCATATATATATGCTGACAAAAATGGGAAACACGGTCCCCAGTGCAAGAAATGAGACTCGTTCAGGCGACAAACTTTGATGCAGGCGGTAGTGAATTTTAATATGTGAAATTGTTGTTCAATCAGCAATCGGTTAGAAAATAGCAATTCAGACAGTGTTGTGAATTAGTGCGTGAAATTATTTACGCAATTAACGAAAATTTGATTTTTGGTTATTCTGGAGAACATCGAATGTGAGTAAATATTTGTATGATGCCAAATCGAACATTATGGAATTTCCTGCTCCATTACGTCCATGTATATGACAATCCCAGTGTCTCGAAGCGAACGTTGCGAGCCCATACTTAAGTCGTTAATACGCTTCCATTGCATAAGCGATAATACTGAGAGCATATTTCTAGTGCAACTAGAATGGGGGTACCGAGTCGAGTGTCGAGTAGTACGAGATTAAAAGTACTCCTTGAAATTTAAGAGCTCTGGAGTGGAGTGAAATTCCGGAAATGCGCTATACGTGTAGGAGTATTGGTAATGGCATCATGGCGGTGTACTATATCGACAATCCGATTCGCACACGGTCCAAGAAAAAGCGGATAGAAGCCGGATCCTCGGAGAGAGATATAGATTCACATTTCCTGTTGGATGCTCTCGAGGCTCCAAGAAATATCAGACAAGCCCGGCTACTCAGGCTCGATTCTTGCTGATTTGACGCGAGAACATCCAACGCGTTGCTGTTGGCTATCCCCAGTCTCGCCTTTGTCAGCTTCACCGTTTCTGAGTGATAATTGACATTTATTGTATTTCTCGAGAAAATTTCGTAACAATTTCAGATGATAAGAGCTTTCCACGATTCATCTCCGCGGTTGGTGCTGTTCTCTATTGTATCGGTACAATCTCACACGCGAAATTTTGTGTGACAGGTCGGACGAAGGCCTTAAGACACTTCAATACTCGACTGATCTCTCAATCTTCGCTCACTTAGTTTCAGTAGCGAATTAGCACCTTTATGTGCTACTGTGTATTAAAATACTGTAAATCAAAGTGTGGCGAAGTTTACCATACTAATGTTTAATGGTGTCGAAGTTTGCATCGTTGGGATGCAATGAAATAAATTTTCCAAAAATTCTGGTGACCCCAAATTATCATAGAAGGCACGAATCCAATGACATGGCGATTAGGATCATTTTTTAAATGCCCCCCTGTAACAGAGCTTTCCTAATCTTTGTTTTTTCAAACTGTTGTGGAATGTTTTATATGTTCTGTGGTGGCAAATGAAGGGCCACGTGGATGTGTAAATGTGCCGAAGTCTCTGCAATGTGAACGATACCAATTACACACTTTCATTCAAAGTGCAGTGAGACTATCCTCTGAGTAAAGCTGCGGCTCAGCCGTTCAGCTTTATACGAGGACAAAATTATTCAGTTGAACCTATCAGGATTTAGTTGACTGGGTATGAAGTTAATCGTGCAGTCTGAACGTAGTTGGCTGAACGTCACGTGACACTGAACTCTGCAGAACTTAGAGTGAATTTGAGCTAACCAATATCAGGGAATGAAATCAGACTGGATTCGGTTAGCTCAATTAAATTCAGTTTAAGGTAACTGGATGTAGGTTCGTTTAACTGTATGATATGGCTGTACGACTGTACGACTTAAAAGTTCACTGGAAGTTTCACGAAATCTGACCCCATGTGAGCTTTTGCCAACTACGTTCAGCTAAATTAATCTCACGTCCTTCGAGCCCACTGAATTCAGTAGTATATCACGAATGTGCCACATTTATTGGATCAAGTGGCGTTCTTGAGTTCTCCTACATTAAACCTGTCCATCCTTCGATCTTCAAATATTTATTCTGTCATGCCTGCCTATTTTCTAATATTTCCACCTATCTTCTCGGATCGTTTTAATGACTTGTCAAACATCTTGTGTAGTTGAGACAACGACCGCATTTTTATCTTAATTATTTTTATAGTTTTGGGCAGATTATTATTGGGTCGTTCGGAAAGTCATTTCGTTTTTTCCCGACTTTCGGTAATTGTATTTTTTCGAAGCCAACTTCACACTTCAATCGCATAATCTTTATATGTTTTGGGAGCTGATATAGCAAGGCTTGTGTGTGAAAAAGTTCAATTTATTCTACGCAGTATTTAAGTGTCAAGTTAAGAAAGTCGGAAAAAAACGAAATGACTTTCCGAACGACCCAATATTTAGTGAGGAAGAATTGGTATCTTTTATTTGTTATTCCAAATACTGTACGTGGTTTTGGTTTTTTTTTGTCACCTCTGAATTTGTGGCAAATTGTGAAATAATTTTTCGCCAAAGCCAACCAATCGACAATACGAACGGCGACAATGGGATTGAAAAGCAATTATTTAGATCGTTTTCATTGTTGCGGAAGGAATAGAAATCGATTTGTGGACCGGTGGAGGTTGTATGAAGCAGGTGTGTGAATACCTCCATCTCTCCCGGCAAACCAAACCCTGCTTTCCAGCACGTGAGTAATACCGGCTAGTTTCCCGCTTGAGGCGAGGCCGTCTTAGATGACGCACCCTCGTGAGGGAAGTCAGAAAACTTCTACCAATTTTGCAATTCGAAGAGGGAAATCAACCCGAGGAGCCCATGTTCGGAGACACTATTCCAGCATGTGCCATACGCATGTGCTGGAAACTTTTAGAATTATGCAATGAACTGCTAGAAGGGGTTTCAATTTTTTCTTCACATGCTTCCACATTCTAAAACTAGTTAAAAGTTATACCAGGTCCGATTACGGATGGGCCTGTGTAAGTAGTGTAATCACTTTTGGCAAGGGAAGGTAAGAACCCGGATGGACTTCCAGCTCGGCTGGAAAAAGTTCCGCTTGCGCGAAACGCGGCCAAATGCCGAAACCTGGCTGAGGGTAGAAACGTCGCGCTATATATATTTTTTTTGAATGCGGAATATATTTTGTATATTCTGCAGTACTATATATTTTTTTGAATGCGGAATATATTCTGCAGTACTATATATTTTTTGAATGCGCAATATATTTTGTATATTCCGCAGTACTATATATTTTTTTGAATGCGGAATATATTCTGCATATTTTGCAGTACCATATATTTTTTTGAATGCGGAATATGTTATTTTTTGTTACTAACTGAAGATACATAAGAGATCGCTTTACTGACACAAAAGCGTGACTAAGAAATGACATTCTATGATGGTAACGATATTAGAAAATAAATGGCATTGCTGAGTATTCGGTGAAAGCCGGAATAACATTTAGCTTAACATGTTAAGCTTTAACACCGTGGCAAAATATGCAAGTGTGAGGAAAGTGTAAACCAGCGGAAGAAAGCTTAATGAGTAAAGATGGAAAGGGTAAAAAGAAAGTGGAGGCGGTGCGTCGAATTAGCGAGAACCCTTGTTGCGAAACGAAGCGGCAGGAGTCGCTAAAAAATCGCTCGATAGCAATGACCATCTATTACCCTTCTGTCAGGCGTTGCGAGCCCTGCTGTGCCTCTGTCGCGATCTCTCGTTTTATCACTCGCTTCTCGCGTAACTGGAAAGGGTAACTTCACGCGGTCGATCCCCACTGGGACTGACCCTCGGTGGAGTTCTCAGAACGAGGGTGGCTTCAGGGTTATTTTTCATTCGACAGAGCAGATGCCACGAGTGGAAACGACGAGCCGAGGTGGACCTCTCTCTCTTGTTCTCTCTTGCAAGAGAGCATCAGCACCAACCGGAGATACGAAAGTATCCTGAGTCCCCCAGGATCCTCCCCCGCTACACGGTATCCGGTAGTCCAGCGGGAAGATAAAGCGAAAACGGTTTGGATGATTATTCCATGATTATCTCGGTTACATCCCTCTGGATAAGAATCAATTAATGCTGGGGTTCAGTCATCCCAAAACGGTAACACGAGATGAAGCCTTCGGAGAATCGGCTTTGCGATAAGATGAACAAAAACACAAGGAACAACGAACAGACCGGTTACGGTTCTTCTGCGATTTTTTACAGGGTTTTCTTTAGCTAAGTTTAGCTAAGTCAGCTGCGAACGCATTGGAAGTTAGGTTAGCTTAGCGAAGGGCGGATAGTGATAGTGAGCCGAGGTGGACCTCGCTCTCTTGTTCTCTCTTGTGAGAGAGCATCAGCACCAACCGGAGATACGAAAGTATCCTGAGTCCCCCAGGATCCTCCGCCGCTACACGGTATCCGGTAGTCCAGCGGAAAGATAAAGCGAAAACGGTTTGGATGATTATTCCATGATTATCTCGGTTACATCCCTCTGGATAAGAATCAATTAATGCTGGGGTTCAGTCATCCCAAAACGGTAACACGAGATGAAGCCTTCGGAGACTCGGCTTTGCGATCAGATGAACATAAACACAAGGAACAACGAACAGACCGGTTACGGTTTTTCTGCGATTTTTCACAGGGTTTTCTTTAGCCAAGTTTAGCTAAGTCAGCTGCGAACGCATTGGAAGTTAGGTTAGCTTAGCGAAGGGCGGATAGTGATAGTGAGCCGAGGTGGACCTCGCTCTCTTGTTCTCTCTTGCGAGAGAGCATCAGCACCAACCGGAGATACGAAAATATCCTGGGTCCCCCAGGATCCTCCCCCGTTACACGGTATCCGGTAGTCCAGCGGGAAGATAAAGCGAAAACGGTTTGGATGATTATTCCATGATTATCTCGGTTACATCCCTCTGGATAAGAATCAATTAATGCTGGGGTTCAGTCATCCCAAAACGGTAACACGAGATGAAGCCTTCGGAGACTCGGCTTTGCGATAAGATGAACAAAAACACAAGGAACAACGAACAGACCGGTTACGGTTTTTCTGCGATTTTTCACAGGGTTTTCTTTAGCTAAGTTTAGCTAAGTCAGCTGCGAACGCATTGGAAGTTAGGTTAGCTTAGCGAAGGGCGGATAGTGATAGTGAGCCGAGGTGGACCTCGCTCTCTTGTTCTCTCTTGCGAGAGAGCATCAGCACCGACCGGGGATACGAAAGTATCCTGAGTCCCCCAGGATCCTCCGCCGCTACACGGTATCCGGTAGTCCAGCGGAAAGATAAAGCGAAAACGGTTTGGATGATTATTCCATGATTATCTCGGTTACATCCCTCTGGATAAGAATCAATTAATGCTGGGGTTCCGTCATCCCAAAACGGTAACACGAGATGAAGCCTTCGGAGACTCGGCATTGCGATAAGATGAACAAAAACACAAGGAACAACGAACAGATCGGTTACGGTTCTTCTGCGATTTTTCACAGGGTTTTCTTTAGCTAAGTTTAGCTAAGTCAGCTGCGAACGCATTGGAAGTTAGGTTAGCTTAGCGAAGGGCGGATAGTGATAGTGAGTCGAAGTGGACCTCGCTCTCTTGTTCTCTCTTGCGAGAGAGCATCAGCACCAACCGGAGATACGAAAATATCCTGAGTCCCCCAGGATCCTCCCCCGCTACACGGTATCCGGTAGTCCAGCGGGAAGATAAAGCGAAAACGGTTTGGATGATTATTCCATGATTATCTCAGTTACATCCCTCTGGATAAGAATCAATTAATGCTGGGGTTCAGTCATCCCAAAACGGTAACGCGAGATGAAGCCTTCGGAGACTCGGCTTTGCGATAAGATGAACAAAAACACAAGGAACAACGAACAGACCGGTTACGGTTCTTCTGCGATTTTTTACAGGGTTTTCTTTAGCTAAGTTTAGCTAAGTCAGCTACGAACGCATTGGAAGTTAGGTTAGCTTAGCGAAGGGCGGATAGTGATAGTGAGCCGAGGTGGACCTCGCTCTCTTGTTCTCTCTTGCGAGAGAGCATCAGCACCAACCGGAGATACGAAAGTATCCTGAGTCCCCCAGGATCCTCCCCCGCTACACGGTATCCGGTAGTCCAGCGGGAAGATAAAGCGAAAACGGTTTGGATGATTATTCCATGATTATCTCGGTTACATCCCTCTGGATAAGAATCAATTAATGCTGGGGTTCAGTCATCCCAAAACGGTAACACGAGATGAAGCCTTCGGAGACTCGGCTTTGCGATAAGATGAACAAAAACACAAGGAACAACGAACAGACCGGTTACGGTTCTTCTGCGATTTTTTACAGGGTTTTCTTTAGGTAAGTTTAGCTAAGTGAGCTGCGAACGCATTGGAAGTTAGGTTAGCTTAGCGAAGGGCGGATAGTGATAGGAGGGGATGCCATGGGGGGCAGCAAGGTAAAACCCTCACGAGTGTACCTCGGAACTGGATAAATCTAAAAAATAATCTATAACAAGAAAAAATGACATTTACAGCTTGATGACACATTTTCCGTGTCTATCAGCGGTGAACAATCATCCATATATGAGTGAGAATATTTTTTAAAAATTAAATGAGAAATAACATGGAGATTAACATTCGAAACACACGATATTGGAGTCTGGATTGCAAACGATTGCATATACAAGGCTCTCTGAACATAAATGTGCATTCAGGTCATTGATGATCACGCTTGGCCCGCCGCTATTGACTTGATCGCATGAAAAGGCTCCCGAAAATCATCGAAAAGGAATTTTGACGTTTCACTTGCTGGAAAACTGGTGGCGCCCAGTGTCGCTGGAAAGCGCTCGGTTGTCGAGAGCCTCGATAATGATTTTCTCATCCCCGAACCAACGATGTTTCGGCACAGTCGAGGCGAGCCAATCGCTGGGTTGTAGGATCCTCATCGCTCAACCATTTCCCTCCAGTCCCTACATACTACATGCTCGAAACCACCGCTAGGCTCGCGGTTTTTACGTAATTAGCTCGCTGGACTGTTTTCGACGGCCCAATTGAAAATCCGTCACCGGTTTGCGTTGTTCGTTTCATGTTTTTAGTCTGTTCCATTGTTGACGGCGACATTTTGCACAGAAGTGAATTAGTATAAAGCGGGGAAAAATAATCGTCGATATGTTTTGAGTTGAAAAGGCAACGTGCGTACATTTTTTTTTAAATCGAATCAAATAAAATGACATATCATTCTCGATGTTGTATAAAAAAAAATGATTTTTCGGGGTTCATTCATCTGTTCTGACTCGTTCATTCATTGTAATCACTAATACGTTGAAGCTAATGCAGCATACGGAGCATCGTCGATAATAAAATAGAATAGCCGACGTGAGAGAAGTGCAATCAGCGGAAATAATTGTCGGTGCACACGTTCGTCGGACTGGGTTGCGATGGAACGAGAAAAGGGCGGAGGAGGTAGGGCAACAAGCGAAAAAGATTCTTTGCTCCGTGTCTTTTATTTTCTCGCCTTTCTCCGCTCTATCCCATTTGGAAAGCAATTTTCTTTCCAGCGGCAAGACTTTTCTCTCGTTTTTAATTCCTTTTCTTCCTTTCATTAAGAGACCCCAACAAAATTGGGTGAACCAAAAGAGAATTCGGTGAAACCGTGTACAGCGATGTTCTTCCACGAGTGATTTATTAATTCAACAAATTTCCGCCCATTTTGCGAACGAGTTGTCGTGACTTGCGGAAAAACAAATTCCCAATCAAACGCAATCGTCGCTCACGGGAACCGCGGAACGAGTTGTCCTCGTTAAAGGGCTCTTCTGTTTCACTGCTAGCCGTACGAGCTTGCAGCATCTGAGCAACGACGAAGGATCTGAAATGTCCAGGCCAGACAGGCGAAGCCGCGAAAACCGCAGCTAAGCCGATAAACTGCGCGCGGAACTCGTCACCGCTACCGCCGCGGTCCCCATCTATCTCTTCCCCATCGTTCCTTCGTCATTTTCTCCGTTACGTTCCAGCGAATTTCGATAAGCTCTTCAAGATCGATCGGATGACATCCACGACAGTCCCGGGCGGTCTTCTTCATTTTTTTTATTCGGGAAAGTGGAAGCATGAAGGATTCTACGGATATAAGACTTCTATCATTTCGGTGTAGCTACCTCCCGATATATATATATATATATGCTGTATTTCACGCCGATCTGACGAAAGAATCCATTTTAAGCTTTTTATGTTCTTTCGTATGCCTGTATATCTGTATACACCGATGTGAATAAATTGGATCTTCGCATGACCGGTAAGACGACTCATTTGGTGTGCATTGAAGCAACGAGATGCGGGCTGATAAATAAATTGATAGCTAACCCGACACTTTTGCTCATTATTTATTTTGAAAAAAAAATATATATATACCGAGAAACCCGAATCATTTGTTCCGACAAAGCGGGAGGCGAAAAACATATTCGTTTGACCGACGGAAATACGTGACTGATCGAAACAACTGCTCGAATAAAAAATGTTTCATTAGCACAGCCAAATATTTTGTCCAATCGACAGAATACGCGTTTCGATAAAAGCGTGCATCACTGTTTTGTACACGTTTCAAATCGCGACTAAAGCTCCGATTTGGTGCGTGAAAGAAAGGATCGGTTGTAATAACTACACGTCCAATTTTCCAAATGGCGATTACGATCATTTTTGCTTTCTCGTAAAGCAAGCTTCGTTTTTAAAGATGTAATCCTGTATTATAGCTTTTCTGATAAGGCGCTAATCTTCGGTTGGTCAGATTTATTTTTGAAGTGGTTGCATCCCAACGATGCAAACTTCAACAGCATCACAAATCACCTTGTCCACTTCCAGTATTGCGGAGCACTCGACCGTTCCTCCGTTGTTCTTCCCACCGTTAAATAGGAATATAAAAAGCACAGAAGCGCTACGGCGTCCAAACGAATACGCGAAAGCCGAGGGAGAAAAATTTGAAGCTTTTCGATGCGGTAAAGACGGCTTTCCAGCGATGGGTATGACGCGCAAGCGTTCTCCCGCGTATACGACGCATGGATTTTGGAGAACAGGAATAGGAGAACCTTGCCATCCAAGCCCGCGTTAGGGTGCCGCCTGCGTCAACGACGATGCCTCGTCCGGGTGATGGAAAATATTTTTCCTTCACTTTCGCGTGCCCGACATGCAATACTGCTTTTGCAAGCTCTCATATACCGATGGGTATATCTATATATATGTGAACTGGAGACCTGAGCCGTTCAGGGGTGCGCGGGGCGCTGGCTTAATGCGAGGGAAACGTCCGTGATTTTATCTCCATGGAACAACGTTGTTAAGATGATGAATGTGGAAAAGCTTCCTCGTGGGCGTTATTCAAGCCACTTCACCTTCAACATTCTCCTCCTCCGTGTGTAGAGTCTATAAAGGGGGAAAAAAACATAAATAAATTGCAGGAAAAATGTGATTCTGTGCGTTGGACAGTTAATTCAACTTCTCCTGGCAAATAAACATAAAACCTGCAAAGTTTTCTCCAGAAGGTAAATGACTATTAATCAATTTGAGTTACGGGGAAAAAAGTAAAATGCGTGAGGCACAGCATATTTTGAGGTACGAAACGTGCCCGGTTAGGTGGTTAGGTAAATAGGTTCTTATTATATTTTTGCAATGACTGCACATCGAAAAAAAGTTGAACAATATTTCTGTACGTTAAGTTGGCAATATTGCAATGAAATATTTGTGAATATTCGACTGAAAGCTTATGAAGTATTCGAAATATTTCTGCAATATTCGCGCAACATTGTGCATCATGTCGGCGGTAATCTATTAAGGAGTCAGATGGTATAATATTTCGGACAAAGTTAGCTCCAGGTAATCGTTACGCCGAACTCAAAATAACATTTGATTTAATTTCACGGAAAATTGTTTACTTATTTCCATTAATACCACACAAGCGGAACGAACTTCCAAACGATCGAGTTAATTCATCGATACCCAAACCCATTTCCAATGTTTCTAATTCCGAACCCTGGTAATGGGTTCGGAATTAATCTATAACGAGAATTGGACTACACTCTGTCCGAGGCAGATATAAACGAGGTAGAAAGTTTTACAATCTATTGGTCCGTATAATCGATGGAAATTCGATTATGCATGAGGGGGTCCCAATCATTAAGCGGTTAAAACAGAGAATTCGTTCGATTAATAGACTGCGGTTAGGATATTTCACTGGTTGCAACATTTCCTTACAATTGTCGAAAAATAAAAAACAAAAATTAAATAACAGAAACGAAAAATAGTGATGTTGATCATTGTGCTATCCGCTGAAAACAAAAAACCAAAAAAACAACAACAAAAACGGATTTTGAGCCACGCAGATTAAAATACAGGTTCAGTGGTTTCTCACATGGTTGGGAGGTCGCACTCGTGTGTTGTGCCGCTACATTCAAGTCGTAGGTGGTAGTGAGGGCGCCAGTGGTTGTCGTTGAGGCTCGGTTAAACCGACGAGCGGATTCTGGCCCGGTAGTATGGGTGCAAATTACTTGAGGTTTCCGGGAACTGGCGCTAATTGAATTCCCCGATGAATCGAACTCTGCATGGCGTACTCGCCCAGAATATTGGCTCTTTTCACGGAGGCCGCCGCCGATGGACGACCGGAGAGAAGCAGCATCACCGCAGAGGAAAAGAGACCCCCCGGCCAGGGAGGACGAAACTCTTCGCTTCTCGGACCAATGGTGACTTGGTTCGAAACCGCATTGGCTATCCCCAGTGCCGGCAGTTCATCCATCGTTGAGCATGGATGAGATTTTTTGTTCCTCGGTCAAGAGCAAAGTAAAGCGGAGAGGGATAAAAGTCGACAGGGCCATGAATCCTGTGGTACACACAGTCGAATAGTCGATATCGGGGAAAAAGGCAAAATACCTGACGGTGTCGGAAGAGATGGAGAAAAGTAATATTAACCCCACTGGATCATCCTCGAGAATCGAATGCGATGAAATAAAAACTCACGAGGATATCGACGAAGCGGCTTACTATCCGAATATTGCATTGCTCCGCGATATGTCCCATATACGTATATATATATATAACGTTAAAAGTTGAAAGCATACCGGGTGGAGCAGAGCAGCTTTTAATATACAGAATATCTGGCGGATATTGCGCAGCGGGCGGACTTAAAGTAACCGAACATCGTTTTTGTAATTAGATGAAAACTCGCAGTAGTGACGAGTCGTTTAATTATCAATGTGAGATGGCAATTTTAAGATGATACTTAAAAAATTACTCTTAAGCCGGTTGCGTCGTTGAAATGGAACCCTGGAGGCTGATTGGCCTTTTCAACTTCACCGAAGTGTACATTTCATTACATTCACACGGTACACCCGGTATATATATAAAAACGAAGCTACGGTGCTTTTCGATAAATACAATAACCGTTGGTAAAGAAGAAGGCTGGAAAACTTTGAGCTGAAATACACGTTGGAATTTCCGCACGTCGTTATCGTCGATGCTTTTCGCAAATTGAAATACGGGAAAATACCGTACCACGGAGAATCCATTGGATCAAACGAAATACGCGTACGCGGCGTGTGCGAAGCCGGCAAAATGGCTTTAAAGCGAATTGTGTCATTAGATAAAGTGAGTTTACAAAACGGTGTACGTAAAATGTATTCTAACCTTATTAATAAGAGGAATGGACGGATTTAAGCGTTTTTTTTTCAACCTCCTCGATATTTTTCCCTCGAAATGTACCATTAGTGTATAAAATATCCAAAAATGGGTTGTTATCAGTGACCAGATTTGAGCTGTTCTAAAAAATGGACTGAGTCATACCGAAATATATCAATTAAACGGCGAATGGCTACTTAGTAGACAATGACAATTCTCTGTAATTAATCACTCCTGCTTAACTACCTTAATACCTCAACTTCTACGTGGGCGTGAATAGAAATTTCTTGAAAACTAAAGAACGCGGTTATACGAGGCGTGAATATATTCTGAGGGTCCGGAACTTGGCCCGACCGAAAATAGTTTGCTCTCTTTTCTATTTGCCCAACATCCCCGGAATTAATAACTGAAGGGATATCTTCATATTATAGTCAATTGATAAATTATCGGTTGTGATACGCGGAGAGCTTGAAAATTAATTGGATTAATATCGATCAGTATCGATTAAGCAAAACTTATTTCAGTCGATGCCACGCAGGGAAACAAAAGGGTCCGATTAATTTTCAAGCACGAGTGGAATTCGGCCGATTATTTTTAACCTACCAATCGAGTCGAGATTGTTGCATCAAACACATATTTTCTCTCTGCACAAAATCCAGTAAATGGGGCCCAATTCGCCTTCTTACTCTTCCATGTATTAGCCGCTCCATTTTGTTTAATTTTTTCAGACATGTTCTCAAGAGATTCATCACCGAATTGCTTTTCTTGCTCCGTCATATCGATTTAAGCATAAACTTTAAGCATTTGCATAGGTTACAAGTGACAGAAAAATGATTGTTTATCGGGTGGCAACTTTTATCGATATAATTTCGACCTAGCTGTGCCACGTGATGTTAAATATCGCGCTCTTATTGCTCGAAATTGAACAAAATAATCAAGTTGATACGAAATTTGCGTTAATGGATCACACCGCCAATTATATCGGTTCGCTGACGTTACAACAATTAGGACACTGAAATTGGTCCAAGTACCTCGTACGAATGGCAATTGCAGTGGGTTCCAATAGATGGGAATATTCGCATGTGCGCCAGGATCATACTATCCTAAAATACAGCATAGTGTCATAGGATGGTATGATTGAGTAGTCGAACTTGGGTAAACACAAGAGCGTAGTTGACAGGTCGATACATATGCTTGTGTGTGAGGATCCGAACATGATATAAGGCCTCTATGTGCATCTATTGGCAACTGAGGATTGGACGCGACGTTGCCCATTGTATGTACTGTCCGTCGAATATGGGCACGTACATAATAGGTGCTATGTATCAGAGATGAGATCGTCTTCCAGTATATATCCGTATGGAAGGTCGCAGTGACGATCTCGCATAATATAATCAGACATATGGACCACAGGCACGCGACGTATGTGGGAGAGAAGTACGCGTCAAAGATCGGCCGGGTTCCATGGGCATGAAGGGATCGAAAGACGTGGAGAGGGTCGCGAACCACAACGCGCCTATATTAAACGTGGAGAACGCATTATCCAGTAATACGACCTGACGCATCCGGCATTATCGGAAACTCGCTCAGCATACACACCCACATTGATAGCTGTGTTCGCCAAGACAGTACAGTGGAAATTCTGTTCCCTCTCCGAACCATCCTCGCTCTTCTCTGAGTATGGTATATAGAACCGTCTCGCTATCTGAGCTAAGTAGTTTGAGTTCGACCGGGTAACCATGACCGGGCAAAATCTGAGCTTATATTCAGTGATCCTGGAGACAAATGCTATGGCGCTACGGCTAGGGAGATGTATACCAGGGGAGAATTATTATCTATTACGTGTACCAAGGTGTTGACATTTCAAGTCGTCAGAACAAGTACAATTACGTGAGTGGGATCCGATATGCCTCCGAAAAAAATGGGTCTGCAGCTCGAACGGTGAGCTGTGTATACGGACAAAAAGTCGTAAAATATTGAGTCAAATGCATACTCTTCAACAACAACAAAAATGCTTCCTCATTCGGGAGTTTGTTTACCTTTTGTACAATTACTTTAAATCGATTTAAATAAAGAATGTCCACCACGTTGACGCCATTGTTCGCAACGTTTACTGAAATTCCACTTTCAACAAAAACGTGCCAGTTCGATAACAGAAAGACGGCACTTTTGTACGAGATCGAAGACGAAAAGTGTAGGCAAGGTACGTAATGAATCGACAGTACAGTGGAAATTCTGTTCCCTCTCCGAACCATCCTCGCTCTTCTCTGAGTATGGTATATAGAACCGTCTCGCTATCTGAGTTAAGTAGTTTGAGTCGACTGGGTAACCATGACCGGGCAAAATCTGAGCTTATATTCAGTGATCCTGGAGACAAATGCTATGGCGCTACGGCTAGGGAGATGTATACCAGGGGAGAATTATTATCTATTACGTGTACCAAGGTGTTGACATTTCAAGTCGTCAGAACAAGTACAATTACGTGAGTGGGATCCGATATGCCTCCGAAAAAAAATGGGTCTGCAGCTCGAACGGTGAGCTGTGTATACGGAGAAAAAGTCGTAAAATATTCAGTCAAATGCATACTCTTCAACAACAACAAAAATCCTTCCTCATTCGGGAGTTTGTTTACCTTTTGTACAATTACTTTAAATCGATTTAAATAAAGAATGTCCACCACGTTGACGCCATTGTTCGTAACGTTTACTGAAATTCCACTTTCAACAAAAACGTGCCAGTTCAATAACAGAATGACGGCACTTTTGTACGAGATCGAAGACGAAAAGTGTAGGCAAGGTACGTAAAGAATCGACAGTACAGTGGAAATTCTGTTCTCTCTCCAGACCATCCTCGCTCTTCTCTGAGTATGGTATATAGAACCGTCTCGCTATCTGAGCTAAGTAGTTTGAGTTCGACCGGGTAACCATGACAGGGCAAAATCTGATCTTATATTCAGTGATCCTGGAGACAAATGCTATGGCGCTACGGCTAGGGAGATGTATACCAGGGGAGAATTATTATCTATTACGTGTACCAAGGTGTTGACATTTCAAGTCGTCAGAATAACGTCTGCATTGTAGGTATTTGTATCCCCCAAAAAAAGCATTGAATGCGAAAAATTTCGAACAAGTACAATTACGTGAGTGGGATCCGATGTGCCTCCAAAAAAAAATGGGTCTGCAGCTCGAACGGTGAGCTGTGTATACGGAGAAAAAGTCGTAAAATATTCAGTCAAATGCATACTCTTCAACAACAACAGAAATCCTTCCTCATTCGGGAGTTTGTTTACCTTTTGTACAATTACTTTAAATCGATTTAAATACAGAATCTTCACCACGTTGACGCCATTGTTCATAACGTTTACTGAAATTCCACTTTCAACAAAAACGTGCCAGTTCAATAACAGAATGACGACACTTTTGTACGAGATCGAAGATGAAAAGTGTAGGCAAGGTACGTAAAGAATCGACAGTACAGTGGAAATTCTGTTCCCTCTCCGGACCATCCTCGCTCTTCTCTGAGTACGGTACATAGAACCGTCTCGCTATCTGAGTTAAGTAGTTTGAGTCGACCGGGTAACCATGACCGGGCAAAATCTGATCTTATATTCAGTGATCCTGGAGACAAATGCTATGACGCTACGGCTAGGGAGATGTATACCAGGGGAGAATTATTATCTATTACGTGTACCAAGGTGTTGACATTTCAAGTCGTCAGAATAACGTCTGCGTTGTAGGTATTTGCATCCCCCAAAAAAAGCATTAAATGCGAAAAATTTCGAACAAGTACAATTACGTGAGTGGGATCCGATGTGCCTCCAAAAAAAAATGGGTCTGCAGCTCGAACGGTGAGCTGTGTATACGGAGAAAAAGTCGTAAAATATTCAGTCAAATGCATACTCTTCAACAACAACAAAAATCCTTCCTCATTCGGGAGTTTGATTACCTTTTGTACAATTACTTTAAATCGATTTAAATACAGAATCTTCACCACGTTGACGCCATTGTTCATAACGTTTACTGAAATTCCACTTTCAACAAAAACGTGCCAGTTCAATAACAGAATGACGGCACTTTTGTACGAGATCGAAGACGAAAAGTGTATGCAAGGTACGTAAAGAATCGTGTCAACGACTAGGAACAATACGATAATAATAATAGTCTGATAATAGACAACCAAAATTCCGATGAATCGGATATAACCGATAGCATATTCATCATTTCATTCCAGCTCACTTTGGAGACTTTCATGTCAAGTGAGCTGTGATCATCGGCTCGTTTGCTGCGAAGTCCCGGAGTGAAATAGCGCAATTGTGAGGACTCGGTATTCTGTGCAGAGCAGGAGCACACGATTAGCAGCAGTAGCCGAGCAGCGCACAGAGCCTCCGTCGAGAAGAGACGATCGATAACTCCAACTCCTACGTTGGGCGACGCAAGGCGCCGTACCAACGACCAAGAAACTCTCGATAGCAAGAGGATAAAAGCCTGCACAGAAAGGCGCCAGCATCAGCGACGAAAACAAGGAAGGAGAGAGAGCGCAGTGGCTTCGTCATGGTAACGGAGCCGATTATAACCAGTTGTCCTCTTCTATCAGGATGTTGTCAGGACACTTTTATCAACGAGGCTCCTTCGAGTCATAAGAAGAAAAAAAAAATTTAGTTTTTCCTCTCTACGCTGGATCCCAGAGCAAATTTGACGAAAAATTTGGCGCATGAACCTGGACGGAACCCATATCGAATCCTGGGAGGCCACGAATTTAGCCCAAAGGAAAGGGTTTTGATGTAAGCTGAACTGGAAGGTGTGAAGGAGGCAATGAAATGATGGTTAATAGAATTTTGTGACTCACTATGCGATGCAGCAGCTTTTCTGAATGGCGTAAGAATTTGTTTTAAACAATCGCCGTCGCAGTGTGAGAATTGCGCAAAAAATATTGTTTTTACGATTCCGTATGGTTCTCTGAGCTGACAAACATGTTTTTATAGTTTTCGCAGCGATAAATGAAGTTACGAGGACATAAGTCGAGGCACTGGCGGATTCAACATTATGGCTACCATATCGTACAAAGGGGTGTCCCAACCTGCACGAACTGTCTACTAAAAGTGTTTTACGAAAGTGCTGTTCCTATCCTTCCCGCTGTAGCGACTTTTTACACGTTCAAAAAACGTTACTTTTGCGAATGTACACGAATTTTTATAAACTTTTTATCTTTTTTCTTAAACAATTTATGTGCTTATGATTTTTTCTCACTCAGTGAAACGCGGAAGGCCATTCTTTTTAATCTGAAAAAAATTCTCAAAATTTCTGTATCGGATATCAATATTTTTGAATCTTATTTTTAATTTTTTTTTCCAAAACGAAAAATGAAATGACTGGCTTCAGGAATAATTTTTTGAGCGCACCAGGAGCGCACAAAAGTTGCTTCGTTATTTATAGGTTCTCGAAGAATGAATTAAGAAGTTGGATACATGAGAGCAAAATATTGACAAGGGTCTGATATCGAAAGATCCCTTTTTAACAAAGCAAACTGCTCAAGGCCTGCGGGCTACGCTGCATTCGATGCTGGATATCGTTAATTATCCGACGGAGCTCTGTAGCGTCTCGTACATGTTTTCTGGTTTGTACAAAGCAGGATCCGCTCCCGATTTGATCGGCTTACTACGTTTAACAACATATTTGATAGAAAATTCGCCTGCTGCTTCATGACTTTTATAATCCCCTATTGTTTTACATATTTCGACGTGGGCATATGTATGCGATCATTTCCGCCTAGCGTATTAATGAATGAACAGAAATAAAAATTCTTTGTCAACGTCACGAAACTACAGCAATTAAGAGAATAAAATAAATGAATAACAATAGAGCAATCAGCGAATGAAGCCTACATCCGGTAGTATAAAATGCAAATTTCGACAATTGGTAATTCTTATCCAAAGTTGTTGCATTTTGTCGGCACACTGAAAAAAAAAAAAAAGTCTCTCGTTAGTCAGTCGGTAAGGTAGGCGGGCCCCTGACTCGAGTCGATACCGCGGCTCTTGATGATCCGTGACGCCAAGTTTTAACCTCGTTAGAAGTTTATAATTAATTACAAATCGGAATCAGTGAACAGTTCGCGTCTGCAGGAATGGTACGGATAATCCGCACGACAGAAATATTTGAGATAACTCGAATACGGCATCTCGCTTACCCACTTATTTATACCGAACGTCACGAGAAGATAGTAACCCGGAAAAATTACCGTTGTATTTATTTCAGTGTAAGAATCCAGTCTTTTTTAATTTTTAATCGATGCACTCGCCACATTTGTCACTAGCGTACAAACACCGCGTCTCCCGAATTTCACATCCGTGCAACGGAGACCCGAATTCACAATTTGATGATTATACAAGGTCTACGTATTATAAACATCTACGAAGCTTTTCACCGCTTTTCCAGCGACACAATCAAAAATACCAATTCAATACACTCTCTCCGATACTTTCTTTCACCGAAGCAGATTATGGAATCAATTTCCCCAGCCTCTTTAGCCTCAGCTTCTTTACACCATTTCTGGCACTTTGGTACAGATTAATTCAATTTGGAAAATGCCGAGTCTCTCGGATGTAGGCTTATATAGATTTGGTAGCAGTATGTGAGCGCTACAGTGAAAGCTTCCGAGGGATAAGGGTAATCGTTGGGGAAAGAAGAGGATGGCGAATATAGCGGACGTGAACGATCTGTGTAAAGTGTCTGGGAGAGCGCAGTCACGGTACTTGTAGAAGGTATACTTGTATCTATCCGCACAGAGCCAGCGATTGCAGAACATGAGGAGTTGGTGAGGGAAAGATTTTCGTTGAGGTTCGTCCGTTTCTCCGGACAAGCGTTTCGCTGGTTTTCTTTCCCTCTCTCTCTCTCTCTGAAAAGTAGCCTTTTCACTGCCGTCCTGCTGGGCGCGGGCAAGCGTATCGAGCGATACAGCACTTCCGGTTCCTCACGGTTCGGAAAAGGAAAAGTTGCAACCCTTATCTACGTGCTCCCGTGTCTGTCTCCTGCCTTTCCATCTCGTTTGCTCTTCACATTCGTTTTGTGACCGTTCTGTCTCTTTATCACGCTTTTGGGACCGCACGCGGTTATTCGCTTTATCGCTGATTCAAGCAAACTCCGTCATACTCAGTGTATATATTTCGCGCGTTTGTGGTTGAATTTGAAACGGGGGTACAGGAGATTGTTTCTGGATTGTCGCGGGAGCCGCGACAGGTTCGCGTCAGCTCCCTCAGCAGATAAGCGGATATTTTCAAACTAATTGTTCGTTTTTCTCTTTGACACTCGGCGTCGAAGTGCTACGGTGTCTCCAAGTATTTCCCGTGCCGAATTATTGAATACCATTGCTAATGGTACTCGCAATTTAAAGTTATCAATCTCCGACTTGACTCTGACCTGAGAAGACAAGTCAGTATTCAATACTGAAGAGAAAAAATTTTGGTTTGACTCCATAGGCTATTTAGTTTTTTTGCTATCACGCCCGCCAATTGGAAACTATAGTAGCAATGCGTTCACGGAAAGGACTCATCACTCTGCTGTTTATCATTGTATCGCGTTTAAAAAAATTGTTTTTTTACTTCAAATACATAAGGAAATATACCCCAAAGTTCGCTGAGTTAGGTCGTTTTTTTCCCTTATAAAAAAATTTTCCAAAAAAACATCTATTTTTCAATCTTCTGAAGCATCTGCGATTACATCGCGAGAAGTGATCATGCACGTCATTGCACCAGAGCTTGGTGGAAATTTGGTGAAAAGCATCGGAAATACAAGCTACTCAACCATCATTGGTCACGAAGTAACTGTTCATGTACGTCAAATACTTCCCCACAACTGAAAATCCAGCATTTTCACATTTTCACATTTGCGAAAGTCGTGGAAGCATCGGCCAATGATTTTCACGGTGTATCTGCGAGAAACCAAGATACCTTTGAAAATCTGGTAGCTGAAGGGGCAGACGACGCGAGAAACGGTTGTAATCACTCAGCGT
Organism: Clistopyga incitator; assembly: GCA_947507545.1. NCBI lineage: Eukaryota > Metazoa > Arthropoda > Insecta > Hymenoptera > Ichneumonidae > Clistopyga > Clistopyga incitator. Next base: position 3,545,470 of record OX382176.1, read on the forward strand.
GCACACTTCCAAGGAAAGGTGCACCGAACTTGCAGCCTGTCCAGTGCACGTGCAACCCGTTGCACTCATCCGCGTCAAGGGCAAGCGGAAAATTGCCGAGTTTGCTAGATTCCCTTGGACGAGAAGTGTTCAACTGGTTTCACGATAGTTCGTTGCGAAGGATCAATTACCAGGAGACGTTTGATTTAATCAATTCCAGTGTCGACGCACAAAAGTTTCGGCGATTGATCAAACTTTCGCGAATGCGGTGGCACGCAGTCCATGAAGTTGTCAAACGATTGCTCGAGAAATTGGTTAAGCTACAAACTCATTTTCGCGTAGCTTGGAACGCCGAGAGATGCTAATCTGGGAGAACCAGTCGCCATTTGCTGATAACAAATATTCGTCCTTATTTTACGGAAGTTGAGCGATGTACACAATCAAAAATAAATGTTCTCTGTCAAAATATTTACATTCATTTTTTTGTTTTCTCGACTTGCCAGCAAATTTTTCTGAACGTTGCCCTTATATTTTCCTGTTTTATTGGAAAATATCTAGAGATCGATGGAACAATATTCCATTTGGCAATGGCATCGATTATCATTTTCCAGCGTTCGACCGAATGTTTAATCAGTTCAGCGAAATATCTCGGTAGCCTTGAAAATATTTTCTTCACCCCAAGCGGGTCCAGTGCAGCTAATTTTTTTCTTAGTTTGAGGAGCCGTATCCGTGACTCCCAATTCTCCGCAGCAGAAGTGCAGTATTGCAGGATCCAGGACCTGCAAATTTTTCCGAACGTTGCCCTTATATTTTCCTGTTTTATTGGAAAATATCTAGAGATCGATGGAACAATATTCCATTTGGCAATGGCATCGATTATCATTTTCCAGCGTTCGACCGAATGTTTAGTCAGTTCAGCGCAATATCTCGGTAGCCTTGAAAATATTTTCTTCACCCCAAGCGGGTCCAGTGCAGCTAATTTTTTTCTCAGTTTGAGGAGCCGTATCCGTGACTCCCAATTCTCCGCAGCAGAAGTGCAGTATTGCAGGATCCAGGACCTGCAAATTTTTCCGAACGTTGCCCTTATATTTTCCTGTTTTATTGGAAAATATCTAGAGATCGATGGAACAATATTCCATTTGGTAATGACATCGATTATCATTTTCCAGCGTTCGACCGAATGTTTAGTCAGTTCAGCGAAATATCTCGGTAGCCTTGAAAATATTTTCTTCGCCCCAAGCGGGTCCAGTGCAGCTAATTTTTTTCTCAGTTTGAGGAGCCGTATCCGTGACTCCCAATTCTCCGCATCTGAGGTGCAGTATTGCAGGATCCAGGACCAGGTGAACGCTGCGCGATAAAGAAACATCTCGTGATGAAGGAAGTCCACGTCAGCAAGTTCTGGAAGAAAAAGAAGAAGGAGAGAAAAAAAGGAGGGGAAGTGGCTGGGGTCGGAAAAAGAAGCTCTCAATGGGATGTCGTTATCAGAAAAATGCTGGACCACATACGGTCCATTTTTCGAACAAATCGACCGCTTCTATTATATAAACCGTGAAATCGAGGTCGCGGTGGAGGACGACGGTGCATTGTACTCCTTCGAACGGGCGAAAAATGGAGCACGAGAATTTATTCACTGGTACGGAGAGGAAGAACATCGGCGAGGAGAGTCGTGATACCAACGCCAAGTGGCCTCCATACTATCTTTCCGTCAGCCGCAGTAGAGTATCACGCAATGATGCTGTCGGCGCGACGAGACTCCGAGCTCACCCTCTCGAGCTCCTGTGCGACATGCGCGAAGGGTGTACTTGCGAGACGTCGAGCACGCTCGAGGGAACAAAAATTTATGACTGTGGAGATCGTGACTGATAACGCACAAGCACGGTACCTCCGACAAGATGAGGAGGTGTAAGTACGCTGTAGTAACTACGGTGTACCGCATGGGAGTAAGGCAAGTCAGCCATTGAAATACTCCGCGAGCAAACGAGAAACTACTCGCCGCTGTTTTTCGTGCGAGTCTTTCATCGACACAAACTCGCGTTAATTAGAGCAAACCGAGAAATACGGACCGGCTTCATTACGACGTGCAAGTCGAAGTGGTATCAAGATGACACTTGTTCTAGCTTCCCGCCTACAGCTAAATTTTGTAATTAAGTGTTACCTCATCTCTTGAATCAGATATAACTGCTATGAATCATGGGCATGGTTAAAACCAACTTATTCATGACTTTTCAACAATTTTTTCACCACCGGGTTAATTCCAATCATCAGGACTTGATTGAACGTCTCACTAAGGGCAGTGGTTTATATTATAAACGAGGTTATACTGTATTGCTGAGTAGGCTAAACATTGAGCGATAACTCAACGTTTCACGACACAATCAATTTTATCATATGTCGAAATTAAACAGAAGCAATTTCTGCCCAACAATGTATTGGGTCGTTGCTCCGTATGCCTTATTCAGACTTTTACCTTGCTATTTTGCCTTTGACCGGGTCTTTTATAAAGACACCCTTCCCTAAAAGGTTGTCTGCACGCACTTATGTTGATACGCTATTTGCACTGCGGAAAATCTGGCCGATACAGGTGACACTTTTTTACCGAGTTTCTACTGTACGGGAATACATCAGAAACTCAGAAAAACTGGCTGCCGCTCAGCAGTTCACACGCAAACCAGTGGGCGGCAAAACGGTCACTCATCCAAGTTATGGCCGCAAATAATACTGTTTAACTCTAGGGACCGTCGAGGCCACACACTGACCGCACATCCAGTGCTGTCGGTTACTCAACTATCGTAATAATCCCTGTTCAATAATCAGTACTTTATAAATACGTAGAAGCGAAAATCAGTGATCAACGGAGCATGCAATTTCAAGTCAATTGGAGAAATTAAACAAAATTGAGTTCCTTTATCTGTTGAATGCAAATGTTAAAACGGACATATTGAAAGGACAATTTTCCAAGAAACGTTCCAATTAACCCTTTGATGACCGACGTTACCCTAATCGCCTCTACAAATCCGCACTGTTACGTACAAAGTTGCAGCCTACGAACCAAATGGCTCCCACCACGCACACACACGTGATAACACATCCGGTACGATACAGTTATACATAGCAGGCATTGGCGAGAAACAACTGCACTTACCAACGCATGTGGCCAACAGCCAAATGGCGAAGAGTCTCCGAGCAGTGGCGAACCTGGAAGCAGAAAGTAGACGCAATTATAGTTAGATTCGAGATGGCGGGAGGCGTGAGAGATACTCCGAGAGTCTCGGCGCTGTTAGGGTTCGTGTTAGCTCTAACTCTATGCCGAAGCATCTACGACAGGGCCTCGTAAAACCGAATTACACTCCAGCAGCACACCGGGATAACTTGGAAGGTCCAACTCAGACCCTCTCACTTCCTACAGATGAGAATCTCCTGCGCCCTACGTTACCCACGTTAATCCAAACTTATCTTAAACTGCGATAAAGAAGAATCGTTCTGGGCCTCGGGCACTGTATGTTGCACGAAGAAAAATGCAAGACGGTGGAATCCTTCTTCTTTAGTTTCTTTTTATTATTTTCTACCCCACTTCTTCTCGATTAGTTAAAATTTTAAATCGACGAACTTGCCGAGTTGGGCAATTTCGTCCGAGATGGTCAGTCAGCAATCGTATATCGATTCCGGGCTTTATTGACAGTAACCATGGGGGAATGGTACCATCGATTCCAACGATCTCGAAGGATTCGATGTCCCAGCTGATAAGGGCTCCTGGCATTGATTGAACTCGCAAACCTGATTCCCTCGATAACAGATGGCCCTCGAGTAACCATCCAATCAACTACGGCTATAAACTAGGAGGTTCGTATAATTTGGTGAAAATTGAAAAGCTCGCGCACTGGGGGGAATTTCTTTCGAGTATGTAGATGGATGGGTACCGATGAATGGGCGTACGTAAGTCGTGTACCATCAGCACAAATAATTCCAGCTATCACGATGCATTATCGTTGACCATTCAACGATCATTGGTCTCATTTCGATAAACCAATAATTGGCGAGGCAACAATTGGCCGAGTATTGTCTTATGTGGCCAAAATTGATGTGCATGCTTCCTCATAAAGATAGCTGTACAAAAAACTCGAAATAATAAGGACAATGTGCAAGGGTCAACTTTGCAGCCTCTTTCGACGTTACCTTCATGAATAATTTTAGTATTATTTTATTACACTTTTCATAAATTTTTTCGACACTGCTAGATTCATTTTAAATGGCTCCTGCAATATGACGTTAAATACCGCCAATTTTTTCGAGGCTCTATTTTAGTCATCTTGAATTTCTGCTGCATAACCAAGTGACATCACGTACTTCCCTTTTCGTTATTCTCTCGTAATTCGGGAAAAATCCCTTTGGGCTCGCGGTACGATCCGAAAAGTCGAAAATTGGCTATGTCGTAGGGCTACACTAAGCGAAAACGGGACGGAAATTGAGGATAGTGAAAGCTATATACGTGGAGCACGAGACCCTACCTTATCACGCAGCTATAAATCCAACGTGGCACACAGCTCCGCTAACCCGCTTAAAATTATAATTAATGCGACCCCGCGGCGCGTTATGTCCCCTGATATACGTCGTTTTGGCTTGCGTCACATGATTCACAAGCACGCCCGCGCCAGCAGTCGGATGCTGCAACTTTTTGAAGAATAATTACGAAGTACGAAATTCCCACCAACCCTATTTAAGCACATAGACGTACCATGAACATTTGGATCGTAACTTTTCTCAACCATAAACTCGCTGTAGCAAAATCGAGATCACAGTTTTCTTGGTAGCAATTATCTAAAAACGATCGGCTCCGAATTGAACTCAGGAAAAATCAATTATAAAGATGGTAATGAAAAATAATTGGGCAATCATTTGGGTTAAATTTCGGGATCCAACCTGGCAGTGTAAAAAATTAGAATCCTGTTAGTAGGTCTGCAACATGTGTTAAGACCCATCAAGTACATCTGGACAAGTTTCATACGATTCGAATGACTAGTCGACAAAATTTAGCAGATGGTATCCGCAATATTGTGGCACCGTGAAAAAAGTTGGTCACGTGCGCTTCATGACTCTTGAGCGAATTTCTTTTTCCAATGTCGTGACTCGACGATACATTCTTTTTAGGTAATAATAATCAAGCAAGAAAAGAAAGTCCAGTGTTTGACGTTCGCGCAGCACACAACGCACGTGGAATAATTAGGGTAAGGTTAAATGACCTCGACCTGCGACACGAACCCTCCATCAGCGCGTCAAATACGCCATTATAGTGCCACAGGTTCACGTGTATAGAGAATACGAGTTAACTTTCCGCTACCGAAGTGGTTTGGGGGTAGATTCTGATGGAGAGGGCTGCGAATTTTGTGAGTTTCGCCGAGGCCGCCCCGGAAAAATGGACCGGACGCCATGTCTGCGCTGACCTGTCGGGAACCAGACCGTTAATTAACCTAACAGAGGCTACCTGTGTTCACAGAGGGACTTAATTGCCTGCGACGGTGTCGACTTCGCGAACGGGCCACGCGGACTCCACAAAATCCCTACACCGTTAAAAATCCACGGTGTAAAAAGCAAACCCAACATATTATTTATTATCAGAATTTTTCGTGGTGTCAATTTGACCCGAGCCGTACCGTGGAATTGAATACCGTGTCAACATCACCCATCAACAATGGAATTTCGATTTTCACTCCCGACTGCCAGTCGGACAAAAAATGGAAATTACGGGATTGGCGGTGAGCAGCTAATCGATGCAGTTTTTTCGGAACGATATTCACTCGACGAGATGAAGGTATTTTTTTCCAAAATTACGTTCCACGCGATGAAACAAAGATACAAATTTTAAAAAAATGAAAAATCCGGAGCATTGGCATTGGACGCGCGATCGAGAGCGAGAAAAGGCAAGCCAAAGAGCGGCTAACTTCATGCGAAGTTTTAGTGCACTACAATTCGCGTCTGTCGTTTAAAATAGCGTGTGAAACTTCACCGTGGCCTTTGGAGTATCGTTCTTACACATTTTTTTTCGACCGGCTTTCACAAACCGATAAATTTTGCTTTATGATGATTAACAAAAGCGAAACAATTTGCAGCTCGAAGGTGCGACGCTGGGGCTTACGATGGGAATAAAATCTTTTCAGCTGTACATGTGAGGAAGGGATCTTATCCTAGAAACCGATCATAAGCCGTTGACTTATATTTTCGGGTGTAAAAGGGGGGCTACCGCAGACGGCAGTAAATCGTGTGCAACGTTAAGCTGTTTTCTTATCGGGTTACCGTTACGCCGTAGAGCCCATTAAGGGCTCTATTGCAAATGGAAACGTGGACACTTTTCCGCGGTTGCCTTTGCCGTCTGCGGCCGACGAGTTCGACAATAAATCGTTGTAAAAATATACGTATTCAAAAATGATTTCGCTGATAAAGTGATTGAGGAAATTACAGAGACGTGTGAAGAGACCCTAAAAAAGGGAGTAATTCATCGCGCGGAAAGCTGATTCACCGGAAATGGCCTGACGGTCCGAATTATCGTATGCCCGCCGATTTTTCGGATCCACTCGAAGGGAAAATGTATCAGTTCGGGTTTCTGATTTACCCGACGAGTCGAATACTGACGAAGAATCATAATTCACAATGGCCGTAAGTTCTCCGGAGGCACGATTTTAATGTTTTACGTTCGTGTCGGTAATGCAGATACTTCAAACACAAGTGCGTTTTGTCACGCAAAGCTTTTATCGGGGTGCGTGACGAAAATCTCGAAAACTTTCAATGGAAATGTTTTATACATCGGAAGGGAAACCAAAGTGTTTTTTTTTTGTATTGCACTCTATAATCCAAGGATTTGTAAGGAAGAATTCAAGGTCGCAGGAGCGAACGACAAATACGACCAATGAAAGTTGGCAGAAAAGAGACCGTAAGAGGGCGCAAACTGCGCGTTTGGGATTTTGCTGATTCCAGGGAGAATGCGGCAGCAATGCCAGTGGTGACTGGCAATTTCGCAAAAAGATTCGCTGAGAGAAATGAGAAAATATCGGTCGACCTCCACGGGGTACCAGTGCTCTCAGCGAGTCGACACGCTCTGCGGATTGCATATATGCCGGCTGCTGGTGTCGGCCGGCTCCCAATCTGTATACGCGGTCGAATATTAAAGCTCGCAAAGTGGAACGAGAGAGGATGAGAAGCTGAACGTTCGGTGGGATTGCTGAGAGAGAATGTAGCCGGGACGGCTTCCGGCCGGCTGATGTATTGACTTGCTGAAAAAATCGACATGGACCACGAATCATGCGCTTACCGGCTATCGAAGGTTAGTGAGGGATGGAAACTACCCTCTGCAGACGTCCGCGAGCGTAAACCCTCCCACAAGAAAAAAAAAAAAAGCACGTAAAACGAACGGAAGAGCTTCCGGGGATATAAGCTTTTGTTTATCATCTGATCTACCCCTATAATAAATATATATATATATATGCGATTGCAACACTCGTCACAAAAAGTTTTATCGCACTAGTATCGTAAAGCACTATTTTAACGCAATACGTAAGCAATCGGTTTAGTCCAGAATTAAAAGCTTAGTTATCCTCAACTATATAGTTGATACTGGTGCGATAAAATTTTTTTCTGACGAGTGTTGCAATCATAGAAGGTAAGAAAACGTTTATCGCATGGTTAAATACACTCCAAGCGACTGAATTGCAAATCACAACCGATACGTTATTTGTGATGTCCAATTAACCGGTTGTGACGTCTAATAGTCGGCTCTCAACGAATTTTGTCGCTTGGAACATCTCCTCAACCACGCGATTGGTTAGGCTCAAAGCTCTAGTTTCGATTGAATGATTAAGAAGCTGAGTTGATTGTAGCTAGATAAAATGGAAGCAAAAATCAATAGAACTTCACGGAGAAAATGTCCGTTGGTATAAACTATACGTTTTAAATCAATTTGAATCGGGCCATTGTGTAGTACACCCGTGAATAAACCAATAACAGAATGGAAGGTAGAAAATAGAATCATACGCGATACGAGTTACTCTGACAGATTTGTATGCGTGTATATACGTACGGGTGGCCCCTAAGATTTCTCAAGCGGCAACGACTTATTGACTCGTCCAAAGATCGACATGAATAGGAGATAGGAGGGATAGAGGTAGAATTTTCAACGCATGAACGGCAGACGAAAATCGTGCGGCTGCTCCTGCAGCTATTGCTGTTGTACAGGCCGAGGATGAGAAGTTCAGAGGATTCCTTCCCTGGAGGCTCGAGTCATCGACGCGTGCGATAAAATATCGCGTTCACCGACGGCGCATGCTGTGTGCACCATCCGTCGGAAATAGAAAAATTCTCCGGATAGAAATCGTTCGCTGTCTGGAACATTGCACGACGTTGGAAAAGAAAGAAAAGATAAAATTGGGTAAGGAGAGACTTCAGCAATATCGAAGCAAAACATGAAAAAGGAAATAGAGAAAGAATAGAATTTGTATTTTTTATTGCAAATCAAAATAGAAAGAGAGAAAAAATAAACAGTTTTACGTTCATTCCTGATTTCGGGTTTCACACGTCTACGTTTCGGAGGAACTATGTTGACGAAATTCGAGTAAGAATTGCCGATACTGCTGAACTCGATAGACAATGATTTCTATCAATCGATAGAAATTTTTTTCCCGGTGTCACTGTCCGAACTCACAAACGAGTCGTTAAATGGACTAACGAAATGTCAGTCCGTACAACCATATTTTCAGTGAGCCCGACTCATTCGGAAAAAGAGTAATGGTTCATCATCAAATGATATCATCTCCCCACATACGTACGTTACTTTAATTCAGCGGGAATTTCCGGCACCGTGTCTCTTCGTGAACCCTCTTCTGTCGTGCCGTACATTCTATCGGCCGTCACACGATCATAAACAGTAAATCATTTATACGGGACGGGGCTCTGACCTGTGCTACTGAATACCTTGCAAACGTTATTGAGCACAACCGGACATAATACAGTCGAGCTACAATAAACTTCGATAGTGTCGCATGCGCGAAAAGATACTTTTCGCATGCTTCTGACACACAACGGGCACAAAGAGATTTTTCGGCACTTTTTCGTTTACTCTCAGTCTGAATGTAGTTGTGCAACTATCGTTCGACCCTCGAGCAACTCTGATGAGATTGCGACTTCTAAATTACTAGTCACATCGGTTCCACGAGGGAACGACTGATCAGTTCCTGCAATTCCTGTTCTTGGCGCTGTCCTACCCCGGATGTCTGTCCGAGCCAGTTGGCCAGTTTTGAAAATCACTTTTACCTTTCAGTGTGGGTAAAAATCGCTTATTTTTATGCACCGATATGCAGCAGCACGCACAATCATAGTGAGAACGCTCGATAGCTTTCGCACGCCGACCAATCGCAGACAATCTATCACAAGCTGTCGCTCCTCGCATACATCGTCCCCGCGATCAACAGTTGTACATCTAGTATCGACATTTACGCATGCATGTCCGATCCATTCGAATGACCGTGGTCACGTAAACGTGTTAGAGTTATGGCTTCGTGTATAACAACCCAAACGGTGATATCTGCCACACAATGTACCTGATCTGTGCAATTAATAAAAATGAAAAATAGTACGGGTAAAAAAAAGACACCTGCATTTACATCAATGGGTAAGATTTACGTTGTCGGTCGGTAAAACAGAGTCGATTGTACTTATTTCCAGACGTTACCGCGTCTCTTGATTCGCCGGGAACATCGGGTTCATGCAAATTCATTGGGAATCTTCTAATTGTAACTAATTATTAAAGCACGATTGCGTTTTTTCACAATTAGCATAAGCTCTGCACATAATAACGATAATCTCCGAACTTATTTTATCACGAAGTGAGTTAACGCGACGCGGTAAATGACTGTTAAGTCGCAGTCTATAAGTGACAGCTTCTAATGTTGAAACGTCAAAGGTTCTCTCGAGAGGGCGTCATCCTCGCGACCCTCGAAACTCCTAACAAGGCTCAGACTCGCAGCTGGCATTGTGCGATTATTACGAAACTTTTTCCAACTAGCACCGACACTCGAACCTCATACCCATTTCGGGTTGCCTGCACCTTCTCACTGCCTTTCTCCTTTTCGTATACGTACGTAGCCACGTCGTGACGTGACAACCTCTCGGTTCTTCGCTCAGACGAAAGTTATATTAGCTCTTGACATGCCGCAATAAAGCTGCTGCAGTTCTCGTCATGAAGCGACAAAGTACCTTCATTGTGTTTCTGCAGCCTTACTGGCATCCTGATATAAACACTTAAGAAATTAGCTAGCTAGTTTCACATAAATTTCGGAAAGTACTCGGCAAATTTTCGAATTTTCATCTAATGCTCGAGCGAATAACAATACTACGTTATCGATATATTTAAAACAATTATTCACGGTTCCGGATGAAAATCATTTTTAGTAGATGTTCACAAAAATTTCATGCTGTTTTAAGTCCAGTTTTTATTCTAAAACGCATTTTTTAAAATAATAGAACGTTAAAATGGCTTCATTGACAAGAGGCATTAAAATATGCAAATGATTTTTTGTTAGTAAGATGTTCGTCCTTATCAGTCGCGCCACTTGGATTATTCTGCTGTGATAGAATAGATAACAAAACGATTAGTGAGTTTAACCCTTTAAAAAAATTGCAAGTGTGATAATTCGTGACAAGGGATATGTTTATAAAAATGTGTGAATGAAAAGCATAGGTTCGAAAGTACATGTAGCCTCTGTCAGGGTGAGATCTGGATCCTGTCAGAATCTGGACAGGCCCTTTATCACATTCGGACCAGAGCCAAATCTGCGATACCGTAACATCCCGAATATGGGCCAAATCATTGGCTGGAGATTTGTACTTGAAGAACGCTTCGGAAAAAAACGTAACCACGTCGGTTAGTAAAGAACCGTGCCAACACGTAATACCAATCAGCAATAACATCATTCCCGGAAATAAAAATCGGCGTCCCCGTACAATGACAAAACTTTGTATTAGGTAATACCGATCAAGATTCTCGGCGAGTTAGTCGCGAGGCGCTCAACGACGTTCGGTACACACGTAGAGGCTTCTTCCTTCAGCTTGAGGAACGGTACAACTCCGCCACGTGACCGGAACACGATTACACGAGCCGCTTAATACGGAACGTGAGGCCGTTAGCCAGTGGGATCTCGTCGTCCACGAGCTACACGCCGAGATCTTATGCCTTCGCTATGCTGTAACACCGTACAGCTTCGTATTTTACTATAATCATCGTCGCAGATCCCGTGCAGAAAACAAGTTGGACCTCTTACTTGGCCCTCTCTAGTTTGCTCCAATTTCGTTAGCGTGCCCAGTACAGAAGTTTAACCACCCACCATAAAACAATAACGAGATTTTATTTAAAAACATTAATTTGTCCTCATTCAGTTGATTAGTTGATAATTATTATTAATTAAATCGGACGTTTTTCTGTGCACAATGTTACATATCAATAACTGAAAAAGCATATTTATATTTTTTGTAATTTCGACGAAAATGAAACCTGGTATCCACTCGGCGTATCTCTGATATGAAATAAAATTAAAAATATGTAGTATAGTCAGGATTTCATATATTCATATGATTGTGTCCGACGTGGTATAAATCGTATATCTTGAGTTAATTTTCATGGCTTCCGATTATGTCCGATAGGGGACATTGGGCTATTAGCGCCATCTATGAACATGTATGATGAAGGTATTTGTTGTGTTTCCTGCGTGAATTATTTCGTTGGTAACAGGATAGGTCATTTCTGAGTAGCCTGAGGGTCGGTCCTTAAATAGGTGGCCGCCTGGTCGACCCTATCAGCTTATCATGGCGGTCATTAAGCAGGTAGATGATCGTTTTGCTGACCCTGACGGTCCATACTTAGATAGGACACCGATTTGTCGACACCAGCGCTCAATACTTAAATGGGTTGATCGGCCATTGATTTTTAGGGCACCATTGACGAGGTTTAGTAAGGCATTTGCTTGACATTGCTGTTGTGGAACCCCTGGAATAAGTATAAACTTAATGAGGCACCGTTACTTTGTTAATGGATCCATCAATTAAAGTTCCCTTACCAGGACCTGACCTGGGTGGCCCGATGTTGGCCTAGAATGAAATTGGAACAGCCCTTGTGGGTTGTAATGTGGCCCTAGTGGAATCCCCATTCCGGAATCTAGTAAGAAACCTAACAAGGCCGTGTTTTCCTTCACGGTTTCCCAGATTGATTTCCGCACAGGATCATGGCAACGCGCTTTTTACGTATAGTGACAACATATAGTGACTCCAACTCCTTTCGACCCTCCGAAAACAGCCAAGACACCATTCGTCGTATTGCCAACGTCTCGCCTCGCTCCTTCGTATTCAACACTCGCCAGAGTTTCAGCAGCTTCCGAGTTCCTGTGCTTTGCGATGGAAACGCGGACTCGGAGCGAAAACTCAGGTGATAATCGGCATTGCATTGTCCTTTGGGCGTCCGAACTTTCCCGACGATGGAGACGGCAACCCGAGTTTTCTACGCGTAACGACAACGGCAAACTCGGGAAATTCCAGTGGAAAACCTAGATCAGACTTTGAGCCAGCTCGACACCTGCTGTAAGCTCCTCGGAAACGACTTCGCCGGAAGCTTTAAGGCTCCGAAAAGAATTTGTATATACGTATACCGTTAACGAAATTTCGGAGGCAACGGAAGTCGCGTTGGACTAAAGGTAACGTTGGGTAACCATGGTCAACATAACTCGCCAAAATACTTGAGCCTGCTTTGAATTCAAATGACACTTTGCTGGGGTTTGATGACTTATTTTTTTTTTTTGTCAAGCAGTGCAATCTAGTGCAAGTATAACAATCCTGGATGCAGTGGAAATTGGATTCACTGTAACCAATTATAAAATGAATTTTTACGGGAAGATCAACATTTAGCCAACAAAGGTCTTGAAACAAATGGCGTGAACATCCTATGTTAACCCTTGGGAGGCTTTCACACAGCCCCTAAGAGAATTAGGAAATATTAAACGTGGCCTTGGCGAAAGCCCCGATAAGTTTTCTCCTCGGGTTTTTAGCAGAAAAGCATTTCCCCGTCGGGGAAAAATTCGTTACGAGGAATTGTGCGGAGGGCTTCTACGCGCGCAGCGTTGAAGCTTCGTTCCCTCGTTGTTCGCGCTTTCGTAGCGAGTTGCTGAAAGCGGAGTGTGCGGCTGTGGCTTTGCAGGGAAAGTACCTCTACCTACCTACCAACCAGAGACTTTCCGCAACTGCTCCGGGTTGCTAGGGGGCGAGGCCGCGAGAAACTCGATTATTCCACTTTCCTTCCACTATACTGTGCATGTGTATTAGTTGTACAGTAGAACCTCGTTTATCCGAGGTAATGTGGGGAGGAAGTCCCTCGGATAAGTCAAAACCCGGATAACACTCGGGAAGACAAACACTATATGGAAACCTTCATTATTTTTATGTACGTATTTGCAATATCAACATGACGTACGTTGATATTTGGTGCAGCAAAGCTTGTTACTTGTTAAGAGTGGGTTAATCCTCAACAAAGTACAAATTCCAAAATATTTTCATATCATCCCAGCTCAGCTAGAAAATCAAAAACGTTGATAACGGGTATTCTGGTGTTGATTATAATCGCGCCTTCCTAAACACGATGTCAAAATGTATAGGAAGGTTTGTATAAACTATAAGCAGTTAAAAACGTGTCAATCGTGGAACTGCACGTTTTTTTGAGCTTTATCTGATGACTCACCGGCGCCCGGTTGATTTTCTGCACGGATATTTGCGGTTCAGTAGATTTTTGTAGGAGGTTGAGCCGACCTTCTGGTTGATACGGTTTGGGTAAACCCAAGTACTCTCAGGGCAACTCTATAGTGCTTTCAATTTCTATGAGGTTCGTTCCACGGTAATCATTAAGATGATTGAAGTGGAACTTGTAATTCACTCAACCATTCGTAGCGTCCTAATTGATCACGGGCTGTGTCTTGCATCGATCCTATCAGTACAGCATAGACTACGGTTCGCCTACCTGGCCCCAAGTTTATTCAACTAAATCTTCAACTCAAGCACAACATCGAGACGTGGTTAAGGTAAAAAAATTAATTGTGTAGCTTCAAAAGTCCTGCCGCTATGCAAACCATTATTCCTTTGACACAGCAAGGATTTTGTCAACTTCCGGGCGAAGTAGCTTTCATTTTTGCTGCCATAGCATGGGAATTAAAAAGCTCTTTTTCTTGACCCTGATACCATTAATTCTTACTGCTTAACGCCATCGGATAATCGTAGGGGGATAGAAAAAGTGACATATGGGATATAATGTTTTTTTTTTACCTTGAGTAGAGAGTTCCGTTCGAGTCAGCCAAAAACGAAGCGTACTTCCGTAATAGAAAAATCTTGTATCAATTATGCTACCACAACGAGCGAGCGAAGCGTGCAAGCGAAGTTAACGGGTTGCCAGTATATATATATATACCGCAGTACAGACATTACATTCATGGCTGTGAGGTTTGATTGAGGATTGAGAATTTCGAGGACCCTTTTACCTGATATGAATGATGATTGATAGTCATGTATTCGGAATGTTCAATCAACCATGAAAAGGACATCTGTATTCAGCGGCAGACACTCAATAAAGCTAGGGAAAAGATGGGGAGGGGAAGGACATGAATTATTATCCATTTGCCGGACCTCTCTCGTTATGAGAAATAATATAGAGATCCCATAAAAGAGCACGTTTAGTATTATAGGAGGAAGACATTAATGACATTATGACGTAAATGTATTTTAGAGGTGTTCCAGCTGAACCGAACGCACTGTCTGATCGATACTTTTCGATTGCCTTGAAACTCGACTACCTTTTGGCATTAGGCCACACACCAATTTTCAGTTTTTATACCAGTGTTATCCATTGAAAATAAAAACAAAAATATCGGGCGGAAAGTGCGGGTTCGTTTCAGCTGGAACACCTTTTACATGTATGTGAATTGATGTGACAAGTGAATAAGGCCCAATTCTAAGCTCGCCCTAAACAGATTGCTCACTAAGCAAAAAAGCATCGGCCTTAGGTACTGGAATGGAAATCAAATCCAATCATGGGCAATCGAAGCGAGCGACCGAATCCTTTAACAGTCGACAGCTAAGTGTCTCGAGAGGATAAAAGGACCTCGACAACTCAGAGCAGATTAGCGATCAATTGGAGGAGACCCTAGGATGGGCTGTAAAAATAGACGAAGACTCTTCGCGGCACAGCGTCTCGTTTCGCTGTGTTCTTCCCCAGATATTGGCACTCGCTTCTTCCTCCTTCACTCGTTTGCCTGAATGTGACCAGGGTAATCGAGTAAATTTACGATACACCTGTACTGGTAGTCGTTGAGAGAGGCCTGCTAAACTGCCACGAGCTCCGTAGCCTCGAAGCCGAAGGGATATTCGCCCAAGATTGGACTCGTGGGCTTTTTCATCGCCTCACGCGCCACCGCGCGTCTCTCTCTCTCTCGCTCTCTGTGTTCGCTTATCGTTGAATTACGAGCGACGCGGCACGCTCAAATTCCATTCCAGACAAAGGGGCGATTTAAATTAAATGCTTGCACTTTCTTCGTGCTCACGGCTCGGCGCCTGTACCACTTGCAGAACCCATCTCTTCTCCTTTCCTCTCGCCTTCCGCCACCCTCTAATCTTCTTCTCCTGTTATTACTATTACTGCACGCGCGATCATCAAATTCTGTGCTCTTACCGGGTTAAATAAACGAACTGGTAGTTCGAGAGCGCATTAGTCGCACCACTTTTTTTCGCGTTTAATTGCTGCGCGTAAGAAGCTTTCTTATGATTTTTTTCTGTAATCCTGGAATTGAATATAAAGACGCTTAAAAAATGTCTTAAATACACGGAGAAAAATGTCTACTTTGTTACGGGACGAATGTTAAATGTAGCAGAAACGTAAGAATGTCGTGGACGTTTTGTTGCAGTCAGCTTGGCCATATTCATTGGTTCCATTGATTGGCCACATTGATTTGCTAGTGAAATAAAATAAAAAACAAATCAGTCATTAAGTCAAACTAACGCTATGTTTGCTTAATTAACTAAATACTAATTCAAGGCACAATGTAACTCAGATTCCACACTCATTACTTTTCGAATGAGTAATGTAACTCGAATCTGTTACTTATTCGTAGAGTCACGGGAAATTTATCTGAGTTATATCGCTTCGGCGGCTGGCGCCATTTTTAGAATCTTAAGGTAGTTCACGAGTGCGAAAGGGTTGCCCGAGAAAATTGCATTATATTTCCCGCCAAAAAAAGACCCCCACCCCCTAAGGTCCCGCGCAGTTTTGGTAAATATCCCTAACACTTATTTCAGCACGGTACCGAAGACAACGGAAATGGCCGACCTGAAAATGGCCCCGCACCGGCAAAAACAATGACATTACTCCTTCTTTGGGCTCCGGATATTTATTCCTCTCTTCCCATTCTCGATTCATTCTTATCCCTTATTCTCAGGTTATCCAGTGTGCAATGCAATAGCAGCAGCAGCAGTGGCTGGAGACGTCATCCATTTCTCTCCCACAATTCTCACTCGGTCTTCTTGCGAGCTTGGTACCCTCCTTCCTCTCCTCCTACTTCTATCCCCCCGTTCCCCGTCATCGGTCTACGAACTTAGCCCCACAAGTTACGACGCCTGGCTCGGCTCTCCACTTTCATCCACTTTCATTACTCGGCACGCCGTGGCCCTGGCTCTGGTGCGCAACACTGCAGTCTGAATTGTACAAAGAGAGCGAGTACAGCGACGCAGCAGCCATGAGTACGACGACGACTACGACTACGACTACGACGTAGGTATGTCCGAACGAACGGCTCGGGCTCCTGCAATTTACGAAATTCCTGGCAGCAGCACGCAAAACGAAATTATTCCGTATGTACTTACGTTCGCGCTCACGAATTCATACCGTAGAACCAAAAGCTAGCTTCATCCATCCTTTCTCACGAGAGCGACGGAATTGACCCACCGAATGAGGCGAACAGAAGAGAAATAGCAAATGCATAATGGCGCCTCATATTCACACAGCTCGAGCCCTTACGTGTGTACACGTGGTGGGTAATATGTTGGATCACACAAATACGGAAATACCGGTATATCCGCTTTTGTAAATATGTTTATCATGCATGAAACTTGTCACATATTTCATTCATATGAAGCATATATCACAGGCTTTATGCTGCACCGAAGCACAGCAGTTGAATACGAGCTTTCGATGGCCATTTCCTTTCAGTCATAAATTAACGATGAATAAATCAATAAAGGTACATATCCCATGCTTTATTTTATTTTTTTTATAACGAGTTTACACAATTTGTGAGCTACGTATCGTCGGGGAGTTTTCCAGTCGTTTTTTTACGGTGTAAAAAAATGATACTCAGTTAGGACATTAGTTTTAATGCGAGTATTGTCAAAGCTGTAATCATTTCGTTTGTTTCCAATTTACACAATCTTTGTATGCTAAAGTGATTTTTTTTTAGGAATACTATTTAAGATTAAGATTGAAAGTAATGTCAAATCGTATCGTCGGGGAGTTTTCCAGTCGTTTTTTTTTACGGTGTAAAAAAATGATACTCAGTTAGGACATTAGTTTTAATGCGAGTATTGTCAAAGCTGTAATCATTTCGTTTGTTTCCAATGTACACAATCTTTGTATGCTAAAGTGATTTTTTTAGGAATCCTTTTTAAGATTAAGATTGAAAATAATGTCAAATCGTATCGTCGGGGAGTTTTCCAGTCGTTTTCCAGTCGTTTTTTTTACGGTGTAAAAAAATGATACTCAGTTAGGACATTAGTTTTAATGCGAGTATTGTCAAAGCTGTAATCATTTCGTTTGTTTCCAATTTACACAATCTTTGTATGCTAAAGTGATTTTTTTTTAGGAATCCTATTTAAGATTAAGATTGAAAATAATGTCAAATCAATGGTGTCACGCTCGCGGATATGGAAAGAGCGGATGTTGGTTTGTGGGCCGGATATTTTTTTTTATCGTTGTGCTGCAAAATCGGCGAACGAACAACAGGCTACCCGTGAAATTCCGATAACCAATCGCTGTAATGGGCAGATTTTTGTTGGATATGCGTTTGGAAAAAAAATGTTGATGTCATTCGATGTAAACGTGGCCAAAGTTATCGGCTTCCGCCGACAGAAACGATTTAATTTTCGAATTCATTATTCATCGAATTGACGTCGCGCTTATCGAATTTCGTAAACCAGTTGTTTGAACGCATCCTAAACCGTTCGTAGCTCGATGTGACGTTGGGACGCTCCACGTCGAGAGGGTTCGACATCCGGCACCCACATAAAGGCACCACTTTTTCGAGGTGGTTCAAAATTCATTAGTGAAAATCATTTGCAAATTGGTTGAGTTTTCCTTGACTTCACAGCTTACAACGTAAAGTCGTGAAAATGAGCGTCGAGACGCCTCGTAGAGCTACAACCTTTGGCAGGGAATTCATAAAGAATTGATGTAGTGGAAATCAATATTCACCTTTCATTGATTTTTGATAAAATTGATGAACGAAACCAGCGAAATGCACGAGCCACAAATTTATGCATTGTCATAAAATTGTCAGAATGTATGTAATAAAATCTGTATATATATTCTTGCAATAAATTACTGACAATTCCATTTACCAGCATTACCATAAAACTTCATATTCTTTCAGCGTATCTACACGAAAAAAATGATAATTTGATAAATTTTTTTTAACGTGCTGGTAATTTTAGCAGAAATTTCCACATTCCAAAAAATTAATACGAATCTGATGTTCGTTTTTATCTGGAGTAAAAGGAAATATGAAAAATCACCAATTAATATTTTTTCTTGCCGAATTAGTTGACGAAAAAAAGCGGTTTTCGGGTTTTTCGAACCCGATAAGATCACGGTTTAAATTTGCGTAAGATACGGTCTTTAACAGGTTTGCATAACCATTTTTTTATATACTAGAAGCCAATGAAAAACCCCTGAAAGTCTCTCAAAGACCCTTTACGATTAATTGCAAAAAAGAACAATATAATCTCTTGTCCGCATGTTCTCCGCGTTAAAAAGGCAAAAGAGCTGAACAAATGAGATGAACATCGCATAAAGGGCGCGTGTATAATTGAATTACAGTTAATATGCAGTGCACGCAGCGTACAATGCTATGCGGTCCGTTGAAACACGTGAGTCCATACACGTGATACTCGAAGAGTCCCCCCAAAGAAGCTAAAGAATACGTATGAGATAACGTGAAAAATGAAAATAATGGCATCCAGGAAAAACCAGCATAAAAGATGGAACATCATAATTACATTCATTTTCAACTACTTCGCTTATGAAAAAAAAAAAAGCTTGTCGGTTGAATTTAGTTTAGAGATATTAATATTTCCTTATCATTTGAGAAATCCTACACTTTTAATTAGATATTTCACCTTTCTCTGCACGACGGTAAATATTAATCGTTGAAAAGCCATACAGTAGAACCTCGTTTAAGCAAAAATCGGATAGCACGTATAGCATGCACGATTTAAAAAGCTTTATTATCATTATCATGTATGTGGAACAGTGGCTTAACGTATTATTATTTCTGGTGTAAAAAAGCTTGTTACTCGAGCAGCTTAAGAAATATCACCGGTTTAACACGCCCATTCCTTTGTTACCCGCGATATCTCTCTATCGGTTTAATAGTAACAGGTCACTTTTAGTAGCCAACGGTTGTCCCTCGATTTATTCTCTCTTATCTCTACCGTTTCGTCGTCTACTATTTCATCTGCCACTTCTCCCCCGAAGTTCGCGAGTTAACCGATTTGATCGTCGGTAAGTGCATGTTCAGAACGGTTCCGCACAAGCCCCTCATAAACCAAGAGAATATATGCGCTTATCAACAACAAACTAGCAATCGCGAACTTCTCGGTGCCTACAATGTAGGCACAGCGGCTTCATCCGGTTCATCCAAGTTTTTCCGTATTATCCGAGCGTATACACCTCGCTTAACACGGAATGCTCGGATAAGTCCACTGGCTCGGATAACGCGAAGTCTCGGTTAATCGAAATCCGTATGAACGAGGTTCTACTGTATTCAAATTTTTTTTTTTTTTTTACATCGACGGGAAATGAACCTGGAACGCTCGAGCTGCTGTTATCGCGCGGCATCTTAGTTCACTCGGGCGTTCGGGTAAAATGCAGGTTGATTAACCAATTTTTTTGTCTATTTGAATGACTAATATTAAATTGTAAAATAGAATTGAGGTAATTCGTTCAGCACTGGATAGATTTATGTGACTACTATTGACTTGGTGAACATTAACGTATATATTTAGTTATTTTTCATGACAATTGCACACATCGAATGGGGTACACGGTATCCTTGTTGCCATATATAATTACCTTATACGAAATTCAATACGTAAATTGTGAAAATGATTTTTTTAAAAATGCGTCATGACTCCGGCGTTTTACGGAAAGTCATGACTGTACCGGAAATATGGAATAGCGAAATCTCTCGGATAACGCGGAGTCTCGGTTAATCGAAATCCGTATGAACGAGGTTCTACTGTATTCAAATTTTTTTTTTTTTTTTACATCGACGGGAAATGAACCTGGAACGCTCGAGCTGCTGTTATAGCGCGGCATCTTAGTTCACTCGGGCGTTCGGGTAAAATGCAGGTTGATTAACCAATTTTTTTGTCTATTTGAATGACTAATATTAAATTGTAAAATAGAATTGAGGTAATTCGTTCAGCACTGGATAGATTTATGTGACTACTATTGACGTGGTGAACATTAACGTATATATTTAGTTATTTTACATGACAATTGCACACATCGAATGGGGTACACGGTATCCTTGTTGCCATATATAATTACCTTATACAAAATTCAATACGTAAATTGGGAAAATGATTTTTTTAAAATGTGTCATGACTTCGGCGTTTTACGGAGAGTCGTGACTGTACCGGAAATATGGAATAGCGAAATCTCTCGGTCACGGCGACTCGATAATAGTGGCGCTGTACGTGCAACGTCATTGGCCGGTTTTACACAGTCGAGGGTCCGATGATAGCCACGCGGTCGATAACCCGAACGTTCACCTTATTTAAATAATTTCGGAGACAGAATTTTGCGGGTACAGGGCACAATTGGTAGCAGCCGAATACGGACGGAAAAGCAATGGCGGATGTAATAGTGAGTGACGACAGATATTTGCGGCATTAACTGCCGATTATCGTTCTCCCTCGGCGGAATATATTGAGCGATATGTTATTATTATTATATATATGACGAGGCTGTGCTGATGGTGGGCATTTTCTGGCGGCTCCGGGCTCGATCGACTTCCGGGACTTCCGGCTGGTGAACTGGCTCTGTGGTCGAGGACCTACGGGCAACGCACACCGTCCCTCCTCATATCCTCTTGTCCCGTGTCGCCTGCTGGCCTCTTTATACATTCAAGACTCGGAGCGAGCTCCTTGCCGTCACGATCATACTCGGAGGGAGGAGTGCGCCCGGGTTTCCGGTTCCGAACGACTACCATTCATGTATGTTATACCGGTAAAAGCCATCGCCTACCTCGTATACGCTATACACTGCACACTATTATGAGAGTTCATCTACGTGAGCCTGAGATAGCAGAGGCTGGAGCCCCGATAAGGCACACGCGAATAAGCCAACTCCTATTTTCACGAACCTATTTTGTCCACAGAGGATCAACAGAAACAGACGAAAATATGGATAGTTTCCATTACCATATGCCTGAACTGCATTGACAATTCATAACTATGCAAACTAGGCAACTGGACCCAAGCGAATATGTATTAAGGTGGACGTTAAACAGGCTCTCGTCGAATTTTCGCCGCACGGTTTGGTTCCAAGCAAATTTTTCAAAATACTCCAATATTTCCAGATTTTATTGCACCCTTAACCAACTCCCAAGAGGTTTGAAGTTTTCCCGTTAAAATACATGAAATTTTCTGGACCTTGTAGCTACACTTTTCTCGACCTTGTAGATGTCAGTGAGTAGGTTGACATGAAAATTAGAGAAAAAAAAGGTTTTACGAAAACCAAGCTGCCCCTGTGAGGAAGGAAAATGGGGTTTCGCTCGCAGAACCATTATCAGTTATGTTTATGGTCGTCACGCAGTTTGCTCGCTAGAATCGAAGACTCTCAGCATAACCCGGGCCATAAATTATGAAGAAAAGTATACGCAACGTGTTGAATCGAATGGAGGGCTATCGTGTTTACAAGCTGGCACAGTCCCCTTGATCCTCGAGATGAAAGGGAGCCTCGTTGAGGACGTATAACCGCAGGCCTCGGGTGTTGTCCTCTGATAACGTGCTGTACCCGGCAATGTGAAGCTCGTCAGAAACGGGACTATAAAAGCTTTTGCGAAACCGGGGGTACGAGGCTGGAACGAGCGATGCTTTCCTCGTATATCCGTGTAGAACGCTATAACCCGCGATAATGGAAGAACGTCTGAAGGATCTGATCGACGTTACAACGTACTCGGGCTGTGTGTCGCATGGGGTGTGACTTGAGCGACAATATGCCTTGGGCTAAAAAGGTATGGGCTGGGGAAGGTGTCCCAGCATCCGAAGCTCGTCGTTTCTCAACTGGCAGGCGTCGGTCATACGACTATCGTGTCCAACGTCATATATCCAAGAGGCGCCATCAGCGACAGCAGTAGCCCACGTTTATACGACCCAGCAATGTACCGAAGGCTTCCACAATCCGTGGGACAGCTTCGTGACGTCGATAAAGCTCGCACTTATTCATGGTACGAGTACGATGGTATCCAGCAGGCGAAAAGCTTTTACAGCGGTCCGGCACGCGGTAATCGAGAAGCGGAACGACAAAAAATCCGTCGCTTCCAACATCAAACACCCTTCGATATTTCTGTCGACTTTTCAGCTTTGTCGACTGCTCGTGAAACCGTGAAATCCCTCGAAATTCCCATAGGAGTATTTTTTTATACAACGAAATGTGAGATTGGATCGAAAAGAGGAGGCCACGGGGTGGGCACCACTCACCGCTGTTTGGTTCGCGCACTCCTTTCTGTGGCCACGCGCGTTTTCTTCAATTTTATTACCACTTCGCGGGTAGTGCCCGCATTTTCACTCTCGGCCGTATACTTTTTCCTGCCGGCTTTAAGAGCTTCGTTTTATCCTAACGCGAAGAGCTCTTACAAAAGTTTTTTTCCCTCGATAGTGATAAGGGTTCCTACATCGTGAGATCATTCCCACGCTTGTTATATAGGAACTGGAGAACGTAGTGAACGGTCATTATTTATTTTTGGAATGACTACTCAATCGAGCTGTATTTATGATTTAAAAAAAAAAGAATTTCCCACTCAGCAATGTAACTGTTACATAATCCTGGTTTTACATAACAGTTACGTTGGTAAATAAAAAATTGTATCCTTGCGTTACGAAATCGCAGGTCTCAGAAGTGTGATCCTGATTAGCAGCCCGATGGCATTCGTTTGTTTGTCAAAAACGCGTGTACATAACGTTAGCGTGCGGTAAGTACGGAATACTTTCCTTTTTGTGCTGAGGTATTAAAATTGATTCCATTTCCCGCAATTTCAACTAACGAACTGCCACATTCGTCGTTATTCCATTCAACACTGGCTCGTAAAAAATCACCGCTGCGTAATAGTTGTTTGCGGTCACGTACGCGGGAATATATTTTTAAAAACGCAAAAGAGGCAAATCAAGAGGCAGAGGCTGCGTGGTATATGAGTAATGACCGGCCAGCAAAGTTGCCATAGTATAGAGGAAAAAACGTGGTTCAGAGGGGATATGCATTGGCACACGGTTTTTGCGGGGTAGTATACTTCGCGAGAGAAAAAAAAAACAGAACAATAATACCGAGTGCGGGCTGGACGTGAGATAGCACACGCCTGCCAGCAGGTAGCAGCGTACTAGACCCTACATGCCCCCCCCCCCCCCCCCCCCCACCGCCCTCTCCAGCATAAAACGTAAAACGTACAGTACGTTATATACCCACCGGGCGTTATACTACGCCGGGTGGTGCAGTGCGAGAAGCGTTTGACAGCGTGCGATGAGATAAAATGCAGAAGCACGAGCGCGCCCTCGTGTCGCCCCAGTCCAAAGCTTTTACGTGAAGGTGCGGGTTGGCATGGCGGCCGTTAGAGGGAGTGAGTGGAGTCTTCCCCGTTCCTCCCTGCGCCGCCCGTTTGACTGGGAGCCAATCGTTGCTTTACGAGAATTCACGTAAATATTATTCGCAGTAGGGCGCATTCGACCTGGCCGCGGCGCCAGTTCCAGTTATATCGGAAATCGATTTTTACTTTCCTCTCATTCTCTCCGATTTTTCAAACTTATCATTATTATTGCAACACCGCAAAACTCGTATAGTTATACCGCTCGCCATTAGCCGAAGAACTAAGTGGTTCTCGTTACGCGTTATTCCAACGCCCTCCCCATTGCAAATTGCTCAGGGTTTTCTCTATATTGTCCAGTTATTGTTCAATCAGCCACAATTGATTCAGCCATTTTCAAATAAACCAACATAACGGAGGTCGACGCTCCGCGTGAAACTTCTCCACACGGAAAATCATATAAATCGGGTCCAGTATGCGAGTTTGCATATACATCGACGACCCTCATATTCGTTTTTCCCAACTTCGCTGACACTGACCGATTCCCCGAGTGCAACGGGAGAGGAAAGTGGCCTATTCTTAACCGGTAACGGATGCGCATGCTGAGCCCAGTGCCATTACTCCCAGAGGGAATAATACAGCACCCGAAGGTAGTAATGAAGCTCCTAGCAGGGTTCCCAGTGTGGTGTGAGGCATTTTTGTCGACCACCGAATCAAGAATTGTAGTGATCAGCCCCGCGGGATTGCGGTGGTCAGTTTCTTCCCCTCTATTCCGTAAAACTGGTTAGCCAATCAGAGATTACCGTGATCAGTTTCACCCCATTTCTATGGCTAGTTTCACTGTATCGCAGTGGTTAGTTTCGCCATATTGCCGTGGTTAGTTTCTTCCCCTCTGCTCAGTGAAATTAACCCAGTGAATCAAGAATCTCGACAGTCAGTTCACCATATTACGGCGGTTGGTCCTACCGAATTGTGGTAAAATTGACCTAGCCAATCAAGAATCGCGGTCGTCGGTTTCTCAGAATCATGTCTGTGATTCCGGGTACAAACGGGATATCTGCGAATGTCGAATTGCCATTGACCAATGTTTAAATGAACAAGTTAATCGTGATTGTACGTCAAGAATTGACACTTTTTTCATTGGGATGTTTCTCCATATGCTTTGATCAGGCTTTTACGTTGCCCCTTTCTATCGGTCTTAATTAACATTTGGATTAGATGCATGTTAGCGGTTGTACGAATGCGTTCGGGAATTGACTGTCACTCAATGCTGTGAAGACCGATGCAATGGTCCTGGGTACCTGGGCCAGTTTGACCTGAACTCTCTCCTCGGCTTCACGGTCTCAGACCAGCCTACTTTGTTGTCCAAGCGCAACCTTGGTGTTATTCTCCCTGTCCACGTGGGACTGGGGATCTCGTCGGTTCGTCGGCACGTCTTCGACGGATTACGTGACAGCGAAATCCCAAACACGTTCTGTGAACAGTCTGCGGGTGTACTTGTTGCCTCGTCCCTGGAGTGGCTCGCGCGCACTGTTTCTCTGACCCCACCTTGATTACTGCTCAGCTGTATTGTGAGTGTAAAAAACCCAGTCATTTGAATGTTTCATTTGAATTTTATTGTAAAAATGGGTTTCAAAGAAATGTCGGAGTGTCCGACTTCGACCACATTTTCTCTTTCAAATGACTGTCCCACTTTGGCCTACCTTACTCTAAATGAAATGACCATATATGATGTCTCATACATGGCTTTGGTTTTTATACGTATCTCTGATATGTCCACATATTTACGTATAAATCCAGCGATCCAGTTTCAGAATATTTCAGCAAAATGCCGTTGGACGGCTACGGAAGTTCTCACCCTTTGCTGTATGCGAAGAGTAGACGAGCGTCGTTGGGAGCGAAATGTTAGCAGCGTCAACGATATGCTTAATACGACGACGGGTATCGGATTAACGTCGCGCTGCCTAGCCCTCGACGCAGACGGTTTCTCCTGATGCCCGTCGCGGTGGAGAGCCGGCCCGAAACGTCCGAACTGTCGGCTACGAGATGGCAACGAAAATTCTGCGAGACCGTGAAACGTCAGATGCACCTTCCTTTCCCAGTGCGCAACAGCGGCAGTCGCATTTAGTGACTGGATATGTTGCCAGAGTGGCCATACGTACGTACTGTACCTAAGCCCTGCTCTCGCAGCTTCAGAGCGAAGTTGTAAACGTGGCAGAGACTCCGGAGGAGAGAATGAGAAACGGCGTCGAAAGGACGAGGAGGTTGGGGATGAATCGTAACTGTTTTCGCGTTGAGGAAAATGTACTGCGTTCACTTCCGTAACGTTCCCAGTTCATTTCTACTGCTTCTCATATACTTTCTCAGCGTCGGGAGCATCTTCTGTTCCGCTTACTCTTGAAATCCCTCGGGGCTTCGTATCTCAACGTTTTGCTCGTTTCATTACATCGTTCGTCTCTCTCACGCCCGTTGTTTCTCTTAAGCGCACTCACAATCCGCTATTTACTCTCTCCATTCAATTTCTCTGGGCTTCCACGGCCAGGAGTAGCGCTAACTTTTGAATGTGTAGACTGGAATTAATCTCGTCCTGTTTGGACGCCACGTAGGGTCGACGTGGACATGGTTCTATGATTCCGGGATGAAGGCACAGCGATATCACAAAGAAATTCGACCAACGATTCGTACGTTACCTGTTCCATTAAAAAAATTGTCGAAGTACCTTGAACGACATGATTGTGCAGACAAATTCCATCCAATTAATCGCGAAATTCGGTTTCTGTTTATTTTTCATTTCCGATTGAAATAACGAGAGATTCAGTGACTTTTTAAGGCTATTGATTTTTTATTTGCCCGGGCCCGCATGAAAAACGTTGATACCGATATCTGATAAAAATTACAGGGGAAAACTGAAGTTTAATTTCACAGCGCGGTATTGGCGAAAATGGAGGCTGCATCGGTGTTATCAGCGATATGGGGATTAAAAATGTTTTATTTATAAACGCACGCAAACGAATTAGTGCAAATAGCGGATCAACTTTTTTTTTTGTCAACTAATGTAAACGACACATTACTTTATCGAATAGTGTACTATACATTAATAGTTTTTTTATAGATTGCCAAATTTATATTTACAAAATCCTTATCTTTCACCGCGCCCTTTTATTAATCAACTTCGGCTTATTAATTTGGTGTGGACACGCTGAACAGAAAATCTCTCATGTTAATACGATTAGAGAGATTATTCGAGGCATCGTCATCAAAAGTTTTATATCAACAGAGCAACCGTTACGTCGAGGGTAAAATGTAATGACGGATTTGTGGTGTCATCACTGAATCAGGAAATTATGCCAGTCATTATTGTCGAGGTTACGCAAGCCTACGTCATGAGAAAATGGCATATACATTGTTTTTGCTCTGGTCGGTATTTGCGACCATATAGCTGCAATGTCCATCATATTCACTGCACCATCAGTCTCATTAAATTTGTCTTTTAGGCATTATTGTTGTCGATCCCGTTTCGCTGATCCATTCACCGTGGCCCGGTAATCCAGGGACAAAACTATATGGAGTTTTAGAAAATGTGAAAATGCCACATAAATGCTAGGTATATTCATATTTTATATATTTTTTTAAATGATATACATACACAAATCACTAATTCTATTTAAGCTCTGCGCAAATCACTGATGCCATTTAAGCTCTGCACAAATCACTAATTCCATTTAAGCTCTGTGCAACATCATTAGAATTGCACTGTTCGCGAAGTTCTGTAATCACGCAGTATTGTATACAGCAGTAGGTTCCGCACCAACACCAACACAATGTAGCGAGTGAAATTTCTGAAGCGATAACCTTGCGACGCAGAGCCGACGTCTAGGTCGACGGCCGTGACGCGAGCCATTATACGTTTTAATTGCATCCATTAACGAACGGGTGGCGCATTGTCTCATGGGTGTGAGCAATGGCAAGGGTTGTTTGGGAGAACGGTGAACGTCACTATGAAGGGTAGCGCGACAGAGCTTGGCACTGCTTTCCCGGCGACGTTAAAGTGTCACGCTTCTCGCGTTCGCCACTATCTCGTAGGTTACACTCACTCTTACCTTTTCCACCACCAGGGCCTATTGTGTCTTCCTTTCTCCTTTATACCTTGTGAACTTAGAGGGAACTGCAGCGATGGAAGCTCGGAGGTTCGAGTGTGTGGCGCAAGGCACGAAGGGCTAGCGGTGTGGGATAGCAATTTCGAAGCCAGTTTCAGGTCTTGCTGTAAATCGTAACTGCGGGAGAGAAATTTTGGGGCGCAGTTACGACACTGGGTAACAACCTAAAGCGAGTAATTCAGAGACCGCTTGTCTTAGAAACTGAGAACAAGAGCGCGCAGAAGGGCCGCACAAAATGAGAAATATCGGTACGTTATAGTGAAAATATCAATAAGGCATACGTTGGACGATCATTGTGAAATCCTTTTCTACAAGTTCCCAAGTTTCACAGTGCGAACGTTGAAGGATTCAAAAAGTGTTAAGCCAACTTGAGTTATGTACAAACATTCCGTTCTACTTCATACGTACACAATTAATTATTACTATTGTTTCGAATTTTTCAAACTCGTTCAATTCTCCTTTGATAAATTTCACTCGGCATGAAGGCGACAACCGAAAAATCTGTTGTTAACAAGTTGTGTTAACAACAGATTTTACAGATAACGTGCCTAAGATTCACTTGCATATTACTTTCCCTTGAAATATCAGAGTGCACATTGAATGACGATTAAGTTCGTTATAATTTCCAATCAGAGGTGGAATTATCAATGGATGTCCCTTAAGGTTGCGTTGGTACACAGTTCAAGGACCGATTGCTCGAGCGACCAGACTGCGAAACCTTAGGGAATTATGTTCCTACTTTCCCGGCTGCTTTTACCAGAAATTCTGCAATGCGTTCGCGACGGAACTAAATCCCGACAGTGCGGCAAAGCTCCTTCGAGCCGGGTGGGTTATTCAAGTGAACAGTTTACTCGACTATAACAACTTAGACATCAAAGACAGGTCGAAGACGAAAGTCCCGAGCGGTAATTTCGTCGTGGTACACATAGAGGTACAGTAAAAATAATAAAATACCTGCGCTATGACATACCCTTGTGCCTGTGTGTCAGCCGAGGAGTGCTGCGAACACTTTGCATATACCACTAAACGAGCGTACGTACAAGCTCTTATCTAGAGGTGGCCAATATATATCTATAGCCACCGTGTCTCGTTCAGGATTCGAGGTTCATTCGCTCATCCAGTTACGTGGCGTGGGCAAAATATTCTACACACTTTGATCAAGAGCCTCTGTGGGTGCTGAAGGGCCAATTAACGCAAGTGTATGCAATTGCTACTCTTTGACGCGACTTCCACTCGGGATACGTGCACAAAGACGACGCAGATAAGAGTAAATCACAAACAGAAGAAATAAAATGGCCAGGACCATGGAATAGATGGGAAACCTCACTGAGAAAAACTTTGGTAAGTGAGAAAAAGCACAATAAGGGTTAAATGTTTGTCGTTTGTGCAGTTTTTTCTCATTTAATAACCTATTTCTATAGTTACCTTGCTGAGTGATGAAGGAAGTTCATCCACAGGACGTCATTATTATTAGGAACCGATGACCTAACGAAGCATTCATATGCTTCAGAAGACAAATGCGCGAGAATCGTGTTCAGAGTAAAATTTGTTCTACTTCGACTAATGACTCAAAATGACAGACGTGTCCGAGCTAAACGTTGCTGACAGACCGCCTGCTGTCAAATACGTTGTCAAAAAAAGCGTTGCTTGAACTAACGCAACTGTTTCTTCGAATGAATGCAACGTTCTCTTTGAAGCCAAAGTATTGTCTAATTGAAAGCGAAAACAAAGGAAAGCAATCTATTTCTTTAGAGTCAATGGAATCTTCACACTCGATTTGTAGTTCCCAATACAATTGCGGAGGATCATAGAAGTATTCAAGGTAATTTTGATCGTGAATGAAGTTATGGCAGGTAAAGGCTACTCATACGAGACACAAATGACCTAATAGTACAAGAATCTCTACCTGATATAGAGATACCACTTCCAGATTTTCACTGGCCCTTTAGCTTTATATCAAAAACATTCCACTTCCATAGAAAGTTTCCATGCAGAAAGCCTTTGAATCCCGACTTCGCATCATCGAATTCATACATATTCCCCGCGTATGCATACAAGTGCACTACTGATCAATGCAAATATATGCAAATCATTTTCTTCGCCACTTTCGCGGTGTTTTTCACGAGAAATTGGGAATCTGCGGTTACAACCTATAAGAGCGACCGCAGAGTGAACTGCAAAAGTTAGGTGTGTATGCTCGTCTATACCATCCGCAGTTCGGGAAGTTTCGATCACCTCGTTTCGAACTTTGTGACAATTAAGCCTAATACATGCGCATAGTATTCAGAGACGCAGTCGAGACGAAGCCCGGGGGGGAGTTGAGTTTGTGCGGTGAGGTCTGCACGTCTCTCTCTCTCGATTCCAGGCTGACTGGTGCAGTGATTGGCAGGTGTACATTCACTGTCGACCAACGACGGTGGTCGTTGGCGTAACAGATGTTGTGCCAATGACTGCCGTTGGTCTGTTGCATATTGGACTAGCCACAGTGGACATTTGCCTTTCTTTAGTGCACCCTTTTACCTTTGTTTAGTGCTGAATCGGTTTAGCTGGAAACCACAGAGACTGCAGTGAAAACCCAGTGAATTCGGCGAGAGTAAAAACAGGAGCAGATGGCGCTGCGGAGTGGAGCTGAACCAGTGGTATAAACGCTGTATAAACTCCGGTCCAAAAGTCTATTCTCTTCTCACTTGCGACAGTCGTCCTCACTAGTTCTCAGTTTGCAAGCCAGAAACTCCAGAGACTAAGAGGTCGAGGCACTGGCAGTGAATTTCAACGGGGAATCTCCGGTAACTTCCGGGCTTCGAAAAGGAGGGTTGGAAGCGCCTGCTAGGACTATTCGGCATCCTCGGCCCGGCCCTTGGAAGCTGCTTTCCAGGCTTTCGTGCCCTCTCGGTCTCCTTCAATTCCCATTCCTTTCATCATTTCGCACTACTCCGCGCCTATATCTTCAGGCTTTCCCGAAACCCGAGAACCCAATGCAGCGACAGATGTTCCTTATGACTTGGTCTCTGCGTGCCGACGAAACTTCCCTTGCTCGGGAGGGAAACGGTGCTTAACCAGACGTCATTGCACCCCAGGAGGCCGCCAGGAAACGCTTTTCGGCCAGAACAGAAACACGCCGGGAGCCTTGCGTGACCCTTCAGTTTCTGAGAAACGCCCATTAGACCCATGATGGTTGCAACCCAAGAATGATATCGAACGCTGTAATCGAACTGTAATTTTCACGATCGAAAGCGTTTACCCGGGTACTTACCAAGTACCAAACCGTCTCGGTCAAACCTTTTTGCTGTTACGTCCAGACATATCCGTTTTAGATTCTTGCAAATGCTTATTTGTACCAGATATCGTGCATGAATGTTGATGGAAAATTATTGTTATTAAAAAAAGGCGTACCCTTGGTAGTTTTTCAGTGATGTCACGTAATCATCGAAATCGAAAAGTGTTTCAAATATATTTTTATCCGAATCTTGCCACTCGCTGTACTTCAATCAATGCTGATTTCAAACGTCAGTAAATATCGCTAATTGGAATAATATATTATGATATATTACCGATGATCGATGCTGTTCAGAAATGTGCAAACAGTATGATAATTAAATTCCATCAGAATCGCGTTATTGAAATGTTGCCTGATGTTCGAGTAGAGGAGTTTGTGAGTAGATTTGAACACGTTACGCACCAATCACGGGAATGGGCGATGGAATGTTGGCAGTAATCATAGAATTCCTGCACGGTTGTACATTCAGATGTATGCTCTCGAGACTACGGATGCAGAAAATCGAATCTCGCCGCATCGAGATGCAGTTAATGATGTTTCATGGATGCACTAAGATATAAAATAGACATATCCGCGGCAAGCTTTACTATTCGGTGTAGCAGTGTCTATTTACACGATTTTTTATCCCATATACTTCAAAAAAATACTTCCGATAGGTCCTTCCAAATGACGAGTATGTTCCATTTCCGGTACCCAAGAAATTAATTTCAAACACATATTTCTCATCCCTTATATTTATATCCTCATCTCGCCTGTTATTTTATCGGAATAACACTTTAATTAACGAAAACATTTTAGTGTCGGTGTCGACTTTGTTAATTTCGTAATACCCATCACTGTATTTCTTCAGACCCGAGTTTAATCTTGTTAGTTAAATCCCGAAGACGGAATTCTCTGAAGAAAATTTGCCTCGATACTCAATCCAATCAACTTTTAAAATTGCGATATCGGGAAGACGTAGACCAAAAGTTGTGCCTCCCGAAAAGTTGTCTGGCTTTGCCCAAGTTTTCGGGAGCTTTGACCCCTGATGAGTAACAGCTGACGTAGCAGGACGGTTTTTGGCCATATGCGTAAACAAGTAGTTGGTCACGGAAATAAATTTACTGGTCAGTCGGTTCGACCAACAAATGGACGGACATCAACCAACTGGCTTGTCGGCCTGACCGAAAAATTAACTAACTTAAGCACTTGGAGCATATTTAGGCATGTGAGTTAATTAGGAGAGGCCGAAGTAAAGAAAAAAACCAATTCACAGAGTATCTTTAAGCAATATTACTAGATGCCTGACAAGAGATCCGAAAAGGCTAAAAAAACGCGACCGAGTTGGTGGGGTTAGCCATATGCAGTATGAAGTTACTGTACGCAGACAAGCGAGAAGATAGAAAAGCTAGTGCCTTCGGATTCTCGATTCTGCGACACTGCCAATTTCGTACGCTCGAGCGTAGCGCCTGGATGGCAGAACTACGTGGGGAGGAGATAGAATCCTGGGTTTT
Organism: Clistopyga incitator; assembly: GCA_947507545.1. Lineage (NCBI taxonomy): Eukaryota > Metazoa > Arthropoda > Insecta > Hymenoptera > Ichneumonidae > Clistopyga > Clistopyga incitator. The sequence goes on from OX382176.1 coordinate 3,578,510, forward strand.
GTCGAAGGTTACAAGGGAACCACGTAATAGGGTTCTGTGGAGTCTTGTCTGCGGGCTGTGACGCCCAGGCTCTGCGGCACACGCGTTCGGATTTCACGATCCGTTTCGTTCGCGTCACGCACGAAGAAGCTTCTTTGAATTACAGTGAACCCGGGGAATTGGATGGATCACAGTTGGCCTTTTTATCGACGTCTTGTTCGAGGATCGACGAGCGTCAATGAAATATTCATGCAAGTTGTTATGTGAAATAATGTGTTGACACGAGGAATTTGAACGAATGAAAGCAACGAGGAAAAGTTGGACATTGCTTCGTGATTGCTTTTCTCTTATTTCAAAGATATTTCTATGGTGGATAATTTTGGCTTTTTCATAGGGGGTTTTAAAAAAATAGGCTACTGGCCCAACTGAACGTGACTTTCTTATCACGATTGGTATTGGCGTCACTTCAATGTGGTGAATTCGGTTTGGCCCTAAAATCTCCGCCAGCTTTGAATTTCCGGTACAATGTTTGAAATCATGACTCAAGTTCTAATTCAGTCAGTGGCTCGTCAGGTGGACAGCAAACTGTCACGAAATTGGGAGGAGATTCGACGAGCGTCAATGAAATATTCATGCAAGTTGTTATCTGAAACAATGTGTTGACACGAGGAATTTGAACGAATGAAAGCAACGAGGAAAAGTTGGACATTGCTTCGTGATTGCTTTTCTCTTATCTCAAGGATATCTCTATGGTGGATAATTCTGGCTTTTTCATAGGGGATTTAAAAAAATGGGCTACTGGCCCAACTGGACGTGACTTTTTTATCACGATTGGTATTGGCGTCACTTCAGTGTTGTGAAGTCGGTTTGGCCCTAAAATCTCCGCCAGCTTTGAATTTCCGGTACAATGTTTGAAATCATGACTCAAGTTCTAATTCAGTCAGTGGCTCGTCAGGTGGACAGCAAACTGTCACGAAATTGGGAGGAGATTCGACGACCGTCAATGAAATATTCATGCAAGTTGTTATCTGAAATAATGTATTGACACGAGGAATTTGAACGAATGAAAGCAACGAGGAAAAGTTGGACATTGCTTCGTGATTGCTTTTCTCTTATCTCAAGGATATCTCTATGGTGGATAATTCAGGCTTTTTCATAGGGGGTTTAAAAAAAATGGGCTACTGGCCCAACTGGACGTGACTTTTTTTATCACGATTGGTATTGGCGTCACTTCAGTGTTGTGAAGTCGGTTTGGCCCTAAAATCTCCGCCAGCTTTGAATTTCCGGTACAATGTTTGAAATCATGACTCAAGTTCTAATTCAGTCAGTGGCTCGTCAGGTGGACGGCAAACTGTCACGAAATTGGGAGGGGATTCGACGAGCGTCAATGAAATATTCATGCAAGTTGTTATCTGAAATAATGTGTTGACACGAGGAATTTGAACGAATGAAAGCAACGAGGAAAAGTTGGACATTGCTTCGTGATTGCTTTTCTCTTATCTCAAGGATATATCTATGGTGGATAATTTTGGCTTTTTCATAGGGGGTTTAAAAAAAATGGCTACTGGCCCAACTGAGCGTGACTTTCTTATCACGATTGTTATTTGCGTCACTTCAGTGTTGTGAAGTCGGTTTGGGCCTAAAATCTCCGCCAGCTTTGAATTTCCGGTAGAATCTTTGAAAACATGACTCAAGTTCTAATTCAGTCAGTGGCTCGTCAGGTAGACAGCAAACTGTCGCGAAATTGGGAAGAGATTCATTCGCGACGAAGGAACTCCAGTGGCCATTGTCGTTTCGGTTGTCATTCCTAAGAATGGATAGTGACAGAGTGAGCTCCGAATTAATATCGCAGTGCGATGAGTCGTTAGGGTGATCAGATCTCTAGGTAGGATCGTTCCTAATGGCAAGGAAAGACTGACTGGTCTAATGAGTCTCGGTGATAAGCGCAACATCCATTCTGTTGTGAAGGAAACCGTCGAGTTCGGATTAGTGTTGTGTTACATCGTTTGCATTCCATGACAGGGTGTACAGTGTTACCTTGTCGCTCGAGTCTGCTTGCGCGAAAACGTCATATGGCAAACTTAAGAATTTTTTTCTTCGCAATTAAGTGCTCAATCACTCCCACTTTTTTTAATGTGTTCCGGTAAATGCCTACCTTTCTAACACAAAAATGTCACCAAAATGGTAAAAAGGAATTATTTACTGTGATCGAAAGTACAGGTTGAATTTCATGTTTCATAGGATCACGTGTATGAGAACTTTTTTGCGATAATTTATTTTTCCGATTGTAGATGGTGAATAATTTTCGAAATTTTTAGTTGTTTCTAAAAAGCTTTAAATGATGGCAGAAAAAATTCAAAAAATGTCTAAGAAAATCGCCAAAGGGGTAATAACTATCTTAAACGATATCTAAAAGACAATCACATGATTAGCCTATTCTATCGATAATCCACAAATCATTAATTCTATGATTTCCTCTGCACTACTGAATACCCATTTTTTTTTTTCTAGACGGGATATTCCATAATTAATCAATATGCAAAAGGAATTAACCAATCCTCAAGGAGCTTAACGATACATCATTATGTCGTTAATTCATTTATTATAATGTACAAGAGTTAAAAAAAAGTTCAGATCATTTATTAGTTACCGAATCTTCCTCTGATGTATATCTATCTCCCTCCCTCTTATAAAAACCAGGGCACGCTTAAGATGTATTAAAGCACCGAACACAATCGATCATGTTCCGCTACTCGAATCGCATAGTACGTAAGCGTGAAATTTCAGTAACGATTAATCGAAGGGGCTGTTCCCCAACAAATTGATGATTAGTCGCTAACGCGCTCGACGCGCGGTTCTATGGCATCCAATTTCGCAATATCGCAAACACGACGTCGAGATGTACCACCGCCGAATGGACGTTACAGGGGTTTGCTTGCGTTTCTGGCAGTTCCACTATACTGAGTAACCGATCCCGCTTTTGCCGAGGGTAATCCTCCTGGGCACAGAAATCCTAACCGAAGGATTACTTGAGTACGAGAGCGAGGATACGGCCAGTGTCTCTGGGTAAATCCTCTCCTCACATATATAAATATACGGGACATTCCACGTCAAACCGGCAACCCATGATCCTCACCTGCTTCGATTTTCATTAATTTGCTTTCTGAAACAGGAAGTTTTCGAAGTACGAGAGCGAGGATACGGCCAGTGTCTCTGGGTAAATCCTCTCCTCACATATATAAATATACGGGACATTCCACGTTAGACCGGCAACCCATGATTATCACCTGCTTCGATTTTCATTAATTTGCTTTCTGAAACAGGAAGTTTTCGAAGTACGAAGGCGAGGATACGGCCAGTGTCTCTGGGTAAATCCTCTCCTCACATATATAAATATACGGGACATTCCACGTTAGACCGGCAACCCATGATTATCACCTGCTCCGATTTTCATTAATTTTCTTTCTGAAACAGGAAGTTTTCGAAGTACGAGAGCGAGGATACGGCCAGTGTCCCTGGGTAAATCCTCGCCTCACATATATAAATATACGGGACATTCCACGTTAGACCAGCAACCCATGATTATCACCTGCTTCGATTTTCATCAATTTGCGTTCTGAAACAGGAAGTTTTCGAAGTACGAGAGCGAGGATACGGTCAGTGTCTCTGGGTAAATCCTCGCCTCATATATATAAATATACGGGACATTCCACGTTAGACCGGCAACCCATGATTATCACCTGCTTCGATTTTCATCAATTTGCGTTCTGAAACAGGAAGTTTTCGAAGTACGAGAGCGAGGATACGGTCAGTGTCTCTGGGTAAATCCTCGCCTCATATATATAAATATACGGGACATTCCACGTTAGACCGGCAACCCATGATTATCACCTGCTCCGATTTTCATTAATTTGCTTTCTGAAACAGGAAGTTTTCGAAGTACGAGAGCGAGGATACGGTCAGTGTCTCTGGGTAAATCCTCGCCTCATATGTGTATATATATATACGGGACATTCCACGTTAGACCGGCAACCCATGATTATCACCTGCTTCGATTTTCATCAATTTGCGTTCTGAAACAGGAAGTTTTCGAAGTACGAGAGCGAGGATACGGCCAGTGTCTCTGGGTAAATCCTCGCCTCATATATATAAATATACGGGACATTCCACGTTAGACCGGCAACCCATGATTATCACCTGCTTCGATTTTCATTAATTTGCTTCCTGAAACAGGAAGTTTTCGAAGTACGAGAGCGAGGATACGGTCAGTGTCTCTGGGTAAATCCTCGCCTCATATGTGTATATATATATACGGGACATTCCACGTCAGATCGGCAACCCATGATCCTCACCTGCTTCAATTTTTATTAATTTGCTTCCTGAAACAGGAAGTTTTGTTTTCGTGAAAAAAAGGCTATGGTAAATTGGCGTTTTTATATCTACAATCTATTAGGCAGATCGGAAAGATTAAACGTATCGATTTTTCGTTTCGACAAAATGTCTACAATTTCGAAAGTCAAATTCAAAGCAAAATGTATAAAAAATAAGCTTATCCGCATTCAGACCTTCGTACCGCACGAATAACGAAAGGAAAACACGAATACACCAATAACCATTTTATCCATCTGCTTAAGTGGCCGATCACCGGACCATTTAGCTCCGAACCAATCGTTTCACCATCGACGTTTCCCACAGTAATTTTAACAAACCTTTTGAAACGAATTGCGGCTCTCGAGCGATTTCCGATTAAATTCGCGCCTCCAGCAGCCCCAGTAGCAATTAACAAATCTCCCTTTTTCCGACTCGATCACAGCTTCATCCGATAAATTTATTATTTCACGTTGATTCAGTGGAAACTCCAGACATTCTCTTTTGGTGTTCAATCATTAATACGAAGCATTCCACGGTTTTTACACCCTAAAATCCGAACGACTCAAATTTTTTTCTAATCTTTTGTATCATTAATTCAAAGCGAAGGGAGCATACAATTACTGAAAAAAAAATTCAGAAAGGTTTCATGCGCTTTGATCAATCGTAAAAAAAATTATAAGAAAATTGGAGTTGGTCTGGAGTGTTTGGCCGTGTGAAATACCGTTCCTCATATGCAAATTCATGGAAGAACTAGATATGAAATATCAATGCATAGGGAGGAATGCATTCCCGTCCTCGCAGATACGAGGATCCAACGCAGCCGATGCACAGCGACTTCCTATGCTCTGTGACACAGAGGAGCGACGGAAAACTGTATTGTTCCGACAAACTCACTCGAATGCCTCTAATGTGACGCCCCGCTTGGATATATAAATGCATGTACATAGAGGAGCAGCTCTTGCTCTATCATCTATCAGAACGAAATCGATTTGGTACACCGGGTCGGTGTTCCGTCGAAGAGAAGCGAGAGGTACTGCTCGGACGACCTCGCGACGATGAAATATTCAGGAAGCGAACGAGGTACACCAGGCTCCCGACTACATTCGTTGCACTTTATTTTTCCTCTAGCGATACGTATTCACGCGAGGTGGATGGTGTAGCATGAGCGAATACGAGTTCGCCACTCGGGCTGGACTTTAGCTTGCACTGGCACAGTCATTAGCCACTCCTCGTTGAACGTCAGCCTGGATAACAAATTGTCGAGGACACAATGAAAGACGGATTGGCTAATGATTGTGTCTATCCGTATTCTAAGACGGCCAATCACTGCACCTATGGACCTGTGCATAAAGGAAATCCCTTTCTCACATCCTTTTTAACCTCTTGGCTTGCTTCTCGATGTCCCTGCGGACGCCGCGTTACGGTTTCATGGAAGATACAATTATTGGCAGCTCATGTGTCGAATCCTCGGAAGACCGAAAACAACACGCGGCTCTGCCAATGTCTGCACTTTGGCGTCATTTCGGTGGCCAATCACTCAATCTTTTCGTGTATACAAGGCATGTACAGAAAGAATTCTCCTCTTTCCAAAATCTTTTCAGTCTTCCTACTCTTCTCGATGTCCCGGCGCGCACCATGTTACGGTTTCATGGAAGATACAATTGTTGGCCAGGTCATAATGATTGGCAGCTCACGTGTCGAATCCTCGCAAGACCGAAAACGACCCGCGGCTCTGCCAATCACTGCACTTTGGCGTCATTTGGGTGGCCAATCACTGAATCTTCTCGTGTATAGAAAGAATTCTCCTCTTTCCAAAATCTTTTCAGTCTTCCTACTCTTCTCGATGTCCCGACGCGCACCATGTTACGGTTTCATGGAAGATACAATCGTTGGCCAGGTCATAATAATGGACAGTTCACGTATCGAATCCTCGCAAGACCGAAAACGACCCCCGCGGCTCTGCCAATCACTGCACTGTGGCGTCATTTGGGTGGCCAATCACTGAATCTTCTCGTGTACAGAAAGAATTCTCCTCTTTCCAAAACTTCAGTCTTCCCGCTCTTCCCGATGTCCCGGCGTGCATTATCTGCACGCTCTCAAGAGAGGTGCAGTTATTGGCCATACCTTGACAATCGGTAGTTCCTTCGTTAGCTATCTAGAGAATGGCCTTGGATATATAGCTGGGCCAGTGATTTCGCTAGATGGTCAATTACTGTATCTTCGACATGGAGGGAACCTCATTTTTCCTGACTCCTTTCACTCCTCCTCCTCCTCTTCTTCTTCGAGTCGCTATATAGCTCTCCCTCTCTCTCGAGAGACTTCCGTTTCCGTAGCTCTCCGGGAGCGTCGTACGGGAAGATAGTAAACTCCTGGTGCGCAACTTCGCGAGCACGGGAACGTGACGTATCGCTCATACAAATTTTATGAAACTTTTTGGCTGTCGTGTTTCCTTTTGGTTTTTCTTTCACTTGTTCGCTTGCACTCGATACGCAGAGGGTATATCGAGGAAAAATGAAAAAGGACAGGAAGAGTAACGGGCGGGACGATACACGAATTCGCCTTGCAGTTATAGCGAACTGCATAATATTCACTATGTACTGTTCTATTCCATCAGCGAGATGGCAATAAAAAGATCAGCCCGAGCAACGAGCGCATAAAGCTTGCATGAAATTTCGTTATCCACTCGCGAACCTGCCCGATATTATTCGATTCGGAGCCAGGAGCTATATCCACCTGCTAGGTACACAGAGAGAATTTTATATGAATAATTACCGTGAGGAAGGTAGCTGCTGAAGCACCGATGTGAATTATGGAGATTGGAGCTCTGTACAGGGAATGAGAGAAGTTATATGTACAGAGAAATTGAGTTATATACGTACCAGGATACGTAAATGTACTCGTAATTAATAGAAGTTTATTTGGCGGGGATGGAATAGATATTTATTTCACGAGATAATCGTATTCAGTGGGATGGATGTAAGTTAAGCCTTTTTAGCTCTATGTATTCTTAATTTGACACAATATCACTAATATACTTTTAGGTGACCGTGAGAACAAAAAAAAAATATATATATATATATATACGTTCTAAAAAATTCTCATTAATTCTGTATTAGATATCAATATTTTTTCTTAATACCCGGTCGAAGGTACGTACTTTCGGCTTCCACTGTGAGGCAGAAGATAATGAATGTCGGCTTATATGCAGACGCAAATAGGACTTGCTCGGAAGTTTAGCACGTGACAGTAATAATACTCTCTTCATCACAATCACCCATGCGAAGCTACAATTGAGTGATTAGATCACGTACGATGAATGATTGCGTGATCTAGCCTCTCGCCGAAGCTCCATTAATAATACAGACATCAGTGTAATACAGTTGTCCCTTGTCTGGCAAGTATAATGAAAAAATAACGTACTTAAAACTGACCCACTGTGAACGCTGTCTCAAATCGAAATCAGGATTGATTAATCGAGTTTGTATAATTTCCAATTACAGTGGATCAACCCTTTTCGGCCAGCCCTTGCAATTTTGACTACCGTCGTGTCCAGCTGATTCACCGTAAAAACCACTGTCAAATAATCGGGTGGTTTTTTGCAAAAAATAAACCGGAAATCGCGAAAACAACCGCCCTAAAAATATTATTAATGAACATTATAGAATATTAATCTCCGATTGGGCAATGTTCGTACTTAAAAAATGTTTTAAATATAAATATTCCACCCCTAAAGATAAATGTTCTAGTGACTCCATCGGACCTTCAAAGGCTTCGTTCAGGAGAAAGATTTGAGATCTTCCTTGTGAATGAATTATCTATTCGAAACATCCGGTTTATTTTGTCCAAGTGCTTTCTCCATTCAGACAAGACGATCACCACTGAAGAAAGATAAACCAGTCTCTGAAATGTTTTTCCTTGCGCCGCGTATCGCTGCTAGCGACAGAAACCGTCAGTTTCACTGTAGGAAAAGTACATTCCCGGTTTGGAGTATCTGTAATTCCGTGAGAAAGCTTAAGATTACTTTTCATGGATAAGTCTCTATATTATACAGATTATTTACTTCAAAGTGGCACGTAAACATGACACTTTTCATTCCTCACTCGTTTGTTATAGGACTCCTAATGAAAAACCGATAATAAGTTACACCGAAAGGAACGGCAAATTATTTCTGTTTCAATCTACAATTATTTCTTACTGTCTCGAACGATGCTAAAGTTTACGTCGTTGGGATGCAACTAAATAAATCCCTCTTTTAAAAATCTCATGAGAGATTTTTAATATCAATTAATTTTTTTTTTTTGTTGCGTACCAATGATGGAAACTTTAATAGTATTGCATTGTGGATACAGAGATACGGTGAAAGATTAAATTTTTCCGGACGGCACGAGCGCGTTCATTTTCGGGGGCCGGTGGGGGCGGAATGCCTCGAGAATCGAGTGAAAGGGGGAAGCTTCATTCATCGAGGCCCTTGGAAAACTGCGCGTCGGGGAAGGGAGAGAGATTCGCAGAAGCTTTGGGATGGAATGAAAGACGTCGCGACGTCGTGGAGAACAATGAACGCGCAAAACGTCGTGTCACTTATCTGTTTCATCCTTCTTAGTCTTCTCCTTCATCTTCCCAATCTTTATTCCACGGAGAATTTCGAGACGCAGTTTGGTAAGAAAATTTCTCGAGCCGTGATCTATTATTCCCTCGGGAATGCATACACGCTGGACAGAAGACATATGCGTGGTTTAGTTCCTCTCGCAAATCGACTGTACGTTCTTATTCCCCATTGTCGTGCAACTCATGAACCGTAGTGCCATGGTGACATTTTTACAGGTGCTTCCTCGTTGTCCCCACTTCCACGGAATGTACATGTTAGAATTATATGAGGCTATTTTTGGCTACTCAGCGACGTTTTTTCGTTTGTCAAATAATTCGTTATTTGGAGAGGATCCGAATTCATTTCAGTGATTTTTTTTTTGGTTTTTCGTTACAACAATTGACTGCAAGTATATAATGCTCTGTCACAAGTTACAAATGAGTGAAAGCACCTGAAGTAGCGTATGATGAGTGCGACAGAAAAAAATTAATCAGGACCCTAGTCATGACGGTAAATTGAGCCAGATATTGCCGTTGCGACCAGGGCACGAAATGTCTATTCTTAAATGCATATAAATCCATAATTGCGTTATTTATGAACGTAAGCGAAGATATCTGGTCACCTGCATTATTTCCCACTTTTCCAAATGCACATGTCATCGGTCCAGCTTTTTTTACTTCTTTCATTTATGCATTACAGGGATTTTTTGTTCTTTCGTTACAACAATTGAATGCAAGTATAATGCCCTATCAAAAGTTACAAATGAGTGACCGCACCTGAAGTAGCGTATGATGAGTGCGACAGAAAAAAATTAATCAGGACCCTAGTCATGACGGTAAATTGAGCCAGATATTGACGTTGCTACCAGGGCACGAAATGTCTATTCTTAAATCGACATAAATCCATAATTGCGTTATTTCTGAACGTAAGCGAAGATATCTGGTCACCTGCATTATTTCCCACTTTTCCAAATGCACATGTTATCGGTCCAGCTTTTCTTTTTTTTTCATTTATTCATTACAGGGATTTTTTGTTTTTTCAATACAACAATTGAATGCAAGTATAATGCTCTGTTAACAGTTACAAATGAGTGTGAGAGAAAAAAATTAATCAGGACCCTAGTCATGACGGTAAATTGAGCCAGATATTGACGTTGCTACCAGGGCACGAAATGTCTATTCTTAAATGCATATAAACCCATAATTGCGTTATTTCTGAACGTAAGCAAAAATATCTGGTCACCTGCATTATTTCTCACTTTTCCAAATGCACATATGTTATCGGTCCAGCTTTTTTTATTTCTTTAATTTATCCATTACATGGATTTTTGGTTCTTTCGTTACAACAATTGAATACAAGTATAATGCTCTATCAAAAGTTACAAATGAGTGACCGCACCTGAAGTAGCGTATGATGAGTGCGACAGAAAAAAATTAATCAGGACCCTAGTCATGACGGTAAATTGAGCCAGATATTGACGTTGCTACCAGGGCACGAAATGTCTATTCTTAAATCCACATAAATCCATAATTGCGTTATTTCTGAACGTAAGCGAAAATATCTGGTCACCGGCATTATTTCCCACTTTTTCAAATGCACAAGTTACCGGTCCAACTTTTTCTCTTTCTTTCATTTATTCATTACATGGATTTTTGGTTCTTTCGTTACGACAATTGAATGCAAGTATAATGCTCTGTCAAAAGTTACAAATGAGTGCGAGAAAAAAAAAATTAATCAGGGCCCTAGTCATGACGGTAAATTGAGCCAGATATTGCCTCGGCGACCAGGGCACGAAATGTCTATTCTCAAATCCACATAAACCCATAATTGCGTTATTTCTGAACGTAAGCGAAAATATCTGGTCACCGGCATTATTTCCCACTTTTCCAAATGCACAAGTTACCGGTCCAACTTTTTCTCTTTCTTTCATTTATTCATTACATGGATTTTTGGTTCTTTCGTTACGACAATTGAATGCAAGTATAATGCTCTGTCAAAAGTTACAAATGAGTGCGAGAAAAAAAAATTAATCAGTGCCCTAGTCATGACGGTAAATTGAGCCAGATATTGACGTTGCTACCAGGGCACGAAATGTCTATTCTTAAATCCACATAAATCCACATAAGCGAAAATATCTGGTCACCGGCATTATTTCCCACTTTTCCAAATGCACATATGTTATCGGTCCAGCTTTTTTTATTTCTTTAATTTATTCATTACATGGATTATAGGTTCTTTCGTTACGGCAATTGAATGCAAGTATAATGCTCTGTCAAAAGTTACAAATGAGTGACTGCACCTGAAGCAGAGAATGACGAGTGGGAGAGAAAAAGAAAATGAAAAGTGATTAAAGAAATTTCAATCGCGTGACTAATCCCACTGAAGAGCCGTTTACCGGCGGGCTTAGAATGTCCGTGTACACTCTCCCCGTTTTTACCTCATCACACCCGCGAACGTGCGCAGCGTTGTAGTGCGGCCCTCATTGATGTAACGATTCACTATGCTCGGCGAGCTGACTGCCGGAGCGTTGGCTGCACACGCTCGATGAGATTCGCGGAGACTCTGAATTGGGGCAATCAGGAGGTTGATTGCCGAGTCCATCTATTTTTCACAAGTGAACGGAGATAGAGAATCGAGGAAAAGCGCTCGGAGTCGTTTGTCGTACTCGTCGACCGTCGAATCGAGCCAAATATATATATATATATGTGTGTGTGTTACGCTGAGTTACCACGACAGAGAACCCCGTTGAAAATGAATAGAAAATAGCGAGGTATGAGACAAAGAGAATGTTGGGTTTTCCGGCGGTGTCGATCGACCGCGAAACAGCGACGACGAGAGTTAACCGATGCACTGTGCACCTGTATATAACCATGGGGCATTTCGGGTCACGTCCACACTGCAAGTTTTTATTCATAAACTCGTCAACTAAATTCGACGTACAATTTTTCTCATTTAATACGTGAAACTATTATAAAACGATGTTTTTCACCGGAAACAACAAATCATTTTTTAAAAAACGTAAGGAAAAAAGAACATTGCCGCCGCTCGTTTTAAAATTAGCACAAAATACGCCGAGAAATGATTGGAGATTGCTGACGATCGTAGTTATTTTAATCGAGCTTGATTCTTGAGTAATTACGTGAAAATTACGTTTTTTTCTTCATGGATATTTCATTTTTGATTTTCGATGCGTCGCCATTTTGTAAAAACAATCACTTCAACGATCGGCGGCCATTTGGCGTGGAATGCCCTCTCTGCATGCGCATAACCCGACAAGCTGACTAAATAATCCTGGTTTTCGTTTTACATTTTCTCCACACACGTTTTCCTTCGCATTTGGACATTTGATCAACGTGACGATATTAACCGCGGTCCTTGATTGGCAATTTTTAGTATTAAATAGAGAAAACTAAATAGAACAACCTAACTGACTGTCTCGACAATTAGTTCAATATGGATGGAATGTCGACCGTGCCAACAACTGTATTTTCTCATTATATGCAGATGGCCAATGACTATGATTTTCGTGGTTTTACGAGGGTATTCGTAATACAGTACGAGAAATATCGGATGGAACGCTGCTCTAAACCACATCGCTTATTTAACTTCATGCTTGCAGAGAGTTTCATTTACAGTGTGGGGTTAAACTCTGTAAAGTGGACCATTACATGAGTACAGGTCCAATACCCAAATAGATTGTACGTTGCCGCTCTACGTGCCAAAAGGACATCGGGCTGCGTAACAATTCATCGACTAGAGACTTAAGCGACAAAATATCCGCGACTATCCCCACGACAAAATCCCTGCCAACGAAACACCTAAAACCAAAATATTCGGCATTGAAAATGTAAAATCACGTTGCGTAATTTTCAATTCCGTTCCATTGCCAGACCATGAAATAATTACTTTCTAATCCTAATAATCTTGTAATAATCACTTTCTAACCTTTCTAATCTTGATAAAAGTAACGCAACAATGCGTGAAAATAGAACGACTGGCCGGACATCGGAGGGATGCTCGTATGCTTTTCAGAACAAAATAAATTTCACGGTAACTCATTGAATGCGCCAAGTCACCTAAAATCGATGGCAAAAATTGGCTGCGTTCCTTTGTCCATGTTATCCCGACAATTTCAATTATTATTTCTCTTCGAACTATCATTATATTGATCATTAGAATTATTATCGAAATTACCAAGATCCAAATAGTCAACCGAAAAAATAGTTGAGACACCTACGCTGCAATTGTCTCAAGTACACGCGATTTTTTGAATCGTTAAACTCCATTAGAGGAACCGGGTCCACTGCTAACCCATTTCGTTTTATTTAATCTCACGAAAAGATTGGATCAATCAAATTTCTACGTTTACTGCGCTCCGACTATTTGCGTTCCCACCGAAACGCGATTAGCTCTAACGAACTTGAGACCGACTATGTCGACACAGAGATGCCGCAGTTCCCACGTGTCCTTTAGGCACTGCGTATACGAGTGGTGTATGAAAGCGAAGTCGATACGAAGTGGAAGTCGGCTGGGGATTCACGTAAAGCTCACCGTTTCCGGCGCCTGCGGGATAAGGGCATTTTCTTGTCAGTCAGCTTTTGCGCTTCCTACGGAGGATCAAATGTGGTCCAATATCGTAACGGCGACCGAAATAGGATTGCAGTAAGGATGTTTTCGAACTGAAGCGGAAGACAAGGAGCATCGATACGCGAGGTTGACAATAAAAATATAAGACTTTGCTTACATCCACAATAAAATTCTTACTTTCTCATTACATACAAAGTCCGTGTTGCAATCCCCAAAAAAAAAATCGACTCCTGGATCTTGATGAAAATATGTGTTTTGCGGGTCCTAGATTCCAAAAAACACAGTAAACTCACGACAAAAAGTTCACGACCCTGACACCAGTGACGAGAAAGTCACGTGTGGCAAATCCACAGCAACTTTTTTTCTATCATTCAAGTAGAAATGGTAGACGAATGGGTAATGATCCCTCCAGGTGCTTCGATATCCTGCTGCTCGATTGTTATTGTCACATTATCACATTAAACAAACTTACTAGTCAGTGTCTGCTATGGAAGCAGGGGCACATATAGCATGGGGTGCCCGTTGGGCCTTGAAGCAGTCGTGGCACCCGAAAAATTTCATCCACATCAACAGCTATAACGTATATGCGTGCTTCGACGAGGTTGACACACGCTATGTGGGTACAAGTTGTGTGTGTACCAATGCATTGGCCAAATACCTGCGGTTCAAGCTGTAGCCATACCCGTATCTCATAGAAGCATTATGCGCGTATACTATATTCATGTATAATGTAGTATCTGCATATACTCTGTAGCTACAAGCCAACGCGAGAGTAATTCGAGCAGATGTGTAGCGCAAAGTACGTATACATAACTAAACGTGTATCCAGCGACCAAACAGGTACACAACGCTCGCTCGGCGATTATACTGACTCTCTGATGGCACATTGGGGCCTTGCGCGTGTATATGTATTTATATATGTACGTTGTACTTGGTTTATGTATAGTTACGGTAAACAATGTGTGGTTTAGCTCCCCGAAACTGCCTAACATATTGTCTATAGCTAACTACACGCCGACCACGCATATCGTCGCAAGCTCCGCACCGTGTATTATTATACTTGGTCCAAATGGCGTCATGAGAGCCGCACGAGACGGTCAGTGCTACAGTTGCAAGTGCTTATTGCTCTGTAGCTTAAGGTGGTCCTTGCGACTGATACCAGTTAATCGACAATGATTAAGTGCCATCAAGTTACAAAAGAAAAAAAAAAGTTGCATCCAAGTAGTGTATTTCTAGATTGATTTTATCACCAAACAAAATCAAATTTTTTGGTACGTTTCTAATGGTAATTCATTAATTCAATTGTCGGGTACCGTAGTTTCCGATAGAACACGTTTCTCACTTGAATTCCATAACTACGGAGGTAGGATAAATGCAGATTGTTTCTTCATGACACATTACTCGAAGTAAGTGTTATCCTGGCAAAAATGTGCCGTCAGTGCTACAGTTGCAAGTGCTTATTGCTCTGTAGCTTAAGGTGGTCCTTGCGAATGATACCAGTTAATCGACAATGATTGCATGCCATCAAGTTACAAAAGGAAAAAAAAAACAGTTGCATCCAAGTAGTGTATTTCTAGATTGATTTTATCACCAAACAAAATCAAATGTTTCGGTACGTTTCTAATGGTAATTGATTTATTCGATTGTCGGGTACCGTAGTTTCCGATAGAACACGTTTCTCACTTAAATTCCATAACTACGGAGGTAGAATAAATGCAGATTGTTTTTTCATGACACATTACTCGAAGTAAGTGTTATCCTGGCAAAAATGTGCCGTCTCGTTTTAAACCGGAAGATTTTTCAGCAAGTACGTACATTGTATCCAAGTCCGTAGGCGCGTTTTATGTAAATCTATCTAGTCACAAGCTCCGCACCCTGTATTATTATAGTTGGTCCAAATGGCGCCATGAGAGCCGCACGAGACGGTCAGTGCTACAGTTGCAAGTGCTTATTGATCTGTAGCTTAAGGTGGTCCATGCGACTGATACCAGTTAATCGACAATGATTGCATGCCATCAAGTTACAAAAAAAAAAAACAGTTGTATCCAAGTAGTGTATTTCTAGATTGATTTTATCACCAAACAAAATCAAATGTTTCGGTACGTTTCTAATGGTAATTCATTAATTCGATTGTCGGGTACCGTAGTTTCCGATAGAACATCTTTCTCACTTGAATTCCATAACTACGGAGGTAGAATAAATGCAGATTGTTTCTTCATGACACATTACTCGAAGTAAGTGTTATCCTGGCAAAAATGTGCCGTCTCGTTTTAAACCGGAAGATTTTTCAGCAAGTACGTACATTGTATCCAAGTCCGTAGGCGCGTTTTATGTAAATCTATCTAGTCACAAGCTCCGCACCGTGTATTATTATAGTTGGTCCAAATGGCGCCATGAGAGCCGCACGAGACGGTCAGTGCTACAGTTGCAAGTGCTTATTGATCTGTAGCTTAAGGTGGTCCATGCGACTGATACCAGTTAATCGACAATGATTGCATGACATCAAGTTACAAAAAAGAAAACAGTCGCATCCAAGTAGTGTATTTCTAGATTGATTTTATCACCAAACAAAATCAAATGTTTCGGTACGTTTCTAATGGTAATTCATTAATTCGATTCTCGGGTACCGTAGTTTCCGATAGAACATCTTTCTCACTTGAATTCCATAACTACGGAGGTAGGATAATGCAGATTGTTTCTTCATGACACATTACTCGAAGTAAGTGTTATCCTGGCAAAAATGTGCCGTCAGTGCTACAGTTGCAAGTGCTTATTGCTCTGTAGCTTAAGGTGGTCCTTGCGAATGATACCAGTTAATCGACAATGATTGCATGCCATCAAGTTACAAAAGGAAAAAAAAACAGTTGCATCCAAGTAGTGTATTTCTAGATTGATTTTATCACCAAACAAAATCGAATGTTTCGGTACGTTTCTAATGGTAATTCATTAATTCGATTGTCGGGTACCGTAGTTTCCGATAGAACATCTTTCTCACTTGAATTCCATAACTACTGAGGTAGGATAAATGCCGATTGTTCCTTCATGACACATTACTCGAAGTAAGTGTTATCCTGGCAAAAATGTGCCGTCAGTGCTACAGTTGCAAGTGCTTATTGCTTTGTAGCTTAAGGTGGTCCTTGCGAATGATACCAGTTAATCGACAATGATTGCATGCCATCAAGTTACAAAAGGAAAAAAAAACAGTTGCATCCAAGTAGTGTATTTCTAGATTGATTTTATCACCAAACAAAATCAAATGTTTCGGTACGTTTCTAATGGTAATTCATTAATTCGATTGTCGGGTACCGTAGTTTCCGATAGAACATCTTTCTCACTTGAATTCCATAACTACTGAGGTAGGATAAATGCCGATTGTTCCTTCATGACACATTACTCGAAGTAAGTGTTATCCTGGCAAAAATGTGCCGTCTCGTTTTAAACCGGAAGATTTTTCAGCAAGTACGTACATTGTATTCAAGTCCATAGGCGCGCGTTTTATGTAAATCTACGCGCTTATGCACCACTATACCGAATCTTGAAGCATTGTGCATCACAGCATGAGAGCTTTTAAGGAATACAGTGCACCGGGGTACATAATAGTGTGTAGCCAGTGTGCGTGTACCCAACATACATAACTCACTCATGCCCTGCGGGCAAACGTCTGGTGCACTGCTTCTCCCTCGTTCTGTGTACCGTGTTTACACCATGTTCGAGCTATAGCCGCATTGCTCATCTTCTTGACATCGCGTATTACAGACAGAGTCGCGTATTAGGTAGGTGTGGAACGAGCAATACGTTAACGCAGAGTGAATCTTACATTCCATGGATCGCACGCTGCATATATCCGAGTCACATACACGTATGTACGTACAAACTAGCTCGAAGCTCGTTACTTCGCGTCTCCGCGCGACCAACCTATCTCCTTCCCAAAGTTAGTGCCACGAATCCTCGGGGACACACGGTGGAAGATGAGGATATTACGTTTATGCGACAGTCAGCCGGACGAATTAAGCCCTTAATTCGCGAGACGTGCTCTTAACGTTTGCCACACATTTGTAACTCTGATGTTAATGTCTCCGGTGAAAAATTATTTGCTCGCGATTGCATTTCGGAAAATGTGTTGCACTGTTTGTCAGTAATCACATTTACTATTCAGACATAATGCCAAAATGCGCATTGGTGAACTGCAACGAAGTAAATGGTGAAAAATTGTTGAAGATTATGAATTATTGTAGAAGGTACAAATTGAATGGCATGGCAGGGTTCGCACTTAATTGGCGCAAATAAGCGACACAATGGGTATCATTGGCTGTTGAACTAAGCAAGATAGTTGGGGCTTTCACCGGTAGTTGGCCCAACTAAGGGATCAAAATACGGTATGACAATAATAGTATAATAATCAATAATCGCCTATTTTGACCCCCATTATCTTATTAAAATGCTATTGAAATAGCGAATTTCATAATGTTGGCCATTCTATATTCAGTCTTTCCTTATTTTGAAATTCGCTAGAACGAAAATAGAAACAAAACTCGTATAATATCCTTTCGGCTAATGACCTATTGCAGTCGACGCCGTTAAACAAATTTTTTAAAAACTCGTATATCGTCACGCTGCTATCAGAACAGTAGTTTCATTGATGCAATTAATCAATTAAATTAGTTTCGCATGTATCGGTGTTATCGAAACAATGACTTCTCGAAAGAATAGTATATTACGAGTGCGGAAACACTTTTATAATATAATAATCAATAATCGCCTATTTTGACCCCCATTATCTTATTAAAATGCTATTGAAATAATGTTGGCCATTCTACATTCAGTCTTTCCTTATTTTGAAATTCGCTAGAACGAAAATAGAAACAAAACTCGTATAATTTCCTTTCGGCTAATGACCTATTGCAGTCGACGCCGTTAAACAAATTTTTTTAAAACTCGTATATCGTCACGCTGCTATCAGAACAGTAGTTTCATTGATGCAATTAATCAATTAAATTAGTTTCGCATGCATCGGTGTTATCGAAACAATGACTTCTCCAAAGAATAGTATATTACGAGTGCGGAAACACTTTTTCTCACGGGAGTTGAGAATCACACAAGTTGAGAGGAAAAGGCTTCCAGTCGGGTGTTGTACGAAATTTTACTTTACAAGATGAGAAAATGAGGGTTTCACGCTTGCGAAGCTCGTGAAACTCTCGTCGCCCGTGTTACATCCAGTATTACACCGAGTGCAGTAAACATCCTTACCAGGTTGAAGAGCTGTTTCCAACTCTACCATTTAGCAGATCTGCTGGAGTACCGACATCACTTGTGCCATGTTACAGATCGCAACTCTGGCGAGATACAACTTCCCGAGTTATATATATATATACCCGGATAAAACAGAGACGTTGACCCGGATATTGTTTCATCCGAATAATGGACAGAATATTATTATTATAGCGGAGGATATCCCGTATTAACCGGAAGATTCAAACCATATTTTCATCCGGATATCTATTCTACGGAGTTGAAATTTCGTGGAGTTATTATGAGGGCAGAGATATTCTCGGAGTCGGGTATTATGGCAGAGTTGCAATACGTGAGAGTTCTAAGCACCTGTTCGAGCCGGTGGAGATGTGAGCCATTGTTAAGGTGTTTCTATGGGCGATGCACTTCAAATGCCGCCGTGCTGAATACATTGTAGAATGTTCGCCAATAATGTTCAGAATTTCCTGCCGAATATCAATCTGATCGCCTGCCGTGCTTCGGAAATTTCCAATGTCAAAGTTTCTCGTGCAATACACACCACAAATTGGAATCGCTCCAAATAAGTGGATGATGGAATGAAAAAAAAATCGACTTCCTATTTTACTTTTGAAATATCATCGGACAATTTGGAGAAATGTAAAAGTTTGAGAAAACCATACATTAACTAATAAATAAAAAATATCATCAGACAATTTTTACCACGTAACTCGCTAATTTTCACTGGGACCTTCTCTCCGCGAATCTCTTGGATTATCGCGCTCTCGCGCACCAATCCGTTCATTGATTGAGTCTCGAGGAAATCAATGAATGTTTGCCCCTCTTACATCCGCTCAGCGAGCGTCCGTATGGATATTTTAAATACCCTCATCTCTTCGGCCGAAGAGTTGTAATCTGGTTGAGAGACAATAAGGTACAGTGATTGGCAGGGGTGAGCTCTCGTAGACTTGTCATTCAACAGAATTGTATCTGGCAGTGATGCGAGTGTTCCACTATTTCAATATTGATCCTCTGATTCACCTGAACAGAAGCTCCAAACAAAAATACAACAATTAGAAACAAATAGCATCGTGTATTTCATTAATAATTCTATGGTTAATTATAATAGAGATACTAACTGCCGCGAATTATTACAAGCTTCAACGACAGCTGTATGAAAGCATCGATAGAAAGCGTTTGACAGTGAAGGGCTTCGGCGACTGATCAAGAATTTGTCGTACGGTCTCGCCTCGTCATTCAGCGACAATTCTGAAAGACTCGTCTAGTGAGTCGGGCGATAGAGCGTGGTCGATGACCCGTTGAAGCTGGGAGCTCAACGCTAACGGATCGTAGGCTGCTAGCGAGGTAAATGGATTGGCGCGAGTAACGAGTCTCCCGACGAAAGCCACGAGAGGGAGACGGCGAGTGCGAAAGCATCTCTCGCCTTTGAGGATTATATCCACTTGCAATTTTAACTGGATTATCTCTGTCTCTTCAGGCCCCTGGCATAATTGGTGCCTCTGTTTTATATTATAATTCGCTAAAGCCGTAAGCAAAGGCCTCGCATAATAATATCGACACAAGGCACCGAGAGTCAGAGGTCGTAGATCAATTAGCCAAACAAGTATGCAAGGTGGAACACCGCCTTGTACATGGCTTCCTTATTATTAGTCGCTTTTTACAAAGCTAACTCTACGAGAAAGAATGTTAATCGATGTTGGCTTCCTCGCAGAGCAGACTTTGCAAAAAGCGACTAATAATGAAAAGGTAATATGCAATTCCCGCTTTCCATCTTTGTTTTGAATAAATGGATGCACGTGGCTGAGTATTATACATTTGGGCTTGATACCTCAAGTTTTGCTAATTAATGCGCTGTCCATTTATTTAACAAGCTAAAGTTCCATAAAATATTAATTATGCTAATCTGAATTATGGATTTATGATAACTGAATATTATTTTGTTTACATACTAAAGTTGGGATTGATATATCGAGTTTTGCAAAAGTTAATGTGGTTAAGTCAGATTTTTGGTAATCCAAGATTTCGTGAAATTTTGACATTTTTTCGCCACTAAATTAAATATTCATCGTGGCTGCGTATTATGTTCTGTTCACATGTTGAATTTAGGACTGATACCTTACGTTTTGCCGCAGTTGATGTGATACCGTTAATTTTTTCGAATATTCAACATTCCATAAGGCGACAAAATATTGCCTCTAAATTGTATATTTATCATAGCTGAATAATCATCTGTTTACATACTACATTTGGACTTGATATCCAAGATAAGATTTCAACAAAGTCAATGCCACAATGTCATTTTCTTTAAAAAGTCAACGTTCCATGAAATCTAAACCACTTTACCGATTCAACCCAAATTCAATAGAAAACAATATCACAAATTCTCATGAAGAATTATTTAGCGCGATAAACGAATTTTTATGGAAATTCTAGCGATACCCGACCACGCCCTCTTTTCAGATAACTAAAAAAGCTACGAAATCAAAATTATGCATACATTTAATCAACGATTATAGCTATTAAAAGTGGTCTGCTGTTCCAGCATCTACTTATTTGGCTTATGTGTCCAATTTGAGCTCTTTGCAAATTTGAGTGTAAAATGCTTCTTGAATTATCGACGTTGGATTTTCACAGTTGCACCCACACACACACACACATACACATTCGTGCAAACATTTCGTTTAGATCACTTTTTTCGACGTTTTGGACCATTCTGAGTGTATTGATAAATCTCGAAAAAAACGGTTTCATCAAATCGAAGATTTCTCCTCGAGGAAGCAAAGAGAACCACAAAAAAATATCGTGTTACAACGAGTACGATTTTTCCGCATATGAATATGACGTATTACATGTCTAAGGTACGTTTAATAATAAGCGAGAGTCTCAAGAGCGGTGAAAACAATGGAGAAAGAAAAGAAGACGAGATTGCGGATTGAGATTGGGCCCGCGGTTTCAGTGGCGAGGAACACGAGCGAGCAAGTCCGTGCACGCGCTTACACGCGCAAAGGAGAAACGAATTCTCAACGGAGACTAGACCGCGAGCGAGAACTCCGCTGCGGGCGGCAGTCAGCGAGCAAGCCAACTACTGTACTTCACAGAGTTGTTTCACGGTGTCCTAACTACGGTGGGACTCGACCATTATTGCGCAATCGGGGAACGTAATGCGGAGAATGCTTCCGTGCCATGGACTATTCTTACAGTATTATAACGTGAACCATAACGCGCGCTACACCGGTGGATATATCTCACGAACGTATCGTTCTCAAAAGAAGAGCGAACCGAGCGCAAAGCACAGCTGCGACTGTGGCGCTTCCTGTATTTTTACTTTGTAAGTGTAATTGTTTTCCATGACACGAGTGACTAAAAACCAAGCAACGCCAATGGGCTTTGTAATAGATGGGGATTTTTTTGTTTTGTTTTCGTCGGGTTTTGTTTTTCAACGAGTGACTGGAAACTGAAACTGCCAGAAAATTTTAGTACCGGGTGACTACCACTCCACGCCAGTGAACTTTATGGTAAAACTCGATAAAATCTGGTAAGCTCACTGGTCATTTGTCGTGTGACTATTTTAGCTACATGGCAAAACTGTTTTTGCTGGAAAGGATTGTAATTTTTACCGGAAATCGCAGTAATTAGGGTCTCTTTCGTGCGTCGCCTCATCAAAAATTTTCTGCATTGATGTTTGGACGTGTGCTGTGTTTATCGATATAGCTTATGACTAGTTACGAATGAGAATAAGGACTATAATAATAATTGTCGATGTTGACAAGGCCTGGCCTTCTAACCTTTCGGGCCTAGACAAAACGAAGATCGTGACAGTGACTTGGAGATTATACCATTCATGTTTTGTATTTAACTGTACAATTTTGCAATTGTATTAATTTTACCTTCGATACTTTTAATAGTGCACTGAGACTGATATGGCATTTAAAATCGCTGTAATAAAAATTTCATTTACCACGTCGACCCACTTCGCCCGAATCACTTTTCCCGACGTTTTATACCCTCTTAAGTGGTGGGACACGAATGTCTCGAGAGAATTATTTTTCGCGAAAACAAAGCTTCTTTCATGAGGAAGCAAGATTACCATAATGGGCGACTGAAAATTTCTGTAATGCCTGAGAATTTTGCGCGTCTCGCCGGTGGTGGCGCTGGTGTACCACACGTCGTCTTGGCTATTTCTAACACGTTACACAGTCTTTATGCTATCTTTTAGTTTCCAACAACAACAAAAAATTGGTTGTCATTAAGTTTGAATGCCTTCGTCGATTTCATTGGTTCCAAAAATCGGGTGGTTTGATTTTTTTTTTTCTCTTGATTTGAATGAAATGCTGCCTTCGAATTTCGAAAAAGAACATTTCATTGCCTGTATAGAAACATTTAATTAATGAGCGTATGATTTTAAGAAACCGGTTTCTCGACTCAAAGAAACGGTTCGGTAATCTAAGGAAACGATATATTCGGTGGCACCCAGTCTGCCGATGGTTAACGAGATTGCATCAGTCGCATTAAAAGCAAAAAACCGAACGACAAATGACACGACAAAAAACTGGAAACCGGAAAATGTGTGGTACCTATATGTTTTTTTTTTTGACGTCTTCATGACTTAAGTGCTTAATCGCACTTTTTTGCGTCTTCATGGCTCAAACTCGGTGAGTTGACCTAAAAATCAACGGTGCCAAAAGAATTTGCTGACAAATAGTATTTAGAGGTGACTCAATCGCGATCTTAATTTCTCAACAATTCCCAAATAAAAAATAACATTTAAAAAATGTAGGCTCGAATTTCGCAGAAGGTGGATATTAAGGTCGGAATATTTTTTCGCATTAAAAAAAAATTTTTTAGCGTTTAATTTTGCCACACCCTAATGAATAGCCAATACAAATATTTTCGGAGATTAAAAAATCAAAACCGTTTGAATTTTCATTTCGAAAGTAATATACCCGGTATGGCAGCTGGTCATAATTTGGCCATCTAGGAATTTTCCTCGAGTTCGATAATTAACCGCAAAAAATTGGAAAAAAAAAAATTATAAAAATAAACGATGAAGAGGACCCTAATTCTAAACGGTGGTGGAGAATTTAAAATACTTCTATGACCGGCCTTATATCACTGAGACTACAACGGACACCTACGTTTCAATCCAATCGCGATAAACTTTCACTGTTCGAGAGAGGCTGCCAATGTTGCATTGGCCGCTGACTCGCCAGTCCTCCGACCTTGCTCGTGGAATACCATGGACGGTGCGTGCGACATACACGCTCACCCGGATCCCAAGAAATAAAATGTCTTTGCGTGCCTACGCACGCGTCCAATAATAGAAAATATGAGAATATCCTTGCATACCTTATGCAGGATGATAATATCCCATCGACTTGCGCCTCGCACTAGCAGAAGTCGATGTTATACGAGTATACGAGGACGAGACTCGATTCTAGCTAGTTTGTTCGCTCGACGATCCCGTCATCCACGACGCACAGGCAGAAGAACCTAACGGGAAATCCCGCGAAAGTCTCACGAGTCTCGCAGGGGCTCAGCTCGAGATACGCACACAGTTCAAGAATCCAACTGCCTCTACACATTTACGAAACTCCTGTACATATTTCTTGTACTTGTACCTTCTGCTGCTGAATATACTGTGTGTGTATATATATGTGTGTGTATGCATATGTGCATATATATATATATATATGCGCATGCCGCGTCGGACTACATGATTATACTCGCGACACGTTAATGTGCATTGCAAGAGGCACAGCAAGCGATTTCATAAGTATGTTAATGCATTTACAGGATAAACTGACGGATTACCATCAGGATTGAAATTTCGGGACATCGTTCGACTAAAAACTGTAAGTTGCTGTCATATTTCGATAAAAATCGCGACAATTATCACAGGAATCAAAAGTCCACTGAATCCTTCCACCACTCGACGCATTGAAAAATGTTACACGGAAATGAGAGCGAACCGATAAAAAATAGTATTCCCGAGGTCCATTCAATCTCTCCACGAACAATAACGATCAATAATTATAGCTAGCGACTATTACTACGCTCTTCGAAAAAGAAGGAACCTCTTCAACATCGCGATAAATCATAAATATCAAACAGCATATATATCGACGGTGAAGAACACCGAAAACTAAGGAAAAATCTTTTACCAATCTTAATTGCATTTGATCGATAATCGATATTTTCCAATTATCATCTGAACAAAATCGGTATCCCCTAATTACTGTTGCTAATTAAAAAAATTTTGAATAAATGGAGCATATAGTCGACATAGTTGCAGAAGAATCCCATCTAGAGTAATAAATGGAATGAACGATTTCATTTGTAGTGTGTTATATCGTCATATAATGGAATGAACAGTTTCATTTATTATGTCATTTATAGAGTATCATATAATCGTATAATGGAATGAACAATTTCATTTATTACTCCGAAACGAGTGTCAATACGCTGCTTTAAAAGAAAGGACGCTTACCCCGGGCATGGGCCATCATTTCCTACGTGTCTTCGCATCTCGATCGGCGAGGAGGAGGGGGGAGACGGGGGGAGGCAGGAGCGGCAGCAGTAGGAGTCTCGTGTCGATGCTCGGAGTGATCCCGGTGCCGCGGAGAGTTTACGCGGAGACGCTCGTCATGGCAACGCTTGGACGCCTCTTTGTATCTCTGGGACAGAGAGCACCCTCGCTGAGTCCCGGCTTGAACCAACGCCCAGACGCAAGAGAACCTGACGTTTCGCTGACGCGGAGCACGTGATGCCCGCGTCTCCCTTTGACAGGAGACCGCGGTTGATTAGCAAGCTCGCGGACTATCCGGAAGCTTCCTCGCGACTTCCGAACCACCGGGCCTCGCTAATTCGATGGTAAACACCGGCAACACCGCGACGCGCGGGAAACTATGGATTTGTTATTTCGCGAACTTACGTCAGATGCCGCTTTTACATTTGAGTTTAAGCTTTAGCTCGCAAGGATCTCGTGTCTCCGACCGAAAGACGCAGATCCTTGCTGCTGATATCTTTAGCGTATTTGGTGTTTATCTCAAAATCCTTCGGAACGCGCGGATAAGAACGTTACGTCTTTATAATTGACCTCGGATAGAGGTATCGATTACCGGTGATATTTCATATCTCCGCACTGTCACGTGTATATCAATGTTACGAGGCTCTTATTTTATTATCTTTAAGGATGTGAGAGGAGATTTCACGTGAAATATTTGTCGAATCTGGCAGCACGCCGTCCGCACGGGCTAACTCGTGAAAGGCGACTACACTCTGAGACTCGAGAGCCTCGGCAGGCCCGGAGTGGAGAACGGGATTCTTCCGACTCGCTCTCACTCGCGCAGTCCCGCAGCGAGCCACGCGCAGCACGAGCTACGGAGACCGCAGCGCCCCACGTTATTTCGCCCATACCTCACCCGCACTCGGCGGCTCGCGCTCTGCTCGCCGGGACATTCAAACGTCGGGCGGAAATACTCCGATGGAACATCCGCGCGGCAGCACCGTACGCTCTGCTACACTTTCCGCTGAAAATGGAGGAACTCTCTCGACGGGCTACGTTGTCTTCTGTCTATCGAAAGTGCTCATGGATTTATTTACTCCGATCATCTTAAGGTGTTGTGTTGCATTGACTGCGCCGTCGTCATAAGTGCGAGCGAGATAGCATCTTGAGATGATGTGTTACTACTCGGTCGATAACAAACTGTAATGCGTTTTTCATGGTCGTAAATGATGTTTCAGACTAAAGATGAGAAGTACTAACTGCAGAATACCAAGGCGCAGTCAATACTTTTCATATTTTGCCCGAAACATCAATTGTGGCCGAGAACAACGCTTTACAGTTTTTGTTACCGACCGAGCTGCAACACATCACCTTAAATAGCAAGAATGGTTGATTTATTTATTTATTTAATAATAATAATAGTTACTAGTGACAGATCGCAGATCGAAAAAGTTAAAACATTTTACAAACGTTTATCTTTAATATAATTTCAAGTGTCACTCTCGAAAAATTCACTGCCATTCGAATTTAACATTGCCGATACATTTTCATTTGAAAACCGCTCATTGAATAATTAATACCGAGGGAATAATAATAGTAAATTTTTTCCTTTATTGTGAAAATGAACGTTTTACATATGGCTGTGTGTGTTTAATGTACGGTATGACAACACCGCTGGGTACAGTGAAAATTACGCTAAATTACTGATGCAACAGTATAGACAATTAATAATAAAAGGAAAAGTAAACCACGGAAAACAAGACGAATACCGGTTTTTTTTTTTTTTTTCCGTTAGAGACCCTTGCAAGTTTTGCGGCGTGTTCTCAGCTGCCGCACGCACACCAAACATTAACAATTGACGGCAAAAAAAGAATAATAATAATAATAATAATAAGAGAAACACTCGTGTACCGATTGGTTTTGGCTTATCGAGAATTAGTAGCATTTAATTGAATAATTATATAGCCGTATCTTTGTCGTCTGGATAAAAAGATTCGAAAGCCTCGCAGCTTCACAATCATTTCAGCGTTCGATTCAGCTACAAATCATTCGATGTTCTATACAAGTTTACGGACGAACACGACACGTTCCGTACAGAGTTCCGTCTAGCGGAGAGGCAAGTGGAGCGTAAGTAGGATTAATCGAAAGCCCGAGGATCGTTGAATAAGCGTGTGTGTGTGTGTGTGTGTGTGTGTTCATGTATGTGTTCGTGTGTGTGTGTAAGCTCGCTTGCATGTCCACGCGACGGCGCACAGTGCAGCAGGTGACGCAAAAATCGAGATCGCGACAGTAATCCAACTTTAAAAATAGTATCGATCTAATGTTTGACAAAAATAGACTTTCAAAGTAGAACGATCGACGTTAAAAAGTGAAAAGAAAAGAAAAATGTAAACCCGTGGCGCTCCTCGATCACCATCGTTACAATGTTCTTGTCGATTTGTTGTTTCTTCGTGTTCGTTAGTCTTCGTTTTAAAAGTTAAGCGAAATGTATCGATGATCCGACGACAAGAACGAAATATCGATTGGGCGATCGTTGAAAAGTTCCCTCGCCGAGGCTTCTACGA
Source organism: Clistopyga incitator (assembly GCA_947507545.1). Taxonomy (NCBI): domain Eukaryota; kingdom Metazoa; phylum Arthropoda; class Insecta; order Hymenoptera; family Ichneumonidae; genus Clistopyga; species Clistopyga incitator. The sequence continues at coordinate 3,606,348 of OX382176.1, forward strand.
AGAACGATCACTGATATTGTCGACGTGTCGCGTTGTGATAAACGGCTTTTAATCGGCAACCCAAGTTCTTCCACGCACAGAGTAGTCGGCGGAAAAGCTGAGAGCGATAGATCGTGTGTACGAAATCAGATCGGTTGGTTCACTTAGTTTTTGCTTGTTTTTTTTTTTTCTCTCGTTTAATTCGAATGTTATTGAGGCACGTAGGACAATTTTAAAAGTACATTGAACAGATAAACACAAAAAAATATTAAATTTAAAGAAATGTATTGGATTTCAAAGGCGCACAAATATTTAGTGACTTGCACAACAAAAGATTAATTAAATATCTCTTGAATTATTATCATTACACTTTGCTTCTACAGCGAAAAAATACTACCAGTCTTTTAAATAATCTAAGGTGCAAGTTCAGCATCCGCTTTTTTACATGGGATTTCGTCGTTTTAGCCACATTTTTAAACCGGTTACTAAGCTTTCGATAGTGATAAAAGACAATTGTTGTGATGTTGAACTCTGCGCTTATGAATTACCGAGAATTATTCACGTCGACACTCGATTTCACGTACTTTCGTCTTTTCTTCAACTTCTTTCTTTTTTTTTTCTTTTTCTTTCATTACCTATATTTAAATTATAATCAATATTTGTTTTTTGTTTTATTTATATATCTATATATATATATATCACGCCTGTCCATTCTTCCGATTTAGTAACGTAGGTACACTTTGTCAACAATCACTCTTTGCTGCTTCCTCGCTCTTTTTTGTTTCTGTCCTGCCCTACTTGTCTTAGAAATCTTCTCTCTCTCTCTCTCTCTCTCTCGCTTTCTCTCTATCTCTCTGTCTCATTCATGCTGGTGGCTAAATTATGCTGGCTTTTGAGAACCCTTCTTGCCAATAAGGGACTTGTGGATATGTGGGATGACACCTGTAAAAAAAGATCACGTTGTGAGGTATGAAATTCAGATATGCCGGTCTCAATGCTTAAGGTAATCCCAGGAGTGGAAGTCAAAATAACAAAACTTTATAATGCAGAATGACTAGAATAGCGAATTCCAAAATAGAAAACGTCTCGATCCAAAAAGCCAACGACAAAAAAGTCGACTATATAATAAACAAACATTGAAAGCACAAAAATGTCGAATTTAATTTGTATTCAAATCAAATAAAGATAATGACCAATGTTGGAAAGAGTAACGCAAAAATTCCATTTGACCATCTCTGGAATATTTTACATTTCCAATACCTCAAATTTTGAAATCGATACAACAAAAAATCATTGAAAAACATTGCACATTGAATGAGTAATTTATATCAATTTTTCATATTATATTCTCTTTTTCTTCTTGAGATTATAGATTGTTCACTAAGTTACGCGCATTTTCCAAGTAATGGAAACGGTTTTGGTAATTCAACTGAAAGGGTAATTGAAGAATTTTTTACCTCCTCCTGCTATGGTCGCCTTGATCAGACTGTCCAGTTCTTCGTCTCCACGAATCGCGAGTTGCAAATGTCTCGGAGTTATACGCTTCACTTTTAAATCTTTCGATGCGTTCCCCGCCAACTCCAAAACCTGTGAAATGCAAATTGTGAATTATTACTTATTTTTGAAAATCATGTGCGACATTATAGAAACAAATCAACGACCATATTTTCTTTTCCTTTAAAGATTTGAGAGCAAAGTTAATCTACAGATTGTTTTTTATTCAATTCTTTGAAAAGCTGTCAAGTATAATGTCCTTAGGACACTTAATCTTCTGTAGCATAAATAATATCTTTGTATGCATTTCATCTTTCGATGAACAAGATATTCAGTCTTTTTTTATCACAACTATAAATAAGATAATTTTTTAATAATCATTATAGATAAATGACATTTAATAAGCTTTCAAACAGGCAAAAATGTCACTCTTTTATCCGCATCTAAGCTAATTATTGATCTCTAAATAAATCCCAGGAAAGCTTGACGATCTTTGTACTTTTACAATTAAACTAAAATTCGCTTAACATTTCCAACATTCTATAAATACAAGAGTACAGGTTTATTAATTTTCCTTATATCTCTGAATCACTGTCAATACAGCGAATAGCTAAAATATCAAATATCAAAACAATGAAAACCCAAATCTTGTACAGCCATTATCATGAAATTCTCTATTTTGATCATCCACTTTCTCAATGGTATTTTAATAAGAACAGGCTCACAATAACGAATGATCAAGATAACAGATTTCAAATTCTAAATTGAGACTATTATTTTCAAATTCGCTATCGTCACCTCAATCATCCACCCTCCAATAATTTACAAAACATTTCCAAACATTGAATATGAAATTTCAAAATATCTTTACAATATGACCACAAATATAACAAAACTTTGCAATACAAACTCAAACGCAACTCGGCTCAATTGAATCAAAGATAAATGGCGGGAAAGCTTGACGCGATGGCGTCGTAGTAACGAAGCATGCTCCCTCCCCCCTCATTGTCCGGCAGCCCTTCCGCCACGCGTCTACGCGACTACATCGCGCTCGGCCCTCGTCAGACTGCGGCTCTTCCCTTTCTCCGCGTGGCAGCCGCGCTCCGTTTCGTTTAACCGCACAACCGCTCATCCCCGGAATCGCACATTCTCACGCGCGCTTTACCCACACAACCACTACATAAACACTCACCTCAGCCGTGAGGTATTCCAAGATAGCAGCGCTATATACAGCGGCGGTCGCGCCAACTCGACCATGGCTCGTCGTTCTGTTTTTAAGATGCCTGTGAATTCTACCAACGGGAAACTGTAATAAATAACAATATTAATAATCAATGAAAATAAAAAGTTTTTTTTTTAAATCCCCCCCCCCACACACACACACAAAGTATGTCGTTATCTCTCCGGAAAATCGGTATCACGATTTCCGATCAACGAACAAGTCGCGAGGCGAATGTTTTTGTCACGGTGTGTACAAGGAAGCTCGACGAAAATTATGCACTTTTGAGAAAACATCGACGCGGCTAGAGAGAGCGCGGAGGCTCTCTCGGCGTCGGCAGCTTCGACGGAGCAGAGTTAAATTATCGAACGACTGCCGCAACTGCTGGACACGATGACGAAGCTTTTCCGAAGCGTTTTCTGTCCTCGCGGCCGCGCGAGGACCGACGCGTTTCGCCTATTATCGGCACGAGCTTCTTTCGCGCTATCGGCGAAGGTTGATCGAATTTTTTCGGGGAAACGCTCGGACGCCCGGCGTACCCGAAAGTCCACGCATCGCGGCCTCGCCGCTCGATCGCTCTCGCCTCGCCGGATATCGAACGGGGCATATGTGATTCGGGCTTTTCGGGAGCTTACACGCGAGAGTTTCGTCACCGTCGCGTCGGACGAGGGCTACGCCTCGCTGTTAACGGCGCCCGATAAGCCGACCGAAAAACCGAGGCGAGAGAGAAAACAAAGGAAGCGATCCGCGAAAAATCGGTACCTCGAGATCTGTACTATCGACCCTTCGACGAATTCCCTTCGACGCGCTTCAATCCCACAAAAAAATTGACAAAAAATCTCCCGAGCTTGACTCTCTATCATCATTTCCATTGTCGGAGTATCCCGACTGACAGTCGCGAGCGTCGCGAGGTCAAAGATCTTTTTCGCACATGACAGATCCCCGAGCGCAATTGCGCAAACAGATATCGTCATCCCGGCAAAAACTGAAGAGCTCGGAACGCTTTCTTGAAACGCAATTTTTTTTTTTAATACCCCACGAAAGTATATACTGCATTATCCGCGAACTAAAGAAAAAAGACAAAGAATAAACAAAATTGTCATTCAGTGTCAAGGATCGAAAAAGAAAAAAGCCCACAGCAAACGCGGCCCGAAAAACTCCCGTAATTTCAAACAACCGAATGTGGGCATCGCTATAAAACGCATATCCGCCAAGTATTCACCGGGACCGCGGGGAGGGGGGCATGTTAACCGTACAGTCAGTTGTTTGAAAACATCGAGTGCCTATCCGCGTGAATACAAGAAAAAAAATGATATATACACTCATATATATATATTGTACATATTTATAAAGAGAAAAACAAATTTCCCGAATAGTCACTTTGCACTTTACAATCTCTTGGAAACGCTGAAATTACTATCTTCATTCACTTGTACCAAAACATAAGTCAGTCGGTGGAGAATAGAGGATGAAAACACGAAAAGTTTTTCGCGCCAACGGTAAACACGGCGAGTCGCGAAGATTCGGTGGGAAATAAATTTTCTCGGTGAAATTGAATTTTGGCCGGGGTAAGGAGAGATTTTTTTGTTTTTGTCGCGAGAGAGAGGGAGTATAACGCGCTTGGAAAACTCGAGCAACTATAACTCACCTGCAAGCCGGCCCTCGCCGAACGGGAGACCGCCTTCGCCTTCGCCTTACCGGAATCCTTGCCCGCCTTACCGCCAGCCTGTTCACATACGAAAATGATGATTAATTTTTGAGCTACGAGCACGAAACTTCACTGGTACGTAGCTGACGCTGTGGGGCATCGGAGGATGCACTTTTCGCGGACGGATGGTCATTATATCCGCGAGAAACTCGCGGATACTCACCATTGTGCTTGGAGAGAGCGTTTGCGATTCACTACACGACAGTACCGCAGAGCACACCAGAGACACAGACGACGCCGTCTAACCGCGGTCCCGCCAAATGCGCTTGGCGCTGACGGCGCGTCCCGCGGTCCGTTCACGTGACCCGCGCCAGCCAATCGCCGGGAGGCGAGCTCACCGATGCTCTGGTAGGTGGCGCCACGGGTCACCCCGATGCGCGCGCAACAAGTTTCTCCAAGCCGTGGTGGTGGCAACATGGCACCGCGGACGCCCGCGTGCCCAAAGTCCCGCGCGATTTTTCGGCGGCTTGTCTCTTCTCTGTCTCTATGATGGCTAAGTATACAATATTTTTCGGATCGTTCCTTCGTGGAGGAAACTTTGCTTTGGAGGGGGGAGGCGCGTTTCAAGGTTTCGATGCCAGAACACGAGGTTTTGGACAAAACGGCGTGAAACGTCGTTTAGAAACAATGTTTCTATGTTTTGGGACGTGATTTTTTACAAAATTAACGTCATAGTTTTCATGAAAAATGTTTAAGTAGGTTTTTTCTTTCAAGGTTTTGATGGCAGGACACGAGATATTGGACAAAAAGGCGAGAAAGGTGGTTTTTAAAAAATGTTTGCGCATAGGTTTTTATGGGAAGGTTTTTTTTCTAGGTTTTCATTTCAGAACACTCAGAATGGTCCAAAATTTCAATCGCCTGTAACTCAAGAACCGCTCATCCTGGTGCAAAATGTACTTCTTCATTATTTCTGGCTTTTTACAAAGTTTGCTCTATGAGCAAGTCAAAATCGATTACTATTCAATACTTTATCATAGAGGCAATTTTGTAAAAAGCCAAAAATAATGAGGAAACCTTTGCAAAGTTGTAATTTTAACTTCTTTTTAACAATTTGGCGGACATATGTATCCCGTTCGCATGACTTTGACGCAACAACCCAAAAATTGCTACTTGGGCTTACAATTAACCGCTGAGAAAACGCGGTGATTCAAAGGCGCTCAACGCCTCTTGCGTGATGAAGAAACAGAGATAAAGCTTGCGCATTCTGTACATTAACGCCAAGCCAAAATCGATTAATACTCAATACTTTATCATAGAGGCAATTTTATAAAAAGCCAAAAATAATGAGGAAACCTTTGCAAAGTTGTAATTTTAACTTTTCTTTAACAATTTGGCAGACATATGTATCCCGTTCGCATGACTTTGACGCAACAACCCAAAAATTGCTACTTGGGCTATACAATTAACCGCTGAGAAAACGCGGTGTTTCTAAGGCGCCCAACGCTTCTTGCGTGAGAAAGAAACAGAGGTAAAGCTTGCGCGTTATGTACATTAACGTCACGCTGCTGAGGCGATTGCGCTGTTGAATTGTTTACGTACCGGGTTTTGACTTGCTCCCTCCGCATATGTCGTTGCCTGCTGGTATATTCGGCCATGTGGAAATGCGAAAGAGGGACTTTCCAGAGCGCGATAATTCTCGTACACATGCACTGGTTAAAAAGATTGTAACTTTACTGTACCAAGCGATACAAAATTTACAAAACTGAAATGCGCAACCATAATTAGTCCGACATTCGCTGTAAAATTAACAATAGCAGAGAAAAATTACGTACGTGAGAATACGTTTTTTAAATATTTTCATGAAAATCACAAAACTTTTACAGTAATCCAGCTATTACACGACCAAAAATGTAAAACCAATATCACCTATTTAATATTAGTGAACGAATTCGTCACACTATTTTTAAAAAATTATAAATTTACTGTAACAAGCGATTCAAAATTTACAAAACTTAAATGCGCAACAATAATTAGTACATTCGCTATAAAATTAACAACCGCAACGTAAAGTTATGTACGTGCAGATGAATTTTTGAAATATTGTCATGGAAATTCCTTGAAGACCTTGAAAATCATAGCAATTATACAGGGAAGAGTGAAAGTGATACAAAGGCGATTAATTCAACGATACAAAAATACAAAAAAAAAGGGAAATGGAGATGCTGCATTGCTGGAGAAGAGAGATAAATAAGTCCGTCTAAATGGGCTCACTGAGCGAAACAAAATTGTGCAGGGCGGTCATAAATTGAGAGAACGGGCGGCTGAAAAAGTCAACAAAAGCCGATGCAGCATTGCGATACATTCTCATAAGGGTTTCATTGAAATCGCAGTTCGTGTGATGACTATGAATGAAGAAAATAGAATGATTGCGGACATAAATAGTACTTTATACAAAATTTCAAAAATAGACGACCATAGCATGTAAATTTCAGGGGTAATGTCTCATATATGAGTACATGCTAGGGTATGTCTAAAAAAGGCCTTTTCGCATCCAACGTAATATTTTCCAAAATCACGGTATCACCTACAGAATTTTAATTTCTTACGACTCTTTCTTCGGTGACTCGGCCCCTTAAGAAAAATTGTAAAAGCCCTGCAGAGCGAATTGTGTTGAAGTGTGATGCATAAAAATAGAACCTCATGCTTCTGACGTGGTTTCTTTGCCGGACAGGGAAAAAATCGTCGAAAACAAAAGAAATAAAATTTGTAATTAATATTCGTAATTAAAAGCTACTGGCATCTAATTCGTCTAATTTAATGCACAAAAAAATAGTAAACATATGTTGATACTTCAAGTTTTTCTATATATCATAAATCGAACGGTTTTCTTGTGTATAGAATTCTACGATGTACCAATTTATGCATAAAAACTTCCAGTACCGGTATATTATATTTCATGCAATTTTCTTTTCAGTGGAGGAGTAGAGACACATACACAGTGGCAAACATAAAGTCAGAACCGGAGGCAGACTGCTAATGGAGGAATCCATTTATGCTTCCTCGTAGAGGGAGCTTTGACTTCATTTCCATCGTCGAATAATTCGTTTCGGCGAAACATGTTCCGTTGCCAACGCATGTTATAAAATAATATAACATCAACTGGGAAAACGCACGAATCAGCTAGTGTAAGTAAAAGCACGGTAGAAAAACCTGTAAATAATAACTTTTATTACGTCTGTTACCATCGTTAATACACGAAAAAATAGAAAGTGTTCAACAGTCACGTATGTTCTACAAAAAAAAGAAATCGAATCAAAATTCCTTGTATTTTATAACATTTCTAAATTAATCAAATCTTTTTTCGAATTGTTACTTTGAGATGTACAAGAAATTCATGGAACAGATTGTGAATAACAACTTCCAATCTGGTACTGTAATTTTATAGTGACCTTTTTTTAACACTGTATAAAAAATGTTGGGTCCAAAATATTTTGAAAGAAAATTCGGCCTGTACTGTAGAATATGAGGGAAAACTCAATCTATAACGAGTGAGCAAAATCAATATTCAGCCTTGCGGCGATCGTGTACGCGAAATTCGGCACGAAATAAAATATTTTTCGGGAACGTAAAGAATTGATGAGAAATAAGAAACTATAACCATTTTTGTATTATTCCCTGTGATAAAAAAAAGCGTTTGCATCAGAAAAAGGTTGTTTGTCAGGGAGTAATATCGTTCAACATTACGAGAGCAGTAAAATATTATTTGATATATTTTACCGGTTGAAGTCAGCCGCCAATCCAGCGCTACGCGTGACCGGGCCATTTTGCAGCTGCTGAAAATTTTTCGAGCCATTCGAGTTTTCTTTTCCCGCATTCCATTATATTTCAGCGAAGGCATATTCACGTTATTAATACAAACGGACAAGATCGTCAAGTTTACACATGAAATCAATTTATACATATTAATTCTGCTTACGGTATTTTTGGTAAAAGGTAGTGGCCTTTTTAAGCTTCACTACATTTAGTTCACCTCATGAATTATTTTAATTCAAGCGGTGCGAGATAAGCGGCTAACTCCGCGAGCAGAGAACTCATTTTTCGCAACCTGTAAAATAGTATTTTATTTTTATCATGAAATACAAATTATTCTTTTCATTTAGTTTTGAAATTTTCATTTAAAATCTATTGGAATATGGAAAAAAAATCCATCGGAAGCTTTCCAAAATTTAATCTAAAATCTTTCATTCAAAACTGTGTGAAATATCATGAAATGCATAAGGTGGTTTTTTTCACAGGTAACGTTGAAAAATCCAATTTGTTCGAAAACGTTTCTAAACGTTAAGTTAAAGCTACAAAAGCATGATTAACGTATTAACACAGTAACGAAGGTCCGCGGCGTTCCATTTTCCCAACCATTTTCTTAGAGCCTATTTCAAAGTCCGCGTGGGGTGTCATACACCCCGTCTTGTAGGGTTGAATGAATCAATCGACGAACTCGTTCTTTGGTTACGCTTTATTCGCAGGACGACTACTTTATTCGTGGTAGAAAAATGCAAAGTGCAAAATATAACATTTTTAGTAATGGCTCGTTAGGAAATTGAATTAATTCTGGAGAGGGTAGATAATATAACAGCGAATCATCTCCCTGGTGAAATTGAATTGGGGAATAAATGAAAAGCATCGTCCCGGATGATATTCCGAGAAGTGCCAGGAGCTCGCGAGCTCTTTCATCCAAATTGTGTAATATTTGGTGTATACATAGACCAAGTGTGCGTTGCCGGTATTCGAGTGACGAGTACTATTACGGGCTTGCAGTATCGACGAGCCCGCTGTCCGGGGATGCGCGTTTTCCAATGCGCGTCGGCACTGCAGCGGCTCCCCGAGTTTCCCGCCGTTTTCCACAGCCTCCAGTGGACTAAAGGGCTGACTCGTGTGCCAGGCAACTTCACCGGTCCTATTATCCGGATACGTGATTACAAGGGAGGGTTAGTACTCGTGGGCTCCCTCGGCTAGCTCGTCGCACTTTTCGTCCAAATCATCCTGAAATTATAAATTATAACAAGTTACAATCAATCAAATGCATCATTTTCTTTTACGAATTATAAACATTGAATATTTCGTTAAAAACAGAAATAAAAAATAGAATTTAATATCAATAAAATTCTTCTTTTTTTTTTAAACACATTACAATAGTTCAGTATTACTTTAAAGGATTTAATATTAGTAAAGTTTGTCATTTTACGACAAATTTTTAAAAAAATGTTTATGGGAATAGTTTGCTTTTTATTACATTAAGGAGTTCACGATGAAAACTCACCGCGAGAAAGAATGTTTATTTTCGTCATTGGTTTACGGTAATTCAATTATTTTTCAGCTCTCCGAGCGAAATATCGGAATTTCAATTAACCGGTTAAATGCTTTTTCCAATTGGCTTTTCATCTAAAGCACAGCATTTCGCAATGGGATAATGAGATGAAAGATGTCTACACTTTTCTAATGGTTTCGATGAGAATAGATTGCTAACGAATTTTTGACTATACTGGCAAATAGATATCGATTTATCATGGAATAATCTCCACAATTGTAATTCCACCATATTAATAATTCCATAAACGCGTCACAAAAATTATTTTTTGCCCAGAAAATTTGTCAAAATTAACAAGACCTTCAAAATAACCAAGCAAAAAGAATCTGCAGGTTGTCTAGCCGGTATATTCCGGTTCGGGCGGAGAAAAAACAATCAGATTTTAAGGTTCCTTCATTTTAATGATTTTGATTACTAGATAAAAAAAATTTTTTGGAAACCGACTATTTGGGCAGTGTTATTATTTTTGTAACTTCGATAGTAGTGGTGATTGACAAGGCCAATGAGGGTGAAAAATGGCACAACGTGCAGGGTTTTACCTCGTCAAGTTGCAGACACTTGCCCCATTCCTTGAGAGAAATCTTGTGATCATTGTCAACGTCACAGGAGTCGAGGAATGGAGCGATGCAGTGCTCAAGAGCCATGAGAGGTGCCCTTATGGGGAAAAGCTCGTGCCTTGACACTGTTCTGTCATGGGGATGACCGTCGAGATCGCACCACTTCCATATGGCCGCATTGGTCCAGCGCAGAGTCAGATTGGTTTCAGCTTCGCGTTGCATCTTCAAGAAATGGGACGGGAGTTCCTGACGATCGGCAAGATCGCGCATGATGTTGAAGAGCCAGTCGCGCATACGTCTTGGGAAATCAAGCATATCGTCCTCTTTGCACATCTGAACATCAAGACACATTTCATCAATATCATAAAGTCGTAAACCCGGCAAAGAAAAATGACACCGTTAAAAAACACTATACTGTAAAAAAGTATTTGGAAAATTCATATACTGTATATTAATTTTGTACTAAACCCGCGTATGAAATTCAATCAACTGTACGAAGAAAAAAAAACTGAAAATTCAATGCCCGTAGTAAAATTAAAGTTAATTTATATTAAAAACTCGACTTTATTCACGAATTTAACGTAAATAAATTAATGTATATATTTACATTGGGATTTATTTGTGGGTTACATTTGTTTTTTATTTTGACGGGTACATTCACGTGTAACCGGAAGTATATTTAACAATTTTCGAAAATTCACAATAAATTTTGATTTAAAAAAAAATTATATTGAGTAGTTTTAAAGTTTATTGTGACTGCAATAAAGTAAGAACTTTGAGTAAGGAAGTCTATAATATATACACATAATATTTATTGGAACATGCGAGCACAAGTTGGACATAATTGAATTAACTTCTTACCGGCATTTGTCGGCATTCGCCGTAATATTCAATGTGGATGTGCTGGTAGTCAGGCCCACGGCACCTGGGATCGTTGGAATCGCAAAAACAGCGTGCCTGGTAAACCTCGCAATCGCTGTTGAAGGTTTCGTTGTAGTTGGTGCATACCTTGCGACGAGGATCGCTCTCCTCGTTGCAGATCTCGACACACACGCACTCAGCCTCTCCTAAGGCGGTCGGCTGATATAAATAACAACATTTCATTTAGAAAATGACAATTGACAAGTAACTGTAAAGAAGAAATTGTTTTAATTTGAAGCATTCGTTTTAATTTAATGAAAATTGGGACTGGTACATTAAATGACAATGCAATAAAATATTAAAATAAATGAGAAAAAATAATTAATGTATTAAGAAAGTAATACATTAATTATTTCCTGCATTTTTTTGCATTATTGCTTTACGTATTACAGGAAAAATTAGTTTTTTTTTTGCTATTCAAATGCTTACACACTATTTTATAATCATTACACATAATTATTGTGACATTGTAATTACAAAATAAATTGCACTGCAAACTATATCTCATGAATTAATGGGCATTTACAACTTTCCCAAAAAGTTCAAATTGCAGGTTCAATCGACTTTTTCTGAATTTAATGTATTTAAGATAATAAAAAAGGTACCTGGCAAACTCGACCAGCGCCGCAATGTTTGTCAACGCAAGGATCAGCAACAAGAAGCTGCTCGGATTGTCTTCCGTGTTTGGATCTGGCATTCTCAGCTTCCTCGACTTCTTCGGCTGTCTCATCAGCCTCGAGCATGTTCATCGCTTCTTGCTGGAAGGTCGGCTCGGTCGTCGTAGTCCGACGACGATGCTTTCGTCTCCTCTGTTGAATCATTTTTCCCCCCAATTATGTATTCAATCATTTTTACGCCCCAATTGTGTATTGAATCATTTTAACGTCCAATTACGCATTAGATCATTTTACGTCCCAATTACGTATTACATTATTTTTACGCCCCAATTATGCATTTAATCATTTTTTTGCCCCACATCATTTTATATTCTCATTACGAGTGTTCAACAAACGTGGCCTTGAAAAACGCCTCTTCAACATTACCAACCTCGGCGGAAGCATCGGAGATGAGAAGAAGCCCAATGAGCACTGCGCACAACAACTGGAGCCTCGCCCCCATTGTCATTTCTGCAATTAATACAAATACATAAAATGGAATTGAATGCAATCGATTGCGTTATGCAGCGTCAGGCTAAAATTGCGCGGAGACAAATGTTTAACGCTCGTTGCACGTATTTTGCTTCCGCGTGGCTCGCTATTCATCATCGCTTTCTAAACGAATCATTGATCTTAATTGACGCGCGTGGTCGTGGAAGAAGCTGTTCTCTTCCATTTCTTGCGACACACAATGAACTTCCTCACGAACCTCGCGAAGCAAACATTGAGGAATCGGTCGCGGGTCATCGCTCCGTTCGTCGCCGTATCGTAAAGTGGGTTTATTAAGGACTGCCGATAACCCAGTTTTATGAATGTCTCGAGTATTCTTTTTTTTTTAATCTGTAATGTCGTTTATCGACATTGTGTTTTTTTGTTCTCCAATAGCGTCACAGATATGGATTGATTATTATAATATGATGCTGGTTTTTGTCTACATAAAAATATTTTATATTTATATTTATTATTTTTCCCACCATATCGAGTGACGATCTATTTGAACAATTATTTATAAAATTGTTGCTCGACATATTATTGTAATGTGGAATTTTTTATTTTCATTTTATGAATCGATAGACAATTTTAACAATTCGATCTTATGTTTCCTCGGATTCATATTTTCATTGTAAAACAATAAAAAAATATTATAATAATTTTCGTTAATAAGAATTTCATAAAATGCTTTTAAGCTCAACACTTTCTTTCTCACCTATTTTTATTCTCCATTTCACTAGCATTGATAAATTGCTTCATTATAAACTTTCACCGAATCCAAGTAAAAGCCAAAATCCCTTCAGCCTTTGATACGATATCTCGCATTTTTCCTGAATATCCTAGAATATCATCACCCGATTTTTAAAACAAATGGACGTTTTTTGTTTAACTAACAAAATGCTTAAAAATCGGCTCCAGACAACATATAAAAAATTCACCTATCCCAATAATAATAAATAAATAAATTTCATAAAACGCCATGCTTTTAAGCTCATCATTTTTCCAGTCGCCTTCATTCTGTATTCCGCGAGATAACTAATCGTCACACTCGCATGAGTCTTTTTTTTCCCCCGGAGCATTCATCACTTTTTATCAGCTCCATTCGTCCGCTCCACAATCTTCGTGAGGCTGCCTGTGTGCCAGATTTGTTTGGCGCACGAATATCGGTATCCACCCACGAGAGTCCGGGGTCGCGGGAGCCCAACCGCAGAGCGCAAAAACGTGCAGCTCGCCGAGCAGCCCGGAGACGCGTGTGCTCTCCGCGGATGCTGGAACGCTTGCGGTGCGTTCCACGTCCCACGTGCCGATCGCGCAACGACACAATTTACATTGCGCGGCGCGGAGTATGACTGCGCGTGCAGCAGCTCCGGCTGCGCTGAGCGGAGGAAGCTTGGGCTTCGGTAATAGCGCGTTTTATCGCCTTGCTCGTACAGCCGGCACTGCTTTTCTCGTTAAAGCGATGACATCGTTTCGCGGGACACTTCAACGTCCATTCAGAGACCTACCGTTGAAAATTGCATCTCGAAGAAGGCGACTCTCGAATACAAGGGCTTTGTGCGCTTTGACTTGTCGAGGCAATTATAGCGACTGCACAATTGGGTCATTCGCCAAAATACTTTCTCCGCTGGCTTCGTGAATTAACTAAAAAATTTGATTTCCAACAAGCTGACAATTTTTTACTACCGTAATAATAAAATTAAATAAAGAAAAATAAGGTCCGTTCAATGGTTTTTTATTGGCAAGTTGCGTAAAGAGAAAAAAAAATTTTTTCGGTGCACTCTGCAGTCGTAATGCACATTTGTGTCATTGCAAAGTGCATATGTTGTGCATTATATGAAATTTATGCAATTGCGAAAGAATAATTGTGAAACGAAAATATTTTGTCGTGTTCCCGTTGAGGACAGTTTCTTTATTGCCCTTTTCATTTCTGATTACTTATTATTATAAAATTATAAAAGAGACAAATACATTTTTTTTATCGCGTTACGTTTTTCAGACTCAACATTTTTTATTATCAACTATCTCGATTTTGCGTCGATTGGGAATGTACCGGAAAAAGGGGTCAGATTACCATGCACATATCTATATATAGTTCAAAGCTAAACATAAACTCTTTGATGTCATTTAACTCAACTTTCGAACCCTCGTGCGTTTCCGTTTGCAACGAATTTCAACAAAATTGTATAAACCCACTACGCACTCGTTAACGATCCCCGCAATTTCACACTCAATTAAAAAACTGGAAGTCTTATCAATAAACTCGTTAATTAAATTTAACCCACAATTGTGTTATAAAATTAAGGTAATTTTGCAATGACATTAGAAGGCATTTAAAAAAATGCAAAGCATTTACAGAAAAATTAAATTAAGCGAATTATTGAAATTACTATACCAAAATTAAATTTTACATCACAATTCTATAATAAATTTAGTATACCAGTTTATAAATAAATACTTCCAGTAGATATATATGAAATTTTTAAGTAGATTTTTTTTTCACAGAACAATTATACGAAACGCATGATTCAGTTGGATTATTTTTTGATTTTTCTTATTTCTCTGCAGCTATATTAAAAGATTACGAAATTATGCATACTTGTTTATGTGCGTTCGTGTCTGTTTCACCCAATTTTGTGCCCCAAATTTTCCCAAATAAACGAGCTCCCTACGGCAGCACAAAAAAAACGAAACGTCTGGCTCACGCCCGAAAAAAAAAGTCCAGAATTCGTAGCAGCTTTCGTCACGGTTCACGAAGTCGAGAGCGAGAAATAGACTTCTGGTGATTGCGAAAAATCTTCCAAACCAATTCGAAAGTCATTAGCGAAGCTGATATTCAAACCGCAGCCTGACTCGTCATTTTTATAAAAATTGAGAAGCGCGGTCTCATTATATTTGAGCATATCTTACTTTTGTGATCTTCTCTCTCTCTCTCCCTTGGCAAAAAAAATTAAACGCCGACGTTTCAGTTTAAAGTCCTCATATCGCTATTTCTCACTCCTATGGTTCGTCTGTATCGCAAACTATTATAATTATTGAGCGCTTTAACTTGCCAACTTATCGAGGAAATAATTTTCTTCGACGCCTTTAACTAATTCTTTAAATAAAATGGATAAAGAGTATCACTTAATTATATCCACATATCGATTTCATTTTTTGAATGCTTTAGATCGCAAAAAAAAAACAAGACATTTTTTTATCATTTTTCCAACATAAAATTTTTTTTTTTAAATGAGATTGAAATTATTTTCATTCAACGAAAAGTGTCCAGCTTAAAAAGGGTTAAATTTTTTCCAATTTCGATAGAAATTTGAACTAATTATTTTTTCAAATGTTCATTCCAATGAAATTATGAATATTGTTTATATTTTTCGTTATAAATTCATTTCGATAATAGTATTACTATATCTTGCGATTGCAGTTGCCATTTAATTATTAAAATAAATATATATTAATTTTGGACAAAATGTAAACTTACCTCGGAATCGCACTAGTTATATGTAAACCCTTTGCTCTCGCGTTCAGCGGTGAGTGAAGAAAGACGCCTGAATCGGTCGCTGGACCGGTACTGACTGCGTCCGAGAGGCTCGCTTCGAGGCTCCAGGCATCGAGATGATCTCACTGTTTCTTCCTACACCCCAGCTTGATCTCTCCGCCATATGCGTTCATGCTATCACAATTTTTGTTTTTTTTTTTCTTCTCCTCGACGCGTTTGAACTGTGCGTTATAACGCAATCGACGAGTTACGCAGTGCGCTTAAACTGGATGATTTCATACGCTTCTCGAGTTCCTGGAAATGAGGAGGCTGGATTTGCGAGAGATATGAAAATTCGAGATCCAGTGAGATCAGAGCCGATTGCCAAAGCTTTCACTCGTATTTACGATAGGATTACGGCGTTCCTTACCATTGGAAGTAAAGCTCGAAGCTTGCACGTTGCTTCCTTATTTTCCACCTTTCTCAGAGTTTATAAGTACCTTGATCTTGAATTTGGGTTCCTCATGGAGCAAACATGCAAAATGAGGAAGTAATGTGCGGGGATAGAATTTGCGAGCTTTATTTACAAAGCTTTGAGCTCTCGTGTCCTCGTACAGGAAGCTTTGTTGTCGTAAACTTTTTTTTTTCGGGATTTTCACGTCAAGACATTCAAAATGGTCTAAAACGTCGAAGAAAGTGGTTTAGAAAAAAATTTGTGTGCAGATTTCCTCGTAAGCACGATAACTGTAGTAATTTTGGAAGCATATTCGAGAAATTTGGAACCCAAATGGGTTGTCATGCGACAACGTTTGAAACTATCAATTTTTCAGTTGCCTCACCGTAACATAATTATAATGTAAACGACAAAGCGACCGTTGATTTGGAAAAAAAATACTAACAATTATACTTAATCAATTTCATGCGCTAGTTTAATGCAAAAAAGCTTTCCAATACTAGTACATAAAATTTCCAGCAGATCTTTGTTCACTACAAAATTCATTTGGATTGTAATTCTGCTTTCGATAGTAATAAAAAATATTCTTATTTTGTCAAACGAATGTATCGTGCTTAGTGGAAAAACAAGCGTGAGCAAAGCGGTAAAATTCACATAACTTTGGATATTTGGTTGGTGAAGAAATTGGTAAAGAAATTGGTGACTCAAGGTGCTATTTCTACAAACGCTAGTGACAACAAATAGTGAGACGAGCATAGAAAGTCATGCTATCGTATATACATGGCATTGCTATTTTATTATAAAGCTGCGAAATCTTGATGGCTTTGCTGATAACGTCGTGAAATAGCTCGTGAAATAGCGCCACTAAAATAACGTGAAATCAATGGGTATAGTTTTCTACAATTTTGGTAGTAAGGTAGGTATATTATACTAAATGCAAAAAGGTACAATACATTTGATGTTTGTTTGTTTTTCATTTCGTTTTTAACATTATCTTTCATTTCTTTTTCTTTTTGTTTCTCTCTTTTAATTAGGTATCGTAGTAACGTTGTCCACGGTTGTACACACAAACTGGCCCTTCATTTGTGGGGACCAAAATAAAAATGTATTCTACAAAAATTCACAACTTAATTATCGCCATCCTCTATTTATAAATCGTTACAATTATTTGTGTCTCGCGTTTCAATTGTTTTATTATTATTTTCTTTTTGTTTGTTTGTTTCTTTTTCTTCCTCTTCTTTTTCTTTCTTTTTATTAACGTCTGCCTCTCGCTTTCTCCTTTGTGTATTATTCCATTGTTATTGTTATTTAATAGTCACTTAAAAACGAAAACATTCACACTAAAAATTTGCGGATCTCGTGGATTTATATTTTGTTGCTTGAGGGTTTTTGTTGCGTCGCGTCACCGAAACTGCAACTTTGATCATCTTCAATATTAACTCTTCGTCACTTCGTCACCAACGAGACAACGTCGAAATTCACCCTTCGTCTCTGCACAACGCGAGAGTTCGTTTATCGAAGATTCATCGTTGTTTTCCATTACGTTAAATAATAAACAAACAAAAAAACAACGTACGATGTCGCGGCACTTTGGAAGCTTTGTTGCCTCGACGTGGCGTCGAGGATCGTCGGAGTAATCGCGGAGAACATTATTATTCTAGGCCAGACACATTTTGTTCGTTTCCTTTTTTCGCTGGTCCAAAAAATCTCCTCTCCGAACGTGTAAATTGTGCTGCACTGACTTTCTCTCTTTCGCTCCATTATTGATCGACAATAAATTACTGAAACTTTCACAGTTTGGTGCAAGACATAGAAAAAAAAAAACAATTCTTGCATACTTAGCTACAGTTTTTTTTTTACGGCTGATTCTCTGTAGCTACATATTTATCACAGTTGAATTAGCAAGAATATAAGTTAGCTGTGCTCGCGCCAATCTGTGAACGTCGCAGGCCTGCCAATGAAAAAACTATTCGATCATTTGCGATATAATTCTTCATATTTTCATTTCTGTTTGATCGTCATTTAGGCACTGGCTTCTCGTTATTCATTGATCGTCGAGATGGAGATGAAGTTGTACGGCGGATTCGAAATGTTAGAGTGGTCGTCGTTGAACGAGCCCAAAGAGTGATTCGTGCCGATTCGCCGCTTACGGTATACATTTATTTTAGTCTAATAATAATATTATTAATAATAATCGTACAGCACTAATAGTAGTAATAATAGTAACAGTAACGTCGAGATTTCGAGGAAAGAAGTTAACACGTGAAACCTGTTGCTATCTACGATCGATCGCTGCGGCGCGTGTCGCGTCCTTTGCCTCGTAAACTCGAACGACGAATCGGCGGTCGAGGATACAGAATCGGCGACGCGAATTTACTTTTTTTTTTCATTTTCGTTCTCTATTATTATCACCCTGGAAATATTTGTTATTTGTTACAAAGCTGAGTTGACTCGTCGTGATTTATCAATTTTATTTTCTCCGGACGCGAGTCGAATCTCTTGAGATCCGAATGCTCCAGTCACCGCACAATTTTCGTTTTTACTTTTATTTTTTATTTACGTCTAACCAACAGCTCGCGACTTCTACCTCGGATGGATCGTCATATTCAATTCGGCGAGCGAATACCAAATTTTTCAATTCTCGTGGGTACCTGAGATTTATTTATAGCCCGGTATGTTCATAAAATCAATGAAAATGTATTTTAAAGTTCGTTTTCTAAGCAAATAACTGTGATCGATTCCTGCGCAAAACTTTCATTTCTTTTCCTTTCTATAATAATTAGAGACAATTTGGATTGTGCTTTTACGATCAATTTTAATATTTAATCCGTGGAATGATCTATAATTATTTGGTTATAAAACGATGATGGGTAATATATTTTCATTGAATAAATGCTCATCCCCGCATATAGGCTGACAAAAAGTGGCGGAGTGGGAAAACGCGAGCCCAAAATTAAACGAAGGAAGTAGACGTGCTGAATGGGGGAGGAATAATGCAAAAATTTACAGTCACACGTGAATTGGCAATGTGTAATTATAAATTTTCGCATGATTCCTTGTTTTAAAATAAGATTAATGTCGGGTGAAGGATGACGCAGGGTAAGGGCGGGGTGTAAACGGCGAGACCAGCTGCATTCGGGGTTGACTAAATGATCCGCCAATCGATACCGGTCGATTGACTTTTACGGCAGTACATAATGCGAGAAAACGGGATTTTTCCTCCTCTTTTTCACACTCGCCACGGGGCTTAAGAAAAAAAACACACCGTTGTCCAAAAACGGACGCTTTCGTCGTCTCAAAAATTCAACAGTTTTCGACTCGGTTCCACCAGTGTGCCAAATTTACCATTTTTCAATTTCCAGCCTTATATTACGAAAGTTCTAATCGATTAAACATGGCTTTCACCTCGCCCGGTTTCTCGTATTGATAATGTGTCTTCTTGTTTTTCGTTTCTGTTTAATCTTTCCTCGCGTCTCGCTATCTACCGCAAATTAATATAAAAGGAAGTTTGAGCGAAGAATCGAGCGACTCGCGATGCAGACTCCCCCGAATAATCAATCTGCTCGTTGCTTTCTCTACTTTAATCACCGGTTTTTCTAGTTTTCAAATTTCTTTTTTTTTCTATTCGATTATTAGGGAATGTTATAGTTCAACGTTGAGGATAAAAAATAATTGCGTCGAGCAAAACAACAGTGATAAAAATGGATGAATCCGAACGCGATATTTCGCTCTTGTATCTCGCACCGCAAGTTTCTTTAAAGATTCTCGCACTCATCGGGGAGGGAAAAAAAAGCGCGTGGCGTTACACGCCATGTACTTCCGCCTCAAACGCTCGAGTTTCATTGATTCGTCTCGTACGTCGGTACAATAAATGCCACCCGACGTACGAAACAAGAAAGGTGAAATGCAAATGCAACGAATCGAACCCTCGTGAACCGATAGCTAAAACCTCGCCTTCCAATCAATTCTCAAGACCAAAAGAAACGTCGATTTTGATGCCCGGTCGTTTATCCAACTGATTCGCAGTTGTCATGTGAGTTAGTGAAATAATAATTCAAAGATACGATTACGACCTGAGCTGTAAACCGTGATTGTTTCCTTTCCTGCGAAAATCGATGAGAAGACGAGACTTTTCGTAAAACGCCGAGCCTTCTGTATGAACATTCGTAATGGAAATTCGTAAATTGATTATGGCAGCGCGGAGCCCCGGAGGTCACATCTTCCGTTTTCCAACTTTTGCGGAATCGAGAACGTCTCTCAAATTGATCTGCGTGTCTTGGAGGTGGACCGTTATTCACTCTTAACGAGCGTCACGATCGCGTGGGCGACGTTCGCAGACGTTTCCGGACACCGTGGTTCTTTTTCTTCTTTGTTGGTGTTTGAAAAAAAAAATTCTTTATTCATTTATTTGTTTTTTGTTTTTGGGTTTTGGCTGTGCTTTCCACTGAGTTCTTCGCTTCTGTTTCTGGGATGAATGATGATTGTGGCGGCGACGTGGTGGTGATGGACAACGCGGCACGATCAGCCGCACGCAGCTTAACGGGCGCGGTTTTGATAGTTCGGGTTACCGCCTGGCTGTCTCATTCCGCCGCCGCCCCTGCCGCCCTCGCCGCCGCGCGAAAAACCACCGCGTCCGCCTCTTGCGCCGTGCTGACCACCACGCATAGGTCCACCTGGACCACCTGAGTAACCGGAAGAATAGGCTGCACAAATTTCAATACTCTCTTTGCTAACTTAAGGGGTAAAGGGAAGAAAGGGCTTACCCAGAGTTGGACATTGCACGAATTGAAAAAAAGCGCACTACAACACTTTCATCCTGAATTTGGGAGGGCAGTTGTGCTACCGTCTATTTTCAACTTCATTGCGAACAACTGAACAAAACTTTATTTTGTCTCTAAGAGAAATTAGGTATTTTAGGTATTTTGTTTCGTGGACAGAAATAATTGAAATTTTCCAAACTATGATAACGCTTTTTCATATCCGGGCATGTTTTCCAATTTTTCATGCATTTATTAAGGTGTACGAGGCAAGAACAGGGCCCTAAATGTTAACGAAAAATGTATTTGAAAAAAAAAAAAAAAAATACTGAAAATCAGTGATTTTTTCGAACGCATTCGAAGGGGGGAGGGAAAGAAATTGGTGCGACGGAATACCCAAGCGAGCGAGAGGAGTTCTTGAATTTTTTGAAGTTAGAGCTATGAAATGGAAAAATTAATTTTTCAACTTCTGAGATTTCTGCCGTGGGAAATTTTCGTCTGCTGCTCGAGACGTTGCCACGTTTCTTTGATTACGATTGAAAATCGCACGAACCTAACAACATCAACACCAGTTTTCGCTGTATTTTTGCGGTAATGCATGGATTTTTTTTAAAACGCTTCGCAAGAGTTCAGTGTATATTATTTTAAATCAATCCCTTCCACGCATCTTTTATATAAACATGTGAAATTCACATGTTTTAAAAAGGTAATTTCAACGTGAAATAGATAGAAATATCATCGTTTAAAGCCGGATGAACCCTTTCAGTTATTTCGAGTTTCTTCGGAATGTGCAAAGCCATAATACACGTTAATCCCGTAACTTTGCCTCCCAAATCGATATTCAAAGATGCCTCCTTAAAGAAAGAATAAACAAAAAATTTTCTAGACAATTCGAATCACATTTTTTCGGGAAACTCGAATTTTTTTTCAAAAGGGCCGCTTCTCCAAAGTAAAGTTACCAAAAGCGGCAATATTTTGTATTCCGGAATATTCGCTTTGTTTTATAAATTATGAAAAAGGGCCGTAAGGGCTTTTCAGGCCGCTAATGATGTTTTCAAATAAAAAAAAAGTTAAAACGATGGAATAAAATGATCGAACTCTGGGTTAAGCCTTGATTAGTATTTGATTCTCACCTGGACCGCGTTGCTGTTGTTGCTGCTGTTGTTGCTGTTGCTGACCACCGGGAGGTCTCATATTGCCGTCATTGAGAGTGGGCCGACTGCCACCGCCTTCCATCGACAATCGGGGCCTCATCTTTTTCTCCTCAATGTTCAACTTTTGGCCGTTTTCATCCGGATAGCATATGGAACCTGCTTGGAGAACTTTGAATACGGTCTGCGTGTCTTCGAAGGTAATGAAGCCATAGTTGGGCACTCTCGCCATGTTGTTTTGGCCCTGGGGTCCCTTTCCTCCGCCGGTGTTCTTGCTGTGAATCCGGAGGTCCACGACTTTCCCGTAGCGGCCAAAGATCGCCCGAAGCTCGTCGATGGTCGCCTGGTGGGGAACATTTCCAAGGAAGAGCTGATGCTCGTCGCTGTAACCTCCAGGTCTGCTGCCCCGGCGATCGTTGTCTGAAATAAACGCTTTTAATCAACTGCAGTGAATTTAAGGGTATCATCACTGCAACAATAGAGAGAAACCGTAGTACTTTACGCTACTAGTGCGATAAAACTATTTCCGACGAGTGTGGAAATGCATTTGGAAAAGTTTCTCACACGAATTTCGTTTAAAACTTTATTTTCGGTTCGCGTGTGAGAAGTCGCACTTCTCGCACTGAGTGGCATTAAATACTTTTCCGAAAGAGTGTAATGTGTCAGAATTACCACGTGGCGCCGGACCTCCACGCGGTGGTCGTGGTTGCTGTTGCTGCGGTGGCTGGTTGCTCCTCGTTCTGTGCATCTGTTGTTGTCCCGGAGATATGTTACTCGATGAGGAGAGTGCTGGCCCGCTGTTAGCAGCGTGTACTATCGTTCGGTCATCGGACACACGAAGAGTCGTCATGGGTGGCTGGGGAAATGTAACAACTTGCCATCAATCATGTTGCCATAACAAATTTAATTTTTTTTTCTTTCAAAACAATAATTAATCATCCTTTTCTTTTCAGTTTTTCATTTGTTCACTCACTTTAATCGCAAAGTCTTCGTTAATATATATTATGCCATAAAAATAAATGCTTTTTGTCTATGCTCTGTTGTCAAGAAACGCCACAAGCGGCGCTGGCGTCTTAACGCGATAAACCAATAACTAATAATAGTGATAAAGATATTTTTATCGAGTAGATTTTCCAGAGGAGATAAAACGTTTGCTTACCGGCGATACGGACATTTTTGGAGGTTGAGAGCTTGTCGGTGGCAAAGGGTTCGAGAAAGGCGAGCTGAAGAGATTGGCGAATGTCTTTGGCTTGTTGTTGCTTGCGCTCGCGGTTGACGTTTGTTCCGCTTCAGATTCACGTCCAGAGGTAGCGAAATTTTCCGATTCGGGCTGCTCCTGCGTCTCGTCTGTCTGTACCTGGTTCTCTTCTTCACCCTGTTGCTGCGGCTCTACTGTTGAGTCGATTTCCTGCTCCTGAGTAAATTGTTCCTGTTCCACCGTCTCGGATTTTATGTACTGATGTTGCTGCTGCTGCTGCTGTTGTGTTTGTGATGCCTGTTGCTGATTTATCAACGGCGTCTCCTCGTGCACTGATCCGTTGATTACCGGCTGCATCATTGCGTGCACCTACATGAAGAAACTTATACGGTATTACGAAAGTATGTCAAGGGGATTGAGTCAAGAACTAAAAAAGTCGTGGGAAAATACAAATTCTCAAGTGCAGAATTATAATACCTGGAGAATTATTATTAAATATTAACAAAACATACCGGCTGTTGGGGTGGTGGCGCATAATAGAGAGCCTGTTGCTGCGGAAGAGGCGGTTGCTGAGTAGGAATCAACGGTGCATGGGATTGCTGATCAGCTGCAGTGACGGCCGTTGAATGTTGCTGAGCCTGCTGCTCGTCTTCCTCCGGTTCGGAGCCTCTACCCTCGTCAGCTTCGCGTTCGCCACTGTCGCCCAAGCCGCTCTCGACACCCTCGAGCTCGCCCTCTTCCTCGTCCGGAAAGCCAAGGTCTTGATAGCGAAAAATGTCATTGTGAACGTAGTAAGTTTTCGGTGCTTGAGCGGCAAGTACGAACGTCTGGGTGAAACGGCGCATTGGCTGCCCGGCATTCGAAAGTTCTCCGGTCACCTGCAATTGCAATTTATTAATTTGTTGCTTTGCTTTTTTTTTCTTCTTTCTGTTGTATTTGTTGTTGTTGTTTCGTGAATTAACATTACATTAACTAACACATTTTTTCTACGATTCAAATTATGACTTTTCATAACCACACGATAATTGGATCTCGATATTTACTATTTTTTGGCAAGTTTTCCTTTTTTTCATGTCGTAATAAAAAGTATTATTTCTTTGGTCATTTGTAAATATCTGAAATATCAATAAACTTGGATTCTTCTGAAATTTACAGGAATATCTGGAAAAAGTTGATATTTGAGAAAGACGTGGCGAGAGCAGTGTGATATTAAAAAATAATAAAAATAGAAGGAGTCGTAGTGGAAAGCCTCCTTCGAACACATATATTTTCAAGGCAGATAAACGCACAATTAAATTCCTTTGGTATGCGAACAACAAGTTTGAAAAAGTACCTGTACAACGACACCTTCGCCCAACGTCGCCTGAGAATCCACTTGGCTGATTTTGGCATGACAATCGCGGAAGTTGAGCTGCTGAATTTTCTGATGTATCTGTTTCTGACCGACTGCGGGAATGATTTCACGATCGGGAGCTCCCAAACCCCCGTGAACGAAGGATGAATTGTTATTATAGAACCTGAAACGATATCAGTGAATTACAACAGCCACACAAAAGATCCATGTATTAATCCATCGTTACCCCAATCTTTTCAAATTACTAAATAAGATTACTTCACCCAAATTGAAGCAAAGTTTGCATTTAAAAAACACTGCTTAAAATATCTAATTATTCAAGAAATCATGTTCAAAGTCCTTTGGCCCCATTTCTGGCCATCACCTTCATTTACACGCAATAATAACCACAGATGGATCGAATTGATGGTCACAGTCCTCGGTCAAACTCCAAAACAATCGAATCGATAAACCATCCAAACCGATCTAATTTCGGTCAATACCTGTGAAGATGTGCGGGTGCTTGATTGAGCAGAGTGTAGTACTGTCGGACAAATTCACGACCGACACACTGAGGTGTGGGGGATGCCTCCATGACCATTTCCTTTTTTCCTTTCCGGTATTTCCACGCTTCTCAAATGAATTTTATTCCGTTTGTTCGCCGCCCTCAGCAACTCCGATTACTCGAGATACAAAAGTCTTTGAATTCCTAAGGCAAGTGTCTGAAAGCAAACAAGCAAAATCCGCCTCTGAGATAATTTCCTCTCGGCCGCATTCAAGGTCACCGACCCAAAATCATCTTCCCGCTCCTCGGTCTCATCTCGCTCTCCAACTATGTTTTTCCTTTGATTTCCCTTTTTCCCCCATTTACCAGATTACTGAAAAATCTCCAAAAATTCCGCAAAACGCCGCAACAAAAAATCGTTACCATTCGTAACCTCAACTTCCGGAAACGCCGATATACCCAAAACTCAGCAAATTATTGCAAACAAAACAAAAAAAACGCTGGGCAGTCCGATTGGCGAATATGCGAATCCCGAAAATTCGTGCGTTTGGAGGTAACGCGTAGGAAGTAGCTGACAAAGAAGAAGACAAAGATGACAGAGAAAGAGAGAGAGAGAGTCAGAGAGAGAGAGACAGAGTCACCCGAGAGTCGCAAAATCTCTTATCGAATATTCGCCACACATGGCGAATAACGCATAACCGGGCGCGACTATCGAGTCTCGGTCGAAGAAAATTCGCCGGATTTTCGATAATTTCCGATAAACCGGAAATGCCAATCGATTTTACGGTTTAAGGTAGGGCATTAACCGCGTGTGGCATGCACGCGCTTCGAGGCGTCGCGAGTCCCTTGTGCGCTCGCTGGGACAAAAAAAAACGCGAAAGAGAAAAAAACCGAGAGAGCGAGAGCGAGAGAGAGAGAGAGAGGTCGAGGCCAAGAGGGGCCGCCCGGCTCTCAAGCATGGCGATTTAGCGAGACTCAATAGGACGCGGCTAACGGGCCTAAAAATCCCCATAATCGCGAATAGGCCGAAAGTTTTTGGAATGTACGTCGAGCATGCCTCGTTCGGTGCTCCGAAACCGGCAAACATGTATTCTTCGAGCCCGGGGGGAGATTAATGAAAATAGGAGTGAAGGGGGCGAATATTTGGGGAAGGTTTAGGGGGTGAATAATAATGCGAAGATGCGATGACGCGGTTATCGAGTATACGAGAAGGAAAAAAAAAACGAAAAAAAAAAAAAGGGGGGAAGAAAGATCGGCGATGCCGATTGCCCGCGAGGTTCGCGAGGCAGCACTCACCAGTCTACGGCTTCGGCGTTCCTTCGGCACGTTTTTTTTCTCACGTTATGTTGTTGTGTGTGCTTTTTCGGGGTTAGATTTGGCACTTGCGATGCCGGTGTATCGATGAACGCGTGACCCTCGCGGCTTTCAACAACAGCCGACGATTATGTTGTTAATGGTTGTATTTGAAAAAAAACCGTACACAGAGCTTTGGAGTGTACACGGGTGTTCGGAGCACCGTGGTGTCAGCACATGCAGCGGAACCTGCACTGAGAGGAGCCGGTCGCACAAAGAACAGCGACTCGGTGCTTCGGGTGTTTCGTGCGCACGCAGCGCCGCACGTACGAGGTGCGGGAGAAAGGGGAAGCTCCGCGCCGGCGGTCGAGTTTGCAATTGACCGCGCGAGGGCAGAGTAGCCAAATTACCGTCGTTTTGAGCTCGCGTCAGTCACGTGACGTCGTTTTCGTTTCTCATCATTTTCTATGTGAAAATGACGGTCATTTTTGTTTTTTTTTTCATCTGACGAGACCGGCCTCACACGGACACCTATGTACGTAGATGGGCAATGGGCGTCACGATTGTTTCGGTCATAAAATGTTGAGATTTCATGGGAATTCATTATTTTTGTCGTCGATTGTTTGAATACAGAGACGTCTATATCGACGGAAAACTACCGCCGGATGTTTATATAGATGACATATGACGGTCCGGGACCGTCACGTGACGGTCATACGACGGTTACGTTAGGGTTAGGTTACGAGGGCGGGAGGAATTTTGGAAAAGTTACCAAGTCGAGTGGTAAAAATTGCCCAAATGCGGTGGATTATGGCAATTTAGCTCACCAAACGATCATCAATCGATCGGTATATCATAAATTAGTCCCGATTAAAGTTGTTTGGCTATAACTTTATATGGTTTCTCCATGCGTACCGGAAACCAAACATGTTAAATGACGGGTCACTTGACGAGTCACTCATCAGCGATGGATCAAAAGAGACCCTTGTAAAAATGACAAACTCAATAGAAAAATCCGAAATTCATAAATAATTTCTATTGGATCGACGTAAAACATGCAAATGCCGAATTCCGATGGATTTTCTGACCCGAGTACTTATTCGGCGTTCGATTCTACATATAATGAAGACAAAAATGTGTTTTTAATTTAAAAAAAAACCCTCGTTTAATGTTCTGCAATACAAATAACACCTCCCAACTTATGCGCAATTACTACGCTCAAATTCTCAAACTTTCTTCTGCAATACAAAAAACTGTTAGTTTCAATATATTGAAAACCTAGTTTTTGTCATCTTAACTTGTGACTTTGCTATAATTATGTGTATTCCAAAGAGATTCATTGACAAAACGTTACAGGTTTAAAAAAAAAAAGGGCAACACTGGACAACGTATTTCCCTGCGCGTATAGCGTTTGACTATTCACTAATACATCCTCGTTACAGGCCAGCGTGTGACGAATAGAGTGTGATGTACTGTAAACCTCATCAGTTTCATGTTGGGCGGCCGCAGAGTAGCAGCAGCAGCAACAGCAACAGCAGATAGTGTTTTAAAATGGCGGACTCGAACGAGAAGTTGTTGGCGGAACTGCTGAAAAGGCCTGGAAATAACGAGTGTGCGGATTGCGGAGCTAAAAGTGAGTCTTTTTCATATTTGCCAATAAGCTCCGCGTACCTCGAAGCTATCAAAAGCCGAGAAACCGTCTTTTTTGTCGCTGCAATATTAATCCAATTGCCGTGACGTACGTGCGCGCACAAGTTTGTAACAAGTTTGTGTTTGCCTTGTCCTGGGTTTGGGTTTTGTCCGATTGTCAAGCTCGGCGTCATGCTCAGCGTTCATTCACTTTGGAATATTCACTAAATGTTCCAATGAATTATCTTCAGCGACGGATTATCCAGCTATTCGCATCACGCTAACTCTCCAGCGTTACAATCGACTGGCTGCCCCCTCTCGCGTTGCGTATACCAATGGCCCACTACTCCATGTGTCAAAACACAATCGTAAACTGTTGCACAATTGTTCTTCGTCGACGATTATCGAATTTTTTTTCTTTCCAATATTTTGTGGAGAACCCATGTGGTTTTATAGAATTTATGCCAACCGCATATACCAATCACTCGCTCCGTGTGTCTAAACACAATCGTAAACTGTTGCACAATTTTTCTTCGTCGACGATTCACAAATTTTTTTAATCCTGACATTTTGCGGAAGACCCATGTGGTTTTATGGAATTCATGCCAATTGCATATACCAATCGCTAGCTCCGTGTGTCTAAACACAATCGTAAACTGTTGCACAATTGTTCTTTGTCGACGATTATCGAATTTTTTTTCTTCCCAATATTTTGTGGAGAACCCATGTGGTTTTATAGAATTTATGCCAACCGCATATACCAATCGCTTGCTCCGTGTGTCTAAACACAATCGTAAACTGTTGCACAATTGTTCTTCGTCGACGATTCTCAAATTTTTTTAATCCTGATATTTTGTCAAAGACCCATGTGGTTTTATGGAATTCATGCCAATTGCATATACCAATCGCTAGCTCCGTGTGTCTAAACACAATCGTAAACTGTTGCACAATTGTTCTTCGTCGACGATTATCGAATTTTTTTTCTTCCCAATATTTTGTGGAGAATCCATGTGGTTTTATGGAATTTATGCCAATCGCATATACCAATCGCTCGCTCCATGTGTCTAAACATAATCGTAAACTGTTGCACAATTGTTCTTCGTCGACGATTCTCAAATTTTTTTAATCCTGATAGTTTGTGGAGAACCCATGTGGTTTTATGGAATTCATGCCAATTGCGTATACCAATCGCTAGCTCCGTGTGTCTAAACACAATCGTAAACTGTTACACAATTGTTCTTCGTCGACGATTCTCAAATTTTTTTTATCCTGATATTTTGTGGAAAACTCATGTGGTTTTATGGAATTTATGCCAATCGCAGAAGTTTGCCGGTCCATTGTAGAACTTGTTTCAAGAAAATGTTATTATGGATTTCTACTGGCTTGCTTCCAGATCCGGAATGGGCATCCTACAACATAGGGATTTTCGTGTGCACACGATGCGCCGGTGTTCATCGTTCGATGGGAGCACATATCTCCAAAGTAAAACACCTCAAGTTGGACAGATGGGAGGACTCCCAAGTTTCAAGGGTCAGAGAAGTAGGAAATAATGCTGCTAGATTGCTGTACGAGGAACGGGTGCCTTCGTGCTACCGCCGCCCGACTCAGGACACTCCTCAGTATGTGAATTGCCTATTCTTTCATTTCACATAGAAATAGCTCTTTATCGATACCGAAAGTGAAAATGTATCGGTACCTAAAGCACTCGATCAATGTCGAAAACTGTAAACCGTTTTTCTCCGTCATGCTTGATGTTTTGGACGAAAGATGAGAAAGACGCTCTCCGCTTAACGAATTTGCAGAACGACTTTCTCGTTTTTTATCCAGAAGATCAACGATACCGGATAAATCCAGGATTGCAAGATTAGATTTATCTCGCACTCCTTGAGCTTTCACATCACCTTAAATACTAGACCAGGCCTTCCGGTGCTGCGGGTCTGTACAACACAAGAAAGAGAGGAATTTCAGTTGTCCTCGTATTGTTCTTTTCTAAGAGCATAGAGTTGAGAATATCATATCTCGGTATGCGCATACCGCATTAGCGTAAAGCATAATAATTCTATGAACAAACAGATATCAGTAACTTTTTGTCCTTGCCAATTATTCTTTCAAATTGAAAAAATTTGAAAATTTTGCAGAGGTGACGATGAATATTCCCAAGTGACTTACTCCGGTTTCGATAACGTTTATATATGTTGTGTAATACTCGAAAATCTAAGAGACACATATTTTTCATGTGTGCTGAGATTAATATTTAGAGGGCTAAAAGGTTCTCAAAGCTTACTAAAAATCGATCTTTTTTCGTTTTTAATACAAGCACCTCACGGATTTCCATGCATCTCGGAAGAATTATATCCGTTTACATATTTACAAAAAAATATGTGTCCCTTAGATTTTGAAGTACTGCAACATGTATGAACCTTATCGAAATCGAGGTAGGACATTTGGGAATGATCTCGCGTTAGCCAACGTTACTAGAAATAATAAATTGTTCGTTCCGATACAGAATTTTAGTAGAGCAATGGATAAGAGCAAAGTACGAGCGCGAAGAGTTTTGTCATCCTGAGCGTCAGAATCAGTACGTATCAGGATTTATGGAGGGATTTCTGATGAAGCGCGGCAAGGAAGATTCGCGCTATCATCCACGAAAATTTGTGCTTTCGGAGGCGGACGACACGCTGAAGTATCACGTGAAGGAGAACAAAGACCCTAAAGCAGTATTGAGAATATCGGAATTGAATGTCGCATTCGCACCCTCGAAAACGGGCAATCAGAACAGTCTGCAAATATCGTTCATGAAGGATGGAACGACTCGTCATATTTACGTATACCACGAGGATCCCGAAGTAATAACTAACTGGTATTTGGCGATAAGATGCGCGAAGCTTCACAGGCTTCAAGTAGCATATCCTGGCGCAACAGAGAAGGAGTTACTTTCTCAACTGACCAAGGACTTTCCCAGAGAGGGATTTCTCTGGAAAACCGGACCGAGGCACTCCGATGCTTACAAAAAAAGATGGTTTACTCTCGACGGCAGAAAACTCATGTACCACGATGATCCCATGGATGCCTATCCTAAAGGTGAGATATTCCTTGGACACAGCTCCGATGGCTTCGCTATTAAATTAGGAGTTCCGAGTGGAGCCAAGGATCAGGGATTCTCGTTTACTCTCGAAACGCCCGATCGAAGCTTTCTTCTCTCTGCACAAAGCGACGACGACAGAACGCAGTGGATGAACGTCATACAAAAAGTTCTGGATAAACCCCTCACACCCCAAGACGCGACTGGTAAGTAGTCGCGCCGAATTAAATTTTTTTTTGCACAGCAAAGATACCATTTCAAGGTTGTAAAATATTTTCAGTGGCGGCAAGACTCGTACGGAAGCGGACAGCGAGCGGGACGATGAATATATTTTCATCAGGAAGGTAGGGCTGGACCCCTGCTTAGACACCAATCCTAATTGCCGCTGGAGCATAATTGAGTAGAAAATATATCGAGCAAAGTACGCCAAACGATAGAAGACACACGAATTTACCGAAGAAGATATTACAAAGAAAAAAAAAAAACAAAGAGCGATAACCGAGCGTCGTTGGTGATCGCCGATTGTCACGAAGCTATGAGAAAAAAAGGAAAAGAAAAACAAAAATCGCACAACAATCCCATCCAGTGTGATACAACTGGCGTAGCTGGACATTCAGAACGTAGCTTATGTGCTTTTAGACATTAACAAGACTGTCCGAGAAGAATTCGAAGCGCGCGCTGTCGAATCGTCTTTTCAAGACGTGTTTCACGAAACTCTGGCTATTCAACGTCAGTTTTACTGTTTTTCGTACCGAGATGATTCGTCGGTACTCGATCGTATCGCGATACCCGATTGAAAAAATTGACTTTATTAATATAGCGTATCGATCTTGATTACTATCAACTATCAATGTTTATTTTATTTGATTCGTTTTTCCCTTTGCGGTATATTGCCAAATTACACAGATTTGTGTGCATTCCGGAAAAATGAGGACACACTGATAGGCGAGCGACTTACCTGAAATATTCATTCACCCACTGACCAAAATGAGGCTTGTTTTATATACTATTTTATCTTATAACACAGTCGAAGAAACCATTTTGTCGGTACATTTTTTTTACTGTAAGACGGTTACTGTACACTGTGAGGCTCGGTTTTCACTAAATAATTATTTGCCTTGCAAATTAATCCCGTAAAAGTGCGGAGCTCTGCATAACCGTAACTTATATGGCATTGATTAAATACTATTGCGCTTTTTTAAATGATTTAATATTTCATTGTGCTTGAAAACTGACAAACCTATTATCGTTTCCGACGAAGTCGAAATCTCATAAAAGATTTTTTGTTTATACATTTATTTCACATGGGTACATTTTTTGCGAGACGTCTTTTAGCAAATTTGTTTTTTGATTTGTCATGATTTTTGCGAACATTGCCGGTAATAATATCAATGTTAACATTTACTAGCTGCAGTATATTTAACACGATATTTCGGATTTGTTTGTTTGTTTATTATCACGAACATTTTGCGCTTTTCGTATCTTTTATTTTAATTCAAATCGAAGTGACACCGATAAAACGAGAAAACATTACAAAATTGGTTATTCAACTTTTGCTTGACTAACGGCCTAAATGCCGAAAAGTAATCAAAACCAATTTTTTAAATTGATTACAAAAGTCTGAATAAAATAAGCGCTAAAAGATCTCGTATTCGTGTAATTACTTCTTGCATTTGATTGCAAAAGCGCTTAATTTGTAAGAAGTAGTTTTACATTTTTTGATTTTATACCCGAGTATAATAAATGAAACTTTCTTTATTTTTCAAATCGATCGATTCAAATTTATTGTCGGAATTCAAATTGGTTATCAAGTTTAAAAAAATACAAAGCGCCACAGTGAAAAACATTGCTCAATCGGCACAGGGTTTAAACAAAAACCGAATATGCATCTTGCACGAGGTACAAATTACGATATAACAGAAAAATTCATTGGATATATTTCTTCATGAAAATTAATATAATTTCATGAACGTGCGGTTTTCATGATTCATAAGAAGACAGTTCGTTCATATTCAGTTGTCTTATTTATGAATAATATGTATGCGTCAAAAAGGCGAAGGAAATTGGTACGCTTAACGAATGCACTTCGTTTTTAAATCAAGAATTAGAAGAAAAAAAATTGCTGCAAATAACTCTTCTATTTTTGAAAATCGAATAGCCTCACATAATTGAAACTGTAGTGTGATGTCCCAACAAAAAAAATACTTGAATCGAATTAACGTCCTATATGCCAAATTCGTATTCGCATAATTATTGTGAAAGACTAGCGGCATCATGGAAATGAATTTCAACCAAGTCGTTTAATTTTTTTTTTTTTTTTTTTTTTTTTTACTGAGCTTGGTTCCCTCGTAGTTAAGTCGCCCGCCCAAAATAACGAATGAAACCGTCGAAGCCGATAGTCAGTGCGAGAGGAGGCTCGCCTTGTATATAGAGAATGATTATGCTATCAAAGGGTCTACTAAGCCGTGTTCTCGACAGTAAGCGTTTTAACAATGAATAGAGAAAATAATGTGAGACGGAGGGAAAAGAAAAAAAAATGTAACGATGTATGTGGCCATGCTGTCACATACAAGTTCTACGACTGATCTATTATAGATTTCTATGTTAAATATATAGTTAAAGGAAAAAAAAACCACCAAAACGTGGGTAAAGGGAATTCGCACTGACGAAGCGACAAAGCACAAACGTTTCGTGGTTGCATTCGACTAGATCCCGTCGCAACGTCACCGACGAGAGAAAGTATATATTTCTAAATCCAAAGAGAATCGCAAATATTTTAAGCGTTTGTAGCTCGAATTAACGACCTTTTCACGAGCCTCGACTAATTCACGTGCTACCAGCATGAGAGAGACAAGAAGCAAACAAAACAAAAAATGCGCGTAATAATTGTATTATCATTGTCATTTTATTCATCATCACCAGCGTCACCGACGACAGAGAATTCAGTTGTTCGTCGGAAACATTCTTCTATCCATTTACACAACTTTTTCACGAACGAACGAAATTCATTCGCTTAATTATTATCGTTAACGAGCTATTTTCACATTTCACAACAACAGTCCGTTATAGAAAAATCGAACAGTATTTTTATTATAAATCCCAATTACTCACACAATTAACGATGCAAACTGGCAATCACGCGTCTCGATGTTTATATCAATGTAAGTTCCGTCGAGCAACTAATTTTCTTAAACGTTTATCATGTCGTTAGGTTTTATTGTATACGTGTACCTCTTAAGTTATTTCGTATGGTTATACATGGCATTATTTGTAATCTCCAGTAATTCACCTTCAAAGAAACGAGAGACACCGAGATGATGAGGATAAGAGTATTATTTTCGAAGTAACTTTATCGATGACAGAATATCCAGCGCGGTAAGCTCGAAAATATTGTTATTATCACTGGATAATCTGTTGGAAATAAAACATTTCGAAGAAGAACATTTTTCCATTATTGTTGCTTATTTCGGAAACGTTTATCGTACATTATATATATCCTATTTTGTTATATTACACTTTTTTATATTGCTTTTTCAGTGCGTCAAATTATAACGTCGAGATTCACTCTGAGGATGCTAATTGTTCAGCGGAATTCTTCTCGCTCGGCAGTGGCATTCGTTTCAGGTAGCAGAGTATGTTGACCCAGCAAAATGCAGCCACGCTCACGTACAGAACACGAAGAGCTGGAGGTACCACCAGAAAGTTTACGAATTGGACTGGAATCCAGTACATACACGAGATCTGGAAGATAACGGAACGAAAAACGATAAGACATTCATTTTTTTCCGTTCATTGCTTATTTAACGATCAAATTTTTCAAGACGATAGAATACTTTTCATTATAAATTTATTTTAAACAACTGTTTCTGTAGCTTTTTACGGTTTCATTGATTCCGTGCTGAAATGTAATATTTTCCTTGTGTCAGAATTTCTTAACTAATCGAAATATCCATTTTTTTGAGTATGAAATTATTTAGGTCGAAACCGTGTATTTTCTTTTTTTTTTCGATTACATTATTATCGATTTTAAGACAAATTCAGTGACCCCTGCATTTTAAAAAAAGGAAATTCTCAGTTCTTCCATTCGCAACTCTCCTGATGGACACAATTCCCTGGTCGAAAAATGCACATATATTTTTTACGTACCTGGAAAGTCTTCACAAATTTCATTTTACATTCTCGTAAAATATCCGATCTGCCCTCCATGCAGCTCATACCTAAATATGAAAATAAAATTATTATGGGGAGGGGGGATCTCAAAAATAAAGACTTGACGATATTATACTGACTGACGAAGAAGAGGATGATTAAAGGTGGTGTCAGGATAAACTGATCAGCAACGAGTTTCACCATAATGGTTTTCATCGCAGTGCCGCGGAACTTTTTGTCGAGCCATTTGTACCTTGCGGAGAAAAAGTCAGTGCGCTCAATAAAATGAACAATTTTAATTATTTGCCTATATGAAAAGCCTTGATTTTATTTAATGGAGAAACTCTGATGATTCTTAGAAGTTCTGAAATGGTTTTTTGAAAGCGTGAAGTCGCTCACCAATTGTAATAAATCGGCGAGTAGACGAATGTGCCGAGGATTGCATAACGAGCCAACAGCGTCCAGTCGTAAGGATGTCTTTCCGACTTGATTCTCTTCGATAATTATAGAAAGGCGGAAGAATAAAAAATTTATTGCACACCTTCTACGAACTTTTTTTAAATTGTTTCTTTCGGGATGTTGAACAAATGAAGTATAGTTGTCGATCAAAAAAGTGTTTCGGAGACAGGGATGAATAATGTTCAAATAGAATCGTATTAAAAATGCCTTTTTGTTCAGATACCGGACGATAATTTATGCAATGTCAAGAAAACTAAACATTTGTCATAATTAATGACCAAAAACTTACTTTCTCCATTCAATAAAAAAATTAATATAATATTTAAAACAATAAAGCAAGACTTGAAAGAATTATTCGAATAAAAAAGCATTTTGAATACACTCGTCCCTGAATATTTGTCACACCTGATCAGACAACACTTTAATTTTATACTCAACAAAAATAAGTTGATAAAATTTTATTGATTTTACGTATATATATATTTAACTGTTTTATCTCTTGTAATTACTGAGACACAAAATAGACATTGAATGAAATGTAGTTAATGAAGACAATTTTGAAGATAGAAGGATATTAGTTACGGAAGAAGAAATGATTGAAAGCTTGAAAATATTGAGTGAATCGAATATGATTTTGAAAAGGGTCAATCGAATAAATCATGGAAATTTCAGTCGATGGATTATGTCTTGATAGAATCGTGAGAACCATGCAAAATGACAGCGCAAAATAAAATAAAATAAAACATAAATCTACCATCCGTGAAGCATCGGGCCAGCAATTAAACAACCGTAGATGGCACATCTTTGCAAAGTTGGCCAATCATATTCCGATGATATTGGCCTCGAGATCTCATTCAATTGCCCGATTTCCGGTTTTGGAACGGAAGCTCCTATGGTTACGAACCGATCGGCATTGGTATCTCGTTGTTGTTGCTGCTCTAACTAAGACGCGTCGAACCAACAGAAGGATAAACCGATTAATGCAATAAGGAGGGTGAAGCACTTCACACTAGCCAAATTAATGTTAATTATTCAAAACCAATCCCTCGTTTAACAATTATAGACATCGTGACCTGCATAACAGCATATTTTTTCAAAGTAACGAAATATTCACATTTTCTCAATTAAACAAACAGTTGTTTTGCACATTTTGCAATCTTCATTTTTGAACATGAGACGAATATAATAAAATAGCATGAGTTGTACTATTTCTTTGTAAGGCAATGTTCTGTCTAGTGTTTTTTTAAAATTACACACTACTGCAAAATACAAACGACATTATTTATTCAAAAAGTAATGGGCGGTGAAGCCGTGGATTTCAACGTCCCGGTCGGTCCAGGATGTCGATCTCGCCACCGGAAACCATAGGTTCATTGAACGGGATACCGGAAGCCACGTCTTCGTCACACTTTGCTTTTCGAACGAGTAATTTAACTTAGATTCATCACCCATTACTTTGTGAGTAAGTGATATGTAAATTGATTGCCTTTTTGTTTAAATAACACCAAGAGGTACATTAGAGACAAAATAATTCAAAGATGATCTAGCCGCGATAAATAGACTCACTCGAAACTTCAGGTTGTAACTTTGCTGAGCAAATTCAGCGCCGGTGTAGAACGATCCATAAACAATCGAGTTGAATAACAGAGGCTTCCGGCGCATTAGGTTGCCCAGGCCCAGAAAATTCCTGGTCAGAGACATGGTCTTTTAAAAAAATCGACAGGTTCTCATCGCGAGTTTAGAAAATGCATCAAAGGTCCGCAGCACGTGTTGAACACCACGCGGAAGTTCCTCTTACTGCAATGCGCCAATGCCTAGTAAAGCCATAACGAGAGGTTTGAACAGTCGTTATCATTTTCCTTCGTCTGTTTTCAGGAGAGATTAGATTAACCCGAGAAGATGTTATGTAATGTACAACACACGTTCGGAAAGTGGTTTAATCGCCCACTTAGATTTGTACAAATTGATTAATCTCCGAATATGTAAAGATGAGAATATTAAATCCCATTCAAATTCTATCGATCTGTATCAGACTCTATAATATTTATATAATTTTATATAATTTTTACAGGTATATATTTTTTATACAAGTATCGTATAAAATAAAGTAATCGAATAAACCATAACTTCAACACGTTAAAAAAGTAATTTTTGATATAAACGTACTATAATATTACTATATAATTGTATATTAAATTTAATTTACACGTGTACGGATAAAAACTTGCGATCAATGTACATTAATTTCCCGACAAAAATTTGACAATGTATTGTGCGTGACAATGGACGTGAAGCTTTCTAACAAGATTTTTCAAATCTCTCTCTCTCTATCTAGAAACAAATTTTTAGTAGCACATAAAAATTGTGATTGCCTGCAACAATATCGTCTAATATTATAGAACCACTTAAATTTAATGTTACGTTACATCGGTTTTTCTATTGTGTTCCAGTTGTATCGCGATATAGTGTAATTGCGTAGGCACTTAAAGGCAATCACGTTCAATCACTAGTCGATTATCCACTTGCCAGTTGTGCCGATAAATAAAATGATTGAAAGACTTTCCGGTACGAGAGATAAATCGCTGCGATGTCGGAAAATAATATTGGAACGTCGTTAAATAAACATAAAATATTATAGCGTCAAACTGTTCTAATCACGGACGGGCCTGACACAACACTGCTTCAATTATTCGATCAATTTAAATTAATTATTAGGGATGTATAAATTACACCTACATTGTGACTCGGTGCGCTCCTTTGGAGCAACTGATCTCTCGGCGATGTGGAGATAAATTTTATATATTCATCCAGGCGAAGAACGAACTCTGCCGAATATGCCCGAAGTTGGGCTTATCTCCGCTTTTGATCATAGCAGGGTGACGTATTTTCATTTAAATGAGTTCGCATCTGTTTCGACTCAATTTGGATAAAAATGTAATCACTTACAGCATAAGCATAAGCACTTGCAGCATACCAATAAGAGAATTGAAGACTCTGAAGCCCTGCCAAAAATTCGTACGGTTATTAATGAATTCAACAGACTTATTATTTAATTCTGCAGGAAACAACTGTTGACTGTTGTATTTTTAATATTCCCTGAAAAACTATTTTTCGTATTGTTATTCCATTGAAACTCAACTGCCTCGTTAAAAAAAAAGATTATTCTAGGAATTTTTTGTCTTACATTTCTTAGTAGTCCACATTTTTTAGGAACGTATATTCAAAGTTTCATATTTTGACGAGAGGAGGCGACGAAACTGGCCTACGACCATAGAAAGTATCGATTTTTGCTGACAATTTCCTTTCAATATGTAGGAATAACTAGTCGGGAAATGCTTCAATGAAGCTTACGTTGAAATAAGAAATTATTGATGGTTTGGTCGATAATGTTAGGCGAACAATATGAAAAACTGTCGGTGTCTATCGATTTCTGGTTCAGTCAGACACGATGATTCTCTCTCGCACATTGACTAATGAATTCAGCGCAGGTCCTTTTTGCTTTTTACTGTTCCGCCTTTGGAAGGAAACGATACGGTAAATCCTTAAAGCATTCCTGGAGGTTTTCGCTGAGCTAGTATAAGAGGGTAGATATCAATTATTTTCCGTGCAAACAGTCAATCAACGCATTGATGCGGAGAGTGTTAACCCAATTATGCATACAACGAAATAGAAAACTTTTTTTTCATGTTGATATTCTTGTATCATGCCAAGTGGTGTCTGTGCAAGATTCAAGCGTTTCCGAGACGATCCATTCGCTCCAATCATCGTCGACTTGTTTCTCCATCGTGATCTCTTCGAACACTTCACTTCGACTCACCTGAAACGGAATATTTACGATTACACGGAAAATTAATAAGCAGGGTCGACACCTTTTCGACCATATGTAATTCATAATGTATATTTGGAAACAAAATACATTTTGGAACTAATTTAATAGCAGCTGCAAGAAGGTAGGATTACAATGGTGCATAATATAAACGTGCACATAATCTTTTATCAAGAAATATAAACGTACTCAAGGAAATTGCGCACAAAACAAATGTGCACAATTTATTTGGGACCAGGCGCGGTACCTCATCAAAAACTACCAGAAGATTGAAGAGCGGTAATATTGCAAAATTCATTCGTTAACGAAAATACAATTTTTTTTAGTCTTAAATAAAATGTTCACCCTTCAAGTTTTTTATTATAACTGAGCTACGAATTAGTCCCAAAACGTATTTTTTTTTTTTTTTTTTTCATCTGCCTCGACGTAAATACCTCGTTGAATCCAAGCTTCGAAAACATTCTTATGCTCTTCTCATTGTCTACTTTGATTTTGGCTCTGTACTTGTGGGCTTTCAGCACTTCAATACCATAACGAAACATCAGTATCATCGCCTCCCAACCCATTTTACGTCCTCTCGCCGCTTCCTCGGCAATCATTATTTCACACTCTGCCGTATTCGGCTCATCAGTGTCGTTGAAGTACAGATTGGTATCACCTATCATAGATTCTGAAACATTTAATAGATCATTTCTATTTTAAAAAATTTCCATAGATATAGAAACATAGAAGGGTCAAAATTCGCGTTGGATAGTGTCTCTCGGGATCTTCGATGTTCCCGTGGTAGGTGAAACATGTTAACAAGCCATGCCAATTTTTTAAACATTAACATACCAATTTCCTGTCCCGTTTTCAAGAACTGTTGAGCATCCAGAACGATGAATGTGCATTCTGAAAGTAGAAAGGTACGTAATATAAATTATCATTTTGACTTTGGCTCAGAAAATAGAAAATACAAGTTTATTCTAAAGCTAAAGCTAATCATATCAAGTAATTTAACTGTTTTCGTCTTGCTGCCAGGATTTCTGCATTTCATATTCCTCCTCCAGTGTCAATGGTTCCGAGCCGGTTAGATGTTGCAACTCCGTTGACTTCATCCACAGGTGGTACCTGTAACGAAAATAATTATATCATACACTAGTAGATCGTAAAAGTAGTAGATACGCCCGCGCACTGATCTTTTCGCTGGTAGTTAAGGGTGACGTTGATCAGATAGTCTGCCCGCAATGGTGATACACGTATGTACATACATTTATATTGGCTGATGTACCTTTTCTCAAAAAAAAAAATTGTCAAAAAGTCGACAAATAATTAAGCGCCTCACAGTCCCAGGTAAACTCGAAAATGAAAAATATAGTAGTAGTATTATTTGAATTAAAGTTGCATGGGTAATGGGTCATACTGACCCATCACCTTAAGGTAATCTGTTATACTGACCTATCACCTTAAGGTAATCTGTTATACTGACTGAGCCACCGTAAGTGCGATTAAGATTATTTCTCGCCACGGTTGATTTAAGAAATAAAAATCGAGAAGTACTGACCGCAGAGTACCAAGACGAAGCGAATACTTCTCATCTTTTGCCGGAAACCCCAATTCTGACCAAATACAAGGCTTTACAGTTTTTGTTACCGACGGAGCAGTCGGTAACAAAATCAGCTTAACTCATACAGTAATTCTTACTGCCCCTATATTTTTCATATCCGCGTTT
Organism: Clistopyga incitator; assembly: GCA_947507545.1. Taxonomy (NCBI): domain Eukaryota; kingdom Metazoa; phylum Arthropoda; class Insecta; order Hymenoptera; family Ichneumonidae; genus Clistopyga; species Clistopyga incitator. The sequence goes on from OX382176.1 coordinate 3,647,698, forward strand.
ACACGGTATTACAAAGCCTTTTATTATTCCTCGACTTTTGGCAAAATCTATATTTTTTCACTGCAACAAATTCATAATTAAAAAACTTTTTAAAAAAAGTTACATCGCCGGTGTAAATATACTTATCTCAGATCCTGTTACACCTGAGGTGTTTTTTTTTTTGGGCTAAACGTGTTCAAATGAACTAGTACGTGGGATGTGAATATGGAAAGTGTTCAACTGACCTCTCTACATGTTTATCCCTGTAAGGAACGAGGATAACAGCCGTACCGACGATCCGTGTAGTCGAGTTGACGCGCATAGTGTCAATAAAACGCGGCAACGATTATGCCAGACGGGGGACGAAACTGTGCGATCGAAGAACCGCTGAGATTTATTTATAAATAAAGTGTGCTCTCGGTGATCGCGTAAAACTGTTAGATCTAATCGTCGTCGTCGTTGTCGTCGTCGTATGCCATATTGGCATCTCGCATGTGGCTGGCTAATCCGGCACTGGTGCTGCGCGGTGCGGGCACCGAGCAGTCAGTCAGTCAGTCGTTTGTGTTTATCACTCTGTTTTCCTCCAAAGATTACGTCGGCGCTCCTTCTGAATCTGGCAATTACGATATCACTGGCGTTTACCTCGCGAGCCGGACCACTTTTCGTACGAAAAAAAGTGCGAGCCGCAATTGAGCTCGACGATGGCCTACAATTTTCCCGGGATGCCTGCAGCACCGATGCCACCGATGGGTGAGTTAACCTCCTTAACGTTCAATTATTCCGGTGGACAATTCGCGTCTTTGACAGATTCGATAACCACCCTGAAATTGCTTTTCACTCTATTCGTTATCAACCTTGACTTAACACAGTGAAATTGTTGGATGAATTAGGATTATATATTATATATATATATATAATTGTGCGCTCTAAATCTCGAATGGATGATTGTTTTGAATAATAGAAATAAAAAAATTTCAATAAACAGAATATTCAATTATTCCAGTGGAAAATTCGAGTCTTTGACAGATTCGATGACCACCCTGAAATCGCTTTTCACTCTATTCGTTATCAACCCTCACTTAGCACAGTGAAATTGTTTGATGAATTTAATGCTGATTTCGGTTATGGGAAATTTTGGCTTGTATTGTGTATGTGATTTTGTGTAGGCGGATCAAGGTTTATATATAATTGTACGCTCTAAATATGTGCTGTAAATCTCGAATGGATGATTGTTTTGTATAATAGAAATGAAAAAATATCAATAAATGGAACATTCAATTATTCCAGTGGAAAATTTGAGTCTTTGACAGATTCGATAACCACCCTGAAATTGCTTTTCACTCTATTCGTTATCAACCCTGACATAGCACAGTGAAATTGTTGGATGAATTTAATGCTGATTTCGGTTATGGGAAATTTTGGCTTGTATTGTCTATGTGATTTTGTGTAGGCGGATCAAGGATTATATATAATTGTGCGCTCTAAATCTCGAATGGATGATTGTTTTGAATAATAGAAATAAAAAAATATCAATAAACAGAATATTCAATTATTTCAGTGGAAAATTCGAGTCTTTGACAGATTCGATAACCACCCTGAAATTGCTTTTCACTCTATTCGTTATCAACCCTCACTTACCACAGTGAAATTGTTGGATGAATTTAATGCTGATTTCGGTTATACGAAGTTTTGGCTTGTATTGTCTATGTTATTTTGTGTAGGCGGATCAAGGTTTATATATAATTGTACGCTCTAAATGTGTGCTGTAAATCTCGAGTGGATGATTGTTTTGAATGATAGAAATGAAAAAATATCAATAAATAGGATATTCAATTATTCCGGTAGAAAACTTGTGTCTGACAGATTCGATAACGACCCTCAAATCGTTTTTCACTATTCGTTATCATTAATTAATATTTAAAGAAATGCCGTGACTTCTATGATTGGAAACTAGAAATGGCAAAGTTGCCATTACGAGAGAGTCCAAAGCAACATTTGAACAAAGATGAACATTCGTTTTTCAGGCATGGGACCGATGGGACCATTGGGCCCTATCACAGGACCCCAGGGATTCATGGAGCTGGCGAGTCAAGGATTTCCACCGTTACCACCGCCGCTGCCTCTGCCAGGGATGAACGACTCGCCGTTGGAGTTTAGCACAAACAAAAATCAGCCCCCGGTGGTACGTGAGAGCACGGAAGAGGTTTCGGATCGCAGGAGTGAAAAGAGCGAGGGAAGGAGAGATCGCGACAGCAGAGACTCACGAGACAGTAGAGACGGTGGCCGAAGATCGAGGGGCGACCGGGGCGAGCGTAGGGAGCGCGACAGGGAGAGGCGAGAAGAAAAGAACGATCGTGAGCGGCGAGATAGTCGAAGATTGGAGGACAGAACCGAAACAAGCTCAACGGGTAGCAACACCGGACCAGGAAGCAATAGTCACAACGGTAGCGACGTAACTCCTTTGACGACAAGCGGAACCTCCTCCGGAACGCCCGGGATTCAGCAACAAATAGAATCGGCAACCGGAGTCTGGGGAATGGGCGTCGGTTATCCTATGATGGGAATGGGACCGATCGGCCCAATGGGCCCCATGATGGGCGAAATGACTTTGGGGCCTCATTTGGGACACGCCGCTCACGGATACGGAGCGATGAGTATGGGCATGATGCCTCACGATGGAGCGATGCTCGGGGCCCAAATGCTCGGCCCCGAACAAATAATGTCCGACACCGCAGCTCAGTTGATATCCGGAGGATTGGCACCGCCCTCCGCCAATCAACAAGGCACTAAGGAAATTATACACTGCAAAAGTTGTACGCTCTTTCCACCAAATCCGAACGCACCGCCTCCTACGACCAGGGAAAGGCCGCCGGGTTGTAGAACAATCTTTGTGGGAGGTAAATCGTTTAGACGTCTTTTAAATATTTAAAATTTATACTTTCCAAATGCACGTGGCGAAGAGTACCGGTAATTAAACGCAATTCTCACAAACCTTGAAAGGGTACACACATACATAGACCTTTTCTCTTGACCCCTTTTTTCGACATTTCGAACTATTCTGAGTGTCTTGACACAAAAATCTCGAATTTCTAAAAATATTCATGAAATCAAAGTCTTTTTGGCGAGGAAGTAAAAATGATGAAAAAGATGGAATTAAAGAATGTATTTAATCCGTTTACATTGAAACAACTAAAAAGATTCAACGAGCTAAAAAAATTCTTTATTCGAGCTCTGGAAATTCATTCCTCATAAATAATTTCAGAATCTGTGAAATCAAGTGACAACTTGATTTTTTTTTGTTCTGCCAGGTTTGCCAGAAAATATTACGGAACCCATTATACAGGAGATCTTCGAGCGTTGCGGCGAGATCACGACGCTTCGACTGTCCAAAAAGAACTTTTGCCATATACGTTTCGTCCTGGAAGTGAGCGTGGATGCTGCCATATATTTATCCGGTTATAGAGTGCGGATAGGATCCAGTGGGGACACTGCCAACACCGGCCGGCTTCACGTGGATTTTGCACAGGTATCGAAAATTCGTTATTTCACTTTATAAGCCCTCGCTTTCGAGTCCCATTTATTGTCATTTATTATTACCATTTACACATAACCACTGCATATGAACAAGAAATGTGAACAAAAAATCCCGACGAGAAAAATAATCAGTAATAAACATTAGACTAGAGCATTCTCTGTGATTTCTTTGGTTTTGAAGATATCTATAACCTGGCCTGTACATTAACGCCAACACGCATTGAACTACTTCAATAATATACCTTTCAAAAAGCTGTTTGTATGTCTATTTGTTCTGGGAGGAAGTGCAAACGGCCTACATGTGAGACAAATAGACTCTTAACGCAGTAAAAATATCCGTTATACGTTGTGCAAAATACTCGAAAATTTCGATGGAGGTGTTATCAGTATTTCGTTTTATCGATAGGCACGCGACGATCAGTACGAGTGGGAGTGCAGACAACGCCAATTGCAGCGTGAACAAAGGCACCGAGAACGCGTTGAAAAGGAGCGTCAAAGACCTCCGTCCAGTCCACCTCCTGTTGTTCACTACACGGATCACGAAGCCTCTAATATATGCGAAAAGATAAAGCAAGATGATACGTTTATGAAAGCTGTACAAGTCAGTATCTTCATTATTATCGATATCAGATTTGTGAGCTTCCTCTACGTTTTTAAGTAGATATTTATGGCTAAACAATTTCCTTCAATATTTCAGAAAAACTGCAAAGACTGATTGTTAATTTCTAAATGAATTCCACAATAGATTCTGCTAAAAAATTACCCATATACAGTCTTTTATTCAGTTTCCAAGGCATAACGTAGAAAATAACGCACAGATCATTCAGCCAAAAAAAAGTATTTACTTTTTATATTTACAATCTTTTAGTAGAGGCTGATGATAACAGTCGAGAAAACCAATTTAACCAATTTTACGATAAAGGTTTATGCGATAAAAATATGGAAGTTTATAAACCTGATTGTCATGAATTTTATAATCAGCCGCTAAAAACCATTAATTGAAATTGAAACAGGTTGTCGTAACGTGGCTGGAGCGTGGAGATTGCACGAAGCGGAACGCCAACACTTTCTACTCCATGATACAATCGACGAACTCTCACGTGCGCCGATTGCTCACGGAAAAAGTGTCCTACGAGGAAGAACTCCAGAGGGCAAAAGAGCTAATGAAGGGCAGGATGCAAGGACTTCTTATACAATGTACGTATGCATATTTAGTCTATAATATTGTCGTTGATGCCACCGATCTCACGATCTCTATAGCATAGCCCGAACGAGCGTCTCAAGAACAGATCGTGACATTCGCGAAGCGTTTGTCCTTGCCATCTCCTATATATACATATATATATTTTCTGAATATATATGCATATGTATAATATGAATCGCTCTGCCTCAAAAACACACACAAGTATCGCATTTTCCGGTAAGTTGTCTTCTATGCTGTTGCAATGGGATTCGGAGCAAGTATATCTTTCGCTTGGACAATCGGCGCGGGAGAGCCTCTCTTTTCTTCCTGCACTGTTGGACATTATTGTAAAATTAAACAATTTTTTGATTTAGAGAAAGCGACAAGTTTGCAACTTATTGCACACAATGGGACGTCATGAATTCTTTCACTAGTCGTCATTCGATTGTTGAAGCATTTGAAATATTTTAGACAATAATAATAGGTCATTTATCCATCATTATGCAGAAATGAGAAATTTCACACTTTTTCGGTAATTAGGCTTTTGAAAAAATAAAAAGTGACGTATTTTCTCTTCGACAGACAAAATAAGACATCAAACGCTAAAATTTGTACACCAGTTTGGTCTAAAAGCTATGCCAAGTAAAAAAATTTACGTCTTACCTCACATCATTCTCGTGCGCTGTGTCTTATAAAATTGTAGAATTATAAGTAATGCTTGGTATATACTTAATGAAGTTTTGATGTGAGATTAAAAAAAATAAGGGTACCTACAGAATTTTTTTTCTCTCGCTTTTTATTGTGCTCTCTCAAAGCTCAAAAAACGTCATGTTACAATAATTTCTACTAATCCACAAATATATTTGATCAAAAAAGGATTTCTACTTGTTTCATTCGAATGAAGTTCATTCTTGTTCTCCGATACGCACAATTTTCATTTGCCGGAAAAGTGAAAATTCTTATTTCATGCAATAAAAATTTTGCAATATAACGAAGTATCTGACCAAATAGTGAATTGTTTATCAGTACAATAAAATGATATATTTGTTTGCAAAAGGCAGTAAAATTTTCGTCTTTACGACATTTTTATGTTACAAAATTCGTCGTTAAACTGTATTTGGTCATTATGCAATCACCAATATTTTAATTTGGTACATGAGATACGTAAAACTTTCAAGAGCATTTTTTTAATAATTCGTCAAACATTTTTACAAGTATCTCCAACCGTGTAGATCTCTCTTTCTCTCTCCATCACCCGATCCTCCAGAAAGGGACTAAATTGGTCCCTTTCTCAAGGGTTCCATGATACGAGAGTAAGATCTATCTTTTCCACCCCTGTACAGTCGATTTCTCGATAGAGAGTCATAGTGTACCTGAGATTGCATGCTTGGCGATGTTGATGATTGAACGGTGTTGGGCAATTATGTTAACGGTAAAGACGATTTTGAAGAGCACTTAGTTATTTTTCGAACATGCACTCCAAACGACCCTCTAGCCGATCCTCTTAAAGGTACATACACGTTCTTCAAAGTCGTCTTGGGTAATGAGAAAGAAAGAACAAACGAGGCATTAGGTACAATTGAGTCGGACAACTTGAAAACCCAAGGCAACTTTAATAAGAATAATTGACATCGTGGAAGCAAAGGATTGCGAATCGTGTATCGGTTGAATAATTTTTTTATCGAAGTAATCTAAGATATCGTTTGAATAAAATCGAATGAATACGCATATTTGCGAAGAGAAAGAGAAAGAACAAAGAAAATCCATTAGAGCAGAGTTTAAATTAGGGTGTACAACGGAGGATTTGTTGTGTTTTTTGTATGCGACATGCGACACCCGTGTCCATCGACAGTCAGTCAGATCGAACGTGTGTTCACTGCGGCCAGCCACAAGAAAGTTTGGGATCACTTCACCAAGGCCCAGAGGAAGAACATCGAGATGTGGAAGAAACAGTCCTCGGTATGTATCCCCTCGATTTTAACCGGAAACAAAAAAAATCAATCGAAAATATATATCAACCGGATGGATAGCGTGTCTTCCCCGATACTTCCCATTAACGCGGGCTAGGCTTTGGTTGTCTACAATGACGCACCCGCGAGTCTCGTCGCAAGAGTCAGCTCTGGTTGTGAGAGAGTGCTCATAGAAATTGAGAGCGTAAATTCTCGAGCAGCCCGAGCTGCTCTGCTTATGAGCTCCGAGCCCAGCAGGTAAGTGAGCCGAAGTGATGATAGAGCTTCGAACGCACAGTCACAGAGTCACACGAGTGAGAAGCTTGATGCAAATGAGAAGGTAATATACCAGACGACGGAGTTCCATTTCCTTTGACGAGAGTCGGACGAATGCGGAGTTTCAAACTTCGACAGGTAAAAAAGACAATATAAAAAAAAAAGAGGATACGAAAAGACACATGTATCTCGGTGGAAGTTAGAAATGGGACTGCCAGCATGGTACCGCCGTGAATTTTACGCAGTTGTTTAGTTTATTTCTTATTTTTTTCTCGGGGGTTTTGTGGCTTTAATATTACTTGATTGGATCTGAATTGCAGCACGTATAAAAATATGTGAGAAAATTTACAAATTCTTAGCAATTGAATATTTTTTTTTTTTGAACTTTACTTTTATATCAATATGATTAAAATTAAGGGGGGCAGAGCGCATGACAGTATCTAAATCATCACTCATTTTCTTAAGTTTTTGCAGTTTGTTCTCAAGTATTCGTTTGTTCTTTTATGGTCTCCGTTTTATATAATCGTAGTTGTTCGTATTCAAGCTACTAATCATAGTTCATACGAATTCAAGCTACAAGCCGCATTCGCGAGGTGATTCGCGATTTTACTTCACATCTCTCTTTCGATCTGGTGGTGTCATTGTCGGAACGGCGATAATTTGATAAGGCAGATTTTTTATTTTTCCTTTATTAATATATCAAAAATTCTGCATCTTGGGGTCTACATGAGGACTGCACAGGATATAGAATTATTTATTTAACTTGCGTAAGTACAAGCGCACTCTCCTTCGACTCGTGCTGCAAATAAATACTTGCCAGACAAAGTTTTATCGCAATAGTATCGTAAAGTACTATTTTTCGCAACCACTCGACGTCTTGGGCCACTCCGAGTATCCCCACATGAAAAATTTTAAATACAATTTTTTAAACAAAAACGAAGCTTCCTCATAGAGGAAGCAAAATGTATTTAAACCGGCAATACAGTTTAGAAACTTGCACATTGCTTTGACAATATTTATTTTTACTTTTTATAAAGCTTCTTCTATGAGAGAGCCAAAATCGATGAACATATTTTCGCATAAGGGCGGCTTAATGGCTAACACTTAAGAAAGTGTAGGACTGATTTGACTGGTGTGATGCACTCTACTCGCCTCGAATATATATCGTAATGAGAAATTTATGTTGTAATTACGCGGCTCGATATTGTAAGATCTGGTAATAGAGGCGTTAATATCTCGCTGCATAAAAGGCAGTACGAAATCCGGACTCAAAGTTGCGAATTTAATTTGAATCTACGTATGTGGAAGATGAGATCATGTTCCGTTACACGAAATGGAAGTTGACACAAACGAATTCCCCATAATCGATTCCCCATAGCTCACAAGCCATCACAATGGCTCTACATGCATGACCCGGTTACGCCTCTAAACTCTTATCCATCGTTATCAATTCTGGCAAATGTCTCGACATTAATTGCACGTTTATCCGTGGCAAACAGGAGATCAAAGCTGTGCAACTGGAAGAAGCACTGATGGAAGGCGAGGGCGAAATGGAGGTCTCCGACTCTGAAGACGAGCCCCAAAGAAAAAAAATACGATCTCAGAGCGACATTAATGAAGATTGCGAGAAATTTCAGGCCCTCAAAGACGAGGCTGACAGCTTACGCTGCCAACTGGAAGCTTACAAAAATGAGGTAATTAAGCAGCGTTTGTTTTACATCATTTATACCCACAGTATATTTTTCTAACTCCAAATTGATATTGCGATAGTTATTATAAAAAAGACGTGTCATTCATATTCCTTTTCTAAAATAAAAAAAATTTCTCTTTTTTTTTATTAGGTGGATTTGCTTAAATCCGAAACTAAAGCAGAGATTGACAGTAAAGACAAGCAGATGAAGATGCTGCAACAAACGTTGAAGGGAATGCAGGAGCAATTGCTGCAGTCGAGAAAACAACAGGCTCAAGACGATCAGAAGATCAGAGATCTGATTATGAAGTTAAATGCTACGAAGATGGATGAACCGCCTGAGAGCGAAATAATAACGCTCGACAAAGACGACGACGTGAGCGAGGAACCTCGAACTCCGAAGCCTCTTGCTGTTACAACTGGGAATATTCAAGTCACGCAGAAAGATGCAAAGCTAATCGGTAAGGAAACGAATTTTTTCTTCGCTGAGGCCCCGAAAAAAATACAATTTTATGACGTTAATTCTTTGAAATATCTCTCACAATTTCTTTCGCTTTGAAATTCGATTGAGACCTCGTGAAAAAAAAATTTTTTGCAGGTTTGATTGCGACCTTTCTTCACATTCATCCTTTCGGTGCAAGCGTCGACTACGTGTGGTCTTATCTTCAAAAAATGGAGCCGGGTATAAGGCCGAGCGAGGTCGAGGCACTGATGCAGAGGTTTCCCCAAGTTTTCAAGCAAGAACTCTCCGGAATCGGCGCAAACATGGAGAGACGCTGGCAGTTTTCGGGTTTCAATGTTTATCGGAGCCACTGACATCGAATCGGTGAAACACACGCGGACGAGGGCTTTCAGCGAGCGCAGGAACCTTCGGCCGCAATAGCCTCTGTATGTGATACCAGTGAATCGTCGGAGTGATCTGCAAAGTACCGATAGGTACCCAACTCAGCGACATCGGAAAAACCCGAGCGTTTTCCGATTCGCCAATCGTGTTTGCCATATTAATTTGTAAAGATTTATCAGAAAGCTCGATGATGAAAAGATCGAAATAATCGTGCGCGCATACGAGAGCTTCGAGATTAAAATTTGATATGCACTGTGTACCGTGTACATTAATGCTCTTGCCGCTCGGTTACGTACTGAAAAATCATCATTGTGAAAACATCAAATATTGCCACACCGATTGTATCGTTATTTTTAAGGGAAGTGAGTACCCGCAAATCCAGTCAATAGGCTAAGAATAACGAACTGAAGCTTAAAAGTAACGTTATTGCTGAAACAAATTGTCGATAACTCTGTAGTTTAACTTTAAGTGTGTATTATATTTTGTGTTAAGACTTGAATGTGACTCCTGTAGTTTCGGAAATACATGCATTTGTTCATAAGGCCAATGCGTCGAATTAAGGTAAACATCTAGTTCTACTATTCTAGCATAGGCGTGTTATTATATACGAGCCTATTCGGGAAACTAATGAACTCGAACATGTTCGAACCTTATCCAACTATTGAAATAGAAATTATGTAATTTCGAGTATTTCCTGCCGATGCGCATGAATTAAAGCCAATCTCTTGGATTTCATCGACGGGATGAAAAATTCGAATTTCGCGGGTTCGCGAATGATATGTGAAGAGAACCGTTGGTGTCTCGCGCGGGCGCACGCGCGTTGTGTATGATAGTGACCGGAAGCAGAGAGGCTGAAGCGACGGCGCGTGCGAAAAATCTGTCGGGCGGCCGCCGAAAGCAGCCGAAAGCACGGTGTGCAAGTGATAAATCGGCCGTGGCCGGTCGCATATGAGGAACGAAGAGGCAACGTCCGTTTTTCTTTCCTTTTTTCTCTCGCCGTCCGGCTTCGTGCGTGTTGAAAAGTGGTATCGTTGAGGGATAACGCGAAACGCGGAACCCGACGATATCCTCGAGGGCGTTGACGCATGCCCTCGTAATCCCGAAATCGAGAGGCCGCTGTTTCACGGAGAGTTGCCAGTAGTTTGCCGAGGAGCGGCCATACTCAAACAACCGCCGAGCGAGAACGGGAAAGAGAGCGAGAACGCGGCGCCGACTGCGAACAATCATGAGAGGATAAAACCCTCGCGGTATCCCTCGATAACGTTTACCGAGAGACGCTTAACAGCGCTCGAGGCTCACCGCTTGTCTCTAACAACCTGAATAATCCTTGTATCCTGACGCCACTAAAACGGAGGTAAGTCAAAACGCGCCAATTCACCGACGACTATTATATTTTCTCCATTTGGCCCTCGCACCTCGATTTATCGACACTACCACTGCCGGAAGTCGAGCAATCTCATACTTATTCCTGCCAAACTGAACACGCGACGGACAAACGTAACTTCACAAACGCCGATATTCCCGATGACACATTATTTTGACAGATATTACGACGAAAAGACAAAAGAATAAAAACGACGTTTTTTTTTGCGTCCAAGGTCAGAGCTTCCTTTTGCTCGCTCTAATTTTTCCCGTTTTTTCATTTTTTTTTTTTTTTTCATTTTTTTTCTTCTCATTTTCAGTCTACACTGTAATCGACGAGAGAAGAGCGCAAGTTCCTCATCAGCGGTATCACCATCGCAGGAACGGCAGCTCAGGAGGCCGAGAGTCCCGGCCGTGGCTCGGCTAAAACAAGCACAGTCACTGGCAGCAGGATGAGCGCCAAGGCTTATGTCAATAGGCGCGTTCTCGCGATACAGGCCAAGAAGAAGAGGTACAAGCCGGCTAAACGAAAGGGCAAAGGAAATTCGCAATCGGACGCGGAAAACAGCGGCGCTGCTCATTGCTCAAAAACTGCGCCCGCCAGACAAGCTCAGGATGGCAATGGACAGAGACAGTTTTCCGGCGACAATGGGAACAGGTAATATTTTTAAAGATTGAGGCGAATTTACGGAAACGCAACTAGAAATAATGATATAGCCTTAGGATGGTCGCTATTTAGGATCTGGATTAATTTTGAGATTGACCCCTCTCTTATCGATCGCGAGTAGCTGAATAGAAATCCTCTTGAAATACAAAATTTTCATTCCAACATTTTACTTTTCCGATAGAGGTCTCAATTCTACCATTTAAAATACATGGAATTTCACTGTACCTTGAAACGTCTTTATAACTATAAATATTCCATTCAAATAACTCAAATGGCCATAAAGTAGTGAAATTCACATTCAACTTAATTTTCAAAGCAAATTTGGGCTTATCAATTTTTCAATTACCGGTGCGTTAAGATGTTGACGAAACCAAAGCTTACTCTAGGAAGCAAAAAAGGAGATAAATATCGCGTAGCTTCTACTTCGTCAATTTAACAATCGTCGGACAGATTGGAACCTTGTCACAGCTCCAGCAACGAGACTATCGAGGACGATGACGAGGTTTACAGCAGCGAGGACGAGGAACAGGAGGACAGCACCGATTACTGCAAGGGCGGTTATCACCCCGTGAAGATAGGAGACCTTTTCTTGAATCGCTATCACGTGACGCGAAAACTCGGATGGGGTCACTTCTCCACTGTTTGGCTCTGCTGGGATTTGCAGGTATATTCAATTTATTTTCAAATGCAATTATTCGACAATACTACTAATATTTTCACAAGAATATCGCATATTCATTATAACAGATGTAAATTCATCACAAATTTTGATGTTAACATATTCTTTCGGTCTATTTGAAATGAGTTAACAATTTTAACACTTTTTTCATTACAAATTCACATAATAATGATAAGTTGTAAAGTAATAATTGGAAATAATTTTTTTTCGATGCTAAAACAACGATTAATTTTAGGACAAGCGATTCGTCGCGCTGAAAGTCGTAAAATCAGCGTCACACTTTACGGAGACGGCTCTGGACGAAATAAAATTGTTGAAGGACGTACGCGACACTGATCCGAGCGATCCGAAGCGTAACAAGACCGTGCAGTTGCTGAACGACTTCAAGATCAGCGGCATAAACGGTCTTCACGTGTGCATGGTCTTCGAGGTGCTTGGCCACAATCTTCTGAAGCTTATTATCAAATCCAGCTACCGCGGCATACCAAGAAATAATGTCAAACGCATCATCAGACAAGTTCTCGAAGGACTCGACTACCTACACAACAAATGTGAGTGTGAATCAATGCTGGGCATTTTTTTTCAATTAATAGCCGTTACATATTCAACGTGCAAAGCCGTTAGTCCGCTCGGCGACGTGACGCACATATATCTGCACCTCTTAAAGGCGTCGCGACCAAAGTGGGCGAGGGTTGCTCGAGCCAAATCATTTGGATATCCATTTTCGTTGTGGCACGTCGTAATAGTGACGACTTACCGTCGCCAATCAAATATTACCCGAAGTGTCAGTCTGCAAAATCTTCGAAGACCTTCAATATTATGTTGTCAAAATCTAAATTTCCTCACGCTACTGATTTTTAATAGGTTGCCAATCCATTACTGTTCCATGTTCACTACAGTGATATATTCGTTATTAACAAAATGGAAATTTAAAACCCAGTTTTTGTTAATAACATCAGATACCTCCGGACAAACGTACGAATATGGATTTCTGGACATTTGAAGGAGTCTGATAAAAATTGTACGGCGTCTTTATATAACCATCATCATTCTGACGTACTCGTAAATCGCTGGTGACGCAGGTCATTCTCACACTTTCCGTTACATCCTTATCGATGGCCGCATAATCTTACGTTACTATAGGAATTTAGCTTACCAATTCTCTCATAAAAGTATCTGAAGTCTGGAAGGAGCAGAAATAAGTAAATATATGTGACGAACGAAATTGACTTTGACCACCTTAGAGACGATTCTTTGATCATCCAGTTAAAAGAGCAGATTTTTTTTGCAAGTACAGTATATTTATTGTCACCCTAACGTTACGGTGATCGATTTTTATTTCTTGTTTCCTGGAGATGCCAGATAAGATTCGTATCACGCACGAACCTCACGAGCAACGAAGAAATTGTGTTTCGGAGCCTCAACTGCCTCGCGTGTCAGTTTCAATCGTCGTGTTTTTTGCTTATTGATTGCAGGTAAGATCATTCACACGGACATAAAGCCGGAGAATGTGTTGATATGCGTGGACGAGACTTACATAAGAAAACTTGCGTTCGTCGCGACCGAGTTGCACTCTCTGGGCCTGAAGCTCCCAGTATCGTTGATTTCAACCGCCCCGAAAGAGTTTCAAGAGCCAACGCCGAACTCGAAGATGTCGAAGAACAAGAAGAAACGGTTGAAGAAAAAAGCGAAACGCCAGAACGAGTTGCTGAAGAAGCAGATGGAACAGATCGAGGAAATCGAGGAGCAGTCGAAGAACTCTACGAATAGCACAAGGGAAAATGGCGATATCGACACGAACAGCCCTGATCAAGATCCGAACACGGAGAGCATTGACGAGAATACGGAAAGCAAGGGCTCGCCTGATATTTCGGAACCAAATACCTCGCCTCACGTCAACGGGGTCGACAGTCTTGCTGGCGGTGAAAATGTCGAAATTACGTCGACGGAAGAGGCAGAAAAGGTCACGGAGAACGTAATAGTCGCTGATGTTGATAAGAGCTGCGGCGAAGGAGCGCTTCCACCCGATCCCGAAGACACAGATGAGTGCAGCGAGGGTATGTTCATTATTTATTCATTTGTTTATCTCAAAAATGTATCACATATATGAAGAGTCACTATCACACCGATTAATTAAAAGGCAGAGCAGGGTCCGACTGATTATTTGAAACATAAGAGAAGGTCGGAAAACAATAGGTGAACTGATGGAGAATACCTTGTATACAATCCTTAAAATGTTATATTTAAAATCGTATTAATTATTCCATATAACCGTCAAACTTTTCTTTGCTCGCAGGTCACAATCTTAATCCTACTGGGCCAAAACAATTGAAACGTGCCTGTATGGCTCCTCTTGATCCTGCCGTTGTCGAATGCGAAGTGGACGTCAAGATAGCGGATCTCGGAAATGCGTGCTGGGTTCACAAAAAATTCACGGAAGATATACAGACGCGCCAGTACCGATCGCTTGAGGTTTTGCTTGGCGCTGGTTATAATACCTCCGCGGATATATGGTCGACGGCTTGCATGGCTTTTGAGCTCGCCACGGGTGATTACTTGTTCGAGCCACACAGTGGAGCCGATTATTGCAGGTGAAAAGTACAAGCACGTTATTCCCTTTTATAGGCCGAATCATAACAAAACGAGTGTTAGAATCCCGTCATTTTGATACGTCACAAATACCAGGCAAGAAATAACGAGGAAGCAATTCATGAGGTTCTACTTTGCAGGCATTTGACCATGGAAAAGCCCAATTTCAATTCTACTGTTGCGATTTTTCGGATTACAGTTTTTGCCGAACCACGGTATGCCACGTCGCCTCACGGCTAATTATTTAATTCGATTAATTCTGTTACAGAGACGAAGATCATTTGGCCCACATTATCGAGCTTCTAGGAACGATACCCCGTCGCATTGCTTTGGCGGGAAGGCACTCGAGGATGTTTTTCAACAAGAAAGGCGAGCTCAAGCACATCACCGGTCTGAAGCCTTGGGGGCTGTACGAGGTGCTCACGGAGAAGTACGACTGGTCGCCGAGCGAAGCCCGCGAGTTCGCCGAGTTCCTAACGCCGATGCTCGAGTTCGATCCGAGTACACGAGCCACCGCGGCCGAGTGTCTCAAGCATCCGTGGCTCCAAATCAAGTGATCGCGTTCTTTATATCTCTCTCTTTTTTTAAATCCTTTCATCGTTACAAACAAACAAGATACAACCGAAAATCTCAATCGTTCGCAGTAACAACAAACAACAAACAACAAAACACATGCTCCTGAAAATACCCGCCGATTTACCCCGCGCCAGTCGAGAGTCGCGGTGCGACGAACCCTTGCGATTTATTATTATTATTATTATTACTATTACTATTATTATTATTATAATATCAGGCTTTCCAGCGAAAAAAGAACAGTGCCGCAAACGGTCACGGACGCAAGGAATCACGGATAAGCTTCGTTAACATTCCGCGCCTCGGAGTCTTCGCCTCTCGTGGAAAGCCCAAGTCCGCGTCCCTCGCTCTCGACAGGCTTGCCGTCAATTTGTATATTTATTATGATTACTTTTTTTTTTCTTTTTTTTTTTTCTCCGTTAATCCGTACTACCTTGTCTCTCTATCTCTACTTTCGTTTAGCAATGACGACTTAAATTAAAAAGAATCTTCTGATACTTTGTTATGCCGTGAAGATCGTTGCCACTGTCTTGAAGGACTTAAGAAAAATGAGGAAAGAAAGAGAAAGAACGAAAAGAAAAAACGGCGACGTCCGATTGGACAGGATTTCGATCAGCTGGATTATTAATACTCAATGTGCGTAACCCGTTGACGGGTTAGCACTCCCCCTTCCACGCGCGTGCCGGGAGATCACGCGCGTCATTGAATTCGTCACGCCCAGCCACTGAGGATCGTAGGGGTCGGTCGCACGATTCTTGGAACACACATTACACACACACACGTCAACCATCTTTCGTTTTTTCTTTTTTTTTTTGTT
The DNA here is from genome assembly GCA_947507545.1 of Clistopyga incitator. Taxonomy (NCBI): domain Eukaryota; kingdom Metazoa; phylum Arthropoda; class Insecta; order Hymenoptera; family Ichneumonidae; genus Clistopyga; species Clistopyga incitator. The sequence goes on from OX382176.1 coordinate 3,663,840, forward strand.
TAAATATATTTACTTGTACGTCTGTGTTTCACCTGTTTATTTTATTTTAATTTTTTTGTCTGTGAATTGTATTAATTTTTTTGTTGACATCTTGCGTGGCCGAGGAATCGTGCTGCCGTGCGCGACAAAAACGAACACACGATGTACCCTAGGATTTAAGCCTCGCGCGGATAATCATGAGCTTTTCGCCGTCGCCAATGCACTTCTTGTACTTTAGATAATGGTCCAGTTAACGAAGGCGGTGAAGGCTCAGACGCCACCAACAAACTTGATTTCTCTCTTCACCTTCGAGAAAAAAAAGTTTCGTTCTTTTTTCTCGTCGATCATCATTCGATCATTCGCTGAACGCTGATAAAACCAGTCATTTCGCCAGTGGCAATTGTGCCGAATTTGTACAGTATATACATTTAACGTAAACAAAAGAAAAGAAAAAAGAGAAACTGCGAATTTTCGTGGACGACGATGTCTTGAGGGCGATTACAAATGCTTTTCTCTCTTTTTTTTTTTTTTCTTTTCTTTTCTTTTTCTCGCCACTCGTAATCGCGTAAACGAGCTACGACCAACGATGATAATGAATTTCTTATTGGCGCGTCAATTTCTTCGCGTGGCTCGTACGTTTAGTACGATTTAAATCTAAATGAGGCAGAAAACAGAGGAGAAAGCAGCATTCGATAGTTTAAGTATTCGTGAACAAACAAACAAACAAAAAATGAAGCAGAAACACAAAAGCTGCTTAGTCATAGGAATAGCTAGAACGAGAAAGCAATATCGGTTATTTAAATGGGTTTTTGGTGTACGAGTTTTACTTCGTCGAGCGATGAGAATGGGGACTATTAGCCTGCTACCCATGGGGGAAAAGCGAAAAGTGCGTCTCGACGAGTTACAGAAGTTACAAAATTAATAAATTGGGCGGCACTCGCGAGAATAATAATCGGGAAATGGGATTTTTTTTCCCTTAGATGTTTGCAGATTCAAAATAGTTTTCGATGCCCCACGCGGTATTTGGCATCAGCTTAGGATGATGTGCTACACGTTTTTCTCGGTTTTTCTTACTCTATTGCCGATGGCGCTTTCTCGTTTACATTCACGACTACTTGGTCGGCACAAGGTGGTAGCACATCACCTTAAGATGATGCGAAACTAATTGGTCAGTAAGAAAAGTTTGTAATCTGAAATTTTCTGCCCCGGTTAATTTGCCACATAAAAACAGCGACCGTCGCCCTTCGTGTATGAATTCTGAAAAGCTGCACTCTCGCCCTTAATCCCACAGATAATATCGGTCAAGGAATATGTCGCGCCTTTATAACACCACCTTAAGCCGGTTAAATTTGCGAAGACGTCGTGATGATCAATCACAGCAGCCTCGAAGAATTGATAACGAGAGTGCGAATGCTTTCTTCTATTTATACGAAACAAACAAAGAAAACAAAAAATACAAATAATAAGATAATGCGTGAACCTGAAGTTGAATCGAGAATTGAAGATCTTGTACCGGAAGTGACCTTTGAGCACCGGTACACAGACGTCACGGTTGTGTAGCATAAAGTAGACTTGTATAATCTGCATGCTTAGCTAATGCCCATTGGTAAATAGCATAAAATGCAGTAATAAAGGACATTAAATTAACGACTAACAGTTACAACTGATATGGAGGGGAGAAAAGAATATTAAAATAAAATAAATTAACGCGTAGATGACCCGTGCGATTTTTAGAAACTTTACCCGTCGACTGATAGATAAGAACTGTGGAAACAAACGAGAAAAAGAACAAAATCCCTTCGTGCCAGAATAATAGAAATGAACAAATGCGTGGCTTCTTTCTTTTTTTATTTGATTCTCGCGTGAATAGCGACTGGAGCTACGACGACGCGAAAGATATTGTGGATTGCGAGAACGCTTATTGTGCACCGCTGACGTTTCAGACAATACATTTTAAAACGATCCAAAAATCACGGATCGAATCGAATGTACGAGAGAGAGAGAGAGAGAGATGCGAAGCATAAGACGGAGAGATAAGAAAATTATGATTGTTGATAATTTATTATTATACCGTATCGAAAGATCCGTACTTGATATAAATGTCCGCTGGGTGAAAACATACTTCCAGCTTGTGTTGCGTTTTTTTTTTAATTTTCTTTTTCGTTTTTCAATCTTTCAAAAAACAGGGAAAAAAACCCCACGATGCAGCATATACGTTTTTGCACGCACACTTTGTATTCCGGCGCATTTACCAAAACAAAAAATACCGAAAAGTGTTCACTTTTCTCGACGGCGTTTGTTATACGCGCTACTCAAAAATGAAAAACAAAAAGAAAACACGAACCGAGAGACGCAAATTTTTCGTTTCAGCGGGCAACACAGAGATTAATTGAATAGAAAGGCATGTACTCCAGTCACTCGTAGCACGAGGGCGAGCGTGATGGAAAGTTCATTAATACGTAATCGATTTTAGTCGAGTAACCCGATGACAGATGAATGAATAAATGGATTTGATGTGTAGACGCTGCCCCTCCAGTATGTGCCCAAAACAATACAACGTTTAAGTTGAATTAATCATTCGTGTGTAACCCTTTCACTATACAATCGTGATGAAAAAAAAAAAACCCACCGCGTCGAAATAAATTTGCAAGACAATTACATTTACGATCGACGGTTCCCTGTCCGGTGAGCTTTAGTCCTGTCCCTGCCGAATTAGGTGCATCTAGAGCTCTGGGGAAAGATTTATAGTGTAATTGCGCCGAGATCTACCGAATCATAAGTTTTCGAGTTAATTGAAACCCAAGTATTGCCCATCCTCAGGGAATATATATATTTTTAAACATTTTAGTTGTCCGTTTCGTTGACTGCTTAGCAGCAATGATATCCTAAAGTGAACAGTTGTTTTTGAGGATCAAATTAAAAAGCGCCTCATCTGACGAATTTTGTCAATTTTATTCTTCGCATTAAATGCTAAACGACGCACTTTTTCAAAATCATAAAAATCTCTTACAGATATTTTTCTGCACGGTCAGGCACATGTATCCTTAAGGTGAGAGGTGGATCAAATATACAAAAATGAACCGGTCGAAGTTAAACAGCGGTCATTTTTAAGACCAAAATCTGTTTAAAATCAAATTACTATTTGCACTAATAATTCGTTACACGTCCGAAAATCCCAAAAGCAGATTCTTTTCTTCTGGTTCATGATACCCGCACATTTGTAGATACTTAGGGTATTTCGTCGACGAGGAGATGGGCACGTTCCCCACATCGTTTTAAGCCGGTGAAGCTGCGGCATACGTTGCTGATGTCATTATATTCGTAGCAGTTGTAGCAGATTTTGACTGGTGCAATCTACGGTTCGACTCTGCAGAGATGGACGCTCCGAGGAAAACTGGCCGTCAAAGGTTGCGACGATTTTTTTCTTTAAGCCTAATTGGCTCGTCCCTCGTTGGGGACCTGTGCCACTCTCTTCAAGGTTGCGATGATGCTACGAGACGGAACGAGTGTGCTAGATTCGACTCGAAAAATGTTCTTTATTTATTCGTATTAACTTTCGTACAGAAGAAACATAATTATTTTTTGCCCAATTTCAGGGCTTAACTAAGTCAGTTGCTGAAGTTTGACAATAGTCGTCTGTTAGGAACATAAAGATCACTTTTTCGTTTATGTTTGATGTTTAATGACTTAACGGGAATAAAAATTCGGAAAAAATCCCATTAATTTATAATATTCTGCATTTAATAATTTGCATATATATTGCAATAATTGCTAATTTATAATATTCATTAACAAGAGGGTGTTAGAATTTGGGTCGTCACTTCTTATACACCTGTTGAGGCGGCGGATGCTCAAAAAGACCAGGTGAGGGAAGAAGAAACAGACGAAGATGTCTTCGGTAGGAAGCTTAAGGGGGATGTCTCGAATTACGCCAAAGCGGACGACTCAATAGCCAGGGATAAAGGCAAAGAGGCTCTTTTCGATCAAAGACAGGTGGTTCATCAGTTAATTGGCGGTACTGGCCGATTTTAAGTAGACCGTGAGTGTCGGTAAGACCGGATGGTACGATGGAGTATGAGGATCTCTTCCGGAGGGAGGACACGGTTGAGCAGCGTGCTCACAATAATTGGTTCTATTTTTTTAAGATGATATGTTTTTTTCTCGTGTCGTGTTCGGTGGAAAGCTTGGATTGCTTTTGTTTATAGTTTTTATTAAAGTTGCCAATATTAACTTCAATTGTCTTTGGTATGCAGTTTTATTGGCGGCGGTCGACGTAAAAGAATGTATTCTTGGGAACGTTAAATACAAGAAAGCAGAGTCAAATTATTGGACAACATACGTCTGGTATAAATAACTATCACCTTTATTGTCCATAGTACATACATATTCATCAAAGCGATCTCATAAACGCCAACGCTCGACGTTCTCGTACTTCCGTACATTCGTATATGATTAAAGCAATCATTCTATATGAATAAGATTTTTTTATTCTATCTTCTAAAGAATTTATGTCGGATGTGATGCAATTAAGGAGGAGGTACACATTTCATATTATGCAATGACGACAAAGATTATTTTTCGCTACAAAATTTACACGTCTTGTAGATAAAAATAATTAATTAAAATTAGAAAATCAAGTACCTTTTCGGTATATACTTCAACAAAATTAGTGTATTTAAATAAAATTTGTTTTAGACATTGATTTAAACTCAGCCTAGGTTACTTAAAAAAATGAGACGTGTTCAAAAAATAGTCCGTCTGCCTTAAGTTGAGAAATGAAAGATCCTCTAGGATCGTTATTCATTACCAAAGTGAATTCGGTATCCTCCTCCTCAAGAAAGAATACATTGCTGACTCGCAGAATATTATTTTAAAAAAGTCTAAAAGAAGCACTTGAAAAAGATCTTTGTGCCAGTTGCATTCTCGGATGGAATGAAACGAGTTTCATCGAAGTGAACGTGATAAAAGAAACAATTAAATGTTATATTAAAAAGATGTCTGTCGGTATCCACGGCCCGCGGGGTCTACCAACAAAAATCATTTCACCTGAGCTTAACGATTATATACAAAGTTGAAGTGACGTAAGTTCGTAAAGATTTGTGCTGTGGAACTTTTCCGAAAAATACACTGACAAACCGTGTCGATATACATTGAGAGTCATTGACAAAAAATACAATTTTTGCGGTGACTATTTCGACGTATAAATAAAATAATAATAAACTTAATACGTTCCTGGGAGGTATGCGAGTCGATCGTATTAACAGAACGTTCCTATCAATCGGACCAATCCTCATCAATTCTGGAAATGAATATTGTTATATACCGATTAGACGAGACGTTCAGGTATATTGATTAGACAGAAGCGCACACAAGCCTCTTTCACTATCACCAGAAAAATCGCCAGTCCAACACGCTTATCACTAAAGACGCAAAACAAATAAGAATGAAAAAGGCATACAGCACAGTGAAACCTTGCACAGTCTGCATACCTTTGCATACCTTCCAGTGGTAAATAAAGGGGCACGTTTCGGAGTTTTAATTAGTCTACATCGCGAGATTGTGCGAGAGTGCGTTATTGGTACTTGACTTGGATATCTCGACATTAAGTAAGCTCTGTGAGGTTTCACTGTTGCCAGCCTTGCCGTAAATGTTCCCTTTCTACGAGAAGCTGCGCTTTTACAAGAATTAATCATTATCCACATGTAACTCCAATTTATCTTCATGCGGAATTTATTCTTAAATTCCTTTTGAAACTTGGAATTCACACGGATTGAATTACCGGTCCCTCGGGGATGAATATTCATATTCAAATCAATTACATATTTCAAATTACTAAGCATTGTTATTTAAATCAATTATCAGAGCCTGTGAAACTAGCTATTAAATTTAGATAAGTTACATCCAGCTGACGTTTGGGATTACAATCGCGTCATTTTGAATTTGCTGATTTTTGTATTGTTGTTTAATGTTTGAGGTTTGAAAAAGCTATCGCAAAAATGAAGTACCGATTTGACTAGCGTAAAGCGCCGCAACCTTAGAAAAAATAGCACACTTTCGGAAATACTACAATAATGGTATGATTGACAAAGCTTAAGACGAATATCACGAAATACGAGGTATGGTTCTAGGCGAAATGTTACGGCGAAGAAAAATTACAAAACACTAAAACTTGTGAAGCTCCGAAATTTCCGAGTTCAAGGTTTATGTTGTAATGTTATTCATGCAGATATCGAAACACTCAAGTCTCGTCTCGAGGATACTTTGGGGTGATTCGAATTCACACATTCGCTTTTTCCGTTTCTATACAATGGGTCACAAAGGGCATAATGTATTCTTCTTGAAGAACGACAGAAAGACTATGGACTGTACAATGCACAAATGAATGCATTTAATGGAATTGAAGTGAGTTTTCATCTTGGACGGAAAAACTTGAAAAGCTTCGATCCTAGGAAGATGAATTATTTTGTGCGTTTTATATGCAATCAAATTCATTCTTGACAATCGAAGGGTCGGTAATTTTCGTGACATGTTATATTGACGCCGAATTTTAGTGAAAAGATGTCGAAAATTATTACCAAGATTCTGACTTTCGAAAATACCGACAACTTGCCGTTTAATTAAGTTGAGAACGGATGGGACTAACTTAAGCGTATACAACATCCTGGAGAGCGATATGATAAAATATTTATATACTTTCAAGTAATAATACCCTACAATAAGTCTCTTTTTCTATACCAAGTGAATAATTTTGAAAAAATCGCAATCTTTTCGGTTTCCACGAATGCGAGAAAACTATAAAATTGAAACTAAATGCCGTTGTCTTGGTTTACAACCTCATATTAACCAACGGGACTAATAAACTAAAAAAGTAGCGCATTAGGCGCATCTACACGAAAAGAAAACTCGGTTTCGCTTTCGGCCTCGATTTCTGAATACTGAATCGTCGTAAAGAGTGAAAAAGGAACATAAAAATATACGAACGCAAAATGAATACGTGAAGCGTCGACAAAGCCCGTTCGAATCCACACACCCTTGGCACGATTACGATAAAGCGGCGCACACGGAGACGAAAACAAAAAACTCGGCCTATCTAATTAAATACTCAATATAGACCCGTGACTCGGACGTCCTCGTTTTTCTTTGACGCGAGCCTCGCTCCTCGTCTCTGTAGGAGTTCTAGCGTTGAGTTGAGCGCTCGAGGCTGTGGTCGATTCCTCCTCCGACTCCATCGGACTTATTCTGATCGCCTGATACCACTGATTCGTCAGGTCCGTCATCTGTGACTTGCAATCCTTGAGCTCTTGCTGCGTGAATCGTCGCGTGAAGAACGGTATGAAGAATTTGAGATCCCAGCGAGCAAAGCCTCTTATTCGCGACTGCAGGAACGATACTTCCATCTCCTCCTCGGTCAACTCCGACAAGTGCTCCGAATCTATAGTTTGACCCTGCGAAACGATGATAATCAATATCGCAGCGATAATTGAACGTTAAGCGGTATTTGTGGTACTCAAGAGTCAAGAGACGATCTCTTTACAGTATCGGTAAAACGAATGAATGGAATTTGATTAAATTTTTCAGTTGAACAAAAATTTTCGAGTTATAGGTCATTGAAATTTCGAAATTTTTGACACACACACACGCATACATACGGACATTTTTTCTAAACTACTTTTCTCGATATTTTGAACTATTTTGAGTGTCCAAACATCGAAATCTCGAAAAAAAAATGATTTTGATGAAAGATTTTCTCTATGCGGTCTTGATATAATATTTTATTATTATTGTAATTTCTTACCCATTCTCTTGTTTTACTAAGCGATATTTCCTTGTCGCGCTTCTTTTTTCTACTGCTCTTCGGCTTCTTTTCGGCTCGGAGAAACTTGAGCAGAGGCATTGTAGATCCTCCGAAAACCAAAGTCGTGAACAACACGATGATCAGAGTCGTTGTAATTATTACGTGACGCGTTTCGTCACTGAAATCCAAATGCAGAGACAGAGCATACGAAATGGCACCTCGCAGACCACTGAACCACATTATGAACATCATTTTTTTCGTAATCTGATGCTCGCGGAATCGGTTTACGAGTAATGCCAATGGGAATATGTTTGCGGCTCTGCCGATTAGGCAAAGTATTATTGACCATGTGACCAAAGCGGGTTCAACCTGCGTGAAGAAAAATATATATATTATTTCATTTTTCATAATAACCACGAGATGCGTGATATGTAAAATAAAAAAATAAAAAACAGTTAATTACCCGGTGTTTAAAACTAAAGAGCGCCAGACCCAAGTATGCAAAGACACAAGTTTCGGCTATAAAAGCCAGAGTTCGCATAGTTTGTTGCATCGTGATTTGCGTGACGGTCGAAAGATTGAAATGCGTGTAGTGCGACATTACAATACCGTTGAATAAAATTGCCATAATACCTGAAAAAAATAAACAGTTTTATCAAACACCAAATGAATTTTAAGAAATCATGGTTTCTGTACATCAAAAATTCATCAGACTGCTAAAGCCTTACACTAACTGCGTTTTCATGTTCTAATTTAATAATTTGAATATCGAATTTTCCAAAGATTGTTGAAATTATTTAAATAATAAGAAATTTAAGAGATATACAAAAAGTGATTATTAAAAACTGGTAACATATTATTCATTTAATTCGTATAATTATAACTAAATATTTAATTAAATTTAGATACTTTAAATCTAATTTAGAAAATTAGATTTAGAGATATATAGAGATATTTCATACCTGAGAGCTGAATTCCTTCAGCGAGAACATATGGTGCGTACGTGAAGACCAACATGATCCCAAACTCGAGCGAAGGATTTTTCCTCAGATCAACATGTTTGAGTAGCAGAGCACTGATGAGAGCAAAAACAACGCCGATACCAGCGGAAGCAAAGAACATCAAGCAGAATCTGTTGAGCCCGAGAATAATGGCCTCGCTGGTGGTAGTGGCTTTGTTTGACGCCAACACGGATGTTGTCAAAACAATGGAAATAGCGTCGTTGAGTATAGACTCGCCGAAGACCAACATGTTGAGTACAGGATCAACATCAAGTGCGTGAAATATGGCGACCGTAGCGACAGGATCAACGGCTGAAATGAGAGATCCGAAAGCGAAACTCTCGACAAAACTGAGCTCGTAGGCAACTTCCGCCAGCCCCAACAAATATATCCCAGCTCCGATGACGAAAGCCGATATCGCCGTTCCGAATATCGCAAAAACCATGATACTTCCGATATTTTGAAAGAAATTTCCTTTGTGAAGATTGTAACCAGACTCAAAGATTATCGGCGGCAGGAGAACCAAAAAAAAAGCGGTCGGCGAGAACGCCTCTTCCTTCCGCCAGTTGGCAATGTTTTGGTGCGACATCAGATTTATTATCATGCCTATCGCACCGCCTAGAAAAACTATGACTACAGATTCCGGCAAATACTGGAAATTTGTCTGGAGCATCAAATGAATAAGTAGAATTCCCAGCGCCAGAACGCAGAGGACGAAGAATATCGACATTGAGCTGTTGTGCTCCTCCTCCGCTGAGTCTTTGTCCGGAAGCGCTACCTCAACAGGGATCGTCGTTGTGGTCTTCGCATTATTACTATCGTTTCCAGGTTTTTCCGTTCTCTCTCGATTTGCAACAGAGGTCGGTTCGGTGATGGGTTCCAGGGTATTTTTTTCTGGCGATGGCCCATCGGAGCTTGACTTTTCAGTAGACGTGACCTTGACGATGTTATTATTCTTATCCTTTGTTGTCGTTGTTGCAGTGCTTTCTCCTTCGCTGGTCGTTCCATACTCTTTTGCAGTTTTCTCGTTGGAAGTGTTTTTCGTGTCTGAAGTATTTCCGAGTGTTTTAACACTTCCGGTGTTCAGTGTCGCATTAATTTTGTCGGGGATCGACGGAACCAGAGAATTTAAGGTGTCTGTGACATTGAGGTTTGTTAGGTTATGTGTCGTAGATTCGTAAGCGATTGTCACATGGATGCTCTGGATAAGCAGTACAAATGCCAATGTCGCGCAGATGCTCCTCCGCATTACGACGATTTTATCACGCGGACGCATTGTCTCCATCGTTGTCACATTATCGAATAAAATGGCTTTGAATATCAGTTGATTTGACAGTCGTTTCTGACGATATTGCGAAGTAGTCTGCTCGATGAGGTATCACGTGACATAAGTAGATGCCCAACGCTCTGGTTTTAAGCGGTTCCTAGCGATCCCCAGTGCTGCGAGCTCGGTAAATAACCGATTACGTAGATGGACATTTAACCCGTTGATAAACGGGTGAAGTTAGCCTCGTAATTTTAACTAATTCAATTTTTTTCATTTTCTAATCAATTGGTGGTCGTTCGGTGGTCATTGATGGCATAATTAAATCATCTGATGGTCGAGCATTTTTTCAAAAAAATTAAGATCACTATTTTGGGTGAATTTGGCCGATTGTTTGGTTTTTTTTAGAAGTAGTGACTGCAGAGTATTAAAACGCAGGCAATACTTCTCATATTTTGTCCGAAACATCAATTGTGGCCAAGAACAACGCTTTACAGTTTTTGTTACCGACCGAGCAGTAACACATCCCCTTAAGGAGAAAAAAATGCCTGCACGACTCGCGATTCGTCAACAACAAAACATCACACTGGTAATAATAAAGTAATCAAATAATTGAAATAACATTGTCACTTGCATTTTCATTCACGACAACAACAACAAAAAGGGATTTCATTGTTGAGATCGAACAAAAAGCGTTGCATTCTCTGGTGGGTTTTAAACTCATGTGCTCTAATCTAAATCTAGTTGTTATTCATGTACATGAGTGAATTAACCTGAGAATTTATTGCAGTATATTATATTTTTATATACATTCACTACATATATAGTAAGAAATTCTCAGCTTTTCAATAAAAATCTGAAAATAAATCTAAGTCTAAAAAAATTCGGGCCTTTATCTTTTATGATACATTCAATATTAGCTAAATGTCTAATTCGAGTGATTTTTTTTGCAAGTGTTCAATTGGGGCAATGACGACGGCCACACAAGAAGAAGACATAAACACGGCATTTGAAAAACTCCTATTTGCTGAAGAAATAGCTGAAGAAGCTGGTTATACCGAAGGCTACGAAGCTGGAAAAAATCAGATTATCAACGGATATCATCTGGGATATCACAGGGCGAGTCTTCTTGCCGCTCGTCTGGGTTACTACTACGGAATCGTTGAATACTGCTTGAACAATCATCTCTTTGGCGACAAGGTCGTGCAGCAAGCCATCAAGTTGAGAGATATCCTTGTAAATTTTCCAAGAAACAACGACATGTCTGTAGATATATTGCAGACAGTGGAGGACATAAAATTCAAATTTACTAAACTCTGTTCATTAGCTAAGATCGATTCCTCGTATCCTGAAACAGAAAAAATAGATTTCTGATTTTTTCAAATTCTCTGCCAAATTTGGTGGAATTTTATACTCCCAAAAATATGACTTCTTTTGGTGAACATTGGGAAAATGTTCAGGCATTTGTAACCGAATATCAAAGCCTGATCGATTGTCACTTAGTGGACTTTATCACAGAGAATTTGTGGGAGAAATGTTTGGGAGAAGCTTTGAGAGCCGAGTTGGAAAATATGGAATACAATGATTGCCAAAGGGGAAGCCATGAACACTTTCGACGAATGACGTTAGACTGCTTGGAATTACGTGATCTTATGACGCGAGCAGATTCATTATGTTTAAAAAACTGTCAATCACTGTCAAGAGCAAATGTATTGGAAACCTTTGAAACAGTTGAGCCAGAAACCACTGAGAGAAAGGCCAAAAATTCTGTGAACTTTATGACGGACAAAAAACAGTATGAGGTGGCAAAATTAGCACATCTTGTTAAGGGTATAGCTGAAATGTGTAAAACAGATTTGGTAATTGATGCTGGTGCTGGGAAAGGGTATTTATCAACTACTTTGTCAGAGATATCTCAGTGTCCAATGTTAGCTGTGGACTCTTCAAAAGCGCACCGCAAGAGCGCTATTCGTCGACAAGAAATGATTAATAAAAAAAAGCACCTGAAAAGGGTAAGAATGAAAAGGCTTTAACTATTTTTCAACGTTTTAACTCGCTCAACTCCAGGAGTGTTTAAAAAATAATAAATCTTTGTGAGCTACTATCTAGTATGCAAATTGGCACCGCGTAAAAAATTGGCAAAAGAAAAAATTAGCATTAATCAGTTTCCTGATATATAGTTGCTGTGCCCGTAGTATTACGCGGAAACGTGTTTCGTCAGCTTTTGGCGACCAGGTTTGATGGAAAAGAGTTTATTTACAATACGCTTCGACCCTGGCCTGGGTCCTTTTCAATTATTTCAGATCCTATATTCGGTTCAGCATATAGACGAAAAAACGGATTATATGCAATTGATTCAATCGCATTGTCCCGATTGGAGTGCGAACAGCAATTTTCTTCTCACAGGCCTTCATACGTGTGGACAACTCGCTCATTCCATGATGCACAGTTTTCTGGCTGCCGATTGCATTAAGTCACTGTGCGTTGTGCCGTGCTGCTATCACCTGACGGAAGAAACTCTCACGGGAGAATTCGAATTATCAAAAAATGCGAGAATGTTGGCCCAACAATCCGTCGAGAGAATCGCCTTAAGAGAAGCTGAGCCCTATCCACCCTCACTGTTTTACCGAGCCGTATTGCAGATTATTCTTCAGTCACTCGGTAATATTTTGTCCGGAAAGTTTATTTGTACATTCATTCATTTAATAGTTTACTGTGTTTGTTATTTTCGTTCAAACTCATGCGTAGTTTTAAATTTATATTTAATTATTCTGCATTGTACCGAAGGATTATAACCAACCGCTTCTTCTTCGTAATATATTTCACTAGCTGACACAAATAATCGTATTTATCTATTTAGGTATTCCCAAAACCAGAATCGGACGCGGAGCGCCTACTCAAGACTTTCCGTCTTACGTTTACTGGGCTTTGACTAAAATTGGCGTGGATTCGGATAAGGTAAGTACTCGCTTAATATCCACTATATATAGGGCTTGAAAAAAAAAAAAAAATTGTTTCAGATACCATCGAAGGAATCTCTCATTCAATTGTACGAAGCTCACTTGACCTCTCGATGGAAATTCAACATATTTCAATCAATCAGAGTTTATCTTGGCTCCGTAGTTGAAGCAGCGATTGTACTGGATCGAGTTATGTTCTTGGAAAAGAGCGGTCGATGTTCCGGGGTAATATTGAAGCAACTCTTCGATCCGCTAATCTCTCCGCGATGTTATGCCATTGTGGCATTGAAAACCAACACCATACCAACCAGTTAAATATGCATGTTTCATATTGTACATAGACATGAATGTTGGAAATGTTACGAAGATTTGAATACAATCATTTCTATTGTTTGTAGATATTTTTTTCATTCTTCTCTTTAATCTCGAAATAGCAGTTGCATAGAAAAATCGTGTGGAAGAGAAGCGGTATTTTGTGTGATCGCCTAACTTCATTTCGCGTTAACTAAAAGCTCTTAATTAATTTTTCCGATTGTGAGACTTCACTTTTCATAGGTAATTTGTCAGGGTTTCACACAAAGTTCACTTATTGGTGGTCCACGTGAATCTACATGCTTCTCATGCCTCCGGAAACGCCATTTCCCCACTTTCAAGAAAATCCAGACTTCATTGTATATTGTTTATTAGGTTTCTTTAATTTTATCGTAATACATTATGGATTTTCGTCTATTTAGTGTCGTATAGATTTCAGTAATTGTTCAGAGTCTTGGTAATTATGTGGAGACCTTCTCTCAATTGTTCTTCGTTAATGGTAAGTGGTGGCGATATTCGAATAATTTGTCCGTGTGCGGGTCTGCTCAGAAGTCCAGCGTCTCGTAGCCTTAAGCATATATCCCAGCCCGGAGCAAAGTCTGTAAAGTAGTAATTCGTCATTTATTATTGCACAAATTGGATGTTTCTTCAAAAATCACTGCACATAACGAATTGATAAAGAAAAGGATAACGTTACCTTTGTTGATTACGAGACCCGCGAGCAAACCGCGACCTCGGAATTGGGTAGCAATGTCCTTCGGCACTTTCTCCAATTCCTCTTTGACGATTCCACCGAGTCTCATCGCATTTTCTGCGAGTTTTTCTTCTTCCAATATCCTGACGGCTTCCAAAGCCACTCTACAGGCAAGAGGACTGCCCCCGAAAGTACTTCCATGAGTTCCAGTCTCGAGACACTTAATCACCTGTAAATTTTTCGTTATATTGAATATATTGTAGCGGTATTCGAGAAATTGCAGAATTTTGGTCGTATAAACGCAATGTTTTGTGGTGTATCCACCTTATCATCGCCCAAAACTCCGGAGACTGGATACATTCCGCCGGAAAGAGCTTTGCCTAAAATCACAAGGTCCGGTCTCTGCTTCTCGTGATCGACTGCAAGTCTGTAGCCTGTCCTTCCAAGTCCAGTTTGCACTTCATCTGCGATCCAGAGGACATTGTACTTTGTGCACAAATCTCTAACGCCCTTCAAATAGCCATCCTGCAGAAAATTGATAACAATCATGATAACAATTTTTCAATTCCCATTTCAGGAATGCCATTCGAGATGCAAGTCACTTTGAAATTATATCATGCAGCGATTATATTATAAACTAGGTGGAAATGACGTTTTGTCGTAGGGAGTGTGAGATAATTACCGTGCAGAATCTGCTATTCTATTAATATTGGTGTGGTCAAATTAAATTATACTTGAAGTGTTTCTGTTACTTTTTTTTTTCTATGGAAGCATATATATTACCTTCGGTATTACTACACCAGCTTCGCCTTGGATCGATTCCACCATAAACGCGCAAATGTTAGGATTCTCTTTGAATTTTTCTTCCAAAGCTTGCAGGTCATCGTAAGGAATTTTATCGAAGTTCGCTACATAAGGGCCGTAATCGGTATAGCTCGTGGGCTCGGTAGATGCGGAAATAGCAGCGATCGAGCGACCCCAGAAATTACCCTTCGCGAATACAATCGTTGCTTGATTGGCCGGTATTTTCTTCACTTTGTAGCCCCATTTTCTTGCAATCTTCAGTGCTGTGTCTCCGCCTTCCACTCCTGTGATCCAATTGAATAACATATTTAGGTAATTAGTTATACCATAGGTGAATTCTTTGTAATTCAAAATTAAAAAGAATTTCTGTGCGTCTTTCCATTCCAGCTTGTTATACTATCACTTTCAAAGTATTGTGGACGCTTTGCATTGTCAATAAGCTTAAGTACCTGACTATTATTGTCTATAGAAAGGCTTAGATTTCGTACGTAACGTTCATGGTCGTTAATTACACGCACTATGGTATTTATTTTTCAAACGCTTTAAACCATTTGGGTTCATTCCATAAAAATAAAAAAATAAGCAATACGAAGTAATCAATACTCAGATTCTTCTCTTTTCGATTCAATACAAAAATTCATGATCTATATTTTTTATTATCCTCAGGCTCACCTGTGTTCATCGGTACAAATCTGTCGTATCCAAAAAGTTTCGTCAGATATTCCGCCAACTCCCCGTGGATATCGGTGAAAAAGGCTCGAGAAGTGTGACATAGTTTTCCAGCTTGATCCCTCATAGCTTCGACAAGACGCGGATGACAGTGACCTTGATTGACGGTCGCGAAACCGGCAAGAAAGTCCAGGTACCTTTTGCCATCCAAATCCCACAGATAGACACCCTCGCCCTTCGTTAGCACTACTGGCAAGGGTTTGAAGTGGATCCCTCCGAACTTCTCATCCCGAGTGATGATCTCTTGGGTACTCAAGAATCTCTTGAGTTTTCCATCACGCGACGCAGTTACGAGAGTTCGCTTCATTGATTGCATGCTTATTCACGATTGATTCTTTTTTTTTCACTATAAAATAACGCTTAACACAATTGTATAGAAATTGAAAAAACTTAATTGCGTCTGAAAAAAGGAGATACTGGAAGAAATTGACTACGAGCAAAAGAAGCTATGGAGTGAACGTTGCACACAACTTTTATCAGGTGTCTGCAGTTCCTGCAGAAGTGTACTTTTATTTATATGAAAAATCGTGAGTGGGGATTTTCTGGGGTTGCTGCATTGTTTGAACAAATTGTTGTTTGTACACAAGACACATCGACCTTTCGTCGAGCGGTACGGGCGTGGGGAGTCTTCTTGGATACATTCCACCAGATAATGAAGATCCGCACGACATAGTCTGAACAGTAACGCGACGGGCGCCGGTAGACAAATACAAACAACAAACAGCAAACAATAAACGATAGCGAGCTCGTATTCCGGCTATCACGATACTCCTTGCGACTTCGCATGCTGTTTATCTCAAATACACGAATGAGAAATGCATATCTCGACCAGAGATCGGCCTGCCTCTCCGACTTTGTGTCTTGAGATTATTTCTATGATCGACAAACATTTATGGCTCATTTGTCAATTTCATCGAAGTGAACAACAATGCCTTGTAGAATTAATTAACCGGCATCAAAGCAGGCTTGTTGATGAAGATGTGTAATCTCGAAGAGGTGAAAGCGCTGATAAGCGTATACGCGCTTATCCGACAATTGTTTTGAACGATCAACCGAAAGTGAAGACATACCTTACGAACAAGAATTGTACGTATATTTATGCTTTCAGGATCATTCATCGTTTACAGTAGCGAAATTGCAAAGACTATTGATCATATTTCACTCGCGTGTCTCTGATTATTTAAAATCCTCTCCGGAGGGTCTTTAGCTCAGAAGAAATACATTGTTTTCAGTTTAATACATAGAGAATGATAGAAACTGCCGACAGGATATAAAGGATGAACGAGGATGAGGATTTATCGATTCAAGTTGTATTTAAAATATGTTTCTTGGCTTTAATATCTTTAATACGTTGAAAGTCCCATTTCAGACGAGGACTCTGATACCAAAAGTCAAAATATAAAAAATCACCATTTTTGTTCCAATGAAGAACATATTATGAAACGCATACCGTTTTAAAGAGGAAGAGTTAGGTAATCTAGAAAAATCGCCAATGAAGTCTGTGACATAAAGTGCAATTGGAAGAGCAAAAGTACCGTTTTTACTTGACCTCAGCGTACAGACTAAAATTGGTAAGCCCAAATTTGAAACCAGCTAGATTCTTCTAAGGACACCTTACATCGGAATCCCTTGTCATTTCCCTAATTGGAAATTTTGACACCTTACGTAAAATGGAAGTTTTCATACTTCACGGAAAGTGGAAACAAGTAAACTATGTGGAATAACTATAAAATAAAATATTTTATAAAAAATTATAAAATTTTGGAGCTTCATTCGTAATTGATTCTTCGTATTTTTTTTTACGCTATACACATTCGCAGATAATGATAAAAACGGTAGTTGCGAAAGTTTGATTACAACTATCAAATAAATTCGTATCAAAGTGTCGACAGTTAACATTAATTGCACGCCGGTCATTGATTCTGGCAAGCTAAAAATGGTATTTTTAATAGTTCCATCAACACTTCGCTTATAGCAAACAGATTTATTAGTACAATAGTAATAGAAATTTTATTGGACAATCACCAATAATTTTCATAACAATATGTCGATAGTGGCTATCGATAGCTCGCTCTTGATAGATTATTCTGTAAATCAACCTGATTTCTCGAAGCCTTATCAGCTCGCAGCTATTAATAGATTTTATTACGATCGAACAAGGTCCACTTCGATACGTATTTTCATCGACAAACGCATAAATAACATAAATCAACTCTCGTAACGCAAATATTTTCAGACAACATTTATTCACTTTCCATGGTTGAGGATAACACGAGAAATTATTTGGGCACATTCGTGGATCTGCTCTTCGGTGATGACGAGGGGAGGTGCGAGTCTGATTATGTGGCCATGAGTCGGCTTCGCCAGGAGACCTTGGTCTCTCAGCTCAAGACAGATCTCCATTGCATCGATTTTTTCGTTGATGACGATAGCGTTGAGCAAGCCCTTGCCACGGACAAGAGTGACCACTTCCTTCGGCAATTTTCTCAGCTCATCACGAAGAATCTGGCCCATTTTTGCAGCATTCTCCGCCAATTTCTCTTCCTCGAGGACCCGAAGAGCCTCAAGGGCAACTCGACAACCCAGAGGATTGCCTCCGTACGTCGATCCGTGTTCGCCAGGCTTGATGCTTAACATCACGGGGTCATTGGCGAGAATTCCAGACACTGGATAAAATCCACCGGACAAAGCCTTGCCCAAAATCAGAATATCAGGCTTGACATTCTCATGATCAACCGCTAGACGCTTTCCTGTTCTCGCCAAACCGGTCTGCACTTCATCCGCAATCCACAAAACGTTCCTCTCGGAGCACAGTTCTCTGACGCCTTTGAGGTAGCCATCCTAAATACAAAACACGTTTAATTTAGTAATGATGTCATTTACACGCGAGTGAATTTTATGAAATGTGTGATGTTGAAGTTGGCAGAATGTGAAAATTATAATTTTAATTATTCTTTAATTATTCTCTCATATTCATAAAACCTTTGCATTTGTAATACACAGAATACTTTGGTACTTTCTGTAATTAATTATTTTGCGTTAAGAGAAAGTAACCACATGCCTGGTTGAATTGGTAAAAACAATTCGTCTACTTTTGTTTATCAGCCAAAAATCACAAGATTTCGCAATAATTCCGGAGTGTGTGTATCCGGTATTTGCGAGTCGAGCGACACATACCGATAACATTTTATCGTTCCTCGTGAGAGCTTATCGCTACCAAACATTTCACGAATCTTTCCCGGGTAATTGTATAAAAATTATTAACGATTATTTGTACCTTAGGCACGACGACACCAGCTTCACCCTGAATTGGCTCAACCATAAAAGCGCAGACGTTTGGATCGGCCAGTGATTTTTTAAGGGCCTCGAGATCATCGTACGGCACGATTTCGAAGCCGGGCATGAAGGGCCCAAATCCAGCGTAGCTACTGGGGTCCGTGCTCGACGAAACGGCGCTCATCGTTCTGCCCCAAAAATTACCTTCCGCAAAAACGATCTTTGCTTGATTCTCCGGGATACCCTTTTTCGTATAGCCCCATTTTCGTGCCAATTTACAGGCCGTCTCTCCACCTTCCACACCAGTATTCATGGGTAACCATTTGTCATATCTGTAAAAGAAGAAATAGTCAAAATAAGGAAACACGATCTCATTGTTTATGTGAGTTGATGTAAATTATTTCAGTTCGTATTCTGAAATTAATATGCAAAATTTAGTCACCGGTTTTTCTTTCATTGGTACTTTGAATATTATACTCTTTTAAAATCGAATTCTTTAACTTGTAAATTATCAAACTAGTAATAACTAGCATAACATTTGAAACTGTTTTTATAATCTTTCATTAAAATTTGTAGGAACGATGGAGAAACGTGACTATTAAGTTAACTTACATGAAAGAAAATTTATTTTTAACAAAATATCGAATTTAATATTTATTTTACATTTACAATTTAACAGATTGTATTGTTTTTAGTTTTTGTGGTTCTAATGCACTTTGATTATTTATCAAACTACACGCAAAGTATGTAGTGCAACTTACCCAAAAAGTTTTGTGACGTATTCTTCGAATTCACCGAGAACGTCGGAGTAAAAGGCTCTTGAGGTGAGGGTCAGGACCTTTGCCTGCTCAACCATCGCCTTATAGATTTTTGGATGGCAATGACCTTGATTTACCGCGGAATAAGCGCTGAGGAAATCGTAGTAACGCTTTCCCTCTACATCCCACATGAAGACACCCTGGGCCCGATTTATAGCTACCGGAAGTGGATGGTAATTGTGAGCTCCATACTTATCCTCCCGATTGAAAACTTCTTGAGAGCTCAATTCCCTCCTGCTGACGATTTTCACGCCAGGACGACTCAATAATCCAACGCGATTTCCTATCGATTTAAGTGTAACTCTTGCGAGGGGTTCCATTCTTGTGATTGTCAGGCTATAAAAAAAAAATGTAATTGAAAATTAAGTCACCGCCACTGAAAGTTTTTCTTCACAAACTGTCTCTTTTATTTCAAGCACACATATATTGAAAATCCAAAATTAGTACACATGAAAATAATTTCAATGTTAGTGAAATAGCTGTGGCCCAGTACTTGAAATTTAATGTATACGGGGAATTCCATGACAAATCGGACAGTTTGAAATTTCTTCTTTTATGTTCGTTATTTTTTAATATGTTTTCGTATCCATCATAAAACTCCTTTAGGTAAATTTTGCGTTTTTTCCTGTTATTTCTTAGTTTAAAAATTTCAAAGTCATTTTCTGAAAACCATGCACATTTTGATTATCCTGAAGATTTTTCATAATGAACTATTATATTTTCTGCAACTTTAACGGCCGGTCCGATTATGGGCACTTCATGGCAACAATTTTTTTCTATTTTTAAAAATGCAAAAAGAAACTTCAATTTTCAATCAAATGGTGGCACATTCGCAATTCTCCTAATTTTTTGAACTGGAGCTTAAAAATGTAACTATCCTCAATTCCAAATAAGCATCACTTTCTCACTGTCAGTTACAGTCATAATCACTACAGAAGTTTATTGAATTACACGATTGAAAAAAAAAATAGTCTTGAAATAAAATCACTGATACGTTGCCGTTTTTTACTAAACATAATTTTTCATATTGAAGTCAAGATAGTGCGATTCCAACAAACCACGCAGTGAAAATAAAATGTTTACCCGTCTTGGTATTATAAACTAATGGTGCAATTTCACTTTAGTCTATAACAATTTAGCTCAAGCGCACGTACACTTTCGAAGCGCGCGACTGAAGTGAAAGTAGAGATGTGATATATTACAGAGTTCGATCTCCACGCTGTTTCTTCCCTTTCCACTAGTGCATTATTGAACCGAATGATCTCATATTAACCCGAGAACTCATAATAATAGATGCGCTGTGAGAGAACGCGTACTTACATATATAAATCCTACAATAATTGGTCGAAATTGAAATTGATTGATAAACACCGAATGAGAAAGAAAGCAAATGCTTAGCACCGGTGGTCAAAGGAATACTGTTGAAGAAACTCCTCGAGCTTTCAGCTTTATTGCTCTGTCCCCTGCAAGGTTTATTGGACCCCAACACTGTGATATCACACTATCGACTGACTAATGACACGTATTTGCTTATGCCATATCATAGAGAGCAGATAAGTGCCTCTGTGGGGGTATCAGAAGGGACACGGAAGCCACGATTCCCTCACAAGCTTTTCTTCGCTCCTCTCCCCTATCTTCTCTCCTAAGCCCTAATCTAAGCTATTAACACGGAAAAACTAAAATTCAAACCGCTACTCTATAGAGACACAGAGAAAAGGTCTAGTTCAGTGAACGAGGTCCTATTCCTTTGCTTATTTAGGAAAGTATAACTGAGTAAATATTTTTCATCGAATGCAGGCCCAATAGGACATTATTCGTTACAAGTAACTCATTTTACTTGTATGTAATATGACTATTGAGTAGTAACTTGATGCAATAGCAGTCAGTAAAATTTTCCTTAAGACACCGCTGGGAATTTCTTCATCCAATGTTAAACGCCTGTAGGGCTGTCTCTCTCGCACCTCTTTTTGTTTTTCGATTTTCTTCAACAAGCTTCGAGTATCGAGGAGCCAGAAGCTTAGTCCAATTCTGCAATACTTCCTGAAATATGTTCCATCACCAAAAACACTTTTTTTATTGCCCATCGTAACTGACTACATTAAAATGAATTATTAATTTACGAATTTACTCATTTCAACTGGATCTTCTTCTGGGTGTAGACTGCATTGAGCCATGCCGATATCATGCTCGATAAGTCATGCGACGATTACTTCGATATGGACTTTCCTATCTCTTCTCAAATCCTATCTCTGCCGATAAAATCTTGCAGTCTGAAAAGAAATAAATCTAGAATTAGTCGAAGATAACAAACATAGGATCCCCGTTCTTCAGATAAGCACTGAGAATTCGATATGAATGCAATCGGTGGGATATTATAGCAGGACGCTTTGTATTTTTCGACGTTCTAGATTTTATGTTTTCGCTTATCACAAGTGACGTTGGAATATTCATAACAATTGAGAACTACAGCTATTTTCGGAATTTAATCTATGAGGAATTAAGTAACGATTATTTCATTGTAGTAAACTATCACTGTTAAATCTGCAAGAAATTGATATATTGAATGATTCGGAAAGTACTAGATGTTATCTTCAATCAAAGTAGGTCCGAATTTGTTTGAAATTGAAAACTAACGCGCCGGCTAATATTATAAAACAAATGCAAACCTGCACAGAAGAACCTTGCAAATTGCTTCCTTATTGTGTCGTGAACTCGACGGGCGGCCCTCGAAAGTAAACCTCGCAAAAATTGATGAAAGTATATTGTTGTGATGTGTTTTTTTCAAAAAGCAGTGTTGCAAAATTATCTATTCATTTATAGAAAAAAAAAAAAAAAAACATCACTAGAAACCTGCTTCGTGCCCTGGCCGACGCATTTCGGCCCAAAAAAAGGCAAAAGTAAATATAAATGTTCGTTATGGAACAAAATAAAATCCACGGTGTGGATCCTCCTTAATCTCGTCTACGATTAAATGTATCATTACAAAAGTTTATTGATTTTAAAAGGCACCACGTAAAATTACTCGAAAAAAATTTTAATCGCAGTGGTCGAATTATTCTTGAGCTACTCTCGAAAAATGAATTGTGGTTTCCTGGATGAAAACCATCCTCTAGAACCATTTAATCGAGACTTCTGATGTTCATTTTCTACGCGCCACGATCTGCTGTTTCATTTGGCAAAAGATGTCGCAAACATTTTTAGCTCCATATATTTTTTTTTGCGAGGTCACGGGAAAACTGATAGATTTAATACCAGGAAATGGAAATTCGGGGCAGAATTATCGAACGTATCGTGCGGCTGCGTTCGCGGCCGGAAATACAGTTCAATGGTAAAATAAGACGTGATTTTACCATATCATTTCCAACTTTATTACATATCATCCGACACGCCTTTATTCTGTTAATTTGACAAGATGTTTCGCCTAATGTTTCCTCTCAATACGTTCATCGCGCACCGATGAACAGCGATTGTTTTTCATTTCTTGCTTCGACCACCAGGGTCATGATTTCAATCTGCTTTACGACTGTAAGATAAATTGTCGTAGAAATTTTCATTTTTTTTCTATTTCGTGGACTCACGATTCGACTTTGAACTATTGCTAGATAAACCAATTACGGTACAAATAGGTTTTTAAAATTTTGGTAGAAAATAGTAAGTAGAGTCAGCTGTACATGAAAGTGAAGTCCATTGACTGGACTTCCTGATTAGAGCTCTTCCGCGTATAGTATTCAGTAAAGAAAATAGAAAAAAAAGAAAAACGGAAAAAATATTGAAACAAAAGTATAAATCGTTAATGCGACTATTGCTGGATTTCTCGCGTATCTTTTGGTGCGTAAACCAAACGGACCATATGGTATTTGCAGCGACAAGCGCCTACCACGTGTACGCAAATGCGTGTCTGCGTAAATGCATAATTTACAAAGGTTCGTCTGACATCTAGCTCTGCTGCTGCTGCAGGAACTGAATGAGAGTTCGCGTCGGTCGTCCGGTCATTCCGGGTGCGATGTAATTCACACCCGAGTCGTCGCTGCCCATTACGCCGGCAATGTCCAAATGGAGCCACGGGCATTCGTTTCCAGCGAATTCCCTAAGGAAACCGGCTGCGGTGCAGCTACCGCCAACCTTGCTTCTGCTCAGGTTATTCAAGTCCGCAGCTTTCACAGACTCTGCAAGAAAAAAAAACCCAATGTGAAATTCCTCATGTAATCCACTGGCAGAGACACCGAAGGTCGATACTTTACGGAAGCTCATGTGTATGTTACATACGTGAATCATATTGCCATCAAATAATAATAATAAAAGGAATAATAATACAAAAATGAGGCTAAATTGTATGGTACCTTCCAAATTAATGCTGTTTTAAAACCGCAAACATCTAAGGAAACTGAAAAATATTTTTCTTTCCGCGGAACGGATAGATGCACAAAACGACTTCCATTTCAACAGATAATTAGCCCTGGGAAAATTCAGAATCGAAATTTGGAGTGTGAAAAGTAATAAAAACTTACTCGTCATTTTGTCGTTAAAATATTGCCAAAGCGGAAGTCGCCAGACACGATCTCCAGTCACAGTGCCGGCAGCGCGAAGATTCTCCCAAATTTCGGTGTTGTTCGAAAACACGCCGGTGGCGGCGGTGGCGAGAGCGATTCTCATCGCTCCGGTGAGGGTTGCGATGTCGAGGATGAAGCGAGGCTTGAACTCTTGGGCGTAACAGAGAGCGTCGGCAAGGATGAGACGTCCCTCGGCGTCGGTGTTGTCGACGATGATAGTTTTCCCGTTCATTGCGACGACAAGATCACCAGGTTTCGTTGCCGTGCCGGACGGCAAATTTTCCGTTAGTGGAATGAGACCGACGATGTTAACCTTGAGTTTCAATTCGGCGGCTGCTTTGATGGAAGCAACAACGCAAGCAGCACCTCCCATGTCAGCTCGCATCTCATCCATCTGAGCTGCGGGCTTGATGCTAATGCCACCAGCGTCAAAAGTAACTCCTTTGCCGACGAAGGCAATCGGAGCCTTGGTACTGTCCCCAGCGCCGTTATAGTGGATCTCGAGGAACTTCGGCGGTTCCACGCTTCCGCGCGACACGCTCAAGAACGAGCCCATCTTCTTCGATTCCGCCCACGCTTTATCGTGAATTTTTACATCGACACCCAATGCAGACAGAACCGCGGCTACTTCGTTGCTGAAAATCGTTGGGGTCATTAGGTTTGCCGGGGTGTCGGACAATTTACGAGCCCAGTTTTGCGCCTCCGCCTTGATCTTGCCCACTTTCCACGCTTCCCTAAAGATAAGAGGAAAATTCAAATGCATGAGCGAAATTCATTTTTCATTAGATTGCGTTATTAATTTGAGAGGAGATATCGGGTGTTTCGCACCTCGGTGTACATTTTTTACGACACTTTCGGGACTACATTTGTAGTCACGCTACTACTTACGTTTCATCCTGTCCATACAACGACACGGTAGGGAACTTCTTCTGCTTCTCCTTGTTTTTGAATTCCTGGAAGAACCAACATCCAAGGCCGGATCCCTCAGCGGCGGCTTCGGCATCGCCGAGAGGTTCGATTTCTATGTCCTTAATATCAACGGCGTCCAACGCGCGACAGCCAGCTGCGATAATGCATTGGTTAATTTTTCTACAGATAATTTTATGACAATTTCTATTAACAAAAGAGCTAAAGATAACAATTCATAATCGTTCACGCGTTTTCGACCGGATATATTTTTTATAAAAGTGTGAACTGTAGGCTGTATCAAATAAGCTTTATTCAAAAATTCTTTGTTGAAACTTGAAAAAGTGTGTCTCTTTACCCGGCCATGCCCCTTTTTACATAAAATCCTGCTATTTCGTGATGCAAAAAAAAAAAAAGAATTGCCTGAATAATTACCTGCGGCGGCTTCACGGACATTTTCCTTTCCTTCATGAATTTCCTCGAGTTGATTAACTCCAAGATTCTGCTTTCCCAGGCCAACGACCGCGACACCGACGTGGGAGTCACCTCCGAGACCCCAGAAAACGCGAGTCTCAGATTTCTTTAGCTTCGGACCGGCCCTGTGGTAGTAGCAACATCATAATTATTGAATGAAAGTAACATTAACGTACAAGCAAACGAGCGAAGGAACGTAAGGAATAACAATTGCGATTTAAAGAATGAAGTTAGACATCAACTCGGAAGTTTATTAATTACAATATTATCTAGGCTTTGTTGGACATCAAGTACGTTGAATTGTTTTGCGCGTTTAAAATACGATCTAAAAATATACTATTTTTTATCATATATTTAATTTCACCATCCGTCAATGCTCGAGTTAATAATTATCAATTGTTTTTTTTTTCTCTTATAGATTACTAAGTATACAGACGTAAGTCCGCAATATCATGTAACAATATATCGCAGCTGAAGGAAAACGAAGCGGACTGACATGTAAAACCAAAGTTCTCAAAAAGGAAAGAGCATCTAACTAATATTTAGTCGAGATTCGAGGCTATCTATTTACAAGGAGTGTGTCAGATTAAAAATGCATGATATTCGTTCAAAACATTTTCTTACTTCATTGCTGGTGTTATAATAAAAAAAACCATGCACATTGACCCATGAAACGAAGCATATTTTGCAGTGTGAAAGGATCTGGCTATTGTAGGTAGCCTAACAATTAATCATATTTTATAAACTTTAGAGCAACTTCACAAGACAAACGGTATTGCAAAAAATTCTGGACAATTGCTCTGTTATACATGATATGTATCTTTCCGATTTTAATGCAACGATTTAAGATGCACATGGAAGTGCTAAAATACCGTAGACCTTAAGGAAATTAAAGGAAATTGTTTCCATAAATTATTTTTTACAAAATTCGAGAGACAAAAGTCTCAAAAGTTAATTTTTGCGAGGGCAAAATATGGTTTCATTTATGGGTGAAAAGTGAATATTTTTCATTATAATATCAGCAGTTGAATAAGTGAGATATTCTTTAATTGTTTAATCAACAGTTTTCATCAATTTCCCTTCTCGTAAATATAAAATAAAATAAGTAACGATCAATTGAATTTAATTAACAAAAATATACGGCAGTTGCTATTTGTTTTACATGATTAAGGCCATATGCGCTTGTCAGTAGGCCCGATTGAATAATGAAATTGATTTACACGTGTTCTTCTTTTTGAAAATCTGTGCCGATTAATTTCAGAGTTTAGGCAAAGGTCTGAATTTACAGTTTGTGGAAATCGCTTTGTAATGATCATCTTCAGCATACACCGAATACATCATGTTTCTAGACTCAGATATGTGCACTCCAGGCACAGCTTCTATAGACTGTCAGAATTATTTATTTATTTAATGTACTGGTACTGAAAGTTTTTATACATAAACTGGTGTATCAAGTTTAATATCCATATAGGATATAAAAATAAGGGATTGCAAAATTAAATATGGCATACCGCACATTAATTTCACATCTTATTTGCCCCTATCAAGTTTAATGTCCCTAATAATAAATAAAAACTTCCAGTAGCAATTCTGTAATTTTCTAGTGAATTATTGTAACAGTGCAGAGATAACTAGGAACGAATGATCAGCTATACATGATGAAAATACATCGATAGTTTTTTTTGCCTGTGATGAATTGTGCACCATACACATGAAGTACGAGCTCCAATGCCGATAAGCATCACACAAAAAGTCGATGGACTTTTGAATTTTTTCCATACCAACAATGGGCACATTCGAATATAAAAGCATTTACAATAATTACTTCACTCTAAATGATCGCGTTTTAATTATTTACACAAAAATGATATTTTCATATGATTCCGCTATCATTAAATAATATTAAATAATTACTTTTCCATATTATGATTGATAATGTGCTAGCGCAATATTCCATCAATTTTCATTCGAATGGTCCGTGATTTACATTTTTCTAATTTAGAACTGCACTCCTCAAGTCATATCTACATTTTTGGCAGATTTATTGGCGGCATTTGGGAATAAAGTAAAGGTGTTCTAGATTTGAAGATAAAATAAAAAGTGCAAAGCATGTAGACCGGAAAAAATATTGAAATGGTGCTTCGTCGATTCCAATTTATAAAATACATTGGTAGATCTATTCCGAAGAAAGATGGCTCATTTTTTTTCTGTTGAAATATTTTTTATAGATTTAATAGATTTATAGATTTCTTTAGATTTTTGCTAGATTTTGAATACCATGAGTTCAAAACAACGATCAGTCTCAATTCAAGTAGGCGAGCGGTTATAACTTTTTAAACATTTAACGCTACAAAAAAATTCCCATTGATGAATCGATAGAGTGTTTCTAAATGAACCGTACTAGCTAGAAATCGTCAGAATTGAACTAACATTACGCTGCTAACAATTTCTTTATAAGAATAAATATATTGATGATTTTTTTCCATGTATCGTGCATATTGGATTGTGTCTATTATATGGGTATTTCCATTTCACAACATTTACGTATGTTTAATTCAATTTTTTACGCGGTAGTAGCAAAAAAAACGATCGGTAGTAATACCACAAGTGCTTCAACAATATCCGATTAATTTTGAAGCATGAATGGTAGCTTCCGAGTGGACAAAATAATCCTATAAATTATATTCATCTTTTAATATTTTAAATATTGTATGGTTTCTCCTCGCAAGCCGGGCGAAATAACTAATCGTCGAAGCACATTAGTAATTTGTGTTCTGGATTTTTTTTTTGGAAATATTATATCTTTCTTACAAAATACGTGTTACTGTAAAACCACGTTCCAGAATTGTCAATTATACCACCAAAAATCGACGAAATGGCTTCAAATATTAGCACTGATTTCAATAAAGTGGCTCCATCCGCTTCAACTGTTGTAATACTCATAATAATAATAAAAAATTCCTTCTTTTTATTTAATCTACATCTCTACATATTGGCACAAAACGAACCTCTGCCTTAAACCTGTATTGCTCTTAACATCGAATAATTTTTTCTAATATCTTACATTGATACTTCGAGTGTGTACATTCTTCAGTCGTGGTTCTATTTTTGGGTCATTCCGCCGATTATTGAAAAACATACGGTAAAATATATCTAAATAATCCATGGATATCCCACGCTACAAATAACATATATTAAATGAGAAAAATTCACCTTTTTCATATTTAAATCCACAATAAAGAATTATAAATTAATTGAGAGAAACCCTTTTAAAACCGATTTATTAAGGTACTGCTCTATTTATACTATCTTAACATTTTCTTATCAGAACTGAAGTATTTTTTTGTTTGGAGCTGAGATTTTTGTACGTAAGAATATGTCTTGCTCTTTTATTTTTACAGATCATTAATCCTGTTTTAAAATTATTATAAGAAATGAAAAAAATCGCACTAATTTGATATCCTCAGGAAAACTTGAAGGCACCCCCGAATAAATCTTTAAAAACGATACAAACGTTTGTCGATAATAGGCGAAATGACTCTTTCTATTCTCTTCTCCGAAATATCGAGGGTCGACATCTCGACGGAACGCTTATCATCTCACAACCTTACTCCACAAGTCACCTACGCATACGGTATCTGCCGTTAGATCGGTAGCTTTATTAATACAAGAGAGCTGCTAGAGTTGAAACAATCAGACAGTTTAGTCAACGAAGTAAGCACGAATACTTGACTCGACGGTGGCTAATTATTCTGATTTTCATAATCGTTGTGCGAACGTAAAAAACAAAAAAAAAATGAATGAAAAATTACACAATCTCGGTTTACGCAACGCAAAGCTTATATCATATCAATTATTTTACAAAAATATATGTACAATTGATACTCTAATCTTATTGTTTTTTTTTTACTTTGATAAGACACGTATTATGAAAAAATAATTACAATTTAGTGTTGATCGAATATTTCAATACAAACTATGAACAATGCTCATCATTTATGCACGCGAACAAGTGTTATTGATCATAACGCATGTAGGAATAAGAGCCAAACTATCAATGTTTATTTTACAACATCATTTGGTTTGGTGGATTTGGTTTCAGTCGTTGGAATATTTCATATATTATACATTGTAAGTACGATGAAACAAAGTTAGTTCAACTTTTATTGTTCCATGTCATCGGCATCATCATCAATAGAAACTTTTGGAGAATAAATAATGAGCATTATCAATATTCGGTCTCAAAATACTCAAATGTTCGATATCTCTAAATCCAAATGGTTCAGAACAAATCTAAATCGTTATATATTATCCTTTTTTACAACCATGTTTATAACAAGTTCACGTGTCCTACCAAAATAAAAAATAAAAGTAAGAATAAGCAACCCTAATCAACAGTCTCTATTGTTGTCTGACTTTGGTCAAATAATTTGTTTAAATATTTTTGTACATGATTTGTAGAAAACGAAATATTGCAAAGTAATTCTATCGAATAATGCGAGAATTTTTGACGGTGTTTCGATTATTCTTTAAAACAGTTTTTCATGGAAATCAGTACGAAACTCGGAAAACTAGTTACACAAAAACAAAAGGGTCCACTATCGCAGTGGGTAACTTAGTTAAATCAACAATACTAAATGAATAAACCAAGAGTGCAGCGCGTAGTGAGCGTGTCTACTTTAGACATGTAGCTCCTTCCGGAATCACTGTCTTACTCAGCATTTAAAAACAAAATCTCTCCAAAACTTCAAAAGATTTGGTCACTTTTAAACGAGTTCCAATATCTTAATAATACCCTGAGAATTCGCAGCCACGACAACGTTCGACATCTGTCTCCAGCAAACAGCGGAGACAAATTCATTAAGATCCTCTTCACGCCTCTCCTGAAGCTCAAGAACGCTCCTAACAGCGTCGAACTTGTACGTGAACAATTGTTTAGTGAGTCCTTTGTAATAAACATAAAGTGCGTTGTTCTCAGAGCCGCAGGCGACATAATCACCGTCAGTAGCGAGACCAACGAAATTCTTGTCATTGACATGACCGACGAACGATCGCAAGCAGTGCGGATTATTGATGTTCCACATTTTGAGCTGCGAGTCGGTGCTCGCTGAGACAATGTCTTCTTTGTTGATGAACTTGACGTAGGAAACGGCTTTCCGATGTCCCTTGAAAATGCATAGAGCTTCCTTCATGTTGCGAAGATCGTAATAGTGAACGCAGTGATCCGCCGAGCCGAAGGCCAAATGGCACGAACTCCGAGGGTTGAACTTGACGCAACAGACATTGGCCTTTGCCTCGAGGGAAGCGACCGAATGATCGATATTTAGTGACCATAATTTCACTCTGGCGTCGTCAGATCCTGAGGCAATAAGTCTGGTGTCGACATCATTGAAGTCTACAGACCAGCAACGCTTTTCGTGCTCCTGGAAAGCTTTGGTTCGCTGTCCTGTGGTTGCATCCCACACCGTAACCGTACCCTCATAATCCGAGGAAGCTAACATGCCTTTGTGATAAGAGTTCCACGAGACGCAAGATATTTTCGAGCTTGAAACCATTTCGACGCAGGGGTAATGGATATCGACGGTATCCCTTATAACGGCCCCGTAATCGAATACTTTGATGCGCTTCGTGACCCCGGCAATGGCGAAAAATTCGTTGTCCTTGTCAAACTCGATGCTCGAAACGATAGTGGAATTGTTGAAGATGTCGGAGGAATAATTAAGCGTTGCGAGAGGCCGAAGCGAATTGTATCTTGAGAACTTGACGAGATTCTCGCGAAAGAAGTCGAGACCCGTGTTGGCACCGTGTACAGTGTCCATCTGTGTCTGCCCCTTTTGTTGACCGAAGAGAAGGTCTTTGGCTCGGGATTCGAAGTAGCACTGGACAAAATCGTCGAAATGAGCGTGCATTCGTTTCCTCCGAACTGCCAGCGTCGAGACGCTCGTGTATTTCGGCTGTTGCTGACCTGCAGCGTTCGTAAAACTATCTTTAACCGCAGCTTCGCTTGGTTTCACCATATTCGAGTCAATGATGTCTATCAAATCAATCATTTCCCTCCGAATTGCCGACATCTGGGCGGTTTCGTTCTCGCTGGAGCCTCGAAGATCCTCGATCTTCGGACACTTGCTCTGTACCTCGCGGAGAATTTTCTCCACCTCATCCATGTCTCGTTTTATCAGTGCGACCTCCTTTTGCAGCTGATTCCGCTGTTCCTCCTTCTGTTGCAACAGATGCCGCAGAAACTCGTGGAGAAGTTTGTTCTGGGCTGCGCAAGTCTCCGCCTCGAGTAGCTGTTTTCTTTGGGTTAGCACCTCGAGCATAACATTCACGTCCGGTAGAGTGAGATTCGCGCTTTCCGCAGCTACGAAATCGCGCAGTCCGTCGGATGCTGGCATGGCGAGATCGCTGCCGATAATGCTGCTTCGGACGGTGCCGTCGCCGCTGTGCGCGCTCCCCAATTCGGCGAGACCCTTCATTCGCGTTTTGTACTTGGAGACCAGCTCGTTGAGCAAAAAATTGGGAAATAAATCTTGCTGACCGAGCGTGAAACTGCATTTTGGGCAACGGCCGTTTGTTTGCAGGGACTTTCCGATGCAACGGTAGCAGAACGTATGCCCGCAACGCGTTATGTGCGCCTCGTCCAGTACTTCAAAACATATCGGACAGAGATAATCGTTGTTTTTGTCTTCGAGCGTTCCACCGATTCCGTGGAGAACGTTTGCCGAGGGCAAGTGACGCTTTCCTGTTGGTGTGCTCCCGCTGCTTCCTGGACCTGAGCCACCGCTCGGACCGCCACCGCCGACCGTGGACATTGCTCTCGCGATTTAAGTATTTTTCTCTGGGTTTTTTTGTTTTTTTCTCTTATCTTGACTGATATCACGTAGCTTATCGAGCTCTCTCACTGGGTCTTATCAACGGCTAGCGTTACATTCATGCCGAGCTACTATCGGGAGAGCGATAAGACTTATTATTCTTCGTTTTTTTTCCTTCTGTTAATGGTATATCAATAATTATTCGCGATATAGCAAGGCTTTTTTATTACTAGCGGTTGGCTTATTATTTCGGTATATCCTTTTTGTAGCATGGGGAAGGGGAGCCTATGTTTTCTATCGCTTTCTGTATACCCTCGATTCTCCTAGTCTCTCCTGAAACAATCAAAATAATGCCAGTGAGCCCGCGAATAGATTAGGGACGAGAAAAAAAAAACAAATTCGCGAAATCTCTATAAACATGGTGAGAGGAGAAAAAAAAAGTAACAAGATAATACATTCCGCTCGATAGATGACAGAGAAGAAATGTATGCTAATTGTTTTCTTCTTTTTATAATGTTTGGGACAAGCTCAGGCAGCATTATAAGAATTGTTTCAGGCTGTAAATGAAGTGTCCTGGATCCTCCAATTTCAATGATATCAGTATGGGAGCTAAATCATGCGCACAAATAAGTCTTAACGCGCTAAACAACTCTATAAATTCGTCATTTGTTGCTGAAACTCGTCACAAATACCGAACAACCGCCGACGTGTCTCAGCTTTAATGAGAATATGTGATGTTGATGATGCTCTTAAAGCAGCGAAATTAAGGGAGAGAAAACGAGGTTTTCCTATTTTGTTGAAAACTCATATGCCAATTAGCCCTGTGGTGATAAAGAAAGTGTAGGCTAAAATTTGCCAATCGCATCACAAGTGTAGAAGTACTGGAATTAAAGTTTCTCTGGCTGGAGATTTGGAGTCAGAGGAAGATAAATAAATATAACGCAAGTATCTAGGAAATTGATGCGTAAAACAATCTTGAAAAGAGTTGCTAATTGTGTTGATGGAAAAATACAAAATTAAACACGAAAAAAACATGAAAATAAAAAAAAACTAAAGATTATATTCCGCAGAAAAATATCTGTTTGAAGTCACCTTGAACACAATAGTTCATTTCGCCAAAACCAAAGAAGTAACGACTGATAATTCAAAACGACTTAATTTAGCAGCGAACAAGAATCGACTTATGCAGAATATTATTTTTCTGAAAAATCAAGACCAATGCTGCTCATCGTGGTGAAAAAACGTAATGAAATAAATTTTCCTCTATCTACAGACTCGAAATTATTGTATTATTTCAGAAAGAAAAAGGAGAAAATCACGTTTAACACTTATAACTTTTGAACAAATTTGAGAATGTTCTCAAAAAATCTCAATCGCAAATGGTCGTTGCATCGAAGACCAAAAACGAATGAGATTAAAACTCTACCTACTAGCGATTAGCTTACCACATTTTGAAAAGCAAAAGAAGTTGCACCTGCATATTTGCGACTTCCGCAAAAATCTCAAAGTAAATCTTTGTAAAAATATTCCTCATTGCATTCAATGGTATCGAACCGACGACAATAGTCGCAATGAATTCTCCGGCTGATTACCAAAAGCGATTGAACTTGGAAAGTGGAAGAAATAAAGGAACGCGAGATGCTCCAACTTACAGAGTAATGTTCGCCAGTAGTTTTCCATTTACGAGTTCGTTGTACTTGACTGCCGCTGGAGTCAGAGCAACAGCGTCTTTGCCTTCAGCCTCATAAACTCCAAGTACCAATCCTTTCTGTACAGAGAAAAAAAAAAAAGAATAAAAATAAGAAAGGCGCAAAACTCTGATTTTTCGCTCTATTATCATATAGTTAAGATAAGCATGAATAATAATAATAGTAATAATAATAACATGATATGGATGATCTGATGTATGAAAAATTTTGAGGTTCGTCGCGGCTCAATTGATCCGAAATGGAGCTAATTACGTGGTAAAAACGACAAAAAAAATTTTTCGTTGTACCGTGACGAAAATTTGTGAAAATTTTTCGGATTAACACGCATTTGATCATTAATTGTGAATACATCCAAAGCCCCCACCCCTTTAACGAAAGTTGAATTTGGCAAAGCGAGAAAATCGCGAAATGTGAAGATATGACCGATAAACCCGATAAAATGTGGACCCCATGGCCTTTATCGAGTTACGAAAAAGCCGGTTGACGATTAATTGATGGTAATAGGTGGTGTAAAAGGAGGTATCACCTTCATGTTCAGGCAGTTGCTGTAGTAACGTAACTGAGAATTTACGAGCCGTGCACCTTTAGCTCTGATAAGAAACAATGCCATAATTTGCTCATGAGAGCATTCAAGTGGGTATATACGTCGACGCTAGAATGGAACAGTAGGGGCAGACTTCAATTCGCCCCCTTGCGTTATCTGCAAGTCATCGTTCACCAATCAGAGGAGACCTACGTAGGACGACGTAACAACGTCAGAGTGGCTTAACTGGCGGGACTTTTGAATTATTTCCATGCGACGCGTCCTTTTCTCGATTGTCATATTTACACCGCAAAAACAAGATTGAAAGTTCTTATTCGTAATTAAATTGCAGCCGGTAGCTCAATTTAATATCACATTGTACATTCAATTTAATTGACAAGTTTATAAATAAAAACTCTCAATCTACAGTGAGTAAAAAATTTTGATGAGAGAAGACTATAGTCGGTAGATGTGCGTTTGTGAGACTAATCTCTCGCCTCGTCTTCTGTTGCAATAAGGGGAAAATGTTATTCGCATACCATGATATGCGAATAATTATTTGTTTTATTGATTCCCAATTTTTGTTTATCCAGTCGGGCGTTTTTTTATTTTAGTTTTATTTCATTTTTGAATGTCGCGCGTGCGCGCGTGCGCACATCGTGAGCGAGGTCAAAGAAGAATAGGTTTATCTACTTTGGCGAGATGAAGTTGGTTCCATATTCCCTCACTAGATGGCGATAGACAGAAATGAAGGAAAATTAGAGGAGGAAGAGGATTTAACAGGCGTCAAATTCTACGTCGAACTTATTTTCAGTAGCAAATAGATGTTCTTTTATAGTTTTTCCTTCGCAGCTCAATTTAAATCCTTCCGAACGAAAAAAAAAATATATATATATATATATATATAAGTTGAGCACCACTTTTCGCAAGCGTTTCTCGCAATGTCAGTTGGTATTGGATTTTCAAAAGTGGTCTTCTCCCGCCAACTCCCCCTTGTGGCGCTTCGATCAACCAACATTTCGGTCGGTATAACAGGTTCTGTTAAGTTTGGGTTTTACGGACTTCATTAATCCCGCCACACGACACGAGATCAGCTGACCGTAGGTTAAATTTGTGCGCGCGCAACTCCCCGACATCGCAACACTCTGTTGCTTGCTGTTGCTGTATGAAAGTAAATAGATTGAAGCCCGACGCCTTTCACTTCTGAAACTGAGAAGTCTCGCAAGGAAATCCTTATCCTACCGACGAGGAACTCGCATTACGATGAGGGAGACCTACTCGCGGGCTCTTAGTAGAAAGTGGCCTTATTCATCAGTCGAACCGAAACTTCTTTCGCGGCGAGTGCACGTAGCAAAGACTATTTTTGCCGCTCCTGCGGATACAATTTTGTCATAGTTTTGCCAGTAACCGGCACTTTTGTCTAGTTGTTATATTTATATTTATCGTCGACAAACTACGACTTCCGTTTTCGTTTTGTTCATACACAGATATATATACATATGTATATATATATATATATATTTTTAAATACGTTAGTAATATTGCCGGATTACACTGACATATTCGGTTTTGAAATTGTATGTATAAATCTAAAATAGTACGTGAGCTTATCTTACATGATTCATGTAAAAAACCCGATTTCGCACGTTGCCGTTTTTTCCGCAACAGCTCCAATATTTTTAATGAATGTGCTAATTGGTACAAGTGTCTCACTACAAATCGCGAGTCACTTGAGCGAAGAAGAGTCTAGTTGCAATTAACAGTACAAAAAAAAGGATAAGATAGGAAAAAAAATTAAGAGACATCGCTGTGGTGAATTGTGCATGCACAATGGAGATCCAGCGGAGAAATGTCTCTGCTGCTTCGAAAGTAACTGACAATAAGGGGCCAGAGAGAGAGAATAAATCAAAGACTGTGTCGGTTGTTTTTTATTCACTGATATTAGATCTATTAGCTTTTACCATGATTTTGCCGTTGCTGCCTACTCTGCTGGATCACTACAAAGAATTGGACAAAGGACAAGGCCTCTACGGTTGGATTCTACAGCAGATTCATAGCATCCAAGTATATCTCGATGCGCCCCAGAGATTCAGCTCTGTGCTTTTCGGTGGTATGCAAATTAATTTTTTAGATGTATTAAAATAATGATTACCCTATTACATATAACATTATTCTAAATATACAGATTATAAGTTGCTGAATTAAAAATTAAAGCTCTCGGATTATTTACATACATTCTTTTGGGGGATGCAATCATATGCCTGTTATCAAACTAATTTTGTATACTGTTAAATAGCTTGTAACTTCAATAACACTGATAGCAAATTGAAGATTGCACAAATTACTTTATTGACTTATTTGCAGAATTCTAATTACTTTGCTTTATCAATCCGCTGTTTGTTGATAAATATATTGCGCATTACAAATTGCTATCTAATACACTGATGCTCCTAAATCATTCAATCATTTGTTTTTAATCAATCGGTGACAGTATACTGATGAATATTGCAGGTGCAGATTGTAATTTATTTGTAGAATGCCCATTTATACGCTAAGTATACATTGATGCTTCTGTGTTGTAATTTAGTACAAGTCTGAATGCAGATCTATAATTCTGCTAATTCTTCTAATTTTTGGAATTTCATGAATGAAATTTTCTTAACTGTTGCTTTTGGATGCTTGGGTTTGAACCGCGGACCTCTTACACACTATCTTTCCGTCACCTCGCGGGTTTCCGGTCCAATCGTCCCCGAGGCTAGCACTGCAACCGTTCTA
Organism: Clistopyga incitator; assembly: GCA_947507545.1. Classification (NCBI taxonomy): domain Eukaryota; kingdom Metazoa; phylum Arthropoda; class Insecta; order Hymenoptera; family Ichneumonidae; genus Clistopyga; species Clistopyga incitator. Next base: position 3,701,221 of record OX382176.1, read on the forward strand.
AAATGCTCTCGAAGTAGCTCTTAAATATTTCGTGGAATAGCCGAACGTACTGCAAGTAAACTGTTATTGTTAAAACGTTGACGATATATGGCAAATGCTCTAGTAACAAACTTTTTTTACATCAAAGATCAAGATATTAACTATTTCAAATACATATGTAAAAATAATTAAGGTTCTTAAACTGTGTATAGCGCATACGAAATTAACCAGACAAAACCAATGAATCATTAGCAATCTTGACCACTGTCGTTTTCAGCTGATTCACCGTAAAAACCACCGACAAACAACCGGCTGATTTTTTGCAAAAAATAAACCGGAAATCGGTCGTAACGACTGCGAAAACAACCGCCCTAAAAATATTAATAGGTTGTTTGTCCGGTAATGACCGCATTGTTATTCCGTCAAATTTTTTGAATGTTGCATTTTTCGGCATGTGTAGGACACCGTTCACGTAAATGTATTTGTCTCAAGTTCATTTAGGGCTTTTTGGTGCTATACAGGGTACTTAATATGTAAATAATTAACATCGTACTTGTACACGTGATCATTTGAGTTTATTCCGAAAGTTTTTAGTTAACAAACGTTCAGTTACAAAACATTATTCAAAGGACATTTTGCAAATTGTTGAAAAAGCTCTCATGTAATGCATGTTTTTTGTGTTACCTTAGCTCATCTTCGACTTAATTTTGTATGGCGTTAACATTAATAAGACCCTATTGATTATAGGTTTCCTGGGATCCATGTACTCCTTCCTTCAATTTCTGGGAATGCCTATAGTAGGGGCACTGTCCGATGTTTATGGCAGAAAGCCACTGATGATTTTGTGCCTTGTGGGAATTGCATTTTCGTACTTACTTTGGGCTCTTTCCCACAGTTTTGCGATCTTCGTTTTGGGACGTTTTGTTGGTGGTATCAGCAAAGGCAACATCAGCTTGTCCATGGCTATTATTAGTGACGTCACGTCCCCAAAAACGAGAGGAAAATCAATGGTAAAGATTATTCCAAATAACTTACTTAACTTAATTGGTAAATAATCACATGAACGCATCTACTACTTACCCGTGCATTTTTCGTGTGTTTCAGGCTCTCGTTGGCATTGCGTTTTCCATAGGATTCGTAATCGGTCCTATGATCGGAGTTATCTTTGCTCGACTTTCGCCGAGTGGAGATCGCGCCGAAAACTGGTACGCCTATCCTGCGCTCTTCGCCTTTTTCCTTGCTGTCAGCGATCTCATCTACGTTGCTTACTATCTCGAGGAGAGTTTACCCGCAGGGCGCAGAGCGAAATCCCTCAGGCAGGGCGTATCTGGCGCTATTACTTATATCAATCCCGTTGATTTATTTCAATTTAACGGGGTGTCAGGTCTGGATAAACAAGGTAATTTATACTGTTCCAGAAAAGGGATCTACAGTACGGAAAGTAGGTTTACGCGAAGGACAACTAAACTTACTTTTAATGAATCAGCGTTTTTTTTTTCGTAGAATTTATTAATATTCTTTTGCTATGGCAAATTTTGGAGTATCACGATAAATTTTGCCCTTTCAGGAAATAAAAATTATACACATTTTCACTTTCAGAGCTGCAAACTTTGAGAACTATGGGCCGTTCTTACTTCCTCTACCTCTTTATCTACAGTGGCCTGGAATTCACGTTAACGTTTTTAACGCATCATACTTTTGGGTTCACGAGTATGCAGCAGGGCTGGATGTTTCTCGGAATTGGTTTAACTATGGCAATACTACAGGGTCATTACGTGCGGCGGATTCCAGCCGAAAAAACTAAGTTTTTCGCTGAATTGGTGAGTCATGCCCACAGTTCGTGCCCACGAGTCGTAAAACAATTTACCACCTGTTTGTCTAACACATTTTTACTCCGGTTTGTAAGGGTTTGTGGCTAGTGATACCGGCATTCGTATTCATTGGCATGGCAGGAAGTTTGGCAACCCTTTACTTCGGTATTTTTATTTTCTCAGTTTGTAAGTATTTCATCGTATTGAATAAATTTCCTTGCGAACTTAATGATATTGACTGAACGAAAAAGAAAAAAAAAATAATCGGAAAAAATCATAATCTAGCGACTGCGATGGCCGTGACTTGCATGATGACCCTCGTGACGAGGGTCGGACCTGAAAATCAAAAAGGCACGATAACCGGGATATTCCGATCACTGGGAGCACTGGCACGTGCATGGGGACCCATCGTTGCTTCCATAGGTAGGAAACGCCTAATATTATTCGAAATAATTCTTAACCATTATGATTACTAAAATGTTATGTATGTTTCCAGCTTTTTGGAGCATCGGTAGCGAAACAACGTATCTTATTGGAGCGTTTGTTCTCGTACTTCCACCCATAATTCTACGTGCTATTAGCGTGAAATGAAGAAAGCTGTATTATCTTTTTGATTATTCACAATTATTCTGTGAATAGGTACCAGGATGCTTTCGATTTGAGTAACGGCGCGTAGCGCGAACGGCTCTTCGGCAGCAGCTTCCTTCTTATATGTACGAGACTTCGCGTCACGAAATGTTATTAGTATTGTTACGTTGTAATATGCATCTAATATTTTTTGTCTACTAACTTATGTTGTATTTTGAACAGTATTTTTATAAACCCGTTTTTATTACCCATGTTATTGTTACTCGGCCAGCTAGTCCGTAACTTACATTCCTCCCCTCCGTTCTCCCTTGCTAGTCCGACTACTCGGCGTGTACGCTCATTGCGTGCACACAACTGGTTACAATGTTTCACACTGCGTGTACGCTGATTGTGTGACATCAATTGCACCGTGTTTTACTGGCGAAGTTAGTATTAGGATGAGAAATGTCGGAATGACGCGCAAAATGTTATTAGTATTGTTATGTTATAATATGCATCTAATATTTTTTGTCTACTAACTTATGTTGTATTTTGAACAGTATTTTTATAAACTCGTTTTTATTACCCATGTTATTGTTACTCGGCCAGTTAGTCCGTAACTTACTTTTCTCCTCTCCGTTCTCCCTTGCTAGTCCGACTGCTCGGCGTGTACGCTCATTGCGTGCACACAACTGGTTACAATGTTGCACACTGCGTGTGCGCTGATTGTGTGACATCAATTGTACCGTGTTTTACTGGCGAAGTTAGTGCAGAAGATTGTAAGCGCATCGTATAAAATGTACACTTTGTGCAGGAGCTGGCGCAAGTGTAGTGTACAATACACAATACGTGTACACCCGTACAACCAGTCAAAAATGCTATCAGGGTGAGAACCGTCGGAATGACGCGCAAAATGTTATTAGTATTTTTATGTTATAATTTTTTGTCTACTAACTTATGTTGTATTTTGAACAATATTTTTATAAACCCGTTTTTATTACCCATGTTATTGTTACTCGGCCAGCTAGTCCGTAACTTATATTCCTTCTCTCCGTTCTCCCTTGGTAATCCGACTGCTCGGCCTGTACGCTCATTGCGTGCACACAACTGGTTACAATGTTGCACACTGCGTGTGCGCTGATTGTGTGACATCAATTGCACCGTGTTTTACTGGCGAAGTTAGTGCAGAAGATTGTAAGCGCATCGTATAAAATGTACACTTTATGCAGGAACTGGCGCAAGTGTAGTGTACAATACACAATACGTGTACACCCGTACAACCAGTCAAAAATGCGATCAGGGTGAGAACCGTCGGAATGACGCGCAAAATGTTATTAGTATTGTTATGTTATAATATGCATCTAATATTTTTTGTCCACTAACTTATGTTGTATTTTGAACAGTATTTTTATGAACCCGTTTTTATTACCCATGTTATTGTTACTCGGCCAGCTAGTCCGTAACTTATATTCCTTCTCTCCGTTCTCCCTTGGTAGTCCGACTGCTTGGCCTGTACGCTCATTGCGTGCACACAACTGGTTACAATGTTGCACACTGCGTGTGCGCTGATTGTGTGACATCAATTGTACCGTGTTTTACTGGCGAAGTTAGTGCAGAAGATTGTAAGCGCATCGTATGAAATGTACACTTTATGCAGGAACTGGCGCAAGTGTAGTGTACAATACACAATACGTGTACACCCGTACAACCAGTCAAAAATGCTATCAGGGTGAGAACCGTCGGAATGACGCGCAAGCGCTTTGGGATACTTAGTTTCACCGTGTCCTCACGCTATACGAGGCATTCCATACCAACTCGACCAGGATCTGACCCTCGACCTGTTGGATTGTACCCCTCATTTTTTAATTTTATTATTTATGTTCTATTATTAGAGTATAACCACAATTGTTATTACGTTTTATTTTAAACGATTTATATACTTATTATTTATAATGGAAATACTGAAGGGCATTTTTTTTTAAACTAAAAGCATTCTCAAAAATCCTGTATCTTATATCAATATTCTCAAACTTAGTCCCAAAGTGGCCGGCCCTTCTTCGTCGTGATACGGCCAATATCACGGGGGTTCGTAGCGCGTAATTTATAACAAAATGTGCTAGACAATAATTTACTTAATTGCAATTATTCAGCACAAAAAATTGATGATTTGGGACATTTTGTAAGGCCTGATACGCCAAACTCTAAAAAAATATATATATTTAGAGTTGATCGAATGATGAATGAAAAATAATTCGTTATTTGAAGCCGTCCGAATGAAAAATAATAACAAAATCATCCGTTATTTTCAGTAAAAAAAATAACGAATGATTTTTTTAAATAATGAAAATGAATGACAACTAAAAAACCGCTCGACAATTTGTTACTTTGAGTAAATACCGCCTATCCCTATATTAGATCTATCATAATTTTCTTCCATGGAAAACTTTCTTCGGTTATAGGGCGTCGCGTTCCGAGGCTTGGCAAGATTTTTCCACGCAGTACTGCCGGATTGCCGAACCAGAGGTTCTGCAGAATCGTATCGTTTAGAACTGCTTGTGATGAGCAGGTGGCGCGAGGTTCGAAGCAAGCAGGATCGTGGTTAAAATTTCAGAAAGGAAGCGAGCGCTTGCCATCTGGGCATGGCAGTGCAACAGGGCCCTGCATAGGACACGTATTTGCGTTACACCGGCAGCGGCAGCTTCGGGCCAGCCGTGCACACACAATCCGCTGTTCGAGTCATCGAATCGTCGTCAACTGTGGCCTTAACGATCCTGGGTACCTCAGCCATCTAGGGGTGCGTCGCACATGGTTGAAAGTTTGAGATTTTTTATCTTCGCCGTTTGATAACTTCCATACCTGTGATATTAACAACATTAATGACTACAAAAATAGCAATAACACTTCGATAAAACGAGTAACAGCGAAGCATAGAAAAGCTGGAGGGTTTAGAGTGAAAATTAAAAATTTCCAGGAACGTTAAGAGAAGCGAGTGCGCACAGCCGAGAAAGAAAATCCGCGAACAATGGGACAAAGAGAGCTGAATTTTCGATGGTACCCGCCACGAACGGCTGCTCGTCGGTACAAAGTCCTTTGCTCTTGATACCCGGGCTGCAGGGACAGCGGCACCGCATACCTACTATTATATATATATATAGTATGTATAGGCAGTACAGGCGCACTGGTACATACCTATAGAGCAGGCTTGGGAGCAACGATGCACGCCCTAAAGGTAGCATAGTATTTGGGGCACCAGCCAACGTGCCACCAGCCGCGGAGGACTCGGGGCAGAGCCGCGTTTCCAACTCGGATAAGGGTGCGATTTTAAAGGGAAAGAAGAAGAAGAAGAAGAAGCGGCAGCTCGGGGCCTCGACGTTTCGAACAAGGGAAAGGAAAGGAAGACGTGGAACGGACGGCCGAGCGGGCGGGCCAAACGAGCGCCCGTCGAGGGTTGCGGGAGCCAAGGGGCTACACGATGAAGCAGTAACAGCAGCAACTCGAGCTATTCGACGAGAATAAAGATGGATATACTACGATCCCCGGTGGAAACAAAGATCGAAAGATGCCAGAAGTACTAGGTGCACGTATATACCTTACGATCGTAAGCATAAGTATAAGCGCGTGCCCGCGCAACCGACAGCAGATGCGCTGCGAGCGCAGCTGTCCTACGAGTGGTTCTCAATCGTTCCTTTTTCCTTTTTGAACGCGATCAGGCACGAATTATTCGTACACGTATACTCAATGTGTAGCTCACCGTCGCACGACACACTTGCATTATATTTTTTCACGACTTTCCCACACAATAAGCCTTTGCTTATTTTTGTTCATCATTCGTGAATAGAATTCTCTGTTATAATATATATTATGTATATTATAATAAGACTGTAATGATAACAAATTATTGCTTCATAACACACTGCCCTGAATTATGCGAGCGACTATTTGTCACGTTCCTTCGGATATTACGATTGCATTGATTGAGAGGGTAACGTTGGTATAGCATGAAAAACCGATGTGTGAAAATAAAATAAAAATAAAATAAAATAAAATACAATAAAAAAAAATGTGTATGCAAACGAAAGCCTTGAGCCATATATGACCTCAAAAAAGCACGAAAGAATATATTTTATCGACACCATTGATTCAAATTAAATCTGTTCACTGCAAAAAATGTCATTATTGAATTAGTGCACTTTCGTCGGAAGTTTTCAGGCATACTCTATAATATTATACGCCCAGAATTATGCGAGCGACTATTTGTTACGTTCCTTCGGATATTAAGATTGCATTGATTGAGAGGGTAACATTGGTATAGCATGAAAAAAACGATGTGTGAAAACAAAGAAGAAGAAGTAATAAAAATGTGTATGCAAATAAAAGCCTTGAGCCATATATGACCTCAAAAAAGCACGAAACAATATATTTTATCGACATCATTGATTCAAATTAAATCTGTTCACTGCAAAAAATGTCATTATTGAATTAATGTACTTTCGTTGGAAGTTTTCATGCATAAACTATTATATTATATGCCCAGAATATATGATCTCAAAAAAGCACGAAAAAATACATTTTATCGATTACACCATTGATTCAAATTAAATCTGTTCACTGCAAAAAATGTCATTATTAAATTAATGTACTTTCGTCAGAAGTTTTCATGCATAAACTATTATATATCATTTAATATGCAACAAGTCGGAAAAGTGGAACTTTGCAAATTACTGCCTAATTATATTTTTCGATATATCGATAATGATATAAATAATAATAATGTACGTGGTATATTTCTTATGTATTTTTCATCCATGTTTTATGTACTTCGCAATGGCCAATATTTTGTCCGAACGTGCATCTGGTGAATATACGTAAATATATATATTTTTTGTATATTAGTAGGTAGGCATAATCGTTTCGTACGTGTACTATAAGATTTATTCATTAAATTTAATAATAAATATGAGGCAAAACATGTCAAGTCGACGAATCAGATCTCTTCCGCTTTGTCGTCTACCGTTTCGTCCGCGATATTTCCTCCAGTGTTCGCAAGTTTGCCAGTTTCGTCGTTAGTAAGTGCAGGTTGAGAATCGTTCCCACGAGTTTGTGCGTATCAACAACAAAGTAGTAATCGCGAGCGACACAGGGCCTACAATACAGGCACAGCGGCTTCATCCGGTTCATCCGAGTTTTTCCGTATTATTCGAGCATACACCTCGGTTAAGGCTACGTGGTTAAGCAAAGGCCGGGTAAACGAGGTTCTACTGTATATGAAGTTATGTGCACTCATAAATGATCGTACGCAAATATGTATATACGATCATATATAATTGTGCATAAATATATCAAATATATATGATCACGTATGATTATATATAAGAATATAAAATCCTTTTCCGGACTGTAATTAAATGAGTTACAATAAAAAAAGTGTAACAAAAAGAGACATTGATTTCATTTTATAATTCACATTGTAAACTTCTTAAATAATATAATATTTATATTATTTATGTTAGTGTGTTATACTAATATATTTATATTATTATGCACGAGTGAATTGTGCATACTTTTTTAAAATCTCCTATATATAATATATCTTATTTTGCATTTTACATTTCAACTTCACCTTTTCATTGGATAAATCCAAATATACCTTATATGAAAACGAAAAAAAAAAAAAACATTATCCACAATACATGCAAGAAATTAAAAAATTTCACATCGTACGAGAAAATCTTCAAATTAACGGAAAATTATTGAAGTCTGTTGATTATTACAATATTAAAACGATATATACGCTAGGTTGTATATAAGCTTCATGTGATGGAAGTTGTGAAGCATTTGTCGTCACCTCCATTTCCATTTACAATTAAAAAATCGTACATTTGGGCACCCAAATAAATCATAACAAAAATGTTATTATTTCCTGAAATATGAATTGCCGGTTCATTCGTCAATTCTCATAATCACCATGGTCACGACATGCATCTTGCATCCCGAAACACTCAATCGATCAATATAAGCCCATCAAAATCCAGTCGACACGTGTATACATCCGATGTCCGGTATATCCCTCACACGAGCAAAAACGCATCAGCTGCGTTTTTCTCTTGTTCGTCTGTATTCGATGCGAAGAATCGCCGTGATCCAAACCGTCGCCGGTAGGAAACTCGTAGAAGTAGTTGACGGTGTGATTCACGAGCCGAATAATATTATTCTAGTACGGTAGCTCAACGCTGCAGGCTGTGTTACACGTGCGTGTGGTACTGCATACATATATACACATAAATACATAGATACATGAATCTATATAGAATAAAAAGAAAAAACCTAATCCACTAGAGAACCCGATATCATTCGATTCTATGTACAGCATATTTATAGCCTTTATTTAACATAGTGCAAGTAGGGTTCCTAGTTGTATCGTTGGGAAACGGTCACACGAGTTTTTTCTTCCTTCCTTTCTTTCTTTCTTTCTTTCAGCCGTATTCTCCGCGTCGATAGTTGTTTCAGGTACCTGGTGGAGCCGGTGAAGAAGAAGAAGAAGAAGAACAGGAGGATCAGCTCGGCACCTCGTGGCGCGCCACAACCAAACGATCTCACAGCATTGGTCGTCGTTGAACACGCGTACACCAGTAGTATAACTAAGTATACTACCTAAGTATATACCTAACGGAGAGAAACAGGCCGGCGGGGAAGAAGAGACAAGGACGAGAAGCAGGACAGCTGATAGAATTTTGGCGGGCTCCCGCGTTGGTAGCTCCAACGACAAAGAGCGAGCCGGAGAAGGAGAGGAACGTAAAGCGCGCACTTGGGGCGTCAGCAAACCCGAGAGAGAGAGAGAGAGAGCAAGCAGAGCGAAGAAAGACGTAAATACAGTAAAGAGGAGGGCGCGCATTCGGGTGGCCGTTGTGCTGTTGTTAAATAAGAATACGATTCCCCCCACCGAAGGCTGAGGGGCCAGCCACCACTCGAGCACCTATATAGCCACAGGCTTTCCTGCACTTGGGGCCCAAAAGGAATAAAGAGGCGGCACACCTGGTTGTGGGCCGCAGTTTGCCCGAGAACGCTCTCCGCGAGACATCTTCCCTCCGGTTCTCCCGACCGGGCTGCTACGAACTTTTCGAGACGGTCCCTCTTCCGTCCGCACGCTTCGGCATCGCCAGTTGGATACAACTAGCTGTAACAACAATTCGACACGAAAAACGCAATTTTAACCGAAGTTCGTACGAGTGGTTCGTTTGCGACGTCGTTTATCGAATCGTTCAGTGCTGTGTGCTGTTTGTGGATCGACGAGTTTATCGAACATTTTCGGACCAAACGGTGCATCGGTGAATAATTTTTCTATACTTTTTATCAATGCCTGCGTCGTTTTATACATTGTTTGTCGTTGAAAATAATACGAGCACGATCGCCTGGGCATCGTAAATAAAATTCACTAGTATACGGGCGAGTGGCAATTGAATGCGATATTTTTGGGCCCAAGTTGACGTATTTTAGGCGTTTTTTTTTTTTAGAATTCTTCTTGATTGCATCCCAGTTTATAATTATCTTTTTCATACTTTTATTGTCGCACTGGGAGACCACCGTAAAATTGCGTATTTGGAAGAAAATTGGCGATTGAAGTTATCTTTGTCTACAGAAATTGGGGGAAATCGGGTTTTAGGGAGGCTATTATTAATTTCCTTCTCTGCGTACATTTTTTCGTACATTGTTGTATACAACTTATATTTGTCCTAAAAAAAATTCAACAAGTTTCATACATTTTAAAGTGTATCAGAAAAATATTGATTTTGTCGTGAAATATAATTCGGCTAGAAATAATGGATATTCTTGAACACATATTTCGTCCCGTAAAAGTATATAAAAAATTTGGGTTTTGGGAATAAATCCCGATGTATAATGTGAGTTTATGAAGAGTGTGGGAATTTGAAATTTGGAAAACAACTTGTCGTTATCGTTTCCTGAGCTCATTTCGTTGCTATAAACGGTCGTTTATAGTCGGCTGAGGCCCATAGCAGTAGACGCCGTAAAAAAAAAATAAACTCGCTGAATCCTGCGATTATTTGTCCCGTGTAACATTCGTTATTTGGAATAGATGAGCTCTTCGATTTGGAGACTGACCACAACAAGGCCAGACCGGAGAGCTCGCAGGGTAGGGTCCTTTTGTAATGAAACGCGATCCAATGGCATGCACATGTTTATGTCATCATGGGCGCACATCGACAGAGAGCTTCCAGTGTTGTTTAGAGCAGCTCGATTCGGGCGAACGATCTGCGTGTCTCACGGGAGCGGCTAAGAGCCGGTGACAATTGCATCGAAGATAGGTCGAGATTTGTGACAATGTTTCGTGTACCGTATTATTCAATATTGCACTTGTCCCGGCCTATCGAAATGCATCGATAACTACCTTGCACTTGCATGAAAATCATGTCTTCTCCAGCGACAGCGATCAGAGGAAAAGCCTTTGTCGAGGATTCGGCAGACTGGGATGGGGGCATCATTTGTGTTTTTAATTTGCATCAAATTGCACTCGTCCCGGCCTGCTGAATTTTCTCGAAATATCATCACTTTTTCGGTTCAACGAAGCAGAGAAAGTCACATACACCGTATCGAGAGGCGCATCGTTTGGGCGACGGTAATACCCATCGAGACGCGTAATCTTATTATTATTTTTTGCCCAATATGACAATTAAGTAACGACGCAGCGTTTGTACTTTTTAATTTATTTTTATTTTCGAAGGTGTCTTCTGGAAATCTCGATGCTGAAGAATTTTGCGTACTTGTGGATCGTGGCAACATGGGAACAGAACCGAACGAAAACAGCTGACTCGAACGAATGAAAGGGTCGTTCGTATGGAAGACTAGTTTATGTACAGCAGTTGTGTTCTTCGCTGATGTTGTACGTCCGCACTGCATCTCGTATTTCTCGGACGTAAAGGTTCCTCTTTGTTTGTTTGTACAAACAGATGCTCAGGACGAAGAATAAGTACATTGTCTTTGTTCGCGGCCGCTGTAGGGGAAGTTTGCAGCTTGCATACCCCTGGCATCCGGTAGCACTCGTATGCACACGCCCTGATCCGTGAGAACAATATTCTTCGCGATTCAATGGCAATTTTGGGACCTCTTTTTCCTATATTTAGTCTCTTGATTTTTATCTGTTTTATGTACAATGTAAGTCGATTTTGGATACGTTGAGTTTCATAAAAGTGGCATGGAAACTGGGTAAAAAATAGCCACACATATTATTGATAAAGCTAATCTCATTGTAATTGAGTCTTGTTGTACATTTATAGAAAATACTGATGAGTTACACATGGATATTCACTTAATAGTTTTTCAATCTCAAGAAATATAAAATACGATAAATAGTTGCAATTCACAAAAGTACCACAATCAATACATTGGATATACAGTGGATTATATATATATATATAATATCCAGCATATAATGTAATACTATTGCATAGTTAAAGAATCTTTCACTATCTTTTCCAGTGTATATTATTATTAGGAATACTCTTCGTTTCTTCTTCAGGACTCGATTCCAGAGTGTCGAGTTTTCGATCGTACGATTCTCCCCAAATGGCCTCGTGATTCGCCAACACAGGGTTTACGCTTCCCTAAAAAATAAAGTCGGGATTTACGTGATTTTCATAACGTGCAGCAATTTGCATGATTTTCGTTGATCGATAAGTCACAGTTAGTTTGTTTTTAAGTTTAAAACAATTAATTTCCAACCAACATGCGAAAACTGAAAGAAATCGACACTCACCTGCCTTGCGTTTCGCCATGCATCATCTCCAAATGCCGGATTTGTGTATCCAAAGTCCGGATTGTCTTCGACGCCGATCATATCAGAGTCACCGCTACCTTGACTGTGCATAAAAATGTGAAGATAACATGAATTTCATGATTGTGTCTTACGAATATAATTTAAACTATTAAGGTAAATTAATTGCGTATTCATGGATATTTTGGGGTGCGTTCGAAGCTGCAGCTCTTTAATCTTGAAGAGAGGACATTTTTTTTATATAGTCTTATAATAATAATTAAAAAATTTAACCGTCTCGTCCCCCTTAAGCCGGTCTCTAACGTGAACAACTTGTTCACATGTACAATCCGAGCTTCTTACCTGATATTGTCATCAATTGTATTTTTCGTTGTTTTCCACATTGGATTTGACCCAGCCTCTTTGAACTGATTTGTCGTTGGCACCACACCAATTTTATTCAAGTCAGATTCTTGGGATACATATTGTGTATTCGCAAGCTTATCGAGTCTCTTCGCCAGCCTTAAAATTTGAAGATTAGCACACCAACCATTTCATATCTAAGCTAACGAAAAATATAAGAATCCCTTTACCTTCTGGTTCGGATAACGAAAGCGACGAGCAGTCCTATGCTGCTTAAACAGAAGACAATGGTCGAAGTAACCAGAACCCAGTGAATAGTTTCTTGAGAATTGTCAGACAAGTTTGACGTTCCTGTCGGTACGTCGACAAGGCGCAAAGATCTCGTAAGCAGAGCTTCCTTCAGATTACTAATAGTCTGCAGATCGCTTGACGCCCTAAAAATGTCTCATGAAGTACGAATACAAAAAAACGTCCAGTTACATTTTTCTCAAATCTCGATGACATACAAAATAATAGCTTCAGCTTTAATGGGTAGCTTGTCTTCCGGGCTAATGAAGTGGGTCGTCAGCGAAGTCACATTGTCTAACACGTGGTCGTTGCCGTCGACGGCACTTTTGATGTCGTCGATGCTGGATTCAAACTTGAATGCATTGTCGAAGCATGCGATGATCTAACGAGGTGTGAACAAAATTATTCCCAATTTCACAAGGGTCTACCTTGAATTCCTCATGATATTTACTCACAAATATCCGTTCTTCCTTGACGTAGCTGGCAGGATTATTGAAAGTAAAAACTACTCGATTGCTCTGCGAGATTATGTAAATCTGGACTTTAACTGTGTCTTCGTGATTCACTGCAAAATGGTCAGCGAGACAATTAATAGAGGGAGAGTAATCAATGTTTACAAATCGTCGCTCATCAATCATCACTGATTGATGATATTTTAACCAACAGCTTATTTTTGAGACTTACCCTCATCGCGGACAACAATTTCAAAATCAAAGTATCCCTTCATGTTGCTGTTGAGTATGAATTTCAAAAGTAATTCTCCAGTTTTCTGGTTTATTGAGAAGGGCTCGGAAATAGCACTCAATGACGAATCAGATACTTTCATGCTATCAGCAACCTCGCTGTACGTGAGTGTATCATTCAAGTCTGCATCTGTAGCCTTAATGAGAGAAGAACAATTCTTAATTCACTGTCGCAGCACCTGCGCTGACCAACTGACCGTTAGAAGTGGCCGTTGATCGGCGGTTTGTCAATTCTTCAATTTTTGGTCGCTACCAAAGTGGATTTAGGTCGTACTTATTATTATTATACTCGTAATAAATAGCGATAATGAGAATCGAACCTTTACGGTTAAAATGACTTTGTCAAGTGCGTCCGTCGTGGCAACTCCGCCGCGGTAAGCATTTACTTCGAAAATCGGAGCATTGTCGTTCACGTCAAGGACAACTACGGTGATATTCAACACGGAATCCTTGAGTGGATTCCTGGGCGGTCCATTCTTATCAGTGGTTGCAACAACGTAGAGTGTCATTATTTCTTGCTTCTCCCGATCCAACTCTTCGACCACTGTTAAAACTCGCGTGGTTTTATCCAAGTTAAAGAACTTTGAGTCACCTTCTGGAAATATTTGGAAACACCTCTTTTCAGGTTTTCTGATGCTGACAGGACGAATTTTGTTAATTCGCAGTTGAATATACCTTCGTTCATGAAAAAGTAGTAAATGTCCACTGTATTCTCGCCTGGATCGCTCACCATATCGCTAGCCACCGGAATTTCGATGGAAAAGTCTAAGCCCGTTTTGTTTTCCTTAATCCATACAGTCCACTCGTTGCTGTCGTTAAATTTGGGGCCCAGTGAAGAGATGAAGACAACCGTGACCTCTTGCGATACAGACCTCGAGGGATTTCCACCATCGGTTGCCGTTAAGTTTAACTGAAATTTTCGGATCACTTATGTGAAAATGAAAACTTTTACAGCAAATATCAAGACTAAGGTAATAATAGAATGGTGTCAGGCTTGGTATTAAATAAGTCGAGCGTTTTTATACGTTGCAGGTGAAGGAGTTATTTATGATCCCCGCGATCATTGTCGAATACCAAAAATAGATATGCATTAATTTTTCTATTAGGTAGATATTTCTATGAATTGAAATAAGTTGAAATTTGTAAATATTATAAAACGTTCTTACCGTGTATAAATATTGCTCCTTCAGGTCAAGGCTTTTTGTGAGTTGTAGTTGGGCGGCATTTTTTCCGCTCGGGACTACTTTGAAATATTGATTGTCACCTGCAAGAGATCAGAATCATTGACAACTTTGTTAAATAATTGACGTTTTGCAATGGTCTTTTTTCTTCTTCCAAGGGTGACGAAAGTTCAGGGCCTCAAGAAAATAGAATGCCACTGCCTCTGTGAGTTCTGCACTGGCATGCTATTATTTTTCTTAAGGTTCGGCGCCCTTGAAAAAAAACCATTATAGTTGTTCGTACGGATTGAGCGCGGGTAATTGGTGAGGGAGTGGTTTCTCATGCCCGTAATAAGACAATCGCACCTTCATCCGGTAACGAGAAAGTGACAGTTCCACTGTTTCCATGATCTTCGTCACTAGCTGTGAAATCGTTAAGAAGTTGATCATCGTACGTTATTAGTTGAGCATAAAGCGTTTGTTCCTGGAATTTTTGCATTAAGACAGTTCATAAATGGTCAATAAATAAAGGTAGAGTAAGAGGTTTACGAATAGTTACAACTCACCGCCCTCAATGGTATTCGTTTATTTTTGTTCGGAAATTCAATAACAGGGTCGTTGTAGTTGAAGTCCGTAACTTGAATGATATAGTTGTTGGTATGATTTTGGGGCTCCGGATCGATTCCAAGGTCTTGGGCCTGCGTATCATGATGTGAATAAAATCGATAAACCCGAACACTTCATAACAATACTTTATAGAGGGTATAAAGTTCGTGGATTCTGCAAAAAGGTGATTTATCGAACTTACATACAGTTCCACTTTCCAACGTCCGTAATAACCCTTCAAGTCGCAATTCGCTGATAAGACTGCTGCACTTTGGTCTCGGGTTTCAACGACAAAAAGATCTTTGCAATTTTCATTAAGGCTTATTCCATCCATCGACGTTATGCTCTGTATCTTATAAAAGACTTTCGTATTGATGGTCGTTGGATCGTCGCGATCGTCAGCTACCACTGTCATGATGTAATTATTCTAACAAAGGTAAAAAACATCAATGGGAAGTCACTGACTTACTCTATTATAAATTTCCTACTAAATAATGTTAAGACTATTTTAATCTGAAAAAAAAACCCTGAAATAAGTGAGCAGATTTTCATATCTGTACCTTATTTGTAGATTCTGATACTTCAACCGGGTTTGTCTGGTTAGGTAATAAAGGTTTCTGGTCGTTGATATCATCAAGAATAACCTTAACGGTGTAGTCAAATGAGTTGGAATTCCCTGAAGAAATTGATAAAACACATTTATTAGTACTGCTGATATGATTTGTGGTTTTTCCTCAATCTTGGCTCATCTTTTTCGATCTTCTCCAAGAATGGACACTTAATTGACATTAAGTACCTACACGTTATATGATCGCTGACATAGTTGTCACGCAACTTCAAATTCAATGTGAATTCGGATTCGCCGAAATCCCTGTCGAGAATATAATCATCTGTGAGATTGACAATCAACCACCCGTCGTACCTGTCCATGCTGAAGTACTGCAGTGAAGCCGAATAATTGACATTAATCAAGAAAGACACTTCGTTGAAAGGACCTGAAAACGGGAGGAATGAGTAAATTATTTAGCTTGAATTAAACGGTCGATTTAAAAGTAATACGACAATATATGAAATACCGAAGAACTTAGTAAAATGAAAATACGATGAGACTCACAAGTTCGGTCGTCATCCTGAGCCCAAACCTGGAGAATTTCCGTGCCGCTCGGTGATTTTTCCTTTATGTGAATCGTTGAGTTAAATTTCTCAGGGAGAAGATACGGGGTTTCGTCGTTTTGGTCGATCACGTATATTTTGATCTGGAAATAAGGGTTAAAATAAAGAAGTAATAACTAGAAATAGTATATATACAATATTATGCAGTAAAAAGTTTTCTTTCGAGTGTTGAACAAGACTTTTCAGTACGATGTTAAATACTGCGCCCTCATTGATCGAAATTGGGGTTGAAAAAATAATCAGAAAAATTCAGAGTATTTCAAACTAATTTTCAGAGATTTTTGGACAAATATTTTCACCATAGTGGCGCAGACAGATCACAGACAGCCAGTCAGGCACATATGAGTTTAATATCCTTTTCGGAAGTTAGTACACTCCAGAAATGTATTTTAATCAAGATCTGAGACCGGATTTTTAAAAAAATTGCAATTCTGTCTTTTTCATTCATGTGCTGAGAAAGTAAAAAGGGTAGGGGCATTTCTTTTCTGTCAGGACGCCAATCGAGATATAAAGTGGGAACTATAGTAAATGAAGTACTTACTGGAAGCTGAGTTTGTAATTCGCCATCTGTTGCAATTGCGTTGTAATAGATATATTCGTATTTTTCAGCGTCTATTGCCTTATTGAGTTGTACCCTGATGACTCCACTTAGGGGGTTGATGTAGATGAGATCCTCCTCTGTCCCATTCGTGGGTCTTATTAAGAAAAGAAAAGAAAATACAAACTTTTTTCAACGGATCCTGCGAAGACGTTAGCTATTCATAAAATTAAAACTTACTCAATGAAATAAGAAACATTATTGAATTTTGGACCATCATCATCGGTTGCCGTGATCGTACCAATCAGCGCATCGGTTTCCTGATTCTCAACGACATCCATACGCTCTGGCGGCTTGAAAATTGGCTTGTTGTCATTGATGTCTATGATGTTGAGAGTCAGGGCAGCTGTAAACAATTGACGCATAAAATCATATCCGGAGTAGTTTGATTGGATAGTTCAGTTGAAACATTTTTTAATCATCAATTGTTTCCTCATTACTTTTCGCTTTTTACAAAGATTCCTCTATGAGGAAGTCAAAATCGATGCATATACTTATTCATAGCTTTGCAAAAAGCCAAAAATAATGAGGCAGCAATTTGTCACATAATATGTTATTTATAGTTTGAGGTTTCAGCTAATGGTCACAACTCTCTTCAAACTTATCCTTTTTCTTAATGATTAATTATTGATAAGTAATAAATTTCCGGTAGGACAGCTTTAGCATTGGTCATTTTTGTGTGTTAAAGCGATTGATGCTCACCGGATGTCGTGTTTGCGTTGTGCACAGTCTTAGCATCAGTAACTGATATAGTGAGGAACATAACATCGAATGCCTCGTAGTCAATTCTGTCGGTGATAAATATGGTACCTTCGGCGTATCTTTTTTCACTATCTGCATCTGGATAATCCGTGCGAATGTCCAAATGTCTGTGGTACATCAAAATCACTGTACATCATCCTGAATCGATAGTTTCACTTACTTACTGCATCAACAAAGCTTCTAGACGCTGATAATGCGCTTTGATTTTTTTAAATGGCAAACGAAGTATTAATTCTGTATTTATCTACGAAACATTATTATTAACACCTGCGAAAATTTTTATCTGACAATTTCGCGGAAAAAAACTAGAGCATTCGCAAGATTTTCGCAGATGTTCCCATATTGTAAATTTAAATCTATCGTTTCAGTGACTATTTTTGTTCATTCTCTGAAAAGTATAAAAAATACGTAGAAATCGGATATCTCTTCAGGAGGTTTCTTAGATCTTCAGGGAAATGTTGAAATCAAGATATTTAATTTGATAGCCCTGTTCATATAGCTAATCTGGAGATCGAGATTACCCTCGGTAATGGCTCTCATCAACGGGGACGCTATTCTTATGAGCCTTCGTATTGTCCCAATCAATGGTGAAGAATAGTTCCGCATCAGTGTCAACATCCGTGGCGTTGATGATCAATGATTGAACTTCCGTTCCTTTAGGTTCCTCTTCCACAAGTGATGGAATTTCTTTAGGCTGGAAAATAAAGGTTCGATGTAACATCGTTTTCCGGAAGTGATAAGACGAGTTTGAAGCTGTAGGGCAAAGCCATCGAGAGTGAGTAACAGGAGTTACTGCGGATTTCTGCTCCATCACGAAATATTATTATAGTTGTAGGGTACAGCGCTGGGGAGACAGACCCTACCCCTTCCTGTCTCTCATCTGGCGCCGTGTTCAGCCTAATTAACATAATTCCCCGAGCTCTGATTGGTTGTTTAAATCCCCTCTCCTCCCCACTTTATTTTTTGGAGCAGGTGGGATTAATTAGCATAATTCCACGATCCCTGATTGGGCCAAAAAATTTCCCTGTGGTGTTTAAGAGAAGTGGGATTGATTAGCACAATTCCCCGAGAGTTGATTGGCCGATGTGATTTTTCCGGGGGCTTGAGTCCCCGAGTGCCGCTTGGATGAGTATTTGTTCGATGAATCGATTTCTCGAGCGTTGGTTATGTAGGCTTGGCCCTACGCTGTTGATAATTCTGGCGATGGGAATCTGTCGATGCTTCGGTAGTCGGTGATGTAGATTTTTTCTTATGACCGGTAACTAGATTTGCCAGGTGTCGATAAATCGAGATCTGATCGGTAACTAGATTTGCCAGGTGTCGATAAAACGGGATCTGTTCGATAAACCGATTTTCCGACCCCCCCCCCTTTCTAACATGTCACCATGCCTTAATTCATCCCGATCCGCGCATTCAGATATCCGGCTCTTATGCTATTATTACCTTTAATAGTGAACACAACCTTAGACAAAGGCTTTCTCATAATTTTTATCACTATTCTATACATCAATCATCAATAGATTCCAAAAAGTATATAAATCTTATTTTCTGTAGAAAATAGCCGGAAGGCTAATAAAGAAGTTTGATTATTATGCCCGACTTATTCTCGACTTAGTGATAAAAAATATACGCTCACCATGTACAGCTTCGGTGGAATATCATTAACGTCGATAACGTTTATAGTTAACGTTGCATAGGTCTTATGATCTGCCAAGTCTGTGGCCACAACTTGAACGACGACTACCGACATCGAATGGTAATCCAAAGCGTTATCTTTCGAAGTCACAATTACACCGGTCTCAGCGTCAATTTCCATGGTACTCTGGGCTACCAAGGAATGTCTGAAATCCAGAATTTGCAATGTATCTTCAAATAATTGAAGCTTTTGTGGAATATTGTTCTGTGCTAACAATTCTGTATTAAAAGAAGCTCCACTTTGAACAAAATATTTTTCACAATTGTTTATACTAACGTCACATTATCGCCAACATCACGATCGGTGGCATGTATCGTTGCTATTTTGTACCCCTTCTTCACATCTTCAGGTACGCTGACTTCTAACAGAGCGTCCGAATCAAATATCGGTAGTTCATCGTTCCAATTAATCAGTTGAATATTAATATTCTTGATGCTTTTGTGACTAGGATCGGCCTTTTCCACAGCTTGTAACTAGAATCATAATTAATCAGGTACACAGGGTGAATAAGATCGACGGGTGAGTTGAGATATAGTCTATAACCACCGAATTTTTAAGGCCACTGCCGTAGCAAATGATGTGCAATACGAGTCAATGGTCACCGGCTGTGACTGCTGTATATTGTTAATATTAATTTTTATCGATCATCGGCGGTCCATTTTTTCAAGTGATCGAGCGTCTCGACGTCAAGTATTAAAAGAAATTATATGCCTCCTCACGAGAATCCTTACGACCGAGAGTACAATAAGTAAAAACGATGCGCTGTAATAAATCGTTAAAAATGAAGTTGAAATCCACGATGCAAACCTTTATATCGATGTTCCTCCAATTTTCATCTTCATAATCGAGTAGCGAGGAATTGATGACCGATATAGTAAAAACTCCTTCTTGATAGCCGCTGGTAGGCACGACGAGGAACGCAGAGCTCCAGTTGTATTCGGATTCGTCCAGTAGGCTCACAGAAAATTGGCCGTTTTCGGCCTGAAGATATTAAATCGTTATTGAAATAGAGATTTAAGTTTTCGGCAAATGAATTTAGATACTAGTTGAAATTGTATAGTCTCACCAAATCTGGATCCTCGATATTAATCGGTGGGCTGAACTCGAGTGTTGCGTATTTTTCTTCTTCAATTTTGATCGTGAGAACTTCGGGCGTAATTTCCGGGATATGATCATTGACATCCTCGACGATGACTATGATAGTTGTGTTGATTTTCGAATCGGGATCGGGAACCTCATAAGCGGTAATTACAAATCTGAAGACTTCCTTTTGAAGTGCGTCTCGGTCGATTGGCTTAATTGTGATAATGCCAGTGTTCTGATCAACCACGAAGTATTCTTCGTCCCCTGAAGATCGGTATCGATTCTTAGTCTCAAATATTTAATTCCGTCTAACACAATATGACCGACTGAATTTACTTACCTTCTATTCGATAATTGATCGTCGCGTTTATTTGTATATCGCCGTCTGTGGCCGAAACCGAAAAATTCTGAAAATGTAAATGGTCTGAGTCTAAAAAAGCTGCAAGCCCTCGTTGTTTTCATAGCAAAATTGACGGTACATTTTTTTTAATAACCTGCCGTACTAGAAAAAAAAAAAAAAAAAAAGATTCCTAATAACAAAAATCCCTATTCAGTAAAATATGAAGGTTTACTGTGTAGTTAGTTATAAGCTGAAATGTGCCTTCTACCATTTATAATAATCGATAAGTGCAACTATGGTATTAAGATAAATGTTCCAATGAATGGACATATGTCCAGTGACTAGACACACTCTATGGTAACCCGAAAATATGATCGTTACCTTATACAAATTCATGAACTCACTTTGGTCGTTTTTTCTAAAATATATTCCGCGGCAGTGAGGGAAGTCCATACTGGAGGTTCGTCGGGCATATCGATAACCTCGACTACTGTTGTTAGATTACCTTCATTTCCAGCACCATCCTATAACATAATTTTTTTATAACAAAAATTCATTGACTGTAAGAATAATAAACTATGTATGAGACCAAATCGAAGATAACTATTCCTGTAATTTGTCAATTTTTCAAAAATCGTTAGAAAGTCGCATTATGAACAAAGAAAGGCCGAAATATTATTTGAAAATCTCAAGTAAAAAAAGAAATAATTATCGTTATACGTTATTTTATTCCAGTCGCTATTCCATGAGAGTTTGAAGAACTCTATGCACTTATAAACAAACATTGAAATAGTTTAGCATAGCTATAATAATCGTCGAATTATAACTCGTTTTGATTGCACGAAGATGATCAGTGCTTGTTATGTTTTCATCATCGCACATGTGGCAATCGCATTGATACTTAAACATTGTAAACACGCGATTGTGAAGATTCTTTACTTCATTAAGTGTTAGGACTCACGACCGCTTTTATCATCAGCATGTACATCGAGATAGTCTCAAAGTCAAGGTCTTCCGCCACATTGAGAACCGCATCGAGTTCGTAGTTTTCCCTAGCGCCGCTCACTTTCGAAGTAACGAATTCAAAATGCTTTTTTCCAGAGTCGTCCGGCTGTTCGTACAAGATTATTGTAAAATTAGTATTCGCGTACGCCGAGAAGACTTTCAATAAAAGTGGTAAGTCGGCAATAATTACTTACAACAGCACTGAGCGCAACTTTGGTCTCATCTATCCAACCATCCGCATCGCTGACCGTGAAAGTACAGTTCGATTTTCCGGCGAAATTTTCCTTCGAGAAAAATACGAAATCAATATTGATAAGTTCCTCAAATTAGTCCAAAATAGGATTCACAATAATTTCAATCAATATCCATTCGAAGTTATTTTGAATTATTATTTTTGAGCATAAAAAAAAAGATAACAATAATAACTGCAATGAAAAAAATGTAATCCTTTGAAGCATACCAGGTTTTTAAAAATTTTGTGTCTTTAATTGGATGGATACATAGCATAACTACCTACGTGAATTTCTACAATACAAAAATGAATGTGAAGCGAATAAGTACCATAAAAGATTTATATAATTTTTTACATTATTTATATAATAATGCATAAGCATTCAATTGTGAACTATTCAACTATGAAGTTTAAAAAAATAGCAAACCTCGATTTTGCAGTTCCTTTCTTTCGTCTGTATTATTGGCGCGTTGTCATCGATATTACCTATGTTCAGAGCTATTGTCGGATACGTAGGTGACCCAACTATTATCGGAAATCTGTAATCTCGCATAATTGCCGTTTCGTAGTCTTGCTTCTTCGTAATCCACAGTGACCACTCACTAGTGGAATCGTTTTTTCTTAACTCCGCCCCAAGAACAAACAAACTTTTACCTTCTTCTAGTGTTCCAATTTCGGGCTTCTCCGAACCTTATTAGGAAATAAAAAAGGAAAATTGTAAAAGAGCATTTTCAAGTTGTCAAAGTGGAACCGGTTTACTCGATACACAAATATTAATTCTATAAATCGAAAAAATCCGCGTGGAGGAAAAAGAATCTCGAAAAAAAAGAAAAAACTCGCGTACACTCTGACCACGTCATTTTGCCTAGGCATCCGTGGTGTCTCTCATGGTGCCCTTGAGGCCAGTGGTCGGTTTTCTCGATTAACACTGACAACAACATCACATTAAGCCTGGGAATGGGGGGAGGGGGTGACCCAAGAAGGCATTCTCAAAAACTATTATTCAATTACAAGATTCTGAATTGGCTTGGCCCCCTCTCAATAGGATTAACCCTTTCTTATTGTGTGAATCCGCCACTACAAAACACGCGTATTTACGTAAAGGACAGAGACCCAGATATGCACGGTCAATGACGCCTGTGCCGACAAGATAGGTATATCTCAGTGCAAAACATGAAGTTCGCGACTGTGTGATGTCCGTGTATTCGATAGAAGCTAGTATATCTGTGAGGCGCTTTGCGTAGAGCAGCGCGCGACAGGAGCTCGAGCGTGTTTACGTTTTTTGCCTGAAGAGCAAGCCGATTCGTATAATACGGCAGGTATATCTGTAGCTATCGTCGAAAGATCGAAAGACATACTATCGCGCGTGTATTTCTTCGAAAATGCTAGTGTTTCGAATATCGTCACAAAATTACAGCATTATTAATATAAAAAACGGCATCATCAATGCACCTTTCCTCTCATAATTTTTTTAGGTGACTGGGCTCTTCCTTAATAGAATAAAATTCTATGAATTTAAGATTATAGAATTTTTGAACTTAAATTTAATTTAAACGAGAGTTTACAGATTTTTCCACAACGCAAATCCAACGTAGGCCATCATTTCCTCATTCTCATTCATTTTTCATGCAACTTTCTTCGTAAGTATGTCCAAACTGATGGACATACTTAGCCTCACCGATGGTGACTATGTGAAAGTTGGAAAATGCGATTCTATGACATAAGCCCCTTTAAATAATATTCTGCCGGTGAAAATTGTCTTGGAGGAATGATAGAAATCATGTTTACGTACAGTTCCGACCGGAAGTAACCTCATATTATGTTGAGAATTTTTAAAGCCACTCGCCTTCATAATTAAGGATAGCAATGCGCACGTCGTCATCAACTTCTTCCTGGAGCATGATGTTGGCGCGCTGACCTTGATATTTCCATGACCAAATAACTTCCTGCTCTTCGGGAGGAAGCAAACGCGGTTCCTTCCAATCTATAGCCCAGAATACAAACAATTGGATTCACGCAGGTTTCGATAGCATAATCAATAATCTGGCCATGACACTCACCAGCTAGGGAAATGATTATTGACTGAGACAAGCAGACCAGGAATAGACCGGCGTAACCCGTGATCGACATTTTTCGTACGGCGCCGCTTCCTAACGAATTAACAATAACATTATTTCATAAAATCCTTCTTTTTTGTGGCTTGTGAAGTTTTCTCGAATTAAGTAAAATTTATTTCTCCAACATAGGGACACATTTTTCGATCGCGTTTGAAGTAACCCATTTTTTTTGTCCTCCGAGTGGAAAAAATAATCTACAAAATTTTCTCAAAAACTGACCACCAATAGTCGATTACAAATTGATACTACTGATCATGTAAGGACAAATCTGATCAGGTATGGTCTGATCATATAGGAGCCATAAAAAAATCGTTATTGAAATCTACGTGTTTTTTTTCTCTCGATCCTTTATCTTAAGACGACTTAAGAATAGTCTATTACAAATTGATACAACTGATCATGTAAGGACATATCCGATCAGGTATGGTCTGATCATATAGGAGTCATGAATCTAACCATATCTTATCATATCTGATAATACGTTCTTTGGAGCGAATATCTTGCTATAAATTGATTTGAATGGTGGTGTTTCACTTCCAATAATTGTTCTCTCATGCTCACACATATGATCTCATACGAGCACATATTTCACGACATGATATCATACACAATTGAATACGACTCCACGAATCATAGTCATTTGTATATTATCTTCATCTATAAGGTTACCTTTATTTTTTCCTATAAATGAGTGGATTCATAATTTATTTAACACTTTTAAAAAAATCGTTATTGAAATCTTCGTGTTTTTTTTTCTCGATCCTTTATCTTAAGACGACTTAAGAATAGTCGATTACAAATTGATACTACTGATCATGTAAGGACATATCTGATCAGGTATGGTCTGATCATATAGGAGTCATAAAAAAATCGTTATTGAAATCTACGTGTTTTTTTTTCTCGATCCTTTATCTTAAGACGACTTAAGAATAGTCGATTACAAATTGATACAACTGATCATGTAAGGACATATCCGATCAGGTATGGTCTGATCATATAGGAGTCATGAATCTAACCATATCTTATCATATCTGATAATACGTTTTTTGGAGCGAATATCTTGCTATAAATTGATTTGAATGGTGGTGTTTCACTTCCAATAATTGTTCTCTCATGCTCACACATATGATCTCATACGAGCACATATTTCACGACATGATATCATACACAATTGAATACGACTCCACGAATCATAGTCATTTGTATATTATCTTCATCTATAAGGTTACCTTTATTTTTTCCTATAAATGAGTGGATTCATAATTTATTTAACACTTTTAAAAAAATCGTTTTCGAAATCTACGTGTTTTTTTTTTTCTCGATCCTTTACCTTAAGACGACTTAAGAATAGTCGATTACAAATTGATACTACTGATCATGTAAGGACAAATCTGATCAGG
The DNA here is from genome assembly GCA_947507545.1 of Clistopyga incitator. NCBI lineage: Eukaryota > Metazoa > Arthropoda > Insecta > Hymenoptera > Ichneumonidae > Clistopyga > Clistopyga incitator. The sequence goes on from OX382176.1 coordinate 3,726,910, forward strand.
TATGGTCTGATCATATAGGAGTCATAAAAAAATCGTTATTGAAATCTACGTGTTTTTTTTTCTCGATCCTTTATCTTAAGACGACTTAGGAATAGTCGATTACAAATTGATACTACTGATCATGTAAGGACATATCCGATCAGGTATGGTCTGATCATATAGGAGTCATGAATCTAACCATATCTTATCATATCTGATAATACGTTCTTTGGAGCGAATATCTTGCTATAAATTGATTTGAATGGTGGTGTTTCACTTCCAATAATTGTTCTCTCATGCTCACACATATGATCTCATACGAGCCCATATTTCACGACATGATATCATACACAATTGAATACGACTCCACGAATCATAGTCATTTGTATATTATCTTCATCTATAAGGTTACCTTTATTTTTTCCTATAAATGAGTGGATTCATAATTTATTTGACACTTTTAAAAAAATCGTTATTGAAATCTACGTGTTTTTTTTTCTCGATCCTTTATCTTAAGACGTTGCTGTCAGACAAGGATTTATATTTAGCACAACTGATAATTTGCGTATATATAACCGTTGCTTGTTATCGTTTAATACGCAACTAATCTTAATTAATGGAAACTCTTGTGGATAAATCGTATCCAGGAGGTTCCTGTCGATTTATGGCAGTCGAATCGTTACGAGCGTGCGATGCAAAAAGAAACGATCGATGTATGCCTCAATCATTGACACTCACCCACCCCGGTACCAGTAGAAGCAACAGCAGCCTTATCACGCTAGAGACAGTCGGATTGACCTTTGTGCACAATGTCGTGAACCCCTTTCACTACTTTACGTCGTGTTTTTTCGAGGTCATCCCGTGCCAGTAAAAACACGTTTTCCCCGCGTTGATCCCGTACACCAGCAGAGACGAACTAAATTTTCCGCGCAAAAAATAACGAATATACCGAACAACTACGATCGGATAGAAAGTATTCAGTCTCTACGAATTCCTGCGCGCAAAACAACACCGCGTTGTTCCACAGTCTTCGATACCTCAAACTAAACCTCTATGCAATCGGCAGGAAAATGTTATCGATGAAAAGAAGAGTGCGACGGTGATAACAATGTTCCGACGACTATCGCAAGGTGCTTTTTACCCGATAAGCTTTGCATCAGCTGGTTCCTTCCTCTCTATTGGTTATCGATCGTGATACGGTCGGCTTTACGGATGCACAGTACATCAGTATCCGGATATTACCAGGAATATCCACTTAACCCATTAACGACGAAGACCCACAATTTTTTCTATCATTTTCAAGTCAAATCCTCATCATTAAACAATACAAATTTTCAAGTGAAATTATTGTTCCTGGTACTTTCGAGTGTGCTCTTTCAGAATCTTGGGTTAAAATTGAGTATTGTCCGCTAGAAAAATATATATATGACCCTTTAATCATAAGTATGCAAATTGTCGAAGAACAAATCGAATGAAAATCATGGTTGCTGTTTAGAGAAAGAACAATAATAATAAAAATCGGGGAGGAAATCCAAGGTGTCGAACCATGTGGAGTTCGCATTAAATGCCCTATATATATATGAGTAGTCAGCTCGTCCAAACCGCAATGATCAGTGTTTTTGCTCTGAGACGTTTGAATTTACCGCGCGCGGTTTCGCGGAGTTGTCACGAATCCATTACACAGCGTGTAACGAATCCTGATCGCGTATCAGGATTCGTTACAAGCGATGCAATCGAGCGCCATCTATCGGCGAATCGTAATACCTTTTGGCGTCGGTAAGACATCCCGTGCGGAGAGAGTAACGCTTTTTGAAGAGTGTGACACAGGTCCCCAACGAGGGACGAGCCAACCAGGCTTAAAAAAAAAGTGCAATGCTTTCCACTCGATCCTGATTTTTCGAGAGGCCTCTGCGGATTGTATTCATTCAACATAGGGAGTATGGAACATCCATTCGTCGGTATTTGTATTTTATTAATGACAGACTCAAAATACTTCTCGTTATTTCTCTCAAACAGCCATTCGTATTGGAGAATTTCGCATGGACATCTCACGCAATTGTTGTCATCAAACCTATATGATATGCTAACGATTTCAGAGCCGTAATAGACCAGAGACTTTACGTGTGGAGAGTTTTGTCGCAGGTGAAATTGGTTTTTCGGATACTCGTATGTTGCCCGTCAGATAATTAGGTATATGTATAGGTACAGTTCTGAGATAGACAGTGCGAATTACGTTCTCCCATAATAAGAGACAGTATGTAAGTCATGTGTCGTCGTAAGTGAAATTGGTTTTTCGGATACTCATATGTTTCGCGTCAGATAATTAGGTATATGTATAGGTACAGTTCTGAGATAGGCAGTTCGAACTACGTTCTCCCATAATAAGAAATGTGTCCGTGTAACCCCAGAATCCGTAAGTGAAATTGGTTTTTCGGATACTCATATGTTTCGCGTCAGATAATTAGGTATATATATAGGTACAGTTCTGAGATAGACAGTGCGAATTACGTTCTCCCATAATAAGAGACAGTATGTAAGTCATGTGTCGTCGTAAGTGAAATTGGTATTTCGGATACTCGTATGTTTCGCGTCAGATAATTAGGTATATGTATAGGTACAGTTCTGAGATAGGCAGTTCGAACTACGTTCTCCCATAATAAGAAAATAGTCCGTGTAACCCCAGAATCCGTAAATGAAATTGGTTTTTCGGATACTCATATGTTTCGCGACAGATAATTAGGTATATATATAGGTACAGTTCTGAGATAGGCAGTTCGAACTACGTTCTCCCATAATAAGAGACAGTATGTAAGTCATGTGTCGTCGTAAGTGAAATTGGTTTTTCGGATACTCATATGTTTCGCATCAGATAATTAGGTATATATATATAGGTACAGTTCTGAGATAGACAGTGCGAATTACGTTCTCCCATAATAAGAGACAGTATGTAAGTCATGTATCGTCGTAAGTGAAATTGGTTTTTCGGATACTCGTATGTTTCGCGTCAGATAATTAGGTATATGTATAGGTACAGTTCTGCGATAGGCCCTTCGAACTACGTTCTCCCATAATAAGAAATGTGTCCGTGTAACCCTAGAATCCTTTTAATCATGGTATTCCAATTGAATAATCAATAATAAAAACAAATAAGTCAACCCGTATCCCACCATACAGTAAAGCGGTTCGCCTAAAAAATTGGAATAACGAGTTACAAAGATCGAACTTTAATGCCCACCGAGCGGACAGCTGAAAGCCCACAAACCCCACGGTTCAAGTTTCATTTACGAAAACTTTACTTTTACGAAAAGCAACTGAATTCCGATATCATCTGCACAACCGAACTCACAAAAGGCACAGTAAAAATGACGAGAATTTACGTTTAAATCCAATTGAATTGTCATCGTTACACAGCAGAGCTCCTGGTTATTTTGTCGAAAATCCAAGCGCTCTGGCAACTCTGAGTTCGACTGGATATGCTCTCGCGTGGTCAATGAGGAGAATGAGAAAAAACGGATGCGCTGTGGGTGACGTGTGGAAGATAAAACCCCGGCGTCGGTTTGCAGCCCCGCGTATCGTTATGCGCGGATATGCATATACCGAGCGAAAGAAAAATAATCGTAAATGAAAAAGCGGCGCGATGGGTCACAGTTGAAGTGAGAAGCGAAGCTGAGCTCGACGCCAAGTGGCCCGACGTGCAGTCACCGTGGTCAACGAGAGAACGTCCGATGCTTTTTGTGCGCTCGTCCATAATCGAGGTGTCATAGGTCAAGCCGATGAGATACCGCATCAAACGTCTTGAACGTGCAGTCGTCGTCGCGTTCTCCAGCGAAACACCGACGTTTGCCAATAGTTCTCGTTCGCATTAACGGGTATTACCGCCCTTGCGTTACTCCGCAATCCAGCGACGAACATTCACCTCCACCTGGATGTCATTCCACTTGCGGCGGGTATAAAAGCCAGGGTGCCGTTGCTGGTTGCTGCGAAGTACTTGGAGATACACTCGACGAGGGAAAAATACTCGTGTCGCATCCTTTAATCGAGAAGTCTCTGTGAGTAGCCCGCAAGACTTAATCAGGCATGAAAATCAAGTGATTCAGTGAATCCGGCCGAAATATCGACTAGTCTCCGCATTTCTATGCGCGAATTCGTACGAGCGTGCAATTATCTTTTGAGTACCGGCCGGTAGCCTCGAATCGCAGCTAAACCGTGAGCCATGCATATTAAAGATATTTTAAGCGATGACGCACAATCAAATTCGGGGTAAACAGAGGAAGAGTCAATCTCGTGACAAGAAAAAGAAGAAAACAAAAAGTGGATTCAACAGATACTCGAAATTCCATTGAGATTTTACCAACGCACACCAACGTTCCGATAACGCAGCCCTCTTGACTTTTTTCTTTTGTGTTATTATTTTCGCTTGTTCTGCCTCTGCGTTTGTGATTGTAGAGGCGAAGGGTGAGAATTTAGAATTATATCTGTAATGGATTAAGGAATACACCAATATTGTGATATTTTTAGTCAACCTCTTACCGAGGGAAATATTTGTCGTTGATAATTGTAGCGGGTTCAACAAACCGCAATTACATTTGTTAAGTTGTCACGGCTACAATTGTCAAGGGCTTATATTACGTTTTGCGACTGGAAACAAAATGCGGTTGTTTTTTTTTTTTTTCGACTTACCATCGACGACCGAAAAAAAAACGAATAATATTGTTAGGGCGGTTGTTACTATCAATTTCCGGGTTTTTTTGCAAAAAACCGGCCGGTTGTTTGACGATGGTTTTTATGGTGAATCAGCTGGAAACGATGGTCAAAATTGCTAGGGTGCACCTACCCTGCCACCACTTTTGTAGGTGTATCGATAATAAAATCGGGTTTAGCATGACATCCGATAACTGCTTCGTCTTATCACCTATTTGGCCTCTCGGCTCTCTTCGGCTCCTCATATACCAGATAAGGGCGATTACTGAAGTGATGAAAACAAATTATCGAGATTTATAAATACTATAAATCTAGACGCAGTTGTTTTTATATGACTGTGTTGTAGGTTCGAAGTGTCAAGAAATGGCACGGGACCACATAAAGCGACGGCACTCGGATGTGCCACAATTCGAGTCGGTAGCTAGGATCTCCAGTCTTCCAATCATCGAGAGTGGAATTCACATAGCTGGTAACGTCTACGACAAGATCAAGGTAATCATCTCAATATTGGGTCCGTTGATTTTCTAGGCGTTCTATCGGCACCTTTTTACATCGCAATTTCGTTTCAATAATTCAATGCAATTGATGTCTATCAACCCTATAAAGGCTGATGGACCAAATTTAGCTCTGTGGTAATACCAATGCAAGAGGGAATCAATAATAATAAAAAAAAGTTCCGATTTGTTCGAAAACTCCTGGAAAAATGATAATTTTTGAATAAAGTTTTTTTTTAAGTTGAGAAAAATTGATATGTGCAAAAGCCAATTTTTCTGGAACATTTTTATTGTAAAGACATTTTTTTAAAGAGTACGAGTTTCTTAGAGTTTAAGAATGTACGTTTTGAAGGTACAATCAATATGACAATAAAAAATATCAACATTGCGAACTCCTCAAAAGCAATAAAACAATTCCGTAGCGTTCGAATTCATTGATGGGCTGGAGTCTCGATACTGCCGAACAATCGTTGGCATTGGCAACAGCATCTGCAAGACCGGCAATATTTGCTTTTAATGGGCCGATTACTACGATCGACCAGTTACTCTGTAGAGGAATCGACATCGTGGAGCAGAGAGTGCCTGCGGTTCATTTACCTCCTCAGCTTGTGAGTCTTTGTGCATGCTACTAAGGATATTCCATAGCTAGGTCATTTTCGATTTTTAAAATCGAAAATCAAAGTTGTGAAAGAATTTTTTTAGACGATTTTATAAAGAATTTTGTATCATTTTGTTTCCTCATCGAGGAAGCTTGGTTTTCAGGGGAACAAAAATTTATTTCGAGATTTTGACGTTAGGACACTCAGAATAGTCTAAAACACCAAAAAAGTAATGTAAAAAATATTCGTATATATATGTGTATGTGTGTGTGTACGAGGCTTTAAAAATTAAATCACCTATAACTCAAGAACCCTTCAACCGATTGATCCTAAATTTGGCATGCAAGTGAGTTTACATTTGGAGGGTGAATTTCTGTATGATATGTATGGAGAAATTTTTATTTAATGGCTTTTTGAATTTTTTCTGAGCTAATTTTTTGACTCCGTTAGTCTGAACAAAGTAACATTTCCATAAGCATTAGAGGTATTCTAGTTTATAGAAACAATTTTATAAGAGCGCGAGTTCAGTTGGGAAATGACATAACTGTAGATATGGAATATCCTTTTATTTTCTGAAAATCTATTCTAGCCTCGTTTCAATGACTATCCACTACAGCTTTATTCCAACACGCGGGAGTACGTGAACAACAGATTTGTCAAACCCGTACTAAAGCGAGCCGGAAGCGTCCAACAGATCGGAAGTCAAGCGGCGAACGCCGCAGCCGATCGTCTAGACGGGGCCCTCACCGTCGCCGACGAATACATCGATCGTTATTTGCCAGCTGATCCCACGGACAAAGTTCCCGAAGGTAAGCATTTGACGTGCATAAATATATTTTTTTTTGTATCAGACACTGAGCAAAATTGAATTTCATCTGCCGAGCTTTCGGTCGTAAATGATAATTCGATTATTGCTGCGTTGCTCATCGGTGACTATAATTTAAATTACTACTAGTGGAATGAGCATAAATGCACTGAAAAGACAGCACCACATTGTGCACGTCTCTCCCCTAATTATGGGCTTTAGTTAATAATTAATTTTTGGTTTTGTTCAGTCCTAATCGGAAAATTTCTTCGTAATATATACAATCTTCCAATATACCAAATGTTGCCGTTGACAAATAAATTTATAAATTTCTCGTGAACGTACTTTTAATTGACAGAGAAGAAAAAAGAAAAGGCAAGGTGAAAATTTGATCTAACTTTGAGATCGCTATCGGGACATCGCTCACTTGACACGTGGAAAGCATTAATTATTATTCACAGATGCATGTCCAGTAGAGACGGTGAGTAAAACTACCCGTACTATCAAGCACGGCGCTCGGTTCTCAAGAAAACTCCAAAGAAGGATCACCCGACGAACATTGGCCGAAGCACGGGCTCTAAAAGAACAGGGTACGGAGTGCATCCACGTACTTCTCTATGTCGTCGAATTAGTAAGTCACATTCTTGCAACTTTATGTAATAATTACCACGAAAAAAAATTTCTGTTTTTGTTGTATTCATACTAAGATAGAAGAACTTTGAATTCGCTGTATCGGCGGCTGCAAAATAATTCATTTATTCGACCCAACAACAAAAAGAAATGCAAAACACAGGAAAATCTGGGCTTCCATTAACCGAGGCTCCTCAGTATTGTAACATTTACATAACATGGAGATATAATAAATTGTATAGATGTATAAATTGTTTTCAAAAAATTGAAATTAAAATTGTGGTTGCTGTTTAGAGATATAACAATAACATAAAAAATCGGGGATGAAATTTAAGAGGTGGAGGGTCAGACCCAGGTCAAGTTGGTATAGAATGCCCCATACGTATTTTTATTACAATTCATTATTCCTTCACGGCCAAAATCTCATTAAGCTGCAGTTTTTTATTATTTACACAAAGGATGCAAAGCAGAACATTACATATTGCTTCTTTATTATATCGTTGAATTTTCATAGAAATATGTGTCTTCGTAGGAAGAGAAAAATAATGAAAACGAAATTTAAAAAATATTATTCCACATTGTTATTTTGTCGAGTGCCTTTGAACTCTCGTTTTCGAATTAATAATGCACGTCTTCGTCACCATTTCCCATAGATCGCGACGGATCCCAAGATGGCTCTGCGAAAGACCAAGGAATTGTGGGCAGCGCTTAGCCTACCTGAGCCAGAGAATCAGGCTCGACCAGCGACGCTGGAACAACTTCTTGTTCTTCTTACCCGAGAATCAGCCCGCAGAATAGTGCATCTCGTCAATGGAACGGCTACATTGGCAGCTCGCACGCCTCGGCGCCTCGGGAGGGCTCTTGTCGCTATTTCACACCAACTACTCACCGTCGCTGACATGGCACTCAAGGTTTAAAATTATTGTATTGTCACCCTGTGGCATTCCGATCCTTTACAAACTTTTACAAATGCCGGATCGATCTTGTAACGTTGAATCGAAAAAATTCCAAGTTACTTGCTTTTTCGGGTTATTTGCAATAAAAAACTGAAAATCTTGAAAATCACATTCGGCACGTTGATTACAAATTCTTTTGTTCAGTCGATGAATTGGAAGACTTGTCGATGTAATAGAATTTGCGTTATTATCTTTCGACATATTGATAATCAAAGTTACCGCATGATATTTATTAATGAAATTAATCAAATCATCAGAACACCGTAGGCCCTGAAGGCAATTAACAAATTATCAAGGATTTTTTTTTACTCTACTGGCACTCGCTGTACTAATTTTATTGCAGATGACGCCAATCGTCGGTTTGAAACGCGAAAACGCCAAAGCCCAGCTATCCGTACTTCAAGCGGCCATTCAGAGGCTCAACTCGACTACAAATATTATACTGGCAAGTATTTCTCACGACCTCGGGAAAAATGCGTACTTTTGTGATCGTAGAAATAATATATCGTTTTTGGTTGGTATCGTGGTTAGGAGCGAATCGCCGCTTTTCTCGCGGGACGACCAGAGACATTCAAGACTCGGCAAGGCTCGCAAAGCCGCAAACAAAACAACTTCAACCACGCGACAGTTCCACCGAATCGTCCGTTGAACGGAATCGAATGACAGCCTCCGGCTCTTTCCATCCTGTGGAACACCTGTGGAGGATCGTCTTGATAATCTTCGTCGTCTTAAAAGAAAAACAAAAAAAAAAAAAACAAAGACGGAATGCCATCGTCGGATACACACAGAAATCGACAAAATATTAACTGCATATTATTGACAACGAATTTATTCGAGAGTTCCGAGTCACCTGAAAAAAGTCATGAAAATAGTATATTTCAACACTAGAGAGGAAAACATACTTTTAGCGACTGTGTGGGTTTCCAGCGAGGAAATAAGTACGGCAATCACGCGAGCTAAAAAAATGTTTTCCTCTCGGGAATCGCACAAAACTTCTCAGTACGACCTCGGGAAACTGCGATTTTCGTGATTGCTTGCGGAAAATGCACTTTTTTCAACGGAGAAATGAAAAATATTTTTTAGTTTGGTCACTGCTGAAAAACTTGGATTTAATTCTCATGAAATGCATATCGATCACCGTAAATCCATTTTTTAAAGAATCCGATCCTATGGCAAAAAAATTCAGCATTAAGAAATATCTTTTGATCCAAGTTGCAGATTAAAAGAAAGAGTTAATTGTAACCTTCAAAGTTTCATCTTATGACCCCGTGAGAATTAGATCTGATTTAGATTTCATGACCCATCGAAAAAAATGACAATAATATCAGGTAATCAAAGTCTCGTAAAATTTGATATATTGATTAAAAATTTGAATGGAATTTCCAGTACGGTACAGCCCTTATGCTTATAATTTTACGACCTTTTTATAGACACAGAGTTAACTAATCGATTTTTTTGTCGTCCTCGGTCACGTACAAAAGTGTGAAACTCCTTAGCTGTTGTAATTTTTAACGCCTTGTATTGGGGTTCTCTCTCTCTCTCTCTCTGTCTCTCCCTCATTCTCTTTCCAATCTTACTTTTAAAAAGCTTCGAAATTCCGTCACTACACTGGTAGAGATAAAAAGAAAAAAATGACCAAGTTCATTGAATAAAGGATCGTTTGTGTGCGCGGTCAAATGCTTCTATTCCAAAGTCGTATTTTGTAACCGATCTTTTTTCTCTCATTTTTGATAATCGTATCGTGGGCGACATAATCGTTAATCGTCCGTCTGGTTATTTATATCGTCTAGACTCTGGAGTCTAGACCGAGTACAGACATCCCGATCCCGCGTGGACAAGTACTCATTATTTTGCAATACCGTGTTTAATATAAATGGAACAAAAATGAAGTAAAATAAAAGGGTGAATACTCATAGCGAATCGTTCATGGAATTTTCAACCATGTATTGCGAGGGCCAATAAATATCGGGGACGTGATATCGGTTCGTGCGATAAGCCGTATGAGCTGTACGTCCGAATCGCAGAGTTCTGTCGCCGTATCACGTGACTCAAGAGATACGATTTTTACAGACAATTTGCGGATAACCGCAAGAGTCACGACGTTGGCTCTCTGCTCTCTCGTACTCTCTGTACTTCCGTGTATTAGGTGGACAGCCGTCAGCACGGAATCGATCCTCGTCTTGCTACCAGAGCCTTCAACGATGCCTATACTATTCCCGACTTTCATGTTCATAATTTAATTAACACACAACCGGCGAGTCTCGAGCTATATACTCAACCGGGGGTTATCCCTACTTCTACAAGTGCAGTAATTTGCTCCTCTCTTCCACGGCTGCGATAATAACCGTGGTGAAAATATTTCCCCGACAATTTCTGTTAAAAACTATAAACACGATGATACTAAATTTTTTGCCGATTTTATGTTACGCCGTCTAAAAAATCTGTTTTCTCTTTGAATTTTCCTAAAAAAAATCTGGTGACTTTTTGGAGGAATGTGGATTTATTAGCAACTAACTATTCCAAGTCCCTACATTGGAAAATGTTCGCTCATTAATTAAAAAAAAATAAACATCTTATTTTCTTGTACCTGTACAGTGAATTTTTAAAACGTCAGAAAAACTAATCATTTTTTCTCGTTTACATTTCATTAGTCTTTACAATACTTCTTGAATAAATGCATTTATAACTCTTATTCAGTAAAAATGAGAAAAAAGGGAAAACATGGACTTCAATCTTAAGAAAATTTATTTTTATATTATTAAATAAATAATAAATTCATTCCGATAAGTGAACATCAGGTACGGGTGAAAGTAATCGACTTTCAGGGAATTAAATATTCCTAGATCAACTGAAAATTCAAACAATATTTTGACTTTCTCTGATAAGGACATAAACATTTAGAAAAAAAAAAAATGTACCAAAGGTGTTTCCAAGATTTATAGGGCAATATTTTCGGCAAAGATAAATAATGTGTGAGATTCGTGCAATGGAAGTGAGAATTCCAGGGAAGCAGCCATCACATAAATACAACAAACATATTATTTACAAGCAAATACCGTTTCACCATTGTGTAAAAAAAATTGTATAAATCGATCAAGCACCATACGCTACAGCCTATATCAGCTTATCGTTGATTCTGTACACAAGCGCTGTAAGTCAATTTCTCATTGTAATACTGCGCAGTAGTATCAAAAAAAAATCAAAGGATTATCAACTTGAATTCATCGTATCATAGTTTGTCATTTGCAGATGCAAACGAAAGCGAACATAAGAAGATAACGTATTTCAGATAATATACTAGGTACAGTAATTTTCAAAAAACATCAAATTGTTGCAATTTTTCACATATCTTAATATATACATGGAGCATTCCATGACGAATAAGACAGTCTGAAATTTTTTATTTTTTAGTATCCATCATAAAACTCCTTCAGGTAAATTTTGAGATTTAAAAAAAATCATCGGACTGATTATTCATGATGGATACTAAAACATCTAAAAATTACGAAAATAAAAAAAAATTTCAAACTGTCTAATTTGCCATGGAATGCCCCATGTATATACATACATATATATATGTTTTCCAAATACGAGCCTCAAAGGATGTTATTCGAATAAAATAAGATATACGAAATTGAAATAAACTCATGACATCTTACAAGCTGAGCAATTGTTTATAGCGAGCCTATTTTTAGTAAATTCATCTCGTCGTATCGTTGAAAATATGATTTCGAGCATGAGTCGCCCCTCTTCGCCGTTTTTTTATTTCCCCCTCTTTTCCAACACTGTTAACTCAATTTTTTTTCAATTTTACAGTAATTATTACAAACATTTCCGTCAGTGGAAGCTAAGCGCCAAAGTCATTAAGATTATTATATTTATTACTGCTCGTCGCAGACGCTTGACGATCAATCACTCGGTGATTTAATGTCATGTGGACTTTGTACAACGATCCGGTACGTGCGCACGTGTGAACGTCGCTCGTCGCTGTGTCCGAGTGTATTAACTCCTCGGCGAGCGTGGCGCTTCATTGGTGCGTTCGAAAGCCGCACGCAGCAATAGCAGCGATGGTAGTAGTAAGTATAGTAGGCAGGTCGTATACCGAGCCTCTCAAAGCAAACACTATCAGTCTGACTCGGCTTTTACTGCTACACATAAGCCACTCTCGCGTTTAACGCAAAACCTAGCGATTTCGCCTCTCTCCACGATTCTCGAACCTCCTCCGGTTGCATCGAACAAAAACCAGCCAAAATAGACTCCAGAGCTGACCGGAAATTGTCGCTACGTATTATTGCATACCTGCACATCTCTTCGTACAACTAAAAAAAAAAAAAAAATTCAAATTGTGCTAACGCCGCGTCGACACCACAAATCGTGCGACTGCAGAAATCGTCGCTCTTTATCGGTGAGTGCGATTACCATGGCATTGATTCATTGCACTTCGCGCATCGTTGATTTATTGTGGAATTACGTTTAATTAATTTTTATAACAAAGCTTTGATACTAGTCGGGCCTGCGCATATACCGATACCGATTTTCACCGCGTTTCCTTGACTAATCGGCGAGAGCTAAGACATTTTTTAAATTGTGATTAGGAAAATCGTAATTGTGTGACATTACCGAATGATAACAGAGTAGGTGTTTTTTTTTCGGGGCTTGCCTTTAAGTTCGCTAGTAAATAAAACCCAACGCACAATGCTAGTTCATATAACAACTCATTGAGATTGGTACTTAACTGGAGGTCGAATTTGATTGTGGTTCTTATGGGTGTTTGGGTCCGCGAGAAGAGAGTGTATACCTGCCAGGCCAAATTTTCATTCTCATTGTGAGAGGCATCGTTATATTCAATCAGAGAATATGAAATCACTCGGTACTTTTCAACTCATACTCGATTATCGGTTGCATTGATGATGGGATTTTAACTTTTTTTTCGAAACATATATTTTCGTTGCAAAATTACTTTGATTTTCGAGGTATTTTGAAAAAAAATGTATGTATAGTTGTTCATTTCATTTTTTTTAACTAGAATTTTTATACATTATGTTATTATTGTATCACAGATTTCTTGAAATTCGTAATATTCAAATTATGAAAATATAATCTAACTCACAATTCTTTACCCCCATATAATATGGTGAATGCGATATAAAGGCGGAAGTGAGATGCAGACACGAATCCAAACCTTTGCCTGCAGAAGGGGGGGGGGGGGGGGGGGGGTGCAAATAATTTTTTAAAAAATTCGGTCGAGTAAGGGTCAATAGTTTTTTTTTCTAAGATTACCTCAACATTATTTTTACCGAGGTAGAAAAAAATGCTACGAAGCTTGCATAATATTTGTGCTTGGGTCCCCAATGAGATAATTTGCTATATAAATATTTATTTTTCGTTCCACTCGAGAAAGCAGTTGTTTTTTACGTGCACATCCTACTAATACCAAAGTTAAGTGGATAATGAGTAATTAAAATGCTATATGATAAATTATTCATGAACACAGGTGCATAATCCATTTCGAAGATGACGACTCAAGCTGTGGAACTACCCCAAATGGAAGTATTCAACAGAGTTCTCGGATTACCGATGATCGAGCTGGCAATTGCAAAGTCCGCCTGGACTTACCTTCGCGTCAAAGACTCTCATCAATTGGTCAATTGGGTTCTCTCGACTGCCGAAACTTCACTCGCAAATGCAACCAAACAGGCAGTCCCAATTGCTGCACCGTTCGCGAAAAAATTCGAAACTCCGATTCAATTTGTCGATCATACCCTTTGCCTGGGCCTTGACAAAATTGAGGAGAAGGTTCCGATCGTCAAAGAAACTCCAAACCAGGTGAGAACTACCCATTTATCTAGTGCATGTGCAAGCCTTCAAAAGTGGCATATCAAACCCGGTTTGATCAACAAGCCTCTGCATACAAAAAAGCTGTGTAACACAGTTGCAGCAAATTTGACAAATATTTTTTTTACTGTAGCTCAAACACAATTTAACATGAAGACGGAAATACCTGATAAGACTAATAATGTTCTTTTTTTTCAACCAATCAACATTAGATTCTGGAGAATGCATACATGCTAGCCCTTCAAACCGTGAGACCCGCAGTCTCAACGATTTCGTATGCCAACGATTTGATCATCTCTCAGGCAACCAATCTCAAGGATCTCAGCTGGAACAAGGTCAACCAGATTCTGGATACGCAGTATGGTACCGCGGCGGTAAACGGTCTGGACAACACCGCAGTAGTCGTCGACAAACTTCTGGACAAATATTTTCCGGCTACCGGAACCGAGCTCAATACAGGTGAGTCAGAATTTTGTACATAGACGCAGATTTTTTTCCAATTCTCTCTTTTTTTTTCTTTAAATATTATTAGCCTTAATTTTTTTGTCCTACGTTTTTGTTCACAATGGAGTCTTGATTTTTAGGCAATTAACCTGCCTCGCTGTTTGGGGAGGAAATCATAGATAGACTCATAGTCACTTGCTCCTCGTCGGCGGATGCTATTTGAGAAACTTGAATCATTTATTTTTGTTCAAACTGTTCACAGCTCCTGCTTCTATAGAGGAAGATAAGCTGCTGCACACCCTCCAAACTGTTGGTCGGCTCTCAAACAAAGCTGCCCGTCGCGTATATTCTCACGTGATCCAAAACCTGAGAACCATAAACAAGGAGAGCCTAAGAACCTACGTAAATTCGGTTGTCGAAATTCTCCAATTGACGCAATATCTCCATGCAATGAACGAAAAGGTACAGCACTTCACCAGCCCGTGCAAAGACAAATCGCAAGAAAACGGCGTGAATTCTCCGAGCACCTAATTCACAATACTTACGATATATCGTTATAAGCTTCCCGGATGTTATGTCTTATTGTTAGTATATTTACGTAGTGATTAATCCTTTAATGGTTGGTCGAGAAGATAGCCACTTCTTTACTCACCATTACTAAAACTTCGGGAAAAGTTTTGGTCAATCATTCACCTGAAGACCGTGCAAAAAATATTTCGCCAATATAATTCTTTACTGCATTGCTCGAAATTTGTGTTGTCGTCGCTTTTCATTGGCCGTTGAACGGTTCGCTATGAATTAACTTATTTTTGTCTATTGAATTTAATGTTTTTTTTTGTGTTACGATGAAACAATTTTACTTTATTATGTAAACTTGTGCGTAGAACACTAGTTTACATAATGAAGTAAAATTGTTTTGGAAGATATTGTTCAGTCGATTCGCACTATTCCGAACATTTATTGCACTATCATATCGTAATTCAGATTTTCATATACAGGCCATTAAAGGATTTCTGATATTAATACTATTTTTGAAGGGCAAGTATTTACAATGCAATTCTTTTACTCGTATTTCGAACTGTGTCCAATAAGTCATAAGTGTACGTAATACGATCGGAGCGAGGCGCGGAGCCTCGCGAGAAATTTCTCGTGTTCTGCTCGAGTTTATATATCCCTAGTATTATTCTTCACGAGATCACAGCGTTATTGTAATATTTATGATTAATAAAAGCGAATATAAACCGCCAAAATGATGTTGATTAAACGCGTATTTGATGAATTTCGAACGAATCTAAAATAAAGCTTTGAATCATTCGAATAAAGTGTTTGTTTTATAGTCCGATCAGATTAGAAGCCTCATAAAACGTGCGACACGTTAGCCGCCACAAATTTCTTAATGTATTCTCATTAAGTCATCGTTATATTTATCAAATAACAGTATGATCACTATTTTTTCAAATCTCTATAAAAGAGCGCGTTTATTAAAGTTCTGGATATTATATAAAAATGAAGATAATTCCTTAAAGTCCTTTACGTATATTTGCATTTAAGGGGACGCCGGATTTGACGCATCTAAGCCCCAAAAATGTTCTCGGTCGCTGTTAGCTCTTTTTAAGGGGATAAATCTCGAGAACGGTTTCCCACGTGCATTTACTATTTTGACTACGCAATTTTGTCCACTCTCTTTATTTGATTTCGATATGGATTTAATTCGACATTTTAGTGCTCTCAATATCTCATATTTATTTACTGTATTGTGGACTTTATTGATTAGCCTTTTTAGATTCAGACATTACTTTCAAATTTGCTATTTTAGCCATTCTGCATTATGAATTTTCGCTATTTCGACCGTCGCACTCTGCTGTGACCCCCACGTCCGATTGTACGACATATCGGAAGCAGCACGCAGTCGCCGGGTACGCGGATCTCAGGGACGTACTATGAACCTCTCGATAGATATATGCAATTTTTTAAATTCACGTCCACGCACTATGATCGAAACTCTAAAGCGATTAGTAACTCGCGCAATATTATTTCCCAGAGATTCTGGAAACGATATATTATCTGTAGGGGACTTTGACCAGCCAGTGACGCAGCTACAACCGAGAGGTAAATCCGGCGGCCCTGTCACTTATCCCCACCGCGAAGAACGACTCATCGCTGGGCTACGTGTTCCTATACACGGATAAAAGCACCAGTGTTACTCGATTTCTGACGAGAAGTACAGTGACTGCGAGGTACCGGTTTCTCTCGAAGCAAGAAACGTCGTTTCCAGAAGCAATCCTTATTAGTAAACAATTAAACGTAAGTACAAAAGCGATAGTCCTTGTATTTTCCGTTGGCTTCATCCAATGCATTTTCCGCGGCTTCGGAAGAAAAAAATTCAAAGCGCTTACCCACTTGTTGTAAATCATTGAACAGCGTTAATATGTACTACGTTAAAGTTAGTCGGTTAGGCCCAGTGGGACCTTAATTGTTGGGCCAACTTTCATGTAACTCGGATGTTCCGATTGTAATGCACGTAAAATGTATTCCAGATACTTCTCTTAAGTGGGATAGCAATGTTTCGTCAGCCTCGTGTCCCGGCCTCCGGTTAATAGGTCCAAAGGTTAAATCCAATAACAAGCTGTTTATAACTCTGCTCCAAAATTTCCAGACGTGAATTATTTTATCCCGCAATTTGATAATCGCAGATGTCATTTTGCCTGTCGTTAATTAACGATATTATAATACAAACTTTTGTAGACATATATTTATGGCTGATGAAAAATTATGAAGCATTTCCTGTCGGAGTCAAACACTTTTCTTTTTTTTTTCTTTATGTTACGTTATGCACCGTACTTGATTTTCAGATTTTTGAAAACAATATTGCCTGAGAAATCTGTGATCATTTCAGTGGAAAAAAAATATCCGTTTTTCAATGTCATAGATTCACTGAATAACTTTGAAGATTGCGGACTGCCAAAATAGGTATTCGCTAGAAACTAGTATCCAATTTGAGTCAAAGGCTGCGAAAGTAAATTGCGTGAACATGATGCACGAGAAACAGGAGTTCGAATGTTTAAATAACCTCTAAATATATACTGCTGTAAGCGTCTTCTCGGTCGGTACGGAAGAGAGGTAAAAATGTACTTGTCTCGAGACGCTCCCGCGTCTTTTGATTCGTAATGCACCAAATTGGTTTTTATAAAATCGCTGGCGTGTACGGCGTAAAAAATGATGGATATTAGAGAAAAAAATGTAATGACTAAGCAAGGCGCGTATTTCAGAGTAGCGAACGTTATCTCCATTCACAAGTAACTTCATCCAGCGCAATTTTTCATTTTATTCTTGATTTTCAGGTAAAAATGGCAGATTCAATTCAGAGCCCTACAACACCCACGACACCTCAGTTCGAGGCTTTCGATCGTGTGAAGAATATTCCGGTGGTCAGCTCAGCGATTGAAAAAACCGGATCAACGTATTCGTATCTGAAGGGCTCTCACCACCTGATCAATTGGGCCCTTGGCTACGCCGAGGCTGGTTTGACCTACGCCACTGCCACAGCTGCACCGATCGCCGCACCGATCGCCAAAAAATTCGAGGGTCAGATTCACACTGTCGACCAAAAGTTGTGCCAGGGCTTGGACATTGTCGAGCAAAAAGTTCCAATCGTCAAAGAACCTCCGCAACAGGTGAGATCGATCACGCAACAACGAGAGACGCGGGAGCGTCCCGACGCCAGGTTTAAAATGAATTATGTGCCTTTTAACGAGAGTCCTCGCGACGGAAACGGTAGCGCTACTCTTATTATTTCGATGTTCGCTCTTTTGCGTCTACTAGGAAATTGTATTTCCAATTATCGGAGTTAAAACGCCGCGAACGCTTTGTGGGGGACAAAGTTCGAAAACCTGTACATGTAAACTTTCCGAATAGTTAGAACGAATGTTACTAAGCACTGTGTTTACTTTCGCAGATTTATGATGCAGCCCGAGCCGTCATGAGCAGCTCCCTTCAACCGACCATTGAAAAACTCGTCGCTGCTAAGGAATCAGCAACGCAACAGGCTTCGACTCTCAAGGATATCAGTATGACGAAGGCCAATGAGATCCTCAACACACGTTATGGATCTCTCGCTGTCCAAGGCGTCGACAATACCAGCGCGGTCGTCAATCTGTTGCTCGATCATTATTTTCCCGCTGTTGAGGGCGATCAAACGATGCCTGGTAAGATGCATCGAATTTTATACATTACTATTTTGCGATAATCAATATGTCGATTATGTCATTGCCTTAACATTAGCAGAACATAAAATAGCCATGTCAAATGTTCAATGTCACGTTTTCCATACACGGAGGAAGAGATCTAGTAAATTAGGAAATTCTAATACCGGATATCTACCGCGCCACTCTAGCAAACTCTATCGTAAAACTCGATAAGTTCTGTCAGGCCCGTAGGTAATTTTAGTCGAAATAAATCTGGAGTGAAACAAAATGTTTTCATGTATTTTCAGAGCCTGTGTCAGCCGATGAGAACAAAGTGCTGCACGCAGTGCAAACCGTTGGCCAGCTGTCATCGAAAACTGCGAGTCGCGTGTACCATTCGGTCGTTGCACAATTGAAAACCGTGAAAAAGGAGGACGTCGCTCAGTACATAACGAGCGTCGTTTCGATATTGCACTTGACACACTTTATCAACGTCGGCCAGAAGGAAATATCCAACCAGGACGCATCCACCACGACTCCAACGAGTCCTACGACTCCGACCGAAAAAAAGGATCTCGAGAAGGAGTAATTTTCCACGTATTTTAAGTCTTACGCATAAGGAACCACGCACTGTCTACATGTAACAACAGAAACGTTTATGCGGTGCGTGAATTTACCGTGTTTGATTATTTTTCTACAATATTCATACAACGGCGAAGCATCGGAATCTTCGTACCTGTGAGTACGAATAATTGTTTTCCTGAGTACCTTATAATTTATCCACTCGTATTCTATCATGTAACATATCAAATTTCATACTCGCTCCGGCGATTACTATGTATACATTGTTTCTACGATTTATATTCAACTGTTAATTTTATCGAGCGATTGTACAAACGAATTTCGGAATATCCAATTTTACTCTTATACAATTTTGTATAGAAAAAAAACAAAAAGTGATATACCAAATTTTATAGTAGCACTAATGTACTGCACAATACACGCGCAGAATTTTATGAGACATATGTGTATTAAGATTATATTTATAAAGAAAAAAAAAAAAAACGATTTCTTTATTTATCATTATATCTGTATATACGTGAATCATCAAAGTGAACTGGGTAACAAAATTTCACTCGTACGAGTAATGTAGCCGTACGTGGCTCAGCACAGACCGCAAAAAGCATAAACCGAATAAACAAATTCGGGTTTTGGAATGCGTCAGAGATCAAAGTGCACATTGGTGGGTGGTAGATACGTAGATAGAGTCGCAACTGCGCCGATAAAATGTACGCGCGGTTGGCTGTTGGGCAAGCATAAAGGTGATTATTAACCAGTGGGATGACAATACTACGCTCCCCTCCACGTCTGTTGAAAAAAACAAATATATCGGCCGGACTGAACCGTCGGCCATGTTGATTTCTAGTGTTGAAGGCAGTCGAAGGGTTGGTATTAACACTCGAAGAGCCACTGACAACACCAGTTGTTTTCTTTTGACACGTCACTGCATTTTGTTAACAATCTCGTGTATTTACGTCCTTTATTCTGATTAATGACGACGTTGGGCTATATATAGCTACAGATATCGATGTCGATCGATCGGCTGCTCTGCTGACGCGTAATTAATGAGAACGTTATTATTGGAGTGATCCTATAAGGAATTTGACAGGCCAAGGTACTTAAGAGCAACGATCTATGAGAGAAAGTCACCTTTGGTGGCAAAATGGATAAAGAACTTTCCGAAGTGTTCTTTAAGATCCAAGCTATAGATCGTGCTCTACAAATCCCAAGCGTCAATTATCTGTGGGACAAATCGACAAAAGCTTATGGAAAGGTCAAGGGTGCCAATGTCTTTATTAACTGGGCGTTTGGCACAATGGAAACCATGGTCGGAGCGGTGATCGAAAGGTCATTGCCAGTTGCGAGGCTTATGGAGAAACCCATTTATAATTTGGACAAGACGCTCTGTCAGGGCTTGGACTTTGTAGAAGTTAAGCTGCCGATCATCAAGGAGGAGCCCAAAGAAGTAAGACATTTTTTTTATGACGTTCAATCGTCGCATCTGTGATTCGTTGTCTGAAAAACTTATTGTCTCTTGCAGATCTTGGATCGAACCAAATCTCTCGTTTCTAATCACCTGCGACCAGCGGTACAAACGTTTATCGACCTGAAGCACGAAACAAAGCAACGGGTCAGAATCATCAGCCTCCATACTTACTACAAGGCACATTACTTAAGGGTATATAGCTGGAGGCAAGCGGATAAAGTCATGTCCACAGAAACTGGAATTAATATACTTAAGACTGTCGATAATACTACCGATCTCGCAGAGTTTATGTTGGACAAGTATTTACCGGCTGGAGACGACGAAATCTATGAAGAAGAAGGTGTGTTTTTGGACTTTCTTAAGTTAGTTTCTGAGCCAAAATATACAGTCGAGATATTTATCGATGCATATAGTATTTCTTTAGATCCTGATTTTGTATGTGAATATTTTATTACTTTTACAATTCCAATGTAGTTAGTTCTCTCTTTACTTCAACACGTGAATCCTCTTTTTTGTTCTGATATGTAATCCCTTTATTGGCTTCATTATGAAATAATTGTCTCTACTTAAACTTTCTCGACCAAGCAAAAATTTTAAATTGAAGTAACAAAAATTGATGCATACTATTTTTTCAAATTTTTATTGCACGGTTTGTCGATATGAGAAGAAAAATGAGTTCGCAATTGGTTCTTGACGCGATTCTGCATAGCTCGTGCAGTTTTTGGAATACGCATTACGTTGTAATGATAATAAGATAGTCACAGTCATAATAATACATTTTGTGACGAACTTTTTTTATTACAGAGGACCAGTGTTGTGAGCACGTCAAGTTACATCACACAATAGTAAGACTGAGTGAATTTAGCAGCCGAGCAACGCGCCGAATTTACGTTGCTTTTATGGACAGGCTGCAACATATGTACAAAATTGAAATACTCATACTGATAATTCACGCGCTCGTAGTGATACAGACGATAAAAATTCTCGAAATTGTACTGAATTTTGTTCTCAGATTGATCAACGATTGCTTGACCGCGAACTGAGAAACTTGCACTGTACTGTGATACTTCCACGGCATACCTTTGTGCTCATGCTTTCGGCACTAGAGAGTCTCTAGCAGCATTTATCCGTGTGTAAGCGTTTTAAGTGATTTTGTTTTTTATTTGATGTTTTATTATATATCTCTCTATATTATAAAAAGATTTCGCTGTCGTCGTCGCCGCCGTGGACAAGAATCGAGACTAGCAACCGTTGCCGTGACAGCGCTCGCCATGGCAACGGTTGTTATGATTTCTTTATCTCTCTATAAGTCCCTGATGCGAACGCGCGGACCGCGAGAGCCACAGTGATATCCTAGTATATATATATATATATATATACGACGTTATGACGAGACAGGCTGATTAACTAGTCCCGTAATAACAAAAATACAGAACAAACACATTATATGTATACAATTAACGAGAATTCGAGATTGAACTGAATGACTTAACTATGCAAATTGACATTATTTACAATAAAAATATGAAATTTCAATTGCAAAATCATTGATTTTTCCGAGTTCGTAACTGACAACAATAACAAAACCAATCATAATACCATTCGATGACGAATGGATACGTTTCAATACTTTAAGCGCGTTATTCTCGTATCCTAATTTTTCAAAACTGCACGTAGCGTATTTACAACGTTCGCGGAATTGTGAAAAATCTTTTTTCAAATGAAGTGAAGCGAGCGACAAGTTTGCGCGGACTGAAGTGTATCTTTAGTCCGCATGGGACGGAGGATGAATTGTCGAGACCCATAGTTGATAGAATGGATCATGCCCGTAAATTTGGGAAATCGGAAAAAGCAACCATTTGGAAAAAACGTCATTCTCCACCTTGCTCGACAACCGATAAACCTCTCGTCAACGACGAAGAAGTAACTGAAGATAAACGTCTTGCGAATTGGCAAAAATGGCTAGCCGATCGAAAGAAATTTTGCAAACATTACGGCAGATGGACCGATCGCGACAATCAAGATCTCCTCATCAACAGAAGCCCGGAGTGCTTTCGCCAAAAAGTCGAGATGAAAGAATTCACGGAAATAATCGTTGGGCTACAAAATAAAAGAAAACCTGACAAATATCAGGGGAATCCAGGATTTTGGGTTACCCCGGAATTCTTGCCAAAACGTGGCAATCCAGATCTTCCGGACATATCCATAACGCTGACCAAGAAGCAGCTGAACTTATCCCCAGTAGTAGAACGTATTACATTGCCGGAACTCATTCAACAGGAAAAAGGACTGTTTTGTACCAAAAAACAAGCGATCTCCTTGCGCCAAGATTTGTTCGGCAAGTCAAAAATACTTGGAGAAATAAAATCTTTTCAGGCCAAAGAATTGGAGATGACGAGACTGGCTGTAAAAGGTACAAAGTTAGGTAAAAAAAAATCAGACTGCCGAAAAGTCCCTGTGATAACTGTTACCGGACCCGATACATTCGAGGATAAGAACGATCGAAGCCTTCATCCGGTGGAAGATGCCATTATCCTAAAGATACAAGACCGTGAAATAAAATTGATGAAAGCCGAGTCAAGAAAAGAAGAGAACGGCAGGAAAAGCTTGGATGAAATCTCATGGTCCTTGATGTTCGTATCCTCGGGATCTGA
The DNA here is from genome assembly GCA_947507545.1 of Clistopyga incitator. NCBI lineage: Eukaryota > Metazoa > Arthropoda > Insecta > Hymenoptera > Ichneumonidae > Clistopyga > Clistopyga incitator. The sequence goes on from OX382176.1 coordinate 3,750,238, forward strand.
AATTGCAGAACGCGCTATACGTTTGGAAAACCTGGGAACGTCAGCGATAACGTATCACTGGCGTTTATCACGGACGATGTTAACTCCGCAAACTCCCCGAGACAGTCCATTTTTCTTCAACAAAAACAAAGACCTCATATTGCCTGGACAAGTGAGGCTGGTGCGAGTTTTCTTCCGATCTCACGTACCTCGTTCGGCTACGGAATTCTGGACATTGATGACCGATCCCAAGCTATGTCGTCGACTTCTAGTGGTGAGATTTTGGGGCTCTTGCCGAGAAATATCGAACACTTCCGACGGAGAAATTGGACCTAATTCCGATTTTATTGAACGATATTTGGATCGGCGAATCCGGGACACGAAAATTCAGAAAATAATTCACGGAATAATGGACAACGTCCAGGAAAACTGCCTTCCACTGCCAGCCCATCGGAGTTTTTCTCTCGAGAGGGAAATATTCGAGGCGAAGAATCCTCGGTACCATTATCATTCTGCGGTGGTCCACCAATTTCGGGAGATGTACGACAGCGTAGCTGACCACGACTCTCCACCTTGGAGCCTCTCCTTGAATGAATTGCGACGACTTCTTCTGCAACTGAAGAAACCGGAAGTACGGAATCCAGCTCTGGTTCGTTTCAACGAACTTTGCCGTAAAAGTGTCGAATCCAGTTTGCATAATCCTCTCGGGATCACCAAACGTTCCAGCGTTTACACTATTTTGTGCTCGTTCGCTGATAAATTTGAAGCGGTAAACGAGTATGCCAGGAAGGAATGTTTTCGCGGCCCGAGTGCGGACATTACGAAGGAGGAAATTCAACAAGACACACACACAAGAAATTCAAAGAAAAGTCATCAGCAGTTGTCGATACAAAAGAGGATCGCGTCAAAGTTGAGTCTCAGCACCGAGGATCGTGGGACATCAGAGAAAATACGCAGTGGAGAACCATTTGTGTACCACCAAATTTTTAATATGAGAATTCGGGCAATATTGGTGGATACAATAGTCGAAATCTGTGGGGTCGTTGATACCGTAAATAATCTACAAGGTCCTGGAATATAGATCAAGGAATATTTATTCATTGCAATATACAGTTTTTATAAAAGATATAAGAAATATTGCTCGTTCAGTTGTCATCGTTGATTTGAATATCACATTTGCATGATGGAGCTGCTCTGTACACCCTTCTCCCATTCAGGCTTTGAATTTCTCTCCGATTCTCCAGTATTGGAGAATTTTTTTCGTTCAATAGCTTCCGAAATTCGTTGACCTTAAAAGCCGCATTTCCGACAAAGAAGATTAGTAGAAGTACAAGTTAATTCATAAATGACAAATGTAACGTTTTAATTATATAATAATTAATACTTTATAACAAAAATAGAATGCTTTCATACTTTTAGCCGAGACAAACAAACAAACAAAAAAAACACTCATACAAATTCTACGAAAACAAGTAAAAAAAGGAGATCGCCTCGCCCACTGGATTCTTCAAAGGTATAATATCATATTTCGCTTTCGGGATATCACGGATATTTGAAAAATTCAATATCCTTTCATAGAATCTGCAGATAATGAATAACTTTCAACGTATCATTGTTCGGAACGTACTTGGGATGCGCTGATGGGAATTACAAGCGGAAATACGATCCATATTGCACATTCAGGGAATAAACCTTTGTTATATGTCCCTGCATAGCTGTAATAGCTGGGGCAACGTGTTGCACTGCGCATCCAGCACAGGGCATCTATAACAAGAAAAATGCTCTCATTAAAAAAAAAAAAACCGAATCTGAACGTAGCTGAAAATTATCCTCGCTGGCTTTGAATCCTCTTACTCGGCGGAATCGTTGTTGTCTGTGGCTTCACAACGTGCTTCAAGTTGTCAGTGATTTTATCGAAAAGTGGATTGCTCGTGTCGCACGTTTTTCCCTTGACCTTGAATTTTAAATAATCCACAGAACAAGGTAGTAATTTTGTTCTCAATACAATTTTACTTACCGTAAATAAATATGCCAGAACACTTATGCCATCTCTGTGTTTCAAACACTCTTGGAATGTGTGGTACTTCCTATTCCAATGCACGAAATGAGCTTCCATCGAATACCTACAGTGAAAACCATTCGTAGTCCAATGATAGAAATAATGTTTTTCATTGCTCACCAAATGCCGTTGATCTGATGCTCCGATCCAATTCTGTCGTCCGAACCCCAATGAAAATGTGCATTATCGAACTCGAACACATCACCCATTAAAGGTCCGCCAGAAACGGTGCAGGGAATTCGGTTTCCGGTCAAATGCACCATAGCTACCGCATTACCCCATTATAAAATAAATAATGTCTTCGAAAAACATTGAAAATATTCCATTTTTCGTATTCATGTTATATATATTCAAAATACATTATTTTAGATGTGTGAAAATATAATATAATTGGCACAAACTTGTCAGAATATATATATATATATAATAAGATAACAATTTTTTTTTCTTTAGGGCTCAAGTTCTTATTATTTTTGTGGAAGATGAATACCAGTTTCTCCATCATTCGACAAAGTAGCTTCACCGTCATTCAACCAATGACCGTTGATAATCAACGGTGGAAATTTCTTAACCTTCACATACCGGTCTTCCAAGTTGATTGGCGAACCTCCAGTTTTTAACAACCCGGAAACATCTATTTATTTGCATTGCATTAATATTTTTAGTCTGAAGATTTTTCATCTTTGTGGCACTTACTGCTGGACATGATTAATAATTTTGTGCGCCAAAAATAGTGTTTACAATTTTGACGTGCCAATTACCATTGGTTTGACTTTCAATTTTTTTTTCCATCCCCAATATGTCCATTTGCAGAATCCATAGTCGATAGCAGAGTAGGGAAAAATGCATTACTTCCCTACTGCCGTTTTCATTGGCATATATGGGTTTTTTCCCTGATAAAATTTTGTTTAATTTCGTTCTTTTTTTTGTTGTACTCATTTTGATCCTAATGCCGTTACTTTACGATGCCGTCGGTGGTGCATGCAGCAGCAGAGAAGCAGGCTGCGTTATCGATCTAACGTAGGCGATGGAAGCCTACGAGACAAATGAGAGTCTTCACCCATGATGCCATTCTGACAGGTTCTATTCCATCCGATACCGCGGGATATCAGGCTCGAGTCGTTGTTAAGTACTAAATTCCAAGCGTAATAATACCATCATCGTGCACACAGATGCCCGAATACAGGTCGCGAGGAAAGATTTTAGCGAAGCTTTCAGATGCGGAAGTAGGGAAGAATAACGAGTTTCCCTGTTCGAGAATAGGATAAAATGTTGGACCTATCGTTGCCAGAATTTTTTGTCGCGTGTGGCAGTATTCTCTTGGCAAGTACGACAGTTCAATTCGATAATTGCATTAAAGTATCGAACGCTCGCTTTGATTAAACGATAACTGGAAAATCCATTTTTTTTTTTTTTTCATATTATTTACATGTTATTTGTTGGTGTAATTAAATCGTTAATGTTGAAAGCTCTGTTGCTGACGGAAATATTTGATTGGACGAGTATTTTCGTATCCCTCGAGAGCGAATTACCGGAAGTTTCCCGCGGAGCCTCGATCCCATGGAAAGTATTTCACCCTGGGCGTCGAAATGGAAGCGAATTTCGTATTAACATCGAGACTCGTGAAGCGATTGTCCTGCCGGATTCCGAGCCACTCAAATGGAATGGCTACTGCGCACAGCCACTGGCTATGACAATGGAGAACGATGGAAATACCGGTATGTTAATAACAATATCGAACTCATTCAGGCCTCGCCGAACTCTCTCAATTTCACGTGTATTGTCAATCAGTCTGATTAATATTTCAAGCCTCGACCGACAAAACCATCGACCCTTCAATTACTCACGCTAATTAACTCGTTAATTATTCTCCTGTTGGAGAGATTGAGTCGCGATCGAAAAGGAACGATATTTCGGCTGGAATTCAAAAGTATCGTTTGCGTAATTTATTTTTATTTATTTTTTTCTTGAAAATTGATTTAAAAAAATTCTGGGTTTTTTTTGGCAATGAATTTTTTTCAAAACTTTTACTGGGTAAAGGTTGTTTTGTCTCAAAGTTGTCACGCAAATTGGTGAAATATCAATATTGTCCTTTGTGTAGTTACGGTGACTGGCTCGTGGCCACAGAACATGAGACCAATTATTCAGGGCGGTCCACTCAGTGGATCCTATGATTTTCACTCAATGCTATTTCACTGGGGCTCCAGTGACCAAGTGGGCAGCGAGCACATAATAAACGGTATCCATTATCCATTGGAATTGCAATTGATTCACGTAAAACGCGGTTTCGATTCGCCCATCGACGCAATTATCTCCGGCGCGAAGCACGGAGTGGCGATCATATCAATTTTCTACCAGGTGCGCCCCGAATATTCAATTGAACGTCCACGTAATTCTTTTTCGATCCAATAAAAATCACGCCCATGGCCCTCGTCCAATACTCTAGATCACCGGTGCCGACAATCCGTATCTCAATCGCATCGTTGGCAATCTGTGGTGCACTCCGAGACCCGGAATCAAACTCTCCATACCGCCCTTTCCACTCGAGGGGCTTTTTTCACCATTCGAGAAAAATTACTACTCTTACGGTGGCTCACCGAGTCAACAATCGGACAACGAACTGCTAACTTGGATTGTACAACCTCAACCCGCGAATCTGTCGTCGTCTCAAGTAATTAAAAAAATAACAACCATTTTTCTATGACTCAAATTCAGTCACAGAAATTCAACTTCGCATACCCAAGTTCCGAGCTATTTTCTAATTAAGTTTCAAATTGAGTTTGAGCCTCGTTTTATAAAATACCAAAATACGAAATCAATGATCTCTGTAAAAATCGCTTTGGCCTTTTCTGTTTTTTTTTTTTTCTTTCCTTCTTTTTTTCGGGACTCCCGAAATTCCGATCGGAATCAAGTCAAAGGTGAACAAAAATGTAATTTATGTTTTTCTAAATCGATATAATACCAATGATAATACATTGAGGCAATAAAAAGATTGATTCTGCTCATTTCTGGTATCAGTATTGGTGATGATTTTCGTTTTTTTTTTTCAGATTGAACAATTTCGAAGAATCCACTTGGCTGACGTTCCAATTCTTTTGGATTCAAGATCTATTAAGCATCTAAATGATTGGGAGCTCTACTATCACGACTAACGACAACAACAAAAATGTATATTCTCTCGTTCGACGTACACGCAGAACAATTTTTATTCTCCCTTTACCGTACAATACACATGTGGATGCATAGACACAATTTCGATCCACGAATTGTTCTTTAAACGCTCTATATATAATAGTAATATATATATGTATATATAGATTTTTTTTTCTTGTATACATCGATATAATGTACTATCTCTACTACGAATAATAAAATTGCACGATCAAATAAACGAGACAGCATAGAAAAAATATGGTGCCAATATGTCGACAACAAGGGTAGTATTAAAAATAATTTCACCTCTAGAAGAGACGTGTTTGAACGTTTTCGTCGCTCTCTTCCTTTTATTTTTATCTGTTTTTTTTTTTTTTCTCGCATTGTTCGCTTGGAAAATGTAGAAGCGTCGTGACCGACAATAAATGAATATATATGCATATATTTATATATAATATATTATGTACAAATCATTAAGTAAGTAGCAAATTTTGTTTGTGGCGAGCAACGAGCTCTCAAACTGAACTCTTGCAAGTTTTTAGTGACCGATTTCTTCGAGACGCGAAGTAAAAGCGCAAAGAGTCACTTTTTAAAAACTCGAATTTACTCGATCTCGACTCATATTATCCATACGGTGTGTGCGATTACGTCTGATTCGCGTTTGTGTATTTGTCTGTTGTTTATCAAAGTTACCGTAAAATCTTTAAATTCAAACAGCGGACGGGAGTGATTTCGATAACGATCGGCCAAGTGCGGCCCGGTCCCGATATAATAAAAAAATTGTATTAAAAAACAAAAAAAAAAAGATCGAATAAAAAAAAACGGCGCGCGCGAGTATATAATTCGTCGACAGACGAACTCAAAAACAAATACACGACTCATTTGCTTCGCAACGTGATATATATTCTTAATTGCGACATATCGTACCTTAAAAATCTCATCTGTCAGAAACAGTTAATACTTGTCCTATACACTTGACATATTTATCGCTCTCGTTTGATGCGAACATTAATCCTAGGTATTCATATTCTCTCATGCACAACACACTCGTGTAAACGCATCGATGTTAATGCCGATTTATCTTTTTCTATTTTACGTGTTTTTTTTTTTTTTTTTAATTTAATTGTTCATTGAACGCGAACTAAAACAGCAGGACGGCAGTGAACGAGCGCTGTATTTTAGTCTTCCTGCACGTCTCTGATCGATCGGCACAGCAGCGCCGAACTTATTACACCGAGGATCTGAAAAAATTGATAATAATTCATTTCTCGTTGCTGTTTTTCACTCTCTACGTCGTCATACAAGATCTTTTTCATCCAATTTTTATGGAAAATCCACTTTTCCCACGTTTTTCACAAAATTCTGCGACCAAGAGATTCAATCGAAACGAAAAAAAATTAAGTATGCAAATTAGTTGGCTGAATCAACGATTTTATCAATGAAACTATAAAGACACAGGTCGACGAGATAAGTTCCCTTTGTAAAGTCATTTTTCCATTATTTCTTGATACTTCAGGAGTTTCTTATGGAACAAAACTACCGGGACAAGAGATCGTTTGACGAGGCGAATGTGCCACGGTAACTACTTCGACAAACTACTCGACTTTTGTCTAGGATTATCTTAAGATTAAAAGTAAATTTGATAAAACGAGTCTCAAGGGGCAAGAGTGTCGCCTCGAGATGTTATATACGACGTGAACTTTGGAACACCTGTGTAATTGTGAAAAGGCGACTGTAACAACATTCAAGAAACAATAGAGCGAAAATTTGCCCAATGAAATTAGGACGATTTAGAAATTAAACTCGCCTCAAAGACAAGTGCAATTTGTGTGGAAATTAATTTAAAAGTTCAACTCCACGGCTTGTTTGTAAGCTTAACCCTTGTGAAAATAGTAATTGTTTACTCACCTGAAAACCCGCTATCATCAATCCCAGAAGAACGAGTTTTGTGCTCTCTGCCTTCAGCCAGTCCGTCATTTTGTCAAGACATCCCTGAAAGTTTTGCAACATTTTTATTTATATTAAAATTGTTTAAAGTGTAAATAATTTTTTGTTCCTCCGTGGCAAAGAGGGCAATTGTCAGGGTAATGGAGATTAATTAGCAAAGTGGGAAGAAATAGGAGAGGATAAGAGTCAGTGTCGTCAGAAAAAAATATGAAAACCCACTTGTTTGTGTCGGAAACCTTGTTGGCCTTCTGGATCGGAAATTTGACAGGCGACCTCGTCCCTCGGTTGTGGACGCAGCCAAGGTTTTTCGTTCTAAATTCGAACGAGAGTTTAGCCTCTTTGTTCGTAACTCCGGGCTAATTGTTAAGCGGCTTGATTACTTACGTCTTTGTGGAAGACCCTCGTCACGACGCTCATTGGGCTGCCCGCGTTTTTCTGCTGAAACCAAAAGCAGTTTATTTTATTTTTTAGTACTGGAGGACTTAAAAAAATGTCTAATGTCCCAACATAATTTACCGATTATTGTTGTTTCAAGTGATCGATCTTGGCATTTTTCGCAAAATATTATCTAACAAATTGTATCGAAACGATCGAAAATTCATTTTTTGCTTCGTGCCAGAAATTTACTCACACATATTACGCATAATTTACCTATCGATATTGTTTCAAGTGATCGATTTTGTCATTTTTCGCAAAATATTATCAAACAAATTGTATCGAAATGATCGAAAATTCATTTTTCGCTTCGTGCAAGAAATTTCTCAATTAAATTTATAGATGATCATCGGAAATCAATACAAAGCCAATTATGAACAGTTGTCAAGATAGTTTTTTTTTGCTTTTTCTATATAACAAATGATATTTTTGATAAATATCGGAATATATTGTACCTCTGGTTCCTTGAGCACACAACAAGTGAGTGGCACTTGTCTTCTGGCACCCGAATACTGTCCATCCCTCCACCAAGCGGTCCCGTTGTAATCGCTATCGCCGTGGATACCACAGCAATTAAACTGCAACAAACCAGATGCAAACTTGTATTTACTGACTTCCAGTGTAACGCACAATTTATTGTAGAATAGGAATTTTTGTGGGTACCTTGTATTGTGCAAAATCGAGGCTGTGACTGAATGGCTTGTCGCTGGTAGAATCGTGTCCGTATTCGGTGAGTCTGCTGCGAAGTCGTACTTCGAGTCGAGACAATGTTCTGTATGTCATGAAGCCTCCGACTGCCATCACTGCCAACTCGGTCGTTATCACTATTATTAGCATACTCGTGTACTGAAATTCATCGAATCGAATAATATACAAAACCGTACGATTACAGGTGATGAGAAATCGGTATACCCATTTCTCCGATATTTACCCAAAAACAATGGTTTTTATGGATATATATGTTCTCAATGTTTTTCTGTCTCTTACCATTCCTAAAATACACTGACTCCCATGCATCGATGCTCGACATCCGAATATACCGACTATGAAGATGATTGAGCTGAGGCTGAGAAGACTGTACGCCACGATGGGGACCGTCTCTTCGGGGGTTGCGTTCTCCACGAAGAGATTGAGCAAGTGACCGTTGCTCGGCTCCAATAAAAGCCACGCACCGGTCACCAATACTAAACCGCCACTCAACTGTAATTTGTTACAGCGTTACGTGTACAATTAAAAAAAACAATAACAATGAAATATATATATATATGTATACATTCTAATTTCGAACACAAGGAGTTCTATGAGCGTTTTTTAGCTTCCCGCTCACTAATGTGACTTTCATTCTAAATTAACGAAAGATATTAACAAAGCATTAATGAATTAAATCGAATTGAGGGAAAAAGTTGAAAGGCTGGAAAAATAGCTCAGCCCCCCCCTGTCCCCCTTAAGAATCTTTAAAATAAAAATAAAAACTGCACGAGTTCGACGCGAAACTCGACGACTTCAAGATTTATTTTTACATTATCGTATCGTACTTTATAATTAGCCATATCAATAGATTCATAAATTTAATCAAATTGAGGGAAAAAGTTGAAAGGCTGAAAAAATAGCCCAGCCCTCTCCTCCTTAAGAATCTTAAAAATAAAAATAAAAACTGCTCGAGTTCGACGCGAAACTCGACGACTCCAAGATTTATTTTTACATTAGCGTATCGTACTTTATAATTAGCCATATCAATAGATTAATAAATTTAATCGAATTGAGGGAAAAAGTTGAAAAGCTGAAAAAACAGCCCAGCCCTCATCTCCTTAAGAATCTTAAAAATAAAAATCAAAACTGCACGAGTTCGTCGCGAAACTCGCCGACTCCAAGATTTATTTCTACATTATCGTATCATACTTCATAATTACCCATATCAATAGATTAAAACCAAACACCGCAAACTTCAAGTATTTCATGTTGATTGGCGGTTGATGTCATATAACGTTCATCGATCTGATAACACACGAATAACAAAGATATCTGTGAATATCCGGCAGGTTTACCGTTTTCAAAAGTCCTTGACCCAGTCTATACTACGATTTAACGGTGCACCCCGAGATTTCACGTGATTATTCGCATGCACTCGTGGATTTTCTGGCGTGAGCCCCTTTAGCATACACACACGGATACACACGGATTACACTGAGAGCTTTTATACGTAGTTTTCCGTTTAGTGTTTTTTTTTCTTTTTTTTTTTCATGGGCTTCAAAAAGACGGGTTAAAAAAAACGATGCTTGCCGAGCATGATATCGGGACTAAAAGGGTGACGATGCACGGTTTTATATGATAATAGCATGCGCCTCGTTGGCGCGACAGTCAGGGCATTGACAATAGTGTTGCGACTAGCGACTTTTTCATAGAAGCGCAAAGTGTAACAATAAAAATGACTGTTAATTACTCGGAATGTAATTAAACGTACTATCGCTCATGCATCAATGAATATCACTATATTAAATCTCGTTCTATCATCCAATTTTTTCAATTGCTCAAATTGATCTTTTTATTGAAGTTTAGTTACCATAGAAGCGCAAAATGTAACAATAAAAATGACTTAGATACTCAGAATGTAATTAAACGAACTATCGTTCTTACATCAATGAATATCACTATATTAAATCTCGCTCCAACATCTAATTTTTTTAATTCCTCAAATTGACCTCTTAATTGAAGTATAGCTACCGCAGAAGCGCAAAGTGTAACAATAAAAATGACTGTTAATTGCTCAGAAAGTAATTAAACGAACTATCCTTCTCACATCAATGAATATCACTATATTACATCTCGCTTTATGATCTAAGTTTTTCGATTCCTTGAATTTATCTCTTAATTGAAGTGTAGCTACCATGCTTGGCAATAAGTTCCAACATTACGCGAATATTTTATTTCCTCAACCGACTTGAAGGATATTATAATGAAAAAATGGGCTTCGTAACATTGACGATTGAAATTGTGAAATTCTCTACGGTGTGCATTAAGAAAATACGTTTTTTTCTGTACCCAGTTGATAAGTATTTCCACCGATATTCAGCAAAGCGTGAAAAGAAAATTCTTTATCATATTATCAGCCGAAATCGATGGTGGTAACGCCAAAGGGCCGTTCACAGGTGGTTGACTTTCTTGGCACGAAACACTTGGTCACAACGCCGGCCTGACCTGAGGAAATCGTTTAAGGGTAGAGAAAGAGAGAGAGGGAGAGAGCAGAAGCAGCAAGTGGTGGGTGAGCACTGTGCTCAACGCACAACGCACAACTCGCTGCTGCTATCAAACCCTCCCATATTTATTTTCACCGTTATCGTATATCACATTGGATAGCACAAATTTTCAATTGATACTTTTAAAAAAACCAAGCACGAAGAGGAAAAATATTTCGAGGGTTTGATTGGACACAAGGTCCTTCGTACAGTGTTAACGAAATGAGTACTGTGCCGTAATTCAACATCGGCGGATCTATAACGCGTATTATGAGCGTGCGATCTCTTGCCGTGGGAGCGTCGCGGGGTAAACTGCGCTACGTCGGCGCCCAGAACCCCCGTATCATCTGTCCGGGTGACGCTCTTCTATGCTCCCGTTCGCTTTTACGTCATGGTTTGGTCCAGACGCGGCTGCGTGCACAAGCTGCTGGCGCCGACGCTCTCTTACTCCACAGCATCTCACTCTGTGCGACCGCGCGAGCCTCGTGGTGCCCCATGGACCGCTACTCTTCCTCTCTTCTCGCAAATCCATATTTATTTACCCATTTTCCATCACGTCCGGTACCAAAATTTCACGGAATTCCCCTTGCCTCGGGAAATCTTCCGAATTGCCCTTTAAACACACATGTATACATATATTGGAGAGCTGAGCCGTGAAATACTATCGGATTCGAGCGATCCCATCCATGCACTAAACTGAAGCCTATATCATTGCGTTTATGGGATATCGATGCATTGGCGGGAAATGAAATGGCTGATTTTTATGCGCCTTTGTACTGGCCGTTGCATAATTAATGGGTGTGTGTGTGCGTATTTTTTTACAAAGCTTCTCTGGTGAATAATTAACAGAAAAAGCTTTCGGCGTGAAGCTGAGAGATTAGCTTTGTAATTTTTTTTTTGTTGCTTTGGAAGGACGATGAGAAAAAAAAATAGTGAGAAAAATTATAAATGCGTCGATTAAATATAATAAATGCAATATTTATTCATTAACAAGTTTCAAGTTCTTTTTTACAATCTTCACGTCACGATCTCTTAAACACTATTCAACCGCGAGTAAAAGTTACGGACTATAAGGCTATTGATCGCTTGTCAATAAAATCCCATGATATTGGATTGAGGGGAAATTATTATTGACGATTGGAGGAAAGTGACCCCATGGTAGAAAAAAAAAAACAAAAAAAGGCTAGTTTGAGTAATGCGTATTAGTAGGCATACCGCGCAGTCAAGTGATTTCAACAGTTGCGAGTTTACATAAGTTTGTGGCGAAAGGAAATTAATAGGTACGATGGATAATCGTTTGAAAATCCGTAAGATGCCTAGCCTAATGACATTGGGAACGAGCGCAACCTCACTTGTAATATTAATCCGTCAGTTATTGATTAAACTTCGAAAATTCGCCGATTCATTCAACTCGCAAGGAAGTCGCTTCTTCGACGTTCCAATCGCCAAGTTCCCCGAACGAAAAAAAATCAAGTTTTTGATCTTTCCTAATTCTAATAAACAGTTATTTTTTAAAATCTCAGCTTTTCGTTTTCAGTGTACGTACGGACTTTCTACTATCAAAATACATACGTAATATGAGCAAACACAATAGTATAAATAAGAGAAAAAAAGATATGATACAATGTCAATATATACGATAAACCGATCATGTACAAAGTTTCTTCGATCAACTCTGAGACTTATAAAAAAAAACCTCACTCACTGTTATTCCGTTTCTCTTACTTTTCAAGACACTCGCGCACTTGTAACATAATTCGTTTTTTTTTAAATCTTCGTTTTATTTCGGTTTTTTTGTTTCCCCAGAGTCACTGGAGCACTCGCGTTTATGTTTTAATTAAAAACGCCCTCGGACCGATACTCGGAGGATAATTTTCAGAGTCTCGCGATCCAAGCGGCTTCGATACGTCGTTGTTCCGATGGCCGAACGTTATTCTTATAAATTACTACCTGACAGGCAACACGAGACAGAGAGGCAAGCGATTTGAGGGTCCAATAATAAAAACTTAAAAAATGAGGGATACAGAGAGAGAAAAAGTTGCTATTAAACCAAAGGTTCATAATGACCATTGAGCGTCGTGTTAAAAATACATAATGCCAATTTGTTGACAAGAAAGATGAAGCAGATGAAAGATTTTTGAACTTAAAGAGGCTCGCAATGCTTGTCGTTTTGACTAAAATTCAATTGAGCGTCGAAGGGAGTTGATGAAATTTTTTCTGAAAATATCGGGTTTGCCAGTATGCTTGTTACCAAAATCAAAATCTGGCTGTTTTCGTCAGGCACTGACTCAACATTAAACACATTTCACTGTGCAACGATGCTCTTGTAACGCTTTCATTTTCATTTATCGTCGCACTCTTTTTCTCCTCGAGCGTCATGACAACACGACGCGTCACTAGCGAAATGGAAGACTGAATATTCGTGTTGCGGGTCGAGTTTCACTCGGTGTAAAATTTACGGTCAACGGCGATATTACAGTTCCGTGGTGGTTTCTACCGGACTCTGCTCACCGAGATACGTAAATCCAAGATGGGAATAGTCCTTTCGTTCCCGAAACGTGACATTGTCATTGGAGGGACTCGCACTCAGCAAATCTCCCGCGTGATTATACAACGGATTGAGCACAGGAGTCGTGTCGTGGTTATTGATGGTGTTGGTGTTGCTAGACGGGGCATTGTTCTTCCGCCCGAGAGTGGATCGTCGAATCGATTGAACGTTCGCGTCTTGATGATTGCCGACAATGCTGGAGGCACGTGCGGTTGTTGCTGCTTCCGAACTCACGGGACTCTGTTGACCTGTAATTTCACAATCGTTTCTCACTCATTGCTCAACGCTTAAGCGTTCAGAAACTTGCCCTATTTGCAGTATCTTTCCGTTACACTTCAAAGTAAATAACACGATGAAAATATGCTGTTATTTACATGTCATGCTACAGTAACGGACAATTATCGTGATCGAGATGGGAATACGAAAGGGTTCACAAACTCACCGGTACTACCGCCATGATCCTTTGTAATGTAACTGACATTGTCTAGACTGAAAGCGTGATTTTTGTTGCTAAAGTCTAGCTGCAGATCATTGTAGCTGTCGTTGTCATCATTTGGAACGCTCATTCGCAGCACTTGGGTTTCGTATTCCTTGAGGTCAGTTTCAACGAAAACAGGATCGTACCTCGGCACTACGTACATCCTTTGCATCCGATCCTTGTACGCTTTGTACCTGACAAATCATTTATTTCATCAATTACATATGACAATTGTGAATTCGCTTAGATCGAGGTCCATTTTTTCAACAATTTTTTAATTTATCGTGCATAAAAAAAGGAGAGAGAGAGAGAGAGAGCCTTTTTATATTTTCTCATCTGTATTAATGATGACACAAATCATATTGCATGTTCAGTTGTGCATTGACTTTACAATACGTGAAAAATACTCTTAATTATATAATTAATTATTGAAAAATAGCTTAAAGCTAAGTTCGCGACAAATGAGGAAACTTACCGAGACCAGGAAACGCAGATATAGATTATGCCAGCGATTCCGAAAGCGAGTATCACGCAGGCAATGACGATCAAGGCGTAAGGGTAATACTCGACGCTGAACGCAATGGCCGTCTGGGTGCGAACCGGTTGTTCCAGCATCGTCACGGGCTCATGAATCTCGAAAGCGTTCGCTCGTACAACGTTCGATATGTCGTATGTAATCGAGGACATGGCCGGCTTTTCGAGAATTGATCTGAAAATGTGCGACACCGGTTGTCAGTCTTTGCAATATGTCAGTTGGATATCCTCGCGAGGCGGTAACTCTGTTGCGACAGCATTTTTATTCGAGTTACAGAGGATCACGGAGACTCTTGCTTTTTTATTTTCCTCACAGATTTTTAGAAATAACATAACCGTAAAAAGAAAAAACGAGTAATTGCCATAGTTGAAAATGCACTTGAAATTTTGATGGAATAATTACCTTTGCAACCGCGAGTTATTTCTATCGAGAATTTTTCCAGACTCAGGATCAACAGCATAAAACCAGACATCCGAATCCTGCGAATGAGTTTCGACGGTTCCATTTTTGGTGAGAGTTTTTCTCACGGCTATTCTATCGATTCCAATCACGAGTCCTGACTTCTCTTCAATCACGCGGATCATCTCCGAAGCTTCTTTCTGAAGATTCTCCGGAGCAGCGTTAAGGATAACGAGAACAAGAAGATTCTCCGGGTCGACAAGATTCACAATGACAGAAGCTTCAGCCTTGTTGTAATTGGTCGTTGAGTTAGGATTGTCGCGCACTTGAACGTTGAACTTGAAGGGAAGTTCCTCCGGTTCGACATTGTCAAAGGTACCTATAGTTTTGATTATGCCCGAGGAACTATCCATCGCGAGATACTCGCTACCTCGACCACCTTCCAACATTTTGTATTCGAGCTTGCCGTATTTTCCGTTGTCCTTGTCCTGCGCTTTCACCTGCAAAACTGTTGAGGAAAATTGGGCTGATCGCGGAATCGCCGCGAAATATCGACGCTTCCTCAGGTTTTCAGGATCTTCGGGAAATATGAATTCAGGCTTGTTGTCATTAACGTCGATCACCTGAATTTTAACCATTGTCGTGTTCCTGTCGGCGTTCAGAAGACCGGAGAGCGACTCCAGTTTTATCTTTATTTGATAAAATTCCGTTGTTTCATAGTCGAGTGCTCCTTTCTTCAGTCTCAACGCGCAGTTACGCTCTTCCGTTACGTTCGCCTCGAAAAGCCCGTCCTCGTTCCCACTGTATATCTCACATTTCAGCGGAGTCGAGTCGTGGGTATGGCTGTTGATTATCGTTATTATCTTAATCAGAGTATTGTCCCGGGCGTCCTCGGGCACATCAACGTTGTACGAATCTTCCGCGAAACCTAATCCTATTTCCGGCGCCACCGTCGCTACGTGACGAACGAAAATTGGCACTGTTGTCACCGACGAGAGCTGAGGCTCGCCTAAATCATAAGCTCGAACGTCCACCTTAAAAAACGTCAATTGCAACGCTAACGATGATCATTCTTTCGACAATATAGTGCATTAACGTTTAAACCAAAAATTAACCTGATATTCCGAGTCCGTCTCCTTTCTCAAATCATCGCGGACCGTCAAGATTCCGGTGTCCGGATCGATGACGAAATATTTATTCGCAATACCACGTCCGACTATTTCGTAACGAACCTGTTGATAAGATTTTTCGTGTGCTACAAAATTGACGTTTTCGCACAAGTAAAAAAAAAATTTTAGTACGCTACGGGAATTTATGCATTTACCTGATTTCCAGGAGCAGTGCCGTCCGAATCTTGAGCTAGGAGATTTATCACTGTTGTGCCGATCGGCACATCGTCGTCCAGGGTTATGGGTCTCGGTACCGATGTGAATACCGGGGGAATATCATTAACATCCTAATTCGTAGAGAGCAAAAATAAAAGTGAACGATGAAAAATTTATTAATTGAATAAATTTCAATTCCAGGGTTGATAATTGTCCGTCTCTTACCTGGACATTAATGACAACACGGGTCGTCGATCCTGGCAATTCGCTCGTATTCTCCAGGGTCCCAATTATCAAAATATGTTGAGCGTCTCTTTCGTAATCCAATCCTCGCAGAGTTTTGATAACTCCAGTTTTCGAATCGATTGCGAAGAGTTCAGTGTCGCCTTGTCTAATCTGATATGTGATTTGTTTCTTCGTGTCTGGATCGTCCGCCTGAAAAAAATTTCCTTTATTCTTTGCAAAAAAAAAAATCCCACTGATCGTACAGGTTTTTCTCTTCGCCATATTCAACAATGTGGTATTACGATACATATTAGACATTTGGAATTGAAAAAAATATAAATAAAAAATTGACAATTGTTATAGAGAGATTTATGTGAGATCCCCTACTCACAATCACTTGGATAACCATGTAATCCGGGACATTTTCCTTGACCCGCGCCTCGTAACTGCTCTGATGAAAGATCGGAACCTCGTCTTCAACATCAATCACTTTCACCGTAACCGTTGCCGTTGCTAACCGATGATCGGGTGCTCCGTCTCTTGCGGTTACCACAAATTTGTATTCCTGGCTCACAAAAGAATCATTAAAACCGATCTATTTCCTTCAGAAAATTTACTAGTTTATCATGAATTGAAGATAAATTGAAACAACTAATTTCGTCAAAATATAAAAATATTCTTACGTGATTTTGTTCGTAGTCTAATGCAATTTTCGTGAGTACGTCGCCAGTTTCAGGATCGACGGTGAAAGGAATATCGTCCGGTGCAAAATAAGTGACTTGAGCGTTGATACCTTCATCGGCGTCTTCGGCATGCACCCGACCAATGAGCTTTCGAGCTTGGCCTTCTTTTACCGTAAATTCATAGGGCAAACCCTCGAATTCGGGATTTTTGTCGTTGATGTCGGTGACCTTGATGTTGACTGTCGCGGTGCTCGAGAGTCCGCCCGTGTCCTCTGCCTTTATCAACTGCGGATGTAGGAAATGCATTTATCGTAAGCGGTACCCAAGTATAGCCCTTTGATGGGTGGGGTGCGATTCCACGAAGCGACTCGCAAACGCGGCGCGTCTCGCGGGTAATGAATGGCTTTACGACGGGAAAACGGTCCCCTCGAGCCAGACGGTACCACTTACCAGCTGATACCTCGTCAGGTCCTCCCTGTCCAACTTCCTTATAACGGTAATAACGCCTGACTTGTCACCGATCGAAAATTGCCGCAAGTCGTTGCCCGAAACTATCGAGTACGATACCGGATCGTTTTCCGGATCGAGAGCCTGTAAATTATCGATCAATCTTTTCAGAGCGGGTAACCGTTACCGGAATACCATATTTCATATCTTCAAAATTACCAAGGCTCGATACATTCAAATGTTGAATAGTTTGCGCGCTTTTAATTTGACTCACGAAGAATAAAATGTTTTGTATTGGCAAAAACTCACGGTAATCGTCGCCACGGTCGAATTTATCGAGGCTCCCTCGCTGACCTGAACTTCGTACACTGATTGCTGGAAAACAGGGCTCCTGGTGTTGGGTCCGGGAATGACATTGACCTCGACAATAGTCTGCGAGTATTTACCACCGTTATCGGTAGCCTGAACTGTAATACTGTATTGCTCGCCGGCGTTCAGTTTTCTCACGGATTCTATGACGCCCGTTTTCGGGTCAATCTTAAATTTCTGCAAACCATTGTTGGAAACGTGGTAGATGCTGTAAGTTATTTCAGCATTTTCACCCTCATCATTGTCAGTCGCCTCGACCTGAAAACCAACGTCAACGTAAAGAGGCTCGATTCATCGAAAGCTCGAATAAGCTCTGTGACCGTTTTATCGCGTTTAATAACGAAAGTAATTGAAAACGAGAGTCCCACCTTGATTACTTCCCGTCTGGTTTCGCCGGCCTGCACGGTTATAGGAGCGGTCATGGGTAATTGTGGAGCGTTGTCGTTAACGTCGTTGAGAGTGACGACGAATGAAAGCGGAGATGATGCCGCTATACCTGTTTTCTCGCGTGCAACAACCTGAAAACGGAAACGTCCCGGACTCGGCGGATCGCGATCCAGATTCTCCTCGTGGACTACCAGAGAGCCCGATGGCTCGATCGAAAAGAAGCTTGTCGTCAGCTCGAAGGTGTAAGTCGGCTTTGGATCCTCAGGGCCCTGTGTAACAAATCAATTTCACATTGTCACTCGATCACTCGGAAAATACGATTTTTTTTCCAATATCCCCAAAACCTGATACTTCACGATATCGTTTTAGTAAAAAAAAAAAAAAAAAAACCATCCCGAGATAACCGGAAGACCAAAAATAAAAAGTTAAAAAAAAAACGCCAATTTTCAGTGACAGGAATAATTTTTTTTCGTCATGATATATATATATGAATGGGGGGCGGTTATTGATATCCTTATCATCGCCATGTAATTATAAGAAATAATGGAAACGAGTAATTGACTTACCAAATCGGCGTCAGAAACCGTGAGCACGATCGGTTTTCCATCCTTGTCGATGACCTTAGTGCCAACCGGTGCATTCTCATCGACGAATCCCTCGACGGAAGTGGTGGTAATAACCGGTGGATTGCTGTCTACCGGTTTCACGGTTATTGTGAGTTTAGCGGTAGCCGATCGTTGAGCTTCCGACACCTCGACAGCCTTTATACCAACAAATAATTATTTTCGCACTGCTTATTACTCGAGCTTGAAAAGAAACGTGTGTCGGTGTGCCTCAAGAGCGTTCATATATTTTTTTACAGCTGCAATAACTATAAATTATTTGCCGACTATATTTTTATAGTTTTTATTGGCATACGAAAAAGAAAAAAGTCTCATGATGCAAAAGTAAAAAGCACTCAGTACAAGTCAGGGAGGAAAATTTTAGAATTTATCACTCATAAATCGAAACCTGAACGGATAACAGAAAAAAAGCCACGTTAAAATTGTTGGAAAATAGGGTTGCCATTACCTTGATTATAATATCGAACTTTTTAGTGACTGTGGTATCGACAGCCCTGATTTGTTTCACCGCGCCGGTGGTTGGGTTGATTTCAAAAAAATCTTTATAATTCGACGGACTTCCACTGAGAAATGAATAGTGAATGGGCGCATTGATGCTGTCCATGTCGACGGCCTGTATTTTCTCCGGTGAGATGTTTAGTATTCCGGAAAGTACGCCGCTCGATACCTGTGATTTATCGAATCGATCATTTAGATTAGCACATATTGGTATACACATATCTATGAGATGAACAGCCCTCTCAATTTCCTCTTATCGTTTCTCATGATCTTCTTCTTACTGAATAAAACTAATTTTTTTTTCAAATTTCATCGTTCGCACTTTTTTTTTTTCAAATGACTTTCCGAAAAATCGACAATTTTTACGACAATCCAAAATTCAGACGAAATTATGAGAAAACAAGTAGTACCGGATAAAAAACGTGCTTTACTTCCGGTTATAATTTAACAGGCACACAGTCCAAGTAGACAGATTTTGAAAAACGACTTGCAACGAAGATGCGAGTCCTCTTTCCATTTATTTATCTTGTACTTCGAATACGAATCAATTGGGTGTCTTACGGAGGCCGAGTACTCGGGATTAATGCAGGCCCCGTCGAGCAACATGCAGCCTTGATATATAAACGATGGATCCTGGTCGTCGTCGTCTCTGATGTTAACCGTGAGCGTGGTCGTTGACGTGAATCTCTCGCTGAGGTTTCTCGCACGATCCTACACACACACACGGACAAGGATAAATTATTAACAATGATAATTCCGATATTGTGTGTGTACACGAATGCTGGGATGCGATATAGGATATTATATAACTCATTTTAATAACGACCGGATCTATTATCCTCAGGATGCAATTAATTTGCAACATGCACCGTTTCCAATGCACAGTGCATTTTTTTTAAATACTGTATTCAATATATTTCGTGTTATCTTTTTTTTTTGTAACGCTGCTAGAGTTATTATTATTACTGCCGCTAATAATATGATTGTGGAGGAAGTAAAGAGAAAATCGCGTAAACGCCACTGGCCCTTTAAGAGAGGAAGCCTCTTGAGATGCGCTGTAGCTCTCTCGATGTTTCCCCACTCCCTTTGCTTCTCCGGCATTGAGAGTACGAGTTCCTATCGGCGGGAGCATCGAATTCCATTACCGGCTCGATCGGACCGGTATTGGTATATAATCGCATGTTATTTGAGAGTCGGCGGTGAGCTTCTCAAATTATGGGTGACCCAATCGTCGGACTGGCTATCTTTCTGTCCTGACCACTCACCGGCAACCCGCGCGTACTCTATGGCTATTGCTATTTTCTCCTATGTCACCGACGAGCTATCGACAGAGTCCAGATAGAACCAATCGATAATATCGTCGCTCGAATCGACGTGGCACCGGACATTCAAATTTTTCGCTTATTTTCTCTAAAATTCTGTCGAAAATATCGTAAACCGAATCAACAGATTTCATTCATCAAGATGTAAAAAAAAAATAGGTAAAATTTTATTTTATTATACACACAACGTTGAGAAAAAAAATTAAGCATCACATTTCAGCGTTGAAGTATGATTTTTTTTTATTTCCGTTTTCAGCAAGTTGCGAAATTTTTAACGCAATCTACGTTATCGGTGATGCTGAGGAGAATATTTTAGATTCTCGATATTCAAATGTGGTAGTGTTTTTTTTCGAATACACAAAGTGTCACAATTTCAAGGTTGCAAACCCATTATTAATCACTGGAGTAATTATCTTTGATTGACAGTATTTTTTCAATGACTTGACGTTAATTGCGTGCAAAAAAAAACCAAAACGGAAGAAGAAAAAAAAGGAAAATGCAATTGTACTTTGACACTCGTGTGGAAGTTGCATGAGACGCGGGAGATTAGTCATGATGCCCGTAGGGGAACCTGCAGGGGCAGCTGAGAGGCCGAAGGGACCCCCCAATGGAAAATCGATCACGAGACGAGCAAAATAGATTCTCTATGATTGCAGGTACGCGCCTCCTTCTGATTTATAGTTGCAGCGTCAGCGTCTAACGACGAGGCCCCCTTGGCCGTGCAATAGTCGAGCGGCAATGCAGAATGGGGGGCATATTCCAGTATGCACCGACCTCGGAATGGCCTCAATCCCTAATTCCCCGATGGATTCCGTTCTTATCATAATTTTCCCATGCCCATCCCATGCGTCTTCCGGCGTTGTCATCTCTGTCGTCCACGCGCCTTGTAATTCCGACTGATTTCAATGTCAGTGCCAATTACGATTACGAGATTAGGGAGAACCGTTGGACGCTCGACACATACCACGAGCTCCCCGAAGCCAATTGCATTTCCAGTTGGTCTCTCTCTCGATTGGACAAATTCCATTTGTGAAAGCGATATCTCGTTGAAGCGCAGTTATGGCTGCTGGAAGAAGATACCGCCGATGATTATATCAGTATGGCCGCGAATGCAACTCTGTAATACCGAATGGAGTCGTTGCCGAGGGAAATAGTCCAGCGCTTTATCTCAATATGCCCATAGAAACGAGACAAGGTCGGTGGTGGATATTTCGAAAGCTAAACTCGCTCCGGAGCCAACTTTTTTTAGGCTTCTGTGGGTCGGAGTGCTAGGGCCCGATGTTCATCGACAGACATTTGATATAGCACTTTCTGATAAGGGTTTGAGAATACAGTCTTCACGGCGGAAGTTGGAAATTGACCGCGCATGCACGCGACCGATCGAATGGACACGACGCCGGTTATATAACGTATACCTATATATTGGAGACTCACCGTTGAGAGTTCGGTAGCTCCGTCAATCTCGTAAGCAATGTTCATCGATCCCAACAGCCCCCCTCCCCCCACCCGCACCGTCAGAAGCAACAACACTTTCACTACGTTAAAGAGGCCCATTATGCGGAACTTACGTCACCCGAGGATCCAGAAAATTTCGCCAGATTAAAATTCCTCCTACCATTTAAATCGCCTCGCAGTATATCTCCATATCGGTATCATGATATCGGCATTTTAAATCGTACAACGGGCCATTCTCCGAGTGACGTACACCGATAATTACTTTCTAATTAAATTTGACACAAAATATATTAAATAAGGTCTGAAAAGAAAAATATTCGGAAACAAAAGCAACGGAAAACATCGTGGACTAATGAAAAAAAAAATACATATGCGTGTATATGAAAGAGGAGAAGGCAAACGAAAAGTTTAATGTACATAAGCTCGGCAGAGTGTATAAAGTATCGATGGGTGTAACGATATGCAAATACGCTGGCTGGTTGCACGACTTGGAATCCACGACAAGCGTCGCATATCGAGCGAGTCGAATAAACGAGCGTAGGGTTTGTGTCGCACGGAGCGCAACTCTACGGCATGTATGTACGGCAACGCGTGTAGACACCGGCAATACGACAGTACGGTCGAGCTTCATAAGTAAAAAAGCCCTGTAACGAGAAGAGAGAAAAAAAAAAAAAACGAAATGGAAAAGTCAACGGAGAACGGAGGAGAAAAAAAAGGGAATGGGAATTGTTTGCGTTGGAATGAAACGCTTTCGTGGTCTGGATGCGACGCACCTGTTTATACTCACCTTGCACCGCGACGATAGTTTCGTACGTGCACGAATTTCCTCTCAGTTCGTGTCGTCAATGTACAAATTTAATTTGTAATTAAGATAATTGATAGAGATGCAAAAGTGGAGAAGAAAATCGTTAGGGCTTACCGATGCGAGAATCGTTACGAGGTATCGTTGGGTCCGCTCGAAGTCGAGAGTCCTGTTGACGGTGACCTGTCCCTGATGGGGTAAATTGATACTGAAAAATCCATAACCGTCGGCGGTGGTGATTCGGTTTCTGCCGATCTCGTCGTTGCTGCCGATACCAGTTCCGTCGCCAGGCGCTATTGAATATTCGACCAGTCCATTGACTCCGGCGTCCGCGTCGACAGCCACCACGTTCTGGAATATCGTCGAGCCTACCGGTGTCAGCTGCAATCAAACGACACGAGAGGAGCTCGTGTTTAATTTCCGTTTTAACTAACTCCATGTGTATTTCGAGTATCGAGCCGATCGATCGTAATCGCAAAAGCTCTTGCACTCGAGTCGCGGCAGCTTGATGTGTCTCTGAAAACATAACGGTCATAGAATTCCAGAAAATTGCGAGGAAAGCTCGCGGATCGGAGTGTCAAGAGTTTTCCGTCACCAGGCGCTGAATATTCGACCGGTTCATTGACTCCGGCGTCGGCGTCGACGGCCACGACGTTCTGGAATATCGTCGAGCCAACCGGTCTCAGCTGTGATCAAACGACACGGGAGGAGCTCATGTTTAATTTCCGTTTTAACTAACTCCATGTGTATTTCGAGTATCGAGCCGATCGATCGTAATCGCAAAAGCTCTTGCGCTCGAGTCGCGGCAGCTTGACGTTTCTCTGAAAACATAACGGTCATAGAATTCCAGAAAATTGCGAGGAAAGCTCGCGGATCGGAGTGTCAAGAGTTTTCCGTCACCAGGCGCTATTGAATATTCGACCGGTTCATTGACTGCGGCGTCGGCGTCGACGGCCACGACGTTCTGTAATATCGTCGAGCCAACCGGTGTCAGCTGCGATCAAACGACACGAGAGGAGCTCGTGTTTAATTTCCGTT
Source organism: Clistopyga incitator (assembly GCA_947507545.1). Classification (NCBI taxonomy): domain Eukaryota; kingdom Metazoa; phylum Arthropoda; class Insecta; order Hymenoptera; family Ichneumonidae; genus Clistopyga; species Clistopyga incitator. The sequence continues at coordinate 3,774,178 of OX382176.1, forward strand.
TTAACTAACTCCATGTGTATTTCGAGTATCGAGACGATCGATCGTAATCGCAAAAGCTCTTGCGCTCGAGTCGCGGCAGCTTGACGTTTCTCTGAAAACATAACGGTCATAGAATTCCAGAAAATTGCGAGGAAAGCTCGCGGATCGGAGTGTCAAGAGTTTTCCGTCACCAGGCGCTATTGAATATTCGACCGGTTCATTGACTCCGGCGTCGGCGTCGACGGCCACGACGTTCTGGAATATCGTCGAGCCAACCGGTGTCAGCTGCGATCAAACGACACGAGAGGAGCTCGTGTTTAATTTCCGTTTTAACTAACTCCATGTGTATTTCGAGTATCGAGACGATCGATCGTAATCGCAAAAGCTCTTGCGCTCGAGTCGCGGCAGCTTGACGTTTCTCTGAAAACATAACGGTTATAGAATTCCAGAAAATTGCGAGGAAAGCTCGCGGATCAGAGTGTCAAGAGTTTTCCGTCACCAGGCGCGATTGAATATTCGACCGGTTCATTGACTGCGGCGTGGGCGTCGACGGCCACGACGTTCTGGAATATCGTTGAGCCAACCGGTGTCAGCTGCAATCAAACGACACGAGAGGAGCTCGTGTTTAATTTCCGTTTTAACTAACTCCATGTGTATTTCGAGTATCGAGCCGATCGATCGTAATCGCAAAAGCTCTTGCGCTCGAGTCGCGGCAGCTTGATGTGTCTGTGAAAACATAACGGTCATAGAATTCGAGAAAATTGCGAGGAAAGCTCGCGGATCGGAGTGTCAAGAGTTTTCCGTCACCAGGCGCTATTGAATATTCGATCGGTTCATTGACTCCGGCGTCGGCGTCGACGGCCACGACGTTCTGGAATATCGTCGAGCCTACCGGTGTCAGCTGCAATCAAACGACGCGAGAGGAGCTCGTGTTTAATTTCCGTTTTAACTAACTCCATGTGTATTTCGAGTATCGAGACGATCGATCGTAATCGCAAAAGCTCTTGCGCTCGAGTCGCGGCAGCTTGACGTTTCTCTGAAAACATAACGGTCATAGAATTCCAGAAAATTGCGAGGAAAGCTCGTGGATCGGAGTGTCAAGAGTTTTCCGTCACCAGGCGCTATTGAATATTCGACCGGTTCATTGACTGCGGCGTCGGCGTCGACGGCCACGACGTTCTGGAATATCGTCGAGCCAACCGGTGTCAGCTGCGATCAAACGACACGAGAGGAGCTCGTGTTTAATTTCCGTTTTAACTAACTCCATGTGTATTTCGAGTATCGAGCCGATCGATCGTAATCGCAAAAGCTCTTGCGCTCGAGTCGCGGCAGCTTGACGTTTCTCTGAAAACATAACGGTCATAGAATTCCAGAAAATTGCGAGGAAAGCTCGTGGATCGGAGTGTCAAGAGTTTTCCGTCACCAGGCGCTATTGAATATTCGACCGGTTCATTGACTGCGGCGTCGGCGTCGACGGCCACGACGTTCTGGAATATCGTCGAGCCAACCGGTGTCAGCTGCGATCAAACGACACGAGAGGAGCTCGTGTTTAATTTCCGTTTTAACTAACTCCATGTGTATTTCGAGTATCGAGACGATCGATCGTAATCGCAAAAGCTCTTGCGCTCGAGTCGCGGCAGCTTGACGTTTCTCTGAAAACATAACGGTCATAGAATTCCAGAAAATTGCGAGGAAAGCTCGCGGATCGGAGTGTCAAGAGTTTTCCGTCACCAGGCGCTATTGAATATTCGACCGGTTCATTGTCTCCGGCGTCGGCGTCGACGGCCACGACGTTCTGGAATATCGTTGAGCCAACCGGTGTCAGCTGCGATCAAACGACACGAGAGGAGCTCGTGTTTAATTTCCGTTTTAACTAACTCCATGTGTATTTCGAGTATCGAGCCGATCGATCGTAATCGCAAAAGCTCTTGCGCTCGAGTCGCGGCAGCTTGACGTTTCTCTGAAAACATAACGGTCATAGAATTCCAGAAAATTGCGAGGAAAGCTCGCGGATCGGAGAGTCAAGAGTTTTCCGTCACCAGGCGCTATGAATATTCGACCGGTTCATTGACTGCGGCGTCGGCGTCGACGGCCACGACGTTCTGGAATATCGTCCAGCCAACCTATGTCAGCTGCAATCAAACGACACGAGAGGAGCTCGTGTTTAATTTCCGTTTTAACTAACTCCATGTGTATTTCGAGTATCGAGACGATCGATCGTAATCGCAAAAGCTCTTGCGCTCGAGTCGCGGCAACTTGACGTGTCTCTGAAAACATAACGGTTATAGAATTCCAGAAAATTGCGAGGAAAGCTCGCGGATCGGAGTGGCAAGAGTTTTCCGTCACTAGGCGCTATTGAATATTCGACCGGTTCATTGACTGCGGCGTCGGCGTCGACGGCCACGACGTTCTGGAATATCGTCGAGCCAACCGGTGTCAGCTGCGATCAAACGACACGAGAGGAGCTCGTGTTTAATTTCCGTTTTAACTAACTCCATGTGTATTTCGAGTATCGAGCCGATCGATCGTAATCGCAAAAGCTTTTGCGCTCGAGTCGCGGCAACTTGACGTGTCTCTGAAAACATAACGGTCATAGAATTCCAGAAAATTGCGAGGAAAGCTCGCGGATCAGAGTGTCAAGAGTTTTCCGTCACCAGGCGCGATTGAATATTCGACCGGTTCATTGACTGCGGCGTGGGCGTCGACGGCCACGACGTTCTGGAATATCGTTGAGCCAACCGGTGTCAGCTGCAATCAAACGACACGAGAGGAGCTCGAGTTTAATTTCCGTTTTAACTAACTCCATGTGTATTTCGAGTATCGAGCCGATCGATCGTAATCGCAAAAGCTTTTGCGCTCGAGTCGCGGCAACTTGACGTGTCTCTGAAAACATAACGGTCATAGAATTCCAGAAAATTGCGAGGAAAGCTCGCGGATCGGAGTGTCAAGAGTTTTCCGTCACCAGGCGCTATTGAATATTCGACCGGTTCATTGACTGCGGCGTCGGCGTCGACGGCCACAACGTTCTGGAATATCGTCGAGCCAACCGGTGTCAGCTGCGATCAAACGACATGAGAGGAGCTCGTGTTTAATTTCCGTTTTAACTAACTCCATGTGTATTTCGAGTATCGAGACGATCGATCGTAATCGCAAAAGCTCTTGCGCTCGAGTCGCGGCAACTTGACGTGTCTCTGAAAACATAACGGTCATAGAATTCCAGAAAATTGCGAGGAAAGCTCGCGGATCGGAGTGTCAAGAGTTTTCCGTCACCAGGCGCTATTGAATATTCGACCGGTTCATTGACTGCGGCGTCGGCGTCGACGGCCACGACGTTCTGGAATATCGTTGAGCCAACCGGTGTCAGCTGCGATCAAACGACACGAGAGGAGCTCGTGTTTAATTTCCGTTTTAACTAACTCCATGTGTATTTCGAGTATCGAGACGATCGATCGTAATCGCAAAAGCTCTTGCGCTCGAGTCGCGGCAGCTTGACGTGTCTCTGAAAACATAACGGTCATAGAATTCCAGAAAATTGCGAGGAAAGCTCGTCGGTCGGAGAGTCAAGAGTTTTTGCAGTTTCCCGCTTCGCTCTCCCTCTCATAATAGGATCGGGTTGAGCACACGTGTCGCATAACAGGCGCGACGTATGTTTGCGTGCTTCCGCGACGCGTCATGATCCGCTCGCGTTCTGCTTTGGGACCGCGACTGTTATAGCGATCAAGAGTCGGGACCAATTAAAAGCAGACCAAGTTCTTCGCCGGCTAGTCTGCGATGTAACTGCAATGATCGTCGTACGGCTCGACGCGAAAATAAAAACACTAGACGTAATTGGCTGACGGTAAATGAAGCACATTTTATAATCATTCGATAAACGCTTGGAAACGTTCGGGTGAACGGTTAATCGCATTGCTCGGAAACTAAGCGAGCAAAACCCTGGCGAGGATACGATAGGCTGCGAAGAGCGATAGGCAAACAACAACACGGCGCGTCCGACAATGCGGCCCAAGTCTGGATCGTTGGCGAACACCAGGCTTGTGATGCTTGTGAGTTAAATAACCGAGAAACACGAGCTCAACTCCCCGGGAGGGGGCTTTAATGTCCACCCTTTCTTCACAACATTATATTCGATGATAGGCTGATTCACGCGAGCTTTTCGACGTTCTGCTCTCGTTTTTGCCGAGTAGCCGCATAGTCGAGATCACTTTACCATCACTTCAGACTCGTGTGTATTGTTTAATCGAAAGATTTTAGGTTCGGGCTCGACGTCCCGTTAAGAGGTAATTAGGGCACTCACCTCAGGCACCGTTGTCTCATAGGGAGTATTGATGAACTTTGGGACATTGTCGTTGATATCGGACACACGAACAATCACCGGTATCACTCGTTTTTTGTTTGTCGATTTCACAGTGCAGGTCAACTGGAACAATAGAACAAATTTAAGGGTCTCATTCGAGAGAGTACGGAGATTGGAGATAAAAGGGTTAAACGTTCAGCTCACCTGAAACACAACGTGGGAAAGATTCTCACTGTCCCTGTCGAGTGGTTTCAGCAGTTTCAGTTTCTTTCCCTCGAGAGTGAAGAGTGGCGCCTTGCCGGGGAATACCAATTCCAAGGTGGTCTCGTTGTACGGATCCCCGGAGACCGGAAGTTCTTCGGGCACGGTTGCCTGGTCGAAAGCTGGATATACAGATTCAAATGAACGAATAGAACAAATTGAAAAAGAAAAAAAAAGGAATGAAAAGAACGATGAAAAAATCAGAGACATTGGATCGGTAACTACTTTTCTAATGATATATCATATACATGTGAATGCATGAGATTATGTGCCTGTATTGCTATACGTATTATAATGGGGTACTCGGTTGGCGGTCGTTGATGCGCGCACCGCGATTCTACATGTACGGCCAGATTATCATTGAGCGCTAACAAATGATGGCGGTTTAACGGCGGCGGCCATGCTCTTTTGACGTTACAGGTACTATACCTATGTACCAAGCTCTCTCTCTCTCTCTTCATCACATATGTACTTGAAGAGTTTCATCGCATATATGTACATTCTATCTATAGCAGCACCAACGGCGGCGGTAGCAGCAGTGGTACAGTCGAGTATAGAAGAGAACTGACGTTGAAACCCTCGAGACCATAAAACTACGTCTGGCACACACTGCTGGCGGCCTGGAAAATTACTTCCTGATGATGCGAATGCGCTCGTTCGCTCGCTATAGCCGCCGCGAAGCCTCATCGGTAGCGGATAATTCATGTTACCCTTTATGAACTGGGGCCTGAACGCGCCGCCGCCGCAGCCGACCCCGCCGCCCCATGGATTACAGCTGCCGAGCATAGCACAACTCGTTAGCGACACCATACCCGCACCTAATTAGTTCTCGCGGTGCACTATGTTACGTTTCATCACGCGTTTCCAACTTTACGGAGAATATCTATCGCGAAGCATATTCGGGGCTTCGCCCCGTGCACACGAATCGAGGTACAGTAGAACCTCGATTATCCGAACGCTCAATTATGCGAACAAAAGAGGGTGACAGTTCTTCGTTAATTGAAAATTGACCATTTTATAAAGAAGAGATAAAAAAAAGCATTCAACTCTTTTCAGATATTAAAAATAGACACGTTTAAACGTTAATATATGTGTCAAATTTTAATACATATCTACTGTTTTTATGTGGAAAAGTGTCCGTCGCCAAAAACATCACGTTTCAATTATCCGAACTAGTCTTGGTCCCAATTAGTTCGGATAATCGAGGTTCTACTGTTTGGATAATATTGGGTTTTCTGTGTGTGTGTGTGTGTGTCACCATACACTGCAATTGAAAACCTATTCGACTAGAATTATGCGGATAAGGCTGACTTACCATTGCCTCGACTCTCCTCGATGTCGAGAATAATGTTCGACTGACCCTTCGACTCCTCGCAAAGGCCTGCAACAAGAAAAAAAAACGACTTTTCGTGAGTTACGCGTGTAGGCGTATGAGTGTGAAAAAAAGGTGTGTTTCACAATTACAAAAAGTGGTTTAAAAATGTGATAACTCACTAAAGAAAATGACCATTGTAGCCCGTGTATTTAGTGGGGGTATTTAATTTTATCCGTACAAGCGCTTGAACTTGAAGCGAAGCTGTGTTCTTTTTGAAACCATAATCGCATTGAGTATTGCATCTTGTAAATAATAATAATAATGATGAATGTGTGGGGGGGGGGAGGCTCTCACAACACCTTCTGCAGTGAAGTGCCTATAACCGGGAATTTTAATGTGCGTTCCTCACGGGCAATAATTAGATAGACTCAGCGACGGGACCCAAGTGAGTTGTGGGATAATCAAGATTCACCGTTCGCTCGAACCCTAGCACTCTTATACTATATGAGAATGAACGCATCGCTCGGTCGAGGATTGCAGTCGGCGTTAACGGAGTTCCGATATCACGACTCGTTCGTTTTGCTTTTTGTCCCCGACGAGCGCGACCTTTCACTTTTGCCGCGACTCCTGCCGTGAATCGTCGGGTTACAGCGATGTAAATACAGTCAATTGTATAGGCGGATGGCGATAGTAAACACACCTCCGTAGTGTCAGGTGTAAGAAGAAGACATTCTCTCTTATGATCCACTTTCTTCAGGGCAAAGCGTGACGAGTGAACATATTTTCGTGCTCGTTCGTGGCAGATTGCATTCTAGCTCATTCGTCCGAAATCGTGCGATGATGAGTATGCTTTGCAAAATTTGAATCGCCAAAAAGTAATTAATAAACAATAAAATTCGAATCGCGCTTCTCATTTGGGCGAAATTCGATTGAAGTTGTCTGGAATTATTTCATGGAACTAATTATACGCATTGAGGTTTTTACGAAATTGGCAATGACGTCACGGAATTAATAGATCTTTCTGATATCACGACTCGCTCGATTCGCTTTTTGTACTCGACGAGCGCGACCTTTCACTTTTGCCGTGAATCGTCGGGTTACAGCGATGTAAATACAGTGGAATTGTATACGGCGGACGCCGATAGTAAACACACCTCCGTAGGGTCAGGTGTAAGAAGACATTCTCTCTTATGATCCACTTTCTTCAGGGCGAAGCGTGACGAGTGAACGTATTTTCGAGTGTGAAAATGTGTGCTCGTTCATGACAGATTGCATTGTGGCTCATTCGTCCGAAATCGTGCGATGATGAGTGTGCTTTGCAAAATTTGAATCGCCAAAAAAAAAATTAAGTAACAATAAAATTCGAATCGCGCTTCTAATTTGGGCGAAATTCGATTGAAGTTGTCTGGAATTATTTCATGGAACTAATTATACGCATTGAGGTTTTTACGAAATTGGCAATGACGTCACGGAATTAATAGATCTTTCTGATATCACGACTCGCTCGATTCGCTTTTTGTACTCGACGAGCGCGACCTTTCACTTTTGCCGTGAATCGTCGGGTTACAGCGATGTAAATACAGTGGAATTGTATACGGCGGACGCCGATAGTAAACACACCTCCGTAGGGTCAGGTGTAAGAAGACATTCTCTCTTATGATCCACTTTCTTCAGGGCGAAGCGTGACGAGTGAACGTATTTTCGAGTGTGAAAATGTGTGCTCGTTCATGACAGATTGCATTGTGGCTCATTCGTCCGAAATCGTGCGATGATGAGTGTGCTTTGCAAAATTTGAATCGCCAAAAAAAAAATTAAGTAACAATAAAATTCGAATCGCGCTTCTAATTTGGGCGAAATTCGATTGAAGTTGTCTGGAATTATTTCATGGAACTAATTATACGCATTGAGGTTTTTACGAAATTGTCAATGACGTCCCGGAATTAATAGATCTTTCTGATATCACGACTCGCTCGATTCGCTTTTTGTTCTCGACGAGCGCGACCTTTCACTTTTGCCGTGAATCGTCGGGTTACAGCGATGTAAATACAATGGAATTGTATACGGCGGATGCCGATAGTAGACACACCTCCGTAGGGTCAGGTGTAAGAAGACATTCTCTCTTATGATCCACTTTCTTCAGGGCGAAGCGTGACGAGTGAACGTATTTTCGAGTATGAAAATGTGTGCTCGTTCATGACAGATTGCATTGTGGCTCATTCGTCCGAAATCGTGCGATGATGAGTGTGCTTTGCAAAATTTGAATCGCCAAAAAAAAAAATTAAGAAACAATAAAATTCGAATCGCGCTTCTAATTTGGACGAAATTCGATTGAAGTTGTCTGGAATTATTTCACGGAACTAATTATACGCATTGAGGTTTTTACGAAATTGGCAATGACGTCACGGAATTAATAGACCCTTCCGTTATACACGAAGTGTGTGAAAAAAGTTGTAGCCACCGAGACTATCCGTGCGGAGAGTGGAAAGCTGGAACAGCTCATTAATAGCTCCGCAATCCGATCAGTGGGTGGTTGGCAGTCCATTTGTGTGATGTTGCTGTCTCACTTTCCGCGGTAATTTAGCGGATGAAGCGCGGGATAAATAGCGTGGCAGAGCGCGTTACGCTATCCAATATACATTATCTCGTTCCCACGAGGGAGTTCGATCCATGCTCGGGAAAATACGTAACACCGGAATACGGCGCGGAATATGTTTGGCAACGATCTCGGCCAATTTTCTCCCATCAAGAAGTCGCTGATGTAAACTCGACAACGAATATCGCTTGTATTATAAATCACGGAAGTACAAGACTGTTCGCTGCAAAATGCAGGCACGTGAAACGCACTTGTAATGAAGCAACATAACATTTTTGTTTTATCTCAAGATATTTAATTTTCAAAAATTTTCTTCGAAATTTTGATTTCGACTCACCAGTTTTCGAGGTCACATTGCGGGAGAACGAGAGCACACAGAGGAGACCCAACAACCAGCTGATCGATGTTCTCGTCTGGAAATAAGAAAAAATATCGATAATCGATGATTTCATAAATTATGATACGATAAAAATAATTTGGATTTCCGAGAGTCGGGCGGCATGTTGGATGGTTTGCACGCCAGGAAAGGGGTAAAAAGCGAAATATTTGTAAAAATTCAATTTGGCATATGATATTCATTCTATTTAGTCTTATCGCGTTTCGTGTTGGAGCACTGAAAACGGAAGTTGGTGGCGTTCCCTGACGGTTAGCGCACGAAAGCGATTCCACGCCGATTTCTGCTAATTAAAAGTGCAAGTGCAATTAACATGCGATTCCGGATGTCGCTTTCCGGATCTTGGTGCGACACCGCTCTGAGACTTGGCTACGAGGATGACGTCGAGCGCTAATTAAAATTGCTCTTATTCGTAATTAGTTACGGTTCGTTAAAGAACGCGAGTCGCCTCGACAACGAGGTAGCACTTTTCCGGCACCCGACGTCCAAACCCCATGGAAAATTTAATTAAAATTCACCAACATAGCAAAATATCGAATTTCAATTTGAGTTGCGAAGCAATTTATTCTTGTGAATTGTATATCTGCAATTTTGTCTCGATATTCGGCGTATCGACGTGAGAAATTAATGTGGCAAAAGGACGATCGCATTAAAGGATCCCATGTGCCATTCCGGCGAAAGTAGATCGCATTCGCCGATGGCATGCGCTAGAGGAGAGCAACCCGCGTGCCGCTATAAACCGAGCCAGAAGCCAATACTGGTATATTCATATATACGCCCATACCTCACAAACTGAGAGCAATGCAGCGCCTTTCTCGCCCTCCATCCGTGTGGGCATATGTTTATTCACCAGAAGAAATACCTACGCGTTCGAATTCTTGGCTCTCATGGATCTATTTACGATTTTATCGTCCACAAATATATCAATACCGTCGTATAATATCTCTCGACGACACTCATGAAACGATAAACGTAAGCTTATTGCCAGACAATAATCCTTGACGTTTCTCGCGTATGTGTTTGTATGCATTTCTCGCTGAAGCGTTTGCCAGCCCAAACAGAGTATATACCCATTCATCAAAAAAAAAATGTATATACAGTAGAACCTTGATTATCCGAACTAATTAGGACTGAGTCTAGTTCGGATAATCGTGGTGTTTTTGGGGACGGGATCATAAAGGACACATTTTCACGTAAAAACAGTAGATATATATTTAAATTTGACATGTATATTAACATGTAAATGTGTCTATCTTTTGTATCTGAAAAAATGTTACTGCTTTTTTTAATCTCTTCTTTATAAAATCGTCAATTGTTAATTGTGCGCTGTCACGCACTTTTGTTCGGATAAACTACGTCATTTTTCCGATAATTGCGGATTCGGATGATCGAGATTCGGATAATCGAGGTTCTACTGTACATATATAAATATATCACTTCGTGGAGGAAAAAAATCAATACATATTTATTTCTATTCTAACTCATAAATTTCTTCAACCCGCAAACTTTCTTATACCACTTTTATTTATTTTTTAAATACTGTATGTATAAGCACTGAAATATAATAACAAATGCGGTAACAAAAAGCCGGTGCCAGTTGTTGAGTTGTTTCCACCAGTCGTTGGTCGTGGTTATTCGACCCTCCAAATTCGCGTAATGAATAGGAGAATCGTGAGAGCACAGGACTGCAAATACACACTCCTAGGGGTCTTGCGAGTCATGAATTAATAATTCGCCCATACGAATAATCAATTCAATACTGTACCTCGGCATTGGCGTGTTCAAGTTGATTTTAGATTGCATGTTAATCGACCTCATCAGACGCATAAACAAAAATGTTATGCCACCGCGTATACAACCTTCACCGGTGCAAAATGTATCTCAATTGCCTTTTGGAACAAACAAATGATGAATAATTATTCACATAAATATGAATAATAATATTTGAAAAATATAAACGTATAACTTTTTCCCTCCATAATAAAACAAATATCTAATCGATATATCGATATACAATAATAAATGCGGAACAATTATTCGCGAAGCTCAATTATGTCTCTACAATGAAACTTGTATCCAATAATCGACGTAAATCACGGCCATGGAAATTTTCAAATATCTCGCCGATGAATATTCTACGTTATACGCAGAGAAGTTGCCACTAATGCCATCGTATCTCGAGTTAAACGGCTAAAGTACCGAATCGTGTTATAGAATATAATTCCCACCGTTTGTTCGGAGCTTTCAAACGCGACCCGATAGTACGAGCAATTTTACTATCTCCTGGCGATAAACTCTTCTGTCGGCTCGCAAACTTTAATGCCGGGAGGTGTTGGCACTATCGGCCTGCATTTGGACAACGTTGACGACGAGCTTTGTCGGCCATCTCTTCCGGAATTGCCGGACGCATGAGCGAAAAGAAACTTTCGTTGAGTCCATCGAATTATCAGGAGGATCATAAAAGTATCCGAACGCCCAGGAAAAATGGTAGGCTCCTTGGCTATCTCGACGAGTGGCTATCTCTATTGGCTCGAAGCTTTTGCATTTTGTAGCCGACCGTGCTTTAAAGCTCCTATCTCGAATCTTGTCCCAGCCAATTCCAGGAGCAAATGTTGTACACAGAGCGAGAGAGAGAGAGAGAGAGAGAGGGATAAAGAGTAGGAAAGGGTTTAAAAAAGCTACTGGGAGATGTGCATGCAGCAGAAGCTTTTGTAATCAGCGACCCTACGTTGCGGAATATTTTCAAGCACATGAAAAATGCCGTTTAAAAAATTCGGTAAATATACGCTGGACTACTACGTAATTTGCATGGAAATTGGTACGGTGAAAAATACTTAAATGCAGTGGGCATGTTGACACGCGAAATGCCAATATTTCCGACAATTTTCATTGCACGAAGAAAAAACCCTGACGACTGTTTTTTTTTTCTGAACTATATTTAAACACTTGACTCGTGAAGTTATTGATTTCTTTTAATTAGCCCACAGCGGTAAATTAATAAAAGTCAAAGTGAATAGGTTGGTGGGGGAGAGAGAGAGAGAGAGTTGTACAGTAACACGAGTGACATATAGCTTCGGGTAACGAGAGGATGCTGTGTCGGAGAGCATGTATATGCGCAGCGACTGCTTTCTGTTGGCCGTAACAGAGTTTCGCGACCCGATAAAGCCGTAGCCGTGGTGGTATCAAATTTCCGGATGAGAGAAAACAATGTTATCGGACTCGCGGAATCTTCGGTACCTATACACGTACGTGTACGTGTATATATGCATGCATAGGTGTGCTTACGCCGGTTTCTCGCACCCAGAGACAAGGAACTGCTGTTTTTCCTTCCGCCATGGCAGCGTCGGGCGACCACAATGAGATGCCGCTATCCCTCGTGAGAGACTGCTCGTTTCCTCCGTTTTGATGACAACGAAAATTGCGTTGCAAGAAGAAGAAGAAGAAAAAGAAGAGTGCGGAGCGCCGAGGTACATCATTTTCGGCTAGATTTGTCGTTTTTTTTTTTTTTTTTATCATGGCATCGATAGATTGCGGGTCGCGTTGGGCGCGTCTATCTTTATATTTACGGATTAAGTGCGCGAGCTTGTTGCAGGCCGGGCCACTGGTTCGCGCTGCTATATTATACCGTGCCTACTATAAGAGCATGCCCATTAGATAGGAAGGCGAGAGTCAAGCCGCGAGATTCTGTACTGTTCTGTGTCTTGGAATCGTTATTGAAGTAGGAACACGTAGGGTGCTCCATTGACGATAAGTATATAAACGAGAGGTGGAGAGAGAGAGAGAGAGAGAGGCTGCAGGAGCGGCTCGGGTCACGCGAGCCTCCGTTTTGATGACAACGAAAATTGCGTTGCAACAATAAGAAGAAGAAGAAGAAGAAGAAGAGTGCGGAGCGCCGAGGTACATCATTTTCGGCTAGATTTGTCGTTTTTTTTTTTATCATGGCATCGATAGATTGCGGGTCGCGTTGGGCGCGTCTATCTTTATATTTACGGATTAAGTGCGCGAGCTTGTTGCAGACCGGGCCACTGGTTCGCGCTGCTATGTTATACCGTGCCTACTATAAGAGCATGCCCATTAGATAGGAAGGCGAGAGTCAAGCCGCGAGATTCTGTACTGTTCTGTGTCTTGGAATCGTTATTGAAGTAGGAACACGTAGGGTGCTCCATTGACGATAAGTATATAAACGAGAGGTGGAGAGAGAGAGAGAGAGAGGCTGCAGGAGCGGCTCGGGTCACGCGAGCCTCCGTTTTGATGACAACGAAAATTGCGTTGCAACAATAAGAAGAAGAAGAAGAAGAAGAGTGCGGAACGCCGAGGTACATCATTTTCGGCTAGATTTGTCGTTTTTTTTTTTATCATGGCGAAATCATGGCATCGATAGATTGCGGGTCGCGTTGGGCGCGTCTATCTTTATATTTACGGGTTAAGTGCGCGAGCTTGTTGCAGGCCGGGCCACTGGTTCGCGCTGCTATGTTATACCGTGCCTACTATAAGAGCATGCCCATTAGATAGGAAGGCGAGAGTCAAGGCGCGAGATTCTGTACTGTTCTGTGTCTTGGAATCGTTATTGAAGTAGGAACACGTAGGGTGCTCCATTGACGATAAGTATATAAACGAGAGGTGGAGAGAGAGAGAGAGAGAGAGAGAGGCTGCAGGAGCGGCTTGGGTCACGCGAGCCTCCGTTTTGATGACAACGAAAATTGCGTTGCAACAATAAGAAGAGGGAGAAGAAGAGTGCGGAGCGCCGAGGTACATCATTTTCGGCTAGATTTGTCGTTTTTTTTTTTTTTTTATCATGGCGAAATCATGGCATCGATAGATTGCGGGTCGCGTTGGGCGCGTCTATCTTTATATTTACGGATTAAGTGCGCGAGCTTGTTGCAGGCCGGGCCACTGGTTCGCGCTGCTATGTTATACCGTGCCTACTATAAGAGCATGCCCATTAGATAGGAAGGCGAGAGTCAAGGCGCGAGATTCTGTACTGTTCTGTGTCTTGGAATCGTTATTGAAGTAGGAACACGTAGGGAGCTCCATTGACGATGAGTATATAAACGAGAGGCGGAGAGAGGGAGAGAGAGAGAGGCTGCCGGAGCGGCTCGGGTCACGCGAGCCTCCGTTTTGATGACAACGAAAATTGCGTTGCAACAATAAAAAGAAGAAGAAGAAGAGTGCGGAGCGCCGAGGTACGTCATTTTCGGCTAGATTTGTCGTTTTTTTTTTTTTTATCATGGCGAAATCATGGCATCGATAGATTGCGGGTCGCGTTGGGCGCGTCTATCTTTATATTTACGGGTTAAGTGCGCGAGCTTGCTGCAGGCCGGGCCACTGGTTCGCGCTGCTATATTATACCGTGCCTACTATAAGAGCATGCCCATTAGATAGGAAGGCGAGAGTCAAGGCGCGAGATTCTGTACTGTTCTGTGTCTTGAAATCGTTATTGAAGTAGGAACACGTAGGGTGCTCCATTGACGATAAGTATATAAACGAGAGGTGGAGAGAGAGAGAGAGAGAGGCTGCAGGAGCGGCTCGGGTCACGCGAGCAGCACGCCGAGCTTGAACGAAGAAAGTTGCTAGCCGAGTTCTCTCGACTTCTTGCTATGCATGAAAATTGCCATAAACTTTTCTCGGAAACACCGCCATCGAGATACTCGGAAAAACTCCGCTCCCATTTACTCATGTTTATCGATGGCATTACACGCTCGTAATGCGGACTTTGTGTTTAACGGAGCGAGCGTCATAATTGCGATTTCGCTTGTGAACAATTTTTTTCCTTTTTTTTTTACAGCAAACTTAATTAGAAATTTGATGAAAGATTTTTTCAATCGTGGACACGTGGATCGTTCTCACATAATTTCCGTGTCGGAACGAAACGTACGAACGACGAGATAAAAACGCGCGTCTATACGTTCCGCACGGCGATTTCTCGCTACGGCCGGAACAATGCGGACTCGATACACAGTCTCGAGGCTTTTCCGAGGAGTGTGCACGAAACGGATGTTGGCAAATTGACTTTTGCTGGTTTCCATGCACCTGTGCATATATGCTAAGAGTCCATGTTTGCCGGAAGCTCCGATGCACCTTCCGTGATCTCGGCCAGTCCCTATAGACTCAGCGATACGATGTACCCAGGCATTTCCTTTCTCGTCTATAATTATCGGCAATCGATTAATCAGAGCTCGGAAATATTTATAAATAGCACAACTCGTCTCGTTCGCGTTGATTTATTTATTATTCCACGTATCATTATCTTATCGAAATATCTCGAGTGCGCATGAACGTACGGGTTTCCGAGAAGCTCCACCGCTGCACACCATTCGAGCGAAGCCCATGTTTGTTTTTGATCCAAAACACAAACATAGCACACGCGGAGAGGCTCGTGATACGCGGGTCCATGGTCGGTTCTCTCGTCTCTCATCTGCACAAGTGGGTAAGAAACGTCAACAACTTCCGCTGCCAATCAGAAGAGAATTGCAGAGAGAGAGAGAGAAAGAGAGAGAGGGGAAGTGTGTGTCTCGTTAACGCATGATAAACGAGGCGATACAAAGCATAATTAGCTGGCCACGCGGGTTCCCGAAGCTTGCTTACGCTGAAATTAGCGACGGGCTCGGTGTACATGTGCGTTTTTCAAAGAAGCCCTCGCTGCCCCTTTTCGATTCGAGCACGACAGTCGACGGAAGACACCGTGAGACCGGATGATCCTCGGAAATAGTTGGTCGATGTCGTGTCACGAGACGACACGACACTCTCGCATCCTAGTTTTCGACGAACAACGTCAAAACGAACGATATCCGATTTTTCGTACCAAATCTTAAATCGAAACTATCGTTGCTCCTGAAAGCGACGAATTTAACGAGGATATTCGAGGCGCGAGTTTGCAGAAAATTCGGCTGGCGAATACACAGTTGGGCCAACGTCTGACCCTCTTTCGTCCGCACGAATTTCCAGGGTTCGAACGTCGAGACGAGAAGAAAGTTGGCAAAATCAGAGACGATAAAGAGAAGAGGCTGACGACAAGTTTCGCCTCGAATTCTCGCTGTCCGAGAAGAGACTCTGACCCTTGGGATTATCGATGTTGTTACGAGCATCCGCCCTCGATACAGAATCCACCGAATGGCTGATATCGGATAAGTTTTCGTCAGCCGAGGGATGTCCTCGTATTTTTTTTTTTTTTTTTTTTTTCAAATCCATCTTTCTATAATGACCCGCTCGAAGCGCAGCGTCCTTATTCCGCAGGACCGTCGAAATCGCCAAACTTTTGTAAATGATATCTGGGTCTTGGACTAAATTGCATTTGTACGGACGATACGGAAAGACAATAGCAAATTGTGTATAATTTTATAGCGGTTATAGGTAGCATGCTTTATTCATGAACAAATCCGAAAATAGCCGCGTTCCCGGATAAAATAGAACGGGTGGGTTATTTTCAAGCGAGGCTTTTTATATTACAGAGCGAATTTTTCACGGTCAACGGGTCGCCCCGATACGGCCGGAAGTTATATCAATACACGTAGTATTTTATTATAAACCACGACCTATGACAGTCACCGAGCCCCGTAAATAAAGAAGGTCATAAAAAAATGTGTATTACAAACTCTTCGCAGCTCAAACGTGTCACGCGACGAGTTTGTTATTTTTACACCCTAATGGCCCATTATTTTATTGAGAAAATTAAGACAT
Source organism: Clistopyga incitator (assembly GCA_947507545.1). Taxonomy (NCBI): domain Eukaryota; kingdom Metazoa; phylum Arthropoda; class Insecta; order Hymenoptera; family Ichneumonidae; genus Clistopyga; species Clistopyga incitator. The sequence goes on from OX382176.1 coordinate 3,790,691, forward strand.
TCATTGAGAATTTAATGGGCCTGACGGTTAATCTGGTTAAAGATATATTAATATACAACTGACAATTTTACGATGGAATACAATCTATAATCGAATTTGATTGATAGGAATATTTTTGGAAAAAATTTATCATTGTGACATTTTTAACACAGCATAATGAAAAGTCTCGGTGAATAGAGCGGTTAAACTGTTTAATTGTTGCTTTCTCATTGAGGCAATTGTCACCGGTATGTTGGCTGATGACAATGACACCGAGCGGCCGACAGCCGCCGACCGCCGGCCGCCGGCCAGCCGATAGTACGTGCGAACCCACGATACACGGACGCACGAGCAGATAACCACGAGTATATACGGGGAACACACGATAAGCGCTCACGTACATTAGTCACGCCGGTGCATGCCACTGCGCCGGGGTTACAGAGTCAGTGGGGCACGACTCTCAAGCGCCCACATGGAAATTCACGCAGCTTCGGTGTATCGCCCGTACACCTCACCGGACACCATGTACACTGCCAGGTACTGTACTCTACTGTGCCTCAATAAAGGCTCAACTATATTTCTGTATTATTCTGTCATTTGTGCGGGTGACTAAAAATTCCGCATCTCTGAGCGTCGCTCGGTCTCGTTTTGCTAAATACGGATTCCCATGGAATTTCATTGTACATTTTGTTCTCTCCATGTATAGACCTATAGAATGCCCTTTCGGTACTCGGGTTTAATTGAAACTATTAATTGCTAATAATCCGACGTATATCCTATTCCACATATCCATATCCTATGCGTCGTAATCCACATCCTATGCGTTCCACGACAACACTAATTTGGAACAATGTTCAGAACAACTGGAACAACCGAAAAAAAAAATTGGAATTTCCAAAAGTCGGGGGCTCCGGCGAAAAGCGGCTTTTTTTGGTTTACCGTTATGGGTTTCGCTTTGGAAAGTTATCGTTATTGTAGAACAATACAGAACTACCGTCGGAATATGCATATTCGAAAAATGGGGGCTAACTTCTCGAGCCTCCTGTTCCGCGTACACGTTCTCCACGCTCTTATGCCGAGAGAAGAGAAAAAGCTAAATACGAGTGTTGGCGAACGTCAAGGCTCGGGATAGGTGCACTCGCGATTAAATCCCAAGGATCCCCCGGAGACCCTCGACTGGCTCGGGCTATCCTACGCAATGCCAATAGCGCGTGGGACGTTGCATAACGCACTCCAGCAGAATCTCTCTTGGTTCACCGCGGCTACGCCGTTTCCCCGCACTTGTCGAGATCCACTGTGAGATCGCGAGTCAAACGCACCTGTTGTTCGAAAATTCATGGAAGAAACAAAAAACTTGATCGTCGACTGGACGTTTTTTCCGTATTTTACTGAATTTTCGCTGGTGCATGCTAATGAAGTTTCTCACAGATGTCGCGCGCATCGTCGTATTTTAATTTCGTGAAATCCTATGGCCTGTTGTACCTGCTGCGCGCGTCTTCTTAACCCTATTCTCTAGCTCGAATGAGAGAGTCGCAAAATCCGAGAGTTTATATACACCTCGGAGACTCGAACGTGACCACGTTGGCTGGCTTTCAAATATTAAATTGCTCAAGTTATTACAGGCTGAATGGGAATGTGGGAGAGCGAGACACAGGCTCATTCGGACGAATACGCAAAGTGCCCACTGCGCGCACGCGTGTCTGCCTCTTGCCGGTTGCTCGCTTCACGAGCGGCAACGTTTTCCACGCTCGACCGAGCACACCACCGCCGCAACAGTCAACGATAAACTCACCGAGTGGTTCTAGTCGAATTCCGGAAATATCCAACCCTGGCGGATTATGTCTTGGTTAGTCGCGAAATTGTTGGCAGCAAATGCGGAAGGCTCCGCCAGACAGACTCGGACTTTCAACCAGTTTACCCAAACTCCGTTGCCTCGATCACCGATAAACTAAGCAACTATAATGCAAAACATTATTGGAGAAGGAGTGAACAAAATCTTACTCCGGACTTTAATTATTTTTTTTTTTAATGCTTAGTTACTAAAAAAAATTGCAGTACATAATAATGACCATTGATTTTCATACGAATATTCTTTAAATGTATATCTTCCAATAATTTGCAATGAGAAAATATCAAGAAAAACGACCAAGAGGGGCTGTGCTCATTTTTATTTTTTTTTTGATATTAATATTGCCAAAAATATTATTTAAATGAAAATAGGCACGATTATTCAATAATGCTTCTTCTTATAATTCTGTAAAATGTCCTTTTCGCATTTTTCTCTACGCAGTTTTCGCGAAGCTGGGCTTTGATCGAGTTCGAGGTCGACAAAACGTTATATATCTGCGATTCGATTATTAATGCGCGTTACCAAGTCGTAAATTTTTATAGCACGGGGGGGGGGGGGGGGGGGTATATGTAAAGGGGACATTTGGTGGTGGCTTGCGTGGTACAATGACCATGATATGATGTCTTTCAGTGTAGTCTGTACTTTGCTCGGTCGTCGTTCTACGTATTTCCCAGCAAAATGCTCGGTCTACACGAAAGAAAGTCCCTCGCGCATACGAGTCTACGATAGGGAAGAGTTGGAGTGCGCTTGGGGGATCCTGCTTCTCAGCACGCGATGTCCAACAGTCCGCAAAAACGACGCCGACGTCGCCGTGTCCTTAATTTATAGTTCAATGTGACTTAACGCGATAAATCTGAGCGCGGTATTCTCGTTTCATGAACAAAATGGCAATGCAAATAGTTAATATCCTCTTACATTAATAGCCTGAGTTTGTGGAACGTCGGGTATGCGAAAACTCGCTGACGCCTACTCGACGTGTGGCCTTGAACTCGTAATGAGATTTCGTTGGCTCTTCGCACTCGATTTCCACCGTAAAAATAATCACGTTTATTAATGGGAAATATGTGAATATTGTTATTATTATTATAACTATTATGCCGTTGATGATTATTTGCTTTGAAGTGTCGTATGGTTTCACGTTCCCATGAGATTTTCGAAAATTAGAAACTGCACTGTGCGGGTGGGTACTTTTTAACCAAAAATAAAGGTACCCTTGAAGAAATAAAGGGAAGGTGACATCGATCGAATGACTTCGGTGGTACCAAAGCTTGGCAAAGCGTGTCCGATGGGCGCCAGAGATCGAGTCACCGTGAGCCGTACGAAATGGCGCATGCAAACGGGGCGTGGGAAGGGGGAGGCTCGTAATGTAGCTTGGTAAAAAAAAAAAAGAAAAACTCCCTCAAACTCGTTCCCGCGGGAGTAGAGAGAGGATCTCGCTGCTGTTTGTGGAGGATCGTAAACATCGGGTTTCAGTGGCCTGACTCTGGTGGCCCAAAGAACTCCGAGCGTTCACTCGTCTTTACCCTTCTTTTGTTCTCCGAGACGAGTAACGGTATGTGCCATATTCCCTTCTACTTCTGCGTCTTCTTCTCCCTTTCTCTGGACCTGTGAATCGATACGTTTCACGTCTCTTCGCAATCGAATAAAAATAATCGCCATAATTCTCGGTCATTATTGTTTCTGGGAAGCGGCTTGTGCGATTTCTATATCCCTCTATTATTTGGGAGCTCTTTCTAACCCTCGAGACTCTCGTATTCGTATTTTCGATATTACGATTGATAATTCCGATTTTTTATAAAATACGAAGATATCTTGAGGTTTCTTGAGATTGAGACGATTTCTATATCCCTCTATTATTTGGGAGCTCTTTCTAACCCTCGAGACTCTCGTATTCGTATTTTCGATATTACGATTGATAATTCCGATTTTTTATAAAATACGAAGATATCTTGAGGTTTCTTGTGATTGAGACGATTTCTATATCCCTCTAGTATTTGGGAGCTCTTTCTAACCCTCGAGACTCTCGTATTCGTATTTTCGATATTACGATTGATAATTCCGATTTTTTATAAAATACGAAGATATCTTGAGGTTTCTTGTGATTGAGATGATTTCTATATCCCTCTATTATTTGGGAGCTCTTTCTAACCCTCGAGACTCTCGTATTCGTATTTTCGATATTACGATTGATAATTCCGATTTTTTATAAAATACGAAGATATCTTGAGGTTTCTTGTAATTGAGACGATTTCTATATCCCTCTATTATTTGAGAGCTCTTTCTAACCCTCGAGACTCTCGTATTCGTATTTTCGATATTACGATTGATAATTCCGATTTTTTATAAAATACGAAGATATCTTGAGGTTTCTTGTGATTGAGATGATTTCTATATCCCTCTATTATTTGGGAGCTCTTTCTAACCCTCGAGACTCTCGTATTCGTATTTTCGATATTACGATTGATAATTCCGATTTTTTATAAAATACGAAGATATCTTGAGGTTTCTTAAGATTGAGACGATTTCTATATCCCTCTATTATTTGAGAGCTCTTTCTAACCCTCGAGACTCTCGTATTCGTATTTTCGATATTACGATTGATAATTCTGATTTTTTATAAAATACGAAGATATCTTGAGGTTTCTTGAGATTGAGACGATTTCTATATCCCTCTATTATTTGGGAGCTCTTTCTAACCCTCGAGACTCTCGTATTCGTATTTTCGATATTACGATTGATAATTCCGATTTTTTATAAAATACGAAGATATCTTGAGGTTTATTAAGATTGAGACGATTTCTATATCCCTCTAGTATTTGGGAGCTCTTTCTAACCCTCGAGACTCTCGTATTCGTATTTTCGATATTACGATTGATAATTCCGATGTTTTATAAAATACGAAGATATCTTGAAGTATCGAAGAAGAGGACGTTTACCTCTTCTCCGAGAGTCTGGTATATTATCTCATGATGATCGTCGACGGGAGCTCGAGAAAGTGGGCGAGGCTCCCACAGTCGTGCTCGGTGCAAATGCCCGATCGCCCATTGATATATTATGCCGATGGTGCGGACGAATAAGGCGAGCGGACCGGGACGCGTGACATTCAACCATTCTTCCCGGGATGAGACATTAATGAGGAAATACCGGCCGCAAATGCTTCACGGATGATATCCTTCTCGCTACTCTTGTATATCGTTGAGGTTAATCGACGAGACAGTCCTCCATACTCAGCGCTGACTCACAGTCCGCAGTCTCGAGCCTTATGCATGATTAGTCATTGTTAAAACTCATTGTCGCTAAACATTTACATTTCACCATAAAAGCAACAATCTAAATACGGTTCACGGGAAATCCCTCATTATCATATCGGCTGATAAATTTAACCTCTCTTGCTGCCCTTTTTAGACCTCCGTTTAAAAAATCACACGACTCGCAATCGAAACACATCAGCTACGACACAAAAAGGATTTCGCTACTGTGTGAAAAAAACTGTGCGTCATCGTATACTGAAAAAACGGTATAGTTCTCACACCTAACCAACTGACCGCCATCTTTCCACCACCTCGAAATTTTGAAATCTATTTTCTCCCAAAATACTAGGCAGAAAGAGTTGAAATTTTGATAGAACGTGCAGAAGCATGGCAGTATTGGGCTGGTGATTGGGTTTTTCGATACTCAAAGCCGTTTAGTCAGCAGAATCAAAACCAAAATGGAACTACGTACTACGTACTACGTCCAGCGCTGGTGTTCCGCTGTGGTAACTGAAGAACACGGGAAATCCCTCATTATCATATCGGCTGATAAATTTAACCTCTCTTGCTGCCCTTTTTAGACCTCCGTTTAAAAAATCACACGACTCGCAATCGAAACACATCAACTACGACACCAAAAGGATTTCGCTACTGTGTGAAAAAAACTGTGCGTCATCGTATACTGAAAAAACGGTATAGTTCTCACACCTAACCAACTGACCGCCATCTTTCCACCACCTCGAAATTTTGAAACCTATTTTCTCCCAAAATACTAGGCAGAAAGAGTTGAAATTTTGATAGAACGTGCAGAAGCATGGCAGTATTGGGCTGGTATTTGGGTTTTTCGATACTCAAAGCCGTTTAGTCAGCAGAATCAAAACCAAAATGGAACTACGTACTACGTACTACGTCCAGCGCTGGTGTTCCGCTGTGGTAACTGAAGAACAGCGGGGCTGTGGCAGCACTACCGTTTTCTCCGTGTACCTACCGATAAATCGACCTCCAATTAAAAAATCACATGACTCGGAATCGAAACACATCGACCACGATGCTTGTGTGCGTCAAATTGGACGTAACGACTCGGTAGGAGCACACCTTGTCCTACAGCGATGACAATCGTCGGTTCTCGGTGGTAGATAGCTATACGACGGTGCAGAAAGCGGCTGCACCTGCAACTATCACCGATAAGGCTCGATGTTCCACGTAGCTCAAGCAAGGCTCGTGCGTACTTGCTCGCTCTTCCAGCGAACGATTATTCTCGCACCATTTTTGTTGAGTTTCGATGGTCGCGCGGATCGACAGAAAGGGAGATCATCGATCGTTCGATCGGTAAATTAATCTGCCAAAGATAAATGCTAATTTCGAGTGGATCTTTGCCGACATTTATTTTCACCAAGATGTCGCCTGTCCATTTTCATCGAGCGCGAAAGGGGATTTCTCGTGCGACGTTCGAGCCTCGACGAGCGAGACGATCGGGAATCGGAGAGATACGAACTCTCGTTCGTCACTGCGGACCGCAGAGAAATGGCAAAGGTATAGAACACTCGATTACACAATTCTCACGACATACCTTACTTCCCGTTTGGTCGTTCCATCGTACGTGCTATTTGCATTCAATAGCATCATTTTTTCTTTTTGTAAATTTAATGTACGGGACAAAAAATGCTGTGGGCAAATAATTGCAGTTCTTTGAAATAAACAAAAAAAAATTTAACGAGAAAGAACAACAAAAATACAACACTTTTACACGTCACTGGTGTTGTCGTGTCTCGTTATGACGCAAGGTATATTAATATCGTCGAATCACAGGTGGAAAAGGAGAGCACAACTGTGTTGTACATACAACATGTGTGTTACATAGATCATGACAGAAGAAGTGTATGTAAAATTCAAGACAGAAAAAGGTCGCTCGAGTTATAGAGCTGTGCATTGCCAGACGGTGTATCGTGTATCGGATGTTGTAAATGTGGCGCGTATATGAATGCAGGTAAAAGTCGTGGGGTGGAAATGAGAGGGAGGGGAAGGGAGCGTGCGTAGCCCGCGGTTAATTGCCCTCTTCGAGTCCGAGCAGTTGCATAGTCGCTATGACACTCTCGACGGACGACTTTCGAGAAACTTGTTTTTCCTTCCGTCGCTTCGACTCTATTAAAAATTGTCGTTGTGCGTTTTTGTCTCTCTCTCTCTCTCTCCCTCTTTCACGGAGTCGAGGTAGTCGCAATCGTTCGCCCGGATGAAAACCAGTTCAACGACATCGGGAGACGACGATAGGCGGACCGGGATTATAACACACGCAACTGCGCGCTTCGCACGATGAGGCCGCAACTAGCAAACACGCTTCGGATCTGTACTTTCGACCGATGTCCGGACCTTCGACACATCGCGGTTCGCTCCCTTAAGCCTCGACGCACTAAATACGAAACGCACTTAGGCTTCCGGATTCCTCCTCAATTCATTTTTCAACCATAAATTCGCCATGAAATAATAATCGCAACAACAGCCGGCGGTATTTATAAAAATACGTGAATTTTATTTCAAATTAATTCGATGGTAAATCGAAAAATTCGAGATGACAATGAGATACAATGTTTTCAGGAAATCGAGTGGTGATTGGCCGGGTAATTACTCCCGGACAATCTGGTGACGAGTATCGAAGAAATGGACAATTGACTGTGAATATAGTACATGGAAAAGAGATGTAAGCGAAGGAGACTTTGACTGGCGTGCGGGCATAGGAAAGTGAAACCGGCGGGCGAAAACGAGCGGTGAATTTTGAGGAGACTCCGCGAGAGTACAGACGAACGTGGCCTTTCCTGCGAAAATCAAGCCTCACCGAGCTATTCCAATTATCGTTGTCTGTGTATACGAGGCGGCGATTCGCGTAATGTTCAACACTTTTCGCTGTGTAGAAACTTGGAAATTCAGAGACCACACTCCGCGATTTCTACACAAGACGTGTAAACGTCGCGGGCGAGTTCTCCCGCATCCATTCACTTTCCTTTCATCTTCTCCACCGTGCGCCCTCATTATAAACTCAATTTCGTCACCGCCACGAAACGCTGATGACGTACCAAATTCAGGTCAAACGCCATTTCAGGTCAACTGCCGCGAACAATGCACGGATTTTCAAGCAAAGTTCCCTGAAGCTTTTTTACTTTCGACACATAGAAAAAATCATGGAAAATCAATGACGGAATGAAAAATAAAAAATAAATTTAAAAAACGTGCACTATTTACATAGACGATAAATAATAACTTTATTGTTACAACTGCAATGACGCGGAGGGTGGGGAGGTCGGTGCGAACCGCAACCGTACATATGCAATACGAGAGCTGACGATTGTCAATGAGAAAGCGAGAGGTGAAATTGCAATCTGGTGGTGTGGCCATCGGAACCGCAGAAATTGCACTCGTCCCGACAAAAGCTCGTCTATATATACGCGCTATGAAATTTCCATCAGCGACATTGGGTTTCGATAATTTCCGTGGATGGTACGCTTCAGCGTCACGAGGCTACCAGAACAGCACGTTACGGAACTGCGGCACAAAGGGGAATGAATTATCCATCGTGAATTAAGTACAGTGTACTGCGGTGCATTGGAATAGAAAAAAATTAAGCCGACGTCTCTATATACCGCCTATCGACGTATTCTATTGGCCACACATTAAAGTTTCATGGAAAAACCGAGAGGAAAACGAACCGGAATGATTTTTCACATGTGAGAGCGAGCGGCTGTGTTACGGAGAGCCGAGGAAGTCACGCGTCCAACGATACAAACTCGTTGAGACCTTCAATCTCGTCCGTTCTGAGTCGATCCAACAACATCCTTCGAACCCACCGGAGATTGAGGAACAAACGGAAGCACTTACTGCACTGTACCGTACACAGAGGAAGGCAATTGCTTGGCTCCCGTTCTATATCTTTCCATTTTCCACGTACCTTCAACGACTTTGAACCGAAGATAGGTGAATAAAGCTGAGTTGTCTGTCTTTCGTGTACTCATTATCGACATTGTTTCTCGGAAACCGGTACAAGTACAAAATATTGAGTGAAAAGTGATGGCGCAGCTTGAAAGGGGCCGAGGTAAAATATTTACCGAGTTGGCGTGGAATACCCGATGTATGTATAAACACACAAAGGAGGATTGCCCGAGGCCACGTACTCTCGTTTTTTTTTTTTTTTCTTTCTTTTTTTCCTCCACTCGAATGTACTCGCTCTATGTACGATGATACGTAGTGTTTCGCGGATTATTCGCGAAGAACAGGAAGAAAGCTGTCAGTCCGCACGTGAATGCAACGCTATATCCCACCCCATCCACCTACACCGTCTCTTCATAATTAAAAACTCACTCGCATCAGCCAACGCACAATCTCCAGGGTATCTTCACTTGATGCAATAAAAATTACGGAGATTTCGAAAAAGGCGCGTGAAATTTTACGTCAACTTGTACAACGTGAATTTGTATGTTAATGCAATAGCTCCAAATAATAAAACAATTCGTTAAATACTTGAATATTCCAATTCGTAGCGTTTTTTATTGACATAATGACACTTTTTTCTTTAAAATAAAATTAATGTATGAAAAATGTTTTCACGTTCAAATGATTATTTGGGAAAAAAATGATTTCTCGCTTCGAGACAGTGGTGTCCATGCTTATAGTTTAATAAAGCTCTGCAGATTATTTAACATTATGTGCTTTCTTAATTGGAATGTGACAATGACAATCGTCGATGCATAGCGTCTCGATATATCCAACGGGGAAAAGCGCGACAGAATCGATAGTTAAGAATCAGAAGAGTAATTCTCGGCGGGACCTGACCGATCGTAAATCATAACCCATCATAAATTAATGTATGAAAAATGTTTTCACGTTCAAATGATTATTTGGGAAAAAAATGATTTCTCGCTTCGAGACAGTGGTGTGCATGCTTATAGTTTAATAAAGCTCTGTAGACTATTTAACATTATGCGCTTTCTTAATTGGAATGTGACAATGACAATCGTCGATGCATAGCGTCTCGATATATCCAACGGGGAAAAGCGCGACACAATCGATAGTTAAGAATCAGAAGAGTAGTTCTCGGCGGGACCTGACCGATCATAAATCATAACCCATCATAAATTAATGTATGAAAAATGTTTTCACGTTCAAATGATTATTTGGGAAAAAAATGATTTCTCGCTTCGAGACAGTGGTGTCCATGCTTATAGTTTAATAAAGCTCTGTAGACTATTTAACATTATGCGCTTTCTTAATTGGAATGTGACAATGACAATCGTCGATGCATAGCGTCTCGATATATCCAACGGGGAAAAGCGCGACAAAATCGATAGTTAAGAATCAGAAGAGTAATTCTCGGCGGGACCTGACCGATCATAAATCATAACCCATCATAAATTAATGTATGAAAAATGTTTTCACGTTCAAATGATTATTTGGGGAAAAAATGATTTCTCGCTTCGAGACAGTGGTGTCCATGCTTATAGTTTAATAAAGCTCTGTAGACTATTTAACATTATGCGCTTTCTTAATTGGAATGTGACAATGACAATCGTCGAAGCATAGCGTCTCGATATATCCAACGGGGAAAAGCGCAACAGAATCGATAGTTAAGAATCAGAAGAGTAATTCTCGGCGGGACCTGACCCATGACGCTGGTCACGGTCTTGGAAAAAGGTGAACGTGATGGCGCGTGTTTGAGTACAATCTATATATACATATATCCATATATAGGCGGGAGCTCAGAGCGAAAGACCGATTATCGTATTTTCTGGCCAAGTGGACCGCAAGATCAGAGAAATAACGCAGAACAACCGTACCAGGAGAACAAAATAGTACGAAATACAGCGAGTCGCTCGGGTAACTCGTGCGGGATAATGATGCGGGAGAAGGAACAAGTACACGGGAGATAACATTCCTATCTAACAATCGATAGAGGCTGTTATGCGGGAGAGCGCGATCGAGAGAAAGAAAGGAAAGTGTGGAGCGGGCGCGTCAAGTGCACGCGAGGCAACAACACACCGCTGAGTTGCAGTGGTTTGAGGCACCGCGAAATCGCGACGCGGAAACGACGGATGAGATTCGTCGAAAGAATTGTCGCTCCTCAAGCCGTTCGGTTCACCGCAAATCTTAAGAATCTGTGAATGGGTGCAGCTCACCAAATACAATTATCCACAGATAACTCAAATATTCGATGGATAATATAGAGAAATTTTATAACGAAATCAGACCATGATTTTTTTTTAAATTTTCCTTTGCAACTTCGTCAATGAAGCGAGGTTACGAACAGTTCCTAATTCCCATTGGGAAATCTGGGAAATGTCTTGATTCGCGTAAATGCGGACGCTGTTTTTTGTTACTGCGATAACTCGTTGCTCATTTTGGAGAAAGTCCATTCGCGTTCCTCGCCCCCAGACTCGACGAGGTCTTCCTCCACGTCATATACGATGTAGAACGCCTGCGCTATTTTCTCTTGGCTTATGGTAAAATCCGCAAATGTCTTCGCGATCCGAGTTCGTGATCGAGCCTTATCCTTTACTATTTACGAGTGGTCGATGATCAAACGAGATACTGCCACTGCATCCGCGAGGGTGAAATCGAAACCGCCTCTTGCTTGTAACTCAGTGGTCATTTTGGTTCCTTTTTCGATAGACCAAAAATAAACGTCAAAATATATAGATTAAAGGCGGAAAGTACAAAAATCTTTGGTATTACCAGAATACGGACAGATTTTTTTTCACGTTCACTCAAAAAAATTACCTGATAACTTTTTTTTTCTATTGTCACAATTCAAATTATGACAATAGAAAAAAAATTCAAATTATGACAATATATATATTCAACAAATGATAAATCTTTTGTGTTCGGTGATGATAGAAAATTCGCAGGAGTCTCGTGTATCTACTTGCGAATAGCACTACATAATTCTGCATAATAGTTGAAAAGTAATGCGGATGATTCCCCGAACGGTCAACAATATACATATACCGTCCACGTCGCAATTCCCTTGTGTACTGTACGTGCCTTTTATCGAAATTCAATATACTTCCGTGCTCAATTACCTTTCGCCGCAGATAATGGAAACGTATAGGCACGAGCCAGACAAAAGGGCTTCCAGCCTCGTTGGAATTTATCGTTTTATTATTATTGGCAAATCGAGTTTCGATATCATTCAATTTCCGTGCAACGAGACGTTGACGCAATGCTTATTTCGGTGGCTTCGACAGATTCCATTAGCCAAATGGCAATATTACGTCACGTATGCATGATCCAATCTGAAAGTGAGACTCCGTGTTGTCGGAAGTGTATAATAGATACCTTGGGATTCTCTCTGATATCAACATTTCCGTCAAATCATCCTGAAGAATTCTTAGTCGAGAAAAAAATGTGTGAGATCTGACAAGAAATTGCCCATACAAAATAAGGCCCATTTACTTACGCGTGAGAAATCCTAAAGGAAGAAGGTTGCGAAGAATCGCAAGACGCCGTAGCGCCATCTTACGGTCGTCGTGTGAACGCGCTCTATAAGCGGCCCGGGGGGGGGGGGGGGGGGGGGGGGCGATGCCGCCTCGGTCCCCCGGCCACCCCTCCCTCATTGCGAGCCTCTTGGTATCAACTATTTCACCAAAGAATAAAAGAAAGCCTACACGGAAGACAGAAAGTAAATCTCTCTCTTCAGTTGGCCTATCGTTCCGCGGGCGATTCTCTTGTTTGCTTTTTAAATGACGGGTACTATCCAGAGGGAGAACAAGACTCGGGAAAGGGAGAGAGAAAACCACATCGACCACACCGGTTGTAACCACAATGCTGTAACAAAAAGATTTTCCCTCGTTGACTCGGTAACGCAAGACACGTAGGCAAAGAGAACGGGGTTGCCATTGAAAGGCGCGACAACCGAGTTTCATTATGTAAAGTCGAGCGCCGTAGTCCTCTCGAGTTTTTTCAATTCTCTCTATCTTACAACGATGCAATCCGACCGATCACTATCGCAACTACTTGTCGCGGGACAAAAAAATATGTCTGCACTTTTTCCGAAAAATCGGTGTAACGAAAAATACGTGATTCTCAATTGACATTGAGTATGTGGTTGCGCACACTTTCATAGCATTTGCATGACCGAATAGAGATCACGAAAAATGTCATTTTTCTCGAGGCTCTCCGTGAACGGGAAATATTATTTAGAAGGTTGGTATTTCCACGGGCCGCGGGAAAATGCTTTCACGTTCTTTGTGTAGGTATATCGATGAAGCATGTCGCGAGCTTGAGGAAAAAGAATTTTTTGAAAAATGTCAGTACGATGAAAATTGAAGAATCGCTATAATGGAAGGAAATTCCCGGAAAAGCGATGGAGATCCGAGAAAACCAAACAGGCGATCCTAGCGAGAATAGAATTCCGCTTCTGTATGCGAATGTTTTCAATGGAATAAAAGAAATTCGCCAAATTCTGGATGGAAATCCGTTTACGGGGAACACCTACAATTGGCGATGTTATGCATTATGCGATGCGTCGATATGACGTTAAATGTCAAGCGTCATATAAATTTAAAGAATAAAAGGCGTGGCAATGTTTGCCGACAGTTTTCTCCATATCTATTTAATCTTTCGCTACCCGATACAAGGTCTCTGTGTATCGTTGCGGGTTGAGAGCTCTTGGCATGACATACAGCAGCACAGCCACGAGGTTCGCGTTAAAATGTCGACATTCCGTGAGCAATACGCGCATTCCCGTACAAGTGACGTCTCCTCGACCTCAGCTACACGTATACGAGAGGGAATCTGAATTTCAATATTAAATTTCACTCTTATCTATGGTATAATGGTATTTTCTGTTTCGTCGCGTAACGCGGTATGTGCGCCCAGTGAATTTCTTGCCGGAAGGTCCTTCGATATTACAAACCAGGAGGGTATGACGTATAAACAAGCAACGCGGAAATTCAGCTGGGACGATCATGCAACGGATCTCGAATGACGATGGTTTCCCTATTGTGATAGAAAAAAGTGTAAGAATTGTCATTTTTATGACAATTTAATTTCAATATATTAAATTGTCAATATATTAAGTTGTCAACTCTTACAATATTAAATTTCACTCTTATCTATGGTATAATGATATTTTCCGTTTCGTCGCGTAACGCGGTATGTGCGCCCAGTGAATTTCTTGCCGGAAGGCCCTTCGATATTACAAACCAGGAGGGTATGACGTATGAACAAGCAACGCGAAAATTCAGCTGGGACGATCATGCAACGGATTTCGAATGACGATTATTTCCCTATTGTGATAGAAAAAAGTGTAAGAGTTATCATTTTTATTAAAATACATCTTTATCGATTAAACAAATTGTTTTATCGCCGATCCGGGATTTTTGATCCCGAAGAGACCGGCCGATCAATGACAGCACAAGACACGAGTCAGCGAGCGCCCTCTGTTCGCGGGCGTAATTCGGCCGTTCTGCGCTTTCCGACTCCTCCGAACGTCCACGAGAGCTGTCGCTTAGTGGACAAAAGCACCAACGGCAGTTGTAGCGCGGAATTCTCGTGGCGGTTCGCTCGGATTTCTTCAATGCTGCATCATCGTGTTGGGCGATTTCGCTCTGGATTCGATACCATACGGTACATAGTGGTGTGTGCGCTTCGTGTGATCTCGAATGGAAATCCATGTCGTCGTCGTCGTCGTCGTCGTGTGATATAGATACGTGCTAACGTACGCTATAACCTTAATACTGTACTACAAACGGTGGCACGTGACCGTTTGCTCGGGTGTTTAGGTGGAGATACGTGCGCGGTCGCTCTAAGCGTCCCGGCAGGTGGAAAACAGCGGGTGGAGGGGGGGGGGGGGAAGAAATAACAAAGGTATACACGGCACACTCAAAACTCTCGGCGTACGCGACGACATATCTCGGAGAGAGACGTCGATGGCATGCGCACGTACCGCGAGTATACAGCGTCGTCGACAACACTCGGCGCTAGGCGTCACATCGCGCCAAATACTCGCGAGGAGGTCTCGACAAGCGCCTGCGTTCCGACAACCTCTACCACAGCGCAGACGCGCCTCATAATCTCTCCATTACGCAATAACGCGCCAAGAGCTTCGACGCTCTTCGCTTTTTCTTTTGTTTTTCTTCTTGTTTTTTGTTTGGCTCGTTTCTTTCGAGGAATGGGCCGATGTCTTTATTAACCGACACGCGAAACTCAAAGAGATACAAATAAAGCGACGAGATTCACGGATTTTAGCAATTTTATATTTTTTATACCTTTCAATGCTTTTCTAAGGAGAATTGACAAAATGATCTCGACAAGAGGATTTTGTTCGAAACATAATTTCCCGCTTGTATTTCGGTTGTGAAAACCGCGTTTAAATGTATCTATAGGATGTTTTCCAGAAATTCAAGCGTGACACCAGATATTTTCGTTACTTCTCTAATAATTCCATCATATTTTGACGGCAATTTTGCAGAAAATGAAAAAATAATATTTGTTAAGTAAATTTCTGTTTTTCTGTCGTCGGTGTATAAAATAATACTAACCGAAATTCTCATTAAGTCATTGGAACATCGCTTCATGAATATCAATGTACCAATTCGCCGAGTTTACTTTGGGGCCACCGGTTGGATTATTTTTATGTCATTTCACTCTCTCTCTCTCTCTCTCTTACTCTCATTCACAGTGCACGTGGAGTCAAAACACGTCGTTCGCCAGTAGCATCAGCATACTAATTGCTAATTCGCGGTCCACTATTTTCCCGGGGATGATTGCATCGTTAAATATTATGCAGCTCGCAAAACGAATTTCCTTGAATTTTTTCAATAGCTATTCTCCGGGGCAATTCGGTAACGCTGTTTATCGTTCACTTACCAAAGTCAAACGTAGAACGTGCCGCTCAAGAGTCTCTTGAGAACCTTGACATTTGCCGCGTGTCGGAGCAACTTGGGCGTCCCCATAGCTCGCTGCGCAAAGTTTATTTTAGAAAGGTGCACGCTCTCGGTAATACTTTCGCAGTCGTACATACATGTGTAGTTTGAACCGACTCGCGATGCCAAACGTCGATGCACGATGTATACAAGCGGACTTGCTTTTAGAACGAACGATAAACCATATGTAACGAAAAATCTACGCTGCGCTGGATTCTAATCGCCGTATTTTTGCACACTCAGAATTTCGAGGGAAAAGGAAGGTGAATGATCAGCGGTGTTCGATCTTCCATCGAGAAAGCTCTCGTTCTACGACGTCTCAACGATGGATCCAACCGAGTGAGGAGATTCGCTGAAAAGGGCAAACCTTTGGCCTCGGAGGTGAGATACGCAGAATTTTCTAGTCATAAAAGGGTAATATTGAGTTAACGTGTCTTGTCGGCGTTTTTTTCACGGTCGGAGCGTGCCTGACGACGCGAGACATCTGTAAGAATAATCAGATGGAAGAAGGCGAGGAGAGACACGGTATTTACGTATTTGGTACTTGAAATAGGTCCTAACGAGCTACTTGGTGGAAAGTAAGGAGCCGCCGTGGACGTCGTACTTCGTCAAGTACCGTGACATCGTCAACGACCAACGCGGCATGTCACATTTCAACTGGCTCGCCGGTAAAAGCAACTATCATGTTTTGCGAACTGGATGCTTTCCTTATGTCAAGTATCACTGCACAAAGAGGCCCAAGGAGGACCTCACCGTTGACGACAAATTCTACAAGGCTATCAAGATCATTAACCTTGGTATTTGCATCTATAATTTATTCGTTATAAGATATTTAATCGCCAATAATAATAATGGTTTCATTATTTTACATTAAAAGTCATGTTTTTGTTTGAAAAATACACAAAGTTGTTTATCTCAATGAACTTTTGACGTTCCTGCAAATATGGCCATGTATCAAAGACACTTTCATTTTTTCAATGACTCTCGACTAGTTTAATAATATTACGAGTCATTTCTTTGATTAAAATAACGTCGTACCCTGGAAGGACTTTTGATGTCAATTATTCAACAATTTTATACTTTTGATGAGTCAGGCGAATTATATAGAAAAACATGAATATTGTGGGAACTTGATGTACAAGTAATACTTTTGATTACTTTCGACTGACTACGTCTGAATTCTTATTCAAACGTTACAGTGATAGTATGGAATTTCAATAAATGTTTACTGCGTGCGGACGATAGCAATAAACGAGACGTTTGTCCACCAGGTATCCCAACGTTGATGTACGGTTTGGCTGCGACCCAATTGATCAGACACGAGGAATTGGTGAGGACTCCTCGAGGCAACGTGACTATATACTTCTTGCTGCCGGAGGATAAAGGATCACGATACTAATGGACTTGGACGAAACAGGAATCACAACGATACTCGACTAACGTAAAGGAAGCGAGTGTAGATTACGCGGAATTTGTAATATATCAACGAGGCTCAATGTAGACGACTTATACGTACGCGAATAAAATTGTAGAATTTTCCAAGGATTGCAGAGTCTCGATGCATCTCAACGAGGCTACAAAACTAGTTTTCGTATACCTTTTGCAGCAACTAAACCAGAACTCAATGACTGTATTTATAGCCGTCCCTAAATTGTTCGGAATTCCCTCACGCTCGCCCGGAAATTCCAAAGAACGACGATCAATGCTACTGGCGAAGACAGGAATTTCTACTTGATAGCACCACTTTCAGGATAGTTGATTTACTCACTGCGATACCTGCATCGATCACTAACATCGTCAATGATTCGACCACCTTCTTACTTTCAATAACTTCCAATTACTAGATTGTAATATATTTTATTTTCGTAGGTTGTTATATTTTTTTATTATACGTTAAGCGAATCGTTAACTCGTTGGATGAATAATAACAAATTCCGTCGCTTTATCTCGATCGAAATGTTATTCTTCGCTGCGGTAATGTCTAATGTGGGTGTATATGTGTGTGTGTGTGTGTGTGGACTTAACGCTGTGTGGGTTCGACATGGATTTTTATCCCTCCTCGAAAGAGCGAAGGTTCCGCAGCTCGTTAAGTCGGAATCTCTGGTTGCACGCGACGCGAATGCGAATATAGGATCGCTACTGCAACAGCTCGTGAACGTGAACGCTCGATCCTAGCGTCCATTTGCAATTATTACGTAGCAATTATTCTCGGCCAGAGTGAAACCATCCAACTTGTGGCCACTCGCGTCCGCTACCATACAACAATACAAACAACAAGTTGCCACGCGCGTTCTTCGTGTACACGTTGCTTCGTTTCGCTTCAGGTAGACACCGCACGGTATGAATTTCAATGACGTCGACGCGCGACGACGACAACGAACGTACGTCGAGGGACACGAACTTGCGAGCAGCATCAAGATGAACATCGATGATGTCACTCTGCTCGTGCCGCGTAAGATCATCGAGAACGGAAAAAGGAGTTCCCCTTCGTTCTTCTATCGCCTTCGCCTATACCGTCTATTTTTCAAATTCTTCAATTATCACTATTATCTTCATTGCTTTTTTGTTTTGTTTATTGTTTACGGTATAAAAAATTTACAGAACTTGCTTCTTTATCTGGTAAATAAATAAGCAAGGTTTGTTATGAACACCTGTGATTTTCCGAATTTTGGTTCATACTTAAAACTATTCGCTTTTGGCTGTTTTCTATGTGGACCCTATTGTCTGGAGTGGCTCGTGCACGTCTGTCGTATCTCGAGTCACGTACGGGCCAGTAGTTTGCAGTTTAATAAGCGGTACACGTCGGTGAACCGGTAGGTAATTAGAACTTTGCCTCGTACCTGCTAAAGGGGCTATTCACCTAGCGAGAAATTATGTTTTCGATTTCCTCGAAAGGATCTATAGGGCGAAGCGATGTATTATGTATTATCGTAAATGGAAATAGGCGCACGTCGGTAGTACAGTCGGAGCCCTCGGACCGCGTCAACAGGTTGCTACTGCCGGTGGGTCGCACCTGGGGATTCTCGGTTCGTGACGGGCACCTGTCGCTAGGGTTCACATTTTTTTGTTCAGAGCCTCTCACTCTCTCTCTCTCTTAAAGGGATAGCGGTTTGGTTTATGGATTTTTATGGAAAAACACGTGTTCGAGTGTGTTAGATTTGAAATTTAAAAAAAACATTCCGAAAGAAATGTATTACCAGGCATTAATGAGTAGCAAACAGATAATCCATACGCCGGAGTGAGGAAAAGAACATCGCGTATTCGCTTATTCAAGGACATTTAATTATACGATGTACAATCAATTAGGAGAAAAATGTTTATAAATACGTTCATAAATTTCTCGAGTCAAGTGGCGGTGCAGGATGAATTGCCGGGACGATTTCATAGTTATATAGCTGAGGAATTAGTAACGCGAGCATCGAGAGTTTTAATTCACCCGCTGCTCTGGATTAATCGGTAATTGCTCGTTAAATTTAGCCGGTAGCTCGGAACTCGGGAATGACATTCTTCTTATTGTTGTTGTATTCACGTGTAAAAATAATGCGGGGAAGCCGAGCGAGGAGACGCTCGTTAAAACGGCCGCCCGGCCGCTGGCTCCTATGCAAATCGGCAATTAATTTGATAAACGTCCTCACCGCGCGTTCTTGTTCAGTGTATGCACGACGTCCGCATGTGTGTTTAATTCACCGCTATACGCGTGCCAGTTCTGAGCACATTAAAAGCCTTCGATAAAAAGGGACGACGGATTCGAAAAAATAGACACCAAGTGCAATAAACATAGTAATGTTGCTCCAATCTATTTTTTTTAATGGTAAAATGAATTGAGATGATAAGTGCGGTTTTGATTGTGTCGGTATTATTGTTTTTTTTTTTGTGAGCATACAATAACTCGATACGATTAGTTCCGGACGAGTTATCTCTCGATGGATTCATCAGACGCCTGCCGGCTCTTTGCTTTACGGCAATATAAACGGTGCGTCTTATTTCTGTAACGATTGGTACGTAACTTCATTGGTTGGTATAACGGTGATGGTAGAACCTCCTGTTATACTGGATACGTGTACCGTCAATTCACTTAGAGACGTACAAAGTGTATACGTATAGTTGGTTGAGATATTCCAGATGAGAAAGAGAGTGCAACGAGAAGTTGCAGTCGAGAGCTACCGGTGGAAGCTATCGCGAGTACCGTTCTGCCCGGTCAGCGAATTCCGGGCGGCCTGTGGTCGTCGTCCAATCTCCAAGAGCCAATGCCACTACACTTGTTTTTCAATTCAATGTAATATCGACGTTTTTGGTTATTGGACAAAAAAAAAGTTTTGATTGCATCGTATTTTATTGTTTGATGTAAAAAGTGAGGAAAAATGCATATTGATACACTATTATTTGCTATATTACAACGGTCTATCTATTTTTTGGTTGTTTGACATAAAAAACGTTTTTATTTCATGGTATTTTTATTGTTTAATGTAAAAAGTGAGAAAAAAAATCGATACACTATTATTTGCTATATTACAACGGTCTATCTATTTTTTTGGTTATTTGACAAAAAAAAAGCGATTCGATATCACCGTATTTTATTGTTCAATGTAAAAAGTGAGAAAAAAATAATCGATACACTATTATTTGCTATATTACAACGGTCTATCTATTTTTTTGGTTATTTGACAAAAAAAAAGCGTTTCGATATCACCGTATTGTATTGTTTAATGTAAAAAGTGAGAAAAAAAAATCGATACACTATTATTTGCTATATTACAACGGTCTATCCATTTTTTGTTGTTGTTATTTGACCAAAAAAATATTGTTTAATGTAAAAAGTGAGAAAAAAGGATACACTATTATTTGCTATATTACAACGTGAACGCAAGGGAAGGAGTTTGTGGAGTTTGTTTGGTCAAGCGCGACGAACGAGGAACAAAGGTGTCCTAGCTGACTCTGTCGATCGTAGCCCGATGACGTTTCGTGCACCGCTGCGGATGATATCCCGCTGTGTGTCCGTCACCACAGAAGAGCGCACCAACGAGAAGCCTGGCAGTCGGCGTTTTGTCAACCGGAAATCGCTGCGGACTCGGACAAATCGAACACCTCGGTGCGTGACGTCAAGCAGCGCAACGTCGGCGACGACAATGTCTCTCCTTCTTGTCCAACCTCGTCACTTTTTCACCATTTTTATTATGCCATTCCACGAGGAATTCTCACGTACAACGAGACGCGCAAGATTGCGACGATCGATCGTGAGAAATCGATGGGAATAGTTTTCTTCTCAATGACATAACCAGCGTTTGATAGTCCAAATCTCCATTTTTATTTATTGCGATTGACCAAAGGGGTTAATAAATACATCGACTATTCAAAATAAACACATATATTTGACAAATATTTTAAAAAAGTGTCGATGATAATTTGGAAGAAAAAAAAAATCATAGCATCGTAAAGTTTCGAAATAGTGGCAAGAAAATTAGACGAGCATCGAATGCGACTATCGCAAATGTATCGAAACTTCCGGATATGTGTATCTAATGGAAATTGCCGAGCTGGAAATATGCCGCAGCTGGAATCGGCGAAGGAGAAGCGGAAATGAAGTGCTGGAGTGCGGTGAGCCGAGAGGTAGAAAGCAATGGTGCATGAGTACGTTACGTGCTCAACAGGCTATAGGCCACGGGAAAGTAGGTATTTGTCTTGGCTCTTTGCTTGTACGTGCATGCTTATTGGCTTGCGAGCGGGCGAGTCGCATATTGTCGTATAATCGTGCCAAATTCCCTAGAGAGAATATCAATCCCGTATGTATCGGCGACTAAGCACACGCTGGTATCGCTAAAATCCCCGACAGAAAATGTTTATAGAACGTGATGCTTATTCCGAGAGAAACTCGGACGCTTTCGGTCGTGTGGGATATGCGCATGCGCGCGGCCTCCTCATTAAGGGAGAATGGCTCAACGGCAAACACTCGAGGTAGTTCTGTCATTAATTTTTAAGTTTTTACTACACCAAAAAATCGATGTTTGGTGCGTCTATTGACAGCCCGACAAAAATTTAATTCGCCCTTTGTTCACTCGTTTCCGAAATATTAATTAATTTTTCAAGTTTCATTGTTTTTATATTGGTGTATTGGCTTCGCGTGTTATTAATGCTAGCGCCACTTGCCCCGCGTTATGTATATATATATATATAGAGAGGAAGATTGAATGGTAGTTCTATCATTAATTAAAAAGTTTTTACATAAAAAAATCGATGTTTGGTGCGTCGATGGACAGCCCGACAAATTTAATTCGCCCTTTATTCACTCGTTTCCGAAATATTAATTAATTATTCAAGTTTCACTGTTTTTATATTGGTGTATTGGCTTCGCGCGTTATCAATGCTAGCGCTACTTGCCCCACGTTATGTATATATACATAAATATATTTATATATAGAGGAAGAGAGAATGGTAGTTCTATCATTAATTAAAAAGTTTTTACATAAAAAAATCGATGTTTGGTGCGTCGATTGACAGCCCGAAAAATTTAATTCGCCCTTTATTCACTCGTTTCCGAAATATTAATTAATTATTCAAGTTTCACTGTTTTTGTATTGGTGTATTGGCTTCGCACGTTATCAACGCTAGCGCCACTTGCCCCACGTTATGTATATATACATAAATATATTTATATATCGAGGAAGAGAGAATGGTAGTTCTATCATTAATTAAAAAGTTTTTACATAAAAAAATCGATGTTTGGTGCGTCGATGGACAGCCCGAAAAATTTAATCCGCCCTTTATTCACTCGTTTCCGGAATATTAATTAATTATTTAATTTTCACTGTTTTAACATTGGTGTATTGGCTTCGCGCGTTATCAACGCCAGCGCCACTTGCTCTACGTTACGTATATATATATATATATATATAGAGAGAGAGAGAGAGAGAGAGAGGGAGAGCGGCCAGCCGGTCCTGGCCTGGCTTGACTCTGGCTCGGCCGCGGCAGATCCAGGTGAGTCGAGACTTCGAGAGAGGTGTTTCGCCGTGGGCGCTGATATAACGGTGACGGTCTCGGGTCGCCAGCGGCCTCCTTACCGAATGTCAAACACCGCTTCATTCTTCCTCTCTCTCTCTCGCTCTCTCGCTCCTCGAGGACCGCAGCAGCCGAAGCAAGATTCGTGTAACTGTACATACGTGCTTCGTGCGTATATACACGCACTCTCTTGTCTACGTTACCAAACACTCGATCCACGGCTTTTCGCGTCAATAAAATTAAGGACTACCGAGAATTCGTGGGCTTGCTTCCGGTGAACATTTTTTTCAAAATTCCTCGTTCAAAATTCCCACACTGGGATTTTCTGTCGCATTAACGGACACAGTCCGTTCGATTATTACGCTTTGCTTATGTCTCAGAATCTTTCACACGATATTTCCTCAGGAGTATAATGTAAAAGGCTAAAATAAGAAGAAAGAAAAATGCCTAGCGGTCTACCACAGCGAGATATTGGATGACGCGCAATCTCGAGTTTAGATTATGGATATATGTCGCTGTACTTCTTCAGGGTGTCGCGGGTCGGGTTTCATTATTCGGAAGTAGGTGATTGCAAAATGACAGCGAATCGTCGTGCACCGAGAGAAAAAGAGCAGACACTTGTGGCTATAAATAGAAGGCGAAAAAAATAAATTAATGGACAGGTGCAATTTTATTCTAAGTGTACAGTTGATTAGATCGAGCGCGTCCTGAGTTGGGAATCCGTGAGATCGCGTCACACGAGGATCTCTATCCGTTAGTCGGTACGGTACACCTGACGCGCGTTTATACTATAACTTATGTGTGCACTCGGTAACCCGCTGCTGTTGCATCTCACAGGGTAAAGATCTCACAGTCACGATACTCGGAAAGAAGAGCATGCCCTCGCTTCCCTTCGATCGAGCTCATGCCCCACTTCCATATAATATACGTATATCGGGCGCACCATTTCAATTGGCTCTGATCCCGGGATCGGATTCTCGAAATTACGAAAATTACACGTACGAAACGTTTCCCGGTCTCAAGCATACACTTCCGTGTGACTATTTTTTGTTTTTTGTTTTTTTTTTGTTAATTTTACTGACATTTGTTTTGTTTTTTTTTTACAAATAAAAAGTGTTAATAACGAAATTCTGTGTGACTATGTTTTATCCATTTTTTCACATTTGGTTTTTGTTTTACAAATATAAATTGTTACTAACAAAATTTTTCGAGTTAAATGAACAACCGATGATTAATTCGTCTGACAATTCCCAATGCGTTTTACGACATCACACGATATCCGCAATGCACAGAATAGAACAAACGCGAAACGGTATCGAAGCTAACTAACACACATATTCCATATTTGTTTCAAGTTTTCCTATTATCGTCGTTATTATTATCGTTGTTATACATTATTGTCTCTTCGCAGCGTGGAGAGCGTCGGGTTCACGATTTCCGGATTCGTGCATGTGGGAAAACGCGTTTTACTCTTATCTCTACGTTGAATCGAGGCATTCTTCGCCGCCAAGCGATACGGTTAGATTTTCCGATGTGTGCGTGCAGCAGCATTATAGCGCACACCTGGAAACGCTCGTGAAAGGTGTTCGATGTTTACTCGGATGTGGGAAGAGCGAGTTTCCCTGGTAAGAGCATTGTTTCGGAATACGCCAATGTTTATATTTTACAGCTTCTTCACAATTTTTTTGATAACACCTAACCCAGCGCCCAATTTTACACCCAAACAATTGCGGCATTAAAATTCTTCTCAATATTTAATTCCTATTATTTGATATACCAATAATTCATTTTTGCATAATTATATGAAATTACGATGATTTTTGTACTTTTTATCGGTTAAAATCAGACATTTTTTCGTCAATAAATTATCAGCGCTGACAAAGTGTCGATTTATTGAATGAATAATTGCGTGATGACAGCTGCGCACACCAGCTGTCATCACCCAATTATTCATTTCCGTGGATTTTCGGGAAGAAGATTACGATGAGCGAAACTGCTCGAATCGTACACGAATACACGCGCGCCGGCCTTTCCTACCTCGAGTATTACAGTAAAACCTCGATTATCCGAACTAATTGGGACCGAGACTAGTTCGGATTAATCAAAAGGTGGTATTTTTGGGGACGGGATCATAAAGGGGCACTTTTTCACATAAAAACAGTAGTACAGTATATATACATATATATAAACATTCAAGTGTGTCTATTTTTAATATCTGAAAAAAGTTGAATGCTTTTTATAAATCTCTTCTTTATGTAAAATCGTTGATTTTCAATCGACGAACCGCCGTCACGCGCTTTTGTTCGGATAATTGAGCGTTCGGATAAACTAAGTCATCGTTCGGATAATTGAGGGTTCGGATGATCGAGGTTCTACTGTAGCTACCGTCGACCGGCATTGCAGCGAAAAATTACGTGATCAAAGCTGCTTGAGAATGTCGCAACAAACATTTTTTTAATTCCAAATATTCCGTAATATTGTCTGAATATTTCGTAGATAAAAACGTTTGAGCGAGTGTAAAACCGTCGTCGTAAACTGCCGAAGCTTCTTACGGTACCAAAGGAACAATACTCGATGCATACGTGCACTTTACAGTGATACTTGTACGGAGGCAAAGGTATTTGAAAAAATGAATAAAGTTTCTCGGTTGAAGGCACAGTTGGCGGTATATCGAGGTTGTACGTGCTGAGACGTACACGAGTGCGATGATCGTGTAACATCCCCGTAGGTCTTGTACCTGGGAATGCCTGCCAGTGTGCGCCGCCGACTTCCACGGGCATGTAAGTAGTGTTACAAGACCGAGGAACGTTTCTCTCGATCCCGGTAGGCCTTTATTCTGTGAGAAAGGAAACGACACGCTCCGGAACACGGACGTTCCATATAACACCCATCCGGACAACCTTCTCAGCACGACAGTCATTCATGCGCGATTTCGGCCGATCGCACCGAGTAGTATCCTCAGAAACGAAAAAAATCAATAAATAAACATAGCCCATAATTTTCACTGCCATGCGCGCTCAACTTTTCTTCACAGTGAGAAAAGAATCTCACGATTTGTGTGACTTTGACGAACGTACCTCGACGTTAATCGACGCAATCGATGTTATGAAACGGGAAAGAACGATTTATACGAATATTTCGTATTAAAAAAACACGCCATTATCATGAAATTGAATTTGTCTTTACACAATAATTTCTTAAGCAATGGTGACAAAGATATGTCATTGCCCCAGGGGCCTATAACAGTTTGACTTCAGATGTAAATTATTCGATAGCACATGTGTGGCTCAGTAATATCGGAAAGGTAGCTCGGAATTATGCGTTTAAATTATTTTTAACGTATAAACCGGTGAAATTTTTTTTACGTCGTATCTATTTTTAGATATATATATATATATATAATTTTTTGTTCTTTATGCGGAATAAGCTTGCAACATTTGCTGACAAAAAAAAGCATTGTATCTATTGTTATTTTTTTCATGCCCTTCACACTTACATCGATGAACCAAGATAGCCAAGCGAAAACGAAGCTCCTTCTATCCTAATCCATGTAAATTGCATTTTTCCAACTAAACTCAAAGTATCGCAATTGCGCGAACTCAAGCCTATTCGTTCAACGATTCTCGGTATTTTTTTGCTGTCCTACCGCCGTAGATTATTTGCAAGCTGTCAAGGGCAACAACGACCCGACACGTAATATTGCCCATCTCTCTCGCTTCGTACATATATATATATATATACTACTGTACGACTTTACAAAGTAAATCCGCCAATCGACTCGTAGGATGCATTCTGTTCGTTAGGCGTGCGCGGTGCTCTCATAAGTTACCGATCGTAGCCACACACACACACACACACACACACACACACAGTAGAGGCACAAATCGAACTCACCATGGCTTGGATGATGTTTTTAATGGCATGAATCAGCAAGCGGCATGTCCACGTCGATCGTCGATGCGATTGCAACGATGTGTTATTTCAAAGTATCAACAGTGGCGCGTTTCTTTCTCCTCGTAAGGATAAAACTAACCACAAACACAAGCACCACCGCACCAACAACAACAACAACAACAACGATAATTTCCAAAAATAACAATCACAGACGAAAAAAAACACACACACAGTCACACACACACACACTAACTAGCGTAGCACACTCGGCGCACTGCACGGCTGGTTTTATTCAACGCGGGAGGGGGTTCGTTAACCGATTTACTCGATCGAGATCTAGGATCCATATGCGCAGCCGGTTCTGTACAATTTAACGTTTCGCGTTTTAACTAGCAAAGTGCGTCGTGTGTTTACGCGCCGGGAGTAACAGTGAGTGAAAACAATAATGAGCACATTCCAATGGCAAGAGAACCACCTGATAATACCGATTTTTCGAGGTCAGTTATGGTTATTTAGCAGTGAGGTTTAACGCAGGTCTTTCGAGCGCTGGTATAACTGACATGCGCGTAAGCTCGACGGAAGGATACCAGGTGGAAGCTACGGATTTTCAACCTGGCGGACAACGACTGAGCTCGAGAGACCGGCAGGTAGGTGAGCGCCGTGCTGCTGCTGCTGCCGCTCCCCCTACCCCCGCCTCCGCCGTTATAACGCTCGCCATTCTCCGTTCTCTTTTCCTTCGGTTCACTTCACTACGGCCACGACGCTTCGTCTTTTTCACTACTAGCTCGAGACTGTACGCTCACGACGAGGAGTTGGCTCGACTGCAACCGATATGTCTGGCAGAGGCCACCATCGCCACGAGTTACGCGCGCCCCACGAAATCGGCGTTATACCGAATTATTATATACTTTTCGGCTTTGAAAATCATATTTTCCTGTCGTCGACGTGTGGATGTTTAATTCAATTGTTCACCCGAATAATTTCAGTTGTCCGGGAACAGACGTTTCGTCGAGTAGGTCGGTATAGCATCAATAAAACAGGTACTCAAAGGTCTTGTCGACCAGTGGCTTGTTTTGCGAATCTGCATTATCAGGTCAAAGTAGATCGTTCGATTTGGGATGTTCCTGCGATTGATAACAGTCAAATGTGCGTTGGCTTCATTAAAATCGTTTTTCATGTTTCATCATTGTCAATAGGTGTGAAAAACGCCGGAAGATTATAGGCGGAAGCGAATGATCATCAGTCATGCGGAAATGGGAAATTCGACCGGAGTTCGACACCTGTGGCAACGCGATTAGCTACAGCCTTCGATACCGACGGAGTTTCGTTCGCGTTTCCTTAAATCTGGGCTTTGTCACATTTCTCGCCTCCTGCTGTTGGTTTGATCGTTAAACTATAGTCACTGTTAGTCAAGTTGGAGTAATGATACCCAATCATTTTTCGCGTATTTAAATGAGCTATTTTAGGATCGTGTTATGATAGTTTGAGAATTAGCGGTCTGTCGATCGAAATAACCTGTTTTCTGACCGAGACGAAAAGTATTATCGTCTCGCATCGGGTTAAAAGAAGAAAGTCGACGGAATGAGTCTTAAACGAACGTAAATCCATAAGAAAGAGGTTAGGAGTAAAAAATTCTGTGTAAAATTGGAAAAAAAATCATTTTTATCGACGGAGCTCATGCTAACTAAAATAACTTCGGATTCTCGCCGCACAGCGCTATTAGCTGCGATACAACGAATACCGCGGAGGGCAAAGAACCTGAGACAGGATCGGTAAATGAGGGTTCACTGCTTGCGCAACACCGCGATGTTCTCTTCAGGCGGTAACTAAAGCCCTCGCTGTGCCCCTGTGAAGCTTACGCTAAATGCCGCAAAGTTTACAAACCACCGGCTATGAAACGGAATTTAAAGCTCGTTTCCGGTAGTACTTTGCACGGGGAGCAACGAATTTCAAAATATATATTTAATGCTACTTGCTCTGGTCTTCGGGATATTTGTTAAAATAAATAACGCAAATTCTATGGATACCGAAATTGACTTTTTACTCCACATGAGGCGTAATAACGGAAACATGTGTCGAATCCAAAGGCAGGAGATACCATAACCTTCCCAATACATATCGCAAATAATAATGTTGCATTTTAACATTCTTTCGTCCGACCTTAATTTGCAAATGAAAAAAAAACCCGTTTCCGAAATCGGTGAATTAATGAATGAACAAAAAAATTGTCCCGGTAGTAATGGTAATTTAATATACTTTAAACACTATTACGATAAAGCCAATTGTGAAATGGATCCGACAGGGTTAAAAAGATTGATCGAGTTAATGGAGGCCGTGCATGATATGTAAATAGACTTTGAGGAAGAGAGAGAGAGAGAGAGAGAGAGCCTCGTCGGTACGGCAACAGGTGGCGAAATGAATTCCGTAGGATGAATCCTATAAAGCAAAGAAAATCCAAATGAGCTTTCAAACAAAATAAACCAAAATAAACGATACAATAAGAATAGTGAACTTTGTGAAATTAGCCAAGAGAAATAAAAAAACGCTACGCAAAATGCTCGTTACTCTGAAATCCACAACAAATTACGGCAAAATTGGATTTAAAGTGACATGCAAAAAAATAAATTGTTTTTTTTTACGAACTTTCAGATTAGTATGCAAAAAAATGTATTGTCGATCCACGGATATTATGTGGATGATAGTTTAATTGACGAAGACTGTGAAATCGCAGTTGAAATTCATAAAGCTCCGTTGCGGTGTTAAGAAAAATCAAAACTGATTAGCGTTGAGCGGGATCACTCGAGGGTCTGGTAGCGATACATCTATAGGAGAGAGGAACTCAACTACAGTGTATGTATATCGAAAGGAAGAAAAGTTGGATTCTATTTTCGCCGTGAACCGCGTCCGTTTCGGAGGGGCGCCAGGGGAAGCCACTCGTAGTAGCAGCAACCGCTCTCCACGACGACGTAGACGTCGACGTCGACGTCGACGTCGGGCAGGCCGTTCAGTTCGGCCAGTCTTCTCGCTCAGCGCAGACGATCCCGGAATAGTTGCAACAGACGTTAGTTTATATCGCGCGGAGCGACTACGCACCGCGTTGTATCCACCGAGGAAAAGTTCAACCTCTGCGTCCCCTTATTTCTTGTGTACATACATATTCGTCGTTTTGGTGTTTATGACGATAAATAAATAAGCAAACGATAAATAGGCTTTGATGAAGAATCAACGTGCATTTTCTCGATATTTCGCGTCCGAATAAAAAAGAATAGAGAATAATTGAGATTTAATAATCGCAGGGGAAGAGAGAGAGAGAGAGAGAGGAAATCTATTATTTGGCTCGGTGACCCGACGACGTCCCTGTCTACTTTACGAACGTACGGCACGTACTCAGTGATATTTCCTCACTTTTCTCACACGTGAAATCGACCCGCGCGGTTTTACCGAACCTCCGACGTCCATAGCGGTTAATAAACCTTGTGTGAATCGTGATAATAACTCGTCCTAAATAATAAATAAATAAAAAAAACGTAAAAATTCATCGAAACTGGAGGCTGACACGGAAAATTTGGATAACTCGAGGACGAGGATGGAAGTGACGGAAGAACCGACGAGCACCGAGGTCGAGGCGAGCGCCGAACTCGTCGAGGAACCCGACGACGATGGACCTACCGTCGAGGAGACTTACGAGGTCACGACCACCAGACGCAAAACCGTTAGGACCAGTTACAAGATTCAAGAAGTAAGTTTCCCGCAACTTTACGTACGATTACTGCCATTTCAGGATTTTGTGGCGAGGCCAATATTTTCAACTATATATCATTATATATATAGAGAAAAATTATATATGAGATACCTAATTGTTAAATATATACAAGAATTTTTTTTAGAATATATCTATATATATATATTCTCAAATTATATATACATACATATATTCTAAAAAAAATTCTTTACGCTATTGTATATAAAATATATGTATTTCTTAAGCGTTGTAGAGAAAAGTAGGCCAAGTGAAAAATATTTTTGAATGACGATTTTTTTTTCTTCAATTCCCGTTTATCTCAAATTCGGGGGTCTTAAATTTGAATCACGCGGGCTAATAGATACGTCTAGTCGCCTATGTATATAAGTATGACACACGAGATGTCGAATTAGCGACGAATTCCGGCAGGAATATCATCACCACGTGATTTTCAACGAGTAGAAGATGCTAATGATCGTTATTAATAAGATCGGGGGAGAAGTTTTAATTTAGAAACACGCGGGCGTCAGTCTTCGAGACAGAGAGAGAGAGAGAGATGTTTTCTGGGTGTGGCGAGCGGCGTCGTCCTCCTCTCCGACTGCCACTTGAACGGCGAACCCGCCAATTTCGGTGTTGAATCGATTCAATTCACCACATCATGACAATCATTCTTCCAAATTGAATATTTCTTCCCTTTCTCATAAAGGAACCATTGTTATCATTTAAAAAAATAAATTTCGCGATTTTTACATCAGAACACACACACACATTTTACATCAGAATATATGAAAACACGGAGAAAAGTGGTTGAGACTAAATGTACGTGTGTGCGCGTCTCACAACCACTTTGGTTAATTCTCTGTAAATGAGATGATCTATCGGCGTGTATTCGTCGAGTCCTCTTTCGGTAGTCGCATAATTAACCAAAATTCATCGTCCACCGCTCCAATAATTCATGCAGCCATGCCCTCAACACTTTGGTATAATTCACGAGGTTATCCGCTTCGCGCCGGTCATCGGCGCGCGCGCGCGCGGTGTCCTTGCCGTCATAAATCGCTTTCACCTTCCTTTTTCTTTTTTTCATTTCTCCACCTTCTCTGGAAATAATAGACAGCGTAGGGTTGAAAAAAAAATTAAAAAATTGCATGACACCTCACGATATTTCTATTATCCGTGTAATAGTACACGTTTGCAAAAGCTCTTTGTCGGTGAGCAAATAGATAAATGTTCCCACGTCAATCCATTGTAGGGAGTCTGTCCGCAGGGTAATAAACAAGCACCGGTGTTTCCGGGAAGTGGTGACAGAACATGAGTATAATGTACTCGGTGGAACAGCCACGAGTGACATAAATTTATTCACATAATCTCGGAATATCCTGGTACCAAAGTTATGAAAATTGACTGGTACTTGTGAATTCTCAGTGCCAATTTCCCAATCGATTCCTCCGATTATTCCGAATTGTCGGCTAAGCGTGATAAAAAATAAGTCAATTTGTCAGGCGGAGGGAGACGTGGTAAAAGTGCGAGGGTCTTTGGAGGCGACGCGAAAGGATTACGGATGAGCGATTCGCATAAATTTATTCACATAATCTCGGAATATCCTGGTACCAAAGTAATGAAAATTGACTGGTACTTGTGAATTCTCAGTGCCAATTTCCCAATCGATTCCTCCAATTATTCCGAATTGTCGGCTAAGCGTGATAAAAAATAAGTCAATTTGTCGGGCGGAGGGAGACGTGGTAAAAGTGCGAGGGTCTTTGGAGGCGACGCGAAAGGATTAAGGATGAGCGATTCGCATAAATTTATTCACATAATCTCGGAATATCCTGGTACCAAAGTAATGAAAATTGACTGGTACTTGTGAATTCTCAGTGCCAATTTCCCAATCGATTCCTCCGATTATTCCGAATTGTCGGCTAAGCGTGATAAAAAATAAGTCAATTTGTCGGGCGAAGGGAGACGTGGTAAAAGTGCGAGGGTCTTTGGAGGCGACGCGAAAGGATTAAGGATGAGCGATTCGCATAAATTTATTCACATAATCTCGGAATATCCTGGTACCAAAGTTATGAAAATTGACTGGTACTTGTGAATTCTTAGTGCCAATTTCCCAATCGATTCCTCCGATTATTCCGAATTGTCGGCTAAGCGTCATAAAAAATAAGTCAATTTGTCGGACGGAGAGAGACGTGGTAAAAGTGCGAGGGTCTTTGGAGGCGACGCGAAAGGATTAAGGATGAGCGATTCGCATAAATTTATTCACATAATCTCGGAATATCCTGGTACCAAAGTTATGAAAATTGACTGGTACTTGTGAATTCTCAGTTCCAATTTCCCAATCGATTCCTCCGATTATTCCGAATTGTCGGCTAAGCGTGATAAAAAAAAAGTCAATTTATCGGGCGAAGGGAGACGTGGTAAAAGTGCGAGGGTCTTTGGAGGCGACGCGAAAGGATTAACGATGAGCGATTCGCATAAATTTATTCACATAATCTCGGAATATCCTGGTACCAAAGTTATAAAAATTGACTGGTACTTGTGAATTCTCAGTGCCAATTTCCCAATCGATTCCTCCGATTATTCCGAATTGTCGGCTAAGCGTGATAAAAAATAAGTCAATTTGTCGGGCGAAGGGAGACGTGGTAAAAGTGCGAGGGTCTTTGAAGACGACGCGAAAGGATTAAGGATGAGCGATTCGCATAAATTTATTCACATAATCTCGGAATATCCTGGTACCAAAGTTATGAAAATTGACTGGTACTTGTGAATTCTCAGTGCCAATTTCCCAATCGATTCCTCCGATTATTCCGAATTGTCGGCTAAGCGTGATAAAAAATAAGTCAATTTGTCGGGCGGAGAGAGACGTGGTAAATGTGCGAGGGTCTTTGGATGCGTCGCGAAAGGATTAAGGATGAGCGACTCGCCGACGCGCAGAGCGAACGTCATTGTGGCGATGGATGTGCACAAACACACACGCACACACACACACACACACAGAGCATCGGTTGCCATTTGTCGAGATTTTACGTCATTGTCAAAGACGATTTTAGAACTGGCAAGCGTTTAAGAGTGCCGAGAGTTCGAATAGCAAGCGAGTTATACATATACGCGTGGGGAAACACGACGCGTCGTAAATCCGGCAGATGTTACTAGCAATTATTCGCGAGCTATCGAGACTTCCGTCGACGGCGTCGAACACTATTCGAGCGAGCTCTTTCTCTTCCCCGTGATCACTTTTACTTCCTTCTAACGCAATACCTCGTAGATGTTTTGTCTTGAAACTAGTCGTCACGTTACTCGACTACTCGAAGTCGTTTATTCACATATAAATTCCTGATATCATGTCCAAATAATCCATAATAATAGTCCAATTATGTCGGGTGTCAGTTAATTAGAAAAAAAACGTATAGCCATTTGTATAGGTCTGAAGTTAGGTTGGGTCTAAGGTAATTAAACTGTTTTGTCGTGATACTAGTTTTGACAAAAAAAAATGTAGCTGACGGCTGTAACATCACAAGGAGAAGTAGAAGAAGAAGAAGAAGAAGAAGAGGACGAAGAAGATAAGCGACTATTGCCGCGCGCTCGCGAGAGAGTCCCAAAGTCGAACGGGTAATTTCAGACGAGCCGAGCGCTCGACCAGCAGCGGAACAGTCGAGGAGGACGCTCCGCGACGTTCGTATGGACGCGACCGACCCTCCTACGAAGACAGCACATTTTTGGCCGCCACCGAACGCATTAATTTTGATACACGCGCGGTTCCTTTCTCGCTTCTCGCGATATACCGCTCGATATACTTGGGCCGACACTCGTCGTTTTGCGGTAATTAATTGCTCGATGACAATCGATTTTATCCAAGACGAATCATCGGCCGTGAATCGGGAGATAAATATGCCTCTGTGCTACCCCTTTCCTGTCCAAGCTTCTGCGCGCTTCTTCCACCGGATGATATCCGTTCTTTCAAGAGTATTTCACATTGGTCGAACACTATCGAAGTCTATAAAACGCATCTCCAACTTTTAAAATAGCATCGAGGTCGCTAGCAGACGCTTTGGAGATGAGCGAGCGAGTCGTTTGGGTCTGTACGCTTGCGCGGACTTACGAGCTACCGAAACACTCGCGAGCTTTGTTTTCACCGAATCTATCAAGAAAACCTCAAGAATCTCGAATTATCGTCGAGCATTTATGATAACTACATTTTTATGCCTTTTCCACAGGAAGATAACGGAAAATTTCGGCTTTTATCGGCTTGTCAAATATTCACGGCCTGTTATCACAAATATTCGGGAGATAGATCGCAAAAAGATGTTTTCCAAAATATATCGAAAATACCATTTATTTTCAATTCAATTGCAAATCCTGTTTTTCTATTTGAGTGCTGATAACGAAAACTGTAGGTCTTTTTTATGGGGTTAAGAGCAGAAAATAAATATTGTTCTCATGAGCAAGGAAAAAGAGAAATATCGTTCGCAGAATTTCGGGTGGAATTGCGACTTGCTATAAAGTCGCGAAAAATGTTAAAGGGTTAGGAGTGTTGCTTCGGATGCTTGGCACCGTGCACGAAACTCGAGAGAGAGAGAGAGAGAGAGAGAGGGCCACGTGCCCCAGAGCTTGATCTTTAATCCCAGGTCGAATTCAATAAATTCCAATAGTAAATGCCGAGAAGCGATTTTCACGCGCGGGCCGGACCTTGGCGCCGTTTCTTTTTCCTGATTTTCGCCTTGACTCGGGAATGCGCCAGGATTCGCGCCTCGGTAAACGTCTTCTCCATTCCCGCGCGAGTGTCACAACGGCCTACGCCAAAAGTTTTGCAATTTTCACCAAGCGCTTTAAAGCGACGACGCTCCGGCAGTTGTCCTGCTTTGACGCTCTAGATTAGTTTTTAGAATGCCACAACGATCTTTAGGCCAGGGTTACATTGTCAACTCCCTCTTCACTCTTATTAGAGCTTTTCTCTTGCAAACTTCTATTCA
The DNA here is from genome assembly GCA_947507545.1 of Clistopyga incitator. NCBI lineage: Eukaryota > Metazoa > Arthropoda > Insecta > Hymenoptera > Ichneumonidae > Clistopyga > Clistopyga incitator. The sequence continues at coordinate 3,826,273 of OX382176.1, forward strand.
AATTATATTCACCCTGTATCGGAAATTATTAAAATTTAGTTTCTTTTGTTTTTTTTTTTTAACGCTATAATATTAAATCTCGCAATAAAAGTAAATAATCACTTTTGTTAATGCAATAAAAAAATAAAATACAAAAAATGTATAATTTATATGACTTTTAGTCGATTGCCGAGGGTTCGATAAGCTGTATAAAAATACGATCCAATAATATTTCGAATTAATCCTGATGATTAATTGGGTGCCTGGGGCACGTCGAGTGATTCGGGGTTACAACTTTGCTCTCGAGTTTCCTACAGTCTGCGGGCTAATTGCGATGACAAACGGCCCAAACTCTACGAACGGCCAGTCGAAAGCCATTGAGAAATATAGAGTGAAACGGAAACTGCGTAAATTAGTCAGTTGAGGTCTATTGGAAAGCTTCGCTTGATTCAGTCTTACCTGTGAAGTTATACAATTCCATCGTTTAATTTTTATTTATAAAAGAAATTAAAACATTTAAAATTTTTTTAAATGGTCCTTTTTATTTGGCTTGAAAATGTCAATTTAGGATAAAGCGGCAGAAGGAATATTGGGTGACGATTGGGGGGGGGGGGGGGGGGGGGGGGCAGGGGATAGTGGCAATTTTGTCGTTGGCTCCGCGGACTAACGCTCTGTTATCCACACCAGTCCAACGAGTAGGTAGTTGATTAATTTATTCCGAGACAATGATGACAGTTCCCCAGTCTAGTCGTATTATCGTCCATTAGTCATTACCGAGCCATTAGTAATAATGACCACTCGTCAAAACTCTAATAATAACGATACTACGTGTTATTAACGATTCCGTGCGCCAAAGCTCAAGAATATTTGAATACAAATATTACATACTCTGTTTTACAAAAAGATAAATCATTATGGACATAAATAAATATATTATTTTTAATAACAGCAAATCATAGTTACCGAACATACAAAATTAGCAATATTAGTGTGAAAAATTGTTTTTTTTTTCTCGATATCAATTTATGCATACATCGTGTATGCATGTAAATGCAACAGTAAAAAATGGGCCGATACTTGACTCATGTGGAAAAATCTATCTCAATTGGTTCTTGTGAATTATTGAATAAATCCACGTCGAGATTTTGACAAGATCAAAATCTGCGCGGTTAATCCGACTCGCAGCTTAATTATTTTCGAAATGGAGAGGAGAAATTCACGACGACGACGACCAGCGTGTCCTCATCTCCACAATAGACGTGGAACGTGCAGCATCTCATTAAAATCCTCGTGACGCATCGTGGACGAATGCGGCTCTTTGATCTCCATGTTGGTCCGCCAAATAAGATGGACTATACGAAAGAGGATAATTTCAGGAAAATCTTTTCACGTCCTTCGAGCGGGGACCGTTCAAAAATTGTGTCTATTCTAAAAAAAAAAAAACCCGTTCAGTTTGTCGCAGGCCACTGGGGCAACTTGGAAATTTAGAATAGTCGTGACGTTGGTCCGTGGGATAGAAGCAGGTACCGAGCGTGGCGAAAAGAGCGAGTGAGCGAACAACGCTCGGTTATTGCTCGTCCGGTACCTCCGGGAAAAACGAGAAGAGAGAGAGAGAGAGAGAGGGACGTTTTGGTGAACAAGGACCCGAGGAAATGTGTGGCTCGGTTCGTTGATCGAGGACTGTGCTTGTCTGCTGATGGCCGGGTGTACAGCTTAGCCGTTCGCCACGTTTCACCGATCGCACAGGCTCTCCGCCGCGTCACGTAATGAGCCAGCAACTCGTCTCGGGCACCAAACGCTTCCGATCTCTCTCTCTCTTCCATCCCGCCTCTCTATCTTTCTATATGAGCTACAACTCGGAGATATACCCACAAATTATACTTCTGGTGGGACACGACTTGCGACTGTGTCTGCGTTAGTGGCTGGTCGATGCCTCCGAGACTCGAGATGCGTCTCAATTAGCGTTGTGAGCGAGGCGCGCGGGCCCGACGCTCCCGGTCTCTTCCACGCGCTCTGGCCAATCCGCAATCTCGAAATAGATATCACTCTCGCCAATATCCTTTACGTTTTATATCGGGAGATATCACATACAAAACTTTCACTCAAAACCTTTAAAACAAAGAAGAAATGTTAGAGTCAACAATTTTTTTTTTTTTGTTTTCGTTTATTTATAAAGCGCATTTATTGACACGCGTCCAAATATCGATCACGTGACTAATTGAAACTGAATTGTAATATTGTATGCAGTATTGTAAATTGACGGTAATGATAATTGGACGAACGAGTAATAAATATAGTTGTGAGGGAAATAGCTGTCGGGACTACTGTGATTTTCGTGGGCTCGAGTGGATATGCACTCGCCATGATTTAGATGAGGAACAACACTATTGCCTCGGGGAACTACAAATAGCACGCAGGCTTCAACACTAAATTTCCTCCAAAGTGGACGCCGAGTTTCAACAGTCGATTCGTCGAATCGTGATAGAATTAAACAAATGGAGGCGCGACTTCCCGATGCGGAGGTCCACGGTTATGCACGACGGGGGTATATGGACGTGTGGCGATAGTGAGCGCGCGGAGAGAGACTCGTTTGGCTTGGAGCCGGTTGTGTGTCTCTCTTCGAGCGGGCGTGAAATTTCAAACAGGAAGTCACCTTAACCACTCGATCCCGTGACTCGCTTTTCCGCAGACTAGTTCGAGAGCAATTGCTATAGCCACTCGTTCGTCGTCGTCGTCGTCGTCGTCGTCGTCGCCGACCGCGTAGAAGAAGACGACGCCGACGGGATGGAAATACCGGCGGTAAGTGAATCTACGTGTCGAGTCCCCCGGGTAACCCGATGATCGTCGGTCTTAACGTCAGTCTTAATGGCCTATGGGAGCCAATATAATGTATAACGAAGCACAGCCAGCTGTCCGACATGTCGAAGCTCTTTTACTTCCCATTTTCACCCTTCCTCTCTGCCGTTGCCCTCAAACCGAGTCATTGTCCTTAACAGTTGGAAAGTTTTACCATTCGATTCGTATCATGATTTTTTTGTGCTAAAAACGTATTGCGCAATTCCTGTAAATATCTTGTATATCGACGTGCCTCTCGGAGGACAATTAATATGTATAATAGTCCGTGAAAAAGTCGGTGATAAGAGGTCCTTTTTTCTCATCACTTCGAGATAAATGTAACTTTTTTTTTTTCATCGATGACACGGTTTTGATTGCCTTGGTGATTTTAGGGAGCACTGAACGTTTCATTTGCTCAAATAATGTTGTATTATGACGAAAGAACACGCAGCAGAGTTATGGAAAATAATAAAAGATGTTCGGTTACTCGAAAGGACACTGAAAACACGTGGTCGGGTATACAAACTATGGCTGCGACCACCCTCGCAATTTTTCATTCATGTTAAGCGCGGGCTCTGCCAAGTCCGTGAGTCGGTTTTGTCATATACGTCGAGAGGCGACGACGACGACGACGACGACGACGGCACGAAGGTACCAGTAACTGTAGCGATCTGCTTTCAGCCTCCCACCTTCGCCGGTCGAGACGAGCAAAGCTTTTAGTCTCGAAGCGCTTGTCATGTGTACGTTTGTTCACTTTTTTTTTTTTTCCTCAATATGCCGCAAATACCTCCGATCATTATACACACGTTACTACTGCACTTTCGTGCAGTCATTCTCTCACTTATTTATTTCTATTTTTTTTCCATCCAAAAGTCTCTTTAATCCTACACGCATATTTTTAACTTTTATTCAAGAAATCGAAGTAGAACCGAACAAAAATTACACCTATGCCTGGATAAAAAATGAACCGAGTAGTAATTTTGTCACTTAATATCACTTAATAGCAATGAAATGAAATATCATTGAAATAAAAATAAGTAAAATCAAGAAAAAAAGTAATAAGAGAAAGGAGGGATAAAAATGGTGGGTTGGCAATAATAAATGAACCGAGTAGTAACTTTGTCAGTTAATATTTTATTACTTAATAGCAATGAAATGAAATATCATTGAAATAAAAGTGAATGAAACTAAGAAAAATGTAATAAGAGAAAAGAGGGATAAGAATGGTGGGTTGGCAATAAAAAGTGAACCGAGTAGTAATTTTGTCAGTTAATATTTTATTACTTAACAGCAATGAAATGACATATCATTGAAACAAAAATGAGTAAAATCAGGAAAAAAGTAATAAGAGAAAGGAGGGATAAAAATGGTGGGTTGGCAATAAAAAATGAACCGAGTAGTAATTTTGTCAGTTAATATTTTATTACTTAATAGCAATGAAAAGACATATCATTGAAACAAAAGTGAATAAAACCAGGAAAAAAGTAATAAGAGAAAGAAGGGATAAAAATGGTGGGTTGGCAATCGAAGAGCGGCCGGCAAGAGGACAAACTGTTGGACACGACGGGACGCGGGCGAGGAGCGTCTTCGGGTGCGGCGGAAGGAGGGCGTCGCTCGCACAAAAATAACGCTCCGTATACTCGTGGAACAGCTGCGTCGATGGAAAGTTTCCCTCGACGTGTATCCTGTCCTCCTCGAGCACTTTGATATTTTCCGTGTGACTCGGCTCTCCGCGGTCCCGGCAATATTTTCATCTCATTGACAGCCAAAGTTTCCGGATCATTGGGAAATCCGAAAGCTTGTTTACACGAAAACATTGGAAGGACCGACGGGACGTTGTTAATTCTGGCATTCGAGATTTTACCAACCTGATAATCTTTGTAAAATTGACAATCGATACGAAAAAAAAAAAAAAAAAAAAATACTGGGGCTTCGGGTTTGTTTGTATTGTATTATTGCACGTGCAAATTTTTAATATCGAATCACAATTTATCTTCCGGGCATTAGATGATCTCCTTATTATTGAACGTTGCTACGTCCGCTCGCAGGAGGATCGCGACGATTCGAGATAGGACACGTGGCGACCTCCGTCCGCCGATGAAAAAGCTCCCAGCGCTTCTCGCAAGCTTGCATGGTCATCAACATCGTTGAGCTGCCTGTTGTTGAACGCCACGCTTCGCTCTGCCAGTTCTCGACTCCAGTGTGCCAAACTGCCATCTGCCGAAAGCTCGGTGGAAGCTGCAACAGATTCTTATAAATAATCCAAACCCACGCAGTGCAGCCGCGTACCCAGACGCAATTTATCGGCTGCGGTTCAAAACGAAAAACACATTACGTACACAAACTGGAGAAGGCTCTTTGCATCTGAACAACGTCTCATCCATAAACAATAAAACACACACACACACACACGCAGAAAATCTCTGTAAAAATCATATTTTCAAAATGACTAAGAGTTCGAACGATAAATATGTAATTAAAAACTAATTGCTTGTAAATATAGCTTGTTATGCGAGAGTACTGCGCAAATCGATAAGTTACGTTATAAATCAATTTATTCTTCAACCGGATCGGGTATGTTTATCACGTATGCTCGAATGTTTTATTAAACGTATTTCAAGGCACTTGTGAAACTGCGTCTTGAAATGAGTGCGATCGATTTATCGGTCAGTCAATGATTTTACGGTGCTTATGTGCGTGCTCGTTCTCCCGAACGCCAGCGGCGAAGGCCAACGTAATCTCGCTCGTCGTTTTAATCCAATAATACAGGAAAAATATAGCTTCCGGAAAATTGTTAGCGACGTCAAGGTCGAGAGTCGTCGAAATGGTGTGGCGCATAATACGCATAAAGGTCGCCCTCGACGAGCAGACGAGGCACCAGCAACACCGCGCGCAGTCGAGAGAAAACCCGAGTTATCTTTCACGCTGGCCTGGCCCAACGCCGCTGCCCGTCTCGTTTATTTACCGGCGTGTCGTCGAGTAGCGATTATCTCCTTTCGCGAGAAAGCCCCCAAGCCAAGTTCTAATTCCAGGCACAGTCACAAATCTTTCCGAACTTTGATAGCATCTGCTGTTGGACGACCACGACCACGACGATGATGATGATGATGATGATGATGATGATGATGATGGTTGACGTTCAAGGATCTTTTGCCTTCCCTATAACCTGTATACCTATGTCACGATAGTGTGGTGTAACTCTTGGTTGCGAATTTTCCACAATATAGTTGTATTTATTTTAACTTTTTGCCAAGCGTTGGTATTTCGATGTTCCGCCTGTCATGTCTCTGAGAAAATACGTTACGATTTTACAACGATGTGACATATCTAAATTGAGAAACCGCGAAATTATTTCGATTATAACGCAGGTAAATTATGTTTATTCGGCTTCACGTGAATGCGATTTATGCATTGCATATCCTCATTTTTCATACAATTCACTCAACTTCATTATTTTTATTATAATAAGAATGACAAATGAGTTAAGACGTTGGGATTAAAAAAAAATTATCTTGGTTTTTTTAAACATAATATCGTGTATCGTTAAAAGTCAAAATTCAGGGGATGAATTGCAGGAAAAATTTGGAGAAGGGTTGTGAAAGTTTAGAGCTTGAGTACATTTGGAATACAGGAGATTTTTTATCTAAATTGAGAAACCGCAAAAATTTTTCCATTGTAATGTAGCTAAATTATGTTTATGGCTTCACGTGAATGCGATTTATGCATTGAAGAGCTTCATTTTTCACACAATTCACTCATCTTCATTATTTTTATTACAACGATGGTCAAAAATGACTTAAGACATTGTAATAAAAAAAATGCTCTCGGCTTTTTTTTTTTACATAATATCGTGTATCGTTAAAAATCAAAATTCAGGGGTTGAATTGGAGGAAAAGTTAGAGAAGAGTTGGGAAAGTTTGGAGCTTGAGTACATTTGGAATTGCGCTAAGAGGATTGGAGAGAAAGGGGTTCAAGAGAAGAGAATATAAAGTAGGGGCTACTTTATATTTCCTGTACAATTCGTTTGTACCGCGTACGCCCGTCGCACGCCGAAGTGAGTCAAAGTTCGTTGGGAGGAACTCGGGAAATGCGAAAGAAAATCGAACAAGACAGGCGCGAGTCTCGACCGTGGAGAAAGACGAACGAAGGCTTTCGCGCGTTTCGCCAATCCAAATACGACCACGACCATGAGCACAAATATCCGCGCTACAACGCAGAGACGAATGTGATGAGGAAGACGAAGAAGAAGAAGAAGAAGAAGACGAAGAAGACGGAAAAGCAGAAGCAGAAGAGAAAGACGATGATGAAGACGAAGAGTGCGTGATTGTGCGCATCCGATGTGAATCATTAGATTGAAGACAAATGACCGAGGACACCCGAAGAGGAATGCCGCATATTTTTCCTTTTTTCTCATTTTTCATCGTTGCCCAAAATAAAGAAATGTTTATCCATGCGCTACGAATTATCGGTACATCTGAAAAAAATTGCGAAATGGACCATTGTATCGATTAACTAGATAAATCCATAAAAATATATAGTACATTACTTAGAATAATAAATGACCCATATTTCGGTGATGTTCGACATTGAATAATCGCACTTCGCAATACAGAGTTATACTTATAAATATCGTAACGGTATACGATAAATAATACAGCCCCCATTCACCGACCATATAATCCTTGAGTTACAAGTGACGGCCGTTATACTTTACCTGTCGTAATTCAGGAAAGTCATGGCCGCGCAATTAAACGCAAGTTTAATGGCACTCGGTGAAGTGTCTCGTGAAGTGTAGCGGGGATCGGCGCGCGGCTTCGAGGTATTGCAAATAACCGAGTGTTGCTGCGTGTCGATGTCGCGGCACAGCGGCACACATCTGCATGAGATCGCATGCATGTGACGCCAGACGTCACGGATGCGTTTTCTACTCTTCACCGCTCAACCGGACTGTGACGTCTTTTATACACGATAACACATAAATTAGAATTTTGCACTCGTTTCTAAGCTGCGTTTTAGTAACACAGGAAGCTGAGCTTCTCAACTTATTGCAATTTGGCTCGATTTCAATTTATTCTCATGGATAATCGTGCTTTTTTTTTCTTTCTTTATTATCGACTATTTGTTTTTTTTTTTTGTTAATTAGGAATTTTTTTTTTATGGGATAAGACGTGCCCGAGACCTTCACGAGAAAAGAATATCTGTGCGAGAGAAAATCCGTCGTTAATAAAGAATGATTTACGCACGACGCGTTAGTCACGTTCTCTGCAATCCATCGGTCCGGCAATATTTTGTTTATTCCGAAGCATTGAGTCATTTTATTAGGTCATTATGCCCCTGTGTGACGCAACCCAGCCTCCGTTCGCCGGTGTATATATTTCTTACGCGCCGCACGGTTCTCAACCTATTTTCGTCCATTGAGGTTTATAGATCTATACGCAAAGATGATTGTGCTGTCAAAGTGAATTTCGAACGATGTTGGGGTACATTGTAAACGCGAATTTCGAATAGAATTTCCTAATCGTCGTTACTATCTATCGTGACGTTTCCGAAGCTTGACAAAATAATCATTGTTATTATTGGTTCTTGAGGAAAGATAGATTTTACCCCTTTTTTTGTTTATGCCGGCGAAGAGATTTTATCTAATTGGCACATAATCGCTATCGGGAGTGGCCAAAAGTAATTTAATAATATTTCGGTCACTCGAGCATCGAGTGAAATCATGCGCTACGAGAATTTGTGAATGATGCACTGTCTTTGAAGGAGCGCTTTTCCCTCGGACCTCCCCACCCCCTCCTCCTCCTCCTCCAATGCCCCCTTGCACTTTTCTTCCCTTTGGCTCTCTCGTTGAAACGATTTACCCCACTCGGCGCAACATTTTCAAAAGTTTCCCCCCTTAAAGCGCGCTCGTACTAATTATACATGTTTCCTCGTATTTCTGGAAACGGAGTTAAGACGCGTGCGGTGTGCTGCTGGCTGTGCGGGAACTCGCGGTCTCTCGGGGGTGGCGTGCTTCTGGACCTCAGTCTCGCGTGGTCCATCTCACTGATCGCGTTTAACGCGCATAACGCTTCCTCACCTCGAAAATCGCCCACCAATTTTTCCCACTTCACCAACGAAATCAAGCGAAAATACCGAGTTTCAATGGAAATATGTGCAAGAAAAAAGGCGCCGCACCGTGCACCGTACTCGTGTGTTTAAAGACCCCAAGATCAGGTGGAAAAATCAATTGATCGAGAGGCAATATTACTTCGCGAATATATATTCGTTTCTTTCAACTTTGATGATCCTACTTTTTGAATTGTAATTAATTCGAGATATTTCGAAATTATTTTTATTGTGAATTTTGTATATTATTCTGTGCTTCGAGGTAAACGCGGGTGACTCGCAGTGAGATTTGAGCGTCGCTATAGTGCACTCGAGTTTTCCTTTGTGTGGGTACTTCTCTCTCTCTTTTGAGAAAGAGCTTAAGGATCAAGTCCGGCCGAAAAAAATATAAATAGCCACCATGGCGACGACGGAGGTCTTCCAGGACTGGGACTCCCCTCATGAAACCGTCACCTCCAGGACCAGCAGAAAAACCACCAGGAAAACTACTACGACCACGTCCTCGCGAGTTGTTAATGATGAGGTGAGGTTAACAAACAAACAAAACGAAGGATAATAGCGGATTTTACGTACGCGTCTTTGGAAACCATTGACAAACCCACCAACACGAAATTGGATAGCCATTTAAAAGCGACAAAAATAATTTCACTATACTTTTGTTTGACAAAATAAAATATACAAAGTTAAAAAAAAAACATTTAGAGGTGTATACAAAAATGTGAAAGCACATTTCCCTTGATCGTGATTCTGTGATTTAAATTTATTCGAAAGATTATAAGCACTAGAACATCAACAATGAACACTTTGTTCCATATTTCATTATTTCAATTGTCAAACGTAGCTTTTCACAAAAATAAACTAACGCTCAGTTGTTCACGGAAGTTGATGAATTTTTTTGAAAATTCTTCAATTTCCAGTAAAATGTAAATCAACGAAAAAATGAAATGTGAAATGACTTGACAGTTTAATGCTGTTGTTGATGACAATTTTGAGGCACCGCGATGAAAATAAATGACAAATGGTAATTCCCGCGACGTTACTAAACACTTGAGCGCGTGTAAGTGGTTGTGTGCGTTAATTCCACGTGGAAATATCACGGAAAATTACGAAAGTTTACGAAAATTTTGTTGGATTCTTGGCATCGGGGCTCGCCCAGGCGGGGCAAGGCCGTCGCGGGGGGCAGGGGGGCTAATCGTCATAATAATCGCGGAAAACAAGCAGCACTCTTCTAACGAATCATCAGACTGCGGTTGTGAGTCTCCTGCACCGGCGTTCCGAACGAAAAGTCTCGAGAAGCTAGCACGAAACATTCCGAACATGTTTCTGCCCACTCAATATACTTTGTACTTGTCCCGGTGCTATGCACGCTGGACCGACCGCCTGTGAAAAATCAATTTTCTTGGCTCTGATTCCTGGCTACACAGGAAATTACCTACGAGTTGACTGATTTTTAAATTCGTGATATTACACAATACTTTGACATAAATATTTTGTAATATTAAAAACGTATCCAATGGTCGTTTGATTTATGAACCACCACAGGCCAATTTTCCTCACGATCGAAGCTCACTTTTTGGCTCGCGATGACGATAAAAATGCAACTGGGCTGGAAAAAAAGGCTACGAAAAGCGCATTAGTTTGTAATGGTGAAATGTCAGCTTTATACTGGTCTTGCCGCTCATTGAGCGAGCCAATTTTGAATAAATATTTTCTTGGCTCTTGCACCTTAACAGGAAATATCATCACCTGTACAATTTGACTGAGAAGGTTTTTGAGAATGATATCTTTCATTGGGAATGCATGAAAATACCAAAGTACTATTATTTCCGTAATAAATCGTTATAAAAATAGAATGTCTTTGCTGTGGCGATAACAGAATTGATAACGGGAATTTATTTAATTATCAATAAACACAAATTCAATAATGTCCAAAATTTTAATCACGAACTATTCAAAGTCAACTTCCGCTAGCCGATGGTTGATCTTTCCGATGTCTCTTGTTGTAAACAAAAAGAGGGTGCCGATAAATTTTTCATAAAAGCACTTGATTTGTAGAGGTGAATTTCAGTGGTTGCAAAATATTGAAAAAACGAATAAGCGATTGTCACACGCTCGGTTGAAAATGACAACGATCGTCATTATTAACTGCTTATTATTGCGGATAAGCGGTTTGACGATGCGGATTTTGGTGGCGAATCCGAGCGTCGAATAACAAAGTTTGGACGAGTTGGCAAGCCTCGAATTAAACGTCTCTGGCATGCGTCTCTCGGTTGGCTTCCATGTGAGTGAAAATCTCCGCTCTGGCTGCGCGTGCTTGCGTCTATGTACCTGCACCGCGCGTTCCCTTCATTCTCTTTTCGTTATACCGAGACAGCGATTAGTCCCTGTTAACCGTTACAGCCCATAAGCTCTTTGACGACGGGAGGAAAATACTTCTGCCCGTATATCTCGTAACGTCTCTGCGGTTCTTCTCATCTCGAGACCACGAGACACAACACATTTGTTGTTTCATCTTCGCGTTGTACCAAAATATTTTCCTGTCAAATTTTCCCTTTCCGGGGCCTCGATATCGATCGACTGTAATTTTTTTATTCATCGATTCCCCGCAAATTTCCGCTTACAATTTCTTTTTATCCACAAAGCCTAGCAACGTTGTATTTCCGGCTTTTAAAATTCATTAGTCAAGTTCGAAAGCCCTCGTAGCCTCCCCAGCACGCGCTAAATGTGCCAATAATAATATTGACATTAGGATTCGAGCGAAAAAATAAATCGGCAGCTGCAGCGACCGAATTCGCGAGGCGCGTGCTTCGAGCACGAAACACACACGAAGCGAAATGGGTATGAAAAAAAAAAAAAGAAAAAATTGAGCGCCAACCGGCACAATCGGAACTTTCGTCTGCCAGGTTGAAAAAAAGCGCTCGCGGACGTCTTGCGAAGCAGCGACCCAGCAATGATTTATGCCGCGGCTCGATTTAACCGTGAAGCTTCGAAAATATCTTTTTGAACGAATTTCTTCGCGCGCATACTGCTGGTTTCTTTCCGCGATTTTTCTTGCGCGCGACCCAAACTTTGTTTCTTTTTTTCTTTTCGAGGAAAAAAATTGGATTCGCGTTCTTTGAAAGAGTCCAAATGTTATTTGACGAACGAAAAATGTTAGATTAGAAAATGATGGATATTTTTTGGTTGTGTTGACAAGAAAAAGGCCCAAAAGTTTTTGCTCAAAGGACAAGAAGTACTTTTAACATTTAATGCTGAGAGGAGTACGTTTCGTTTCGAATTTATAATCGTTGGAAAACCTGGAAAAAGTGAAATGACAACACGAGCAAGTGTGAGACACTTGCCACTTGGATAACAAAAATACACGCAATACGAAATTCTATTTTGATTCGTCCGATCGATTCACCGGTGTATTTTCGGATCACGGCCGACCTTGACGGCTTCGCTCCCCACAACCCTCTTCAGCTTCGGTTTGTGTATCGAACGAAAAAACAACTACCGAAGGTACTCCTCTTGCACTTACAAAATCACTTGCGCACTCAGAGTGGGTTAAATGTGCTTATCAAAGAATTGGGACTCTTCGAGATATTTGATACAACCGGGAAGAAATCATTTTCTTTTACGCAAAAACACCACATAAATAATGAGGGACGTGCGGCGTCGTCTTTAGTCGATTCGCAGCTATTTTGATTCCAATCCTCTCGGATATCGCTCATAATTCATCGCTGCGGTACTTCAATATATTTGTGATAAGATATGATAAATAAACAAAAGATATATGATAAAAATATGATAAATAAAAAAATAAATACGAATAATAGTGGATCATAACGACAATTCAGTTAAACAAACAATAGTTGTACTATAATTATAGATTTGGATGAAAAGCGAAATCAAAGAGACATTTTCATAATAATTCAACATTAACACGGAATTAAAATGGAAAAATAATGAGCAATAAAAAAATTGGGAACACCACTTCCATTAGAGAAGTGCAAATGAGAAAGATGCTTATCCCAGAATCAAAGGTGGCCCAGATCTCTGGAAAATCGAAAGTTGTATGCATTTCAAGCGGCAGGTTTGCAATTATTTTGATTCCAATCCTCTCGGATATTGCTCATAATTCATAGCTGCAGTACTTCAATATATTCGCGATAAGATATGATAAATAAACAAAAGATAAATACGAATGATAGTGGACACAACGATCATAACGATAATTCGGTTAAACAAACAATAGTTGTACTATGATAATAGATTTGAATGAAAAGCGAAATCAAAGAAACATTTTCATAATAATTCAACCTTAACACGGAATTAAAATGGAAAAACAATGAGCAATAAAAAAATTGGGAACACCACTTCCAGTAGAGAAGTACAAATGAGAAAGATGCTTATCCCAGAATCAAAGGTGGCCCAGATATCTGGAAGATCGAAAGTTGTATCGGCAGGTTTGCAATTATTTTGATTCCAATCCTCTCGGATATTGCTCATAATTCATAGCTGCAGTACTTCAATATATTCGTGATAAGATATGATAAATACGAATGATAGTAGACACAACGATCATAACGATAATTCGGTTAAACAAACAATAGTTGTACTATGATAATAGATTTGGATGAAAAGCGAAATCAAAGAAACATTTTCATAATAATTCAACCTTAACACGGAATTAAAATGGAAAAACAATGAGCAATAAAAAAATTGGGAACACCACTTCCAGTAGAGAAGTACAAATGAGAAAGATGCTTATCCCAGAATCAAAGGTGGCCCAGATCTCTGGAAAATCGAAAGTTGTATGCATTTCAAGCAGCAGGTTTGCAATTATTTTGATTCCAATCCTCTCGGATATAGCTCATAATTCATAGCTGCAGTACTTCAATATATTCGTGATAAGATATGATAAATACGAATGATAGTAGACACAACGATCATAACGATAATTCGGTTAAACAAACAATAGTTGTACTATGGTAATAGATTTGCATGAAAAGCGAAATCAAAGAACCATTTTCATAATAATTCAACATTAACACGGAATTAAAATGGAAAAATAATGAGTAATAAAAAAATTGGGAACACCACTTCCAGTAGAGAAGTGCAAATGAGAAAGAACCTTATCCCAGAATCAAAGGTGGACCAGATATCTGGAAAATCGAAAGTTGTATGTATTTCAAGCGGCAGGTTTGCAATTATTTTGATTCCAATCCTCTCGGATATTGCTCATAATTCATAGCTGCAGTACTTCAATATATTCGTGATAAGCGGGATAAATTCGAATAATAGTGGACACAACGATCATAACGATAATTCAGTTAAACAAACAATAGTTGTACTATGATAATAGATTTGGATGAAAAGCGAAATCAAAGAGACATTTTCATAATAATTCAACATTAACACGGAATTAAAATGGAAAAATAATGAGCAATAAAAAAATTGGGAACACCACTTCCAGTAGAGAAGTGCAAATGAGAAAGATGCTTATCCCAGAATCAAAGGTGGCCCAGATATCTGGAAGATCGAAAGTTGTATGTATTTCAAGCGGCAGGTTTGCAATTATTTTGAATCCAATCCTCTCGGATATTGCTCATAATTCGTAGCTGCAGTACTTCAATATATTCGTGATAAGATATGATAAATACGAATGATAGTAGACACAACGATCATAACGATAATTCGGTTAAACAAACAATAGTTGTACTATGATAATAGATTTGCATGAAAAGCGAAATCAAAGAGACATTTTCATAATAATTCAACATTAACACGGAATTAAAATGGAAAAATAATGAGTAATAAAAAAATTGGGAACACCACTTCTAGTAGAGAAGTGCAAGTGAAAACGAGGCTTTTCCCAGAATCAAAGGTGGCCCAGATCTCTCTGGGAAATCGACAGTTGTATGTATTTCAAGTGGCAGGTTTGCATAAAACATAATATTGGCACAGCCGGCTGAAAGACCCCCGCGAATCGATCGTTTCTGTCGTGCTGTTTTACTCCCTATATTCCGGAGAAGAATAATAGCCCCAATTTTACTTTGAAATTTAATTTCATATTCATATACATTAATACATATTCTATTAATTGGACGTATATTCGCACATGTAAAATACACAACTTTCTGTTACACATTAATCTCAGGTACAGGTACTTTTTATTGTGAATTCTTGACGTTAAGAAAATATGTTGAGCTCGTTTTCGTGGAACTAAGTGAATGAGGAACAAACGATGTAGCACAGAGAGACTCGGCACAAGCAGTGTGCAATGTAATTGGTTGCGTGAACTCTATATCTTTGGTGTACACTCTCACGCGTAGCCGCGGAGAAAGAGTGTACGTAGAACGAACAATGAATCGCACGTGACGCGCGTGGCGGCGCGCACTCGATCGAGCTTGAGGCGAATTCAAATGAAATCGAGTTTCTCGCGAGGCGCTTTCCTCTTGTCCGCCAAAACTACACAAGCTCAATGAATTTTTATAATGAGTTCGTGAGTGTGTGTTTTTTATGCTAGTTTAAAATCGTGAGATAAATGAGCTGCGATTATTTCCTATGGTGGCGTCTTATTATGCTTATGTAATTTATTGGTCCGAATATTTAAAAAAAATTGGAATACATACATTCACATGAAATCGACTTTCTCGCGAGGCGCTTTCCTCTTGTCCGCCAAAACTACACAAGCTCAATGACTTTTTATAATGAGTGTGTGTGTGTGTGTTTTTTATGCTAGTTTAAAATCGTGAGATAAATAAGCCGCGATTATTTCCTATGGTGGCGTCTTATTATACCTATGTAATTTATTGGTCCGAATATTTTTAAAAAAATTGGAATACATTCACATGAAATCGAGTTTCTCGCGACGCGCTTACTTTTCTCGCGATTACTTCTCATCGTGTCGTCTTATTATGCCTATGTAATTTATTGGTCCGAATATTTTTTTAAAAATTGGAATACATGTTTCCACGGGACACTTTCACCAGCCGACTCGTCAGAATTTTCTCCCAAAGAACATCCTCGGAATTCGCGCGTGTCAGCGCGAGTTAAATTGGGTAGCTGCGAAGATGTATCCATATTCTTTGTTCGCGGTGGTCCTTCGCCCTCGCTCTTACTCTCGCTTTGGCTCTGCTTGGGGAGGAACTATTTCTGGTGGAGCGGGGTCGAAATACCCTGCTGGTCCACACGTTTGGCAGAGGTCAGTGAGAGACGCCGGCGTGGATAGACATAAGAGAGTGGAGAGCGCATTCTCGTCGCTCTTGGATATTCGTTCCTGCTCTCCGCACGAGTTACATCCATCCATGCCATTCATTGACGCATTTCCAACATTTATTTATTTATTTTATCGCTTTAATGCTCAATATCAATTTCGTTGAAATGTTATTTTATTTTTCAAAGTGAAATATGTCGATACCACTTTATATACACACAGTAATACCATGAGAATTAATTTTTAAAAAATTAATTCCCTTATAATCAGCGAAAAAGAAAATGCAGATTGAGAGTCGAGAATAAAATACAATGAAATATGCGAAAAATTGTGTTTCGGTAACGCGCAAAGGGAATTGATTAATTGAGCGAAAGTATTAATAAAAGCTCGAGATATAACGAGATAAATACGACGTCTTTGGTGTACGACTCGAACGAAATAAACAAACGGAGGACAGTCGGTTGCCGAGTGATATCATCCAGAGGAGTTGGCTCTGTGATCTCATCGCGAGATCGCGACACACGGACGCCAAATGCCACGCGGTAATACACGCATACGTACACACAAGTGAATGTGTACTGAAGGCGACGTGGCGGAGGTTACAGCGATCATACAAGATGTTTTTTTCTTCTTCATCCAACTCACATTGATTTGAATTTCATTTTGTTTTTTTTTCCAATCAATAACCGATTCAATGAATTAAATTTCATTTTTTTCCGATCAATAACCATTCGTATTCACATTGCAATGAATTATTTATGGAAATGGCGAATTAACGCTAAGAAATCGTACGATTGACGAGCGAGAAATTTTCATGGGCTTTCTCTCGTGATACTCCAAGCTTTTTGTACGCTCGTCCTATTGATGGAGAGAATTTCATTGGCCGTGATGAGAAGTGAAAGTATCGTTTGTACGTATAGCTACTTACTCGAGAGTCGCTTGTACAACTGACGCGATTCCTCTTGTACAACTCCGCCGCCGCTACAATCGTACGCTGTCCTTACCACTACTCTCACCATTCACTCACTCGTTTACTCGCTCGCTCGGTCTTGACTCACCTCTCGGCGGCACAATATACTCACTTCTCTTTAGTGTACTATCATTCGTTCCAGAGGATCCATCCGCGCGATTCTCGGCGCTTCGTCCCTCCAGCTTACGTATCGATACCCCGAATCATTTCTCTCTCTCCCCTCGCGTAACGTTCGAACGTGAAACGCGAATTTTCGGTGCTCGTCGAGTGAGTCAAAAAATTGAGTTGCGTGAGTAAGCGATATTTCACATTTTCTGCAAGTCCTTAACCAAACACTAATTTATAAGGCACTTTTCATATTCCAAGATATCATATAATTGTACAATTCAATTGTCGAGTTGAAAATTGTGGGAAAATTATTGACTATTTAAACGAAGTACCACTTAAATACAATTGCCGTTTAAAAAAAATCAAACTTTATCCACGTTCGTCCCGAAATTTCGACGATTGTGCACTTGAAATATTCTTGGATAAGACACTGAGTTAAAATCCATCGCTCGAAAAATATATTGCACGAATCACTGACTCATAATTACGTATGCGAATTGTCCGTTCACTGACCTGCCGCAATGAGTTACGAGATGGCACATTTCCTGCCTCGCACGTGCTTCGCGATCGATTAATGCGAGCCCTTCTTCCTTCTCTGTTCCGCCAAATTGATATATAAATAGCTGTGCCACGATTCTCGTGGTATATCGAGCGAGAATACAGTGTACACGTACTATACAAGTGCACCATTCACAATGACCTCGTTAATTTTTGCGAGTGCGATAATTCGCGGCGAATCGTTGGCAAGGCTGACGTTCAGCCAGTGTTGTATATATACGATCGAAGCCACACGCCCGTTTTATTATTCACCGCGGCTGCCGTGACCAAATAAAAACTGCTACTCTCCAGAGGCAATAATGCAAATGTCTCAACGTCAATGTCACGAGATTGAAACTAGCACGCGCCTTCTTCGTATTTTCTCTGCTGTTCGAGGAAACCATAGCAGACCGGTGAATTTCAACAGAAATAGAAAAAAAACATTCAACATTTTTTTCAATAATAGTGCATTATTATTTTTTTTTCACAAAACATAGATTCTCTGTGTTTTTTATTATTAACAGAGGGAACGCATGTACGAAGTATGATAATAGTTGTGGGGGTGGTAAAAATAAACGAGTGACGAGGACAGAAAAATGTAAGAAGCGGGGCTTTTTTTTTTTACAATTATTTTTTTCACAAAACATAGATTCTCTGTATTTTTTTTTTTAATTAACAGAGGGAAAGCATGTACGAAGTATGATAATAGTTGTGGGGGTGGTAAAAATAAACGAGTGACGAGGACAGAAAAATGTAAGAAGCGGGGCTTTTTTTTTTTACAATTATTTTTTTCACAAAACATAGATTCTCTGTATTTTTTTTTTTAATTAACAGAGGGAAAGCATGTACGAAGTATGATAATAGTTGTGGGGGTGGTAAAAATAAACGAGTGACGAGGACAGAAAAATGTAAGAAGCGGGGCTTTTTTTTTTACAATTATTTTTTTCACAAAACATAGATTCTCTGTATTTTTTTAATTAACAGAGGGAAAGCATGTACGAAGTATGATAATAGTTGTGGGGGTGGTAAAAATAAACGAGTGACGAGGACAGAAAAATGTAAGAAGCGGGGCTTTTTTTTTTTACAATTATTTTTTTCACAAAACATAGATTCTCTGTATTTTTTTTTAATTAACAGAGGGAAAGCATGTACGAAGTATGATAATAGTTGTGGGGGTGGTAAAAATAAACGAGTGACGAGGACAGAAAAATGTAAGAAGCGGGGCTTTTTTTTTTTTTACAATTATTTTTTTCACAAAACATAGATTCTCTGTATTTTTTTTAATTAACAGAGGGAAAGCATGTACGAAGTATGATAATAGTTGTGGGGGTGGTAAAAATAAACGAGTGACGAGGACAGAAAAATGTAAGAAGCGGGGCTTTTTTTTTTTACAATTATTTTTTTCACAAAACATAGATTCTCTGTATTTTTTTTTAATTAACAGAGGGAAAGCATGTACGAAGTATGATAATAGTTGTGGGGGTGGTAAAAATAAACGAGTGACGAGGACAGAAAAATGTAAGAAGCGGGGCTTTTTTTTTTTTTTACAATTATTTTTTTCACAAAACATAGATTCTCTGTATTTTTTTTTTTAATTAACAGAGGGAAAGCATGTACGAAGTATGATAATAGTTGTGGGGGTGGTAAAAATAAACGAGTGACGAGGACAGAAAAATGTGAGAAGCGAGGCTTTTTTTTTAAATGGCGAGGTTCCCGAACTCTGTGGCTGGGACTTCCGGTGGGTGGCGCGGTCGCGCAGTAGTCACGCGCTCGATCGGCCTGCAGTTATAAGTAGCGATTTACGATCCAAGGGACCGACGAGCATACAGGTAAGTAACGTGGCTGCGCGACTAGCGGCCCGCATCGCTTCCTCCCAACCGAATACTACTCCCTTTCTTCCTCATTGTCTATATACGAGAGAGCGTTTGTATTTCTATTTCGGTCGTACGCACCGTCTTCTCGATGCCTCGTTTATTTCCGAGACGAGGATCGTCATCATCATCATCATCATCAACACCGATAGTACTCACTTCGCAATAGCTAATATGCGGTTGATGGCAACTGCGGGATACGCTCGTTAATCCGTACGTGCTGCGAACCGTGACTGTTTTAACGCAAGGATTCGCCCCGTAAACCTCATACTCTCGGCGGAGTCTCGACAAGCACAGCACTACTGTTACTTCGAGATTTAAAAAATAATAATAAATAAATAACGGATAAAAATTACATACAACGAAAAATTGCTATTTCTGTTTGTAATACAAATTTTTACATTTTTCGTATTAGTATTTTTTAATTGAGTAAAAATATATATATATATGTATATTTTGAAAAGTGAACATTGCATTCATTGAATTGCGCAAACATTTCAAGGAATTAGTGTTTTTTAAAACAACAACTACACGTATTAGTAGATGAAACGAATATTTTTCGAGATTCGTGCGAGAGTTTGTTGCGCACCGGAAGCGCGTTATTGCAATCATTATTATTCGCGATGCACCGAAGAGCATCGCGTGCACATGACTGCGATCCGTTCGTGACTCGTATGTGAATATTCTGGAACGAGATAATGCCACCTTTTTTTCCGCGTTTTGTTTCTTTTCTTTCACCATGTTAAGCACACAAAATATCAAATTCCATATTCTCGGTGCGGTGTGAAGTGTAAATTCACACGCTAAACGAAAAATTTAATCGCCACGTTATCCCGTGCAATTTTATCTCCTTTATTGTATTTCTACCTTTTCTCTTTTGTCCAGCATAATGTGCGTGTGTGTGTGGGGTCTTTGTATCCAAGTATGTTTCTTTTTTTCTCTCGTGACGAAAGAGCTCTTCTCTTTGAATATAACGGATGCCCCGAGGACACGCGTGAGTTTTATTTCATCGCACCGTTACTCTCCCGTCCGCTACACAGCCGCTCGTGGCTATTGTGAAACAAAGCATTATGCGGCTGAGGAATCGACTATCGAACATCTTCGGTCATTGTGTGCAAACTACCGCCGAGTGCACGCGCACTTACAATACAACGTAGTGTGAATGCACTTAGTGCATCTCTGTGATTATCGACAGTGCAACCTTCGCACCTTCAGTCACGACGCACCCGTTCTATGCAACGTCACTTCGACTTTCTAAATCCAACAGTTATATCGGCTATTATTTTTTTAAACAATAGGTTTTATACTTTTTTTTACAGGAAAGCAATTTTCCGGTGTTGCTATTGTTGTTGATACAACAATTTTTCATTTTATTATTTGTCTCGTTAATTATCATCAGCCTTGCAATATTAGAGACAGATGTTAACAATTTAATGTACTTGTTGCATCTCTTTTGATTCATTTGATTTGGAGATAGATGTTAATAATTTAACGGTGGTACTGTTAGCTGCTTTATTGCAACGTCCTTTACGCGTTACGATCATTACAGTATATCGTGGCCGGTTCTCGAATAGGATAATTGTCTCATATGTTACTAAGTCGTTAGAGATGCCGGACTTTTATACTTTTTTTTTACAGGAAAGCAATTTTCCGGTGTTGCTATTGTTGTTGATAAGACAATTTTTCATTTGATTATTTGTCTCGTTAATTATCATCAACTTTGCAATATTAGAGACAGATGTTAATAATTTAACGGTGGTACTGTTAGCTGCTTTATTGCAACGTCCTTTACGCGTTACGATAATTACAGTATATCGTGGCCGGTTCTCGAATAGGATAATTGTCTCATATGTTACTAAGTTGTTAGATGTGACGGACTTTTATACTTTTTTTTTACAGGAAAGCAATTTTCCGGTGTTGCTATTGTTGTTGATACAACAATTTTTCATTTTATTATTTGTCTCGTTAATTATCATCAGCCTTGCAATATTAGAGACAGATGTTAACAATTTAATGTACTTATTGCATCTCTTTTGATTCATTTGATTCGGAGACAGGTGTTAATAATTTAACGGTGGTACTGTTAGCTGCTTTATTGCAACGTCCCTTACGCTTTACGATCATTACAGTATATCGTGGCCGGTTCTCGAATAGGATAATTGTCTCATATGTTACTAAGTCGTTAGAGATGCCGGACTTTTATACTTTTTTTTTACAGGAAAGCAATTTTCCGGTGTTGCTATTGTTGTTGATACGACAATTTTTCATTTGATTATTTGTCTCGTTAATTATCATCTACCTTGCAATATTAGAGACAGATGTTAACAATTTAATGTACTTATTGCATTTCCTTTGATTCATTTGATTTTGAGACAGATGTTAATAATTCAACGGTGGTACTGTTAACTGCTTTATTGCAACGTCCTTTACGCTTTACGATCATTACAGTATATCTTGGCCGGTTCTCGAATAGGATAATTGTCTCATATGTTACTAAGTCGTTAGAGATGCCGGACTTTTATACTTTTTTTTTTACAGGAAAGCAATTTTCCGGTGTTGCTATTGTTGTTGATACGACAATTTTTCATTTGATTATTTGTCTCGTTAATTATCATCTACCTTGCAATATTAGAGACAGATGTTAACAATTTAATGTACTTATTGCATTTCCTTTGATTCATTTGATTTGGAGACAGATGTTAATAATTTAACGGTGGTACTGTTAGCTGCTTTATTGCAACGTCCTTTACGCGTTACGATCATTACAGTATATCGTGGCCGGTTCTCGAATAGGATAATTGTCTCATATGTTACTAAGTCGTTAGAGATGCCGGACTTTTATACTTTTTTTTTTACAGGAAAGCAATTTTCCGGTGTTGCTATTGTTGTTGATACGACAATTTTTCATTTGATTATTTGTCTCGTTAATTATCATCTACCTTGCAATATTAGAGACAGATGTTAACAATTTAATGTACTTATTGCATTTCCTTTGATTCATTTGATTTGGAGACAGATGTTAATAATTTAACGGTGGTACTGTTAGCTGCTTTATTGCAACGTCCTTTACGCGTTACGATCATTACAGTATATCGTGGCCGGTTCTCGAATAGGATAATTGTCTCATATGTTACTAAGTCGTTAGAGATGCCGGACTTTTATACTTTTTTTTTACAGGAAAGCAATTTTCCGGTGGTACTATTGCTGTTGATACGACAATTTTTCATTTGATTATTTGTCTCGTTAATTATCATCGACCTTGCAATATTAGAGACAGATGTTAATAATTTAATGTACTTATTGCAACTCTTTTGATTCATTTGATTCGGAGACAGATGTTAATAATTTAACGGTGGTACTGTTAGCTGCTTTATTGCAACGTCCTTTACGCTTTACGATCATTACAGTATATCTTGGCCGGTTCTCGAATAGGATAATTGTCTCATATGTTACTAAGTCGTTAGAGATATTAGAGCCGGACTCGTCACAGGTTGATGCCTTGTTAAGGCGGTCGTTAACGCTTCGAGGGTCTCGACGCTCCAATTTCTTGTCTACCTTCGTGCCTTAGAAACACTTATTTCTATCACTTCGATAAAACATAATGAGCGACTCGGCGAACTGATGTTCGATACCTTAGCCGAAAAATCAAAGCTTCAAAAGTTACTCGCGAGAAAAAGTATCTGAGATGCGTTAAGAGCTCGTAAAAAGCGTCATGTGTATTGCAAAAAAATCGTAAAATTCATTCCAGGAGAAGCGAAAAGGAAAAAAAACGCTTCTGTCAAGTTTTTTTCCCGGATTCTTTCATAGGTAAATCGAACGAATAATTGTCAAGAAAAAGAAAAAAATGTATCCGCTGGGAGAAAGCCGAAAATTTATTTTATATATAAATAAAGGGGTTATATATAAAGTTTGTATATGTGTACAAAAACAGTGGTCCCCCTTGGGGTTGATTGACCCCGCCGAGTCGAGCGTTTGGCCATAAAGTCGGGCTTTACGACACAGTTCCTTGACCTGGCTCCGATGGAATTTCGTATTTCGGGTAGAGGTATTTCCAAAACGGCGAGAGACTTTGACTCTCGGTTGAAAGTGCTGTTGCCGCTGTACTCGTGTGGATAAACAACAGAGTTGTTTGTCGCCGACGTTGATCCTCGCTATTGTCGGAGAGTTTGGGTTGTGCGCGCACTCGAGAGCGAGACCGCAAAGTTATCGGGCTTGCGGGACGAAAGAGCATAGGTAAATTGTGCTTTCGGAAAGAAAATGAAACTTGATAGAGACCCGAGAGAGAAGGTAGCGGTAGGCGAAACGAGAGCACACAGGCTCGCACGTCGTGGTCGTCGTCGTCGTCGTCCATGCGCGATGAATTCTGAAAGAAAGTGCGGTGGGTCTTGTTCCAAGGTGCCGAGGGGGGCAGTCATCATTAATACGGGCCTAGGTCACGGGCATGGAGGATAGTCGTTGGTGCCGGCTAGTTAGTTCACAAGAAGGCCAGTGGCCGCGCTCGTGCTCACTATAAATAATCATAGCGCGGGGATGTCCAAGTATAGACCGTTGGGTGGCTGCCAGCCAGCGAGGAGGCCTCAGCTATTTCTGTTGGCTGTCGCCGGTTGAGCGCTACAACACGATGGACACTCTAATCAAAACTCCCGGCACCGAGAGACGCCGCGCGCGCCATCCTCCGACTCCCTCGAGCTCTCCTTTATTCCTCTCTTCTGTCACTCGGACATAGCGGGCCCTTGAAGAAAGCACCGATATGCCGAAGACCTCCTACCCTCCACAGCTCCAATGACCCTTCGCTGTTTACCCACGACCTTGAACGCTCTCGCTATCCAAGTGGATAAAATTGGATTCGACCGAGACGACCGAGACAACGATGTTTTCGAGTTTTTTTCAAAACTGCACTTTTCGCCAACTACAAGCATCATTGTATGCATTTATAGAAATGTCCATCTTCAATCTCAATCGTGCTTTCGGAAATCATCTCGATTCGTGAAAATCCGAATTACTCGATAAACTTCATTTATTTCTAAAACAAGATATTTATCACGTTTTTCAGATTAAATTGGGATTCAATGTCTTCCTATAATTACGTTTTAGGCAGGCAAATGCATTGAAATTTTAACGTTGAAATATTTTCGTCGATAATCTATGGAAATTTCATACGAATTAAGTTTTCATTGTGCTATAATACTCGGCAGCAGCGATGTTTATCACTCGATAATATCATAGGACACTGCAAGGTCTATGTACCGCGATATATGCCACGAATGATTTAGCATACAAGAGAAAAATTCGGTACACAGCACAAGGTGTTGAGTTGAATGTCGATGAATCAATGCGTCCCTATCGCTGACACGAGAGAGTCTACAGACACTTTTTTTTATATCGTTTATTATAATGCCTGTTGCGACGAGATCTTCTTCAAGGCCTTCCTCAAGGAACTCTCGTAGTTTCGAGATTCGATTACAATACGAGGGCCGGTACTACCTTCGTCCCTCGTCTAACAGCCTCTATAGCTAAATTGAATTCCGACGCGGGCAGAGGTAGTGAATTCGGCAGTCCGAGCGGAGGACGATGATGGATTTAGGTGAGCTCGGGTCACGGTGAGCCCTCGCAATCCGCTATCAAACGAATCTTGGCGCGAAACGCTTATCCGCCTCGTGCTCTTGCTCTTCCGCCATTCCATCAGCTTTAACCTTTACGATATACAACGTCTCATATCATTGCCAAATGAGAGCCATGCGTATGACGTTTTCGCAGTAGAACCTGAGGAAAATGTCGACAAAAATCGTTACCGACACTGTTCGTGTCTAATTTACCGGAGCTCTTTATTTTCGAAAGGAAAAGAAAAAAAAAACTGCTTGAGTCTTGCCCTAGAAAGGTGCACTTCCGCCATTCCATCAGCTTTAACCTTTACGATATAAAACGTCTCGTATAATTGCCAAATGAGAGCCATGCGTATGACGTTTTCGCAGTAGAACCTGAGGAAAATGTCGACAAAAATCGTTACCGACACTGTTCGTGTCTAATTTACCGGAGCTCTTTATTTTCGAAATGAAAAGAAAAAAAAACTGCTTGAGTCTTGCCCTAGAAAGGTGCACTTCCGCCATTCCATCCGCTTTAACCTTTACGATATAAAACGTCTCGTATAATTGCCAAATGAGAGCCATGCGTATGACGTTTTCGCAGTAGAACCTGAGGAAAATATCGACAAAAATCGTTACCGACACTATTCGTGTCTAATTTACCGGAGCTCTTTATTAATTGAAATTAAACAACAACAAAAAATCGCTTCTTTGGTTTCGCCCTAGAAAAGTACTGGAAAAACGGGGCGTGCATGGCGTCTGTGCACAGAGGGAAAAGTGCGAGAAGACGTCGGGTCTAGGCGACAGTCGGCGCTATCTCGTCGGGTGTTGGCGCGCAACAGCCGCGGCGACTGTACCGTATGTCAATACCTGCGCATTGCACGACGCGCAGAGAGATGTTCTCCCCGCCCGTGCTCCGTACTACGTGTGGAGCTGGAGTAGTACGCTCTATGTCTATGCCCTGTTCCAGCTAACACCCTATATTTCCTTCGTGCAACTTTATGTCATCGAAATAAAGAATACGAGAGAATTGAAAAGCTAATGAAGAGATAAGATTAGCGGCAGGGCGTTAGCGTTTTTGAGCCACTCGTAGCGATGTCGGGCGATAATATCACCTGCTGACTTGAGATAATAATGAAGAAAGTAATACATGTGAGAAACAGGCGCTTCTCTATCGAGGCCACACTTGCGAGCAGCAGCAGCAGCAGCAGCTTCGGTTCCGACGCAATCTGAGTTAGCCGATAGACACTGTATGCGTCAAAGGGCGCTGCCGCAGTTGCGAACAGGTCAGTAAAGCGTTCGTCCGCGATGAGAAGTGGGTGAGGTTTTTAATTCGGTGACAATTATCGTGTGTGTCAAAGCGTGATAATTAAATCGTGACCACGACGATCCTCGGTACAACGAGCTTCGCGCTACGAGAGTCTCGTTAACGTGACGAACGGAGTAAATCGCTCATTTTTTTCAACTAACGTGCCGGTGAGAGAAATACGTACAACTATATATGTATATGTGTATATGCATTCGTATGTTCCGTATAGTTTATTATGTGACGTCTCTTTATGCGTGGGGGGGCTCGCCAATTTGGCAGACCATTTGTCAATGAAAATCGATCCGGAATTATCCGGGTCAAAGTGCATCAGCCGGGTTGGAAACCTGCCGAAATTGATTGCCAATCGAAGAGTCGAGTTGCGAACCTACTCTTCTGTGGACAGTCAAACGGGCTTATAACTCCCGCACGAGACACACTACACGCTCCTTTGTAATTCGACTTATTATCGGATCTCGAAGTTATCGCGCGGTTAATAGCCTGCGAAATTCAGTGAAATCTGTTAGCCGAACAGCCTCCGTGAGCATTCGATAGATCGTATCCTCGGCTGCCCTCAAATGGAAATATTTCTCTGATCCAAAAGAGACTTTCTTTCACTTGGCCCTCATTGCAACCTCAACTCACACCTCAAGTATTCGTAATTTACGTAAAAAGGTAGTCCGTGTTACAAAAATTTACATAATCCCTTTGAATTGCAAAGTTTGTTAATTAAAGCTACCATTTTTTAACACAGACAGTAGAACGTCATTTTCAGTTCTGTTTGCAAAATCAATATTGTTTCGAACAACTATTTTTTTTTAATACCATTTCCTTGGTTTTTCGTATAAAATGTTACCAAGATAACTTGATTTGTCAAAAATTGGTCCAAATTCGGTTTACTCATTTTTTAATTTTTTTATAAAAAAAGTGATGAAGGGCTTTCGAAAGAAAGTAAATAGTGCTTCGCTCGACGACTTGTACTCTACTTCCAAAGTTTTAGTATCAAATGAGCTTTTTACATTTTGGAAAAATCAACAAAAGTCGATAGTGCAAATAGTTTTATTTTAAGAAAAAGTAATGAACCCAGGAACGATTTATCATTCTCGATCGATAGCTTGTTGCGAAACTTTTGGGATTAGCGAAAATATTGATATTTCGAAAAGTGGGGTTATGCCACCGACTTTGAGAAATTCAGGAATACAAAAAGGGGCAAAAGCGAATCTTGGGCTGTAATCGTCGCAAAACGTGTGTGGAATTTTTCGACTTAAACTTTGTATGACGTTCGTTAGGTAGACTATAATCTGAAGAGATGCAAATACAGTTGCTGAGATTGGACAATATATTTCACAGTTTATGGAGTAGAGATGATTTTGTATTCGTTAGCTTACACGAGCTTCTTTATTGATTGTCTATTTTTTTTTTTTTTTTCAGACATCGGCAAGCCACAAAACAACCACCATGACAACAGCGGCAA
Source organism: Clistopyga incitator (assembly GCA_947507545.1). Classification (NCBI taxonomy): domain Eukaryota; kingdom Metazoa; phylum Arthropoda; class Insecta; order Hymenoptera; family Ichneumonidae; genus Clistopyga; species Clistopyga incitator. Next base: position 3,854,241 of record OX382176.1, read on the forward strand.
AGCTGTACGGCAAGGACCTGAGCGAATACGACGATGTGGACGTCGACGAACTGCTCGATCAGCTTACTCCCGAAGAGATTAACATCCTGGCGAAGGAGGTTGACCCTGATGTAAGTTCAAATTCATCTGAAAATATATTATTAAATATGTCTTTTCTGAGATATCTAACACAAAATAGTATAAAAGAACAACCTTTATTTTGAACACTCCAAGTTACTATTTTTTTGAATTATATATCTCTTCTCTTTTTCTACAAGACAATTTTTTCAAAATTATACATAAACCTTCTTACTTAAGACTCCATATTTGTAATGTTTATATAAAACATTCAATTGATAGTAAATTTCATCTTGCTATTTTTTAATGTAAATATCCCAGTTTCTTTTGTTAACAGACTATATGGGTTCTTGAAATTTTTTCTTAAAAATTGTCTGTATGAATAGAGAATTCACGTACGTGAGTTTAGTTATAATTATCAGTGGATCCTGTATAAACGAAAATACTATTTTATTTCAGGATAGTTTTATGCCACCGTCGGAGCGTTGCAGCTACGAGTGCGACAAAAGTCCGACGGGGCCGCTGAACCGCAAGAAGCTCATCGACCACATCAACAAGCAAGCCTTAGAGACACCCGATATTCCTGAACTGAAACCCTACGTTCCCGGCGTCGTAAGAGGCAAGAAAGTGAGTATTGATTTTGTCGTATATAACTGGTGATTATGGACACGTGTATTCCAAGATAATTCTTGTGCAAGCTCTTCCTTGATTCTTCATAACAATGCTTTGAGTCTTCTTCCCAAATTAGCCCTGTTTTTGCACGATGAAACGAAGGCTATTTTCGCTTTTTCAGTGGGTTCCACCTCCACAAGACAACGTCAAAGAAAAAGAGGCTGACGAACAGATAGCCATTGATCTTGGTGATGAATATGAGCACGCTCTCTCCTCGGCTACTCAAGAAGAGATCATTGACCTCGCTGGTACGAAAATGAAACTTTTCTTCTCAATTTTATTGGAAATTTACATTGAGACTGCCGATGTTGTACGATTCGTCGTTGCTCTTCTCTAAGCTTCGTTATTCCATTGAATCAACGTTTGTACTGGGCAACAGGATGTATTTTAAGATAAACGATTTTTTTTTCGCAGCTATTCTTGGTTTCCATTCGATGATGAATCAGGATCAGTATCATGCCTCGCTCCTCAATTCAGGCCAGCCCGTTGGCATGGGTTGGGACGGAATAACGAAAGCCAGTCAACCAAAAGCTTTTCCTATCGATCCCCCCAATGATACAGATGTCGATGCGACGATTCGACAGGTCCGCGAGGACGACCACAAGTTGATGGACCTTAATTGGAACAATATCAAAGTAAATAATACGAGAACATAGGAATTTTGCACCTACACTTCACTTATCACTATTTCTTTTTTTTCATATTAAATGACGATCCTTGTTGTGAAACTTTTATCACATTTTTCATATGATCATGAATAATTCCAAAAAACTTTTTCTGTATATTAACATTTACAATAGCCATAATAATCTATAATGATTTGGTTATGAGAGCATACCATTAAAAAGTTGCATTAAACTCATGTCAGTCTTTGAGTTTTCATCGTTTTATCGAAAGGCATTGCGATAATTTATCTTTTCATTTTGCAGAACATTTCGGAAGAAAAGTTCCTCCAGCTTTTTGAGGCACTCGAAGTAAATACACACCTGGAGACATTGAGCTTGACGAACGTCGGCCTTACCGACAGGACGGCACAAAGATTAGCCGATGCGATGGAAAAGAATTCGACTCTCAGAGTTCTCAAGTGAGTTTCAATAATTCAGCATTACCGTTAAATAAACAATTCATTTAAAATTTAATCTATCAATGTTAATTCAATTCCCTGCGATGACAGGATGGTAACTGTTCTATTCACGTGCCCAATTTCAGCCCGACATGTCTAACTGATTGACAGTCGTAAAGGTTAAATTGATAACTGCTTGTAATCACTTTGGACGATTGTCGAATCAATTAAAAAATTATTATTATTGCCACAATGAATCAGAATGTCCCGTTATTTTTGTAGCCTTATGAACAACGAGTTGTCCTTGTTTCAGTGTTGAAACGAATTTCATAAGTCCAACTGTGATGGTCAGGCTCATCAGAGCGCTCCTCAAAACCAAAGCAATCGAGGAATTCCGATGCTCCAACCAGGTAAGATTTTAATACGATCATTCCTTTATTTGTTTTTCGGTTGCGAATGACACCTCAAATTGAGTATGTCGAATGAATATTTTTCCTTTAAACGACATTAAGTACAGAAAATGATAAATATTTCTGTTAAATACATTAATTTCAGAGGTCCCAAGTGTTGGGTAACAAAATCGAGATGGAAATCACGCACCTCGTCGAACAGAATCCGACGCTGCTGCGATTGGGTCTTCATCTCGAGTTCAATGACGCAAGACATCGTGTCGCTGCGCACCTTCAGCGGAATATCGACAGGAGTAAGTACTCAATAGATTGCAAAGAGATTACAATCGCGCAATTTTTATCGACATCTTTCGAAATGTTGAAATCGTGATTGATTTCAACGACCTACAACGCAACGAAACACTCAACGTAGTCAGATAATCAATTACCGAATTTACATCACTCGAAATACCGCCTTATTTGACAATTAGTTTTACGACGACCTTTACACTTGTATGACGAGACTTGAAAAAATCTTTCCTTTTACCTCAACAACGAACATCCACTCAGTAGAATTGTCATTATACTCTATTACTTTCAATATTTTTCTATAATCATCTCCAGTGACAAAAATCTTTCATATTGGTTAATAATCATTAGAAGTTTTTTTTTGTTGAATTTTCATGGAAATTTCCTTGAAAACATTGCATTGTCATACATTTGAAATTTTATTGCAAATTCGTTTTGCATAATTCAATCATTTGAACATCTTTAAGCACTGCTGGTTTTATTATGGAATAATAATTATAGGATCCCGAATACCAATTTTTATTTAATAAAGTAATAGAGGCTTACAACTCTGCTTTCCGATATAATCTATTTGTTTATTAATTTCATTCAGATATACCATATTGATTAGATACTGTATATATGAATACATATATATTAAAAACATATATATATTACATCATTTATGAAATCAGTAAACAAATAGTTCTGATCAAACAGTGGGAGCTCGCTTAAGACTTGTATTAATCCTATGGCGCACATAAAACGCTTATATCATCTTCACTCTGTTAATTTTTCTTTCGTTTAGATGGCAGCCAGTGTATGGGAGATTATGACGACTATATGAGCAAATACTCATAAGCAAAAAAAAAAGTCTTCATAAATCGCTTCGTAGTCTGACGTAGAGCTTGTAGCCAATCACCATTCATTCAATCATCCTGCTATTATTCACTCATTTATTATCTAGCTAGTGGCATCGAGGTAATTATAAGACCCCGATTGTTTGCTCGTTCTACGTATTAATGTTAGAATGTCACCCTCGTCCACTTCAATCGTCAACACAACAACATTCTAAAAAAAATCTCCATAGCAATGACGAAATAGTGAAAGATATACACAAATATAAATATGTGAGCTTTTTTAAAGGTTATGGATGCGCTCTTCAATTTAAATGGAGAAAAGACATTTTTCTAAATATATCGTTTGTTGAAACGCTTTATCAGTTTAAGTCCAATCAAACATTGTTGACGGTTTATATTCGACGAAAAATTGAATTCGCGGGAAAACGTTGAGCGCGACTTCATTTTGGTGAAGATAAATTGCTCGATTTTCATCGTTAAAATATCAAATTCCCAAACCATGAAAATTTTATTATCCTTTCTCGACTTGCAACGATAACGTTAAATGATTCATAAACTCAATTGGAATTTCTGTCTTATTCAATGTGCCCCAAGTTGAATACCGCCAGACACTTTCGTATTAAGTTTGGCGCGGTATGCATAGAGATTTCGAGGAGTGTCGTATTAAATTTCATTCAGACATTTTCACAATATCGAAAATAGCTTCACGTGAACCTTTCACACTCGATTAATTTATTCTCGTTAAATTCATCTGTGGATAACTCCAAGTCGAGCGTCGAGAGACGCTCTATTTTTATTCAATTTTCTCTAATTGGCTTTATTTTCCCTGGGCCAGTCTGTCGTGTGGAAGCTTTGGAACGCGCAAAGACTGTTTCGATCGGTGCAGGTCCGGGTGGCTTCTCCGTTCTCCCCGCAGACACCCTTAAAGACAGAACGTAGCGCGCTAAACATGGCGCAGTGAGTAAGATAAAAGTAAATCATCGAAAAGTTCGAAACCACGTCCCCTTCGTTTTGTCTTTATTCGTCGTTTTCGTGAGATTTCGATAACTCTTAATAATCCATTAATGAATAATGAATCAAATTTTCAAACCAAACAGAAACAAAACTTCGTTTTGACGGAGAACGGTAGAGATGTGAGACATTAATATCGCATCTGTGGAAATTGTCAGCCTGTGTTCTCATATTATTGGTGTTTCTCGCAAATCCCAAACCGAATACCAAGGAAATCATATTATGCAATTATTATGCATGATTGATATTATATATGAAAAACGATTGAATGCACCAAAGAGCCATACAAAAATGAAATCTGCTACAGCAGAAAATAAGTAGATCTAGTGCAACTCCATAATCATTCTTGGGATCATATCGTGCTGCTAACAAACATCATCATTCACCCGCGGGAATGGGCAAAATAATAATAAAATCCATTTCATTGTTTAAAAATATTCAACTTACAGTCGATGAAGTTACTTGTCGGTACGATTGTCATAATACTGACAAAATCATTTTTTTACCATGGACGCTAAAGTTATTTTTTGTTAGTTTTTTGCCCACTTCTGTTTTACTTTACCTTCTGCACGATTATTTCCATTCTTGCTCTATTGCTCCTTCTTTGTCAACACTGGAAAAAAGAAATACTCGAATTGCACATTTATAGCTATACCATTAATACCAGGAAACTCTATTGAATTTGAAGAAAAAAAATCTGAATCGTTTATGGAAAATATTACCATCACATTACAATCTTATATTTATTTTCATTGAATGCGCGCAGTTATCGTGTTTTATATTTGCTGGATACATTTAATTTATTATAATTGTCATTTTTTCATCAATACCCGATTTTTAACAGTAAGATGGAATTTTGAATTTTCAGTAAAGGTCGTGTTTTATGGAAAAATTGGTGGTAGATTTATAAATGTCCCTTTAGATGGATCCAGTTAGAATTGTCTTCATCCAAATGCAATAATGTGTAGTTTTATTTTTCTTTTTGTTTTTCAGAGCATCTCATTCGAGTAGAGCGCTCCTATCTTTCTTTCCCGCTCTTCATTATTTATCTAACTCTCTTTTTCTGTCTATATTTATCGACAGCCTTAGTCGCTATTTCACATGAACCCCCACACACACACACAAACACATATACTTTTTACAGGGACAAATACCAATGAATACACTAAACTAATTGAGAAAGACTTGGTCGACGCATAAACCACTCATTACAGACGAAGCGTGGTGTGATATGGAATGTTGATTACTCACAAATACAATGTGTTATTTCCCCAACAGTACGGAAAGACCTAACGCAGCGGCTACAGTTCAGATTCTTTAACATGAACCACAGGAAACCTGCCCTTATTCAGTGAAGGTAGTTAACGCCGCGAGTTGATTTTCCGAGTGAAAATTCGACCAATTGAGAACGAGAAAGAGAGAGTGTTTTCATTTATTTTTTCTGTCATTTGTTGTTGACGATTTTTGAGCTGCCTTGTCGCTGAAGTTGCTTAAACTCTAACACGAGCAGAGACGTTAATTGGAGTTGAGAATTTGCGTGAATGTGCTTGAAATTTCTTGCGGAAATTCTGTGAATGTCTTTGGGGTGGGATAAGTATATAAATGCAAAGCAAAAGGCATGGCTGTTAACGTTAATTTCGCGGTGACTTAACGGTTACGTGGCACGGCTTTAAGGAACATCGTTTATTTCGTTGATGCATTCGGGCGGTCTTTCACGAGCTGCCGGAAAGTCTCCGCGAGTCGCGGCTCTACGTTACCTGGACTCTCTGAAACGCGTCGGTGCGCTTTCACCTACACCCATCAACCTCCGGGGCAATGAAGTCGTGACGCGTTAATTTTCACGCAAACCTTCAGAGGCAACGCGAATATCCGCCTCGCGTGACGCGAACGTCTAAAATTTCTGCTGCCCCCCGCTCAGCTGCTCTGCGCAAATCGCGCAAATTCACCGACGTCGTACAATGTCAGACTACAACCAACAACTTAACACGTACTGACTAAGACCCCCAATATCATTACTTCCGCCCTACGAATATCACCTATCAAGCCGCACCAAGGTATCGTCGTACCCATTTTTTCGACGTTCTCTCACATTTTTCCGATACTTACAGCAACCGATTTTTCACGTGACGATTTATACTAATGAATGATACTAACAACATTTGTCTTTTTGCAGGTTTTGTGCATACGGAGAAATATTGATGCGCTTTCGAATGACGAATACACTTTTGATCTATTGCATTTACCTGGGACTTTGATTTTTCATAATTAATCAAGTAAAGTCTCAAAGTCATCGATAAATCAGTGAGATGAAAGCGCATTGATAATTAACCAAAATGTAATCAACGACGGAATATCGTTAACCAATTTTTGCATTTATGCTAAGAAACTAATAGCTACGGAAGATAACGTTTATCAATTTTACAGTGTCGTTAAAGTGTTCCATTGAAAAGAGGAAAGTGTCATGAAAAATTTAATAAAAAAGTTGTTTATACGGCGAATCGAAACGGAGGAGGAAGAGAGAAGTTAAGGGGATTTATTGACGAATTTGTATGGGATAGAGAAGAAAGAAAGGGGTAGAAAGAAAAACATAGCCCGAAAAAATACAGTATCTGTGATGCAAGCATCGAAAAGTAATCAGAGACGGAAGTGAAGCGCGATGCATACGGTTTCATATCGTTTTACGTCGTCGTGTGCTCGCGAGGTGGAAAAAAATATCACGCGATTTTCCAGCGGAGATTACACACGCGAAGCGGCACGAGTAGCTTTCGCTCTCGAAGCAGACTCATTCGCTACCTATTTGTTTATTTTTCGTTGGTTTGTTTCCGCTTTCGGGTTGCGGTTTTCATTTGTTTCGCCGCAGGACCTGGTTTCGGCATTTTTTCGTTTATATTCCAGAATGACTTTTCAATAAATTATTCTCTCTCGCTCTTTTTTAACGGCACACCAACGAGAAAACGGGGTTGTTGTATACGTTGCGGTTAACGGCGAGTGACATATGCAACGAATGACGAGTCATAAAGAAATTTACCATCGCTCCATTCTATTTTCCTGTACATATTTCAATGTGCCCATCAAATATACATGACTCGTGGATGAGAAATCATTAAACTAAAATTATTATTGCTATACCAATGTACGAAAAAACATCCTCTTTATTCGGAACACTTTAACGAAAATGGAATTTGTGATTTTTGTTTTACTTAAGGAGAGGGAGTCGCACTCAAATCGATAAATATTATCAACTTGAGTCTGACCTCCTGCCCTTAAACAGTTGCATTCGTCAGCATGTCACGAGAACAATTGAAGTTTTCGTTTTTGTTGGGTGTTTTGTATTAATATTAATGCCGAGTTATAAAGAAAAACAGATTATGACAAGGTTTGGGTGTCTGTTGCAGTACGGCAGTCTCGGCTCGAGGTGGCGACATCTTAATGCGTTGTCAAGTTCGCCTAGGTATTGTTTTTGTTTTTTTTTTTCACCACAATCTTACTTAGAATTAATATTGTGATGCAATATTCATTCTCTTCCACACAAATCATACATCTCAGTGGCACGGTATCATCATCGCACATTGCACGCTCACCTAGTATAGTATTAACGTAATTTCCCTCAATTTGAGTCATTATTACTATTATAAAGTGTTATTGGTGTTATCAGATTCTTAGATGCTAGGAAAATCGGAGATTCTTGGATGAAATCGCGCGTGCTTATCGCGAAAGAAAAAAAAAGAAATCTTGCGATTGGGGAACCGGTGCGTGTTTAAGCCTATCATGACTCGCTCGACAATTTGCAGATTACGTCGGTGGGCAGTGTGGCAGTTAACAGCATGCGAACCTGCGGGATGTATATAATAGTAGCAGCGTGTAATATAGAGCGGTGCGCAACACCGGACGAGACCGGATGTAACCCAATATAACGGTGCATGCCCTCGGGAGAACGACCCCCCCCCCCCCCCCCCCCCGCCCCACAACCACCAGTGATGGTTTACAAAGTGTACGCTTTCCCGATTTCGCTTTACCCATCGGCTGTTAGATTTGACCCCTCGGAACTTTCAATATATCGAGTTTAAACTTCTTTTTTCCTTTTCAACCAACTGCACACGACCATAAACGAATAGCAACGACGCACGGAGCATTTCTTTTAAAGACTATTCCAACCTTTAATCAACTCGATAATTGATTAGATTGCAATTTAAGAAAAGCGCGCCAGGACAAAGAACAAAGGGATATCAATTTGTTAGATACCTCACTTTTTAGGGCCGCTGGATGAATGTACAAAAAAAATAAAGGGTTTTTACACTGAACGAAAAATTTCGTGCCCATAAAGACGTAATTTATTGCAGTAAAGTTGAATTTTTAAAAATTCACGATTTCAATTCAGTTCAATTACGTTATACGTTTATATACCAAATAAATATGTAATTAACTTCAGTAATTTCATTTAGTAAATTAATATCACTGATTTTTATCATCGTTTTCTCGTTAATTACTTATAAACTCCAATGGGAACCTGAAGAAAAAAGTAATTTTTGTTCTATCAGCGAAAAAATAGTATCAAATGTATTCTGCGTTGAAATTTCAAGTTAATTAATTAACACCGGGTGGTAATTATCATTGAATGGGTTCGTTGTTTCGTCGAGAGATTTTTTCGTTTTGTGCTTTATTTCAAAGTGCATATAATCAAAATTATTGAAATTAATGCTTCAATTGTTGCTGAGTCTGTCGAGAGCAAACGAAATTTTGGAATGTTGGAGCAATTTGTAATTGGTGCAGCAACGAAGAAGAGACTTGATTTTCTTGTCGCAAATTTGTGTCTTAATCAGGGAAACTGTAGGTTTAAATGGATTATTGATTAGAACAGATGGGCATTGAACACCGAGCGGCAGTTGGGGGAAGAATATTTTTTGAAGTGCGAGACAGACAAACAGAGAGGAGCCGATGGTAAAAGGATTTTGTCACGTAGGGAGTAGAAATCCTGGGTTTGCAGGCTCCGTTCGTCCGAATCCTGTGTGACGAACCCGCTCTCACCTCTATCTCTAGATTGCAAATGAACCTATTTGTATTCAATGCCGCAATCGATTCTCCCTTTCGCGATCGCATCCACCCTCTGTATATATATATATCGGACTATGACCAAAATTGAAAGCCCCTGCGTTTGCGTCGCAACAGAATCGTACCAATCCTCTGATGGAAATATCGACCCACGCGAACCTTCGACCTCATGTTTACGTTATTTTAATCCTTTTTCTTCATAAATATCTCTAAATTTCTGCAATATGCAAAATCAATTTTTTTCTCTTTCCTTCCCTCCCTTTTATTAAAATACAATATTCGGGGAATTTAAATGCCCACGACAATTCAACATTTACCGAACGATATTTATCAAACGTGCAGTGTCAGCCTTATGAAAAACGCATACGAATATATCAATAGATTATTCGACAATAAAAACGTCATCGGATATTAGCTCGAGTGTTTGATCCTTCATTTTTTTCGCACTTGTACAAAAATGCATATAAGTTTGAGAGAATAGGAGGAAAAAAGAGAGGCGCAAGTTCGCTGGAGAACAAATGCCGAGTCCTTGTTCGATTGAGGAGTGAAGAGTGAGGAAATACGCCCAGAGAAATGGAAAAGGATGAGGGGAGATGGGAAAAAAAAAAGAAGAGAGGACAGAAAAAGTGGGAAAGAAAAGAAAAAAAAAATCGGGTGGGCGCTCGCTCAGTGCCGCCGGTGGTGAATTCACTCGAAAGCGAAAGAGAAGTAATTGCAAAGGTTGCATTGTCTACGGCCGCAGGCACGGGTGGCCACCGTTGCGGCCCTATGTTCTTCAACCTCCAGTCCGAATACACCGGTGCTCTGTGGAACCGCCAACACAAATGCATATACAACATGCCCGGTGGAGAGATCGTCCCGCGGATGCGCTGAATTCGCATACTGCACTCTATATCATCGGCTCTTCGCTACTTTGTCTCGGAAAATTGGTCGAGCATGCAGATAGCGGAGTGAAAGGATTCTGCATATAAAAAGTATTGCTACGAATGAGCGGTAAATATACCAACGCCGGCAACTATATGAAAAATGCACATTGAAAGAAAAAAAAACAAACAAACAAAAAAAAGCCATACAAATTGACTAGGTTTCGATAGAAATTCGTTGAAATTTATTCGATAATTGAAGCTTCAATTATAGCGACGTGAAGCTCCCGGTGGAAAATTGACTCACTTTTTTCCTATCGTTCCGTCGGTGTTGCCTCGGGCGAATCCCTATTTTTTCTTTTTTTTTTTGTTTTTCGCATTCGTATTCTACTTCTCTAGCTTTTCATGCGCCCATTGCTTCCTCCACGCCTTTCACTCTACTGCCAAATGCATCGCCGATAGCGCGACTATCTACATCGCGGATTTTATATGAAAGCGCGGAATACGCTTTTCAAGCCGGCAATCATTGCGCATTCTTTCGTTTCTATCGCTGGTGTGGGGTATCGACAACATTCGTTGCACCGTTCTAAAAGGTTTATGCGTTTCGATGGTTATACTGGACATTTGTTTTTCACCGGCGAGAATGAGACTTGCCGACTTATTGGAATCGTTTGTACGTTTGATTGCCACAATTTAATCGAAAGTTTTTTTCTTTAGAGGCAGTTTTTGATTCCAAAAAAAAATACCTCTATGCCAATTGAAAAGGACATATTTTATTTGAACATTTGAGGATTTACGGTCAACCGAGCTATTTTTTTGGCTCTCATATCTGCCCTATACTTTATTTACATTTTACTAAAGTTCCGTTCTGTAATTTCTTCATCCATGAATTTTTTCTTCGAATTATTTGCAAAAGATGTGGAAAATGTTGTCGCTATATATAACGCAAATTCTATATTTTCAAGTGCACTTTATTTTTATGGGGGAAGCGTTAAAGGCCGAAGCTCCGGATCACGTACGTGGCGGACGAGCGCAAAAGGGGTTTTCGTCCATGTAGACGACGGTTGAACGTCACGCTTCACACTCGGAGCTTTCGTATGCATTGCAGCGTTTACAGCTACTATTCCGAGGGACGGCACTTCTAACTATGATTTAGCCGAGAAAAAAAATCAACTTTCGTATTCCCAACCACGGAATTTGAATTTACCGTCGCGGGCCCGACGTGTCCATTGATCGGTAATCGAAGATGAGGAGACCGCCTGACGACGATGGACCAAAAAATTCCGCGTAAGCGGACAGAGCCGAGAAAGAGCGATAAATCTACGAGCGTTCAAAAGTTTGGGCTTTCTGCTCGTGACGGACGATCGTGATTTACGAGACAAAAGAGGCAGCTATCCCCAAGCATCCGGTCACCTCGGTCGTTCTCGAGTAATAAAAAGAAAAAAAAAACAAATATTCAGCGCCCTCGATCAGACTTTTCCCTCGTCGACGTTTCGTTTAATGTAAAAAAAAAGTTATCAAGAATATTAAAAACGGAAATAATAAATGTATGCCGAATGTATTTTTAACAACCGTTAACCGTCGGATTAACTCAGTTTGAATAACCCATGAATAGAGTATTGCATAGATCAGTTTCAATTATTCGCGAATAGACGATTGCGTAGACGTCGGATTTAATTGACTGTGAATAATAATGTACTTTGATAATTGCACCCTTCGGGAATAAGCGAGATCTCATTTTGTAACTAATAAGAATATAGTGTATATTAAGCTAGTTTATGCTCAAGAAGCGTTGAGCTTTCGAACATGAAATATCCAGTAGATTAATTATTTTACAATTTACATTAGAACGATCTCACAAAATTGAACGATTTTCTTCTAATGATGTTAAAAATCTGGAAAAATGATTTTTGCTTTATCCCGACTGTACCATCATCTCACTAATTAACGTAAATCCTATTATACGATTAATCCATAACGCTGTGAGTGCTCTGAGATGTGCCAGTGTCTTTAATCGGCTGAATTTAATCGGAGGTCATTTTTCTTGCTGCACAGATCGTCTGCGTCGCACGGGAAGGTCAGTCCGGGACTACACTGTTGGCTGGGCGATGCACTGACAACAACGTCACGGGATTGGGACATCGAGACGTCCGTAAAGAAAAAGAGAGTAAGGGAGGAGGGAGGAAGAGAGAGAGAGAGAGACAGACAGACAGACCGACAGACAAACGGAGAGACAACGACAATGGATCATTCGCATTCGCTAGAGCTTTCGTCGCCTACACGTACATAGTATAGTACATAGTTATCATTGTAATAATAATGCGCGCATATATTTATATAATATATATAGTAGAGAAAGCCAGTGGAACCGCGAGAGCGGTATACGAGTGAGGTATAACGAAATTGTCTGTCTGTCTTGCGGGTAACAACGTCGATGGAGATTGGAGCGACAGCTTTTCATTAATATTAATTAGCGACGAGCTCCTGGGGTGCACACAGAGCCGATGATATATTCGCGAGGGTTTATCGTCCGTCAGCAGGATTTGCGAGGCGGATATTCCAGAGATTTGTCTATAAACGCGCGAATCCCGTGAAACTACCACGGAAGTGTCTCGTTTTCACTGCCGGATGCCGCAAACCAGAGCAGCAGCCCTACCGGTCTCCGCCGCTTCCTGCGCCTCCCTTCTCACTGGCTCTTCGAACCTCTCGTTACCTGGGGGGGCTTTATCTGCTCCATCGTTTCATTTAAAACGTCGAGAAGACGTGTCAACGTCGATGGCGGCTGGAGAGGGCAGAAAAAAATTTCGATTTGCTCTATGACAAAACTTTTTTTTTTTTCATTTGATAAATTCCACCGAAAATCTACCGCTTGAGGAATTAAATGAAGACACACACTGTTAAAAATCATTGGGCTCTGTCATGCTCAAAAATTTATCAACTCCAAGCCTTGGTTGTAGATTTTTTGTTGGAATTAATGAATTTGTTAAAAAAATAGCTCACACAGAGGATTTCTTTTTGTTTGTGCCCCCTCGAAGTGACGCGTGCCTATATCTCGTGTATTCTCGGCTCCCGGTAAAGTCCTTAACCTTGTGACCCAGCGTCTCTCATTAAGATCGATCGAATCCCGCTGGATTCTCAACGTTCAAAGATTTATTATTACTTTTAATGAATAATACGACACAAATGAACAAAAAAATGGGAAAACGAAAAAAAAAAAAGAAAAAAAAATGCCACCAGCAGCCTCCTCCGCACTTTCATTATTGATAATTATTTTAGAATGTATTTTATATAATTTGTCACCAGCGTGTTTATGCACCGACTTTTGTCGCTTTCGGTTAACGCCAGAATTTTTACGTGTTTTTGTCGCCTCGCGTACACTCGCGTCTCATAAAAAAGGACGAGAAACGCGTCGAATTCTTTGACTCTTCGTGTAGTTAATTGCCTAGTGTGAAGCATCGCCGGACGTCGGTCGAACCCTTTCCTCATCTCTCGCGGAAAAAAAAGAAAAAAAAAATCAATGAAACCGTAAAAAAAAAACAGAAAATTAAATCCCGATGTCTTGACCGCGCGATACCAACGGTTCGTTTACGGGACAAATATTATGTTGTAATAAATTTAAGTCGACTATTGCGCATGTGGATAATAATGATAGTTAATATATTGCGTATATTATTGTACTACTATTACATAAGATGGCGAGGGACTTGTGGGTCTGTTGGTAGTCGATTCTTCGGATCGTCACGAAAATATTTTCACTTCATTTTATTTTTTTATTTTTATCACATCACCGAAAACAAGAAAAAATGATTCGACGGCCTCAACATTGCCAAGTTACAATCCACTTGATTCGTTAAGGGCACTTGAAATTAAAAAAAAAATTACCGTCCGAGATTTTTATGATTAATAGAACCATCGTCGAAATTAATTCGTGATACAATCCGAAGACTGCAATTTGATCCACGCACCCGTTTGTTCAGCGTCGCGATATTTAATCACTAATCCAATAATTAATTACATCGATTAATTATTGTTATTAATATTTTAGCGTCAGTACGAAATAAATCTGTACATATTGTCATAACTGTCGTTTCAAGCTCGATAATTGTGAAGCAAAAGCTATAATACTAGTGTACGATTTCTGTCGTTGTAGTTACGTTGCGAATGAAAGTTGTGCGAGAATGTTAAGATTGAGTGATTGGAGAGAACAACGAGATGATTGAGTGATCGAGCGAGGGTATTTTGTATGCATTGTCGAGGACGAAGCGTTCTACCCCACGACATCGAGGAGATGTGACGATGACAGAAGAATAAAAGAAGAAAAAAAAAAACTACGATATAACGATAAAGAACAAAAAGAAAACCCCGAAGTTAAGTGACACAAAGAGTTTAAAAGTAAAACAAAAGAAAAAACTAAATAAAAAACAAAGAAAAATTAAATATATAGTTAATATTGACTGCCAGTGAGCGAAACAGCGAGTAAAAGAGCACGTGTAATTGTGATGGGCATTGAACATATAAAACAATGTCAAGTATCAAGGAGAGAGAGTGAAAGAGAGATTAAAAAAAAAGAAACATTGAGATAAAACGACGAAGAGAGCTAGTTTATTGTACGGATATAGCGGTATTAATTGTTTCGCTGAAATAGCCACCACCTTGACAACCGTAGTAGTCTTCTTACATTGTGAATGTTTGTAATATTATTTACACTGATTGACGAAAAATACATTTAACGAGTACATTGAATCACCCGTACACACATATACAAGTACACAAATTCGTCACGGAACACAGAAACGCACGCGCGCACGATTAAAGCCTTGCTGCTAGCCTTATCTTGTAACAAGAGATTTAAATAAAATGGATAAAACACAATTACGATTGTTGCGATTGTCTGCTATTTATCCTCGTCGAAGATATCTTCGGCGGTGGTGAGAATTCTCGCGTACATTCGCCCACTGCGAATGAATCCAGGGCCTCCTCGTGGCTCGGCGATGCGAAACCAAATCGAAGAGCCACGAACTCAATTAGCAATTTGCACGGCGAAGATTATATCGAGTGGTATGTACAGCGCGC
The DNA here is from genome assembly GCA_947507545.1 of Clistopyga incitator. Lineage (NCBI taxonomy): Eukaryota > Metazoa > Arthropoda > Insecta > Hymenoptera > Ichneumonidae > Clistopyga > Clistopyga incitator. Next base: position 3,869,566 of record OX382176.1, read on the forward strand.
AATTTGAGATGTGCAGGGTCGAGCGCATCCGCACAGTCGAAACGTCGATGTGCCTCGTAGCTGCGAGTTCGGGTTTCCAGGGAATAGCGCAGCATCCATCGGACCGCGCAGTCGGATTTGGACGGTTTTGTCGAGGTTCCAATGTGCCTCCCGGCTAAGCGCTGCCAATCGCTTTGCTTATGAATGAACGCAAATCCCCCGTCGTTCCGGACCTACATCCTCATCTTCGCGTCTATTCAAATGTACATATATATACATATTCGCTGATGTTCCTCGCTATACGAGGAAACATTTCGTAGGAAATTGTTGTATTTATTGTAAGTCGTTTTTCTCGCGAGAGCCGAAGTTATTGCTGGCAACCTCACGAGGTCGCGAACTGAGCTTCGTGAGAAAATGTAGCGTCTTCATCGCCCGCACTGAAAAGCAGAATGGGTCCGTGGAATTATCAGCACAACTTAGTTTAACCCTTGCTTATCAAAATCAATGTTTCGCCCGGGCGGGTGCAACGTGTTAAACTTGGTAACGTCGACTTTGTGAAGAAAACTTGGCGCTGTTAGTGTTCGACCCGTTAAATATTCATACGGTTTGCTGGATGTGGGGCGTGAGCGTGAATTGCTCGAGAAATAATTCTCGTGCTTAGCATAGTTCAATGCGGAATAATTTACCTCGAGACTCGGTTAATAGGAGTTCAAAGTATCTCTTGATATTAAGAAAATACAATTTTTTTGGAAGATCAATTCTTCGACACGAATTTTTGGGAAAATTCTATTTTTTTTATAGTGATGCGCCGAGCGTATCCTCCGACACATCACGGATCGCGTATTTCAACGTTTTAAGTACATTTTCCCTTGCATGGAGCCTCTTGTGCGTTAATCAGGAAGTTCACTGACTACGGAGCCAATCGTGGTACTTATGTACCGGCAGGATCTCGACGACGAAGTGCCGTGTCAAGGGTCGTTAGCGAGATTACCTAATCTCTTGTAAGCGCTCCCGAAGGTGTACGTGAGACATCTCCACCTGGCCAACTGTAAAGAGCAATATAACGGGATGCGAGAAATGGCCCGATCTCTCGAGCCTATTAATCTACTCCTCTCTCGCACTCTCATAAAAACTATACATATTATATTTATTAATCCTCCACTCCAAATTAATCTGAAGATATCAACGACATGCTCTTTTTCCATTGGAGTTGGTTGATGTGTAAAGAGAAGAAGAGAAGAAGAAGAAAAATCTGACACGTTGTTTAATTTTTTTTGTAATTAAAAAAACCAGCAAATTCGGATTTCAAGTCAATATTCTCAAGTATTGTGGATACAAAATTTGACAATCAAACCGAGTTAGTGTGAAAAGGTGATTGAAAAATGTATTCGTTTTGATTAATAAAAATAAACATGATTTATATCCGAGAAAAATGTTCCCTGGTAATTATCGCGATTGAATTTTCTTTGCGAATAAGGACGTAACGTTGTTCTGTTATTTTTATGTCCTTTCGTGAAATAAAAAGGATAAGAACGTCATCGTCCGGTTCTTCGGTCAACGTCCGAAGAAGTTTGTGATGGATACTTCGGTTTCTTTTAACCGCATCGAGAACACTGGCGGACTCACGATCCTATTATACTTATACCTATAATGTGTCACCGAACGTAAGGATAATGGACGAGGTTTCATGAAGCGAGGATTTAAAAAATTGAAGAAAAAGGTAACAGCTCGTCGTACCCAGGTGGTCAGGCTGAGAGAAAACTCTCTTCTCCCCATTACGTGACGACGTAGGAGAATATGATGCAAGTCCTGTAAAAGTATTCGCTCTTATTCACGAGAATAGCACAATAACTTTGTAACCCATTTATCGAGCCTCCGACTTGGACACATTTCCTCACCTTTGCTTTACACCACAAAATTTCGAGAGACTCGCACTCGATTATAATCGGCACATTCGATATCACGAGACTGACCATGAATTAATTGTAGAGCTATTTCCATTAATTTAATTGTCGTCTTTCGGAAATTCGTAAATGAGAAAAAAAAAATTAGCTGATAATTCGTCGTCTCGTGGCTCGTGATGAAATTCAATTTATCGTATTCTCCGATAATTAAATTATTCCAATTAACTTATCCAACAGCCTGCGAAGCGTCAAAACGGAAAGTCTTGGTCGGTTAAAAAAATTATACAGTTCGATATCGGGTGAGCTTTAGATTTCAGTGTTTTTCCAATAGCATTAAAATTCAATTATCGAGAAAATAAATAAAGTTAATTACAAAAGTACAATTATGCGATAAGGGTCATTTGCAATGTGATATTTTCTGCATGGAGATTAAAGATGTTTTTAATAAATAATGCCGTTATTTGAAGTAAATTCGAGTAGACGACGTCTATAAACAAGAAGAAGGCTCTTTTCACCTCCCATGTATATTTTTCATCGCTGTTTTATTAATGGCAAAAATTAATAAAATTATGCGGACGAAAGATCAATAGTTATCACTCGATATTTTTCAGAACTAGGTTGTGCAACGATTTCTACGAGTGGATTTTACGAAATTTCAAAGAGACATTTTTAACCGTGAGATGAGATCAGCGAGCACTTTTTCGTAGCAAACTAGCGCAGAGGGTCCGTATCATTCGCGAGCTATGATTCAAATTTTTCTTTCGCGCACACCCGCATGAAAAATGCCGTAAAAATTGTTCTATCCTTCATCGTGGCTTCTCTCCCAAGAGCCACGACGGTAGCGGTAGACCAGGATGAACTTTCCGTCGCAATCGATGGCCTCCGAAGCTCGTACCTAGAGCATATAGGTATACACTACCCTCGACTGAATGGGACCAAATTTTTCGCAGCTTCGGGAGAACAAGTTTCTCGTCCCTGCTTGGCAGACACACCTCAATCCTATACACCCACATATTACATATCTAAAGCGCATATGTCCGCTTTTTCCTCCTCACCCACTGGCAGCACTGCGTTCCCTCTTCAGCCATCAGGTGTAAAAAGTGTGTGGGGGGTGGGGGGTGGAAACGTCGTGCGATCGCTCCACGGTCCTTCTTCCTAGGGCACTGAAAGTCTTGCGCAACCTCTCACCCACATACAAGAGCTTATTTACTATATACATATATAATGCACCGCCTTTGCGTCAGCTCTTTCACTTCACTCTCTTTATCGCTATCCAGTTTCTTACTTCACTACTCTCTACTCACTCCACGATCACGTTCTCGCGCACTTTGCGCGAAAATTTCTCGTTTACACTTTGTCAACGCCGCCTCGTCTATTTGTCAACCAAACGCTTCATCAAATTCTTCACTCGACGCCAAAATTGAAAGTCATTGGAAGTTCGAGTGTCGAGATCGAGGCTTAGATTTTTTTTACGTTGCTCGAAGCTTGCAGCTCGCATTGTTTTCTCATTATTTTGACAATCGATTGTTGGCAAGAGGAAAATGTTAAGTACCACTCGTGCATAGTTGTACACTCGGTGCCGCAGCTGCACCTATTTCTACGTGACGTTCCTCTTTGTCTGTCTCCTCTTCGTGTCGCTTCCTCTTCGTCTTCGCACTTACGGTACTTCTCAGTGGAAGCACCTATTCGCCGTGAGCAATTACTCCTCACGCTTTTGCCTCTTTCTTTTCTCAGCCACAGCGTCAGGTTCACCTGAAAGAACGAATTCAATGGGGGGTAATTGCGGCGGGCTCAAGGAAGAGCAAGAGATAAAGGAAGCGCACCGAGGCGACCCGTCGCACCCCCACAGCAAAACCACCTCAGACGCCGCAACCAAGATACGCAACGCGGAAAGGCGGAAGGATACTTGGCGCGACACTCCTCGCAGACTTTTCGTTGCCCTCGAGACTGCTGGATGAACCGAGAACGAGCGACGAATTTTCTCAAACCTGAAAAGTGAACCATCGAAGAAAATGTGAAACATTAATTCACAATTAATTTTTTTAAAGCCAACAAACGAGACTCGAATTAATGACATATTTTAAAGAATTTTTGTAAAAAAGAAAAACACTTTTTTTTCCGACGTTTGACGAAGGTTTTCAAAAAATCCTGTTACAGTTTTTTCGAAAAGGCACCATGGGAGACTTTTCACAGTACAAGGTAAAATTGGATGCACATTTTTGTGGGATGCTTGTCCTTTTTACTTCTGGTGAGTAGAAACCGCGCAGGAATGAAAAAAGGAGGAAGCTTTTGACAAAAGATGAAAGAACGTGTCCCGGATTCCTTTTATCTCTCGAAACCTTTATATCCGTTTCACTCCGTGTTACATTTCGTAACGCGCGACTGTGTTGTCCAGTCGGTTGTTGCCAAATCTCGGTGGCACTGTTTTGAATAACGGGGTGAAAAGTTTCGTCGGTGAACTATCGTCGCGCGAATTTTCCTCCTTGATTTTACGTACCATTTTGCATTTTTCGTCCGAGTGGCTAGCCTTTTTCACAGAAAACAAAAAATTATTCCCAGAAAAGTCGTCCAAGGTTCTTTGTCGATATTAAAAAAAAAAACATTAATATGTTTCATATGTTGCGACGTTCATGTCAGTATCTAATATATCTCCGAGTGATTCATTAGTCTATACTCGAGAGTGTAAGCTCGTGTACTCGCTTCGTCGCCGACTGTATGCTCTTCCAATTAAAATTTCTAGCGCGCTACTGCGGCAATTAGCATCTCCGTGCACATTTCGCCGGAGCGAGTATCCGAACTATAGCAGAGGGTTGTATCAAACTTCGTATATTGATGTGCACACAGCGAGAAAATGCCGAGCTTGCAAAGGCTTCAAACGAAACCAGTCATCTTATATATTGCCTTTTTCGCTAACTTCAAAATTAAACGAGTCTACGTTTATGTACGTCCCATGCATATGCATTTGCAACTGCTAGTCAACATGCATGCACCAACAAATTCATTAAAATCCGTACGATCGTCCTACATTTTTTTTTCGTTGAAAAAAAAAAATAAAAAAAGGAAAAAAGTAATTAATTTATAGAAAACAGAAAACCAAAAGATATAGACAGACGTAGTGGAATAAATTTGAACGATCACGAATCGACTTTTTGCTTACACGAATATTGAAGATGAGCATTATTGATTTGTAAATTTTCTTAAAATTAAATCAGAGACGTATGAAGTTTTGGAGCTTATTTAGTACGGTCCCGAACTTCAATTATAGCTATTGCACAAAAAACCTCTTTTTTTTTTTGAGGCGTAAACCTCGAGGCGAATATTTCTTCACGGATGATCCCTCGGCTCTAGGGAGACTCGAATCTCGACTCTTCCGTCCAATAAATAATTCTATGAACTTTGCGTGGTGTACGGAAAAGCAGTGAAGCTATTGTACGCGATATATATATCGTCGTAAGTCGTCTTTGGGCTCTCGGAAGTCTCGGTCAGCATCGGTAGAGCCCGGGGCTCAACTACCCTTGAAATAATGTCGCGGTGTCCGGGCCGTTCCCTCATGGCTTAATGCACTTTGTTCCGGGTGGCGAGAATGTTCGTAGCCGGAGAAATGACGCATCCCCTCGGTTCGCTCGCTCTCAACAACAGAGAGGACATCCACTCACACCCATCGGGATAATCGTTGGAAACAACGGTTATCCATACTGGAAACTATCGCGTAATACAGCACCACACGATGAATTCCTTCAAACAACAATATTCCATAGTAATGATCCAAATTTTTCATCGAGACAAAATATTTCATTTTTGGAGGCAAGTGGTTAAATTACGTGATATCTCGAGGATGAAAAGCGTGACTGGAGTCGCTTGGAAAGTAACCCGTGATATAAAACCACACGATGGATTCCTCAAAACAACAAAATTCCGTAATAGTAATCGAAATTTTCCAACAAGATAAAATATTTCATCTATCGAGACAAGTGGTTAAATTACGTGATATCTCGAGGATGAAAAACGTGACTGGAGTCGACTGGAAAGTACCCCGTAATACAAAACCACACGATGGATTCCTCAAAACAACAAAATTCCGTAATAGTAATCCAAATTTTCCATCCATATAAAATATTTCATCTATCGAGACAAGTGGTTAAATTGCGTGATATCTCGAGGATGAAAAACGTGACTGGAGTCGACTGAAAAGTACCCCGTAATACAAAACCACACGATGGATTCCTCAAAACAACAAAATTCCATAGTAACGATCCGAATTTTTCATCGAGACAAAATATTTCATTTTTGGAGGCAAGTGGTTAAATTACGTGATATCTCGAGGATGAAAAACGTGACTGTAATCGACTGGAATGAACCCCGTAATACAAAACCACACGATGGATTCTTCAAAACAACAAAATTCCATAATAATGATTCAAATTTTCCATCAAGATAAAATATTTCATCTTTGGAGGCAAGTGGTTAAATTACGTGACGACTCGAGGACGAAAAGCGCGAAATGAATGGTGAGTGAAAATAATCGAACCGCGATTCATTGGTTGATAATTTCATAGTAAGCTTTTCGGCGGTAGAGCGAATCGATTGATCCGACTCGTGCGGTTCGTTCGCGTACTTCGAAATCCTCAAACTCCCTCGACATTTTCCTCCGCAAGCATCGGCGCCGTACACACGCGTGGTCCTCTACGAGCCTCCGCGAATTTCGAGTATATCGATCGACCGCATTTTCCGGCTCGCACTAATTTCAAGTGTTCTTCTCCGTTGCCGTAGCCCATTCGCCATATGTCTTTCTCATCCCGTGGATATATACAGAGCTACCTTTCCCGCTCGGGACGGGTATTCTGTCTGCCGGAACATTCCCACGGTCACCACGCGCCAACGTGAGCCCGGACCAAGGATTTAACGCTTAGAGCCAATTAGCAAACTTATAATTAACGCTTCGTTGTAACTCTGTGTACGTGCGTGACCAAGATAGCTGCAACCCTGATCTCATGTTACACTGTTTCCGGGAAAAACTTTTGCCACGGCGCGATGATTACACGTATTCCTGATTAGTTTAACTCTTGGACTATCCACTGGAATTTACATCCCCATACCACACTTTTTCCTTGTATTTTATTCCCCCATCGAACGTTCTATTCGTTTTACCTTTTCACATGCTTCTGTGAATACAATAAATATTGCAGAAAAATTAATAAACAGCAATAAAGCATTGATAACGATAATTCGTCAAGGCAAAGACGTTGCTGAGTGTTCTGTTCAAGGACATATATGTAACGATGCTAAAATTTTTACGTGGAACAAGAAATACTGGGAAGACAATAAATATTGCAGAAAAATTAATAAACAGCAATAAAGCATTGATAACGATAATTCGTCAAGGCAAAGACGTTGCTGAATGTCCTGTTCAAGGACGTATATGTAACGATGCTAAGATTCTTACGTCAAACGTGATATACTTCATTCAAATGCTTCTGTGAATAAAATAAATATTGCAGAAAAATTAATAAACAGCAATAAAGCATTGATAACGATAATTCGTCAAGGCAAAGACGTTGCTGAGTGTTCTGTTCAAGGACGTATATGTAACGATGCTAAAATTTTTACGTGGAACAAGAAATACTGGGAAGACAATAAATTTTGCAGATAAAAGAAAATTACCAACAATAGAGCATCGGCAACGATAATTCGTCAAGGCAAAGACCTTGCTGAATGTCCTGTTCAAGGACGTATATGTAACGATGCTAAAATTCTTACGTGAAACGTGATATGCAGAGAGACGTAGTTGCAAAATACGGGAGTAACGGCTGAAGAAATCGATACGCACTGGGAGTGGATTCTTTGGTGGAACATCGATACGTCCGAGGCGCACCAGGACGACTTGCCGGAGCAGACTTTGGGAGGTTCGAGGCGGAGGAGAAGGAGCCGAAGAAGAAATAAACACGGCGACACAGATAGTCGTTACTTATCGGGTTTCCCTTTTATCCCCATCTCCGAAAGCAACTAAAATGTACAATGTACCGTATACCGAGTGTTTGTTTTTGTACTCCGCTTTCCCGCATGTTTTCAGTTGTCCCGTGAAATCGACATCACCGGTATTGGAAAAGTCTTGCGAGGAATTCACGTATTCAAATTCAGAGTGAGTTCAACCCTCACGGGATAACAGAACGTTATTGTAATCAAAAGTTTTTTCGGATGACGAGCTTCATTTTTCATTTCAATCTCGAAGTCAAGTGATCCGGTTGAGTTAGGTGAGTAACAGCTGTAATTTCGCTTCGAAATGGCGGGGTGGGTGGTCGATAGATCGAAGAATATGTGGCATTTGGCTCATTGGAGAAAGCCAATCCATCTCGCTTGGCCCAGAATTCTGAATTCGCCTAGCTGCAACTCGATACGCTACTGCACCTCCTATGACTATAACTATAACTATAACTGGAGGTCGTTGGTCGAATCGTTCACGTTCTGGAGCCGATTAATTGCAGTTGCCGAGGTCATCGATCGATTGATGCCTCGGGCGAAGCACCTTCCGTTGATGCTTCGATTCATGGCCTCTCTTCGGTGATCGGAACGTGCATTACCGATGAGCAGATGCATTTCCAATCAGATTCTCATTCCGTATACTTCTTTCTACATCGGATAACCGATAGTGTTAGAATTTTCACGGGGCAAATGTCAATCGTTATGGCATTTGAATATCAATTTTTTGTTGTTGTCTTTTCTTTTTTTTTTTTTTGTACAAAAGAAAAACAAGTACATTCAACGATGAAGAAACAGCGATGTAGAGACGATAGCGATGGAATGTGTTGATAAAAAGCTTCGGACAAACTTTATCGTAGTACATTGACAAAAGAATGGCTCTTGGAAAAGCTCCTTCGCAGTCGCGTTGTGCTCGGTAGAAGTTTAACGTTCTTTCGGAGGCGGAGGAGGCCGCTTTCCGCCGGGAATTCGGTCCTACTTGGCGTAAAACACGATACAGCTCGAGTTAAACGCGGGAAAAGTGAAGCGGGTGTGCATTAAACCAAAGGACAAGAGAGAAAGAGACGAAGAGCACATCCATAAGGACGGGGCTTGGGCAGCGTTGAGGTGTACTTTTACGACGGATTTGGCGAACAAAGCGCGGGGTTCCTACCGAGAAGCTCTCGGTCGTTGAAGAGGCCAAGAAAGTCGGTTTGGTGCACCGAGCGTCGGGGCAAACGGTCGACTCCATAAATTCCTTTCGAAGAGAAATTCTTACACGAGTACCTCGCTATCGCTATTCTTTTGCGCGTGAGAAAACCCTTTTCTCCGTCTTCCGGAACGTCTTATAACTCGCATTTATTAAATTAATCTCATTCACACACCAATAAGCTCCGAGGGCTTTAAGTAAATCGGAGAGAGGAAAAGCATGAGATTAAATACCGTTTTCTGTTTAATTACTAAACAATTATTATTTTTTTTGTTCCCTGTTACTTGTTTTGAAAAATATATGGATATACTCCAGAAATATTCCAGGCATAGACGAAATTGAGTAATGAATAGGAGATTCTTTGGTATGCATACGATCGAGCTTTTTTCAACTTTATTCCTAACGATCAACTTGAGATGAATATTTTAATTGAGAAGTATAAAAAAAATGTGAAGAAATAACTGGGGCAATATCGAGAATTCTACAGATAATATATTCGAGGGTAGAAGCAGAGAGCCGGAGGGAAAAGTACGAGAAAGTGCAGGGAGGCGTGCGAGTAAGCGTCGGCATTTCGCCAACTGCAACTGGAGTTGGTTCGTTCATTGGGAGGAATGCATAGCTAGCGGAGAGGAATAGCGAAACCGGTGCCGCGACGCCGAAGCGTGTGGAGATTTTATCGAGCAGAGAAGGAGGTACGAGACTCCGCGAATCGTTGAATTATTTAGAAAGTGAGTCGAGCGATGGAACCGCACTTTTAAGGTTTCGCGTTGAGCGCTCGTTTCTAAAGGGCCCTGCGCGGTGACTTCTTTCCCTCATCTTCCATTCTCAATGCACTCGTGTGCGAAAAGCTCCATTACATTTCACAAATTTCTTATTCCACACTCATTTTTTCCCCAAGTTTTTGTTAACCCAACAAATTTAAGTAAAATTTTTTGTCAGCCTTGGCGTTTAAATAAAACTCTGAAAAAGAACGTCTTTTTAAAATTTTAACCGTTCAGGCGCACTCGTGGATTTTTCCGAAATTTCGACCGTGACGACATTCAATAGGAATCAAGGTACATGCTGGCCCGTAGAGTCTTATTTCACAAATTTCTTATTCTACACACTCATTTTTTCCAAAGTTTTTGTTAACCCAACAAATTTAAGTACAATTTTTTGTCACCTTTGACGTTTAAATAAAACTCTGAAAAAGAACGTCTTTTTAAAATTTCAACCGTTCAGGCGCACTCGTGGATTTTTCCGAAATTTCGACCGTGACGACATTCAATAGGAATCAAGGTATATGTTGGCCCGTAGAGTCTTATTTCATAAATTTCTTATTCTACACACTCATTTTTTCTAAAGTTTTTGCGAACCCAACTAATTTACGTAACAATTTTTCTCACTTTTTGGCGATTAAATAAAACGCTGAAGAAGAATGTCTCTTTATATTTTAATCGTTCAGGCGCACTCGTGGATTTGTCCGAAATTTCGACCGTGACGACATTCAATAGGAATCAAGGTATATGTTGGCCCGTAGAGTCTTATTTCACAAATTTCTTATTCTACACACTCATTTTTTCCAAAGGTTTTGCGAACCCAACAAATTTAAGTAAAATTTTTTGTCACCCTTGGCGTTTAAATAAAACTCCGAAAAAGAACGTCTTTTTAAAATTTTAACCGTTCAGGCGCACTCGTGGAATTTTCCGAAATTTCAACCGTGGCCCGAGTGAGACTACGTACCTTGTGCCGACGACGTTCAATAGGAATCAAGGTATATGTTGGCCCGTAGAGTCTTATATGGATAAACAAATGGCGCGGCGCCTGACGAGGGCAGGTACGGTAGTGAAACGGTCGTTTTCGCGGAGGGCCCGAGCGACGCGTTAACATAATAATTAAGTGCAATTCCGAGGTTGAATTAATTCGTTGACAATAGAGACTCTCGGCACGGGCTCGCCACCGGCGCGTTATAGTCCTTGCCGCGAGAGACGAGCACGCCGGTGGTGCTCTCCCGCCGTACCGTTGAAATAATAATTCACCACCGGCTGTTTGCTAACGAGGTTCGCCGCCGCCGCCGCCGCTACGTGGAAACCCGCGTGATTTTAACGTTGCACCGGGTAACCCCGCTTTACTGTACGCACTACTATATGTATATACGCGTCCAGCCGATGCCACTTGCAGCAGCAGCAGTAACAGTAGTAGTAGTAGTAGTAGTCTAGTTTCTAGTCTCCACTGGCACCAACTGCTCGGTGTAGCTCCTATGTACTCAGCATAAGTCAACATGGTTTCGGGGGTGGTATGCAGCAGACGTCGCTGCTGAGCATTTGAGTAAAGAAAGCTCGTGGTTTTTCTTAATTTACAATTAGTCAGCTCCAGTTTCAGACACTCGCCTCTCGTACTCTCTCGTGTCCTGCACTTCGGCGACACGCTCATAATAAATGAATAAAGAAATTGCAAAAGTACGCGCCGAAATAATAATTCAAAGGACTTTGGGTCTTTTGACTTTCGTATTTTTTTTTTTTTTTTTTTTCTCGAAATGGCGGGATGGATGATCGATAGACCGAAGAATATGTGGGATTTGGTTCATTGGAGAAATCCAATCCATCTAGCTTGGCCCAGAATTATGAATTCGCCTAGCTGCAACATGAAAAATAAAGTAATTACAAAGCTACGCGCGGAAATAATAATTCAAAGAAGTTTGGGTCTTTAGGCATAAACGCAAACGCTCGATATTGTGGCTCAACAAAAGGTTTCCAAGTACGTGACACGGAGTCGAAAGTGAATATGACGGAATCAATTCCGTGAAAGAGCGAAAGACTCGACGATGGCGTGAATCTCATATTCACAGACATTTTTAGTACTAAAGCTAGTTTGTATATTAGTTAGGTTGTAACCAACGCGAAAATTCGCTCGCGCGAGGCAACACCGCACGAAGAATGAAGAAGAAAGCTCGGGCTCGCAGTTGAATGGAGTATCACTCTACCCATTCAACTTCTCCGTCTCTGTTGTCGTCGATTTTCCAGCGCTACTTCAGACCTTTCGCGCAGCGCGGCCGCTCAAGGTTTTATCGAGGGTACTTCGCCAGCATCGTGATTTAACGCCCTTCCACGCCTCGCACTTATAGAGTCAGCTTCGCTTTATCGTCGCCTATTTCAACCGGGTACGCTAAACGAGGCCACTCTTTAGTACAGCGGATCTTTCGCCTCTCGTAGCTCATCGACGTTCTATGTGCGCGCCACTTCTCTCACTAGTTCCCGCTGCCGCTGATGCGGTTGCGGCGGAACTTCTTCCGCGCTCGCGGACACGATCGGTTCGCGTCTCCCGTATGCGGTTCTATGTACAGTTCAAGTCGGCTTGACATTTTTCTGCGGTCACGGATGGACACCAACATGTCACGTTCACGAACTACTCAAAACAAAAATTAAAACCGTAAGAACATCAACGAAGTCTGTCGCACTTTCTCTTAAAAAAGCTCATTATTTTTCAGTAACCAAAAAATGTACAATCACATATTTTTCGAATGAAGGACAAACAGTCTGTCAAAAAATGGACTTTGAATCGAAGGGAACTATATGATTCGGAAAAAAAAATGCGTAGTTGCGTTATAGGGCAACTTGACAACTGCTTGTATTTGCCGAACGCAAGCTCATGTAATATGCATGTGTGTAACAAACATTCGGTCTTGTATTACACGCAGCATAATGCGTACTTGAGATTTTACGTCGAACAAGCTCGTGAACCGCGGCAGGACCACAGCGTTGGTTTGCCCGTAGGAATCATCATCCCCGTCAAGTTACGCGACCGTAACAATGCACTTACGTTTAGAGGCAGTAGCGAGTGCACATCATGATATTGCACTATGGGCGGTAACCAACTATCGATGTGTGCTCTCGCCGATGACAGCGAACCATCTCGCTTTTGCCTCCGCACGGCGCTATGAAAATGTTTGTTATAGGCGAGGATGTATACTCGGGAAAACGTATGTATGACCGCGTCCTCGAGTAAACAGTCCGGGGATCCGCTTAGAGGGGGCAAAATAACATTGGATATTCCGTAACCTTCGCGTTTCCATCGGCCATTTGTGAGCCATGGAAAACACGTCCCTCGAACGTCCATTGCGTCAATGTGGCGTTTTACGATTAACATCGTACTAGTTTTACCCACGTATTCCTACGACAGTCACTCTACACTTGAAATTTCGTGAGGAATTCCTGTCACGTTAATAATACACGAGAAATGTTTGTTGAAAAATCAATGGAAAAAAGAAAGTTTCATGTTCTTGATAGAAATTATTGAATTTGAGATGGAAAAAACAACCGATAGTCCTTTTGCGGTGAATTGGCAATTAGCATGGTCGAGAGATATCATCGTTTGCTGAAGAAAAAAAAAAAAAACGAAAAGGCTGATAAATATGGATATTCTTGCGGTAAAAGTGCTAAGTGAATTTTCCGCTCAAAGGAGCACGGACATTTCTGGGCAACCTGACCTTTAATCAAGGAACACTTTTTTTTGTAGCCGTTTCAACGACCAATTTACCGCTTGCCGACTCGCCAGCTTTGTACCATACCGGCTCGGAATTAATGACTTTCTTTTGGTTCTTGTGTTAAATCGCCAAGCACGTGCAAACCGTTCTGTCGTGGCTTATAATACGAATTACGGAGAACAAATTATTTTGCACGATGGTATTTTGTGATATGAGGATCCTCTCGTCTAAACACCCGAAATCCTCTGCTTTCTCTATCTCTCATCTACGCATAGCGTTTCCACTTTAGCAGCTCGACAATTATATGGGAATAAATGTTGTCGCCTGTACATAATATTCTCACTCGCAGATGCTGCAGGAGATTGTTTCTTATTAAACGAGAGAGAGAGAGAGAGAGAGGGTTATAAGTTGGCCCTTGCAGCGGTCCGCTGTGAAGCGCAGCAACGCAAGGACGTATGTACAAGAGCGGTACCGCGGAAAGGGGGGTAGTTGTTGCACATAGAAGGGATTTCGGTAAACTCAGAGGCGGAAAAGGGTTGGCCTCACCGCGTTACTCGGCGAGGTGCTTCGCACGCCGCCTTCGCGTTCGCTGCTGTTGCTTCAGGACTCCATGAACCGTGCAATCAACAAACTGAGTTAGAGCGCAAGGCGCGTAATCACAATTAAGCCATCACGGCGTTAGACAGCTAGAATTACGGTAAACTGGGGCAGAACCGAGCCCTGCTCTTCCGTTGGCAAACCTATGCTTGCTACCATGACACACACACGAATACATTTACAGAACATACGTATACGTAGATAAGCCGACTGGAGAGTGAGGATCGACGGCGTAGAAGGTACATACATACATACATACATAGGATAGAGAGTCGAACAGACGAGAGTCCTTCTTCTTCTCCACCCCCTTTGCGTCTCTCAACTGTTTATTTTGTCCAACTACTTTGACAGCATCACTGCTTTATTGTAATTGGACTTTCGTGTGTCACGTGACCTCCTTCAAAACCATATTAATCGAATACATTGTTAACCGAGCCTTCGCCTTCATTACTTGAATGCTTCATTTGGACCATTGGAAATTTCGCCGGTATACAAAATTCGAGAGCTTCGCATTTCTTCCCAGATCGGCTATATCGATTCAGCATTTTCCATTTTATCAAGAAAAATTTTGCGCGCTTATTTTTTTTATTGCGCCGAAAATATATATTCGGACGAAACGCGTTAAAATGGGTCTTTCGAATCCATCGACATTGGAATCGCGAGGATTTTGGCGCGACTGCTGCCAATGTAAGCGAAGGTTTAACAGCATCGTCGGAAACTTGGGGCATAAACCGTGCGGGGGTGGAGGGAGCTTCGACTTTGGTGCTTTGCCATTACACGCGCTCGCTCGAAACTTTTCTGATGCACACTTACGGTTATTTATGTCGGGCTGGTAAATCACGCGCCACGGCGTAGAGCTATTAAAAGGAGTCAGGCGAAGAGGATAGATCCGTACGTAAGATCGTAAGCCCTAGGATCTTTTCGAAGTAGCCTGAAAAACATCGGACGCCTGGAAGCATCGCGGGCTGGACGAGCAAACGATAATGACTATTCACAAGAATTCTTCGAGGAAACTACTCGCCTTGGGCTGTCGTAAGTTACTTCACTTGGATTTGTTACAAGCTATTCGTCAAAAATGCCCTTTCGATTTTCCGATAATAATGATGATAAAGTAATAATCGTAATAACGACATTTTATGGATCGAATGTACTGCCTCCCTCTTGTACATATGTACGATATTAAGCGTACATAAGTCTCGTTGTATACGACGAGAAAATTCTCCTCAACCACCGTCGGTGACGACGCGGAGTAATAATCGTAAAGTCGTTAAATTTTATGATAATAGGAAATTCTATCGCTCACATCTTCCATAAAGAGAGTGGCGAATCCGGAGGATGCAATGAACTTCGACGACTGCATACCGTCGATGGTAAAACCTCGATGCCGTACGACGTTTCGCTCGATACTTTCGACATTGTCAGTGGTCACCAAGTACGTCGAGTTTCGTAGGATTAGGAAAAAATAAAATAAATATATTTGAAGGCAATAACTGGCAAAGCAAAGGCAACAGTAGGGCGGTTAATTTTTTATTGTTGTGACCATGGTAATATTGCACTTGTGATTTAGTGACTGGAATGAAAACTGACCGCGGCCTGATGAAATGTCAAATATTTAGGTTCATTCTCTCTGAAATAAAAAATTCTCCGTTGTTTGGAGAAATTGAATGCAATTTGCGCGAACCGCTTTTGAATTCAGGAGTAAGAACGAAACGTATCCACGTTATCGTTTACTTTAGCCACGTATTTTCATACCGGAATACCGTCGATTTTCGACTACATGAGGTGGCAATTTCTCCTCTTTTCTTTCTCCCTTTGTTTATCAGCTTTTACTCGGCTCCGCTTCCACGTCGATCGCCTTCGCGGGCTTTCAGGTTTCTATTTTGTTCGCACTCGAAAGTTTGCTCACTGCAACAAGAATAAGGATTTCTCCGAGAAATAACAGTTTGTCGACAAATAACGTTTCCCTGGCGTCATCAGTTTTGGGAGAAGCGAGCGAGAAGAAGCGATGAGACATGTGAATGGGACACACGTACGTGGATAACTCGATGGAAAGTTTTTGCAGAGAGTAAATCAATGGGAAGTGGAAAAAATAGTGAAATCCTGGTAACGGAGGGCGCTCCGATGACGAGTTCGAGCGATTTGGTGTTCCGGTCAGACGGTTTTAAAGGGTGACGGCTGTCAGTCGCCGCAGCAGCAGCTGCATTGGCGTCGATCATTCCAGAGAGGACAAGAATTTGAGATATCGAGTGGCACAGAGGAAAGTCGAAACCGGTCGCGTAACGCGAGCGGAGTGCGATGGCTAGGCGCCAGGCTTAGCGAATAACCTCCTCGCTCGCTCTTTTTTCGATATCTCGACTAGCACAGACAGACTCGATGACTGCAAACGATTTTTCATTTTAATTCCGGTATGGTTTATTTATTTTTTCTATTCAATCTCAGCACCAAATTTTTTTTTAATAAAACCATATGAAAATTATTTATTCATATTGTGATATTTATTTGATAGATTGTTGTAATGATATTCGCGATTGCTGTTATTATTTGGCCGAAAGTTCGTAGCTAAAAATACTGCGAAAAATTTGGTGCCGAGAGGAAAGAGAGTCTCGGGTTCGGTAAAAGTTCGGAAGTATTTTATCGATCCTTATGGGTCTGCAAGTTTTACTCTCGCCACCTTCAAGCTTGTCTGCAAACAAAACGGAATTTGAACGGGCTGACACGTGTTGGAACGTTATGCTATACGCGCGCAATGTCCCACATTTCTTCCCGCCCTCGTCTAATAACACTCTCAGCTTGCTATCTTTTTGCGCTTCCATCCCTCCGTTCGGTGGACTTTTTCTTCGAAGCAGCCTCTTTGCTACGTAGGTGTGGGCACATCGTTTTGCTAACTGGGCGAAGCAGATCGTTCTGTATATGCCTCGCAACCCGGAGCCACGGGTAACAGAACGATTTCTCACTCCTCCCACCAAATTCCGGACAATCGTTTACCTATTTGCTCATATATCGGACCAGCCAATGTCAGCTTTATTACGCTCTCTCTCTCTCTCCAGTATTTAATCAATAGTATAAACGCGAGCTGCTAATAACGATCCATTATTTTATTTTAGGCTCGCGAGCAGTGCTCTTTTTTCAGAGTAGAAATCATGTATACGCTAAAAAAAATCTGCCATATCCATTTTGTTCTTCTCTAAATTCACCTTAAGGGGTCGGGTGCGATATACGCGAGCCTTTTTAGCCCCAAAACGAAAAGTTGCGTTTGTACATTGGAAGGTTCTCATGCTGACGCTGACTATCGGACTGAAGGTCTTTCATAGTCCGCGGGACTATCCCATGCACTTTCAACGGAAGCGTCAGAGTTTTTTGTCCGGAATTTCGATCACGAAAAGGCTTTGGCCTGTAGGATATCGTCGGTACATACGAGCAAGAGGAGATTCTGGTCTCTGGGTGGTATTACGAAAAAGTCTCATTTTCAGCCATCAGTCATACACACAGCGGATCAAAGCGAATACGATAGCATTGGCCCTGCGGATGCACTCAACGAGTTGATCAGACTCTCTTTCTGCTTTTCCCGAGTCTTGCTCACTCTGTAGACTATAATGGGCTGATACATACGAGGCATTCCCTGTCAATTGATTGACTTTTTTTTTTTCAATCCTTGACCTGCGAAATCAATTTTTTTAATTAAGTAAAATTTAATTTTTTGAACAAAGCATTTAATTTTGTATTGTTGAAAGTAAATTATATAAATGATTGATTTGAAAAAATTGCATTGAAAATCCGAGGCAATGTACCGAAGTTTGTTTCGGATAGTTGTAAAATCTAGTTAACTTTGGAAAATATTTGATTTAAAAAATTGTCTGATTTTACAGAGAATGCCACCAGTGGCATCGAGTTGGATGAGTGTGGTGATGGTGGTGGTGGTGGAATAGAGAGGGTGGTACTCGCCATTCCGTGAAGTGGCACTACTGGTGTCCAGCACTGACGCTGATGCATTCTCTGGTTGCACTCGTGGAAGTTGGTACCGTTAGCGCTTGTATTATCCCAGGTGCGCTATGGTGTTAGTACTGACGATGCGAGCCCGTGGTTTCGGTAACTTTGTTACCCTGTACGCTCCGCAGATGGATGGAATGATATGTGAGGCTGCTATATAGTACGCAGCACTACCGGTCGCAACAGCATTTTTGTAGAACTGACCTGATATATCGGTACTTTTATTATCGGCCAGTAGAGGAACCAAACCGATATGCAACGACCACTCGGCTCTATATATATATTTTTTTATTTAAAGCTGGAACCTCCGATCTCTTTTCCTCTGTGGGTCTCAATGTCTTCCATTCTTTTCATTACACTTTTTTCTCCACTCGTTCCCCATCATTCTCTATTTTTTGTATTGTATTTTTTTTTTTTTTGGCACTGGGTCTCCTTTTTTTCAGTTATTTCACGGCTGAGAACGAAGAAACAGCAAACATGAATAGAGAAATTGGTCGTGGAATAACGTTAATCCCGGTTTTTATATGTCCCTTCTTGACACAGCGATATTTAATGATAAGAAAAAGTATCCCCGTACGACAGCGTGTTAGGTGTCGACGAGGGTTAGCGTCCCTTTAAAGTTGCGAGGGAGATCGATGCGCGGAGCCCTGGTAATGAGAGGTTGTGGGTAGACCCGGTGAGGGCAAATAATAAAAAAAGGAATTTAAAAGGAAAAACACGCGGGGGGGGGGGGGGGGTTGATAGAGACGACGAACGTGCGGCAATGGGAGAGCGCAAAGAGCTGGCGTTCAGCCTGGCGACACCGTCGCGGAAGCGGAGCTTTTCAAGAAGTGTCTGAAGTACCGGACTCTGTACAACGCGTGTGAATCTTATCGCTCACCGCCGCCACCACCCTCGTCGTCGTCGTTGTCGTCGTGTCCTCTCATCGTCCGTCGACAGGGAAACGAAAATTCTCGGCGCACCCGAGGGCTTCATTTTTATTCTCTCTCATTCCAAATATACGTAACACACCGGATAAACAATTTTTCCGCACCGTATTTAATATGTCAGTTAAATATTCATACATCGAGTCAGGTTGGTCAAGAACCGACAGACCATTGGAATATGTGGAGTGTAAACAACAATGTAGATATTGTTGGACGTTCGCAGCGCCGCTGCCGACAGTGTGCGCAACCGTCATAATACTATTTTGACAAATGTATTTTTTTATCGGTGATGTTGCAACGTCAGAGGGAGTGTGGTTGCATCAATATTAGCTCTTTCTACAAGCATCCTATATATATATAGGATATATATATATATATATATATATATATTAGGCGAAGCTATTAGTGCAGAGTTCCTGGTTCGTTAACAACGTTCATGCCTTGTGTACTTATCGTCCCTATATAGTCTCGCCGATATATCGGTTCTGTGAGGTTGCTCTGAGGTAGTTTAACAATCGAAAGCACTTGTCACACGATAAGCCGGGTTTCATTATTTCTACAACCGGTTGACCGGTACTGTGAATTTATTTTCGGGTTTTTCGTCGGAACAACTCTAATCAGCGGAGGATATTTGAAAAACTGGTTGTTTTATTGATCACCAAGTGCACGGATGATCCGTTAAAAATGCTACTTTCTCTCTATTATCCATATTATCGTGGTTTAGACGCAGCGATCTGGCGGAGAACTCTAAGCAAGCTTTATCTTCGCCTTTGACGTTTAAGCCCCCGCTAATTAGTCTGGGATATTATTCGTGTGCACGAGGGATCCGTGGTATTACTAATGCATCGGATCCCCTTAATATGGCCGGGAATTCGTCGCAGCGGCGTTATCAGCGATAATGCGAATTTCTGTGACATGCCCACATGGTAACGCGGAGGACATGTATATTACAGGACGGATGTGTACATTATATCCACAGAGAATTTATAATAAACATACGCCGGTTCACTCATCAGTATGCAGTGGAATATTCTATGACGTCTCGCACCGGTCACCTCGGCTCGGGTTCCGCTCTGATGAGCCGTGTGTGCAAATTTCAAATTATCACCGAGGTCAATGCCAGATCTCTCGTATACCCACGATTATTGCAGAGCTTCCGGTTGTCAGTTTCTCGTGTAAGTGGAGAAATATCAATGAAATTCAACGAAACGTCGGTGTGGTAACTTCGCAGTCTCTTTCTCATTGCGAGGGCTTATAAACCGTACGGAGGATCACTGGTTTCTGGTTCGGGGACAGTAGTTAGTCCGTGACACGTCACGAGCAGCACCGGGTCTCGGGGATTAGTGGCGCGGTAATACCAGCGACAGCGGGACTATACCGTGCCTCCACTTCCAAAACCACCCTGGCGTATAATGGATTATCAGCCACTGAAATTAGCGAGTGGCTTTGTCGTAATTGCGCGAAACCGTTTGCCGAGGTGTGCGCCTCTTATACGCGAGAGCCGCCAGACGTTTCTATTATCGCCGCTGAGCCTTACAGTTTTACCGCCTGGCACTAATATCTCTCGTACTGTAATACGCAACGTCATATTCCGTTAACGCTTGTCGGAACACACGCGCTCAAAAGCGCCTTTTTTTTTTCTTTTTCTCTCCATTGTCATAGATTAAACGTTCTTTTCATTTTTTATACCGCGTTTTTCGCGCCAGGTTATTCACTCATTATCCTGAACGCACATAACGAATAGTTGCTTTTTTCTAATCATTTGATAAATTCTTCAAAAATGTTTTTCGAGTGACATCACAAAAATTAACAGGACCCTCGATGGAAATCCGAATTTTACCTCAAGTTAATTGTGCGACTTTTTTGCATCGAAAATTTTACCGAAAAATTGTGGGCGGTCGAAAAAATGGGCTCAAAGGAACGTAGAAGGAGAATAGACCGCGGCACTGGCTAATCCTCTTCTCCTCGGTGCATGCTTCCGTCAGTATGAATATCGCGTTCAACAGAGTCACGTCATCGTGTATGCGGGCGCACGCAGAACGAAAGTCTCTAAAATTTCAATGGAGACGAAAAAATTATGCACTCCCCATAATTCGAATAACGTGACTTCCATTTGTACGACGAATTTGATTTTACCTAGGGCTTATACGTACTCAATTAAATGTACAGCATTTTCGTAGAATATATATATATATATATATATATAAATTAATAATAAATTAAAGCCATTGCGAGTAACATCGGCTATCGGAAGCCCAAAAAGGATGAGGAAGTAATTAAAGTAATTTTCATTTATGAAAATGTCTAACTGGCTTTTAAATGTTTAAAAAAATTGGTGAAAAAATTACGTGTATCAGAAATTCAATATGCAAGCTTTACGTGTTTAAATTTGATTTTGCTACTACGTTTATTCACAGAAGTTGCTAATACGAAAGAAAAGAAGAAATCCTCTCTTTCTTTGAAGGAAATAATCCTGGGCTTTGGAAAGAGCGGCATTTAACGTGTCTCCATTTTTGCTTCCTATGGAGGTGCCATCACCGTAGGGTTTTATACAATGCGAAGAAAGATGACTGAGCAAATAGTCGAACAGAGTGATAAGATCTGTGATGAAAAGCGACGTTATTCGGCAGCATAATGGGCTGCACCCCGAAGCCACTCGTCTATTTGGAGAGACTATAGCTGACGGCCACGACACACTAACGCGCATCCTCGTTTATACCTCGTTTTTCTCCCTGCCTCATCCACTTTTCAACTCCGCCGAAGCTCCGGACTCAACATCCCGCACACTTTTATGCAAAATCTTAATCCTCTTAAATTCTTCAACCTTTCGTCTACTCTATATTTTTCGCCCACGAGAATATTCTTTTTTTCTTCTTCAAAGTTTGTCGTCTCATATGTACTTAAAAGTATATAAATTATATAGATTTTCATAAGGCGTCGATATTCTTATATGTATCTGGTGATGAATAAATTTATTCACAATTAAAAAATAGGAAAAAAAAAAATCCCTTGAAAATTGAATTCTTTATGATATCGTATAAGAAAAATGGTCAAGCATGAAATGTAACGATTGGTGGGACATCAGTGATGTAATCTACCTATCGAGACAACGGCACGGAAAGATCCGATTTTCCATCGTGGGTGGTCATTGGGTGGGTGGCACATTGCCACGGTCGCATGTACCGCCCAAATTCACGGGGCGAATAAGGCGTCGGTGAGGGGGTGAAAGGGGTGAAGTTTCATTATCCACAGGATGCGATGGGGAAGCAGCGGAAGCATCCGGAAACGCTTGCTCTGGATGGTATCTGCACACACACACACATGTATACATATATACATATATCTATATATATAACGTACACGATAACTCCACTCGTAGCGGAGAGCGAGAGGGCGCTGCTGCACCACCGTGAACTCTGTTCGTATCGAGAAATCGAAGCAGCGAGGCTCTCGAGACGAGCGACTGGCGCTAACGATAGCCACGGGACGTGATTCGAATTCGGGAGATGCGCGTTTCCCTCCTTCTCTCTCTTGTCCCGACAATCACCTGCCTCGCCGCTCCTTCGATTCCGATATCTCTCCTACGAGTCTCCACGGCCGAGGCGTGATATCGGATCGCCCTCAAACCGCACGATAACAAACTCTGGTAATGTCTGAACCCTATGCATAGACCCTCGAGAGTATCGAGTTTCGGGAGCTGGCACATGGACAACTTGTGAAAATTACTGGAGCACCAATTCTTTCGGTAATTCAGCCTACATTTAATCGCAAAAATATCCAATACATTTCGCGGGCGAATTTTTTGTTTTTTTGTTAATTATTTTTTTAAATTTACGTTACTCAATGGGAACGTAAAATGAGAATATTTTGGATTCATAAAAAAAAATCGCAGCGTTATGTTTTAGAAGTTAAAAAAAAATGAATTGTTATTTTTTTATAAAAATAATGGTTTTTTATCGGCACGATTTTTTCAAGTGTACGAAAGAGTCGATAATGGAGATGGTAACAAGTAGTAACGCCTAAATATAGTCAGACACTGGAAGTGTACCAGGTAATCACCTACATTCACAAAATTTACCATATTAATTATCATCGTGGATAAAAAAATGTCACGAAAAAGAGTCGTAATACTACTACAGAAAGTAATTTTTTAAAAAATAATGAGCCTTCAACATGACGTTAAATGTTAAATGACAAATATGACATTGAACACGCAGCGGTAGAAGTAGAAGAATTTTTGAAATTCCAAAATCGGAGCCATTAGCGTGATGAATAACAAAGGTAAGTAAGTGTATTAATGAAGGGATAATGAGAAGACAGAGGGGCACAGTAGTGGAGGTGATAAAATCGTAAAGGATAATCGAGAGCCGACGAAGTTGCTACGCTGCTTCCTGACCACAAGTTAAGTATTTAGGGTGGCGGTGGAGGAGACTGTGCCGAAGCTCGAGACTCGTTCCTCGTTGATACACACGCGAAGGGTGCGCCGGGGGCGCCGTGAGTGCACGCGTTTAATTCACCAGTACGATAACCACTATCTCGAGGATATGACGGGTAGGCTAGTCGCCAGGCTAACGGGGCGCACGCACCTCTCTCTGCCTCACTGACCAACCCCTATCCACTCACAGCCCCCGTCTGGTGTTACCTCGACCTAGGGAAAACGTTACCGAGGTGATGTATTTACGTGGACGCTCGTACACGCGATACCACACACCACCTTAAATCTCTCGCTCGTATTACACGGATCTAGACTATATACGGGGCATTTTATCTCACCCGATTCACTCGATTCACCTTTCCCGATCGAATTCATTCAATAACCATACTCTATGATTTTTCAAAGGAGACAACCTTCGGGTGTCGATAAAATTTCTGATTTTCATGTTTTTTTTTTTTTTTTTCAAAGAAAATATTTTTCAACTATTATCGAAAATGTAGGATTTTTGTGAATTATAAATTTTAGGTAGAAATATTGGAAAAATTGAAAAAAATTATGGGTCAGAGGTGAGAGTAAGAAAAATAAAAAAAAAGAAAGAAAGAAAAAAGAAATGAGGGACTGGCGACGGAGAATGCGTCCTATACCACGACGTAGTACGCTTACATGCACTTCTATTGTTAACTCCGAGCGAGGTAAATCTTTTCTCATAACGGCGCTAAGTGCACCTCTTTAATATTAAAAGGAGAAAAATTGCAAGTCTTGGGCTGCGATCTTGGTCGTAATTACCGGCGAACGAAGGTGGAAGAGCGCGTGCATGTTATTTTGTGTTCTTCTTTCCAAGAGGGTTAAAACGTGTTGTGAGATAGAGGGAAGCACCGTATATTATATTCAGCGAATATCAGGGGTCATAGAGAATCTTGGACGTAGCGGAGGAGTTGCTATTATTAAGTCCAAGTTTATGGAGTAGTATTATCGCGAGGAACTCACTAACTTTGTACGTCGACCCCCGTTGCTCCCTCTTAATTGGCCGACAGCTTGTTTGGCTTCGTGGAATCCCTAGAGGAGTAAAAGGGGAGACTTTGACCTTCGTATTGTGCAAGTAACTGTAGTTGACTAAGTACACGGTAAAGTCCAGCCGCATTATGAACCAAAGTGCGGTAGTACATTATAACTATAGTTTGGAATTTGGCTTGGAGCTAGAATATTTTTCATAATTATCGACACAGTCAAATTATCACGAAGATGCATAGTACGGCGAAATGAATAGCTTCTTTTCATTTTCACTACAGCCAATTACCGCTCAATGGCCCTGATGCAATTAGTATCCACGTACTCGTGAAAAATCACGATTTTTTGTTTCGTTAAATGCCAGCATTGAATTTTCAATTAATCGTACGCACTAGTTTCATTTTCCATGAACAAAGCGCATGAAAAAAAAATAGTGTAAATAGAATTTTAACACGAGCCGCTCTCAATTTGTGCAAACTTTTATCAAACTTTTACGAAGCAATCAAAAAATGATAATTAGAAAATATCGATTTTCGAGTTTTAACGAGGTCCCCCGTGGTGGACGGTAAACAATCGAGTTGGAGTAGTCAATTTACCGGTCAGGTATTTTTCCTCCCCCCCCAACAACCAACCGAACGACGGGAACAACGAACCCTTGAAATTATAACCGGGAATACGTCGCTCCGCGAAATCATCGATAATCAACGCTGTTTTACGGGCAGCTGCGCAACTCGTTCTTCGCACTTCAATGTATTATACAACGAATGATGATGGTCGATTATTCAGAATGAACAAGCAATTTATCGTTTATGCAGTTATTTCCCCTCGATATCTCAACGCTGTTGCAAGTGCGAGCATTGTCATTTTCAATAATTATTATGGCATGCTTCCCCATAAAGGTAACTTTGCAGGAAAAAGTAAAAAATAGTGAGGAAGCCATTGGCAAGATTTTTTTTTTTTTTTTTTTCGAACGGTCGATAAATTTTCGTAACGATGAGAAAAATACTGTGACGTTTCTGTTGTCCGGTGTTTCATCTATTTTTGTAGCCTTGTCAGTTGCGATAGGTGAACGTTGTGATACAGGAATAAAGGAGATCCTCGAACAGAGCTGTCTATCAAGGCCCTTTGTGGGTGGCTCGTTCCGAGACAGGTACCTTCTCGATTATATACCGCCAGACGTTTGATCGCCCTCACAGTCAGCATCGTCAGCCGAGACTAACAAAGTGAAATGTGCACACGAGAATAGCACAGCGGTACGAAAGGTCCGTAGATAGAATGCATTATCCGCTACCGATTACCATATATTTCAAATTTCGTGCAATTCGCACGGGGTATTTGTTACTGACAAGGATTCAAACTGCGACGCATTGGAGAGCGTTGAGATGAGCTCAAATGCAACGATATTAAATAAAGGTATAAGGAAAGAAAAAGAAAGAGAAACGGTAAACCGAATTTTTAACAGCACCCGAAAGAATTGCTTTGCGATAACGATCAATTGGAGTAAATTGATTATTTGGAGAACGAGGTTTCCTCGGCAATAACGAAATGATATACGAGTGATTAGAGAACCGGGGAAAATTGGGCTATAATAAACGTGGTTTGGCTGTGTAAACACAATTGGACTCGTGCTCTTGCGTGCGAATATAATGCAGTGGGTATGTATGTTTACGCCAAGTCGTATTCGGCGCACGCGAATGTTCGGCGAATCGGGTTATGGCTCAGCGAAGCGACCTCAGTGAGTTACCTCAAGATCGGTGTAATCAGAAATAGTAGATACCCCCAGTCGATATTATATCCGCGGGAGGATTTCCAAGCTATATGATAAACGACAAAACCCTAACCGATCAAATAAACTTTGAACTCGCAAATATAATCGTTTTTTTTTTCGTCCAATTTGTAAAAGTTGAAAAAACCAATTTCTCACATTGTTCAATTAGTTCGGATAATCGAGGTTCTACTGTATTTCAAAGAAAAAACCCATATCCGAATAACTTGAAATATAGAACGAAATATAAAAGATATACAAGAAAGAAAACAGGATAGGATGAGTGGAGAGGGCCAGTGTGTCACACACCCTTCTTCGTGTTCGCCCTCTGATATACTGCACGGAGAACCCGTCAGACACGTCGGATTCACGTTACAACGACCTTCCAAAATCTCCTCGAAGATAATACTCGATTCGTCGAGCTTATCTCACGTCGGAAGGGTGAGAATTATGAGACAAGGCGCACTGACGTGTCTAGTCATATATACATTACTTCATGACGGAGTCAGTCGTGCGAAATCACAGGGGTGATTGGCCAACCCAGCATCTTCCCAGCTCGGAACATTTCATCGACGATCAGAGATCGTTTCGCTTAAATCACGGTGAAATAAAATTATAGATTGAGCCGTTTTTTGAAACCGAAGTAAATGAAACACATATTTGCCGCAAGGACTTTCTTTCATATTATCATTATTATTTTTTTTTTAATTTATTACGGCGTCTACTGCTGTGGTCATTAGCCGAGACCTGCTGTTTGTAGTGGAATCTGAACCAATTGCAGTTCGAATGCTCACCCTCATTATTATTATCATTATTTTGTATAGAAATTGAAAACAAGAAGATAATACGGGGTTGGAAATTTCCATGTGTACGTGTTGGAAATGTTGCTCGGCGACAAATTGACATTCAATTTGTAAGGTACGTCGTCGAGGAACGGTGAGGTCAGTAAGAGAGTGAGAGGTGTCGAAGCTTCGGAGGGTGACGGAAAAAATCCCCGAGGGTTTGGAGACTCGGGGGTGTGCAGTTGTGGAAAATGGAATGACCCGATGCGGGGCTGGAGAAGAGCGAGTTTATGTCCTCTCGTCGTGTCTTTTCTATCGCCCGACGCGACTATCGCTTCTCGTAACTCTCCCGGGCTCGCTCCTCTCGCCACCTCGAGACCATCTCATGAAAATCCGAAACGTATTTCGCGGTCGAAAGTATCCTGCAGGCGAAAATCCGCTTTGCAACGCGAAACATAAATCCGGGGACAACAGAGAGAATCTTCCGACTCTTTCGCTTGCGCACACTTGAAACGGAACAAAAGTAACGTATCGAAATACGTACGATAAACGCGCGCGAATTAATTGCAACGAAATAACGCGTTGAAAGAAACGAATATGACGAAATACATTATTTCAGACACAATTATTCGACAACGTTGACCAGATTTTTCGCCACTAATATTGTCTGTCAAACGAAAATTATGACAAACGCTTTTAGGGCTATATAACATTGCACAAGCGGATAGAAATTAACGTAAGAAAAAAAGCGTAATCGATTCATCTTCGACCGGACATTGGTTCGAAGCGGATGGAAACGTGATAGAAACGAAGGAAACGAAAGGAAAGACGTCGGATGAGAAAATAATATTTGCCAGCCGCTTTAAAGAGTCTCGGGAAACCGGGAAAAGCGAATTTTCGTTTCGCTTTTCCATCGAGTATAGCGAGATAACAATGCACACGCGTGTATAAGCAAATTGAAAAAACGTTCGTACTTAGCTAAGCGGAGGTTATTAAATTTTTCAAGAATTTCACTCAAAAAATGGTATTGTATATAAGCAAATTGAAAAAACGTTCGTACTTAGCTAAGCGGTGGTTATTAAATTTTTCAAAAATTTCACTCAAAAAATGGTATTGTATATAAGCAAATTGAAAAAACGTTCGTACTTAGCTAAGCGGAGGTTATTAAATTTTTCAACAATTTCACTCAGAAAATGGTATTATATATAAGCAAATTGAAAAAACGTTCGTACTTAGCTAAGCGGAGGTTATTGAATTTTTCAAAAATTTCACTCAAAAAATGGTATTGTATATAAGAAAATTGAAAAAACGTTCGTACTTAGCTAAGCGGAGGTTATTGAATTTTTCAAGAATTTCACTCAAAAAATGGTATTGTATATAAGCAAATTGAAAAAACGTTCGTACTCAGCTAAGCGGAGGTTATTAAACTTTTCAAGAATTTCACTCAGAAAATGGTATTGTATATAAGCAAATTGAAAAAACGTTCGTACTTAGCTAAGCGGAGGTTATTGAATTTTTCAAAAATTTCACTCAAAAAATGGTATTGTATATAAGAAAATTGAAAAAACGTTCGTCCTTAGCTAAGCGGAGGTTATTGAATTTTTCAAGAATTTCACTCAAAAAATGGTATTGTATATAAGCAAATTGAAAAAACGTTCGTACTTAGCTAAGCGGTGGTTATTGAATTTTTCAAAAATTTCACTCAGAAAATGGTATTGTGGCAGTGACGCGAGGTTAATTATGCCGCGGTATTGTACTCGGGACGGTAAAGAGAGTAAACGGTGGAAACGCCGAGCCGGTGGCCAGCTTTGCGTCTCTCGCTGAACCGCGATAACAACGGACTGTGCGAAATACTCGGAGAACTTTTCAACGGAGAGCCAAAGTTCACGTGAGCTATTAGCGAGAGCAAGCTTTCGGACTCTGTAATAGCTACGTGACTGGAATCCCGCGGTCGTCTTGAGCTACGCAATACGTGGCGCTGAAAAGACGCGAGAAGTCTTTTCTATGAGATTCGTGGCAGCGTAAACTTGGACTCCTCAGCGTTAAAATTCGCTTAGTCGAGGTGCTCCGAATAGCAATCATCGACAGCCCAACGATCGGTAATTTTGAGAAAAATATCCTGCGCTACAAATGGCGTGACCGAACGAGAGGAATTCTTTTTATTTATCATATTTCCGAGTACATTTGAATTGCGGTTCGTCATCCGGCGCGGAGAGCTGTGAATTCCGGAAATTGAACGGCAGCATCGTCGAGGTTTCTCGTTTTTATTTTTTTTTTTTTTTAGTATACCACGGAAGTGCATCTGAAACAAAATGAAAAACCAATATAAAGAAAAATCCGGAATTTCGCGTTGACGCAAAAAGTAACAAACTCGCGCTACAAATTTACGTTCCTATAGAAAATCTCTTGTTCCTTGGATTAAATTATTTTCGCAGATTACCCTCGTAACGTAGAGAGTGGAAAAAAAATTGGATGCCACTAGCTCTCGATCTTCTCTTTTCTCACGCGCTCACAAAATTCAAACCGAATAACACGAACATTAAGCCGATTATTGGAAAATCTGAATTGCCCGAAAATGTACCCGTAAGGTCGCGAGTTTTTCGCCTATATTTGCACTGGTTGGATTTGATTCGATGGTTTTTGAATGCGAGCTCATATAAAAAATACTTTGTCAATCACTTGAATCATAATCGATACTCTAATAAAATAAGATATTGGCATTTATTCTTCATCATTGTTTGTTAGAGTTTGCAAAAAAAATTTTCGCACTTCCGGTTATTTATTACTCTGCGTTACTGTTCATTATTTCAAGTTGAATTTTGTTTTCCGCTTAAATTAAAAAATAGTTTCGTTGAAAAGGCATATAATTCGTTAAATTCCAGCAATTTCTCACTGATCAGAAAGAACACCCCCGTTTTCGTCTAGAATTGTTGAATTTATAAAATTTCAGACTCCGCGGTTGATTCATCGTAAGGAGGCCTCAATTAATTACTCCGAAAGATGAACGAGCGATAGATTGGTAATTTGAAGTTTCGAAACGCCCGAAGATCATGAGTTCGAGAGCCGGAATGATCTTACTTCTGGATTAGATTTGCTAATCGGGCAAAGTGTATTCAGCGAGAGTAACTCTGGGTCTTGGTTACGGCATTATTGGCGAATTCCCGAGTTGAAACGGGCTCTCTCGAGTAAAACCAAGATGGGTTACGAGGAGCTCGCGGAGCTTTCCTCCAAGGCCATACTGAAATCTAAACTAAAGCAAACATTCCTTATGCGGTGGAGCGCCTATATCCGCCTCGACAGTTCACCGCGCATCCCAATTGTGATAACATTCGGTGTTGGCGAATTCAACATGTATGTGTGGCTTCTTCGAAATGGTGTGAGAGGCTGCCTCGACAGTGCGCATCGTCGAGTGTGAAATTTGAGTTGGTATATAGTTTACCTGGCGTAACGAGCCAGCCCTCAGGAACCTCGGAATATCCGTCAGACCTCTCACTCGTCGCCTCATCGTCCAAATTTTAAGATCACTGCTGTTACCACTCAAATCATCAATATTAATGTCCCATATATATTTTTTTTTTTCACCCAAACTATATAAGATACAAGAGTCTTGTGTCTAGTCCATAACTTGTTTTTCATATTTGACGACGTTTTTTTTTATAGCTGTTATAAATTTATGATAAATGGAAGATAAGAAGAAATAGGTCAAATAAGGAGCCCATTTGTTCCTCAGCCCTTTAGTAATTTTTTTTTTTTTTTTTTCATAAGGCGAATGTTATTCTTAACTGGAAAAAAGATTTCGAAATTTTTGCAGAGTTTTGAAATTTTTCCGTTGCTCGACTTGGCATGGAACGCTCTATGTGTTCTGGAGAAATAATCGAGCCCTCGATCTTCGGGAGTTAGGTGCTTCGTCCCTGCCGAAGAAAAACTTGTGCTGCCTCGTGCACTCTATCCAGACACTCGGGCGACGCGTTACATTTTTTCCCGGGTAATATATGGGGCTTTCGACGGCGCGAGACAGTCTCGCGTGTTTCACGTGCACCCCGGAAAAATAGAGTTGCGAAAGGTCGTGCGACAGCCTGGAAAGATGTCTGGAAATTTAAAAAAAAAAATCGATGGAGCATAGAAAATCAAGAAAATAATTGCAGAAATTTGCGAAAAAAATAAGAAATAAAAAAAGACAATTAATCCGATCGATTCGACGCGAAAGAGATTTGATTCCACCGGAATTTCAATACGTTCGATACAAATGAGTTGCACAAACGTTCCTCAGCACGGGAGGAAAAACGACCAAAGCTCATAAAGACGTAAAAAATGGCCTTGACATTTATTAAATACATATACATTTTTAAAGCCCTCTTATTCATGTTTCATGTTGTTTGAGCTTGCAGCAAGGAGGGTAAATGTGAGATGACGGAGGAAGATAAAGAATGAGAAAGCTGGGGTAGGTTGCACTCTGCAAGTCCCATCGGTAGTGCGGAGGGACGCATAATGCTACGAGAAACTGGAGACCCGGTGCGGTGAACGTTGTGAGAAGGTTCCTTTCTGACTCCAGGATACAGGAGACATTGCTCCGGACGCGTTCGCGCTGCACGCCTCCCCCCCGCCCCCGCTCTCTATACATATATGCACTTGGCGTTGAAAACTCAGTGAAACTCTCGTTGGCCTGGCACTTCCTATCCCACTTCCAGTTGCGGTGCGTCTTCTCCCTTCTCCCTGTCCCCTTTCGGCTCACCGGTATGTGTGGGCGGGGGTGGAGAGCTGCTTGTCGTTCGCGAACCAGAAGCTCCACAAATGTAGGTACATGCCGAAGACGCATTAATATTAATGCTCTGGGATTTACTGCGCGACACTCCGCGCCACGATCTCCCGGCTTCGTACTATTATGTACACGTACACCTGTACTAAATAAACTCGAATACATATTACAAAGATATGCATGTATTTACTCTGTCGGTACTCGAGAACTCGAAGACGTATGTTTATCAACACATCTCCGGAGAGTTTGGCTCGAGCGAGTTTCCCGAGGTTCTATCTACATCCGGAGCAGACAAAGAACAGCAGCGACCACCTTACCGCCACTTTTCTTCTTCAATGCTTCCTCTTCGTGTCCTGACTTATTTTCACCAACGAGTCGGTTTCGAAAAGACTCCTGAACCCCAAGGTTATCAATGTCAATTTTTATTTTTTGTGAATGAATCAAATCAAATCGGAAGATAAAGTTGCGATAACTGAAAGATAAATAAAACAAGTGCCTTTGAACAAAAGGCAAAGTTTCGATAACACTATATCATGGCATTCCTTTTTTTTTCTTTTTTTTTTCGCTTGTCGTTGTTTGAAAAGTTTCGCTGGATGCGTGGGTGTAAATCATCCACAGATCTAATCACAGTAACACCAACAACGGCATTGTCAGGATGCAAAAAACACTACAGGAGTATTACATATACGTCGGGAACACGCTATTCGATTATTCGATTCGTTCGTCACTCGTATTCGAAAGCCGGAAGCCGGAGTGCGTCCGGTTTTATCAAGTGGCCACTCGGTTAGTCCAGCTGTTTCGGACAAAAGCTCGTGCGGCTCATGGGTATCGATCACAAAAACGGAGGGGCCGTAAGAGAGAGGGAGTGCGAGAGCGTGAGAGAAAAACAGGAGGGACGAAGAGGGATGAGGGAGTGAGAGAGAGAGAGAGAGAGTGAGCGAAAATGAGAGTATAAGAAATAAAGGGGTTGATGGCATGTGAGGGGATGACCAACAACGAGCAGAGCTGCCGGGCCGCGACGATAAAAGCCGTCGACCGCGCTTCGTTCGCTGTTCATTCTGCTTTCACAGCTCGCGAATAAACTTCGAGTGGAGCGATATAGGGATGCCGGCGGTGGGCTTAAGAGCACGAGCCAAGAGACAGAAATTGTGAGCGCGGCGAGAGAGCGAAGGAAAAAATAACAGGCCGAGCAGGTACCGGCGAACTAGGCAATAGCGAAAAAGGAAGAAGAAAAAAAAAACAACGTTTGCGCAAAGGACGGACGTAAAAGAAAACAATAACGAAAAAGACGGGGGAAAAAAACGATATACGGTAGAACACCAACGAGGAAAAGAGGAACTTGCACTCTCCGGCGAAAAGTCGTGGTGGGCTGGGGTAATTAAAAATTACGGAGGCCGCAGGTGATTGTGGTCGGCCCGAGTGAGCGAACTTGTGGTCTTGCGGTCGAGACATTCGCGCTACATTAAAAACGAAGAATAAAAAGTTTAATGTGTGTTATTACAAAAAAAAAAAAAAAACAAGTAATACGTTGAAGGGAAACAAGAGCTCGGAACTATATTTTTGCAACGTTAACGTGTCCCCTGTGTCTCGAAATAATTTTGACGCTCCTCGTACACGGTGCGAATATGTATTTGCAACGAATAACGCTCGCCCCAATTTTTTTGCGCCTCCTCGATGCACACACCATAATTATAATATTACTAACAATTGTTCGTTCTGGATTTTATGAATAAACATGCGTGAAATGATTTTACACGAAAATTGAAAAACGTGAATTAATTATGCATGAAAAGAGTAAGCTAATTATTACGATCGATGAAAAGATATTGATGGGAGAATAATGGTCACCGTATAAAAGGTTATTACAAAAGCACTCCGACATGGACTCGTACCATTTTGTTAGCAGGAAGTTTCACCGTTGGTTAGCGATGGTTGGATTACGACTCGTCTCACTGCGCTTTTTCCTGTTTTTGTCTAATCCACTCTCGGATCGGGTTATTGTTTGATTTTATATCTCCAGCCGAGCAACCGTCTTTATGAAGCGCCGCTATAGCGAGAGGGCTTCATAACCACCGCGCATTGCTTTACGGCTTCGTCGGAAACGAATTACAAAATTAATAGCAGCCCCAACTAGCTCTCGGTTCGTCCGATTCTCGTTTCTGTTCGCCTGGCGAACGTCGTCAACAGCGTCGTCTGTTTTAAATCTAATAACGCAAATTTTATTATCACCCTCGCGATGTCTGCTGTCATTGTAGACGCAGTTTTACCACTGCTAAAATTGCCATATATTTTTTCGAGCCTCAAAAATTATACCTATGGTTGAGAACCATCAGTACTATGAAGTATTTTTCAAACCAAAAGTTACGTACCTCAAAAGGGCCCTCGAACAAAACAAAGTTACTTCGCGTAGTGCGAATGCGAAAAAAGCTTGGTATTGGTCCTCTTACCGCGACTACAGTGAAGTACCGAGAATGCACACTGGAGACGCGGCGAGCGAAAGTCAGACATTAGCCACGCCGCGCGCGATGTACGACGAGCCACGTAAACTTTGTCTCCTTCCAACAATAGTAGTTTATAAACACATTTGTATCGTCGGAAAGTGAGTTTCCAAAGGGCGAGAGAGAGTCGGTCTCCCCGAATTGGCTCGAGCAGCACCAGTCCCTCTTTCGGTGACAGCAGCGCCACTGCCACCAAGGAGGAAATATTTCCGAATGCAGGTTGTTTAGTTTCCAGCCGCAGTGGGACTGCGAGCCGTGCACACAGAGAAGTGGCGGGCTAACGGGCGCTTCCACGACGCAGGGCATATGCCCCGAGTACCGAAGAGAATCTACAACAACTCCGTGAAACTAACATCGTTTCCGTAATTCCCATTAGAGTTTGCAGTTGGCAACGATACCGGTGTTACCCATCTGGGCGGATAACGTACGGGCCCTCATTCGTCCAGATCCACCGACTCAAACGCGCTGCACACTTTGCGCTCAGTCGCAGAGATGATAATCAATGTACAGTCCGATGGAAGGAAATGCTCTCGACCAAAGCTTTTGAGCCGTAATCGCCTGTACGAGCGATAAAGTCCGCTGTAATTGACGATCCTCCGTTCACTGCACTTGGCAATAATTCTCAAAGCCAATTATTTTCGATCCCATCAGACTCGACTCTGCAGCATTGATTGGCCGTATTACGATGTCATTTCGCAGACACTTATTACCGGAAATTTTTTACCCCGATGTTGAGAGACATTTTCGCAAAGGTTGAATATCGACTTTTTATCGATAAGCTCAGAATTTCATAGTCTCAAGCTCGAACGAGACGTTGAAATTAATTATATCGAAATTACATGGTAATAATTTGTTAGGTTAAATGGCAGTTACAAAAGTAATGGATACTTGCGAACTCCAGTAGGGATAAAGAGATATCGAGAGAATAATCGAGACTGAGGAAAGAAGAACGAGCGATGTGCAATAAGAAGCCTGAAAACTCGAAGGGGTTGCCGAGAGATGCGAGATCCGTGACGTCACGTGCGCTTTGAAGAACACCGGCCGCCGGAGGAAGTCGTCGGTAGCGTGAAGCGAGAGCGAGACAGAGCGAGAGGACAGTGTAGTGGGGCGCCCCCCGTCCAGTCGTAGAGAAGAGCAACGGCGGAGCCTCGTTTCGGGTCGTTTGGAGGGGGGCGACTGGGATTCGGCAATGGAGAGGACTGCAGTTCGGCGTTATCCACGGTCTCGCTGACACAACTTGCTTCGTGAATTTCGTTGAGATTCATGATTCTCGAACTTCTTAACGTCATCACATTTGCAGAAACTTAACAATTTAAATTTACAAAAAGTGCTTGCAACGTCGATCAGTGATCGATTTAATTTTTCGTTAAATTGTCTTTACTAAATCTAAAATTGAATTCATTATAAAGTGTGTGTGTGTGTGTGCGGAATCAACGTCGGAAGCAGCAGCTTGAGTCTAAAAACTTTGACACCATAGAGAAAAATCGAACGTAAAAAAGGGTTGTCGGGAGTTTTCTTTGTCACGCGACGAGAAAATAGAATCTTGACACCGCAGATAAGTACATTAAGTACAGTGGCGTACTTTCGTGGCTAGAAAATAGAATCAGAAGAGATCAAGAAGAGAGCGCTCGTCGTCGGGAGGTCAGTGAAGAAGACGCGAGAAAAGTGCGGTGCCAGAGACAGAGCGTCCGAGTTTGTTCGCCGAGAGCGTCAACTACAACGGGCTGCTGCGTTTGCCGCGCGCACACAAAACTCACCGAGGCCGCTACGATCGGGAGGAAGCGTACGGCGAGTGAGAGAAGGAGCGCAGTCGCTCGTCTGACTTCGCGCCGCATGGTCGTCGTTCCGAGTAACGCGTGTGATACTCTCTGCGTGTCTAACTTCCGATAAAACTATCAAACAACCATTCCATTCGTCACCCACTAATAATTATTCGCGCGTACCAATAAAAAGGATATTTCCTTCGAATCGCGAGTACGCGAAATTTTCAAAATACACGCATAGTTTTCCATTCATTTTCGTGATATATTCTCATCGGTGAGTGCGACGTGACTTCGATTGGATTTTTACGCCTTTTAAAGGAGCTTTTTACTGTGAAACAAAAAGTTTTGTGATTACTTGTGCGTTGATTATTGAAACTTGGACAGAGAGGAAGAGTTCAATTGAATCATTAAAATGACTATCAAGTGCTCCGTTATGCCGGCGGCATTCTTGCTGCTCTTCGCTCTTCAGGTGTTGACCGGAGCCGCCGAGGCCATTACCGTGGACGCTAAGATTCGCGAGGACTCGGATTTATCTCAGGTCAGTGTTATCTCCTACTGTCACATACCTGTTTTCTCGCATCTTCTCGATCTTGAATAACAAAACTCTGCATACTATCACTTTGACCATCGGTTTAATGCCAACGGTCACTTTTTCGTGACGATACTTTCCTAATACTTGTATTTCATTTATTTGTTTATGGTTTTTCTTCAAATATTACTTTTGCCTCGAAAATTTATGTGTGAACTTTGGAAATATCGATAAAGACGATTGGCTACACGAAAGCCCTTGAATGTTTAATTATCGTAAGGCTCCGAGTTTCGAGTGCTATAAAATGGCTTTGAAACTTTGGAATTCGTGTTGGAAGCGCGGAGAAGGCCCGTAGCTCGTTGTTTTCACTCGCACCCGACTCCACCGATTCACCGTCTCACTTTCTCCCGCGCTGCGGTTGTATACATCGCATGGGTCGAGGTCGCGTAGGCGCCCGGCATGACTCTGCGTTGCCGCGCGGCGGCAGTTCCAGGTAAAACGAGAGCCACGCTGCTGCTGCTGCTGCTGCTCGTTTACGGCAAGTCGCTTTACTCTAGTAGCACACGTGCCCTTGGACTTGCCGGCGCAGAGACCGAGAGAAAAGCACCGTGAACCTGCGTTGCTCTCAAATCGATGGATAAATCTTTGTACAACGTACTTGACATTTTTCTAAATTAAGATAATACGAAACTGCGAGAACCCGAATCGTTCCGGGGCAAAAGCAGAGTCGAATTAAAAAAAAAAAGAAATAAACGAGAAGTTCGGATGCTCTCTATAAAATTGGCACGCGCTGTAGTAAAGGAATTATGAGACATAAATATAACATTTTTCTTTCCGTGCGAAGGTCACGACGCTCCACAGGTCGAATTTACTAGTCTCCGGGCAGCTTGGAGACAATTCTGCTGCTTTACTTAATGGAGAGAAGAGGTATAACGGGGAAAGAGAGAGAGAGAGAGAGAGATAAAATGTGTCTTATTGTAGCTATAATTGATAATTACGTTTATTGCTTACGCCGTAAATGGTCCAAGTAGGAGTGATCGAAAGCGAGACACAGCTCGAGATAGCGACGGGAGACGCCGATCACGACATTTAGTAGCTTTTATCGCACGTAAAACGTCAAGCAGCTCGGTGGTGCGCACTTAAAGCCACAAAGCGCCCTTCCACCGGCTATAAACTCAAACACCATTACAGAATGTACTCCGCACGGCCGTTGCTGCTTCGCATCTCACCCTTTTTCGCTCGATTCTTACCACCGCCCGCGTCACCGCCTTATATACCATACCACACTTCCTTACGCCGCTTCTCGACACACTTTATACGAACACCTTTATCCACTCTTCAGTTTTTATTTTTCACGCGGCCGAATGATTTATCGATTACGTGAACCGGAAGTCAAACTCTTGTCGTCTTTATTTTGCTATTTTACATCACGAAATCAACAGATAAATAACCGTTGGAATATTGCAACTGCAATGAGGGATGTCCTCGGCTTTTCGGCGCGTCACCGTTGACATGAACAAAACAAAAAGTGCGACGTCGAACGCCGCGCGAAGCCCCTGGGGACCCTCGACTTCCGGTTTTCGAGCAGTCACGCCCAAACACGCACCGAGCGTACCGCACGCTGCCCCCTCTGCATCATTCACTGTGCAGACTGTAGCGCGTGTTGGTATACAGAGCTGGTGATTCGTCGACATACGCTCGGATGCACATAGTCGCTCGTTTTTTTCTTTTTCGTCCAAACTTTTTACACGAATTTGTCTAAATCTATTGCATCACGTTCCGTGAATCGGGACTCGACATATGGGAGTTTCCGGGCTCACCCGGAGGTGGAACGTATGTCAAGACTTTGGATTAAATATGATTCATTGCTTTGCGCAAAGAGCAAAGTGACTCAACTGTGAACTCTGAATATTAAAAATTCGCTGATTACGATAAAAATTTTTCATCAATAACATCTATCACGAATTTAGAGAGATCGTGCGATTACAGTCAGTCTTCGATTTGCACCTCAACCCGTTCCTGTCACTTTTTAAATCCAAGTCGAGCAAAAAAATATTTATATACACATTTAACGATATAACAAATATAAACGAAAAGCGACAATTGTTTCATAGACGGACGTCGTTGAGCAGCCGGAGTCAATATTGTCATAGAGGAAGTCGCGAATAAAAAACTTTGACCTTGACTCACCGCGGAATATGTGCGTCCAGCGGTGGGTTTATTCGAGCTCTTTCCGCGTCACAATTAAACGAATGTGCGTACCTCCTTTTGCGCACTTGAATATGTTCAGCTGGCTACAAACTAACCGTACGGAAAGCCGGTTCTCGTAAACGACTGATATTATCACACGACTCGTGGTATTCATTGTGTCGCGACCTAGTGGAAGACTTTTTTCAAATTATCAATGAATTTTGTTATACCACTTGATGGATATTGCAGTTTTTGCAGATTAAAAAGAAGGAAATGGAGACAAAGGAAAGAAAAGGGTGCAAATTAGAACATTGCACATTGCTTCCTCATTTAATTTTGCTCTTTACATAGCAATCTCTACGAGGAAGTATTGTAACTGCTTTTGGCTTCCTCATAGAGGAAGCTTTGTGAAGAGCAAAATTAAATGAGGAAACAATGCGCAAGGTTCTACTTTGCATCCTTGTTTTAAGTAAATGAATAAATCACCGGCTCATCTCATTTTTATTAGGCACAAACTTTTGTTTTACTTTATTAACTTTTGCGGAGGTTACAGCGAAAATCGCTATTTTTTCAAAAATTCAAAATGGTGTAATATTTGAACGACTTTACCGATCACCACCAAATTTGGTACATAGTAGGACTGTATGTTATTTTTCGTTTACAGAACATTTCAGTTAATTTGCTGAAATTCGACGCGATTTATAGCAAAATTTTGATTTTTTACAAAAATTAAAAATTCTATAAAATCCGAACCGCTTTACCGATTTTGTCGATATTCAATACCAAACAGCATTTAATGTCTCTCTAGTTATAAAGATCTATTTAGCCATATCGACGAACTTTTACGAAAGTTAGAGAGTATACGACATTTAAAAAAAAAAATTAAAAATTCTATAAAATCAGTATACATAGATATATTTTCTCAAAAATTACAGCAATTGAAGAGGAATTAATACTCTACTTGCGTGCCAAATTTGAGCTCGATCGATCGTGCCATTCGCGAGTTATCGACGATTGACTTTTAGGTCACTGAAACACACACACACACATACATACATACGGACACATTTTCTAAACCATTTTTTTTGACGTTTTAGGTGATTTTAAACATACTGACATTAAAATCTCGAAAAAAAAATTTTTCACGAAAACAATTCCTCTTCCTCTATGAGGAAGTAATATACGTATATATAAATTTTTGGTGTTGCTTAAATCGGTATGTGCTGACAACTTCACATCGCATCGGCCACTGTGATTATTCGAAGCTGCTGGCAAAATTGCTCCGCGGGTAATCCGATCCGCATGGATATATAGGATCTCGTGTGTCGAGAGATAAAGTATGTTTACATCGGTGTCGGTCTAACGCATAGGACGTCTAACGTAGGTGACAGTATCGGCAAACCCGAGACTGCGTCTCCATCTTTTCCTCGCGACCTTCCACTCGCAGTGCGGATCGATATTACGTAGTATCATACGTCGGTTTTATACAGTCGTCTACCACTAGTTAGCCACACACCAGCCTCTCCCCCTGTTTTTTTTTCTGCGTTTATTTCTTCGCCACCATTCTTTCAATGTTTATATTCGTGAGAACTCGGAGTTCGTTTCGCGCTCACGACGATCGAACGCTCGACTTTCATTGATCCTTTCTAACGAAAAATACGAAAAATGTATCAAGGATATTCCCACGATGAC
The DNA here is from genome assembly GCA_947507545.1 of Clistopyga incitator. Classification (NCBI taxonomy): domain Eukaryota; kingdom Metazoa; phylum Arthropoda; class Insecta; order Hymenoptera; family Ichneumonidae; genus Clistopyga; species Clistopyga incitator. The sequence continues at coordinate 3,910,004 of OX382176.1, forward strand.
GTAACACGAGTTACAAAATCACTAGGAAAGTTTGGGGGAAAAAGAGAAGAAATGAAAAATAAGAAAAAGAAAAAAAAATGAAAAATATGTGGCAGGGAGAGCTAGAGAGTGAGAGCGAGAGTCAAAACGGTAATTTAGGCTAATCAGCCCGAGAGTAGGGATCAATTGGTTGGTCTTCGTGACGTGGCCGGCGCGGGCGATACTCTGCGGTAATTGGCTAATTGAAGCGTGTCCGCAGGGTTCCGAGATCTCGACGGTCATCGTCGTCTCCCTCGTGCCCGTTACGAGTCCCTCGAGAAAACATCCAGACCTCAGCCCGATATCCGTTTATTTCAATACATTTGACTTGCACCAAACTCGTCGCGTGTCTCGCGATTTCCGGCAACCGTTGAAACCGCAACTGCACAATTGGATGTTTACCCCGTTCCCTTGTAGCTTGACTGGTTGAAAAAAAAAAAAAATCCTTTTTTTCCGCTCGCATATGTGTGCGTTCTTCCTACAATTATCAAGATTTTCAACGAAATCATCATTATCACGATATAAAAAATACGCGATTCGTGGACGAGTATGATGAAGTAGCCCCAATTATATTGCAATCACTTTCGCTCGTTACGGAAATAATCCAAAGATACGTTAGAAGGATGACGAATGAGCGAGTGATTGAGCGAGGGTAATAGTGAGCTTGTGCGGAAGAAAGATATCGCGGAATGAGAGTGATAAGGAGAAATAAAACAAGGCCCGCATCGGAGAAAGCCCATCTCATGGTGAAATCAATCAATCCTGATTCAACGGTGATTAATTCAATGGGTAATTACGAGCGGCTCTGTATAGTATACACTATTACTATACTATCAGTCATATGTGTGTATCTGTGCGTGCGCGGTGGTAACAGTAGTGGTACGTACAGTGGAATCGTAGGCCGTGGCACAGCGTGCAATCGAGTTGACCGGTCCCGAGTTATATATCGCGTTCCTCCGAGTAGCCCTCAACTACTACCCACTATCTCTTTATCCACGGGCTTGTCTTGCCAAGTCCCCAAGGATCTCTCACGCGGTGCTTGTGACATATACATATCCAATACCGGAGATATCGATTCTCTTCGAACAATCGAACTCGATTGATTTAAGCTGAAGCACTGACTGACGGCCGATTGGAGGTGCCTTTGTGTACGCGGCTATTGCGAGCTTCCCTCTCGGTAAGCTCTTGAACGTTCCACCACCAGCGATGGTTCCGTTCGCTTCGCTGGGCGCTGGGCGCTCGTCGCTCTCGCGATGATGCATCATATTCTCCGCGGTAGACGAGACAGAGGAAACTGTGAGCAATTGTGCACTCCGAGAAATCCACAATAGTACACGTCTGACTATACAGATTGACGACTATTCATTTATAGTCCTTAAAATTGCAGTATTCTAAAAGTATATGATTTAAAGGCCGATTGGAGGTGCCTTTGCGTACGCGGCTATTGCGAAGTTCCCTCTCGGTGAGCTCTTGAACGTTCCACCACCAGCGATGGTTCCGTTCGCTTCGCTGGGCGCTGGGCGCTCGTCGCTCTCGCGATGACGCATTATATTCCCCGCGGTAGACGAGACAGAGGAAACTGTGAACAACTTTCACTCTGGGAAATCCACAATAGTACACGTCTGACTATACAGATTGACGACTATTCATTTATAGTCCTTAAAATTGCAGTATTCTAAAAGTATATGATTTAAAGGTCGATTGGAGGTGCCTTTGCGTACGCGGCTATTGCGAAGTTCCCTCTCGGTGAGCTCTTGAACCTTCCACCACCAGCGATGGTTCCGTTCGCTTCACTGGGCGCTGGGCGCTGGGCGCTCGTCGCTCTCGCGATGACGCATTATATTCCCCGCGGTAGACGAGACAGAGGAAACTGTGAACAACTTTCACTCTGGGAAATCCACAATAGTACACGTCTGACTATACAGATTGACGACTATTCATTTATAGTCCTTAAAATTGCAGTATTCTAAAAGTATATGATTTAAAGGTCGATTGGAGGTGCCTTTGCGTACGCGGCTATTGCGAAGTTCCCTCTCGGTGAGCTCTTGAACCTTCCACCACCAGCGATGGTTCCGTTCGCTTCGCTGGGCGCTGGGCACTCGTTGCTCTCGCGATGATGCAACATCTTCCCCGCCGTAGACGAGACAGACGAAACTTTGAGCAACCTACACTCTTAGAAATCCGCATTGATTGACGACTATTCATTTTCACTCCTTGAAATTGCAACACGTAAACTATGTTTGCAATATCTTAAAGGTACACGATTTAAAGGCTTCCGCCGATCGTACGGTACAGATTGAAATAAAAATGTTTCTCTCCCCCTCCGGTTATTGAGTTCTCCGCTATCCCGTTCGTATGCAATACGGAATATATGTATAGTCTCGGAAGTTTCCATCCCCTCGTTCTTTATTATTTAAGTAATATAGTTGGCGAGGCATGTACGTATCGCTATAGGTGCACGAATGGTAATAGTGGGCTTCACCTTGTTACACCTTAGCCACCGGCTGGTAGGGTAACACTGCAACATATATTTTGCAACGCGTCTCATAATAGCGTGTATATTGCCCGGCATAAATCGGCGCTGGAAATGCGTAAGGTTGTCGTACGAAACTGAAACGCTCGTCGTGCGGCTTTGCGAATAGCACATAGAATTTCACCGATCTCGGTGCAACATATTTTCACAACTTTTCGTTCAAGGGTTGCTATGTGAAAAAATAAATAAAAATCTGCGGTAATCGATCGGTCATGGTCGTCCGAAAAATACGTTAAAAATGAAGTTAAAAAAAATTCTACTTTAACTTGAGGCTTAAAAATATTTGGATGCGTGTTTGAAAGTTTCGATCTTCGTTAGATACGATACTCAATATTGGCAGGTAAATTGCACCAGACGTTCATACGCTTCGTACGATATACTTTCAACCGCGCGCATATATAGTTTTATTATCGTTTCTCCTATATACCGGAATGGAATTGGATTAGTCCGGGAGGATATATACAGCTACTGAGATATTCCCGACTCGAATCCTGGATTCTCTCTACGCTTGGGAAAGGTTTACACCCCCTAACTTTCCGAATAGCCGCATATTCCGCAACTAGATGTATACAGGGGCGCTTAAAGTCGATGGCCGCTAAGTGCAGAGAGAGCGAGAGAGGGAGAGGGAGTAAAAGGAGGTTTTCGTGGGATTGAGGCTAACGAGAGACTCAATTTATGGGATACGTGGATAATAATCATTATACCGCAACATCAGTTACCGAATTGCATTAACGGGGCACTATATATACCTTTAAAAAGCTTGATAAATTATTATCGAAACTGTGAACTTGCGTTTTTTTTAAAGCAAAAATATATTTTCGAAGTTGGTGTGATATCCTGTTGAGAAAATAATCGGACAAATTCGATGAAGTTTTGTATATATTCTTTAACTTTTTTTTCTAGCTTTATCGTTTGGAACATCAACCAAAGGGAATATGGTTATTTTCTACATGAACGAGCCATCTCTGATACTGGATCACCCGGTATAATATATATTTGTAGGGCGTGTACTGCCGATAGTAGAGCTCATACCAATATACTATTATAGATAGGTACTGTCGGAGAGATGTTATAGATAGGTAGTGGCTCTTACTGGCGTATACATGGAGGAGATCGGTTGGAGGTGGACGCGAAGCGGATGGTGGTCAGAGTTCTGCCAATTTCGAATGGCTGCTCGGTTCCTCTCGTACGGATGCTTGCATTGGAATCGATGCACTTCGAATTTATACTGCGACCGCAGATAGTACCGAATTTCGGTGCATCTCCCTCGCGGTGCGGGTTCTCGGGTGTGGTAAACGGGACCTTTGGAACGAGGAGTTCCTAACGCAGCAACACGCTTGAGAATCTCCGTGAAATCGGTTCGATTGACCTAGCATTGTCCGCGGTCGAGACGAGGTTTCTCCAACGACGAATATACGGCTATTCGGTGGACAACACTAGGTGGTGGCATTCTCCAATTTGGGTCGATAACAACTGCTTCGTAAATTCACAATTAGTCGAAATAGTTTTCTCAGTTTTTTTTTTTGGCGCCAGCACAGAGAAAACTTATGACCCTCAAAATTTCTGCATCTTCAAAAAAAAAAAACTTTAGCACGCTGTAGCGCCGTGACATTAGTTCTGAGAGGAAAATGTTTACCACCTTTTTGTTCCTCTTTAAATTCCCCGATGGCGGATATTTTTGAAAAAAAAAAAAATTATTTTAAATAAAGACGATTACTGCGAGTTGAAAACTTTGGCACGCTGCATCTTTTTCATTTTGACTCGGAGAGAAAAGTTTGTAGGAAACATTTTCTTTCTTTTCTAATTTTGAGGTGGCGGTTATTCGTACTTTTCGGGTGGCGGTTATGTGTGGGTAGTTATTTGGACTTTTGTCTTTGACAGTGGTTCCTGACTAGAATATTGATCATAGGTAAAAATGCCAAAGGACTTTTTTGTACTACTCGCGATTATCTAGTGGCGGGTTCCGCCGGATTTTTTTTTAAAGGCGAAGAAATTTTTTTTTTTTGCCATTTAAAAACTTTGGTTCGCGATATCTTGGCCAGATCACCTCCTAGAGAAAAAAACATATGTGCCTTTTTTGTTCCTTTTTCGATTATCTAGTGGCGGGTTCCGCCGGATTTTTTTAAGGGCGAAATTTTTTTTTTTTTTGTCATTTCAAAACTTCGCATCGCGATATCTTGGCCAGATTACCTCCTAGAGAAAAAAAACCTATGTACCGTTTCTGTCCCTTTTTCGATTATCTAGTGGCGGGTTCTGCCGGATTTTTTTTTAAGGGCGAACAAATTTTTTTTTTGCCATTTCAAAACTTTGGATCGCGATATCTTGGCCAGATTACCTCCTAGAGAAAAAAACATATGTACCGTTACTGTTCCTTTTTCGCCCTTAAAAAAAATCCGGCGGAACCCGCCACTAGATAATCGCGAGTACTACAAAAAAGTTCTTTGGCATTTTTGCCTATGATCAATATTCTAGTCAGGAACCACTGTCAAAGACAAAAGTCCAAATAACTACCCACACATAACCGCCACCCGAAAAGTACGAATAACCGCCACCTCAAAATTAGAAAAGAAAGAAAATGTTTCATACAAACTTTTCTCTCCGAGTCAAAATGAAAAAGATGCAGCGTGCCAAAGTTTTCAACTCGCAGTAATCGTCTTCATTTGAAATAATTTTTTTTTTTTTTCAAAAATATCCGCCATCGAGGAATTTAAAGAGGAACAAAAAGATGGTAAACATTTTCCTCTCAGAACTAATGTCACGGCGCTACAGCGTGCTAAAGTTTTTTTTTTGAAGATGCAGAAATTTTGAGGGTCATAGAAAACTTTTCCCATATGGGGAACTTAATTAAAAAAAAAATACTTTCTAAATATTTCACACGGGGTTTCTTCGTTACAATATACACCTTAAGGACGATGGCGAAAAAAAAAATCGATAATTTCATTAAGATATTGAAAAAAAATATATATATATGTTTGAATTTCTTGAAACGACGTCGAATCTGTAAATTTTCACATACCAAATGACAAAAAAGTCACGTTTCCGACATTCACGTTCTTCTCAACTTTTCGGGCTTAACCTCACACCTCTCTAGTAAACATTTCCCAATAGTGAGCCAGCTCAAGATAGTTGGTGGCTATATAGGAATGGAGGTCGCACGACAGGTCGGTGGTACCACAGGAAGTGGCACCAGTTTCGGATAGTTCGGATGACTATGATGAATTTCCGAAACTCACCAATACGTCGG